>JAGSMU010000020.1:14018000-15326500 GCA_029286865.1 Teinopalpus imperialis | reverse complement strand
ATATCTATAAAGCTAATTTTGTATTCTGAGGAAGCTAAGGAACATAATAACAAAAAAGATTTTAAAATTTCGTTCCCTAACAGGCGCCATATACGATATCTCTAAAGCTAATTTTGTATTCAGAGGAGGCTAAGGAACATAATAACAAAAAAGATTTTAAAATTTCGTTCCCTAACAGGCGCCATATACGATATCTATAAAGCTAATTTTGTATTCTGAGGAAGCTAAGGAACATAATAACAAAAAAGATTTTAAAATTTCGTTCCCTAACAGGCGCCATATACGATATCTACAAAGCTAATTTTGTATTCAGAGGAGGCTAAGGAACATAATAACAATAAAAGATTTTAAAATTTCGTTCCCTAACAGGCGCCATATACGATATCTATAAAGCTAATTTTGTATTCTGAGGAAGCTAAGGAACATAATAACAAAAAAGATTTTAAAATTTCGTTCCCTAACAGGCGCCATATACGATATCTATAAAGCTAATTTTGTATTCAGAGGAGGCTAAGGAACATAATAACAAAAAAGATTTTAAAATTTCGTTCCCTAACAGGCGCCATATACGATATCTCTAAAGCTAATTTTGTATTCTGAGGAAGCTATGAACATAATAATAAAACAAAAAAGATTTTAAAATTTCGTTCCCTAACAGGCGCCATATACGATATCTATAAAGCTAATTTTGTATTCTGAGGAAGCTAAGGAACATAATAACAAAAAAAGATTTTAAAATTTCGTTCCCTAACAGGCGCCATATACGATATCTATAAAGCTAATTTTGTATTCTGAGGAAGCTAAGGAACATAATAATAAAACAAAAAAAGATTTTAAAATTTCGTTCCCTAACAGGCGCCATATACGATATCTATAAAGCTAATTTTGTATTCTGAGGAAGCTAAGGAACATAATAACAAAAAAGATTTTAAAATTTCGTTCCCTAACAGGCGCCATATACGATATCTATAAAGCTAATTTTGTATTCTGAGGAAGCTAAGGAACATAATAACAAAAAAGATTTTAAAATTTCGTTCCCTAACAGGCGCCATATACGATATCTATAAAGCTAATTTTGTATTCTGAGGAAGCTAAGGAACATAATAATAAAACAAAAAAGATTTTAAAATTTCGTTCCCTAACAGGCGCCATATACGATATCTATAAAGCTAATTTTGTATTCTGAGGAAGCTAAGGAACATAATAACAAAAAAAGATTTTAAAATTTCGTTCCCTAACAGGCGCCATATACGATATCTATAAAGCTAATTTTGTATTCTGAGGAAGCTAAGGAACATAATAACAATAAAAGATTTTAAAATTTCGTTCCCTAAGAGGCGCCATATACGATATCTATAAAGCTAATTTTGTATTCTGAGGAGGCTAAGGAACATAATAACAAAAAAAGATTTTAAAATTTCGTTCCCTAACAGGCGCCATATACGATATCTACAAAGCTAATTTTGTATTCTGAGGAAGCTAAGGAACATAATAATAAAACAAAAAAAGATTTTAAAATTTCGTTCCCTAACAGGCGCCATATACGATATCTATAAAGCTAATTTTGTATTCTGAGGAAGCTAAGGAACATAATAATAAAACTCAATCGTCTGGTACAAAGTACAGAGAGAGAAGGAAACGGTTGTATCTGTCGGGTGTAATGGAGTGTAAAATAAACATGTTCACTCCACAAACATTGCAGTCTATGAAGCGAAAAATAGTTTAGATTTTAATTGTAGAGAAACAAATAATATTATTTATAAATAAAGTTACAGCAAAAGCCTATATATATAAATATACATATATATATATATATATATATATACATATATATATATATATAACATTTCTGAGCTTAGCTAGCCCTCTTTATTCCTCTATTGGAGCATAGTCCGCCACGAAGTTCCACTGCGGATTGGTGGACTACACATGCCTTGAATTTCTTTTTTATTTATTGCAAATTTCCTTACTATATTCTGAATTTTATAATAGTACAAGAAGAAAGAGTATTTTAATGTGATATTGTGAAATAAATTATTTATAAGTTAATAATTTATAGTAAATAAATAAAACATGTGACCTAACTAATAAATAAAAACATTTATTTCGTCGACTTAGGAAATTAAGGTTAATGTGCAAACGTTCCCCAGATCCGCACTAGCCGTGAAACGTTTTTAATGCAACATATATTTAAAAATACTAGCAAAGGTTTTAATATGCCGGTAATAAATATGTAGAATTCAGCTATTTGTTTAAATATATATGGAGATACGGTAATATATATGAATACGTATGGCATTCATTATTTTCAAATGAACAATTTGAGGAAAGAGGATTTGAGGAAATTAAAGGTTGGTATAAAGATAGGTAGTGAAAATGAAGTAGGGGATAAATATTTAGACAGGACAATGGTGACAACGCGATATTTGTTGTGTAAGAAAATCTATTATTCTTTTATAATAATTCTTTTATAATCTATTATTCTATTATTCTTATCTATAATTTTGTACACATTTTTTTATCTATGAAAGTTTAAAGTGTATCTAACGACGGAAGAAATGTTTAACAGTGGGCTTAGAATAGACCTACACCTTCTGAGCTTATAATGAAGCAGAAATGGTAGTAGGCCCGATCGCCAATGGCAACAAATGATTCTCCGATGGCAACTTATAACTGTTAAACTATGTGTAAGTTATATGTTTTTCGACTATATATATTTTTATGTGTCCACGTTTCATTATGATTATTGAGGGACAAAAATCGAGGAAAAAGAAACAAAACGTGACCAATAATCATTGAATAAAGTTGCAGTTGCAGAATACGCTGCATTTTTTTTGTAGCCGCAGAATGAATGGTCAACCGGGGTAGAACCACGCCCTTACAGAATACCAGCGTAAAATAGTAGCATAATACTGCTGGGTTTCGTCTGGTGAGTGTAGCATCTGGAGACCTTTATTACTGGTGACGCGGCATTGCATCTCAGTCCTCAAGGGTGACAACGCATCTGCGTTATGATTTCTTATCAAGGATGAATGTAGATGTCATGGGCCGCAGTAATCACTTACCATCAGGTAAACTGAGTGCTTGCTTGAAACTCTCAATGAAATAATAAATAAAAATGTATATATATATATATATATCGTTAGTACTTCATGACATACAATAGAGGCGACCTATGTTCAGAAGTAGACTATTGACAGGCTGCCATGATATTCAAAATAATGATTGTTACATTCAAATGGTATCTCATATTATAAGGTAATTGTACCAATTACTTATTGGCTCGTATGACAGGCATTTAAAAAGAATAAGTAGACCGTAAATCGAGGATTTAATTATAATAAGGTCTAAACATTTAAGTGAATATTGGAAATGGGAAAAAGAAAAATTTCTCCGGAGGAACTGCAAGTAAAGTAAACAAAAGGAGCCGGAAGAAACATTTACATAAAGACGATCGCTACATTCATTTAATATTAAAGTTGTGTTCGTATTGTTTTTTTTATTAATTTAGTACTATCCGTTATGAACGTATAAGAGGAACGAAATGTACATTCCTTTAATTTATAGATGCTCATTCCAGTCATTCCGTTTTGGTAACAAACCGTAACATAAACCATATTCCCCAAAAGTTCAGAATACTTGGATGACTGATTGGTTTTTTTTCGTTTGTTTCCTACTCATATACACTACTAGCTGTTGCCTGCAACTTCGTATGCGATATATGAATATTAAAATAAGGCTCGTAGTTTAAGGTAGTAAAAGAAGCTAAAAGCCGCGTAACGAAACCATAGTGCGATTCAGAAACAGCGCACGTCGCCATCTATCAAGCTTATAAACTTATTTAAAATATTTTTTCCTAAACTTTATAAAAGAGCTTTCATATAGAATTTTATGCTTCTTCCTTCAAAAATGACGAACTTCCCATATAAACTATCAACCCCTAATTCACCCTTTAACGACGGACTGACACACAACAACTTTTTACCCCCTTTGGGTTGAAATTTTCAAATATCCTTCTTTAGTGGTTGCTTACAACATCAAAGGCATCAACTGCCAAAATTTCAAATTTGTAGCCCCAGTGGCTTAGGCTCTGCGTTGATGAATCATTCAGTCAGTTAGGACAATTCTATATACATATACAGATATACATACATAAACAGGTATATTATATATAAATGCATACTCGTCCCGTTCACTAATCAGTGAAATTTGGGCTCGGGTAGGTGAAATTACTTTTTCGCCATTATTGTATACTTCCTCTAAAATATGGGTGATAAAGCCCTTCTGGTTATTTCGATATGATGACAAAATCGGCAGGATACATTTTAGCGCCATAAGCACTCACGTAAACACAGAAGTCTTTATTTTTCGTACCCTTCTTTATTTCAATGCAATACAATCGGACTAGTGCAACAAAGTCGGAAAATAATATAGAAGTTCAATAACAGATAGTGTCAGGGATACGGGACATTTTTTTTTTATTAAATTAAGATTTACAAACGAGCACACATTTCACCTGATGTTAAGTGTTTCCTGCGGCCCATGACATCTACATTCATCCTTAACAAGGAATCATAATACAGATGCCTTGTCACCCTTGACCACTGAGATGGAATGCCTCGTTACCACTAATAAAGTTCTCCGTATACGTACACTCACCAGACGAAAGACAGCAGTATTATACTGCTATTTCAAGCTGATATTCTATGAGGGCGTGGTCCTACACCCGTCGAGCTGAACCATACATTCTGCAGTTAGAAACAAACTGCAGTGTAGCTCTACCACTGCAAAAATACATATATACCACACACACCAAACTCGAAAAACAACAATATGTGACGCACAAATATTGTTACAAAGCAGCAGCCCGTACTACTACGCCACGTGGCCGACGAAAGCTCGTCAGTACAGAATTACTTACGAATATATTACTAAATCTATGTTCGTACTTTTAGCAAAACGACTTGATAAGACCGTATTTAATATGAATGAACCAATAGAGAAAAAAAAATACACGTATAACATAAAAATGGGAAAAATAACAGTTACTCTACAAAATATAATATATATTTTCTAATAATATACTAAATATTCTTAAAAATATATATATGAATACAATAAATATATAGGATATCTAAATTAATATACTTTATAATATATAATACAATAAAAAATATATTATATATAATACATACTTTACAACATGATGGTGTTCAATCTGATAACAGTTTATTCAAGACATACTCACGCACCTTCCTTTTAAACACAAAACATGTCTAGTTAGTGTAACTGTATTAAACATGACACCCAAACCCCAAATAAAGGTATAACATAAGGTATACCTTTATGTTAAAAACCCTTCGATATAATTTTATATACAAATTTGAATCATAAGCTACGAACCCTTGTCAATATGTACCCTTATTTTTTTTTTCTTAACACCCGTAGGCTATGATATTTTTTATAAAAACGAAATAATATTAATAATTTCAAGGCTATGGATACACAAAACTGATGCTAGAGCTTCGTGACAATCTGTACGGCTACGTTCAATATTGAACAAATGATAAAATATTTAATTATAATATCTTTATCATAACGATTAAAATATAACCATTAAAGTTATCACAAATTATATTTACAATTTTAATCTCCTCAGAAATTACGTTTAGCGCGTTATTTCTTTTAAGAATAATTATAATCTGGATGTTATAACGAACAAAAGTAAATATTTAATATAAGGTTTTAAAAAAAAATCTCAATTTTCAGCTCCTGGTAAATTATCTATTTGAGAAACGTTATTTTTTAAATCTGTAAATTTTTTGAGATAGTAAAATTGCGTCTTATTGTCCGATGATAGCTTTAACAGTGATAGGGGAGCGTGTTTATATCCGCAGCATGAATGTGTTGGCTCAGCCAGGGTTCTCACAGGATACCGGCATGAAAAAGCCTAATAAAACTGCTGTGATGGATGATGGAAGAGTGTGAGGATTCGGTGCCCGCTACTGAGAGCTAGAAGGTTTTTAAGTGTTAAGGTTTGCCTGTCTTTACCATCAGGCGAACTGTGTTTCATTTAAATAAAAGGCTAGTAGACTTAGTACGTCGGACTAACGATCTGGCGTTTATCCGTATCACGTGCAGTCGCCGCGAGCAAAGCCTCGATACTGTTAGGGTTCCACCCGGTACCGTGGATGCACACTATATCAGGATGGTCGAATGTTAGAGCTCGCTAATGTACATTTTTATTTAAATCAATTGGAACGCAAAAGATTAGTTTCCAGGCGAATAACATTTCGATTCGAATATTTTGTACTGGCAACACTTCAGTTTGTCAGTTGGTCGCTAAAATTATCGAAAAGATGGGAGGTAGAAAAAGTCGGTTGAACATTCTGACTCGAGCTGTTGTGCTGTAGGGTGGTGAGAAAGAGTGAAGTTGTGTTCCCCATTACCTGGATTTTCTTCGGTGCTTCACCTAGGCGTCCTGAAGGTCTCAATTCGGTTCAAGTTATCAGTGGTTTTTTTTATAATACTCACAAAAATAAAACAAACATGCTCTCGGTGTACAACAATAGCCGTTGTGTAGAGCGTGGACAGTACCTGCCTATCTATATGTAAACCAATCTTTAACGACCGCCCGGTGTAGAGGTTAAAGTAACTGACTGCTGCGTCGCGGGTATTGAGTTAGATTCTCAGAGGAGGAGCAATAATTGTGCATAACAAATTGTTGGATTTCGAGTCAGGGTGAGCTGTATGTATGTGCGGTGTCCCCGACACTGTATATGAACCTTTCTGCGATCATATCGCACACATTGATCGGAACAGGGTAGGGGACGACGGGCGGATTTGTGTTTGCGCAAGAGCTTACGGAACTATAAAATATTTTGCGCGGTTAATATTATCTGGCATTTACCAGAAGATATCGCTGCGGTCCTATTTGACCTAGAGGAGTTGATCATCATAGATGAACTATGGGGTTAACGTAGTATCGTTAGCTTTTCCCATAAAAATAAAACAATTAAACAATAATTAAACGAGATACAAAGATCTAGATCCATTATAAATTCATTTACCTATTTCTCGATATAAATGAATAATCCACAAACTGGCAGTTAACACAAGAACTTTATATTTAAAAAAAATGTAACAAACAAGATGTACACTAAAGATCCATAATGGCTAAACCCTCGGCACCAATATAAAGCCCGGTTGAATAATGTTATCCTATTATCCACGGATATCGTTTACCTTTCCTTAATCGATATTTTAAGGCACGGACCATCAATATACGAGTCCTAAGTAAATAAAAGAATTTTAATTAATTTGGTGCCGAGATCAAGAACCATTTCCCATTTGTAGAGAGAAATAAATGACTTTGTACGTATATTTATAGTTTTATAGTTTGTATCGAAATTGTAATTGTTATACAAAAAAATAGCTTTTAATAACTGTATTTATTTTACGACCAATTTTTAAGCAAAGGATTATCGTTTATAGACGAACTTACATACACGTAATTTAAAGGCGGAAGAATTTGCCTGTACTTGCCCTGTTCGACATCGTTAAATGTGTCTTAAATGATGCGTTTATAAGCAAAGGACTACCTATTATAAATACTTACATATATACTACATAACAATGCTTCTGTATATATAGATTGAGCGAACCTAATACTCCATTACTAATAACTTCGATATAAACGCTTATTTTTGTCATGTAAAATCATTGGCGGGTCTATGGGCGTGTGGAGTCACTTGCGAGCATATATATACGAAAAAATAAACTACCTAGTAGACTCACGCTACAGTTAGAAACTGGCTCTAGCATGAATAAGTCGGGTCAGCTGGGTAAGTATGGCATCATAGAACTCCAGCTTAAATTAGCAGTATCACTGGAATAACCCGATTACTGAGAAAGAGGCATTCAATCTAAATTTTTAAAGTTTACAGGGCGTCTTCATTATTATATATTAATATTTAGGTGTTATGTTATAAAAGGAAGCTCGTTTGTCATTCATGAAACCATCATTAGTATGAAATGTATCTATATGTAATCAATTAGCGCCACCAATAAAGTTACCTAATGTTTGAATGACTATAAATTATAGAAATGTTTATTTTATCTTAGTGTTGTGGTTGTATCGTAACGTCATCAAACGGCCCCAACGGATCATCTAATCAGATATATATATTGGCATTTAATTTTATTTACTTTTTCATTAATCATCTAATTGTATGCAATAGCAACTCTAAAAAAAATTCTTTCTTTCTTTCATTATCAGAATGATTTTTTTATCAAATCTTACATATAAGTACGTTGCTATAATAATATAAATTTATAACTTCCGTATGTACTAAAAGAAGCTGATGTTTATTTCGAGCATGCAAAAATACGTAAAGTACTTACAATTCGTGTCACATAAAACGCGAAGCCACGAACCTTATCAAATTTAAGTGTATTGATTTGCGTATCACGAGGCTCAGTGCTGCTATCCATAGTGTATAAAAATCTAGGTCACTAAGCAACAGCGTCACTCCATAATACGGATGTGTTACGTGTAAAAATGTACGGTTTCATTTATTGAGTATTATGAGAATAGACACATAATATTCAGACCAATGTTGTAAACAATTCGCTATTTGTAATAATGATATGTTGAATTATACCTTCTCTATTTCGATTTATTTTCATCATAACTTCAGAGATAATATTCTACATTTACGAGTACGTACACAATTCAAAGAAATTTGGTATTTATAATTTGTTTGACGCCAGCGTTATTTCCTGATACGACTTAGGGACCTTCAAGAAACGAGCTAATTATACCATTCTTTAAGTCAGGCAAAACACCCGAAACTCCTCCAGTGTTGCGGATGTTCACAGACAGCGGTGATCATTTACCATCAAAGTAATGATTGCATAAAAAAAAGCAGTGTCTACCACTGCATACAGAGTGGTAGAGCGACACTGCAATTTTTCTACCTGCGGAATTAATGGGTCAGCTCGACCAGGGTAGGACCAGGCCCTCATAGAATACCAGCGAAAAATAGCAGCATAATGGAGATTCGATTCGTTTCGTGAATGTAGGAATCCGAAGACCTTTATTACTGGTGGTGATGCATTGCATCTCAGTCCTCAAGGGTGACAACGCATCTGCATTATGATTCCTTGTCAAGGATGAATGTAGATGATGTCATGAGCCGCAGTAAACACTTGACATCAGGTTAACTGTGAGCTCGTTTGTTACTCTCAATGTAACAAAAAAAAATATTCTTAGTAAAAAAGAGAGAAATTAAGCAGACATGTTAATAAAAATATATATAACAAGACGATTCTTTAAAAAATATGGAATTACCCATGTGAATTAATTTAAGAACCCATATTAAAAATTCACTTTTTTTTTTTAAAATAGTGGATATTTACAAACACATTTATTTAGCCTTTGATTATTAATTTTTCTAAATTCTTCGTATCAAAATAAGTTGCATAACTCTTTTACCATTTTAGAGTATGATGATTTTTAAAATTACATTCTTTACCTGATGGTATTATTAATAATTATTAGTTATAATATCAGTAATAATAATAATCATAAATAATAGGTAATTATTAATAATTATTCCCGTTTTCATCCCTAAGTTTACACGAAGAAATTATTATTCTAATATATTGTAGGTTTCATGTGTTGACTTCCCTCAAGAACGTAAAATTAAATCTGGTCTAGTAAAAAGAGCTAGGGATAAATTTTGTGTGTAGGGGCGAGCGTGGGCCTTCTCGAACCTACGAGCCTCTACATAATAAAAGATAAATACAAGTTATTAAAAAAGTTAATCAATTACACATTTCTTTTTAAGGTTTATGGATGAATATTAAGATCATTGCTTAAAATTCCCTATGTTTCGAGTATGTAACGGTGATAGCCTAGGGCTAGAGCGACTCACGGTCGATATGCCGAATCGACATCTACCGACTTGGACTAATAAACATCCGTTTTCGACAATAAAATTGTTTAAATTAAATAAATATATATATTCATATATGTATTACATAAATAAATATGTTTATTATAAATAAATAACTTTATTATAATATGTCCGCTGTATGCCATATCGCATGTGTGATTGCCCGGCGGCCCATTTATTATCAGTAGTATTAGGCTTTCATCTCAGTCCGCATCTTGTTTTTGATTCAATGGATTCTGGTACGGATGGTTTCTGTGTACAGGTCGCAGTCATCATATCTCATGTGAAATATGGATAACATAAAAATTATCTATCCCTATTGGAAGAAAGACGTTGAATTGTTATACAAATATCTTGTGAATTGTTCAAGGTTAATTTAAGCTTGTGTTTGCGTTAGGAATTTCAATGTTGGCTAATTATTTGCGAGGACAAACTATAGCTGCAATAGTCGTAGAATACAAATACAATACCATCTCTTCGTCGATCATTAAAAAAAAATCTTTAAATGATTGTACGCTACAATATTGGCGTTGTGGGCAACTTGAGGCATTTCCGCCTCGCGTCACCTTCGGCATTACATTTATGGTACTCGATGGCCTTTATCTTGCGACCATGTCTCGGATATCGAACATAACAAAAATACCTTCAATCACCAAAATACTAGTTATTATTTAGAAGTTTATCTCTTTTTGCGTTATGCTCATTGATTTTCATTTCAATATTTTTAGTTTACAATTTATTCAGCAGAAAAAAGTGGTAAACGATTAAAGTTTAAATTGATAATATCTTCATTATTAGCCTTACCAGGTCTCTTTTTTCCCGTAATTGCACATCTATTTCTGTCACTTTCATATTACTCATTACAAAATCTATCAATATTATTCTAGTATTCAACTCGCATAGCGCCCTTCCAATTATTATTTATCTCTACATCTCATCTTCTTCATCTCGCGTGACGTTACCCCACGTAACGCTTTCTTTCATCTTCGTTACATGTCCAAACCATCCCAATACAGTTGCAACTTTCAAACTTCCGATCTTGTATTCATTCTTCATCTAGTCTAATCTAGTAACTCAGGTTTTAAACATTCTCATTACATTCGATGGAAGTTGCTTATGTTGGCCAAGCATCCGAGCATCATTTTCGTATGTTTATCTAAAAATTTACAATTCAATATTTAAAATCAACACTAATTAGGAAAATGTCTGTGAGATACGAAGGCATAGTTTTACTATTAAGTACTGACCATATTTGAGCTTACACAATAGCAAGCCTGTTAATAGAATATCTAGTTTTATCTAAAACGCCAGTAAGCCGGTCATATAGAGACTTATCGCTTTAAGTTTTCATAGAATTATAGTGTCACGATTACCGTCGCCGTGTTTCGCTTAAAATGGGGAGAGTGCATAGTGTCTACTTCTTCTCCACATTGAATCCTTGTCATATTATAACAATTTATTCGTTTATTAAATCTGTTTAAATACACTTATGAAATAGCTAATTATACCACAAAACCATTTGCATAGTTTAACTGTGGAATGTACAGAATCGCACTATAACTTTAATATTTACTTTTAGTGTACACCTAATTAAGTTTTACGCTTACTTACATACTTACTTTGGAAGTGATAGAGCTACAGAATGAATGGGTCAGCTCGACCGGGGTAGGAACACGTCCTCAAAATTAATACCAGATTCGTCTGATGAGTGTAGGGGGATCCGGAGATTTTAATTAATGGTGACGAGGCATTCCATCTCAGTCCTCAAGGGTGACAACACATCTGCATTATGATTCCTTGTCAAGGATGAATGTAGATGTCATGGGCCGCAGGAATCACTTACCATCAGGTGAACTGTGTGGCTCGTTTGTTACTCTCAAAAAAATACTTAGTAATAATGCTATTTGTAATATTTTAGTAGGTAGGCTCAGTGATCAAGAGCTCGATTTTAATTCATGTCATGCTAACTGAGTTCGATTCCCGGTGTCGGCATCAATAAAATTGTTTATTGCCATTAGAGGTGCTAATTCACCAAATCGCGAGCGGAGGTCAAACAATCATCAAGCAGACATTGTGATCGTGTGACGTCAATCGACATGTCTTAGAAACAAATAAAATAAATTTTGCCAATCCGTATTATGGCCACGTCGCTAACTATGGCCCAACACCCACTATTAAGACGAGGGTTATAGAGCCCAGCAGTTGGATCTGTATTGTCTATTCATCTTTTTTTTTTTTTTTAGAAATAATTTTATAAATATTTCTTAAGTCAAGATAATAATTCAATTTTATTTCATGTGTCTAATTTCTCCATAGTAATTAATTACTCTATGGACGTCAAGTTTAACATAATGTTCAATAAATACTGACAGATTGGCTACCATGCCCATGTACGATAAGAGAGTGCTCGTAACTGCTATATGGAAGTTGTCTTAGAGTAGTAGTCAAAATCGTAGAGATCAATTACTTCCAATTGATGCCCTATGTGTACTGGGTATATCCGAAACATAGGAGGGACCGGTAAATTTGTACGTAAGATTTAAGAAAACTTTCTATGTACAAGTCGGTTATACTAAAATTACGCTCTATGGAGCTGTCTATCGCATCTCAATTAATAAAACTTTCACGAAAGAAAAAAACTTAATAGCCTTCAATGAAAGAGGGTTAAGGCGATTAATTATCGATATTGGAAGAATCAATCAGTTCTAATATAAAAAGGTATAATGTTACTATACTTAATCCAGCAATCACGAGGCATGTCGAAAGGGGAAGGGTAAACGATATCCCAGGATAAAGGGATGGCATTAGTTACCCGGGTTTAGTTACATCGTGAATGTAATAGGTATAATGGCGTACCTTCAATTACGTGAAGACGAGACGACTATAAGTTTACGTTACGTATTAGATTTACGTTCGTATAAATTGTCTGCAGGTCAGATCGGGGCTTATCATAAAAAAAAACATTCAAATATAGTTTAATGTTTATTTAAATTATTTTTTCCTTTTTCTGGATTCAGTTTTTAGATAGTATTTATTGTATGATATTTTGTATGAAGAGGGTTGCTTTACACGAAAACTGCGTCCAATAAACGTATGCTCGTGTATATACGAATATTTCATATATCCATATATATAAATTAATAATAATAACTTTTAATTTTCTTAGTTTTTAGTAAAATACAAATGTTTAAGAATTCTTGTCGCTATCTCAGAAACCGCTATTTGTTTTAACACACGGCTTTTGAGCCACAGTTTTGTCACACAACTTGTTGGTTTTTGGGTCTTGGTGTGGTCTAGTTATGTCTCATGACAACATTTGAAATTTCCTTCAATCTTATCGCAAAATCACACCAGACCAGAGCAGGGGACAGCAAGAAAACTCATTTGTTTGCGCTAACGCATTAGCAAATATATAAATCTTAGCAGGGTCCTCTAATGGTACAACCAGAAGATATTGCCATGGTCCAAACCAATAATCGTTAAGTCAAACTTAATCAGCATTATTTAAATTCTTAAATTTTCAGAACATCAACAAATTAATACAACCAGAATCGCTTATTTTGAACATGTCGAAATTTATTGATACATTGAATCGTTTTTGAAAACGCCCTTTATTTTAATAAACCTATTTTGATAAAAATATTTTGCTCAAAGGTAAAATAAAGAAACAGATATAAAAAGTAGGTAGGCCGGCTTGACCGGGAAAAGAGGACCCTTAAGACTGAATAATTCTATAATTCTGCCACAGGCGAGACTCGATGGTGACTCGTTAGGTCTGCTTGGTCCGGTAGAATAAGGAAGGCGTCTTCACAGAATATCAGGTAATTTTGTGTCTTCGGAGTTTCTATTTTAGGTATGAACTGGAAGATGAATTACTGGTAGCGAAGCATTCTACCTTACTTAGTACTGAGGTGTGGCAACGAAATTATATCTTGACTCTTTATTGAGTGTGTTTTTAGACAGCCATTATTTACCTTTAGCATAAAAAACATAAAAATGATTACTATCAACATATTCGTTAGAACCATTACAACTATGTAGATTACTGATTTATGAATTGAACACTCAACGACTAAGACCAAAGTAGCGTCACATTGTAATTGCATTTGATATAGTCCGTCTATTAAAGATAATTGAGAAAACGGTTTGCGTGACCTTTAGCGATAGCCTGCGGGTGCCGACCCCGTCCTGATCCTGCAACTTTGGGGGAGCTTTTACGAACGGCTGACTCGCCCCCTATCTGTCAGACGCAGTGTCGTCTGTATTGCGTGGATTGTGTTAAACGGACCAGGCCTGATCAGCACTTCTTGAGGTTTGATAGAGAATTATTATCATATACAAGTAACATATATATACATTCTTAACCAGAAGATGGTAAATATTATGTACTAAGCCCATTATGTATTTAATTAATTTGTACTGAATAAATAATATTATATTATATTCTATTAATTACATTAGTTAAGAAATAACGTAAAATATTTTGTAATGATAATCAGGGCCAGGTTTTGGATATTATTCATTTTTTGCACAAAACATGCAGGTACAAATAACACCTTCCGTTATTATGCAATCTTGAAGTATCCAGTTTAGTCTATCGACATTTCAAGACGGTTCATATACATACATAAGAAAATGTATAATAATTAAGAATATTTCGGAATAACGAAACAATCCATATTTTCTTGCATGTTATAAATAATTAATTTTGACCTAACTATAGACAACACCCCCCTTTAATTCACTAATTAAACAACAACAAACAAAGTTGACGCTGAATATTTAATTAAAATTATAATCTCGCTCCAATGGCCGACGGGAAATCGATACTGTTTCATCTTTACAATATTAAACAATTTGCCGATCATTCGATTGGCAATTCATTGGTTTAATTGCATTTCCCTGTCGATGGCCGGGCTCGCAAAGGTCACAGAGCACTTTCTCGTTTCGTTCGTTTCAAGGACAATTTCGTTCGTTTAGTATTCAAATTAGGAATGGTACGCTAATATTAAGCCCCTTTATTAAGCACAATTGTAGAATGAAATATGCAAAAATAACATTTTTGACCTTTACTAACCCCGACAACACGAGGGGTATTATTAATAAGAATTATTCCGCCTCTGCCTGTGCGATTTTCTTTTTATTAATCGAAAGATAATATTTTCGCAAAGTTTCTAATTCACTTCAAGATAATCAATGTTTTTCTTGATATTTCGAAACACGTTTTGAAAGTCGGAATCTTTTAAATTTATTCTTTTGATTTTGTAAGTGAATAAAAACATCTCTGACTTCACTTTCAATGTATCAATCAGTCACTGTGAAATTTGCAATAGAATTTATAAAACAGAATCATCGTTTAAATTTCACTTTTCAAATTTATTAAAACAATAGTTCGTATTCATTAAAACAAACTCAATTATAAAAATGATCCAGAAAAGAAAAGCTGCATATATTTTCGGGCAAAACTCGGAAATGTTTGCTAAAGGAAGTTTGAATACCTTGCATTGTGCTGTGTTGAGTTGCTTTTTGTTTTACTACGGTTAACTAGAGAAGCTCCCGACATGCATTGGTGCTTAAAAATATTGTAAACTCTAATCCCAATAAAACTTCGTTGATATCGAATGACGAGAGCACGGATATGTGGAATGTACATATTGACGAACGTACTAATGCCTTCGGGATGGTACACATTGAACGCTCTTGATTTAAATCTGACTTAGACTGACTCCTCATCCTCTAAGGTCACTCCAATCAAAGCACTGAGTGGGCTACTGATGCATGTGTTTCAGGTACACGGGACATATACACCCAGATCCAAAAATTATTATTTATACACACACATGTTATGTTGGTCTGCTAGTCATCAAACTCATGAACCGGGGCGTAACATCGAGTCATAATTTTGAACGTCCAAATGTATTCCTGTTTTTACCAAACTGTTTCAACCACGGCACAGTTGTAGAAATTTGGCAACTTAAATAGTTACAGTCATCAGTCACGAATGAATATAGACCGCGGATACGATATATCTCCGTATGCGGTAACGTTTGTTCAATATCAGACAATGTCACGGTCATATGCAAACATTTTAAATTATATATTCAACTTATAATATGAAAATCAATATACAACATGTTCACGATGTCGGATTACCATTGCTTATAAGGTATTTGTGTACTTTGGTTCCATATTACAAAAAAACAATTTAATATAATGCAGCATATCTATGTCTGTTATCTTTTAATACTATTAACCGTTGTACGTACAAATTTTTATATGTAGTATATCCACGCTGCAGTTTAAAACTGGTCAAGGAATGAACGTTACATATAAATAGTAAAAGAACCACGTTTTAATAAATAGCAGTTAATTAACGATGCAAATTCTAAGTAATGATTCTAAGATTATCGATGCTACTAAGAAATAAATGTGTTTGGTGTGTCGAAATTATCACACGGTAAAGCCACACCGAAACTTTAAACTAGCTGTAACACGAATAGAAAGGCACGACCGGGTAAGGACCTCGCTTTCTCAGAATAGTAGCGTAACAAAGGAGCTTGTTTGTCCGCTTTGAGCCGCTGTGTTTCGTCTGGTGATTTAAAACTCTTTATCCTCTACTCTTTTATCTATTACCAGTGTAGAGGCAGCTCTTTGTCCTTATCAAGGACAGATGCTGTACCGTGGACTGCAGATTTAATTTACTCATACCATTTGTTGACCTTGTGCTCAATTGTCACCCTTATTAAATTAATGAAATATTTACATTACTAACTATAAGCGGGAGTCGGAAGTAATAATGAAATCGGGTCGGGAGTAGTAATAATAAATAATAAAATTAAATATTGGAGTCGCAATATTTAATTTTATTTGCATTTTTAACCTAATAGGACCAACTAGTAAATACTAATAAGAATACATATTTCAGTGAGCAACATTCCAGTAAATATAAGAAATCAAAAATTCGTATCTTAATTACTGGCCCAATGATGTCAACATGTATAATACATTACTAAAATAAACACAGTTCAGAAACACGTAAAAGCTCCTCTTGCTTTTTGAAAATTAGCGCGTTGAATATTCAGTAGTTTAAGCTTGACGCTAGAACAAAAAAATCTTCGGCATCACATTTTAAACAATTTTTTTTTATAATCTCGTCTAGCCCGTGTTGTTCATTAACAGTTCCATATTGAATTGGGACATATAAGGGATTGTTTTTAATTAGTAAAAGTAACAGCATATATATATCTCATTTCTGGGCTTAAATCCTCCTCCTAGAAGAGCATGTTGGAGCACAGTCCGCCACGCAATTTCACTGCCTTTTTGAGCGGTTTTCACGTCTTCGTTTTTTTTTTAGACATGCAGTTTTCCTTACGATTTTTTCGTACATCACCGTACCACGTGGTAAATCATTGCAATTAACATTTTCATTGGTGCCGACACCGGGGAACAAACTCGGTTCGCTCGCGTACCGTGAATAAAAAGCGAGCTGTTATACCCGGTGCATGTTAGCAGAAGGGCTAATCACATTTTTAAGCTATCGTGTCAGCAGTCCTGAGACTTTGATTCGAGCTGAGATAGAAAAGACGAAGAGTTAGCCATGGACCTCGGTTCTGATTGGACCTCTTCAATTATTATATTAATTCTAAGTCACTCTGTTTCCAATTTCGTACTATGTTCCGTTTCTATATATAACGTTTTCTTTTAGCTTATAAAATCTTATTTTTTATAAACCTTAGTGAGGTTTTCCTTATAACAGAGCGATTATACACAGCCACGGCTAGTAATTAACACCGCAAACATTTAACTATCACAGCTTCATTACAATATTAACCATATCCGGAATATAGTATAAATTAACGACAGCCTACTTTAGTATTCAGAGTTCGATTCATGAATTAAACAAATCATGTCTGAAATGATTAGGATAGCATGAACTTTGCCGCAAACAATAGCAAAGACGTCGCTCTTGTGTATTTTGATTATTAAAGATATTGCATTCCACAGACGTCGGCTGCAACTACAAATTAAATTATACTCTCACCGAGCTGGCATTTTGGGCATTCCATACAAACTGCTCTGTTTGTACTACGCAAAACAACAAATGCAAAAATCGAAACCAACAATTTTTTTAAGAGGGGACACACGGACGTCTCGCCCGTTCATCGTGTCCCATTGACATTAGCAAAACCAGAAGAGATTTAAGCCTTTATGAAAGAAGTATGCTCTTTTCTTGAATGGCTTTAAATCGGTGAACAAATGAATGTCTGCATGTCTAAAGAAGAAATTAAAATAATGCGAAGACAATGGAATGAAAAGCATAGTGGACTGTGCCCTAATAACCTATAAAGCGAGAAGGCCCATGCTCCGCAGTGGTATTTATATATAGAGGCTTTACATTTATTTTTTTATATTAGGCGTTGGCTCTTTCCTTGAAGGCCGAATACCGAATAGAAAGGCCGATACGAATTAGGGTCGTATCGGTTCGGAAACACCGCTGTCGACAGATGATTCTACACAGTAGTTGCGTGACAAGAAATTTCGTGTGAAGCGCAGAGTGGTGGATTGCCAACCATCGAGATGATGAGGATGAAATTTTGAAGTCCGTAGTGATGTATTTTGTTTAAATTCAGCAGCTGGAATTAATCCGAAACACCAATCAGAACACTCCTAATGGCAAATTCGGTATAAAATGCAAAGAGATGCAACATCTCTTCGCAACGCCAGCGAATCAAGCCAATCGGAAAGTGCCTGGTCATCAACTATTCGAGCTGCTCTCGGAATGTTAAATGCGGTCAAATGGAAGAAGCTGATACTGAGGTGCCACGGCCAAGAGATGAGAACAGTATTCCATGTGAGGCCGAACTTGCGCTTTTACATTATAAAACTTATATACATATATATTTACTACTAATATTACATTTTATACTTGTTACAATGTCTGGATATTTTTGATTTCGTAGTACTCAAGCATTTCAAATTCGATAAATGCCGACACTAATAAAAATATTGATTGCAACTGAAGCGTCAATAGCCTAATGGTTTAGGGTAAGGTCTACGAAACTTAAGGTCGTAGGTTCGAATCTGCCATTCGAGTGTTGCCGTGTACCGTCTCCTAGCACAAGCATTTTCAGCTTAGTTGGAGTGGTTAACCGGAATATTAATATTAGTAATAATACTAGTATTGATAATACTCTCTTTTGAAACTACTTTCATTATAAATTAATCGAAACAGACATCTTAAATTATAGTTGATAAAAACTAGCTCAGAATAAACATTATAATATTAAATTTATACTAACTAGAATCCGGCGGTAACAGCGTATATATAAACCCCACTCTTGGGCACACTTATCCCTATTATCTGTAGATGAGAAAAATTAACACCAAAAATCGAATTGTACAGCTTATTGCGGCGAAAAGGAAAAAACTTTATGTATCTTACCAGTCTTACCTGTTCGTATCTATTGGTGTAGTTAATGATATTGGTGCACTACTTCGAACAGTGGTGGAGACACCCTACATCTAATTTCCGGTAGCAACATGAATGGGTCGGCTCGACCGTGGAAGGATTATGGCCTCACAGAATAGCAGCAAATAGTTTACTGTGTTGCGTATTGTGAGTGTAGGAATCTGTGTACCCAATTACAGGTAATGAAGCATCGCGGTGCTTATGGGTGAAACAGTGTGTTACATCTTGAATCATTGTTGATGATGAATGTAGATGTCGTAGGCCGCGGTGATCATTTAGCATCAAACTGTGCTCGTTTGTCACCCCAAACTTAAAAGAAAATACTTTGTCGTTCCGATGGTTAATTCAGATAGTTTTTTTTTAACTTTCTAAGCAAGTGCTTGACCACAATCCCACCTGATGTTAAGTGAAATGCAGTCCTGTATGGTAAGGTGCACTAACTCAGTAAATGCCTATTCACTCTATTCCTGAAAACACCCACATTGTAATCGGAGGGAAAGACAGACAAACTATTCTAGTCCTTTGCTGTACGAATAATATATTGTTCATATTAACATGCAAATTTTGAAGGCGGCATAAAAATGGTGTGTACCTTACCTTACACACAATTTTTTACGCGGAAACAAGTTACATAAATTGATGTTTTTTTTTTCATTGTTAAAAAAATCCGTCCTCCACGAAACAATGAATGAGTACAAAATCACGGAACCATTGTAACATGAATTATAAAACATCTACTCAACATCCAGCGCGCGCTTTTCATTTGGCCGGCGCTAGTTCGTCCAAACAAACGTCAGTCCAGAGTGATTGATTTGATTGTTACTTGTTTAATTTAGATTCATTCGACGATCCGACAAAATGCTGCGTTAGTTTTAACTAGCGTTCGATGGGTTATTTTATTTCTACGTTTTAAAATAATGGCAACATATAATTTATATTCTGAATTTAAAAAGAACTGAGCGCTATTTCAGTTTAGTTTTGTGTCTATTATTCATGTTAGGTAAATTTACAAAAGAGTGCATTGCTCACACTGATGTTTAGTCGTGCAATCGATACATGCAGGTACATCCGTTTCCGATCATTAAGCGATAAAATAAAATAGAATGGAATAAAATACTTTTAAACTTCAACAGCCTAATGGTTTATGGTACGGACTGCCAAACTAAACGTATCGGTAATGATAGTAATTAAGGCACATTAGCACTGGCAGCATTATTAATATAAAATTAAAATATTTAATTCTCTTCATTATGCAGTTATTTACTGAGAGAGATCCTACAGATGCCAAAGCAACTCAACTGCATCTGCAATCTGTCTCCGATGATGACATCGGCCAGGACAATTTCGAGGGATATATTATTGTGGCGTCAGCATTCGCGCGAACACAGAGACACTTTGTCCTTATCTTCTTGCCTATTCCGGTGTAAATTAATCTAAATTAAATAAAAATAAAATAGTGTAAGAGGATCGACAGAAGATTCAGATGAAGTTTCAACCCAACATGGATTAAAGTAATAACAACATTTTATATTGGTATTACTTTAATCCAACCTTAACCGCCAGTGGTAAAGATACACTGCAGTTGTTTCTAGCCGCGACATGAATGGATCAGCTCGACTGTAGAAGAAGTTTAACCTTATAGAATAGTTGCGTATCGTTGCTGTGTTTCACCTGATTGGTGTTGGGATTCGGAGCCCCTTATGTTACCTTGTCATGTATCACTGTTATCACGTGAACTGTGTGCTCATTTGTCACCCTCGATACAATAAAAAAATCACACTAATGAGAACTGCGTTCACCCTTACATCCGCACATCTTGGTGAGTACAGGTAAAATTTTACAAGATGCGATAATTTTAGTAGCGCTTTCTGGGAAGGTAATTACTAGTTAGCTAATTAGTTTGTAGAACTTGCTTAACTTTGACTACTAAAAATTTACCTTATGAGCATTTAAATATGTTCGATGTTCTCCTGGTGGATTTCGACCAAGGCGATATCTTCTCTGGTTATTGCCAGATGCCAACTACCCAGAATATTTTATAGTACCGTAAAATTTCGCGCAAATAAAAAGCACTCACTTTCGTCCCGTTCCTAATCAGATGATGTAATGCATGTTCATTAAGATTAAAACAGTCGTAGAGCTACGCTGCAGTTTATTTCTATCTGCAGAATGAATGGCTCAGCTCGACGGGGTAGGACTACGCCCACACAGAATACCAGCGTAAAATAGCAGCATTATGCTGCTCTATTTCATTTGGTGAGTCGTAGGGATCCGGAGACCATTAGTACTGGTGACGAGGAATTCCATCTCAGTCCTCAAGGGTGACGCATCTGCATTATGATTCCTTGTCAAGTTTGAATGTGGATGTCATGGGCCGCAGGAATCACTTGCCATCAGGTGAACTGTGTTTCGTGAACTCGTTTGTTACCTTACCAAGGTATTAAAAAAAATAGATTGGAGGAAGAATCAAATGTAGTGTAAGGGACACGGGACACATACAAAAGACTTGAAATGCAACAATACTAATTATACGTACATACATACTTAACTCTCTACTCTCTTATTCTACCCCTACGGCACAGTGCCCCGAATGTCACGCACGCCAGGAATAAAGAAAATCAGACCGGAATTGGAAGGATTTTGTTAACTTCTCTTATAAACACCTACACAAACAAACTAATCCAAGATCGGAACATCGAAAATATTTAGTTTGGCGCGATACCTTTATTTGATTGTTTTTCTAAGTCGTGACGTCAATCTGTTCTAAACCTATGTTCACATACGGTGTGCGCAAACGTCGTAAATTCCTTCGGTTATTTGTTCTTCTTCAAAAGTTCGATGTGGGGGAATGATTGATAGCTTTTAATTACATAGCAAATATATCAAATGTTTACAAGGGGGTTATACTTCATCTATACATGGTACAGACAATTTAACTAAAAACTAGCTAGTATATTAATGGGTCGCTACGAGGGGAACAGGGCCGCGTTTTCGCAGAAATCATGCCTTAAATAGCAACTACTATATGGCAGTGTTAATAATCTACTCACGTTGTTACATCTGAATGAATGTAATAAAAGCCATGTGTTACACAACTATCTAAAAGTAAACACTGTTATATTAGCAGTTCTTAAGTGTTTAACCCTTCAACTGACTAAGCAATCATTTGTTATCTCCTTAATTCTGCTACACAATCAATAAAAAACTATATTTCTGAGCCCGTCCGTCACACGTCTGCCCAGCACCAATATCTAAGATGAACGAACGGAAAAGAACCGAACGATTTCACTCAATATTGCACAAACTTTATCGTTTCACAACTCTTAACAGTCTTTAAATATATGATAAATAATAATTAACAAACATTACTGTTGATGGTTTATATACATCATATTAAACTAGTTAAAACACGGTAAGAGATAAATATAGCGACATTAGTATCATCAACAAAGATTCTAGATGCACATGCGCTGGGTGAGGATTGAGATGCCTCGTTACCTGTAATTAGGTAACCGGATCGTTACACTCACCATCCGAAACACAATAGCGCACAAAATATCAATGTGAAATAGCAGCATAATGCTATTTCACATCTGATATTGTGGGGGTTTAGTCCTTCGCATGTATAGCTGACCCAGCTAGATCACAGCGTGATTGACACATCTTAAATCTTAACCATCGTGGTCACTAAAAGCAAATTAAATCAGGTGCTATAATCAAAATCAAAGATTAGTTGCTAAAAGGATTGTAGCAACTAGATAAACATACGTCTACAATACAATAATCTTTGTGCGTACAACAATTAGGTCAAAACCACACTCGTCCTCACTCGCAGTGTTAACTGACGTCTCTAATTAGCTCTCTGCGAAGGATTCAAGTGACTTACGTGGAAATAAATTGTATTTAATCCAGATCTAAACACTTCTAAAAAAAATTAACAGTGTACACTGCCGTTTGTTTTTAGCTGCAGAATGAATTGGTCAGCTCGACCGGGGTAGAACCACGCCCTCATCAGAATATCATCGTTAAATAGCAGCATAATGCTGCTGTATTTCGTCTGTTGAGTGCAGGGATCCGGATAGCTTTATAACTGGTGACGAGGCATTCCATCTCAGTCCTCAAGGGTAACAAGGCATCTGCATTATGATTCACTGACTGACTAAATCACTTGCCATCAGGTGAACTGCATGCTTGTTTGTTACTCTCTAAGTAATGATAGTAAAAAAATAGTAATTGAAATATTTCGTACACTTTTAAATTCGAGACCATAATGATCACATAACCATGAGCTTTTTCTTATATTAGAGGCGTCAAAGTTCACCGGATGGTAACGGATGACAGCGACATGCGTTGTCACTGGTAAAACCTGAAATGCCTCGTTATCTATAATTGAGTCTCCGTATATACTGCTATTTCATACTGGTATTCCGTAAGGGCGTGGTCCTTCCTTGTCAAGCCGACCTATCCATGTTGCCGCTAAAAACTAGCTGCAGCTATATCACTGCAGATGTCTATCTATGTACTTGTTTTGTTATCTTACACACAAAAAAAATGCAAATAAATAATGTCATTAGATTTTCATGCAATATAGAAGAAATTGATTGATATTATCAAGTAAATTACATTATATTATACATCTGCTAGGAAAAACAAAGGAACAGACAAAAGACAATTAGACAAACTACTTAGTTCTCTCTTAAAACCTATTCGTCCTGAGCCCCTTCATTGAATCCACGACAGGGAAATGCAATTAGGCGATAAATGAATAGCCTTTCATTAAAAGATCGGGAAATTAAACGATATTACTATAGATCGATACTGTGTATCGATTTCTTGATTTAAAAGTTGGTTTTTCACTATACGGGGATGCTATCGGTATTCAATTCCCTATATGGTCCTTGGCTAAAGTTGTTTCACTGATATTAATGTTACTATTTAATTAAATTTATTCTTCTTTTATAAAGTGAGATTGACAAAACAGTTTTGAGCGGTAACAATATTATTCGTAGACATGATATTTGCCTTGTGGCGGTTTACAATATACATAAATAGTACATTTTAGGGCAGTAAATATTACACCTCCCTATACACAGCGGTCCGAACCGAGGTTGCGGACCTCCTTGACCCCCTCGGATCGAATTATCGCCCCCTCCGTTGTCGTCGACGTTCTTCGTCCACAGGGATCGGATTGAGCAGCAGTTTCCGCGCCAGCTTCGCAGCATTCTGTTGTCTCCCTACTCAGTGGGCCTCCCGCTGGCGAGTCTAATTAGATAAAACTGTAGAGATCTCTGGACCAGCAGCAATACTCACACACAAAAAAAAAGAGTGGATATTATGTGTCCGTATATATATACAAGTAATTATAATAATTATTCACGTCAGTGTGTATTGTGATCAGTGTTTTTTCTTTTTTATTTGTTACGTTGAACATGAAATTTCTAAATGTAACCGAGTCTTTACAATAATTACATGTATTCATATGTATATGTACAGTGTAAGTGCATTTTTCTCCTCTTTTTTGTTTACAATGTATAAAATTAACATAAAGAAGTAATAAAATGTAAGGTTAATTAATTGTAAGGTATTAAGTATAACATGTTTCATTTTTACATTATTTACGTACAGAAATTGCAATGCAACGATTTCTCGATTATTTTTTTTTTTTTAAATTACTTTTAAATTGATAAATCATTTTATTTTGTGTTGTGCAAAACATGAGTTCTATGGCTTTAGTGAGATTTAAGATTTTCATCTATGTCCTCACAAACTTTTCATTATCACCCTTGAGGACTGAGATGGAATGCCTCATCACCAATAATAAAGGTCTCCGGATCCCTACATTCACCAGACGTAACACAGCAGCATTACTATTTCACGCTGGTATTGTGTGGGGGCGTGGTCTATCCCCGATCGAGCTGACCTATCATTCTGCAGCTAGAAACAAACTGCAGCGTAACTCTACCAATGCTCGGATATATGTATGTCCCATCTCTTAGAAGAGTGATTATGAACCCAAACACTACAATACAAGTTGTTTTATAGTTCCATAAGCACTTAACGTCGTCATGATTTTTAGATTTATGAAGGGTGAGTTTGCAAACAATAAATTATATCAGCAATATTATAAAAACTCCAACTACAATGCATATATGGTCAAGAAAATAGGTAATAAGGTAATATATACACAAGAAAATTGAAGTCGATTATACTGTATTCATTACCAAGGGACGCGACATTATTAATTTTAATATTTTTATTTAAAGCTACACTAGAACTAACAAGTTCATAAAGAAGTTATGCAAGAGTAAAAAATAGTAACTAACCAAGTTACTAACAAGCATTTAGTTGCAAGACAGGAATAGCTTTTGAAAGAAAATCAATCACATTGAAATTATTTTCAAGAAGATATAAATACAAGATATGATATTGATAGAAACTACATTTTATTGATATAAATTTTACTGAAATGTAAATAACATGTATGAAGATAAAATTAAGAAAGAAAATATATGTATATAAATTTATATACATATGTGTCTATAATATATAACCGCAACAATGTACTACTATTACGTTGCATTTACGTTTCAGTATTAATACCTTCCACATTTTATTATAATTAAGCGAATATTGCTGAAACTTTTAATATTAACAGTAATATTATTAGTAAACAAGAATGTTACATTGATCCTTTACAAGAGGTACTTAATTCATTATCTAAATCTGTTATCATTTTATTTTATTACTTTTACGTTTAATGCTTTAAACTTGTAGCAGCAGGAGATCCGCTAAAGAGACTAAAAGTAACCGGAAGTATAACGCTCATTGAGAATGATTGCGGATAGCGTCGGCCGCAGGACTCACCATCAGGAGAACTGTTCGCTTATTTGGCACCCGTTATATAAGAAAAGAAATCCCCGGACAACTGTAAAACAATAATTAATTATTATTGAATATCAGCTTAAGCTTAAGAATGCGTTCTCGTCTAAGTATGAATGCAATTTACAGCGCCGTCTCCGCTCCAGCCAGTTGAGATACTAATTTTTAAGGAGTGCTTCAAAACAATTTGTTTTCTGGGCCTGCCTAAAATTTACCACAACATTATATATTCCACGAAAGCGATAAGAAACTTATAATCCCCCTTATATCATCCACTAGGAGCTTTAAGCACGGTTTATGGAAAGATATAAAGAGTTAAATCTGTTTTAAATTTGCAAGTGATTCTCCATATCATGATTTTCACAGTGAACGTGTTAACTGACAGCGATATTTACGCTTACGTTAACAATACGAGAAATTTGCCCACAATTTAACAAACATTCGTACAATTTAGAGCATATAGCCATTGAAACAAGGTTTGTTAGCAGTTTTTAATGAATGCAACGATTTTAAGAAGCCCAGCCTTAGTTCCATTTCCGTCTTTTCATCGAGGAATGAAAAGACTACGGTCTTTCAATTAATTCTAGCATCGACGCATAGTAAGGACGACATGCCCCATAAAGTAACAAAACAGTCATCTCAGCGTTTGCCAATACGAAGTTACTTGAACAGTTTTCTTCTAACCGGCCAACCCGCTGCCAACAATAATGATAGTCCCCATAATTCGTGGTAGATAAATATATAGACATACACATATACATATATATATATATATATATATATATATATATATATACAGGTGTTTGAAGTCCAGAAATCATTGTAACCCCGTCCTATCGTTAGCTTAAAATTCTAATTTCTAGTAAAAGTAATAATTAGTTTTTCATACGAATCTCAAATCTGATTTGAGACCGCGCCAGTATTAGTTGAAGTAAACCGCTAACAAAATGATTGCCAACAAGTCACATATATCTTATTAACCAAAAGCAATGCTATTGTCTTTGTTTTCTAAGATATGCCTCATCAAGGACGACCTGATTTGTGTATAAGCTAACATATTATCTATGGGGTAACGAGATCACCTACCATTCATTAAGTATGTATTTTTTGTCTCAGTGATACCATAAAAATAAAACATTTACACAATGTAATAATAGATATTACAATTAATGTAAATAACAAAAAGGAGCATCACACAACAGTGACACCCAATCGCCTTTGACGACGCGTCGTAAAATTTCCGCTTGTGAAGGGCACAGAGAGGCCGGTGCCCAACTCTGCTAGAAACAAATGCAAATGCCTTTGTCCCGCGGGACACGAGCCCACTCTACGAATGTTGGAGCGATCCACAATGACACAACGCTGCGAGGGACCGATAGTGCCGGCCATTTGTCGATGTCCCTTTACTGTCGTATATTGAAGGATTACTGTCAAAATATTTTATGAAAACAATTTATGATATTCTTCCAAAGTATAAACATCATTCGGTTCGTTATGGTTGAATGACCAATTTATCAACTTTTAAAATGGTCATAGCTTAAAGCTGATGTAACAATGGTCGAGCCATGAATCTCAAAGAATCGACAACTGATGGGGTGGAAAGGTTCTAGGGTAGCAACCACAGTTTACGACCATCGTCACTAGATGAAGAGGTTTTTTTTTATGGCTGATGGCCGAGGGCTTTTACAGCTTTACCGGGCTGATAGGAGGCCGAGCGCTTAGGTCACTCAGCCGAGACCATTACTAATTGGTAACCTGCAAAATGGTTACCGAAAGGGAGCCTTGGCTTGGACCGTTACCCTCGGCGCGAAAGCAACTGACTCGAGTGTGCCCGAAAGAGCCGAATGTTGACTCGGTCACTTACTTCTAACAGATTAAAAGTTGGCTTATGTTTAGCAATAGACTAGTGATTGATTGAGATGATTAAGACAACTACTACACTTCCAGGGAATACCTACCTGTCAGTGACTATAAATAAAATTATATTTAGTATCACTGCAGTTCATATCTCTATTAGTAATCATAAACAGTATAGGGGTTTTCCCCTAAGCCGTTTTATGCCGATCCCACAAATTTTATTTTTATTATATTTGAGTTACAACTGTCACTATTATTTTTTAACAATTAATAAATTGAGCAAAGGGCAAATAATGTAAATATTAAAAAAAAGTAGACGAAGCATAGTCATCGGTGAAAGAAGTTAGGCGCTCTTGGGAAATTTAAACTAACCGTAATGATAAAGAGGCGTGTTTGCAGAAATTATTTTTCATCGTCTTATAGTTTCTATCAATCAATCAATCAATCAAATCAGCCCGTATCTCCCCACTACTGGGTATAGGCTTCCCTTTTTTCGCGCCATTCAGTTCGATCCTGTGCTGCCCGAAACCATTGCAGCCACGCTGCCCTGATGATGTCGTCTGACAAGCGGGCCGATGGTCCGCCCACTGATCAGCGCCCCTGCCTTGGCCACCATTCGGTTACTGCCCTGGTCCACCGACCGTCTTCTCTCCTAGCCAGGTGTCCTGCCCAGTGCCATTTCAGTCTCATGATCCGCATACCCACGTCTTCGACTTTGGTTCTCTGGCGAATTTCGACGTTGGGTATGCGATCCATCAGAATGATTCCCAGCGTGGTGCGCTCCATAGCTAGTTGTGATACTTGAATTTTGTGCAGATTTTCGGAGGCGTATGTCAAAATGGGCAGGACACACTGGTTATACACCTTGGTCTTGAGGCATTGTGGAAGCTTGGTAGTTTCTATTGAAATACTTTATTTTACTTCCGTCGATCTATGTGAAGCCCAATACTCATACTATGATCTGACTAAAAGTTATTTGATATGAATATTTATTAATTTATTACATAAGACGCTACATTTCGTCCCCACTCTTAGGAGGTTAATAGGAAGTACAATTGGTACGCATTCCGAGATTGTGTGCGCGTGTAATTTTGTTTAATAGTGCAGTCTTTTGTTCAATGACTATAAGAACTCAGTCACGTATAAAGTTCCTCTTAATCGCTACAGTTTCACGCGTGGTTGGTAGCTCTACTAGCATTTATACAAACGTGCAGGGAAACCGCGCAAATCCGCCGATTTGTCACATGTTGTGTAGGCAATTAAAGCTGTTTGCTCTGTGAGGGGCGAGATGGAGTCATAGATCTGGTGTTACCGTGGTATAATTTAATTCAAGCGTACCCAGTACTTCATTAGGCATAGAATACGTTTATAAAAGGTCTCGTCTAGCTTTTTCGACGATTTTAAATGCCGACACGATATATGTGTGAATAACCGCACAAACAGATAAACTTTAATCTGTACTACCGAAGAGAAAGCTAAGGCAAAAAAAAGAAGAACGGATGCAAATAATTATACAGTTCAAAATAAAAATAGATATATCATTATCATAATTTACGTACATTTGGTTTAGAGGTAAGTATACAAAAATAATTTTGCACAAATTAGTTTCTGATTTTCAAGTCCATAGTAGCAAAATAATTCTGTAAAATAATTACTTATTCTAATATTTGCGGTGTACGGCGATAAACTCCTGGTGATAAATTTCCATTTAAAATGTGTATTTTTAGGTGGAAATATTCCCCATTGATATATGTGATCTTGTATACTACTATATTGTATATATATCACGAAAAGAAGGGTTTTTTTTGGAATAGTTTGTGGTAAGAAGTAACTATTTTACAAAATTTTGCATTGAAAACTTACCTTACCTTAATTAAACTTACGTCATTTGAAGAAAATTGAATAGGTATTATCAGAATCCGTTATCAAAAGAAGCAGACCATCATTCATTAGACATGTGTTATAACTAGAATATGGTATTCATAGTTATATTAAAAGAGTGACTAATGCTTTATAGAAAATCTATTTTTATTTCATTTAACTTTTATGTACACGCAGTATTTATACGAAGAACTAAGATAAGACAGAGAGAAACTTATCTAAGATGAAGAGATAAACTAGAAAAATGTATAAGTTTTTGTTTAGAAATACCAAACTCGCTATGTTATATTCGCTAAGTATATTTCCACTAATATTCTCTACTATATTTTCGGCGAGACTACTCGTATCTTACTTAAGATCGTCCTTTATGACAATTGATTAGGAAGTTCTACGTTCAACAGTGAGCCAATAATTGGGCGAGATGATATTTATAAATTTTTATTAATTAAAATTTAATCAACATTAATGATAAATGGGTTATATACAACTTACACGAGTGGTATAAATTGGAACAGTTAACTTTCGTATATTCCACCGTTATATTTTTCTACCAAAACATTTTCCATATCTGTTATGTTGGCTTGTTTTTATTTTAGAGCCTACTTCTGTGTGCTTTGTTAAAAGGTAGTTGTTTTACATTTTTGTGTAATATTTAAAATTTTCGATTTTGCTTTGAAAGCATTCAGTACATTTCAATAACTACCATTAAAAGGCTACACAATTGTTTCAGAAAATAATATATTACCGTATTGTTTAAAAACTTTATGAATTTATATAAAAGAAATAAGTAGTTAGTAACATTAGTACGGGGTCTTTGTTGTTTCGAAAAAATTGTTATTTTACTGTATTTCATTAAGTCAAAGGATTTTTTTTCACTATTGGGGGAGCTGAAGTGTTTGTAGCAGCAAGGCTTGCTGTAACAGATCTGCTAGATTCAATTCAGTTGCCCTCTAGTGGATGGGTTATCGTTAGTGGCATTTATAATTCGACAAATATGTGCTTAGGAAGTGCACTTGAACTTGTTAGCCCTGGCTGCTGTCAAGTCATTAGGCTATGTGGCTTTTCGCGTAATCTAAAAATTCTGTACCAAATTGGTTACTTCCCTTTATTTTCTAGAGAATATTTTGGTACTACCCAATTGTGACGAGGGATACACGTCTCTCAGGGTCTTTCCGTTCTATTCCTCTGTAAGAATGAGAAGGTAGTACATGTTACAATTAATATATAGATAAAGGAATAATAAAATAGAATTTATATATATATTTAGCAATGACTTTTCAATTACATTGAAAAATATACGTAAAGGTATGCAAAGTAAGATTAAAGCAAGATATAACTATAGGCTCTGCATTACAGCCATTACCTCAGCGCCGTAACAAAGCCCAAGTGAGTAATGCTATCCCATTACCTTTATCTTGAGATATCGTTTACCCTTCCCCTATCGATGCTTATGGCGTTTGTACTTCACTTATAAACTCGAACCATTTACACTTAAAAACTAGAATGAAACTCTTTTGTTAATGTGTATATGATAAATATATATGTAGTAAGAAATGCTGTAACGTATTTTAATTATTTATATATTTAATAATAAACTTAAAATTATAGTTTTGAATTATGAATTGAAGCCAGTAGTTGTCTTTAATCTTAGCTGGTGTTCAAAGGTATTATAGGCGTTAATGATAGAGCGCACTCCCTAAGAAAGGAAGTATTCACTCTTTTCATGAAGACACTCACATTATAGCGAGTATAACAATCCTTCGATGTTCGTATCAAAGACGATGGAGTGTAGCGCTTCGTTTTAATGGAATATCCACATCGAAACCCGTAAAAAAATATATTATTATTTATTTATTTATTATATGTTATTTATTACAATAGTTACTAAGTTTACGATGTAACTATTAATGTACAAGGATAATAATTGAAATGGAACTATATATTTAAATTGTAAGTCGAGTTAACGTAGTAACGTAATTCATTCGACGGAATGGGCTCGATTTTTCTTCTTAATTACGCCACTGAATACTATTTTTAATAGGGGCGGAGTTTAAGCCATTATCGCCTGTGCCATTTTGTGAAGTGTCTTTTATCTTTCACATTAAAATAAACTTTGATAAAATATTTTAATGTTTAATTTTAAATAGCCAACATCTTTTGTACAGTATATTATCTGTGACTTCTTTTATGTACGAAATATAAACGAATAATTCTTTATTCAAGTTAATTCTACTTAATATTATTAATCCTTGAAAAAAAAAATAGCCATGTATAAATTAATTATACAATCCATTAATTGATTAAAATCTTGTCAATTAATGTAATGGCCTTTAATCTTATTTCCATTTTATTTTATGATACATAGTGTCATACAAACCTTCCCAAGCCATCGAATAGAATTGCAGTAACTGGTATGACCGATGAAAATAAACTTTACTTTACTCATGATAAGATTATGTTTACTCATTATTTCTCAAAGATACAGAGACCCCTCGGACTAGCAGTGGCCATCAGCCATAAAAAAAATCACGCCATTTTATTTAGAGTATGCACTACTGACTGCATCGCGGGTCTTGGCCTCTATTCAAAACCGAAGAAAAATAACTGTACATCACAAATTGTTGGTTTTCGGTATTTATTTATTCTTTATGTTCCTTAAATAACAAGTTTACAAGTGTAATACCTAGTGGCATTCTCTTCCAGTCAACCCTCGGAGTTCGAGAGAATATGTTGGTAGGCATAAAAATAAAAAAAGGTTATTTAGATAAAAATATCGTTATACATAGATAAAAAAATATATATGTATAACGATATTTGTATGTATGTATATACATGACATTATTATGTTATATATATATATATATATATATATATATATATATATATTTACACAAATACCAAGAGAAAATATATATATCAGATGTTATTTGCCTTAAAATAATGATGTAGAAGAAGGGATTTAAAAAGAGAAACTTTACTGGGTGCATTCATGACATCATCCGAAAGGGCGTTCAAAAGGAGTATGGCCTGTACTATGAAACAATAACGGAAGAACAGTATATATGTGCCGTATCCGTGAGACTGCATCAGAACCTTCGGCCGATCTTACTGCACTTGCTTTACACCGGAATAGGGAAAGGGACTACCTGTGAGCAAATGAATAACTTTACTTAAAAATATTTTGCGCAGTAAATGTCATCTGGTATATAATAACCAGACAATACCAAGTGGTACACACATAGACTTTCAAATGCGGAAAAGTTAGTTTAACAAAGTACTACGTTATTTATTTAAAATATTAAGTTAAAAGAAATATTTAATAGAAACTAAACACACCTGGAAATTAAAAAGTGTCATAATAAACATGACCGTGTCCTATATAGTGACCGACTTTTTTCACGTTTAAAGAGAAAAGGCTGAAAGATGGAACACGTTATGGCAAGTATAGAGCAAAAAGTTGTGGCAACTAGCGAGCTTATCTAATATTCTCATACATCTAACTACACTACCGTAGCCTATAAGTTAGAGTACCCATGCTGAACCCTGAGTTTGATTCGATCCTGGACTTTCAGAAGCATTTAAAATACAATTTGTTGGTTTTGCAGTCTGAATGTCCGGCGTTGACGACACTGCTTCCTAACTTTTTTGCGAGCTTATCGCAAATACTTCGAATAAAGGAATGTTTATACAAACTGACTGCACTATGCTAAAGAACTGTAAAATAATCCTGATATCACAAGTTACCAGACTATTATGCCGTGATCGAAATCAAACTAAAGTCATTATTGATATTTAATTTTTTTAGTTCAATGAGGTAAATAAACAAGCACACAGTTCATCTGATGGCCTGGATCCTTGACAAGGAATAATAATTCAGATGCGTTGTCACCCTTGAGGACTGAGATTAAATGCCTCGTCGCTAGTAATAAAGGTCTCCAGATCCCTGCACACACCAGACGAAACACAGCAGCATTATGATATTGTTTTTACGCTGGTATTCTGTGAGGGCGTGGTCCCACCCCGGTCGAGTTGACCCATTCATTCTGCAGATAGAAACAAACTGCAGTGTGACTCTACCACTGTCGAAAACTTAAATACAAAGGACATCCTCTTTCTCTTTTAACAAAGAGATGAACTATATTCGCTTGTTTTGAGAAATCCATGTGATATTTACGAAATTAGGAGATGAACAGAGTTCACCTGATTACAAGTGATTCCTGATGCCAATGCCACTCAATGACATTCCGCCTTGATAAGCAATCATAAGGCGGAAACATTGGTACGCGATTCCCTATACTAAATCATATACAATAAACCGATACCAATAAAACTTCTGACTCATTCGAAGTTAGACTTTTCGCACAGTACAGAATTAAATTAAATGGATCATGGGCGCTAAACGAAATTTAACGAAATCGAAACATTTTGACAACATATCTATATATCAAACCGTTTCTTAACACAAAATCGAAGATTAATTAGAGTGTTAAACGTGACTTTAACTTATACTAAAAGTATCGTATGGATTCTCATAAAACAAAACAAACAGTAGTATTGTTATATTATCTATCATAACAGGTCGTCCACAAGGAATTAATAAAACATGATTTATAGATGGCGTGATTAGTAAAAAAGTTAATGTGTTAGCTCGAGCATAAGTGTAACAAACTTCGATTTCAGTTCTAAAACGTATAATGTACATTGTAATGACCAAAATGCGTGAACGAAAAAAAACTGTATCGCGTGAGAAACGCAGTACGTTATGAAAAACAACGCCATCTATTAATGACAAATGCAACGCGAGCACGACTTGACTATAAAAGGTGCCGAGTTATGAAAAAAAAAACTATTCTAAATAGCCGGAAAATAAATACCTCACGTGAAAGCAAACGCTGATGCGTTGATTATACGTTTACGGTATTAGTTTACATGGCATGCGGAACCTCGTAATATATATTCAGCTACAAACTCAACAAAAACTACGTATAGCGGTATACCCTTTCACAAAACACTTGGTACCATCGTCTATGGGTCACAATTTTTTAATTCACAATACGTAAAATATGACATGCCATGTATTTATTGTTGTATATAACATTTTAAATTAAAAATGGCTATATTGCGCCTACGCAGCCTAAAATTACTGTGCACATACATAAGGTAAATATGATTTTTTTTTCGTCAGAAATGATAGTAGCACAAATGGTGTACTATCATCTTTTCATAAAGTGCATCATCTGTATGATTTATCGGTTTCTCAGGTTTTCGCTTTTTTGAAAAAGGTTCCCTTGCTATGCTGGGCATGTCCTCACCACCCCGGTCAGGACGCTGCCCTGTAACCTCGCAAAGTAGACGCGCTTGCTTTCATAACTGGTACAGGTAGTGACCCTCCTCATCAATTACTAATATTTATTCTAAAATAGATATAACGAAATAGAAAAATAAAGAATAAATTTTTAAAAACAGTCTTTCCTATGAAGTAAATATTTATTACACTGTACAATAGTAGGCGATTGAAAAAGGAGAAATTTTATTCCAGTGCTAAATAAATATTTAAATGTTATATAGGGATAAATATCACTTATGGAGTAACTCTCAAACAAATTGTTTTATTTGTTTGAAAAAAAAAATAGGAAGAAGAAATAAAATAAAATCTTATCGAACTGCCATAAAACTATTGCTGTTACATTACAACATTTTCAAATAAATATATGTTTATTTATTTATCAATAACATATTACTCTCTGAACACAAAAGTATAGCTAATAACGAACAACCTATCGCATTGCCCAAAGGGTACCCCAATCTCGGGCAAAACATAATCGAAACAAACTTCCTAAAGTTTCCCCTTTGAAACCTGACGCTGCCCTAAAATCCAGTTTTCCAATTTAAGTTGCCTTCAGAATTTTCCCGATAAAAGGTGAAACTTGCCCCCCTCGACTTTGGGGGAGGCAGATCCAACCACACAGACCAACTGATCGAAAGGAGGCCTTCGGTCAACAGCGAAAAACTTATCTCGTAATTAAAATCCACTGATTGGTATCAAGAAAAAATGTCTTAGTTGTGCGCAATATAAAATTACCGAAAATTTTCGTAAAAATATTTTAATTATATTTACGATACGTTTTTCTAAGAATGGTGGCAGTGATATTAACATTATAGAACTAACATACCGGTTTACCACTTAACTAAGTTTAAAATGATGTACTAGTTTCACGATCATAGTCGAATGTCGGATTCGTACCTAGGTACGTAGGTAGGTGCGTATTTAAGTACGCGGAATGGTGGGATTTGAGGTCACTTCAAGTTCGTAACGTGTTCAACGACTCATAATTAGTCTAATACTCTGCATAAGGTGTGCTTCGATATTTTGAAGCACCCTTATAGTCTAGGTTCTGTGAAAATGAGAAAAGAACTGCGTGTGAAGAAATTTATCAGCGATGGTGAAGTTAAGGACGCAATTTTACCGTATTTTTTTGACAAGGACAAAACATTTTTTATAAAGGTATTCATAAGCTCATTGAATTGAAAAGTGTGAAAAACGTTCGTCTTTCAGGTGAATATATTGAAAAGAAAAATTTATTTTGGATTTTTTTAATATGAAAAATATGGGATTTACTGACATACCACGGTGTAAATTGTATTCAACTCTAAATCATGCGCCTGGTCTGTCGTAATAATGAATTCCTTTTCTCCAGCAGACTTGATTCCAGATTCGTTTTAGAGACTTCCAGGTCGCCATGGATATCAAGTATTCAGATAGGGGGCTTCCCGAAGGTGATGTGAATCAGATAACAAATACTTTCAAATCAAATCAAAAGAAACTTTATTCAAGTAGATTTATACAAAACACTTTTGAATCGACAAGATAGCTAATAGGATCACCGCTTCGCAAGGCGAGAGGGATAGGCTAGAAACTGAAGATCTGCTCTTTTTTTTATATAATAATTTACAAAATGTCCATGAGTTGTCGAGTATTAAACCTATAACTAAAAGATTAAATCCAATCATATTTGTCATATGTGACAGAGAGCAGTAAAATTCTTTTTTTAAATACTAGGTCCCCAAACATGCAAAAACAATTCAACTGATTGTAAGTGACAACTGCGGCCCATACAATCTATATACATTCACAACAAAGAATCAAGATGTAAATGCGTTCTTTTCCCTGTGAAATGAGAAGGAATGCGTTGTTAGCTATTATTGGGTTCCCCGGATCTCTACAGTGACCATACGAAATAAACTAATGTTTTGCTAATATTTAAATTATTACGTAAATACACATATGTATATGTAGAATATCTACAAAAGTGACCGGTAACAGCATTCAGCGTTTGAAGCGACCACTGTACAAATATCCCATTTTCTTCATGAACCAAAGTGTTAGTAAAGCCATCTTCATATTCATTTTTTTAGAAGACTGTGTAACCTTGCTTGATGTTATTCAACTGCATATACCTCGCTTAAAGAATAGGCCTCTCCAATAAACCAACACCAAACTTTTTGAAAGATATTCCCAAACTTACCTCTGGGCAGGCAGTTGACACGAAGTATTTAAGAATTAAAGAAAAAAAGAATTAGTGAAGAATTAAAAAAAAAATCATTTTAAATAACGAATGAAGCTCAGTGGTCGTGTGTCTCATAAATTCTGAAGTTTAGTTTCGGGTGTTGGGTTCAACTTCGTATCAAAATTGATGTGTACAGGTTTCCGGGTCTGCTGTCTCGTATCCCTGAGAGCGCATCCGACCCGTTCTCCCGCTATCGAAGATTATCAAAGAGTAAACTTTATATAACATATATGATTATTATTATAGTCTTATATTTTATATACATAGGATATATAGTTAAATATACCACGCGACTGATAGACTACCTGGCTGCTGTCACGGGTCCTGGGTTCGATTCCCAGCCGAGGAACGATATGTTTACCACTGCCACATTCCTCCAATCTTATTCCAAATGCAAAAATAACATCGAATTAGGAAATAGGACGATGATTGGGAGCCTCTGTGTTTGCGCAAATGCATACGGCACTATAAAATACAGCGGACATCATCATATACTAGCATAAATTGACTTGTCTACCTATACAACGACTGTTCCTGCATAATTGATACCATCTGCGATGTATTATTACAAAAAATGTATTTTAATTTTGACAGCTGTCTAAGATTCAGGGCAAATGTAGCTCAACCTCCGAAATCGAAAAGATTTTAAATCCGATTGTATGTTACTCAATTTATATATATGGGGATCCTGATTAGAATATTAAAATGTCCATATTTTTTTACATGCGTGTACACACACATACACAAAATATTATAACCAGCCGTCGGACAGTTTTATGCTACGTCCGGCAACAGCTATCGAAGATTCAGTGCAAATGTCATCTTTAATGATGATGATGGTATTAATTTATCCCTAATGGGAAAGGCAAAGGACTTTAGTCCATAGGTCTTGTTCGTATGATGGTTGGTCTGAAACTCCTGTCATCTTTAATCTTTCTAAACCTCCGAAAACGAATGAGATTTTAAATTCGATTGTATTAATAATTGTATGTTACACGATTTATGTACACATAAAATGCAGTTTAATTTAGAAATTGTATGTTTTTCCGCCATTTTTCTTATACTTTACAATTAAGTGTGTTGAAGTCAATTAGAATAAGGATAAGTAAATAACTTTCACACAATCAATTGAAATCACAATCTTCTCGATTTATATATTCCCGTATTCCATTAATTTAAATATTTTTTTACATTTTCTTCGCAAAACTTTTACTAACATCAATCATTTATATATAACAGTGTAGACAAGTGTCAAATTCGGAATCGAATTTGGAAACTGTTGGGTTGGGACCTCATATATATCATTGTCATGAACGTAAATATATATGAATTTAAATATTCATATTTCATATCATTCGTTTTAAATATATATTGAGTATTTATTATGACGTAGTTATTAAAAATAATGTTAATTGTCCATTATAATCCTAAAGATTAAATCGAGAAAGAGTAAAGTTTTCGAATATACTAAATATTTTCATTAAACATAAAAATCGATGTGGAACTGCACACACGCAAGTGTGGTTTCAAACGATACACGTAAGCCGCATGAACATGTTAAATAACGAGTGTTAAAAAACCGAGTGGAAACACTTCACGTTGAGTGTAAGCGAGATAAACCCGAGCCCAACCCAACATCGATTACCCGCACAAGCAGGGTGCCAACAAATTGCAAGTTTTGTGAGACATTCGGATTTGTTGCATCACATCTCAATATAAAATATTCAGTTCTGCATACATAACATACGGAAATTTATTTTCTAATGTATTATAATATATAATAAATATTGTTGTTTATTCTAACATTCGTATAGATTAAAAGTTAGTTTTGGTACAGCTAGTTTTAAGTTAGTGCCCTTACAGGATACCAGCGTAAAATAGCAGCGAAATGGTTCTGTGTTTCGTATGGTGAGTGTACGGATTCCCAATTACAAGTAACGAGTTATTCCAACTCAGTCCACAGGAGTAACAACGCATATGCATCTCCAATCTTTGTTGATGAATGCCGATATCATGGGCCGCAATCGTAACTTACCATCAGGTGAATTGTGCTCATTTGTCATCCCTTATATTGTAAAAATCTATTGAGTTAATGCTACATCTTTTTTTACACATTTAAAGAAAAATATATGTATATACAAAAACTCCGCTGGTTGCTAGGTATTTTCAAGATAGATTATAAGTACGTTATAGTATATAAAATGATTTCTGACTTCAATTCAATTAGTTCTTCAAGCAAGCATTCGAATTTCTAAAAATGACAATATGAAAGGTTCGGTTAACTAAAAATAATATTATAATGGTGCTGTGTTTCGTATAGTGAGTGTAGGGATCCGGATACCCATGACAGGTCCACTAACTTATTCTACGAAATTCTCAAGGTGGATAACACATGTGCATCTTGAATTTTATATATATGTCCCACTCATTCCCCTACCCTATGTATATTGTTGGATTGAGACTACACTATGGTCAACATTTAGCCTCCGAAAATCTGTAAAATGGCTATGTTAAATTTCATACACATATTCGAAATCTGATACGTTTACTTCTATGCCCACATAGAACTAATATACGCGTATATTAAGCACTTTTATTAAGCACACAATTATGACATATGTGAATAGGGATCAGCCCTACTTTAATAGAAGCTGATTAAATAAAATTCAAAAGTCAAATGTTACTCATATATATTGAATAACAATTATAGTCATTAATTATTATTATAAACAATGTTATATTTATATAATGATTATTAGTATAAGTTAAAATGGTTTTTCTAATTACATTTGTTTATTTTATTAATATATTATATTATATTTAGTTAATATAGTTTGACCTACGTAATATATATTTTTTAGGGAAGTTGGGTGAGGAACACGGGTAAGCGGATGTTAAGTGATATATGCGTCCAATGACACCTCGTCGACATAAAATCTGTATGCAGATACTTTGTTAGCCCTATAGATACCATTCGTTTACGCCGGCCGTGACAATTATAGTAAATACATTTGTACGTGATTTTTATTTAACATTTGTACGGGATCTTTTAGGAAAAGTCCTTTTATATCCTAACGCATCGTGACCCTAACTAGCAGTGAGCCTTTCGCCCATTGTGTGATACCCGTGTTTTACTGAGGCTTTTGAGGAAAGAAAAGTGATTAATCGACACTTTGTCGCGTCCCTCTGAAGCATTATGTGAAATGTCGAGCATGTGAGACAGGCCAGCGTATTGTTACGCTCTTACATGAAGCCAAAACTTCGACAATCTTAAATCTTTATCTGATATCCAACAACTAGCTTCGCCATTGAGTAATATAAACTTAAATGACAATAAGAAACTTCACATACGTATATCCGAAAATTGGTTTAAATATATGTAAATCCCAAGCACATACTTAACTACGGAAAAGTCTATTTGAAAAATAAATAATAATTATTCATATTATATGAATTTACTTACTATTTCAGGAACTCGATTGACATATTTTAACATGGCTTACCTGAAAATAAATAGATAAAAATATTTTTTAGAAAATAAACCATTCTCTTAAGAAACGTATTCGTACTTAATAAAAAAGAATTGTCCAAGATATCAATGTAAAATAACAACATTACTGTGTTTCATACAGTGTCCCAAGACCTACACCTAGCCATGGATTAAAGCGGTCACTCACCTTTGGAACTAATAAACAAGCCTTCTATAATTTACATAAAAATATGTAGCATAAAAAATTACGTATATTATGCACACCTTTTTTTTCGGCAAAGTTTAAAACAAGCAAATTACATAAATTACGCGTGGAAACGGCAGAACTAATAAAAAAATAATGGCCTATAAAACCCGAACCAAGGTGAGGAAACGAAGCGATAAAATAACTGTCCCCGATTCAAATCGAATCAATTTTTTTGCGTACCGATTTCGTACAAACAGACGAGGGTCAATATAGTTTAACAGCTGTTCAGAAGTTACATAGGGGCATAAAGTGTTTATAATGTGAATTAGAATCATTTTAACCGACTTCAAAATGGTGCTTCTTATTAGGTGTGTATTACTATGCAAATATTATTAAAATTATATTTCTTTGAATATTTGAGCTTATTTGCCACCCTTTCCTAATCGGTATTTAGTAAAAAAAAAATTAAATATGTATTTTTTCACCCCTCACTTAGGATTGTAGTGAAAACATAAATTAATTAATACATTTGTATGGTATCTTTTAAATCTCCGTATAACCAAAATATTATATATTATTTTTGGTAGAGCTACACTGTTGTTTATTTCTAGCTGTAGAATGAATGGGTCAGCTTGACCGGGGAAGAACCACGCCCTTATAGGATACCAGCGTGAAATAGCAGAATAATGCTGCTGTGTATGGTCTGGTGAGTGCAGGGATCCGGAGACCTTTACTACTGGTGACGAGGCATTCCATCTCAGTCCTCAAGGGAGACATCGCATCTGCATTATGATTCCTTGTCAAGGAGGAATGTAGATGTTATGGGCCGCAGGAATCACTTCTTGCAGCCCAAGACATCTACATTCTCTCCGGTAAATTCAAAATACATGCACAAATCTATCCCCCTCTCTTTCACACAGCGCTAAAGATCCGTGCCGATAAATATAATCGATATAATAACGTATCATTATCATCGAGTACGTACTTAAACTCCAGTCAGTCTTCAGTGTACCGTATCGCCGCCTTCACGCCGGTCGGTCTAGTCAATACTTAATTGCGTTAATCGTTCGATACCGTTCGCCACTCTTACCGATGAAGCGAGAAGAAATTATCACAAGTGTAAGTCGTATTACGAGTATTTTCTTCCAATCATATAAGTAATAACCTGTAAGCAGAGGGAAACAACTCAGCCCTCTGAATTGAACATTCAATGCCAATGAAAAGCACAGCGAGGTTGCTAGGGTATGCGAAGCCTCCCTAGGATGTGCTTAGACTCAGTGCAGAAGGGCAACGATGTATTCCGATTTGGAGATCCCGAAGCCCCTACCATTGCGGGGTTGTCACTGAGGAGGTATATGTGGGTACAAATCTCACATAACCGTCTTCCGTCCAGGTTATTTAATTTCCTTCCTGACCACCAAGAAAATAGGCAGAGAGAAACTGTATTGTTACGAGTTGGTTTTTACAATCAATGTTATTACAATAGTTGCTTTTGCAACAGCGCGTCCATGCGAGTTATCGTTTTAGATAAAGCTGTAGAGGTCACTGGACCAACAGCAATACTCATACATAATAATAAAAAAAAGCGAGTTATCGACTCTGGTTTAAGATAGCAGTCGGTAGGGCATGTCAGAGACCATCGGGGGATCTTTACCCACTAAAAACCCCTCGGTAGCTCACCTCATTGAAATTGCCTCCTACGATCCGGTGTACCTCTGCGCTGAGCCTAAGTCCCTAGGACCATGCGTCCTATTGGCCCCTACCCTATTACCCATCACCTAAGCGTCCCGTGATTGACGAGCTTTGTAGGTAAGGTGGACAGCAAAATATTTCTTCTAGTATATTGCAATAATTTTCAATCAAACTTATTCAACGTTAAAAGGTCTAGCTTACTTCAGCGTCTGGATGCTCGCTTTTCGTTTTATACTAAACTATTATACAATCTAAGGAAAATAATTTATGCAAAATAAGTAAACAGTGGTAGAGCTACGATGAAGTATATTTCTAGCTGTAGAATGAATGGTTCAGCTCGACCGGGGAAGGATCACGCCCTCACAGAACACCAGGGTAAAATAGCAGCCTAATGCTGCTGTGTTTCGTCTTGTGAGTGTAGGGATGCGGAGACAATTATTATTGGTGACGAGGCATTTCATCGCAGTCCTCAAAGGTTATAACGCATATGCTTTATGATTCCTTATCCAGGATGAATGTAGATGTCATGAGCCGCAAGAATCACTCACCATCAGCTGAACTGTATGCTCGTTTGTTAATCTCAATGTATAAAAATAAAAGTGCGTACTTAAAACTTCCGTTACACATTTACACTTAAAAGTTATTTGGTATAAAAGCTAATAAAGCTAAGAATCTTAAGGATGAAACTAAAAAAAATAAACAATATATATACGATATAAGAAATTTACTTAGGAAAATAGATAAGAAAGAACGAATACACATACGATATAAGAAATTTACTTAAGAAAATATATAAAAAAAAAATATATAAATTTAAGGCATAATGCTTACTTAATTTTATATAACGTAAGCAAAGATAAGTTTAAAGTTTAAGCGATGCTTATATACGCTCAATCGAATATGTGATACGTTTGTGAATCCTTAATGTAATGAAATCGATCAAAACATGATATAAAACATTGTTTTTTATTTCTCCTCCTTTGACTGTACTCCTCGATATTAGGGAACAAGTGTGTATAGATTTCTTTCACGTTTGTCTAAGATTTGATTAAAATAAATACAATTATTGAAATAAATGAGACATCTCTCATGGGAGTAGAAAATAAATTTAGTTTGGAAAGTAATAACAAATAACAACAGTTATTTAACATCGAAAGATGAATAGGGCCAGCTTGTACAGAGGGAGGACCGCTCTTTCTCAGAAACCTTCATCTCCTCTTTCTTCTCATGTAGCCCAGCCTCCCAGCCTCCATCTTTAATTCCTTATTAAATCTTAAAATTAGTGATAATATACTATATCTAACAGAATTAGGTGTATGTTTTTTTTTCATTAAAGAAAAAGAGGGAGAGAAAGAGTGTTATGTTTCAGGAATATGTCACGTATTTCCGTCGACCGGGGGAGGAATCCACCCTCATATGTTACCCATGAAAATAGAAAAATAACACACAGCTGCGTTTCTCAGTCTTCGGATGCCAACACTCACTAAACTTAACAACTATCTAAACGAAACAACGAACGAAACGTTGGCGAGCTATTCCATTTCAGTCCTTAGGGTATGTATAGCATATAGAATTTTTGTTGAGAGATGATTATGAGTTTCAATTACCATCAGATTAACTGTGTGTTCATTGGTTAATAAAGTTTAATAAAGAAAAAAAACTTTTCTGTACATATATTTAAGCTGACTCCTAACGAAGCCAGGCAGTGGTGCTAGCGGAAAACAATTTACTATGCCGACCTTATTATTCAGGTATACTCGTTAGCAGACGTATGGTAAACAGTCTACTTTCCATTTACCCCACTATAAACAGACTCGACGGAATGATGTAAACAATTTGATTTATCGACCTGAATCGATATTATACTATTTTTTATATTTATCATATTAATGAATTATGGTATCACCGAATTTCATATCAAAACGTTCATATTTAAACTGAATATCGTTAATTTTAAATATAATAAACAACCTTAATATATTTTTTTAGTTACGGTTTGCGGTATGGTAAGTGACGACTACGTCTACATCTAGTAAAGTTAATGGTACTTTTATAAAAATAACAATTTTTATTAAAAAAAAAATACATATAATTTTATATATATATATATATATATATACTATATACACACACATAATACCGATCCCTACACTCACCATACGAAACAGTAGTTTTAGGCTGCTATTTATTTTTTTTTAAAAATAATTTTTTATAAAAATTTTCAATTTCAATTCACTATACTAACATTTACGTTAACCACTCCGACTAAGCTTAAATGCTTGTGCTAGGAGATGGTTCATGACAATAATCGAAACACAGATTCGAACCTACGACCTTATGTTTCGCAGACCGTACCCTAAACCATTAGGCTGTTGACGCTTCTATTTAGGTGTTCTGTGAGGCAGGGGTAATTCCCTAATCGAGCCGATCACTTCATGAAAGAATACTGTTTTCAAAAAACTAATTCTGTTAGATATAGTGTTTTATCACAAATATTTAGACTTAATAAGGAATTGTAGACGGAGGCGGGGCTACGTGAGAAAAAACGAAAAAAGCTAGATAAGTAATATTAAAAGAATGGATTGTACTAGTTACAAAACGAGTTGTAACTTTTTTTTAGTACTATCTTATCATTAACATGTCAAATTAACATAAAATTTAAGTCTTCCAATCTTAAGTTTCGAAGCTATTATAATATAAGTACAATTGTTTATAGCAGTCCGTCATACATTTTATGTTTTTGTTTATCGAAGTCATTCTTGCATGTTGTAAAAGAGATATTATTGTATTTATTACATTCAATTACAAAGCTACACTGCAGTTTGTTTCTAGCTGCAGAATGTATGGGTCAGCTCGACCGGGGTAGGACCACGCCCTCAACGCTGAAACGCTGCTGTGTTTCGTCTGGTGAGTGCAGGGATCCGGAGACCTTTATTACTGGAGACCGGGCATTCCGTCTCAGTCCTCAAGGGTGACAACGCATCTGCATTATGATTTCTTATCAAGTATGAATGTAGATGTCATGGGCCGCAGGAATCACTTACCATTAGGTGAACTGTGTGCTCGTTTGTTACTCTTAAAGATATAAAAAAAAAAAAAAGAATAATTTTGAACCTAATTATTGAAATAAAATAATTATAAAACTAAGAACTCGTAAATAAAAATATAATGTAATTCCCTTTGTGTCATTAGCATCGCTAATAATGTTCACACGAATGTGTAATTGATATCAACGAAGATTTTCGCCACGCACGCTTTAACAAATGAACATCTCTTGACATTAATTACTTAAATTAAAGACTGGCAGTAAGGAATATTAAGAGAGAGAGATGGAAATTTTGAATTGTATTTTAATTTCTTTACCTTCTCAACGATATGTATACAACATATATTATTGTTATAACCCGAAAATTTCCTACTAAGCTGGACCATCAGCACAATTCCCGCAAACTATACTAGCCGGATACCAGTTTCAAAATAACGGCACAACGCTGTTGTTTCGTATGTTAAGTATACATATATATAATACATCGGTACGGTACCCGATTTCAGATTTGACAACCAATATGCATCTTCAATTTTTGTCGTGGATGTATGTAGATTTCAGTTTTCACTCACCTATTTAATTTTCGCCTTAAAAGTCATTTAAAATTGTATAGTAATACGATATTTAAACGAGAAACTTTCTTCATTATAGATTAAGGTTCCTACGAGCTGTGTGGTTGTCGGAATCTATCAAACAGAGAAATGGCGACCATTATCTTCCCTATAACTCGCTAAGTAATGAACAACAAAAAGGTGACTTATAAATCTGAGTATAAAATACATAAACATACTCTCCCTACATCTCGTGCTCATATTTTCGAGCTGAGTAAGCTTTTATTAAGCTGCATATACATGATGAACACAGTTCACCTGATGGTAAGTTTTAACTGAGGTCCATAAACACCTACAGTCTCAACAAAGATTAACACTGCAAATAGTTTGTCCCTTCTACATCCATCATCCCTGAGGACTGAGGTGGAACGCATCGTTGACGTAATTTAGTCAAAGGTGGTGTGTTTAAAATGGTAAGTGTTCCATATACAGTGTAGGACTACACATACCATAAAAAACACAGCAGACAATCTGACAATCCAAACTCAACCGAAATCGCATCCCATTGTCTAATCCAACAAAGAAACATACATTCTAAACATTGTCAACTTCAAGTCAAAAGTCACAATCAAAAATGCACTAAGAAGGCTTAATTGTCTCTTTGAATAATAAAATTGTCAAACGTATTATAATATTTATTGGAATCTTGTAAGAGACAATAAAGACGTCCATTGTCACTCGTAAATTGTAAAAGCATTGTGTATATTATTCTCTATATAGGAGACCATTGATCTAAAAAAAAATTTACGACCACTTTTTCCTCGACATTCCATAATTTTAAAAAGCGCTGAATTTGTGCCAGAATTTTAAACTTTGTTATTGTGAGAAGGGCTCTCCAGAATTATATGAGATTGGCATCGGTTAAAGGTCGGTATAACTACATGCAATCAAAACATTAAATTGCTCTTCATCAATTTCCTTCAACTATCTGGACTAGAATTTTGTCTATATTAAATAATGTTCTCGGACTGATCGAATAACTAATTTTGAAATTAATTTTACATCCAAATTTTACAGTAGTTCCAGTTTAAAACTATGCAAATATAAATCAGAAGATGCAGTGATTTTTAGTGGTATTGCCACGCTGCAGTTTGTTTCTATTTGGAGACTGAATGGGTCGGCTCCAACGCGGAAAGACCACGAATACTACGTTGGTATTCGTGGTCTTTCCGCGTCTAAATATCAGCTGCTGTGTTACGACTGTTGAGTATAGGGATCCGTAGACAAGACATTCCATCTCGGTACTCAGGGGTGACGGATTATGATTATTGATCTGCATTATCATTCCTTATCGAGGATGAATGTGGTTCTCAGGGGATCATCTACCAATCAATCAAGTGAACTGTCTGCTCTTTGGTCACCCTCAATACAAGAAAAAAGATACAATAAATCTTAACAAAGCTGTTGAATTTAAGATAGACATAGACGACATTTGGTCATAATATTGTCATGTGATAAAGTAAAATCTTTTTATTGCCATTAATGACGTAATTCCTAATTTTTTATGTCTAATCTATCACCCTTAATAAATAGGAAGGGTTAAAACAATCGGCAGTAATTAAGGTGAAACGGCGCCCGGTTGACACTAAATTTCCATTACACCAGTGCGCCAGAGCGACATTGACAAATTGCTATGCTATCTCATTGCAGTGAAACGCTCACAATAAACCGTGGGACATCAGATTTGATCGAATGATGACTCTATCTTTCTGAGCTTGGAAAAGTGCAAATACCGTAATCGAAAAAATAAATAAATATTACCCTAATTGAAGACCGATAGAAAAACCATAAGTAAAGTTGATTATAGTAAAGCCTTCCCGTGAGAATCTAAAACAGATTTTTTTTTATAATCTTTAAAAGTAATGTATAATAAATGAATACTTTTTTTATATTTATGACATATGTAAGGGATATAGTTATAATTATTCAAATATCTTGTCATAGAAAATTAAATAATGAATCTGAGAAATGTGTTAAACAAAAGAACGAGATGCCTTTTTTTTGATCTAAAGTATTCAAAAATAATTGGTCAAACTGCACTTATATATGATATAGAGTTGTATTTATATCTTAAAATCAAATAACAAAGCCAAAAGTAAAAAAAAGTCTATAAAATGTTACATTTAAGATAACTGAATTGTAAAGTGAAAATGATTACACTAATTCCAAATGCAAACGTTAAAAAAGCTATAATTAAGGGCCTTATATTATTTAACAATAAAAATATATAGCAAAAATGGAAAGTTTTCCAGAGTTAATGTTTTCGTTGTAATCAATTTAAATCTCTACACAAAGTAGTTCCAGTGGATTGTGCTCGTCACGGTAGTAATTATCCTATATTTAAATGTTCCAGAGCGTAAGCGACAGCGGAATAAGCACTTTATATTGGTACTTCTGATGGCTTGATGATTTTGGTGACTTGATGATTTTGATGATTGATGCGTTACGGATTCCCAACCACGGAGTAATATTTATTATATATACTATAAATAATATATATTATTTATGGTAATATTTAGTAATATCGCATCATAAATGGTAGGCTTTTTGGCTGGGGTGCCGTTGTTTCTTACACTCATCTCGATGGTTAGCAATCCACCACTGTGCGCTTTACGCGAAATTCTCGGCCACGCACAATTACTCTGTGGCATCAACGGTGTTCCCGAACCGATATAACTTAGGGACCTTCAAGAAGAACCTATACCTTCCTGTAAGGCCGGCAGCGACTCCTTTAATGTGGCAGATGTCCATAGGCAGCGGTATTTACTTACCATCAGGTGAGTTGCTTGCTTGTTTCGCATCTATTGTATGAAAAAAAAAACACTGCCACTCAACTTTCCTCCCACCCTATTGCACATACATTGCATGGGTGTCGGATAGGAAACAACGAGTGAGAGGCACTGTTTACGCGGTAACGGCACTTTAATTTAATCTGCTCACTTGGTTAAGTCGACCAGGGCCATAACAACAATCATTTTTCTTAGCGTCTTGGAGGCAACCATTGTTGGTCACTAAGCCAGTATGTATATAATGCATTAACATTATTTTATTATTACGATTATGTTTATATTTAAATCACATCAGAGTTACATCAGTTCACATGGCATTTGTCCTTTGACATTTACATCAATCCCAATGAGATGTTAGTTTTCTTTATTCACTGAACGAAATTCAACAGCTCACAACTATTTTAACCTGATATTTCGTGAAGGTGACTTGACCTAGATGTACATAAATAAGATTTTTTTTAAGTTTTTATCCACTTGCGGTCCTCTGAATAATCTGTAATTACAATAATTTCATGACGATAGTTTCATCGTTAATTAAGGATTTTGTTTTCTCATTTCAAAATTATTACGTGCCACGTGCTTCTGCCGCATATAAGTTTTAATATTTTAATTTTTAAGTTAATCAAGTGGTCTTTTTATTTTTTTAGTAACATTTTGTAGTATTATATACCACTGTTATGAATAAAATATACTTTTTTTTTGGAACTTAGACGTCTTTCTTCCGTTTCTTAAAAGAAAAGCTAAGAATAATATATAATGTCTAATAATATACTCTTATACAGATCTAACTGCTGGCATATTGGTCACAGGGCTGCGGATTGGCAGAAGGATTCTCTTAAAATATTTTATGTATTTATCTCTCAGACGCGCAGTTTTCCTAAAGATGAAATCGCAATTAACAAAATCATTAGTGCCGTCTGCGGGTCTTAATACCATAAAAAAAGACCACTAAGTCCCGTAGTCGACACTGGTGTTTATATTGTGACTATATATGTGAATGAACAGACAAAACAATAGCATCCAATTGCATAATATTGAGCAAGACTCAGATGGCTCTCGGGTAATGTATCGCGTTTTGTGATAAACCTTTGATAGCGTAATATAGTTAGTACTAACTGTATGTAACGCTTAGTTTAGTACTCAGGGTAAACAAAGAACTGAGTAATTTCACACTATATTATTAATTAAATACAGCGTCCCGACAGTACAGTGCTCGTGTATACAGTGCGGTGGACTATACTGTAACATCCAGAAGGTATGCCTATGACCAATAGTGGGATGTATATAAATATAGCGTGTTACATTACTTTTTTACAGTTATTTGATTAATAAAACATTTTACGATCAGCAAGATCATAACGTATTTTCACTAACTAGTATATCTAAAGAAAATGAAATTAGTCTAATTATTTTATTATTACTTCGACATTCAATTTTACTGAAGATCATTTCCCTCACTAATATACGTAATAAATCATAACTTAATATTGCATTCAGGACTCGAGTTGTTCGCGTACTATGGAAGAAGAATTTATTGGTTGCTCGGATATTGAGTTACGACTTCAAATCCAATGGTTGTTTTAAAACTACCAAATCGACCTTCAACCAAAACGACCGAAGTAACGTCGAGTGAATTTTCGTTATCCTAGAGCCGCGCTAACGAGCTGGGGCGGTCTGATTAACAAATATTTGGTTTATCGTACACATACACTGCTACGTAATTACTTCTAGTTAGATACGACACGCTACTTTGGGGATTCCTGCATTAGCTCTATGTTATAATCTCTAACACTGATGACTAACTTGATTAAGGATTAATAAACTTAGAACTTGCTGAGTATCGATGTTCAATTTTACAGCGCAAACGTGATTCATCTATCTATACGTGATAATAAACTCCCCCGGCTCGAATTCCACACAACACCTTTTTATATTATATTGCCGTAAATTAACAATTTAACCATGGTAGAGTTACACTGCAGTTCGTTTCTAGCTGCAATATGAATGGATCAGCTTGACCGGGGTAGGACCACGCCCTCACAGAATAGCAGCGTGACGTTGCTGTGTTTCGTCGAGTGAGTGGAGGAATCCGGAAACCTTTATTACTGGTGACGAGGCATTCCATCTCAGTCCTCAAGACAACGCATCTACATTATGATTCCTTGTCAAGAATGAATGTAGATGTCATGGGCCGCAGGAACCACTTGCCATCGGGTGAACTGTGTGCTCGTTTGTTACTCTCAATGTAATAAAAATAAAAAAATAAAAAAAAAATTCAAGTCAAGGCACTCGCTCGTCATCACCTTTCGAATCCGAGTATCAGAGATGTTGACTCAATTATTAAGTTTGGGAATCGAAACCAGAATTCGCTTCCAAACTTCCTTCGTAAAGTACTTCAACCACTAGTCCACGTGGTGAAGTATACGAATGAAGTTGTTCATAAATAATCAGTAAGTAGATTATCAAAGGATGAAATAGAACCATAGAGAGTGATAAGGCATGCAAGGCACGAAGTGAAATGAAGTCGACGAAGGGGTTTCATAATCAGTTTATCGTTCAGCGATCGCAATGGTGGAGTCGATCGGAAACGACAGCCTGAAATATTAATGAGGGTGAGCCGGCCCGGGCCCCAATTGATTTTACGAAGCGACACCCTGTGAAATTCTATTCAAAACGGGACACGATGCAAGTAAAGAAAGGTTTGATTTTTCTTCAATCTTGATATATTTATTGGCATTTGAATTCGATTTCTTTTTAACAAAATAGGGGCAAACGAGAGAGCAGCTCATTGATGGTTAGTCAACAACGTCGCCCATGAATATACGCAACACCAGAGGAGCCGCAGATGCGCTGACGACCTTTAAGGAAGGTGTAGACTCTTGAAGGATCAAAAGTCGTATCGGTTCGAAAATATCGCTGGCGGCAGCTGATTCCACAGTGTAGTTGTGCGTGCCAGAATTGCGCGTAAAGCGGACAGTGATGGGTTGCCAACTATCGGGATTTTGAATTTTTAATTCTGTCGTGATATACGATGTTAAAACTCAGCGAGTGGAATTAATCCGAACAATTCCTTAGAACCCTCCTCATGACAATTTCGGTTAAAACATGGATAGATATGTAACATCTTTCGCTATAAAATATTTTTGTGTTAAATAGCGATGGTGACCTCCTGGTCGATTACCGCTACGGTTTTATTTTAAGGTTATAAACAGATGATAAAAATATCGGGTCAGATGCTTTTTTTATGTGAGTACTGCTGTTGATCCAGAGTCCTTTACAGCTTTATCTAATTAGACTCGCGAACGGGAGGCCCGCTGAGTAGGGAGTCAACGACGATACCGCGAAGTTGGCGCGGAGACTGCTGCTGCACCACCGCTGCACTCCGACCCCTGTGGACGAAGAATGTCGTCGACAACAGAGGGGGGCGATAATACGATCCGAGGGCCCATCAAAAGGAGGTACGAAACCTCGACTCGGATCACTATCTAAAGGGATGAGAGGAACGGCCACGATATTTATTGTTAAAGCTGCAACATTAATTAGCTCAACTGGGGGGTTCTACAGCCTCACAGAATAACAGCATAAAACTGCTGTATTTCGTATGCTGTGTATAGGGATCCGGCGACCAATGACCAGGCAACGACGCCTTGCCCTCCATCTCTGACGTCATGAGTAACAAAGCATTTATATCTCAAATCTTTGTTGAGGATGGCTGTAGACGTTACCCGCTACAATCTTCACTTACCATCAGGTGAACTGTGTGCTTATTTCTCACACCTAATATGATATATTAATATGTATAATAGAGATAGATTTCAAATCATCTTCCCCTTCTCTTGCCATAGTAGTGTATGTGCAATAAGATCGGAGGAAGAATCAATCTTCAGTCAAATCAATTTGTCAGAGATACACACATAAAACACACTCAGACCCGAAAACCAATAATTTGCATAGCGCAAATATAATCGCTCGGCCGAGATTCACCCACCCACCTTACAGTGTACCCTGATGCCAAAGCTAGGCGGCCTTCGAATTGTGTTTATATTGGATGACGAACGAGCGAGCACACAATTCTCCTGATGATAAATGATGAATGCGGTCTGTGGGTCACTTACCATCAGGAATTCTTCCATAAAAAGATTGAAGAGACGCACCACGTGCTTTGTCCTCCCTGAGGACCCATCCTTATACTCACCATACGAAACACAATAGCGTTATGTCGGATTATGGCAAACATATTGCATTGTAATCAAAACATTGAGTTATCACATTCTATTCTATTTTTCTCCTAATAAAAATTCCTATGCTGTGCTAGAGAGAATCAATCATCTTCAGTTAACTTGTAGTAAATCTGTCCAATTATGTTGACTCCAAGTATATCTTGCAAGTGAATTCGACACTCTAGCTTGAAGTCAAGCTAGTGTCGAATTTCCCCGGTAAAGCCGAAAGTTTTTGAAATATAAAATAACATAAACCTTAAATCTAACGCCTACGTAGGCTTATGGTTGATACGACGTGGGCGATTGCTTTTTTAACGACTGTTCTCTTACGAGATAGGAATGTAAGTACAGTAACCACCTATACATGTAAATGCCATTGCGGATAGGCCTGCTGTCTAGAGAGTGTGTTAGAGCATAGTCCATAACGCGTATCCCATTGCTGATTGGCGGAAGTGTCGTCTTCGAATTTATTTTTATATTTATTTACCTCGCGGGTTTCCTTCACCTTTCATTGTTACCTGCACCGGGTATCGAAATCGGTTTGCTCGTATTGTAAATGTAAAGCGAGCGCTTCGACACGGAGCTACCACGGCTCTTTGCTATGTTAAACAAAATATACACTTTAATGTGTATATATGTTACGTTTATGATGCGCATAAAATTGTGTATTTATGATAAATTTAATGCTGTTTACTGAATCGGTGAATGCTGCGAAGGTGTTACAACACGACGTACTCTAGCTGACGACCGGAAGCCCCCACGCACGCCCACGAGCTTCATTATCACCATTACGAAATTACGTCTTGTTTAAGGTATTTTCTTGTCACAAATTTCAAAAGTAATATTTTACATGTTTAAGACTGTCAACAGTAAAATTAGTGTTCTGTACTCCAGTTTTGCTACAAATCTGTGACACAATGGTGCTAGAAATTATTTTTAGTAAAATTTTAGAAAGAAACGAACACATCTTTGCTATACTTAGGCTATACTGAAAGATTCTGGCTTGTGATAAAAAAGACCAGATATTATATTTATAACACATTTATTATTTTTGAAGTATAAGTAAGCCCTGACACATAGACATATTGTATTCGTTGGAACCTTTGTGTGAAGCAGCGGATCCAATCTTCAGCAGAGACCCTTTCAATGGCTTCGTAGAACGCATTCACCGTCGCTTCCGCTTCTGTAAATCCTAGTCAGTCCTAGTCAGTCCAGGGACTTTTCTTAACCTTCGTCGACAAGTCTTCAGAGACAAAACACATCTGCCGACTGGCTTTTTCTTTCTGGTTCAGAGCACTACACCCAAATGTCGTCACCTCTCACGATATTATAGACACCCAATGAATGTACTCCATTAAACTTTCTAACATTTCACAGCATCACTCGACACGCAGATGTTTCTGCTCTTCCATTAAATTATCGAGTACGAAGCTTCCGAACCTTCAGATGCACCTGCAAAATGTTGTTTTGCACTTAGCTCCTTAAAATGCCTTATTCATTACGAATTCGCTAACATATTCTTTGTCAATTTCAATTAGATTTCGTAAGATATCAATATTGCATTCTGTAACCGCAGTCACCAGCTGATCTTCCCGTATATCGTCATATCGATATCGATCATCTCGATCACGGCCCCGAATTTTGCGAACCACGAGAACACAGAGCTGTGACATGGGGCTTCTATGGGCTGGGGGGCCAATTGCCAATTGAAGTACCTGGCAAATGTCCCTTGTTGACTTAAGCCACAACGAAAATCGTAATTATTCATTGATCGAAAATTTTCACGAGTTAAATTCAATCAGCATAGAGCAGCTGCGTTTCGTCGATGAGTATAGCAAACCTGTGATCCTTTCTCCTGGTGATGAGGTATTCCATATTAGTCCTTAGGTGTGGAAACCCATCTGCATTGCTTATTGCGGATGAATGTGTGACATAGGCCGCAGAACTCGCGTACTATCAGGTAAAATCCGTGCTCCTTCGTCGTTCTCAATAAAAAAAAATAAGAATAAAGATGCAACGTCTAAGACGTAACGCCTTCTTATCTTTCTCTCTTGAGTCACCAGACAAAAACAAATGCATTCTAAGCCACCGTGCATCCGATACCCATCAATATCTACATTTGATGTAAGATCACGATTTCTAATTCCACAAACGTCAATACGAGCAACGTACGCGGGGCATTTAATTTGATGACAGACAACACGTATAGTGGGGGCCAGGGGAAGGGATTACGAGATCAGTTTATCGGCGGGCAATCTCCGACGCTTGGACGGATCGGAAGCGGCAGTCTGCAATATTAGTCAGGATTACCTGCGCCGGCTCCATCGATTTTGTGTTGCGACAACCTGTGAATAATTCGCTGTCGATGTGACAATACAAATGTATTGATGGCGGAGCAAAGGCGAATAATTTATTATATACTATAAATGCGGTTAAAATTTAAAAAAACCGGAGCATCAATAACCAATCGTCCCCAAAAGTTAATATTTAAAACAACATAAGCTACCTGGCAATGATAAAATAATATAAAAAAGGGTAAAGTTTTAGGTTAGACACGACTGCGAAACTTATCGCTGTAGTTTCAAATCCGCCATTACACTAATTTGCGTACCTTGACACTTAATCGGAGTTAAGTATATCAGCGATTTTAATAATACTGCATTTTTGAGAGAAAAAAAACTAGATCAAACTGCTTTCCTGACTTGGTTCAACTGAGCTGAAGCGGTCGTAGCACTTATAACCACCAGCCGTTATTTATAGAAATTAGAATCAATTAAGATACGAAAATAACAGTTAGGGTCAGGATTACCGTGATGCGACGTCGACCTCGTCGAGAAAGTTGACTAGTCTTTCTTTACAAATCTGCAAATTTATATAAAGTTTGGCCAGGAACTTTTTTAAACCGGGTTTTAACGACTATTTGACATTTATAAATAACCGCTGCAATCCTACGTAAATTAAGTTAAGCTGTTCGTACCGCGGCCTAAAACTCCTACTCTAGAACTACTAACTAGCCTATGTGATGAAAGAATTTCGATGTTTCTATTGTAAATAGATCTCTTCTAATCAAGATATCATTGAGCCAATTCAGGTAATATTTTATAAATTTTCGACTGCTTAAGGTATCCCTATATAATTGAATTAGAAAATTCATTTATTTGATAACCTACAGCAAAAATAATCTTAAATATGAAAGTTGAAAATTATAACTTTTAACGCTTACGGTGTATAAGCTGAATATAATGGTTCATACACCGTTCATTGCTATTCAAAGACTAAAAAAAATCCACCCATTCAGTAAGGTCAAGTTTATACCACGTTAACTTAAATCGTATAGAGAAGGTATTCGATTATAATGTCCATGACTAGTTTCTAAGACTAATTAGCTTAGTTAAGATATAAAATCCATTTTAATAATATAACACTTCTATCGATGCGTACATTGAGAACGTATTTATAATGCAAGACGCATTATAAATACAGTCTGCTCTTCTCTGATATTCATTTAACCGTCGAAATCGTTTTAATCGTTAATTTTTAATTTAAAAAAATAGATCGTATATTAATAACCATCATTTACGGTTTTATGTTCGCTATAAACAGCCAAAATTACTAGAAACATCATCTTCCTTATCACAACAAATTTAATCAAAAATGCATGACATGTCTAAACGATTTCCTAGCAATAAATTTTAACAATTATTACAATAAACATGTTTATTATACGTATAAAACTTCTTATTACAAGCCAGTATTTAAAGAGACACAGTCGTGACGTGAAAAACGTTGATATATAATTTATTTTTATCAAATTTGTTGAGTTTAAATTAGAAGTGGACTTACATATTACTGTACTTATATTTACTATACAAAAACTGTAAAAGTTTATGATCATTTTTCCTTTTCAATGTAAATTTAGAAAATGATCATGAAAATCTCTTAGCTAAGTAACAACTCACAAAACAAGGATTGATAGTTTTAATATCATCAATCTGTCTCGTCTAACAAAAAACTCAATAACTTTTTTTTAGTGAATTTTGTGCGACGAACGAGCACAGTCCACCAGATGTTGTTTTCCGCGGCCCGTAACTATTCATCCTCGATAGATAACGAATCATAATGTAGATGCGTCGTCTACCCCTGACTACGATCGAATGCCTCGTCACCAGTAATAAGGGGCTTCGAAACACAGCAATCTTATGTCGTGTACTTTACTCTGATATTCTGCAAGCGTGGTCCTTCCCCGATCGAGTCGACCCATTCATGACGAAGAAACTGCAACTTTGCTCTATCACCACTGAACATTGAAATCAATAGGACTTCTTTGTTAACTGTATTCATTAAAAAATCGAATCTATAAGATAAGTGATGTTATTACAAGTTACCTGTATGTAACAGCAGAAATGTTTTGTAACAAATTTATCATATACTTGCTGGGATACAAATAATCTTACTTTTATTAGTCCACGATAATTAAAACTTGGTCAAATATCTATTCTGACATCCGATCCCCTATACAGATATGAATAAAATTACGTCGAAAAATATAATGTTTTATGAATTATGCACCAAGTGATTCTGGCAAAAGCTGCTGAATTTTAGTATAAAGAGAAATAATTTAAATTTAAAAATGGAACACCTCAGTTATTAAACGCCTGCGAAGCGCTGCGATGATAAAAAGCATGTGACTCGCCCAACAACGTGTTCGAATGAAAAATGGCTGGCGGCGTGGAGTGAAAAAGTTAATACGTTGCATTCACTTCACTAGAGAAGAACTAAGTTATGTACGATAATGTATGTATACCGCGTGTTTTGAATACCGTGAAATTTGATCAATAAGCTGCGACAAAATCTTTCTTTGAATATTTTTTTTTAAAAACCGTCCACAGATAATTCAAGCGTCGTTCAACATGTCGTAATATACAATAGAAAGTGAAATTTTACTTCCAAGTAAAACAATCTAGGTAGGCCGTTTTAATGTTACATAAAATGTAATTTTTTGATGTAATCGAGGTGAAAAACTAAACACACAATTCACCTAATGTACTAAACCTTTAGGAATAGGAATTAAAAAGATATAGCCCACTATGACGAAGTTTTATTTTTTTATATCCAGTTTTCAGGTTGTTTCAGACAGCTACGATGCAGTTAGACCACGCCCTCACAGAAGACATCAACGTGAAATAGCAGTAACGAATTATTTTTCTTTTGTGAATATAAGCACCCGGAAATCTGGTAGGGAGACAAGTCAATTTGTCCTAACAAGGACAATATATAAATGCATCGTGAATCATTAGTGAATGGGTGTAGGCATTTAATATTCATCACTCATAATTAGACGAATTGTGTTCTCGTTTGTAACAAAAAAAAACTAATCAAACGATACACTGAATACTCTAAGACAATTTAAAACTATTATCCCGGGAACACAGGCGGGGTGGTCAATGCCATCGCGCAATTAAACAACAATACTATTAACTGTTTTTCGTCAGTAATTGATCGAGTCAGAATACGTGAAATAGCACTTTAACGCTGCCGTGTGTTTTATAAGTTTGTGGGTACGGGAACCCAATTAAAGGTAAGGACGCATTCCATCTCAGCGCTTACTAACTACCACACGGCCCTTACTAACACACCAATAGTTCACACAAGGAGCTTCCGTCTAGTGAAGTATCTATAATGTAGTGTAGACAATGTAAAAAAAGTTAATTTGACTTATAAATATAAGTATACACATATATACACTCCAAACTCTACAGACACTATACAGACGAAACTCAAGGGACCGAGCATTTTTTGTCGTTATATAGAGTTACCGTTATAAAGAATACCATTATAAGGAGTTTACACTGAATATATATATATATATATATATATATATATATATATATGTATATGAATCACATACCTTCAATGGTGTACTGACCACGCGCTTTATATGGATTACGTATTCGTGGACATATGATGCGTATATCATATCTTCACCGCCGAGCGCTTATAAAACATTTACTGACAGTACTTTAAAATTAAAGGTATAGTTTTACACAAAAAATATGTAAATAACTGCATTTTTTCAGAAGCAAAGCTGCGCGAGTGTCATATTCTATAAAAATATATAATGATTTAAAAAGAAATATATAATTAAAAAGTTCGTATAACTTTACATAGCTAGTGAAGCACTATAAGTTCTTCCTGCCTCTACCTTTGAACTGGTTGAAAGTAATTTCACCTATGCACATTATTTACACCGCGGGTGTCTTACCCTCGTCGCACCTTTAATAATTAAACTAGCACACACTGCCTACTACAGCTGTAGTATCTCAGTAACTAAGCGCTCGCTTTAAATTGATGATACGCAAGCAAACCGAGTTCGATCCCCGTGCCGACATCAATGAAAATGATAATTACAATTTTAACTACTGATTTACTCCGTTATCAGTCAAGGTAAACGTGAGGAAACCTGCATGTGTGAGGAATTAATTAAAAAAAATATTTCTAAGATTGAAGTCGGTCAGTCCGCAGTGGAACCTCTAGAGAGGAGCATTATTACTATTATTATTATTACTGAAAACATCTGTTACTGTTTGTTAGTATCACTATTAATTGTAGGTAAGTAAGAAATATTTTTATTTATTTATTTATTATATTATATATATTTATTTGTACAACTAACATATGCGCAAAGGCGGACTTAATGCCTAAGGCATTATCTACCAGTCAACCTTGGGAGGATTCAGAGAAATCAAGGTAGGGACAGATGAATAACAATAAAGAAAAAAAGAAACATACAGTACATCTAAATACTTATACAATTATATATACATATCATTATACATTATCTTAAGAATTTATAATACTAAATGTAATAAGAGATATTTATATACATTTACATAAACTATAAAACAAAAATATATACATATTATAAATTCAAACATATCTAAAAGTAAATATATATATAAATATATACATAATTATTCGATTACATTATATATCGATGTAGTGAATCTGCTGACGCTACTTCCAACAAATGCTTTCGAATTTTACGTTTAAACTCTAAGCTACTTTTAGCCATTCTGATTTTGAAAGGTAGCGCATTCCACAGGAGAATAGATTGAACAAAGAATGATGAGAAAATGAAATCAGTACGATGAGAAGGACATAAAAGAAGACGGCTGTATGTTCAATTTAGTTTTGTATAGTGACATCACCAAACGACCCCAACGGAAGATCAGCGCTAGTTGTTTGTAGCCAGCATCTGCGGGGGATTGATTCTAACTAGCATTTAATTTTTTTTTTTGGTAATCATGTGTTGTAATTGTATGCAATAATGTAAATTTTCCTACAAATAAACAAATTCTTTCTTTCTTTCAACATTGCGATTTATATATAGGTTGTTACTTTACTTAACTTTTAATATATACAATAAATCCAATTCCTTAATCAATCCATCAAGGTACAGTTTAATTTTAACTGACACGTGGATAACTAAGTATTCCGCTTTAATCCAAATAATCGGACAAAAAATATTGATTTGCAAATTGGTAACGACTGCCGGGCTCGCGGCACAAAAGGCTGAGTATCGAATCGATTGGATTTTAATTAGCTGCGAATTTTTTTTACGTTTCACACGTACGGAACAATTGCTCGTTTTGACAATAACAAAAAAGAAAACTCACATCACAAAATCTTTGAATGAACAATCATAATAAATACACAGACAGTGTAAGAGTCACGATGCGGTTTGTTTCTAGCTGGGCTGTTAATGGGTCTACACGAACGGGAAAGGACCACGCCCTCGCAGCATACCAGCTTTAAATAGTACCTATTGCTGTGTTTCGTTTGGTCAGCTTCTTATGCCCATGTTAAATAGCTGTGTTAGGTCTGGTGAGTGTAGGGACCCGAATACCACTATTATTGACGAGGCATTCCATATTTGTCTTCACATGGGGTGACAACGTATCTGCATCATGATTCCTGATCGAGGATCGAGGAATGTAGGTTTTATGTAGCAAATAGTGACAGCAGATTGGAGATGTCGATCAGGCCGAGAGAGATTAAGGAAAATATGGATCTCGCAGAGCTGAAGCTCAAACTAAGGATGCATATCAAAGAACCAATGCCTACCATGATATGCTTATTGGTTTCATCGACATCACAGCCCATCACTAGTGCCCTGCTGAAAATATATGTTTCTTCCAAATATTTTATCTCAATGACGAGGTAAAGATTCTAGCGTATTGATGGTAACTTGACCACCGTATAAAATGAATATGCATATATTGAGTATGTTACCTTACATGATAATATTTTTCCAAGACATAGTGTAACGTAAATGGCATCGGGTATTGGCAATAAAACTAAATCCATAAAAATATATAACTTGTTTTTTGAATTTTAAACTACGAATCAAGATCATAGACTTGTTCGACAACTGCGTTGTATCGTGATAATAATGTGGAATATATTTTATTATTATTCAAAATATTCTCCAAAACTTTAACTACAAATTGAATATATACGAATTTTATATACAATTGTCAATGACCACAGAGAATTGAGTAATATATTTATGGTATTCGTGTGATTAGAAAAGACTAAAAATAGCCAACCTGCAAGATTTTTCCAACTTTTTTTTAATACATTAGTAGCGTTAGTATTTCCGAGAGAGGGAACAGAGGCACTCACTAGTTGTCCTCGATTTAATAATGCGTGTACAACAAGATCCTAGGAAGGTTTAGATTCACATAGGTACGGGGCCTGCATTCAACATACCCTGACATTAAAACCAACAAATTGTGAAATAAAAATATTATTTTTCGATTCGATCAGAGATCAAACCCAAGAGCCGCGACAGAACAACCAAGAACTCGTAGTGAACAAATATATATATATTTACGTATGGTGAGCGATTTGACTCTGATTTTAAGTTCAACATTCTAAAAAACTACTATTATTTAAGTAAAAACCAAACTAAATTTTATCTATTACATATCTCCTTCATTTTACATAAAAATAATAGGAAAAATTACAAATAGAAATATTAAATGAAGATTATCAGTATCTATCCCATATACGACAGCTTGTCCCAATACAAATACTATTCTTAAAATAAGACTTAAAATATGATTTTACTATAAAATTTAATTGCTCATATAACAAAAATTCTCTTTTTTGCACTTATTGTATAAAATGTTATGTGAAACATACGTTCATATATTACCTCCAACAAAAGGTATTTCTACTAAAGTTTTAGAAGTACCAATAAAATTCCGAAAGAGTCCGAAGACAGAAGTCGATACGGTAAAAAAAAATCACTATGTCAGAAAGAGCACAGATATGTTATAAACTTCCAGATAAAATAAAAGAGAGTAAAACGTTGGGTTTTACTCCCTTTATTTTTTTAAAAGGTAATTAAATTTTTTCGTGTAATATATTGGTTTTTAAATGAACATAGGTTGGTTTTTTTTATTTATAAGACCTCTTTACACCCAAATTAAATATATATATATTTATATATACCGAATACAATACGTTTAAATGCACTAAAATACTATTAATAAAGCAACTTTACCAGGAACAATGGAATTTCGATATTAATTTACGATACCTAATATATCATTCTCCAATCCGTAATTAAAGAGAGATCAAATTTAGCATACATCTAATTGTATTGTCGACTAGAATCTTAAATAATTCCAAACCTTTAAGGACCAAGCTCTCAAAAGGCGCCATGTTACCGGTGAAAATAGAAAGGTAGGTGATAACGGTGATACCGGGAAGTACAAGGCATTGGTGTATTCTACTATATTTCTGTAGGAATTAGGTGAAACATGCTTTTGTTTTACCATGACATTTCATAAAAAAAAGTTACATCGTCCGAATAACAGTGGTAGTGCAGTTTGTTTCAAGCTGCAGCTGAACGGGTCAGCTCTACCGGGTAGAACCACGCCCTAACAGAATACCAGCGTAAAATTGCAGCATAATGCTGCTGTGTTTCGTCTGGTGAGTGCAGCGAACTGGAGACGTTTATTGCTGGTGATGAGGCATTCCGTCTCAGGCTTAAGGGTGACAACACATCAGTATTATAATTCCTTGTCAAGGATGTATGTAGATGTCATGGGCCATCAGGTGAAACGTGTGCCCGTTTGTTACTCTAAATGTAATTAATATATATATATATATATATATATATATATATATATATATATATATATATATATATATATTCATACATTTTTAAAATGCGTACCGCGCGCGCTTGTCGTGAGGCATAAACAAGTCATTAGAAAAAGCGCCACTCCATTGCGCGTATATAGCGAGCACCGCTAATAAAATACATAATTAAACATCACGTTATACGTATTCTTAAAATCAAGATGCTACACATAAATATTTTTTAATGTATGTATCAAAGAATCTCTATTTATATATACTTTATAGCACACTTAAGGTTAAGAAATCGGCGATCTTATCGCTGACGAAGAAAACTTGTATGTCCACGAAAAACCTATGTATTTCAGCGGGAAGTCGATGCAGATGAAGGTCACGCAGAATCGTGTTTTGAGGCAGTCGGCGGGGAAGGGTTATGTTCACTACTGGACAAGTGATAGGCTATAATAATGATAATAGGTAAGATCGATTGCTTCCATTTAAACCGGAAATGGCCGCGATTGTAAAGAAAAATAAGATAAAAGAGGGTGTGCTGACAAAACTTAGAAATCTTTATATACAAAAATCATTGATTTTTTTTTTATGTATGTGTAGCTGTTGGCCCAGAGACCTCTACAGCTTTATCTAATTAGAGTCGGGGGCGGGGGGCCCGCTGAGTAGGGAGAAAAAGTCATTGAATATGGCTAAAATTAATATCAATCAAATAAATCTCGCGGTCACATAAATTAATACTGTTAGTGCAGATGCCGTAAATCACCCGGATATCGCCATGTATAAATATACATAAATATTAATTAGAATTAAAAAAAAATAAACAAATGTATATAATTGAACTTGAGTGCGCCTACGTCGTCAAACGCCATTTTGTGTTATTTCCTTTATAGGAAAACTATAACATACCATTGATTTATTATCTACAATTAAGATGTCTGAAATATTTATCTATCATACGTTATATTTAGCTGTGCATATTATGTTTAATTAACAATTTACACACGTGACAAGCGAACAAATGGATCTAAATACATCGCTCGCATGGCATTAACGATGATTTAAACGTCCCATTCAGGGCCGGCAATAAATTGCATCCACTACATAAATCTCGGTGTCTGTTTATATTAAATAAAATTAAAATTAAATACATGCGCGGTACATCGGTATGAGCATCGATTGAATCATTAATATTATTATCATTGAATATTTCGTGTGAAGGTTAAGATCTAAAGGTATTAATTTGTATTCTGAAAAGAAAAGAATCTATGAAAATCCGTTGCCCTAACGTTCGTTTCTTAGCCAATAAATCATTATTGAAATGCATGTATTATTATAAATAAATGACTGGACTGAAAGTATTTTATATTCTCATCATCATTATCACAGCCTATACGTAGTCCATTGCTGAATACAGGCCTCCCCCATAGATTGCCAGAAAACGCGATCCTGAAACATCTGCATCCATTGACTTCCCTGAAACTTGCATAGGTCATAGTTCCATCTAGCGTGAGATCGTCTGACACAGCGACTGCCAGTGCGAGGTGAAAACTGAAGAACAGTTAGTCCGCATGCGTTCTTCGTGCTACATGGCCAGCCGATTGCCTCTTCAGCTTGCTAATCTTTTGATCAATGTCTGTCTTCTTCGTTCTATTGCGAATATCTACGTTGCTTATTCTTAAGGAACATAGCCCGCTTCATAGCTCGCTGAGTGACAATGAACTTTCTCACAGTGAAGAACCATATCTCTGTACCAGAAGTTATCACTGGCAACAAGCACTGATTTTAAGTATAACCATAAAATGAGTATTACGATGCCGCTGCAGATGAGATTCCTGTAGTAGAGATATGCTGCAGTTTGTTTCTAGCTGCAGAATAATTGGGTCAACTACACCGGTATAGGACCTCAAAGAATACCAGCGTAAAATAGCAGCATAATGCTATTGTGTTTCGTATGGTGAGTACTTTATTATAGGTGATGAGGCATTCCATCTCAATCCTCAAGTGTGAAAACACATGTGATCTCATTATGATTCCTTGTCAAGGATGAATGTGATATCATGGGTAGCAGGAATCACTTGCCATCACGTGAACTGTGTGTTACATCTTGGGCGTCTTCGACCACAGCAATCGTCAGATTATTATTAATTATTATTACCAGATGGGACCATCTTGCGCACGCAAGAAAACCATTATTCATCACTCATTTCCTTTTCTTGTCCAATACAAAACATATGCAATCAGTTCAGAGACTACAGATGTAGTGTCCGTCCACAAAACACACCGAATCCCGAAAACGACATTTAAAATATAAATAATAGTTCCAGAGAGTCGAAACCATGACCCGAGACGAGACAGCAGGTAGTTTAAACACTACGCTAATATATAACAAATTATAAAAGCTCCTAGCCGCTTCTGTACGCACTAATAACCATAAAGACATTGTAACAAGTATAAATAATTTTCGCAGACCGTACCCTAAACCATTAGGCTATTGACGCTTCGATATCCACAACAACGATTAGATATACAACTTGTTACCCTGGAGTAATAGATAGACTGCCTCGTCACCAGTAGTTGGGTTTGTTCCTTACACACTTGACGAAACAAAGGTATTCTGAAGCACTGGTATACTGTGAGGGCGTGACCCTCTCCGGTCAAGCTTTTACCACTGTTAAATACTCATGATTATAACGTCCATAATAGGCTAAAGACTGCCACGTTGCAACACGCTGGATTCCGATTCCCAGCCGAAGATTTACACATTGTTAATTTTTGGATATGTGTGCATTGTATGTATGTCCCGTGTCATTAACTCTGCATCTGAACCTTCCTCGGTTTTTGTTTAATAGGAATGGACGACGACTTGAATATTACAATGATTGCTGATTCATCATCACATCCTGTCAATATTCCGATATTCACGGTGCTGAACCAATTGCATCCATCGACTTACTACAAATTTAGGTCGTATTTGAAATAACTCATAGGATGTCTTAATTATCTTATAGGTTGTTTAAGAGGAATATACGCAAGTCTGTAGGAAATTTGTTGGTGTTTATATCCTAATCTATGCGCAAGGTCTAAACTGGACCAAGAGTCGTGATCTATAGGACGATGGAGATGAGCAAATGCAAAATACCCGGCTTCTAAACTCAAGAGTGAAGTGTGTCTGTGATATCTAGTATAGATAATTATATACAAAATAGATATCAAAATAACAGAATTAATATTCACAATGCGTTTACAAACATTGATATCGACTTCAACGCCGATATTTACACTAGGGTTACCGTCGCTTTTAACATATATTATGTGTGCAACACATTAAGTAATTAATCACGGCTCGTACGCGGCCAATAGTTTATAGTGTGAATTAATAAATCATTATTTAAAATGATAATTTTATGCGTAACTCAATAGTAATCGTGACGGCGGGAAAGGTAGATTTTTTTTTAAAAAAAAATATATCATTCAAATTTTGTTTTTTATTGTATTGTGGGTTATATACGAGCACACAATTCACCTGACAGAAAGTGATTTCTGTGGTCTTTGACAGTTCGATAGGGTATCATAACGCAGACCGTACCTAAGGCAGGCAGAAAAGATTGTGAAAATATTCAAAAAATAATCTTGGGTTGTCTATGAATAGAGCTCCTGGTGGGGAAGTGCCAAGGAGGACGACGGAGGAGTCGAGTTGTCAGGCTTTCTAAACGAAATGGAGATCCATATCCTGAACCAAGGAGATGAATCGACCTTCGAGACAAAAGGGGTGGGAAACTATATAATAGTATAGTTTACATAACATTATGCAATTTCTACTTGATAATGCATTGATGCATTTTTTATTACATGTATAGTAACAAACGAGCACACAGTTCACCTGATGGCAAATGATTCCTGCATCATAAAGGAGATGTGTTGTCGCCGTTGATAACTGAGATGATGCCTCTCTTCTCTTATTCTTACTTCTCTGATCTTTACACTCACCAGACGAAACACAGCAGCAATATAATGATATTTCATACTGGTGTTCTATGAGGGCGTGGTTCTACTCCGTTCGACCTGATCCATTTATGGCGTATCTAATCTAAACACTATGACTGGTGAAATTATTATAATATATTTATAATAATTTGTTACTTACTGAACCGTCTTCGAAGGTCAATACGACTTATACGGCGCAGCGCATATTTATATGAAACAGTTTGATTTAAATTTTAAATTGAACGGTATTTTATAGTGCCTTTCTTGACAATCGGTCTAAACACATGTGAAAATTGAACATAGATCACGTTACAATGTGTGGACATTTTTGATTTCGTAGAACATTCGATAAGTGCCGACACTAATAAAAATATTGATTGCAATTGAATCGTCAATAGCCTAATGTTTTAGGGTGAGGTCTACGAAACTTAAGGTCGTAGGTTTGGATCCACCATTCGACTATTTTCGCCAACCATCTCCTAGCACAAGCACTTTAAGCTCAGTTGTAGTGGTTAACCGGAATATTAGTAATGTCAATAGCATAGCTAGTATTCTTTTAAAATAATAATAATAAATATTTATCTACTGTTATCACTAATCATCAGGGGAACTGTGTGCTCGATAGCTCCTCTTGTTAGTATCAAAAAAATCACTTACCATGAAGTAAACTTTACTCGTTTGTAAGTCTTCTTATAAAAAGAAAACACAAGCGGCAATTACCGCTCATAAGTAAAGTTATCCATGGACATCATAGACAATATTCAGTTTTTTTTTTGTTAGTTTTGTAACCGCATAAATCATGTGTAATAAAACACTATAAATATTAGAAAATATTTGCAGTACATTAGAGTTACACATATATATAATGAATTGAAAGTTATTCAATTGATTGTGTCGCTGATAAATTTAAAAATATCAACAAATATGATTAAAATCCTAATTAACATAGCGTGCTTTCCAAGACTGGTCGTTGTTTAATTTCATTAGTGTTTTTGTGTTACGAGAAAAGTAAAAAAAAATCTAATTATAACAATTATTTTAATAGTCGTTAACGATTATTCGTTTAAAATTACTTTCGATTGTGATAAAGTAAAGTTTGTTTTTAAGATTTTTTTTTAATGTACACACATACAATATTCACAGGTGCATTTAAAGCTTTTTTTTCGTTATACTTCATACAAAGACACCTTACGTGAGATTCAAATTGTAAAAGATGGGCTGAAAGTGATAACCATCGAACAACAATCCGTATTTTTTCAGCAATTGTTAACAAATATAGAGAAATACTGACCATGAATGGGTCGACTCCAGTCCGACTCGAAACGACCAAAATGCTGAGTTTCGTATAGACGCATTGGGAACGGGAGACGCACGCACTAGTAACAAAGCAATTACTTCTCAAGGGTGACAACCCGGATGTATCTTGGAGCGTTATTTATCATGGATGTTGGCGTTTTTGAGCCGCAGTAAACACGGACATCAGGTGAACTGTGTCATTTCTCACTCTTAGTTTGATTAAATCAAGCCTCAATAGCCTAATGGTTTAGGGTACGGTCATTCAATCTAAGGTTCGTAGGTTCGAATCCGCCTTTCTACTATTGTCGTGAACCATCTCCTAGCTCAAGTATTTAAGCTTAGTTGGACGGCAATGTTATTAATTATGGCACTGGTAGAAGTAATTAAAATATATATATATATATATATATATATATATATATATATATATATATATATATATATATATATATATATTATATTTAATGCTAGCTTAGTGGGCCATCAACGACTAGATAACCGACAAACGGAAGATATTATTATTAAGTGATAGTAACAAAGCTAAAACATGAATGAGTTAGCTTAACATGTACGCTCACATATTAGCGTGAAGTACCAACATAACTATGCTGTGTTTCGTATGATAAGTGTTCGTCGTCTAACACATGTACCCCACCCCTTAAATCTTGATGTGATATATAAATAAATAAATAAATCGTCATGTACATTATCGCTTACCATCAGGTGAACTGTTTACTTGTTTCTCATCCTTAATATTATAAAGTATTAAAAAAGAGCCACTCTACCATTCGTCCATTCCCCCTTTCTCGTATTAAACATAAAGCTAAATATAAAATGTAATTGTAAAACTCGAGTCGCGACGTCCACTTCCACCAAATCGATTTAATATGACGACTTTTATTTGCTCTCATTAATTATGCATGCGCCGGTGTATTAACGTGTCACTGCTGCTTTATTTTGAAAACATAGTTTGTATGTTAGTAGATGTGAGAATCATTCCAGCGTCTTTTTGGATAGTTTAAAATTACTATATTTACTTTTAAACACTCCAGCTTGTTTTTGGATAGAATAAGATTGCAGAGATTGAGAATAAACTTGTAGGAATATTTAATTTAACTTTAGCTTTGTAGCCTAATGGTTTAGGATACGGTTTGCGAAACATAAGGTCGTAGGTTTCCTTTCGACCATTTTCGTGAACCATATCTAAGCACAAGCATGTTAGCTTAGTTAGACTGGTTAGTGATGTTAACAGCGCTTCTAACATTTGACTAAAAACCTGATGGTAAATGATCACTAACACCTATCACGTTTACATTGAGTTTCCACATGCACGTGCATTGTGAGCATTGAGGTCTGAGATGGAATGCCTCGTTATATGTAATTGGATCCCAGGTACTCTACACCTATCATACGTAAAACACAGCAGCGGAATGCTGTGAGGGTAGGTCATTCTCGAGACGACCTATTAATGTTGCAGGTAGATATTAGCATTAACATGGCTCTATCACTGTTAAACTTAATAATACTAAGTGCTGTTTAATAGAGATCTAGTTATTGATAGAGAAACTCTAGATATATTTAATCAAATTGACGAATGACTTGAAGACCCCACCTTTTCTACATTATGCGTAATGATAGACACGGGCACGGATAAGTTCCTTTACTCTTATGTCTACCGTTCGCACACCGGTGACCCAGAGACTACTCAGTTGTTTGAACATCTAAGTGAGGCCGCTGACGCGGCCCAGCTTCGGTATCCTTCTGCCAAGCCTGTCCTTCTGGGGGACTTCAATGCCTGCCATCTGGATTGGTTATTCCCATACCAGAAGACCGACCATGCTGGGAGAGAGGCGTGGAACTTGTTCCTAACGCATAACCTCTCTCAGCTGGTAATGCAAGCCACTAGGGTGCCAGATGTGGATGGCCACACAGCCAATTGCCTGGACCTTGTGTTGAATTTCTGATCACTGTCTGGTGAAATCTGAATCGTCCCATTCCGGGACCCCCGGATATCGATGTTTGTGGTTTTCGGCGAATGTGGCGCAAAAATTGGCTGATTAGGACAAGATGCGGCACTTCTTTGCATCTTATCCATGGCGCTAGGTTTGCTTATCTTCCAATGACCCGTCGAGATGTTCAGAAGATATAACCAATATGGTGAGTCAAGCCATGGAATATTTTATTCCTTACGCTGACGTACCATTGGTGGCAAAGCTGCCCCTTGGTTTAATGCTGAGTGCGTCCAAGCTGAAAAGCTTAAGCATTCGGCATATTTATATTCTGGGTTGATGCTGGAAACCGCAAATCACCGGTTGTCAAAACGAAAAAGAAAGCCTTTAACCCAGCCGCCAAGTCCTTTAAAAAGGAATTACAGAAAGCTCGTCTTGATCGCATCAAACATATTGGTACAAAACTTTTCTTTTCTCTCTTTTCTGCCCAACCAACTGGTAGTTGGGCATTTTGGTCTCTTGCCAAAACGATTGAGGCAAACTTCTGTCGGTCCTCACTGCCCCCATTGGTTAAACCTGTTGGCTCTCTGGCCCACACGGCAAAAGAGAAAGCCGATCACTTTGCAAATCGCTTTGCCCAAAACTCCTCGCAGTAATACTTCTATGCCAGAGGTACACATTACTAACAAAGAGGTACTCAAGAGGCTGCGCTGTCTAGACGTGAGCAAAGCCAATGGGCCTGACGGTATTCCAGCGATAGTTCTTAAGTCTTGTGCTTCCGAGTTGTCTCCTGTCTTAACACGCCTGTACCGTCTCTCCTTAAAGACCGGAATTGTGCCTTAGTCCTGGAAGCTTGCGAATGTGCAACCCGTGCCCAAGAAAGGTAGCCACACCGATCCTGTCAAATATCGACCAATTTCGATTACCTCCATTATTTGTAAGATAATGGAGCGTATATTGAATGCACGCCTTGTGGCATACCTAGAAAATAATGACATCCTTAGCGACCGATCAACTGGCGATCTTCTAGTGCACTCCACTCATCTCTTTGGTGAGGCTCTCGAGAACAACGGTGAAGCTGTCTCAATTGATATTACGCCTTTGACAGGGTCTGCAACGATAGCCTTATCAGCACGCTTCCAGCGAATGGCATCTATCCTGGCTTGATCACCTAGACAGCTGACTTCCTGAAGAAGCGGTCTCTGCGAGTAATCACAGATGGCTGCTCGTCTGAGACAATGGCGATAAACGCTGGAGTTCCTCAGGGGTCTGTTTTCACTGCCAATTTGTTTCTGCTGCATATTAATGATCTGCTGAAACCCGGTATCTTTGGGTATGCAGACGACAGCACAGTTGTAGAGACTTACCAGTTAGGTCAAGGACCATCAAGGATCAAGGAGAGCCACGGTAAAGATAATGAGTCTCACATTACAGGAGGTTTCCAGTTGGGGCGACGCCAACCGTGTGCGATTCAATGCCGCCAAAACACAGGCGTGTCTTTTTTCAACCAAAAGGCACTGGCTGCACCTTGGCTCCTACCTTCTAAGATCTATCGATCAAGATCGATCTGTGGAACTCACTGATCGCTCTATAAAGCTCAAGTGCGGTTGTGTGTAAAATACTGTTGTCATATTTGGGCAAGCGCCGCTAAATGCCATCTCGCAGCTTTGGACTCGATGGAAAGGCGGCCTAAGAGGCTAATTGACGACGCAGCTGAAACCAATCTACTCAGTCTTGAACACACGCGTAATGTGGCTAGCCTTTCAGTGTTTTACAGAATGCATTTTGGAGAGTGTGCTCAGAAATTACATGATCTAACTTCCCCATCCCCGTTTCACCATCGGACTTCACGACGCCCTGATGGATTTCTTTTGTTGTGAACATCCCTCAAACTCGAACTAAGCGCTTTGCTTAGTCTTTCATTATTCGTACAGCAAAGGACTGGAATAGATTGCCCGCGTCTGACTTTCTCTCCGATTACAATGTGGGTGTTTTCAATAGGCATTTACTGAGCTAGTGCTCCTTACCATCCAGGACTGCATTTTCGCTTAACATCAGGTGGGATTGTGGTCAAGCATTTTCTTTCAAAGTTTAAAAAAAACGTTTTTTTTAATTAAACAATTTTTCGTCACCTTGCACACTCGTAATAAGAAATAAGTTTACAATGACATCTCACCACAATACTTGTAAATTAAATAAATTCTGAAGCTTAAGAAAAAATCGAGACAGCAAAATGTGCAAAAGCTGTTGTAGGTCATGGCAAAAAGCCAATGAGAATTGCCAAATGTTTACACGCCACTAACACAACGCATAAAGCAATCGAGATCAATAAAATTCACATGTGACGTCACCACTCCATTCTTATTGTCGTCCTCCTGGACGATTTCGATCATGACGATATGCTCAAGTTCTTTCTACCATATAATATCAAATATACAAAATAAATAAGAATGGCTGGTGGTAAATGTAAATAAAAGTCTCAAATACAAAGGCACTCACGCATGCTCCACTTTTCTAGTCTAATGTAATGCATATAATATATATATATATGTATATATATATATATATATATATATATATTTATTAGACAGGCTTCTCTAGAGAGGGTATTACGGCATAGTCCACAAACGGAGTCACCATTTTGGATTTGGGGACTTAAAATTGCAATTAACAATTTGTCTGGTGCTGACATAAAATCAAAGGAAAGTTCAACGGGACATATATAGAACAGAACATATTTTGTAACCCAACAATTTGCTTTGCATAAATGTTGTTTAAATTATAATTAGTGATATATTTAGATCTGCTAAATCGGGCTGACAGAACTCGGATGTTGGAAAAGTGAACCGTCCTAGTAATGCAAGAAGTAAATTAAAAAAAATTTGAAGTATTCATATGTCAGACACCTACCTATTCATTTTATTATTGCATTTGTTGTTGTCTTAATTGATACGCAGAAAAGCATAGTACAAAACTTTACTAGCGAGTCTGGATTCAAAAGAAGTTAAAAAGAAAAAAATTCGAATAAAGCGATTGCCATCGAGATGATGAGAATGTAATCAAATTTGAATGTGGAGAGATGCAAAGATATGAAGACCAAAGAAAAGATTGTGTGAAGTATTATATGAAAGGAGTTGGGAGTGGGCAATTAATGGTGAAAAGTAATCCATAGGAGGTCATAACGTACTGCCCCGAATTTAACACAAGTGGGCCCTGGTATGATTAATTGTAATAACATAAGTGTATATATAATTATTACGATAGATGAATGGTGTAAACTGACGCCGGAGTCATGTTCGTAAGGAGGATAGAAAGAGTCTCTACTCACCCACTTTTAAGATCGACAATGAATACTTACAACAATACTTCACAGATTCTCGTGTTACAGACGTAAAGAGGTTTGAAGGAAAAGTTTCCTATATTAATCGAGCTTCGCAATTATTAAATTTTATTTGAGATCATTTTGAGATGTTTTGACCAAATATCCAATCCAAGTTTCAAATGCAATATAACACACTGGAAGAGATTAACAACAACAAAATTATTTGCAAGCCTTCTACGTTCTACATCATTCGAAGTTTAATTGGCACACCACCTGGCAGTATTAAGCGTAGGATTATATTATTTATAACGTAGGTTAATAAAGCTTATTATTGTGTAAATTTTAGCGTTCCTTTGTCATTCGATTATATATATGTAACTGACTAACAGTGAGGCAACAGCGCACTGTTTATACATCTACATGACTTATAGAGAGTTGGCTACAGAGTAGAAGATCCAGGGTTCAATTTCCAGCTAAATCCAATACTTGTGAACATTGATTTACAAGTCAACGGCAACGATGATGATGTCGATTTCAACAACGGCGACATCTTCTGTTTATTGCTAGTTGATATCAACTGCGCAGAAAATTTTATAGTGCACTAAGTATTTGTGCAAACCCAGAGGCACTCACACGTTATCCCCTTCCTTATTCCTATGTAATGCACGTGCAATAAGACAGGAGGGAGGTTGCTGGAAGGCCTGGAATATTAAAAACACGGGACATACACACCCAGACCAGAAAACCAGCAATTTATCATGCACAAATATTGTTCCTCGGCTGGAAATCGAAGCCAGGAGCGCCGTCACGTACTATAAACACTACGCCAAGCCAAGTCAACAATAACAGAATATAATATATTTATATAACAGATATCAAAAATAATCTATTATATTAATTCATAAACTAATAGAGGTAGAGTTCGATCGAGAGAGAAATCGATTTAATTCGAACACAATAAAATTTTCTTAAGCTAAAGTTATTGCATAAACAATTAAATTAAACAACTCGACATAGCTAATGGAAAGAGCGTAGTTTAATCGAATAAATTTAATAAAATATCTCATTAAATTTTTAACGGATCTCGTATTAATAACATTACTTATTTCGTTGCTAAAATTTCACCCGAATGACCATTATCCGAACAACTTAAAAAGGACTCCAATTCCATTAGTGTTATACTCGGGAGCCTTTCAATTTCATTATTTGGATTAAGTAAATTTTATGACGAAGGCCATGAAAAAGGCATTAGGACAGATGGAATATTTAATTTCAACGATAGTACTGTAGTAAAATTAATTAACTTAATACAGATGGTTATATAGTTTATAAAAAATATTATATCGACTTACCTCGTGAAAATGTCTTAAAATTTTCATTACAAAGAAAAACGAATGTCTTGAACATACGATATATAAAATGAACATTAAATAAAATAGTCAAAATATTTACACGTAAATAAAAAAAAAATGGGTTTTGTAATAAAAATTATGCAATTGCAGCGACGCATTACACCTTATAATTTATTTTTATTAGTATTTAACAGTGGTAGAGCTACACTGCAGTTTGTTTCTAACTGCAGAATGAATAGATCAGCTCGACCGGGGTAGGACTACGCCCTAACAGAATACCGGCGTGAAATAGCAGCATAACGATGCTGTGTTTCGTCTGGTGAGTGAAGGGATCCGGAAACCGTAATTACTGGTGACGAGGCATTCCATCTCAATCCTCAAGGGTGACAACGCATCTGCATTATGATTCCTTGTCAAGGATAAATTTAGATGTCATGGGCCGCAGGAATCACTTAACATCAGGTGAACTGTGTGCTCGTTTGTTACTCTCAATGTAATAATAAAAAAAATTGTTTAATACGCCTCAGAAATGACAACCTATATATGAATACTTCTTATCGAGCATGAGATTTGTGATTTATTTTTCACGGGCCGCAGGAATGAAATTCCATTAAGTAACCTGTTTACTCGTACGACAGCAGGTCGACAATAAAAAGGATTAATTATAAATTTAAATTATTAAAAAAAAATCTATCTCCGCCTGGTAGGCCAATAAGACATAAATAATATACTATAAACACATAATAAAACAAATATATAAAATACAATATAAAGACAAACCAGACGGGAATCCCTCGACAGAGGAGTCCCGAACGGTCGAGGGTTAAGGCAAAAGGGAGATATAAAAATATGTATAAGATATTATAACTTTTATAATTAAAAATAAATAATTTTAATAATTAATTATACATTTTAATAATAATACATTTTATTAACTCCACTCGCGCACATATGCGATACATAGTTTCATAATAAAAGAGAATCTGTGAAACAAGATCAAAAAAGATTTAGACAAGCTGCGATTTCGGGCGTCAAAAGTGTCGAGCGTCCAACATCGCAAAAATACTTTATTATAAAAATATACTTTATTATAATCTCAACAGTCATACAAACACCGTGGACAAAGTTGAGTTCATTGAACGTTATAAATTTTAAATCAGGTGCCAAGTATATACGGAGAATAAATAAACTGATAAAAAAAAATCAATATACTATTAGGACATCGTAGAAATTATTGAAATATAAAATTAAAATTGCTTAATTTTATTCTGGTAGATATCAAACAAGTATATTTGTATGGTTATAAATGTGTATATATATGTATTTTATACTTACGCATATATTGTTTATTTATATAAAATAATTAATATACTAGTATTTTACGACAAGTTCTTTAAGCATACACCTGCCTCATTCCATTTCTACATTGCTCTAAGGTTGACTGGTAGAGAATGCCTAAGCCATTAAGTCCACCTTTATACATACTGTATATGAAGCTTTAATAAATAAATATCTGCTGATGGTCGCTAGGGGTCATTTTAAGCGCATTAAAGTATTTTGTACCTTATTACAAGTGACGAGTCATTCCATCCAAAGGTCAGGGGGTGAGAATGCATCTGCAATTTGATTCCTTATCGGGTTTATTCCTTATTCCGTATCTTTCATTATGGGTCCCATACAACAGGTGAACTATATACTCTTGTTTGTCACCCTTTATGGAATAAAAAAATATACATACGTTTTACGTCTTTATCATGCCGTGTTTATTGTTGTCTATGCTATACGATTCAAGTAAGATTAACAATCATGACGCCATTGACACAGGTAATGTGTCCACAGTACATCGAACTTTGAAATCACACATTAAGCTCACGCCGTCATATCTGAAGCTTAATGTGTTTCGTCTGGTGAGTGAAAGAAATTGGATACTTGACGCCTCGCCATCAATGACATGTTCTCCGGTTACATATTCCATTTCAGTCTCGAGAACGTAACCAGAATAACGCATCTGCGTTATGATTCCTTATCGAATGTCGGTGTCATTGGATTTCATTTGCTTATCAAACGATAACCAATGAGATTGATACGGAATTAAGAATCGAAAAACAAAAAAAAAACAATAAGTAAAAACCATAGAATAGAAATACCTATCGACGATTTATTGTTTTACTATATTGCTTATTCAGGGAATAATATTATTATTTAGGGGATATTTTTTTTTTATCTCCACCTGGTTGGGCAGTAAAATAAATAAATAAAATACTATAAATAAAACAAATATATAAATTACAATATAATACATATATAAAGGCCAACCTGACGGTTATTTTATATATATTATTTTATTATTATTTAGGGATTTTTTTTCTATCTCCGCCTGGTTGGTCAATAAAATAAATAAATAAACACTATAAACAAATATATAAAATAAAACATAATACATATATGAAGAGCAACTAGGCGAAGTATAAAATAATAATAAGATATTTTTGTTTTATTATTTCACAGTAATAAACGAGAACGAACTGTGTGAGTTCACCTGCTGGTAAGTGACTCCTGCGGCTCATGACATCTACATTCATCCTTCAAGGAATAATAATACTGATGCGATGTCACTCTTGAGAACTGAGATGGAATGCCTTTCATTAAGTCTCCGGATCCCTACACTCACCAGACGAAACATAGCAGCATTATGTTGCTATCCTGTGCGGGCGTGGTCCATCCACGGTCGAGCAGACCTATTCGTTCTGCAGCTAGAAACAAACTGCATCGTAGCTCTAACACTATTAATAATATGTGTTTAAATTCTAATTTCCTAAGTTAACAACACTTATGTATAATACACATGAATTCCACTCTATGGACGGCAGAAATTACTACGTGCCTAGTAAAACTGTGTTTGAATTTTATTTATTATTTTAATTTCATTAAAAATTGCATATTAAAAAAATCCAGAGCGCTCTGAATACAAAGCTCCCAAAGCCAAGAAACTGACGATGCTTAATAAATGCTCCAAACTCCTTTAAATCTTTAGTCTACGTTTTAAAATTCATTTAAGTTCAGCCGGCATTCGTGTCAAAGCGTTCCGACGTTGTTAAGTCGAGGAAACCGCTGATCCGGAATAGAGGCGATGATCCTAGATCAGAGATGAGGTGAGGCGTACCTTTTTATATTCATGGACGAAAAATTAAAAAAAACTTTTGAAGATGTGTGAACAATCTATATTAGACTTTAAATAGACTTAACATAAATCATAATGATTGTTAAAGTAATTTATTAAAGATAAGCGTTAGTAAAATATTTTGTTTTACATTGCAAAGCTTCACTTTTAAATCACAGCACGCGAGGAAACAGAGTTCGATGTCGGTCGAACCTATGAAATTGTTAATTGCAATTTAAATTGGTGATTAACACGTGCTCGGCGGCGAATGAAAACATCTCGAGGAAACCTGACCGAAATATAATATTTTTTTAAATGTCTAAGAAATCATTTAAAAAAATATTATATTTCGAATTAAAATTAAAAAAATATACATCTTTAGGTCATACATCTCTAAATACATATATATACTCTGTTATTTTTCTTTTTACAGACCATTAAGTTTTATAACAGCATTAGAATTATTTACATAATTATAGTCAAATTTTATTATACTGGACTCTGTACCAAAATAAACGGTGTGCGCTAAAATAGATTTGAGCCTCACCTTAGGTTCGTCATCCCTGTCCCAGACGGCGAGTAAAAAAAACCCAAAGGATGCGATAAATCGAGAAGGAACAAGTACTTGAATAAATAGTTTGTGTCGCCTTGTGCTTGTTGCTTTTTTCCGCGGCTGTAATTAGTTGTTTGTGATAAGGTTAGATAAATATTGGAACAAACGTTTTATTATAATTATTTTATAGTGGTGGTCTTGTCGTTGTTTTGTAGTGTGTTAGTGTTGTAGTACACGGCCAGTGTTGTAGTGTCGGAAAAGGAAGAAACGATGTTTAACAGCATATTATTGGTTGACCTACTCCAAACAGACGTAGCTATTTATCTCAAAGAAAACGAACAACGCAATCAATCAAAAAAATCTTTAACAATGAAACGTATTTGAGCTTCGCAATAATGAATATGGAGCGTCAATAGCCTAATGGTTTAGGGTGTACGGTCTGCGAAACTTAAGGTCGTAGGTTCGAATCTATCATTCGACTATTGTTGTACTTTAAAAAAAAAATGACCACATAGACAAAACTGCTCAATTTGTCTACTAATTTTCGAACTTCCCTTAATGGAAAGAACGATTTGAAAGACCATTTTAGTAGACCATCATATTTTCCTGCTCCACGATAACTTTCTTCGTTTCTTCTACTCATCTAACTCTTGAACCTGGCATTCATCTTGCTGATTTAGTAACTGTTTTACAACTCGTCTATTTAGAGGCTTATCAAATTCTAAGCTCAGTTTCATTAGAATTTTTGTATGTTTGCTATTCACTGCTACGATAACAAATAGATGGATAGATGCGTGTTTATGGGATATATACGACTATACCAAGGTTATGTAACAAGAATTACACATAACCGCTACTAAGAATGAGTAGAAATGGAAACATATTCCACTGCATGTGACTATTGAACGATGATGTCATTAATGTTGTCCATAAATGTCGTCGTTGCTTAACATGAGCAGGACAGGAGAGCTAAGACAGTGAAGTAAAATAAGTTTGATAACAAAGTGGTGATTCGTTTATGACAAAACCCGGGAGTAATTGAATTAAAATGACTATCATATCAAAAATAGGAAAACGAAAATATAAATATACATTACAAAATACGCTATATAAAAATCTATATTTCACTTAAGACAATTTATTTTAAAAAATACTTTTTTTTAGTATTTATAAGGTTTCGTAAATTTACAACAAAAAAATACAACCGTATAAATAACCTAACTATTACATAAAAGATACAACACATAAATATAATATAAATTTACATTATATTAAAGATTACAGTGCCATGCTGCAGCCAGTTGCTTGCTTGCTACGGTATGAATGGGTCGGCTCGACTGGAGAAGGTTTAAGCTGTAACAGAATACCAGTGTGGTCTAGCAACATAACGCTAATATATTTCGTGAGTGGATTGTAGGGATCCGGTTACCTTTATTACTGGTGACGAGGCATTCCATCTCAGTCCTCAAGGGTGACAACGCTTGTGCATTATGATTCCTTGTCATGGATGAATGTACATATCATGGGCCGCAGGAATCTCTTGCCATCAGGTGAACTGTGTGCTCGTTTGTTACTCTCAATTTATAAAAAAAAACCCCAATTACAGATAACAGGGCGTTCCATGTCAATGCATATAAAACTTGACTTGCATTGAGGATAGATGCATTATGGGCCGCAGAGGTCGTCTGTCTCCCCTCATATTATAAATAAAAGGTAAAGTTCACCGATCCGCTTTGGAGCGCATGGCGGACTATCCTCCGATATTATAGGGGGCATATGCCCAGCAAAGGTACATATATACATATAGGCTGCGTCTTCTTTTTTTTACAACTTCCTTGTACGCAGCTGGTAATTCATTCTCATCAATTTACCGGTCTCTATTACGTTCGGACATAGTCCTTGCAAATAAAGCGCACGTCGACGATGCGCCAGGACGGATGTGGCTAGTTAAGAGTGCGGGGGACTTCGGCTAGTAGCTGCTTTATTAAAATCTAAAACATTAATGTGCACTATAGGACAGTAACTAGTAAAAGATACGATCTTTTCACTGTTCCCAGCAGAATTGTCTTATAATAATATAAAACAGTGAACGATTTTCACCCACTAGTAAGTGATCTTTGAAGCGTCAATAGCCTAATGGTTTAGGGTACGGTCTGCGAAACTGAAGGTCGTAGGTTCGAATCCGCGATTCGACTATTGTCCTTCACCTAGCGCACGTGAGCCATATCCTCGCACAAGCATTTTCAGCTTAGTTGGAGTGGTTAACCGGAATATTAGTAATATTAATAGCTAATATTCTTAAGAAAAATATATCTCAGCCGATCATTAGCCAACTGCTTTTCTTTTAATAAAAGTCCCATAAACACCTACATCTATCCACAACAAAGATTCAAGACGCACATAGTACATTGTCACTCCTAGGAATAATTTTTCGTACATCTAAAGCTGTACCTTTGTATTTCTTATCTTAGTTTCCTTAAATAAATGCTTTGTGTACATAAAGTGAAATTAAGATAGATTAAAATGACATTTGGATAGAACTTTTTATATAATACCATCTCGACATAGACAGACTGCTGTGAGAAAAAGAAAGTGTGAGAGCTTATCGTGCAATAAAACAGAAAATCATTCATACTACGTCCACTAAATCATAAATCTGTCGTTTTAGTTGCCGCTTGTTTATATGTTTAATTGTAATAAATACATCAAGTGATTCAACTGTGCTTTTCTATACTGTGCAATCGGCCGGTCGGTGAGCGGCGGTACACATAAATGGATTGAAGCAATTTGCATTGACACAACAATTGGACAGCCTATGCCTATACCAGTATATGACACGCTGTGTTGACTATCGTAAGCGCCTATCGCCTTTGTGCGACTTGTGTAAACGATGTACTATCTCATATAGAGCTGTGTTCAATGTAAAACACGTATTAGATACGATTTGACTGCCCGTTTCTTGTATTGTATTTATTTTGTCCATTGTAGCATTATTGCTTGCAACAAAATGAGTAGTTCTATCGGCGGATTTAATGCCAAAATCATTAACCAGTCAACACAAGTTGTGATGAGATATTGTGATAGATGTAATAATGATGAAATTAATAAAAAGAAAAGACTAAAATAAAATATACATAACATCAATAATAAATACATATATAGATAATTTATTCTGTTGGTTTTACAATAGCAGTATAGCCTCGCCTAGAATATAATTTACACAAAAAACCCATGACATATGTTCATCCTCGACAAGGAATCATAATGCTCATTAGATGACGTAGCACTGAAACTTATGATGGAATGGATTTTATAATCGCCATTTTCTTTGGACAATTTTTTTCCAATCCTAATAAATAAATAAATATAATAATAAATGCCTACAATAAAAGACGTAAAAATATTAGTACATATATATCGCACAGCTGTGAATTTTAATAACAGCTAACTTTTCGGAAAAGCAAGTCTAACCATAGGTCAAAAGCCTTTAGCCTAGTAGGCTCGGCCATTAGAATAGGGCTAAGGTACCCCCTGCCTGCCTTACAAGGCGTCTAAAAGACGACTTCGAATACGCGGGCTCTCAGGGTGGAAGCTCTGACCACCCAGGTAAGCGAACCGGGGAATGTCGGCAATCTGTAACGGTCCTGGGTTGATGAGCTTAGGCAGTGTGTGGGGACACAGGTACCTTCCGCAGGAGATCCCGATATGTTACGAATATTTCCCAACCGATACTAAAAAAAGTCAAGACCCTAACAAAGTCTCTGCAGCAGTTTTCGAATAAGACGCGGAGTGAGGGGTTATTTTTAATTTGTAATGATGTATTCAATAACTTTATAGACGTTGGTTAATTAGTAGCTAGTAGCTCGTACGTGCGTGTAGGTATGTAAGCACGTCGAAAGTAACAGTACTTTAGCATAATTTCACATGTCCACTTGTCGATAACTCTCTAAGACTAATTGTTTACTGCCAACATAATGTTGCATTATGCTCACGCCTTTATACATAACATACGTAGATAAGGATACCGTGCATAATTAAAAAATAGAAAACATATAAAGTAGCTTTACACTCAATACATTTAAAGACATAATATTTGAAAATAAAGTTCGAATGGAAACGAATAAAATACATTTCAATGTAATGTAATTATTCCCCCTTCAATCCTTTAACTAAAGCAATAAGGCTATAGGATAATCAGCGTTAATGTGAATCTTATTCACGTTTTAACTTAGATTCATAGATTCAGAAGGTAGCGATACGAATTCAATTGATACGAGTATCAGGAAACTAGACGATTTTTAATTCTTACAATGGTAAAAAAATTAAAACCATTGTTATTTTGTTGCTTTTGTGTTTTTGAATTGGTAGAGCATTAGTGTCAGCGTCTGGTCAGGATTAGCAACTAGTGTCGGTGTCTACGTCTTTTTTATAGAAAAGGTGGAGAATTTAGTAAGAATCTGATGGTGAGTGATCACCGCTGCCCGTGAACATTAGCCACACCAGAGGAGTCGCAGATGCGATGACGGCGTTTAACAAAGGTGTAGGCTCATTTCTAGATAGTCCCAATTCGTTACGGTTCGGAAATACCGCTGGCGACAAATGATTCTACATATTAATTGTGCGTGGCAGAAAATTTCGCGTAAAGTGGTAGATTGCCAACATATCTATATCGGTGTCTCCGGACTCTTTCAACATCGACTTCATCTGTTGTCAAGCAACTAAACTCCGTGATACAAATTAAAAAACTAAACTACACATCATCAAGACGGCAAACATGGGAAGAAAACTATCACAAGATTTAAATAGCATAAATATACAGCTAAACATTAAACTTCACAAGTCCATAATTCGTACGCAACGCATTAAAAACGCCAGTAAAACAAATGGTCTTACCATATGCTTAAATGTAGACGACCAACAAACAGCTAAACAGACATTGAGTCATAAAAAATATAAACAAACTGACGGAACGTTACCAACATTTGTAAGAATAGAACAACGGGACTTATTCACCTATTTTGCATCATCTCGGGAATTATATTATAACGACTTTTTAACCGTTAAACGTTGTTAGAACTGTTTTATGCGTAAAGTGCAGTAAAAGTACAAAAATAAATACAGTGTAAATATTACCGTGGTCGCTCAGTGTCTAAACTCCCTTTTAATAACACGATAAGCGAGCAAACAGAGTTCGATCTAGTATCAATGAAATTGTTAATTGAAATTTTTAGTGTTGATTTACTGCGTGCTTTGCGGTGAAGAAAGACATCGCGAGTTGTGCCCAGCAGTGAGATATGCATGTATATTACAGTTATTTTTCTTACAAGATTTGCAGGAATTCATCATTTACTATAGTGTCGCAACCACGGTTACGGCCGCTTGCCGTTGTGATTTGGGTAAATGCTGACAGGACAGAGCTATCGCACAGTTCTTTTTTCTTAACAGATAATCATCGGCGAATCAGATAAAAAAAATACTTAAACGCACATTACATTGGAGTAAGGAAAGGGCGACGAGTGGGGGGGAGGGGGGTAAGTCTGAATTGCGCGAACTGGACTTAAATATTAAATCTACACACAGACACTACTTTTATTTTTTACTTGACATATACATTGACGTATAAACGTGTATATCCTTCACTGTTGTTCTTATCTGGCAATAATCAGAATATATCGTCCTCTTCCATTAGAAGAACAATATTTTACAAATAGCGAGGAAAAATTAGGAAAATATAGTATAGTATAGTATAATATATTCTCCTAATCGTAACTGTTAACAAGTCAAACACTCTTTGAAACACAAGGTCTTATAAAATGTCGTTTATGTAGTTTATTATAAAGGTAAATAAATCCATCTTATGCATCTTAAACAAGTGGTGACACGAAGCAGATCCTTATGCGTTACATTGAGTCATGTACCACATACCGTAGGCTTACGTCGCATTCAACACACAGTAACTGCACGGAGTCACAGATAAAATTACACAATGCCATCATTATATTTATTGTCAATTTGTATTCCGATTTTGTTATCATTACCTATCTTTAGTTTTTTCCTTTTATTAACTAGTTTAATACTGGAGCTTTCACAATATTTGAACACTCCTCGAGTTGACTAGTACACACACACACTTTGTGAAACAGTTTTGTAAAGGTTAATGCAAGAAAATGTAAAAAATTACGACAGTAAACAATCATATGATTTAATTTTATGACACTATGCAAGTTTATTTTAACCCAGTTTATTATTACCCAGCAAAAATAAAAATGATATTTTAAATAGAAGCTAAACCAGTCAGAACATTACAATTTGTCATAAAACAATTCAAAGATTGATCGATTACTGCCTCATCTTCCCTTGATGATCTTCCAAGGGAAAAAGTATGCGCATACACAGGCAGGGGGACGTATATAATATAATCTGATTCTCTTTTGTTCCCGACGTTTCGATCATTAAAAGTATCAATATTACATTGTCTACGTTATAATGCAATTCTATGTTTATAATTCCATATTTCCAATGCATAATATCTTTATACGAAACGCCGTTCTATGAAAAAGCAGCTACATTTTTTTTTACATAAAAAACAAAAGTAGCATTTACAGTTATGTGTTATTATTCGTAGATTAAAAATAAATGTTGTTTACTCGTTGTTATAACGGTATAGGTTTATTAAAAAAATATCGCCGTTATTACGTGAGTTTTTAATGCTGACCTAAATCGAGATGATAGCAAATCTCATAACAGTGTTAATATAATACTAGGTAAATAATGAGTAGGTAGTAATTTATTTCAACTGGTTTTATTCCACATAGCTTCTTTGTATAATAGCCATATATAATAAAGAATCATAATAAAAATAAAAATCCTTTAATTACATAGTTTCGTTGTCTGGAAAGTAGCATGTAATTTTTTTTATTATTTTATGATAAAGGTTATAAATTTCTATCAGTCTACTGTTTACTTAGTTTTACTTTTTAACTTCTCAATAGAATCGTATTATTTTTTGTTTTATTCCCAATTTATTTATTGGTTCATTTGTATAATGAACCACGACATTTCATCATGTATCATGTAAGACCCAATAAACAGACCATATATATAAAATATTTTTCTTGATATGGGGTCATTATCAAAAAGTCATTATTAGAATAGATAACAACTCTAATTATACCACAACCAGTCTTAAAAAAATAGAATTAGTATTAGAAAATATTACAATACTCGTGAAATAAGATTAAATATTAAGCACGAATTTACGTATCATTTAAATATTAAAAAGTGCTTTATACTATATTAATGATGAATTCTATATCTTGACTAAGCGCTCGTCTTTAAGAGGGTGTTGGAGAGGTTCACCGCGCGGGCTCCAAGCCGAAGCAGGTGACCCCACGTAATATATTTTTTTTAATTTATTTCCCCGGAAGAGAAGGTTCCTGGCGAAATTTTTCCGATACCGCAGCATTAAATTAATTATCATTTAAAATTGTAATTAACAATGTCATCGGTAGCCGGCAACAGCACGAACTTAGATTGCTCGCATACCGTGAAATTAATACAACGCCCGAACAGAGCTACCACGATTTACTTTTAAATATTTCAGGGGAAAGTACACACCTATTTAATTTCAAAGTCTAACACTGGTTATTTTACTTCGTATAGTGTTTAATTGGATCAAACAAAAGTCATGTCCTATTTCATTATTTTACGGTGGTATATTCTGATTGTAATCAGATAACATTATTGTAGTATATATATATATATATTATAGTATATATATTGTGCTCATCTTGTAATATAGTACCGTACCAAACATTCTCACAGATCCACCGTCTTTCCCACTTTTTTTTCGGGTCGATTGCCGCTGTTAACCCCAGGGCTTAACAGTTTCACCAGGTTTGGTAGGTGACCGATCGCTTATGGTGCTCAATCGAGCTCTCTATTAGTGGGTAACCAGCACAAGGGCTGCCAACGTCTTTCCTAACGACGAGGCATTCCTACTTCAGTATACTGCAAAGGAAATAACATCAGATAAGGGCAAGGTCCTGCGCCTTCGTACTAAACAAAACCTGACACTACTTCCATAATCAAAAAGAAAAAAACAAAATGCGAAATAATATGTTTTCCTTTTAGTTAGTTTTGCAGTGTTTTTAGCTTAGTTATCGGCGAACTTGTGTTGATTAGAATATTAATAATAAAAATATAATATTAAATATAAGTAAATATATAGCATAACGTTGTAGCTCAACTGTCAGGGATTTTGGTTCTATTTTGTTCTTCGGTACTCTGTATTTGAAATGGACAAGATTACATATCAGATGTTACATAATAAAAGAGTAAAGTTATAGGAAAATGTTAGAATATTTATAAGGGAACGCTGAATAAAATGACATATAGAATAGAATACACGAATACATGATTCACTCGATTTTCATCTCGATTCGATTGCAAGTGCATGCCTGCCATCCATTTATTCTACCTTTAATAAGAAAACAGTATTGATCGAGGATTTTGATAAAATGCTTCATAACCAGTAATTGGTCCCCCGATTTATTTCACAAAAGGGCTAACTGCCGATTTAGACATTCTGTAACAGCGTTGTCATTGCCCGGTCAAGGCTATATATCAAACAGCTAGATTCCGGCTATATCGTGGCTCCACCTGAATGGCCCTAGAACATAAATCAATTATCTATTTTATTGCAAAATATAAATACATGATAATAAAATATTTAATTTAAAAATAAAGTTTTGAACAAACAATAATTTCTAACATTAATCGGTCAGAAAATAACAACTTAAATTTAAAAAATACCGTATAACTGTCATCTTTTATTATAAAACAACATACCAAAATATCTAAAAATAGTGAACACAATAATTTACACCCACCCAATAATTTAGAAGTCAGCATAATTAAGCTAACAATGAACGAATGAAAAGCTTGACGAAGCTTAGCTAAATCGTTTTATTTCATTGTCCGTCTACGTCCCGTTCCACAGATGTTCCGGAACGCGAAAGTCTCAGTAAACGCTGAATGGATTGTCTGGCCTTTACCCACCAGCTGTAAACCAGATGTCACTAAGGCCCGTTTTATTATGATTTATTGTTAGCGAGTCCTTTTTTAATCCTCACTCGGATTGCAAGAAATATTTCCTTGTGCTCGTCATGTATTGTTCTTTTGCTAGGACTGCAATGGTACAATTTGTCTATTGAAGTTTGAAATGGAAGTACCAATTGCTTAGAATTAAATCAAGTTCGACTTACAAACTTAATCAGTTCGATTTAACCTTTCAATTTCAACGTATCATGTAAGTTGGAAATATATGTAAAGCATATCTTTTTTTTTATTACATTGAGAGTAACAAACGAGCACACAGTACACCTGGTGGTAAGTGTGATTCCTGCGGCCCATGACATCTACATTCATCCTTGACAAGAAATCATAATGCAGATGCGTTGTCACCCTTGAGGACTGAGATGGAATGCCTCGTCACCAATAATAAAGGTCCAAGGATCCACTTAAAAAACCTAAAACCCTAAACCATACGTAAATTTTTCAAATTCTAAAATGGTAGAATCAGATTTATTTTAATTTTTAATTACAAAAATTTTAATTACTCTACGTACAGAGACAATTAAATTAAATTAAATGCCAATGTCATCCAGCAAATATTGTTCTTACTATGTAAACAGAGCCGTTCGAAGAGGATATTCACTTAGTCATCGTTGATTTCAATTAAATTTACACTAGCGTGTATGAAACCAGAGACAATACAAACCTTTTAATTTCAAATATCGATATTCGTCGACATTGCATGGAAGGTGAAAGAAATGTGAAAAACTGATCAGCTGTTTTTGAAATATATAAATGAAAATATACAAATAAGAAAGTTTCACCGGTTTGAGAGATGACCGAGCGCTTATGGCGCTCAGTCGAGACCTCTATTAGTGGGTATCCAGAACAAGAGCTCCCGATAGGGAGTCTCGGCTTGTACCGTCGCCCTGTTTCGCAAGAGCGTCTGACTCGAGGGTGCCCGAACCTAGGCTCGGTCAGTTGATTGTCATTCCTCAGAAGTGAGAACGCGTGCGCATCGTGCATCTTGAATCAACATCAGGCATGGACCATAATAATCACTTACCATCCGATAAACATTAGAGCATTAACTCTTGTGTCACCTCAATTATTATTAAAAAAAACTAATGGCTTTAGCATATCAAGCCTCCACAGCTGAAACCATCGTCCATCGACCAACGTGTAACCTATTTGTTTGCGATTTACGACGCCTATGATATATAACCATTCAAGTACATTTTACATTTTTTCATTAGTTTTAATAAACATGCCCACACTACCTGTTGGTTAATACATTAAAAAGAAACGAATTAAACCTGCATGCCACCTGTTCATATATCTACTCTGACAGCACCTAATTAACATTCGTATATAATTAGCAAGCCCAATACCCCGTATTTATTAACAGCTCAAAATATAATTTGTCATCGAAATTAGTTTTCACCTGACATTGCTTTGTCGGATGTAATTAGCGTGTAATAGTGAAAATATCGCATATATTATCAAGTTGTATCCAAAATAAATATTTATTTATGAACAGGACGACATAGTGAATTTTGTAGGTATAAATTAGTATTAATATAAATGTTGATATGAGAAAAGGCAATTTACTAAGTTTACGAACCGCTAATGATCTCATTATTTATCATTTACCATCCCAGCTCACGATTAATCCAATGTTAAAGATAGCCCTCAAAGCATGAAGATGAGCCGCTTATTACTGATCTACTATCTCCGTCCTCACGGGTGGCATCACATGTGTATCTTGGAAATTTGTTGCGTATAGATGACATATTTATGAGCTGCAGCATTAATTATCGTCAGGAGAACTGTAAGCTCTCTTGATATCCTTAATTTCATAAAAACATAAAAATCATACACTTTCCAAACACGACATTAGAGTTTGTGGAAAGTAGTAGTAAGTTGCCATTCGAGAACTTACGTACGAGATGTGTTGTTAGGACCTTTGTTAAGCCTTTCCTATAGATCCATCTATCTATATCGGTAAGGACTATATCGGTTTATGAACCATTTTTTTTTATAGAATATGTGGCAAACAAGCAAGCAGCTCACCAGATGGTAAATGCCACCTCCCCGCAACATCTCTTCGCAACGCAAGTGAATCAATCGGAAGATACCTGGTCATCAACGATTCGAGCCGCTCTCCGTTGAATGCAGGCAAATAGAAGAAGCTGGTACTGGGGTGCCCCGGCCCAGAGATGAGAACAGTATTCCATGTGAGGCCGAACTTGCGCTTTGTAAGGTTACAAACAGTGGGCCGACATGAAATACCGTCTTGCTCTATTAAGCACGCCCAGTTTCTTAGAGGCCAGTTTGGCCTTACCCTCCAAATGACCGAGGAACTGAACGTCGCTCGATATATCAACGCCAAGGATACTAGTTGATGTAGCAAGGGGAGGTTTTCAAAATAAGTAGATGCGACAAAGAGATTATTATAGGACATTCCATTTTAGTCCTAAACGGTGACAATACAATTCCTTGTCAAAAAAATATCAGTATCGTAGTATCAGACCAAGGGTCTGATCTTTTAACACCCCAAATAACTTTTAAAAAAAACTTTATTCTATTTCTGATTCTGTCCTCGTTGCGCATTCGTGGTACGCAGAGAAACACCAAGCATAGCCATAATTCTCATGTCCATCAAACGACCGACCTTGCTCATACGGCGGTAATACAACAGCGGTGACGGTTCGGTTTCGTATGTTATACTTGGCAACCGTTTAACTATTATCTTTAAACATTGACTTCATTAATAAGAAACTTTAGCGAATTCCTTATACAATCAATGAAATGAAAATAATCAGTGTTTACACTATTATGTTATGTATCTACCTCCTATATCTTCTGATTATCATTACCTATCTTTAGTCTTTTCCTTTTATTAACTAGTTTAATACTGGAGCTTCCACAATATTTGTACTCTCCTCGAGTTGACTAGTACACACACACACACACTTTGTGAAACAGTTTTGTAAAGGTTAATGCAAGAAAATGTAAAAAATTACGACAGTAGACAATCATATGATTTAATTTTATGACAGTATGCAAGTTTATTTTAACCCAGTTTATTATTACCCAGCAAAAATAAAAATTATGTTTTACATAGACAGTCAGAAAATTACAATTTGTCATAAAACAATTCAAAGATTGATCGATTACTGCCTCATCTTCCCTTGATGATCTTCCAAGGGAAAAAGTATGCGCATACGCAGGCAGGGGGACGTATATAATATAATCTGATTCTCTTTTGTTGCCGCCGTTTCGGTCATTAACAGTATCAATATTACATTGTCTACGTTATAATGCAATTCTATGTTTATAATTCCATATTTCCAATGCATAATATCTTTATACGAAACGCCGTTCTATGAAAAAGCAGCTACATTTTTTTTTACATAAAAAACAAAAGTAGCATTTACAGTTATGTGTTATTATTCGTAGATTAAAAATAAATGTTGTTTACTCGTTGTTATAACGGTATAGGTTTATTAAAAAAATATCGCCGTTATTACGTGCGTTTTTAATGCTGACCTAAATCGAGATGATAGCAAATCTCATAACAGTGTTAATATAATACTAGGTAAATAATGAGTAGGTAGTAATTTATTTCAACTGGTTTTATTACACATAGCTTCTTTGTATAATAGCCATATATAATAAAGAATCATAATAAAAATAAAAATCCTTTAATTACATAGTTTCGTTGTCTGGAAAGTAGCATGTAATTTTTTTTATTATTTTATGATAAAGGTTATAAATTTCTATCAGTCTACTGTTTATTTAGTTTCACTTTTTAACTTCTCAATAGAATCTTATTATTTTTTGTTTTATTCCCAATTTATTTATTGGTTCATTTGTGTAATGAACCACGACATTTCATCATGTATCATGTAAGACCCAATAAACAGACCATATATATAAAATATTTTTCTTGATATGGGATCATTATCAAAAAGTCATTATTAGAATAGATAACAACTCTAATTATACCACAACCAGTCTTAAAAAAATAGAATTAGTATTAGAAAATATTACAATACTCGTGAAATAAGATTAAATATTAAGCACGAATTTACGTATCATTTAAATATTAAAAAGTGCTTTATACTATATTAATGATGAATTCTATATCTTGACTAAGCGCTCGTCTTTAAGAGGGTGTTGGAGAGGTTCACCGCGCGGGCTCCAAGCCGAAGCAGGTGACCCCACGTAATATTTTTTTTTTAATTTATTTCCCCGGAAGAGAAGGTTCCTGGCGAAATTTTTCCGATACCGCAGCATGAAGTTAATTATCATTTAAAGTTGTAATTAACAATGTCATCGGTAGCCGGCAACAGCACGAACTTAGATTGCTCGCATACCGTGAAATTAATACAACGCCCGAACAGAGCTACCACGATTTACTTTTAAATATTTCAGGGGAAAGTACACACCTATTTAATTTCAAAGTCTAACACTGGTTATTTTACTTCGTATAGTGTTTAATTGGATCAAACAAAAGTCATGTCCTATTTCATTATTTTACGGTGGTATATTCTGATTGTAATCAGATAACATTATTGTAGTATATATATATATATATATTATAGTATATACATTGTGCTCATCTTGTAATATAGTACCGTACCAAACATTCTTACAGATCCACCGTCTTTCCCACTTTTTTTTTTCGGGTCGATTGCCGCTGTTAACCCCAGGGCTTAACAGTTTCACCAGGTTTGGTAGGTGACCGATCGCTTATGGTGCTCAATCGAGCTCTCTATTAGTAGGTAACCAGCACAAGGGCTGCCAACGTCTTTCCTAACGACGAGGCATTCCTACTTCAGTATACTGCAAAGGAAATAACATCAGATAAGGGCAAGGTCCTGCGCCTTCGTACTAAACAAAACCTGACACTACTTCCATAATCAAAATGAAAAAAACAAAATGCGAAATAATATGTTTTCCTTTTAGTTAGTTTGGCAGTGTTTTTAGCTTAGTTATCGGCGAACTTGTGTTGATTAGAATAATAATAATAAAAATATAATATTAAATATAAGTAAATATATAGCATAACGTTGTAGCTCAACTGTCAGGGATTTTGGTTCTATTTTGTTCTTCGGTACTCTGTATTTGAAATGGACAAGATTACATATCAGATGTTACATAATAAAAGAGTAAAGTTATAGGAAAATGTTACAATATTTATAAGGGAACGCTGAATAAAATGACATATAGAATAGAATACACGAATACATGATTCACTCGATTTTCATCTCGATTCGATTGCAAGTGCATGCCTGCAATCCATTTATTCTACCTTTAATAAGAAAACAGTATTGATCGAGGATTTTGATAAAATGCTTCATAACCAGTAATTGGTCCCCCGATTTATTTCACAAAAGGGCTAACTGCCGATTTAGACATTCTGTAACAGCGTTGTCATTGCCCGGTCAAGGCTATATATCAAACAGCTAGATTTCGGCTATATCGTGGCTCCACCTGAATGGCCCTAGAACATAAATTTCAATTATCTATTTTATTGCAAAATATAAATACATGATAATAAAATATTTAATTTAAAAATAAAGTTTTGAACAAACAATAATTTCTAACATTAATCGGTCAGAAAATAACAACTTAAATTTAAAAAATACCGTATAACTGTCATCTTTTATTATAAAACAACATACCAAAATATCTAAAAATAGTGAACACAATAATTTACACCCACCCAATAATTTAGAAGTCAGCATAATTAAGCTAACAATGAACGAATGAAAAGCTTTACGAAGCTTAGCTAAATCGTTTTATTTCATTGTCCGTCTACGTCCCGTTCCACAGATGTTCCGGAACGCGAAAGTCTCAGTAAACGCTGAATGGATTGTCTGGCCTTTACCCACCAGCTGTAAACCAGATGTCACTAAGGCCCGTTTTATTATGATTTATTGTTAGCGAGTCCTTTTTAATCCTCACTCGGATTGCAAGAAATATTTCCTTGTGCTCGTCATGTATTGTTCTTTTGCTAGGACTGCAATGGTACAATTTGTCTATTGAAGTTTGAAATGGAAGTACCAATTGCTTAGAATTAAATCAAGTTCGACTTACAAACTTAATCAGTTCGATTTAACCTTTCAATGTCAACGTATCATGTAAGTTGGAAATATATGTAAAGCATATCTTTTTTTTTATTACATTGAGAGTAACAAACGAGCACACAGTACACCTGGTGGTAAGTGTGATTCCTGCGGCCCATGACATCTACATTCATCCTTGACGAGAAATCATAATGCAGATGCGTTGTCACCCTTGAGGACTGAGATGGAATGCCTCGTCACCAATAATAAAGGTCCAAGGATCCACTTAAAAAACCTAAAACCCTAAACCATACGTAAATTTTTCAAATTCTAAAATGGTAGAATCAGATTTATTTTCATTTTTAATTACAAAAATTTTAATTACTCTACGTACAGAGACAATTAAATTAAATTGAATGCCAATGTCGTCCAGCAAATATTGTTCTTACTATGTAAACAGAGCCGTTCGAAGAGGATATTCACTTAGTCATCGTTGATTTCAATTAAATTTACACTAGCGTGTATGAAACCAGAGACAATACAAACCTTTTAATTTCAAATATCGATATTCGTCGACATTGCATGGAAGGTGAAAGAAATGTGAAAAACTGATCAGCTGTTTTTGAAATATATAAATGAAAATATACAAATAAGAAAGTTTCACCGGTTTGAGAGATGACCGAGCGCTTATGGCGCTCAGTCGAGACCTCTATTAGTGGGTATCCAGAACAAGAGCTCCCGATAGGGAGTCTCGGCTTGTACCGTCGCCCTGTTTCGCAAGAGCGTCTGACTCGAGGGTGCCCGAACCTAGGCTCGGTCAGTTGATTGTCATTCCTCAGAAGTGAGAACGCGTGCGTATCTTGAATCAACATCAGGCATGGACCATAATAATCACTTACCATCCGATAAACATTAGAGCATTAACTCTTGTGTCACCTCAATTATTATTAAAAAAAACTAATGGCTTTAGCATATCAAGCCTCCACAGCTGAAACCATCGTCCATCGACCAACGTGTAACCTATTTGTTTGCGATTTACGACGCCTATGATATATAATCATTCAAGTACATTTTACATTTTTTGATTAGTTTTAATAAACATGCCCACACTACCTGTTGGTTAATACATTAAAAAGAAACGAATTAAACCTGCATGCCACCTGTTCATATATCTACTCTGACAGCACCTAATTAACATTCGTATATAATTAGCAAGCCCAATACCCCGTATTTATTAACAGCTCAAAATATAATTTGTCATCGAAATTAGTTTTCACCTGACATTGCTTTGTGGGATGTAATTAGCGTGTAATAGTGAAAATATCGCATATATTATCAAGTTGTATCCAAAATAAATATTTATTTATGAACAGGACGACATAGTGAATTTTGTAGGTATAAATTAGTATTAATATAAATGTTGATATGAGAAAAGGCAATTTTCTAAGTTTACGAACCGCTAATGATCTCATTATTTATCATTTACCATCCCAGCTCACGATTAATCCAATGTTAAAGATAGCCCTCAAAGCATGAAGATGAGCCGCTTATTACTGATCTACTATCTCCGTCCTCACGGGTGGCATCACATGTGTATCTTGGAAATTTGTTGCGTATAGATGACATATTTATGAGCTGCAGCATTAATTATCGTCAGGAGAACTGTAAGCTCTTTTGATATCCTTAATTTCATAAAAACATAAAAATCATACACTTTCCAAACACGACATTAGAGTTTGTGGAAAGTAGTAGTAAGTTGCCATTCGAGAACTTACGTACGAGATGTGTTGTTAGACCATCATTGACCTTTGTTAAGCCTTTCCTATAGATCCATCTATCTATATCGGTAAGGACTATATCGGTTTATGAACCATTTTTTTTTATAGAATATGTGGCAAACAAGCAAGCAGCTCACCAGATGGTAAATGCCACCTCCCCGCAACATCTCTTCGCAACGCAAGTGAATCAATCGGAAGATACCTGGTCATCAACGATTCGAGCCGCTCTCCGTTGAATGCAGGCAAATAGAAGAAGCTGGTACTGGGGTGCCCCGGCCCAGAGATGAGAACAGTATTCCATGTGAGGCCGAACTTGCGCTTTGTAAGGTTACAAACAGTGGGCCGACATGAAATACCGTCTTGCTCTATTAAGCACGCCCAGTTTCTTAGAGGCCAGTTTGGCCTTACCCTCCAAATGACCGAGGAACTGAACGTCGCTCGATATATCAACGCCAAGGATACTAGTTGATGTAGCAAGGGGAGTGTTTTCAAAATAAGTAGATGCGACAAAGAGATTATTATAGGACATTCCATTTTAGTCCTAAACGGTGACAATACAATTCCTTGTCAAAAAAATATCAGTATCGTAGTATCAGACCAAGGGTCCGATCTTTTAACACCCCAAATAACTTTTAAAAAAAACTTTATTCTATTTCTGATTCTGTCCTCGTTGCGCATTCGTGGTACGCAGAGAAACACCAAGCATAGCCATAATTCTCATGTCCATCAAACGACCGACCTTGCTCATACGGCGGTAATACAACAGCGGTGACGGTTCGGTTTCGTATGTTATACTTGGCAACCGTTTAACTATTATCTTTAAACATTGACTTCATTAATAAGAAACTTTAGCGAATTCCTTATACAATCAATGAAATGAAAATAATCAGTGTTTACACTATTATGTTATGTATCTACCTCCTATATCTTCTAATTATTATTATTATCAACTGCGTAGGATATATTATAGAGACGTAAGAATTCGCTCAAACCCAGTCGTACTATCAAGGACACAAGACATACAACACACCCAGACCCGAAAACTAGCGGTTTGTGATGCTCAATAATTGTTCCTAATCCAGGACCCACGATTCAGCATTCATGTACAATAACCACAAGGACACATAACGAGTACATATCAAAAAAATAACAAACAGCAGGTCATTTATTAATAAAATCCACTTCCATATTAGTCAACTTCCCACAAGCGCGGGTTTACTTCATCTAAGTTCACATTAACAACAATACGAAGAAAATCTACAATTAAATAAATTTATTATTTCTATTGCAGTTTCCATTCTATTCTTCTTAGAACACCGACAACAATGAGTGCACAATTATTACAAGAAGACAGCTAGAGTAGCAAGATTAAGCTACTTTAGTATATACACACGTCCGCTGCCAGAAGACTTCTCGGCAATCGTAAAGAAAGAATATTTAGAGCAAAAGTGTCCCCGGGACGCGAAAACTTTATACCCCGTCCGTCCTCGCGTTTATTCCACTTACACATTATTATTAAACTTTTTACATAATATGTTAAGTAACTTAACCCATAAAATACCTTTACTTTCTTACTTTTATTTATACTGCTACGTACCATGAAGTCGACTATAATATATAGAACTATTTACTATCTTGAATCAGGTCACTGCGTAGAGGTCTCTCGTAAAGTTGTTTATAACGCTAGTGAGAAACGTAAGCTTTTTATTATAAAAAATACGCAATTAAGAAAGTTTAAACGATACTTGTAATGACGTACTAAAGCTAGTTTTAAGTAGTGATATGAATGGGTTATCTCAGCCGTGGAAGGAACGCAAAATAGTAACAAAATACCGTCATACATCGAGTTCAAAGTTCAAGACCGAATTACTCAGCTCAACCGCCCGGGCCAGCAGCCCGATACTTGCATCGACGCGAAGCGCATGTTGCTTGAGCTCGTATACGTACTAACTACCCTTACGCCTATTAATTAGCCACGCTATCCCAAAAATTTACTTTTATCTATACATTACTTGTTCTGAATTTTTTATTAAATTTAACCCCTAAATATGGGATGAACGGTTGTATGAAATTCCGTCATTTTCAATGTCGAGAATCACGAAATTACACATACCTTCTGTTTAGAAATAAATGTGTACATATATCGATGTTTTATAAAAGTTTACATGTAAGCTCGACTACTGAAACAATGATCCTTATTTTAATAAGCATATATCTACGCAAGCGAAGCCGCGGGCAACAACTAGTACTTTATAGACTTATTCTTGACTCTATTCTCCTTCTTACATTCTGTGTGTGTCTTTTAATAAACAGTAGATATTATATTTTGATCTCAAGTGCTTTGAATTGTTATTGGTGCGAAGCTGAATCTTGTAGGATACTCACATACCTGTTGACCACTCAACTTAATCCTAAATGATGATAATGCAGTATGCAATATGCTGCTTGGATATTTGACGACAATCGATTTAGGTCGATAAGATATCATATGTCGAATTAAATTTCATTAATATCACTTACCAACACGTGAACTGCGTGTGTTTTTCACCCTTATATTTCAAAAAAATATGTAATCTCAAGCAATCCATTCTATAAAGGACATAAACAATAACTAATATATAGTTACAGTACCTCTTTGTTGCTTTCTTAAATTATATTAAAGACTTCACCAAGGAGTTAGAATAATCGAAACCATCAATTTCCTCAAAATAGAGTGTTAAGATTCTTGGCGAAGTTTGTTTGTACCCAGTACATGAATTATTTTGAAAGCTTTTGAGATGGTTAATGATTTAGAATACCGCCGTTGGTGTTGTATACTGAATTTAATACCAAATTTTCAATAGAATTTTGGAAGAGAAAAGCTTGACAAATTGATAATTTCTATAACAAAAGAAAATTATCGGATTAGAACCTTTGAGAAGAGATTTAAAAAAGATAATTGATAATAAACAAATTAAGAGTTATTTGCAGTGTATGGATATAAAATCAAAGGCTTTAATAAAATATACATATTTTCACAATCCGATTTTTTTTACTAAGTCCAAAAAAATTATAAAATAAAAAAAACCTCCAAGAATATTTTTTTTATTGAGAGTATCAAACGAAGACACAGTTCACCTGATGGCCTAACGGTCACCTTCTTTCTCGATAACAAACCATAATGTACATGCCAACCGCGAGAAATAAGATGGATTGCCTCATCATCAGTAATAAGGAACTCCGGATCCCTACACTCACCAGACTAAACACAGCCGTGTTTTGCTGATGTATTAACGCTAGTATATAATACAACTATATAATATTATATATCATGCTTGTCCAAACATTAATATTGCCTGTCATAGATTATGCAGATGTGTGTTACCCGGACCTCTCCCATGTTCTTCTTAACAAGCTGGAGCGCCTGTTGCACAACTGTATTCTTTTCATTATTAGTTTGTGTAAATATGACCATATCTCTCAATATCGATTTCAGCCTAATTGTATTTCCATACAACAAAGGCGTAATTCCAGAATTCTGCTTGTTATCTACTCCATTTAAAATGATCCGTCATCACCTTCTTGTCTTAAAGATAAATTCCAATAGCTTTAAAAAAAGGTGAAGGTCTATTTATCTCATGACAGAACTCTTTGATCTTCGTTCCATAACAAGATCTGCTCACTTTTTAGGTTTTCACTACTCCGTAATTCTTTGCCCGATGAGAACAGGAAGGTCAATTATAAAATCTGTTTTAAGAGATTACTTACTTAAGTTATCTATGGTCAGATAAGTTTATGATACACATATGGAATTTATTGATAGCTACCTCTATTGTATTGTATTCTATTATATACGTATATATATATATATATATATATATGTATGTATTATTCGAAGAAAACACTAAAAGTAACTAATACAAATATTATTAGTTAGTTTTAGTCTTTTCTTTGTATTATTAGTTTATTGTTACACTTATCACAATATCTCGCCACACCTTGTGTTGACTGGTAGCGAATGCCTTTGGCATTAATTCCATCCTTTACGAAACTTTAACTTTGTTAAGGTTAATGCAGTAAAGAGTAAATAAATAAATAAAATATTGGCAAGAATATAATAATATCAATTAATTCCTCATAAAATACGTTACGTAACTATATATAATACGACAATATCGCGTAATAATTCACATTAAGCTATATTGTTGAAAAGTAATCCTTAAAAGGAACTGTACTTGAGACAGAGTGTCTAAGTTCTGCGGTCATGGATCCCACTGATGCAATTTATATCTTGATGACCGGAAGCCGGCGCGTTACTGCTGCCGACGACGAAATTCCAGAGAAAATAAGTCTCCAGTTAATACAGCATCCTTGGACACATTAATTACGTTTACCGCAGTCGAAAAATGTTCTATACGGAATAACGATGAACTTTTTTATGGTTACAATCAAGGTGTTACGTACATATTTTTTTTATTCAGGCTGAATGACACACATGTTTGTGATTTAATTGCATACATAATATTACAGGATATATTTTGGACAGTTATTATGTTTAGCGTAGTTTACTGCCGCGTGGCCAAAGAAACCCGCTAGAGACAAATTTCATTATATTTAATATTAAAAAGCGAAATATTATTATGAATATTCAAGAATAGCTTAATAGCTAGGAGTTATTAAGAAAACAATTAACTAAAAAATAATCTAAAAGTTGAAGCAATGATAGAAAATAAATACACTTTAGCCAAATATATCACATTTGTAAAATATTAATATAAATAATAAATATGTTAACATCTACTACAATTTTAAAAACAAACACATTTTCATATTGCTTACGAACAAAGTAAATACCAAAACCATTTGTAGTACGTCCAAATTAAATATCATAACAGCAACTGTATTTATTTTTGAGCGCTGACAACGCTACCAAACTAATTACCTCCAGATGGGGTCCAACCTCGTCGTGTTCTTATCTTGACCGTAAACTAAATAGTTATTACTCAGAAATTATAACTTCCCGTCGGCTCTATAGACATTTCTTTGGACTGCTCTCGGCTAAATATTTATTTTGCATCAGTGGATGGATTCAAATATTTGCCCGCGCCTTTTGCGGCTTCCGGGTCAGTTTTGTATCTCTGTATTTTGTTTCTTGGAAGCGTGGCTTTCCATCTCAGATCTCGGGGATGTCAGCGTGCGTCCTTAATGTTTAAGAGTTCGTGGTAAGAAAATAAATGTTTATGAGTCGCAGTCATCACTTCTCATCAGTTGAACTTAACCACCATAAGTAATATAAAAAAAATGTAAAAGCTCTTAATGATGTTGCCATTTTAAATGAGATTTTAATGAGGCTAATTTTTGTTGCCTTATTAGTTTACTTATGAAATAATAATAGCAATATTAATTTAGATAATCCTTAGTCAGAAGCAACTGACCGAGCAGAGGTTCGGCCCTCTTGGGCACCCTCGAGTCGGACGCTTTCGCGAAATAGGGTGATGGTCCAAGACGAGGCTCCCTCTAGGGAGCCCTTGTGCTGGTTACCCACTAATAGAGGTCTCGGCTGAAAGCCATAAGCGCTCGTTTACCTCTCGACCCGGTGAAACTGGATAAGCCCTCGGGCTAACAGCAGCAATCAGCCCAAATAAATAAGTATGCTTATGTTTTTTCTAAATCGCGATAGGAGAGATATAGGAGAAGACAACTAAATGGATGCGCGCTGCGAAAAAAGAAACCAGAAACAACTGCTCAAGATGGGAAAGTAGAAACCCAGTATCCTCTTACGCCGAAGACTCCAACTACTATAGTGGCACTACCAACGTGGTACCACGTGCGGAATAGTACGAAGAACTTGTTTCGATACATAAGCATTATAATCAGTAACACATAACATTGGCCAGTTGAACTTGGCTTATTCTCCATATCAAAGAGAAACACTGTTCTTAAACAGTGTTTTATTAATCATGCTGGCGTCAAAACTGCGTGTCGTGTATGTATATATATATAAATATATATATATATATGTATATATATAAATATATAAAAAAAGCAGCTCCCACCAAACGATCATTATGATGACCGATGACCTCTATCTACGAACCTACTCTATCAGATTGGATAATTTCAAATGTTGCAATGTTTTTTTTCATGTAATTTTATAATTTTATCCAATAATCAATTCAACTTGTTATCTGTAATATATACAGAGATCAGAACTACCTTTCAATTATCGCGTGTAACTCATGCATCACAATAATTCACATATGTTAAGACAAAAAAAATACTATATGAAGTATATGAACACTTAAGATTCCAAAAAGAAATGTCTCTATTTACAAATACTTCTGGCCGAATTTCATGGTCGTATTTTTTGGTTGATAAGAAAATATATTAACTGTACAGGACAATTTATAGTGCCGTATTTGCTGCACAAACACAGTAGCACCTACTCTCCTCCATTTCGCTAATCCTATGTAAGGCATCCGACATAAAATTGGAAGCATCGTGCATCAATTCTCAACTATAAAGACGAACAGAACATTCTACAAACACCTTTAGCCTTGAAAATATATAATAAATAGTTCAAGCGCCTATAAACGTACTGACTGCTCTGCATATATCCCCTATCGTAAAAAAAAAAAATATTTGCTGAGATTCTTTCTGTAAAAAGTCAAGTATCAACAAAAGGAACAAACGGTTTCCGGCTCCTTTTTGTCACGAGTTAATGTTTAATTCACGGGAACCTTCCTCGAAAGGTTTTCGGTGTCAGGAAAAAATACTGAAATTTCCTAGCTATATATAACCTACCAAGCGCACAGCAATGAAACCGTTTAAATGGGCTATCAATAATAAATTAAGCAAGTGTTCCTAAAAAATGCACTGAACCCATTCATCTTACGAACTCATTTCGATTTCTAAATTAAAATTAAACTTGTCTTTTAACTCATAACGAATTTCTCTTCGTCGATTATATATATTTATATACACAATAAATTATTCATTGAATTGTGTACGAGGTAGCGGAGTTTTTTTTTCAAAAAAAATTCTTCTTCTCTTTTCCATTTTTAGTAATCCGTCATCGCCTTCTTCCTTGAGATTATCAAAGATAAATTCCAATATTTCTCTTTATCTCATGACAGACTTCTTCGATCTTCGTTTAATAACAAGATCTGGATTCCAGCAAAACGGTAATCGTTTACCTTTTTTTTTTTGCAAATTCATTTACTGTCCGAGCTACACTACTCTGTAATTCCTTACTTGACATCAGGAAGTTCAGTAATAAAATTAGTTATAATAGTATGATTTATGACTACTTACTTAAGTTACCTGTAGTCAGAGAAGTTCATCCACGTATGGAATTTATTGGTAGCTACCGCTATTGTATTCACACGATATTTATGTATGCATTATGCATTTAATATCTATATACGTATGTATAATTCTTTATTCGTATATTTTATATTAGCTATTTTTAGTGTTTCTTTTTATTAACAAGTTTATTGGCTACACCTACCACAATATCTCACCACACCTTGGGTAGATTGGTAGAGACTGCCATTGGCATTAAGTCCGCCCTCTGGTTTAGGTTAATGTAGCAAAGACTAAATAAATAAGTAAATATATAGAAGTATAGTAAGTAGTAAATATATATAAGTCGTAGCATTTTGACAAAAACACCTACTTTGCTTGATCTTTGATTAGATTAATTGTATTATGCTTTATTTGCATATGTATATACAATCTCGTTGTTGCTTACCCTATATCGATTAGGTCTATAATGGAATATTGTCGATTGTAGGTCTGGAAGGGTTGACGTGGAACAAATAAAAACACAAACGCCCAAAAATCAACAGGCTCCATGATAGCTAGATATCACGTTTGGCTTAAGTAATGCTATCTCCTCATCTCTAGGCCATGCAATTCATCAAGCGAATAAAATGACTATATGGCAATCTTTAGCGTTATGGAGACATTTTTATTTTGTTCGTCATTTTAAAATTGCCTCCTGTTCACCGTGCTATATTCCAGATAAGAGTGTAAACAAAAACTCGAATAACAATGGGGCGGGCCGGCTAGCCTATTTTCACACGTCCCTTGGTTCTCTCGTCTCCATCCGGGCGGCGGCGATGAGGTAAGTAGCTGGCAACTTCAGTCCTTTGTTTTTTTTTTTATTACATTGTGTAAAAAACGAACACACAGTTCACCTGATGGTAAGTGATTCTTGTGGCCCATGACATCTACATTCATCCTTGACAAGGAATCATAATGCAGATGATCCTTGATAATTAGATCACCCTTGAGGACTGAGATGGAATGCCTCTTAACCAGTTATAAAGGTCTCCGGATCCCTCCACCCAACACAGCGTTATGCTGCTACTTCACGCTGCTACTCTGTGGGAGCTTCGTGCTACACCGGCCGAGCTAACCCATTCATACTGCAGCGTAGCTCTACCAATGTTAATTTAATAAATAATAATTGTTGTCATCGGACTTCAATATTAAAGGAATTATGCGATCGAAATACCAAAAAGTTGATCAGTCCGATATATTTTGAATAGAACATTTCTAAATTTCGTACATATCTTATTTATTTAAACTTTATTTGCACTTAAACGCCTAAAGGTATTCTCTTCGTTTTGGGTTGAGCGACAGTAAAACGAGTGCACAATGTTTATAAATACATACCAACATATAACACTTATAAGAAAACGTACACGCATTCTGTATGTTTGAATATTTTTCTGATATTGTATTTAGTTAGTTCGATAAATTGACGATCAAATTTTAGTATTACCCTTTTTAAATGCTTAAAATAAACTTCTCTCGTCGGTGCTTCCAAACGATCTGTATCTTTAAAAAAAAAAGCGAATAGGCATTAATCAAACTTATGCTCTTGCCATACAAAACTATGGCATCATATTACAACTGGTTGGATCGTTGTGAAACATTAGCTTATACTATATTTTTAATAACCAAGTAGCTGAAGAATAATCATAAAAATAAAGACTATAAATAACAGAAAATATATTTGTAATGAATGATTAGAAAAAAAAAAATAATCCATACAGTTACATACCGTAAAGCATAGCGTGGGGCTTGATCCCCGTTGCAAGCTCTACCGTGCACTCGCCTTTACTTTTATTGACGAAGCATTCCTTTTGTCTATTTCCCTCTCTCTCGGACAAATTGAATTTCTGTTTAAGAAGTTATTATGTTCGAGAATTGAGTCATATTTTTCACAAGTTCTACAGCAAAGCGACCGTTAAATTGACATGAATTATGTTTCAAATTGTCTTTTGAAAGGATGTTTTTATTGTTTTTTTCAATAAAATATACCTTTATGATTAATTCTGAAATTAGTTCCGAAGGGTTACCGATAAACTATATTTTTGTGGATATAGAGTAAAAATAGAGCAGTAATGTTTCAGATCCCACAGCCGAACATAATTCTTTTTCAATTTACGGGCACACCATTCACGCGATGGTAAGGTCTATGGTCTATGTCCACCACATTCATCTTAGATAAGGAATATTAATGCAGATACGTTTGGCCCAAATTATTACGTGACTAAAAGATATAACTCTCGCAGATGACGCCATCTGGTATTACTCCGTAGACGTGGCATTGGGTGAAATCGATCAGGACATCATTTTAAGACTCGAATTATGTGAACAAAATTACAATAAAATCAAAAGATTAGTTAGTTAAATCAAAAAGCCGCTATTAATTTATTTATCTATTTGTTTAATAACTATGAACGACACATTGCAGAGAGTGAAACAGTGGTGAAACGCTACAGGCAGTTACTAGCATGATTGTATCGACTCGATCGGGTAAGGCCGACGCCCTCGTAGAATACCACGTGAAAAAACAACATGCGAGATCAAATTACGGGTAACGAGACATTCTATCTTAATCCTTAGTGGTCCGCATGTGCATCTTGCATCTTTGTTGAGAGTAAATCATTTTTAATATTATTAAAAACTAAATAATGTTAGTATAAAAAAGATGTACTTTTATAACTTTGACCTTTTTTTGATGTGTTTCAGTTACTCCAAGCATATATGCGTACTTCAACCCAGGGAAGCTCAACCCGGTGAAGCTGTAAATCCTTTGGGCTAACAGTGGCCACCAGCCCGCAAAAAAAAGATAAAAGCGTACTTGTCCTCATTTATTTAATATTTATTGAACTGACTATATATATATTCCCGACGACATAAATTATATTACGCTGCGTAATCTACATTAATTTTAGAATACTAATAAATGAGATAACATATATATATACATACATGTAATATATTATAACTGTTCCCAGCAAGGTTGGTCATCGTGTGGACCACCAGTCACTATTAAGTAATAATAGGTACTAAAAAAATATATTAATAAAATAGTTTGAATAACATAAAAATGAGACTTTATCAATGAATGAATTTAATTTATGAAGTTGTTTGTGTGCATGCGTCAATTCTAATGCAGTTATAATGTATTTTTTATTATTATATATATAATTCCTTCGCATTCGTATGATTATTTTTACCAAATTGTGTTAAAAGAGTTACTTTCGACGACGCAATTAAGTTCACTTACGACATTTCCTTATCTTATTATTAAACAATTATAAAACAATATTTAACATATCAATTATGATCGAAGAGGTGTCATAACATTTGTGTTGATTACAAAACATTTGTAAAAACTTAACAGTGCTAAGAAATAAAATTGTCACAGACAATATTTCCAAGCCCACGCTCGATCTTATAATAATTATATCTCATGCGTTCTCCGGATTAAGGAAAGTGACATAAAAGTTTCATATATATACTTTAGCTAGCTTTTTGTATTCACTAAAATATAACCTCGATAGTTAATTAACAATATCTGATAGATTCAAAAGATGAAGACTTTCTCGAAATCGGAAATCATTTATTTTCTAGGATAAAATATTTTGATTATTCCATTGGGTTAATTTGCGTTATAATCACAACATCATTGTTTAATATATGTTGTGATTATAATATGTTTATATAATTTTTATTGTCCACAGAATGCGTTAATCTTTCTCCGAGGAAGAAAACTAAAATAAAGACTACTACGGGTCATTCCAAAGTTAAGGAATATTCGTATGCCAGGTGGAAAACAGAATCTTTAACTCAATAATTTAGAATTTATGTTTCTAATAACTAGAAACGTGGACTAGCAGAATAAAAGCATAATCAATTTTCAACCAGCAACAACACCGAAGCTGACGGAGGCAATAAAAAAAACATCTTGCTCGGGTCAAAGGCTATCGCAGCATTATTGTTTAGGATTGGAATAATCTGTCATAGGTTCCACAACCTTCTTATATTATCGAAGGAACCATAAAACAAGGCCAATAAGGTTTTTTTTGCAAACTCGTCTTAGAACCCCAAACTCAAGAAAAAATAAAGGTTTTACCTTGGACAGGAACTACTGACGTGAACCCCATCGAAAACTTGTGGGGATCACAATAAAGAGGGTTATCTCAAATAATATAACAAATAAAGAGAACTTATAAATATATATAAAATTTTATAGAAATGTGTCAATAATTTTAATAGAATGTAAAAATTTAAGAAAGTGCAAAACTTTGCATAGAGCGTATGCCTAGATGGATCAGAGCAAAAAGAAATAATAGGAGTAAAGAAATATTCCCAAAATATTATACAAATTTTTACTAAATCTTTCTTTTTAAAAAAAAATATTATTTCTACATGTATTTGCTTTTGTTTTAAGTATCCTATTTAATTTATTACATGATTAACAAGCTCAATTCATAATTATTGGTGTCGTAAACATTAATTTCGCAACCTAGTACATCTAGGTGAATAAAATTAAGTAGCTTCTTATACATTTATATATAAAGAGGTATATTTTCCAGCTCTCCGAATGCTAATGTCGTCATTTCATTAAGTGCGTAGGTACAAAGAAGTAAGTGGCTACTTATTCGAAGTGTAATAGTAGTACTTTTGTATTTTACCGATAAATAATAGAACAAGTAATTCACTATTATTATGATGATGCCAACGAATACAACGTGTACAAGATGAAGTTACTTAGTACTTCTTTCGGATCTAGGATTAACCCACGCGACTAATAGTTGTGTTTATGAGTTAGATAAGTGTCAATCTTACGCTTTCTCCCAAACGTGGGCGAAGCTCCGACGACGTGCTCTCATTCATGACCTAATCGTATTTACCTACGTCTCGACGACAGCGTGCGATAATAACATAAATAACGCGACACCAATCGACGATGGGATCCTGATAAACACTGTTTACTTGCAGATTACTCCACGTACAAGGCGACGGTAAATACTTAACATTCGGATTTAATTCCTCGGACGTGTAACGTAACAGCAAACACTAAATAAACCATTTCACTATAACACTATATATAACGAATACAAGTTTACTCCGTGTTGACATTGAAAGTTACGCAAGTAAATACGAGTGCAACTTCAGCATTTTAGAGACTGCATGTAGTGTAATGACAATACCAGTCTACATTTCGTCTGGCAACCAACAAAAAGCCGGAATGCCGCGTTTAAAGACGGCCCCTCTTACCTCTGTCGCTCGTACATATCCTGCGAGGGCTAAACATGACAGCCATAGATATATCCGAAAATGCATTACAGCAATGTGACCGGGCTCCGCCGCTTCAGCAATAACACAACACTTATATCACAGCACAAAACAATTTGCTGTTATGTTATTTCACTAGCACTATACACACGGTCACAACAACGCGCGAAGCGACATGCGGCTTCGTTACAGGTTTGTAGTAAACTGAGTGGCGCTTGGCGCTCGCTTCACTACGTTGAAACCGCGCGCCCCTGCAAATGAATATCGGATAACTTCGTTACCTAGTGTGAGTTTTCATTTAGTCGCTTGTCAACGGTCGTGGTCCGTTTCAGAGTAGACTGCTTTTTAACATAAACAAATTTTATAAAATAACATAGGTCTTATTTCTTAATATTTTCACTGTTTAACAAACAATTAATCATTTTCGTTTCATTTCGACGCTTCCACATTGTCACAGTACTCGTAAAGCCAACCACAAAGCAGTTCTAAATATAACAGAACAGAGACGGACAGAAATAATAATATTTTGTTAGGGCATCGACCGTCTATAAAATCCCTTTATAGTTTCCACAAAAATAAAGAAATGGGCATTTTTTCAATGTAACATACTTTATTCAATTTATTTTCCTGAAAACTAACTAAACGCCATAGTGGTACCATCGATTCGAAACGAATTTCAAGGAAAGGAAATTTTCCGGAAAGGAAATATTATTATTGTTTTTTTTATTATATTAGGGATGTCAACGCACATAACTAGAAAATAAGTGATTATTGCGGGCTATGCTATCTACATCCATCCTCCACAATGATTCAAGATGCTCATGCGTTGACACCCCTAACGACTTACGTGGAATGTCTCGTTGCTTCTAGTTGGGTATCCTTGATAACTAGGCATTCCATCTTAGTCCCCAGAGGCACAACGGCATTTTGATTCCTTATCAGGAAGGCAAGAGGATCACCACCATCAAATTAAGTGATAATTTGTCGCAGTTATTTCTAAACAAATTGGGCACATAGATCATGTTTATTAAACACAAAGATATAGTGTAAGCGTAATAAGGATATGTTTTAAAAATGATACAGTGTTTTTTTTTTCATTCTAATTTATAGATATAAATAGGTATGCATTTTATGCACTAGTTTTTAAGGGAAATATTTCCAATGTGCGAGGAGGTGGCAAATTTGTGATGTAGACATATGTTTACCAGTGGATTAATGATGGACTAATATTAGGATTATGTTATAGCAGGTTGAAGAATATCCTAGGTAAATTTAAAAATGATTGGTTAAACAGTTTGAATTTGAAATTCGTTTCAAATCGAGAGTTTAAATGATTTTCATTCGTGTTTCTGATATCTTTCACTTATAATATCCATTTTCAACAATTGAACCAATTATGGTTTAAGTACGATATTGTGTTATATAATTAAATAAAAAAATAATAAAACATTCCTTTTTACAGAAACTCTAAAATTGAACTTATTTAGTGATAGCGCCATCTGTAGTATGTAATGTCAATTGTAACTAGAAACTTATAATAAGACAGTCGGTCCTAATTTCTAGATATACTTGATAGATGACGCTTTACACGCGTCGTTAACATCATTTTTATAAAAAAATGTAAAAAGCTATTTAAGAACAGTATTGTATTTAACTACGACTTATTCGTGGGTGAAAGGGCGTGTACGTATATATACTATATGGTATTGGCACGAATGTATTGCCTCAGTTTCTATAGTATTGACAAATAAATGCATTTAAGGTAAAATACACTCATAATATTTATATTATGAGTGTAATAAATAAATAAAAATATATTTCCAGGACCAAGTATTAATTCATGTTGCATTTTTATAATTTCATATATTATTGATGAAAAATTACATTTTTCAAGGAATAAAATTTATTATATTTTGTGCGTATTTCCGTGTTGAGTGAGGAACGTGTACAGGCGAGTGTTTGGTAAGATAGTACCTGAAACGCAAAGCTATAGAACTTCGCTAGTCCATTTGTCCATGCTGGATATTATATAGTAATAAGATTTCATATTGCCTTCTTGTTCTAAAAAATGTTTCATGATCTTTAAAAATTAAAAACCCTTTGATATCATTTATCGGTATAGCGTAAAGACCAAATGCTTCAGGCGGACTCTAGATTGCTTAGCACATAGGTACAATGCAAGACCTTGATACAATCTATGTTTGTGAAGGAATTGCAGGCACAAACAACAAGTCCTAGTTGCTGGAATGCTTTGTCCACACTAATGTTCTGTTTTTTTTATTGTCGTTGCAAATGCGGTAGGGATAAATAATAGGTTTACATATACGTGTAATTGTGTTTTGGAGACATTTATATATATTTAAAGTAATTTTATAACATAATATTGAAACAAATTATTTATCATGCTGAATTCTATGGCAGTCTTTTATTTTTTTTCGTTACTCTCACTTAAACTAATTTTCAACTGAAAAAAGTTATTGTTGCCGCAGCAGATGTATCCGAGCTGCTGGATTGAATAGGACATTTACATCAATATCAAATATATATTCGAATTGCCAGACTTATCATGGCGGAATTGCCAAAAGATCTTGAGCACTACAGTCAATTGACAAATCCAATTAAAATGGATGGCGTACGGTAAACTATGTACCGCCTCATCTATCGTAAAGTAAAATAATGGCCTATTTACCCTGCCAGCCAAAAGTTTAAGACCGCACATAAACAACATAATTATCAATTGTACTAAAATTCCATAGGTTAAATAAAAGAAATGCATATCATCATATTCTAATGTTAGTATTGAATATTTAAAGAAGTCATTCTTTTGTTTACTTTCGTTTAGTTATTGGACATTAAACATTACAACACAACTATTATAGCTATTAGCTTTTTGTTGTGAACCATTTTTTTACGTGTGTTGGAATATTAATTCTCAATAGAATCCATCTTTTAACGCTAGATTTATATGTAAAAAGATTTTTATCAATTTTATACTAAATTATTTATACCAAAATCAAAAAATAATAAATCCAGCATAATGGTGTTTTTCATATGGTAATGACTAAATTTAAGCTTTATATGTCAGCACAAAAAGAATAGAAAGTCCACCAAATATAAGAAATGTGATGAAATAAAAATTAAACTGCTTTTACAAATATATTTCTTGTACCAACTTTAACATAACTAATGTAAATAAAGGCAAAAAAAATTAAAAGTAACACATTAAATCTTAATTTCGTAACTACATTGTAATATTAAAATGATTTTTAAAAGCGATATTACATTGACTTTATTAGTGTCACACCGGTGTTATGTTTAATTGTCGTTAATTTTCGCCATTGCTTCCTTTTGGCGCCTGATAGCATCTTCGTGACGCTTGATCTGATCTTGATGGAAGGCAATTTCCTGATCTATAACTCCTTTCATATTTGATAGTTGCTCCTTTTGCTGGAAAACATTAAAAAGTTTAACATATATTTTTTTTAATAACACCTATTCATATCTCATTTAACTTTATAAAAGTTTGGTATTTTGGCATTTTATCTTTGAACAAAATTAATACACATGTTCTAATATTTGTGATATTGTTTTTTATGAAAGGAAATATTTAAATAATATTGGAAATTCTAGATAATATAGAAATAGCAGTTTTGTTAATGACAGAACCAGGTGACAATTTATGCATAAAATCATACTGAAGGAATATTTTGTGTCAAATAATAAAATACCATTAATGAATCATGACTTGGTGACATGATATTTAAATTCAAATGATAAGTTTGTAAAATGTATTTAAAATGTTTTTATAATTTTAACATGAACCTAAACAGTTTTTATGGGTTACCATTGTTTACTTAAATTCATGTAATTTGTGGAGATGAAAATAAACTTATTATTATTTATTGTTGTAAAAAATTACAAAATTCACTTAAAACTTAAGTACTCCAATGTTAAGTTAATTTTTTCAAGAGCCTCAAATATTATATTGGATTGATAAAAAAAATTACAAGAAATTCAACACACCAACATAATATTATGCAATGTATGCTATTTTATTTTCATGCATACACACCTTCTTATAAAAGTACTCATCCTCTCTGGCTGCTTGCATTTTGCCAAAGGAACCACCAGCATCGCGAATTGCTCCACCAGTGCCACCTCCCTTACCAGCTCCAGATCCGGGTTCACCAGAATACATTCTGTAATAATCAAATTTTTTATGTATTCTATTATAAATACTTCTCAATTTCAGTTAAGATCACCTCAAAATATACAGTTTGAGGACTATATATATTTACTAGTGCAAGGCATCAAAGAAACTAAAGCTGCACATGTGCGCGGTAATCCAATGTAGAGCATTACCTAGAAATGGGTAGGCTCCTTTTTTGATAGAGTTCTAAATCAGCAGTCAGTTCTTTGATAACAACTTAATCTATTTGAATAGCTACTGAAGAAAGGAAGGTAATTCAGTAATTTATATGCACATTTGAAACATTTGTTTTGGAAGTCTTTATTTGCCTAAAATATGATTTTTATTCCAACAATAATATGTGGTTTTGTAGCCTTAACTTTGAAATAGCAGCGTTTTTTTTGGTTATTTTGTTTTTGAATGAGTGTCTGGTCATGCAACTATCAGAAAATATCCAAAAATAAACAAAATTACATACAATTAATCACTAGAGTACATTTAAACATGAAAATAAGGACTTTTATGTAAAAATTTTAAATCTTGAATAACATAGAAATAACCAAGCTACAAACGCAAATTAGCTGCATATGTGCTCTAATTTAACCCCTTGCAAGTAATGTATTGTATTTCCTGTCATCCTGCATATGGAAAGGAAAATATATCAAATTTATCATAATAAGGAAAGTCGCAGTTCACTAAAAAAGCTGCAAATATAATTAACTAAATAAACGCCGAAACTAAATTTATGTATACCACATTGGCATATTCCGGTTTTATTGGTGTTTAGAGTATGGGCATAAATGCATTACACATATTAAGAAAATGATTATCACTGGATTTAATACTTATACTAGCTTGCCACTGCCAAATAAAACAACAATTTTGTGATTTAGTGCGTGGTGCAGTTTTGTTTGTTCAATTTGAAATCATAGAATTGGTATATCTAATATATATAGTAATAAATCTACCTTATTTATGGTTGGCAAAAACACATCAATAAATAAGAATACAAATATTATACCTATGCATAGTAATGTGATACACAACAATTATAGAATGATTCGTAGTGACAAAATTATTACATACGCAGAAAAATCGAGTAGGTTAGATTGCGTAATCCAAAATTCCGATGATCATTTGTAATACCTTAAACTTTCAATAGCAGGCAACAGCGATCTTCTTGATCTTGCAATAAAACTCATGTCTATACAATAAAAAAGACGTATAAATATCAAAGTTATTACAATTTTTCGCTATGTGCGATCAAGTTGACACTAGGAACATGTAAGCCTCGATCTGTCAACTGTCGCTTGAAATGTACAGCTTGTAGGGAAAATTATTTTGCATTCTTAATATTTTTTTCTGTATTTTCTAACTTAATCTTCAAATTATAGAATATATTGAAGTTGCATTTGGTTTTAAAAACACTTTCCATTTCCCAATTCAAATTTCATTTTTTGTCATATAATATGAGAATAAATATACTATAAAATACAAATGGAGATGTTGGAAAATGATGATGAAAACTTTAATTTTATTTTGATCACCGGTAATAAAACCGGTAATAGTTTTCCTTCAAATGACCGTGGAATATTTATTAATCATTGTTCAGTATTTATAGCATATCAGAAGCAACTATGATGACTATTTTCAAAATGTTGCAGCTGAATAAAACAGCTAGACACTTACTGTATTTTTTTGTTCTTGGTTTTTTATTAAATAAATATTTCTTCAAAATGTCTGTTTTGCTCACCCTACTTAATCGGTTTATTTTGACAAGTCATTCCTATTCTAAATGATGATGATATTAATTTATCCCTAATGGGAAAGGCAAAGGACTTTAGTCTATACAGCCAGGTCTTGTTCGTATGACGGTTGGTCTGAAACTCCCATTCCTATTCTAGGATCGCATCCAGGTTCTGATTTTTTAATTGTCTATGAAAAATATGTCAACAAAACAGGATGCTGATGATTTTGTGTAAATGTATTAAAATTATGATAGGCACGTTACTGCTGTGAAAAAGTATAATTCGATATAATAGACAGTCTAAAACAAATATCATTAGCTTCTTAATACTGAGCAACTAGTAGTTTCAGTCTCGTGTTGGGACAACTAACACAGTCTGTAATAGCTGTAACTTAAAAACCATATAATCCTTTATATAATAACCTTTATATAATAACCTTTATATAATATGTTAACTATTGTGTCAGTTCTTTAAAAATTGCAAGAACATATTTTTTTAAGGGAACTAGGTACAAACGGTAAGTGACGATAGCAGCCGATCAACAAGTAGATACATCCTCAACAATGATTTAAGATAGTAATAATAAGATATCCAACAAAATAGCGATTGCCTCATCATTGTATTTGACTACAACGTAGTTGTACATGCTACACATATACGAAGTGAGGTCTTCGATGTATCAAATCGATTAATTTCTGCACAACCTTTACTGTCGATTCCTAAGGAAATCGTTGGGCTCTCTAGGTATGCTACGATGTGAAAGTTCAATGTGCGCTCCATATTCGTACAGAATTTAGAAGTAATTAATAAATAAACATTGGGAAACAATCGCGTGCACATACCTAGAGCAACGTTGTATATCATCAGGTCTACGGGCATGTTCAAGTTTCGTTCACAATAGAACCACTTTATGGAGCGATTTATAACTTTGACAACTGTGATTGATAACGAGGCATTAATATTCACAAGTAATGCGTGTGCATCTTAGAACCATTATTGCTGTAGTCTTACTTACTATCAGGTAAACTGTGTACTTATACGTCTCCGTTAGTTTAATAAAAACATTTATAGTTACTGAAGTGAGGTGTATGAGGTTTGACATTATTACCGGAGTCTAAACAGAGATCAGCACACAAAGGATCAAATTTTGGATTTAACCAATAGAGACAGTGAAAGCCTCAATAAGTTCGATACGGTCCCATAGCCAACCGCCAAAAAGCAATGCAGGTTAAGCAATATGCTTTATATGATAAAAGCTAGTTGTCTGCAGGAGGCTGCGGTTAAAATAACGGAGAGAAGCGTTCCTATTCATGGGCTTCCACCAATAATGTAAAAGATTGCTTAGCGAATATATTACCGTCAAGAATTTAATACTCTAAGTTACATTTGTAATGGTGGCTTTTTATGCAATATATTTTCTTAGTACTATTATTTATTTTATATTATATATATTTTCTTAAATACAAAATTTTATATACAAATTCAAGATATTTTTAACATAGTTTATTCAAATTTATGTGCCATTTTGTAGGCTTAAGTTGTGTATATTTTAGGACTTCTGATCAAAAAACTGCGATAAGTAGTTCTGACAGTACTTTCTTGTTGTAGTGTTATAAATATAAAAATTATAGATATTTATTTATTATATAAATTATAGATAAAAATAATAGCAAGATATTGTAACTATTATATATATAGGAAGAGAAGCAATCACACCTTTAAAAGAGAAAAAAAATTAAAAATAAGAAAGAAAAAGTTGTAAAAAGATCAGGACTTGGCTGTATAGTCTTAGTCCTTTGTTTTTCATTTTTACGATGACATTAAAATAATAAACAATAACAATATTAAAGAAAATTTAATATTTACTACTAGCTGGCCCGACAAATATTGTGCTGCTAAATTTCAATAAATTTGTTTGTGATCGTTTTGTGAATTTGTGAAAATTATCCATCGTTGGAATTGTGAGTTATGGTCTTCAGTTCATACAAAATTTCATAGAAAAAAGATCCATAAATTAAACGATTTATAAAATAAAGAAATAACCTAATAGGTCCAGCCGTTCTCAAGTGATGTGCTTTCTTAAGTGATTACTTTTTTATTTATATAGATTTACACTACTATATGTTGTTATGTACTAAACTTTAAATTGGTCTAAAGAAAATCCTCTCAGATTTCGGAAAAGCCGTAATCAAATTCGTTTCGCCTTTACTTGCTAGGGTAAGTGTTAAAGGTAGTGGTAAAGATGGAGTTTTATGAAAGCACTACAAAACTCGCTTAAAAATTCATAATTTTAGAGAATCTCCAAAACCTGTTAGATGAATTGTCACTGTCGGAATCACGAAAAGTTTCCAACAAAATGGCACTTCACATTCACATAGCCGACAAAGCCCTGTATCTCATTTGAACCAATAATTTGGGATGCAATAGATAGGAACATGTGGTCCCAATTTAGTGGTCATTCTTCAAAGTCTTTTTGATTTGGTTAGGTTTAGCTATGTGAAAATTTTAACTACACAAAGAACAGTAGAGAGTACTCTATATAAATAATACTGAAAGATTTTTTTAACAATTGTATTGTATCTGTATGGGATGAATCCTAGTCTATCATCAGCTTCTACCTATTGTGTACAAAAGAGAGTAAATGAGTGACGGATGGATGATAATGGCAACCTTTTATTAGAATCCAATAGGATAGAGAACAAAATGTAAGATTTTCTTGGTATTAAATGTACTTCAGCATTGTAAATTGTTTGATTCTTATTTTAAATGTGTATGATATGTATAGAATGTTTTTAGTTTATTAGTTTTGTTTGTTTAAGTATATATTTACCTTATATATATTTAGCTACAATGGGTAAGGGCCCTTGTTGCCGCATCAAAAATCCAACATATATACTACACAATATTATTTGTATATTATAGCTGCTACTACAAAGGGTTTTTAATTTTTTTTATAGCATATATGGAATGGTAAGTATTACTGCAGCCCATGAAAATCCACAACACCAGAGGAGTCGCAAATGCGTTGGCGGCCTTTGCAGGAAAGGTAGGCTCCTTTCTTGAAGGTGTGGGTGTGAGATCTGAAGACTCAATTACAGACACATATGCATCTTGCATCTTTGTTGAGGATGCATGTAGATGTCATGCGCTGCAGTTATCACTTGCTATCAGTATAAACTGTGTGCTTATTTGTCATTGATAATATTAAAATAAATATAAGTTCATATTGAAAATATACTTACCCCATATCAATTTTTTTTATCCACAAAACATGCTTAAGTTTCTGTTCTGCTATTATTTTATTTAATTCTGCAGCTTCTCTCATTGCTCTTATAACTTGCTTTTCCTCTTTCAAAGTTTCCAATTTTAATTGCTTTTCCGTTGAGGAGTACCTTAAATTAAACATATTTATAATATAAGATAGGAGATATTAAAATTTATTATATTTTTAATAACATAAAGTACAAAATATCATTTTGTTGTTATTAGAATTAATTATTTCATTTGAAAACAATATTATATATTTGCTTAAATGTTATAAATTTTATGTTCTTGTAATTAATTTTCTTGATATTTTTCCTACTTGAAAAAATCTTGAAGCTCTCTATGAAGTGGATTAATATTGAGTCCATCCATTAGTGACATATCAGTCATAGAATAAACATTTTTCATTGTGTTATCACTAATAACTTGGTTAACTTCAGAATTTTCTTGGTCAATTATTTCAGAAATTTCTGAAGATGATGATGCAGATGATTCAAATGTATTAGAGTTATTTGTTTTATCTTGTTGGTTACAGCCAAATGTAAAGTTGGTTTCTCCACTGCAACTAGGCTGGTCAATATCTCTGAAATGGATTTTTGAAAAAAAATGATTAGTCTTTAGATTCCTTATAGATTTTTTACAATAATAGAAAAGTTAGGTATTATTAATAATTAAAATTGGTGTTTAAAAATAAATGAACTATATTGTAATTATTCTTATGTTATAATTTTTAAATAAATAATAAATAAAAACAATGGTCTTTTGTTTTAATAAAATGTAAAATATAAATTATTTTTGAACCTAATTAAAACATTTACTTACTCATCTACAGTTTCTGCCTTAATCTCAACATTAGCACTAAGTGTTGTTTCATTTAAGTTTTCGTTATTTCTTATTAAAACTCCATCTTTTACTAACTCTAAAATATTGCACACCTCTATTGATTGCCGCGTATATTTCTGTACTTCTGTTCCGCTTTGCGATATTTCTTCGCGTGCAATACGTTTCATATTTTGCCATTGTGTTTTTACTTTTTTAATTGAACTCTCGGAGAACTTGTTCCCGAACTTAGCAGCTAATTCTCTTAGGATTTCATTCCAAGCTAACTCTTTTTCTTCGGAAAAGTTAGGCCCGTTATTATTTTTGGTAACAATGACCTCTTTACGTTCCTTAATTAACTCTAGAAGGAACTGTTTCTCGTCAAGCGACCAATTGGGTGTTCGCGACCGTCGGCTTGTTATTTTTCTCATCTTCTGTGGCACTATCCGAGGAACGTGATTAATCTTTTGCAACGATTTGTTGCAAACGATGCACTCGACGTCTAAAATTATTGGTTTCCACATTTAAAAACAATTGAAGAACGGAAAACGAGCGATGAATTTTGACTTGACAAGCGGTGGCTAACTGCACGAGGGCTTTTTAAAAAATATAATTGAATGAAGTTTTCATTAAAATAATTTTTCGTTAGATCGTAAAAATTAAATTCAAGTGATTTCAGTGAGGCTATGACTTAAATCAGGTAATTTATTGTACTTGTATTACGATTTACTGACGGATGCCTTAATTGGCATGAAAATTAATTTAATTTTAAATAATATTTCAAAAAATAAATTACACACCTATTTCAAAAAGTATTGAGTATTCATTCTCGCAGATCCAGAAGATTGTGACACTAATGTTTGTAAAAATATAAAATTAATAGGAAAAAATCTTGTTTTTCTGGATTCGGTATCGGATTGATGTAAAATATACAAAAAAAATAACGTTATAAACATTTTATGGAACAAAGTCCAACCGTAATCATTAAATAAAGATTAATCGAAATAATGGCAAAAATTTTACTAACATTGAGAAAAGTTTTTACTTGAACTTAATTAATTGAAATCCAGTTTTTAAAATGGTGCAAATTAATAATAATCATACAAGCAAGTTCCACACATCGTAGTTCTTCGGTTTTATAACAGATGTCAGCACTGAAAAAAAATCTTCGATTAATAAAATGGCTGCGTATATTAATACATGTGTGTTAATTAGTGAAATTCATTCCTCTGCTTCATGATGTGGTGATACCTAATAATGCGTTATCACAATAAAAGTTCCTTGCAGCCCTACTGATTATATTAAAATGGATTTTGTTTTTATTATATTTGCATTTATTTGACTTTTTTAGTTTTAAATAGATAAATTGCCCTCAACGGTTTTTGAGTAGCTAAATTTTGTTATCTGTAAGCTATCGTGTGCTATAGACATTTGAGTTCGCGTGGAAGCACGCTTTGACTATGACCTCCTGTTTACTCTGGAAAGTTTTGGCTGCACGTATGGATAACACGAACCTTTGTAGAAGTCGTAATAATAATTTGGCAGTGGCAAATGTTTGTTTTATTATATTGAGAGTAACAGACGAGCACACAGTTCACCTGATGGCAAATGATTCCTGCGACCAATGACATCTACATTCATCCTTAACAAGGAATCATCGAGAATACAGATGCGTTGTTACCCTTGAGGACTGAGATGGAATGCATCGTCAGCAATTACAAAGGTCTCCGGAACCCTACACACACCAGACGAAACACAGCAGCATTATACTGCTATTTTACGCTGGTATTCTGTGAGGGTGTCTTCCTACCCCACGAGCTCACGTATTCATTCTGCAGTTGGAAATAAAAATTAATTAGCGATGCACAAATATTGTTCCTAGGCTAGGAATCGAACCCAGGACCTCGCCACACGCACTACACCACGCGGTCGTCAAAAATAAACATTTATATATATACAAACTAATTAAATGTACAAAAAAAAGGATATTTATGGCTTCTCTTATAATCTTTTTATCACTTGAAGTAAACTGATTGACATGTATTCATGTTATCGTCGCGTATACCTTTCGTTATTACCTACTGTTGAATTCGAAGAGTTTATTGTATCTCGAAATGAGTATTTGATAAGTTGGTAATTAAATTTATAAAAAATATTTTTAAAATAAAATAAGGACTATATTTTTAAAATAAAATAAGAAGAATAAGGAAATTAAATTAAACATAAGGTTTTCGATATAGAAATTCCAATGCCATTAGGCTATCGCCTAGAGCATCGCATACACACATTTTTGATTTTTCATTTGAAATACTGGCTTTGAAGCCAATTGAACTTGGAACTAGTCCAACTGATTGGGACGTAATTGATATTATAAACTGTTGAGTTCTTAGTACAATTCTGTATATCTCACATATTCATTCGAAATGGCGGCGAAAATAATGTCACATATATTTAGGTTTATTCTTTACATTTTATTCCTTACCTATGAGATTTATTAAATAATACATTGATTTATTTAGTTAATCATACTTTTTCTTTTTATCATTAGTACATTAAATTGTTCGACTTAAACTAAATTATACAAGTACGAGTATTTACGATTCTACATAGGTACATAATACAATTAGGAACAGGTGTCCCTGAGCATAAAAGCACCAGCATTCCCAGATATGAATGGAGAGCTATAGTATAGTTTACTTTTTTTTTTAACAGCGAATGACTGTTAATATTAATTAATTAACAGAAAGTTACTAAAACATTTAGTATATACTATAACAAATATGGCGTAAACTAGCTACAGAATTAACGGTTAATCTCGATCGGGTAAAAGTAATACACTTCCACAGAACCCAACCATGCCCAATTCATGGTCACAGACTTCATTAAGTCGACGTACACTTATTATATTTTTTGAAAAATTAACTGTGTTAAAGGAGAGATACATTTCACCTGTTGTTAAGTGAGCATTTCAGCTTATGAACACTTACAGTAAACCTTTGATTTCCTCGAGAGATCGAAAGATCGTAAGTTTCGCTCCCGGTAACCTGGGTCTTATTATTTGAATAAACCTCGTGACGTCGACTATTTATTTTTTTTAATATCAATTTTTTCTAAGATGGGAGAAAAATATATTCAACCAAAGATAATGGATTTATTGTAAGACCATTTCGAGAGTTTTCTCTACCACATAAAAGGATCGCGCTAATAGGCTTAAAATTTCGGAGAAATCAGTGTACAAAGATAAAAAAAATCTTCTTAATGTGAAATCTATTAAAAATAAATACGATTTACTCAATAGTACCTTCACAATACAATAACTGAACATGAAATTATTACATCATTTAAGAATATACAACTTTATAGATTCGCATTACTAACATGGGACGTAGAGGAAACGATTACTTTTGTAAATAAGTAAACTACATCAGTGGGTGTAATTGTGTAATTGTAAATGATTTTTTTTAATATTTGGTATTGTTAATTTCAGTTGACTCTTTCATTAAATAGATCCAACTCTAATTTAGAAGCCTATAATTCAGTCGAAGGTGGAGAGTCGCACGAAACGCGCGTCCGTCAGTTAAGCAGACTGACGTTTAATTCATTCGAATCAGTTTTGTTGTAAACATTGTTTCACTTGTTTTAATTAAGATATATACTTGTTACATGCAGTTTTAAGTAAATTCTGTATTGTGATACAACCGACCGAGTGACATTTAAAATTTCTGTGTGAAATTGATATACTTGTATTTTAAAAAAATCATACGAAAAGGATAGTAAAAGATAGAATAGTTATATTACTTCATGTGAAGTAATCATATTTTTCTATTATGTAAGTATATCATTTTTCTATATTACGTGTTTCTTATACATATATTTTATCGAATCGGTATACTGCTGGATCTAGTATTTTCATAGTTTATCATGCTCTTTGATACCTAAATATAATGACATTAAAATATATAGTTAGAAGTAAATATATCAAAAAAAAATGGTATAAATCCACTCAAATTACAGCAGGAGAAACGATTGTAAGTAGGCACGTGGTTCAAGAATTTGAGCTTTTAGGTATTTATAATTTTTGATAAATATATAGGTATCTTAATACTGTCTTTTATATTCATTATTTTAACAAAATTGTGTCAGCGAAAGCCATTTTATATATAAATGTTTTCGAGACTGTATTCAGAGGTTAAGCCGAGTATTTTAACATTACCCAAAATTATTGCATCGCATGAAGTTAAAGATAAAATAAAATAGGATATTACACACGATTTAAAATTTTAATTTCATATTATAAGTTACCTGCATGATAGAAAGTAAACTTCGATTTCTAATTTAAATTAAAGTGATACATATAATAACTCTAAACTTTGATGTAATTTACTTATTAAAAGACAAGATGGTTTATAGTGTTGAGATATGTAGATAATATATATATATATATATTTATATATATTTCAACGCTCCGTACGACGCAAGTCTAGCCACCGCTAGGGCGAGTACTAACTACTAGCTCATACGGCTAGGGGACGCGCGCCTTTCAAAATGGCGTGTGACTTACATTTTAATTTAATTTAATTGTAAGACCGTAATGTATTTAATGTGAATATTAATTTTGAATAATTATAATTGAATAATTATATAAATGATATAACATAATTTCCGTTTACTTTTCGTTTCAATTTCCTAGAGACGCGTGTATATTGATTTTTAATTCATTTTTATGCCTTTTTCCATTAAGAAGGTATTTAAATAGGTGACATTCTTAACGGCTGGTTTTGCTATTAACAATTTTGAATCAATTAACTAAAGAGATCGGAATCGTTATCGCCATAAAACTTGTATGGCTTTCCGAAGCCAATTTATGTTGTAACTATGTATCAAATTAATTGGTTAGGTATCTACTTACATATGTTATGAAAGTTACTGAAACTCTAAATTAAATATATTTGTCTATATAAATTTTAGTTTAAATTACATGAGTTTCTCCAGTTGTCCATATAGCAAGATATATAGACAACTGGGACTACTGGAACTAGATAAATAATATTATTTGTAGGTTCTGTGCGCGAAACTTTTGGATTATTTTCTCAAAGATTCGCTCTTTTAATCTACGATATATCTACTTACCTATTTTTATACAGTTGTAGTCTTACAAAATATTTGCTTCAATTCAAATCCACAATCAAGAGAATTACTTAGATTCACAAAAAATTGTAATTAACACAATTGATATGCTTTCAGGATATATATTATTAATTTCTTTAAAAAGTAATTTAATTAAAGTAATATAAATGTTTATATTCTGTTATATACTATTTTATTCTATTCCCAGGAATAAAAATATTCTAAGAATATATTAATATATTTTTATTTCCGATACGCACATCGTTTCAAAGATTTTTTTAAGTGATCTATTTTCACTGAATAATTGAAGAACAAAAAATGGCCATTCCAGTCTAGTCTTAGTTTTATGACTTTATATTGTGCGTTAGTCATATATTTCAATTCAGGTAAGACAAAGTTTATCAATATAATATATTTTTCAATAATGATGAATGAATTCCTTAATTAATTACTTCGGCGGGATAATCACAATGACGTACAGTGTTATTGGTTCAATTTATATTATATGATTTTTAATATGAAATTGATAGATATTAATTACATATAGCATGTATACATGCTACATGTAATTAATATCTATCAATTCGTGTTGGCTAAACAAATAAAACAATAAAATAAAGAAACTATCCACAAGACATGTAATTAAGAAAAACAAATATACGTTATACAATACTAAATTAGTAATTATTAATAAAACTAAAGACAAGTTTACCTATTACGTGTATTTAAGTTGCAAATAATATATAAATTTTAGATAAGATGTCTAAAGAAAACACTCGTTAACATTTTGTCCGTTTAGTGGAAAAGAGTTCCGCGTTGCTTAAAAGCAATGGGAGATAAGTTTTTTTTTGTACAAATGACTGAATCGAACCGGTTTTATGTTTAGAAACAGTGATGTACCTGTAATAACTTGGTAAGATTTTATATCGGAAAATTTCATATGATTCACTTATCTACCTGAAATACGTAAAATAGAGATCAATAACGCCTCGTTATATATATATATATACTTATAGAATTGAGTATTGTGTATGGTGGTACATACACAGTTATTTGTGCCTCTGACACTGTATCTCCACCTTTCTCCGGTCTGATAACCACATGAATTACATCGGAATAGGGAAGGGGACGACGAGTGAGTGCCTCAGTGTATCTGCTAAGGGTTTACCGCACTATTATAAATCCTGCGCAGTGGGTATATAACAAATGTCACCACATAATTTGCGCATCATAATATATAATTTTTATCTATAAGAAGTTTTTATACTTTACATCACTTGTATGCACGGGTAATTTATTTATTTTTAGTATTTTCAACGATGATTGCATACAAAGGAATAAGAAATATTCTAAGAATATATTAATATATTTTATTTCCGATACGCACATCGTTTCAAAGATTTTTTTAAGTGATCTATTTTCACTGAATAATTGAAGAACAAAAAATGGCCATTCCAGTCTAGTCTTAGTTTTATGACTTTATATTGTGCGTTAGTCATATATTTCAATTCAGGTAAGACAAAGTTTATCACTATAATATATTTTTCAATAATGATGAATGAATTCCTTAATTAATTACTTCGGCGGGATAATCACGATGACGTACAGTGTTATTGGTTCTATTTATATTATATGATTTTTAATATGAAATTGATAGATATTAATTACATATAGCATGTATACATGCTACATGTAATTAATATCTATCAATTCGTGTTGGCTAAACAAATAAAACAATAAAATAAAGAAACTATCCACAAGACATGTAATTAAGAAAAACAAATATACGTTATACAATACTAAATTAGTAATTATTACTAAAACTAAAGACAAGTTTACCTATTACGTGTATTTAAGTTGCAAATAATATATAAATTTTAGATAAGATGTCTAAAGAAAACACTCGTTAACATTTTGTCCGTTTAGTGGAAAAGAGTTCCGCGTTGCTTAAAAGCAATGGGAGATAAGTTTTTTTTTGTACAAATGACTGAATCGAACCGGTTTTATGTTTAGAAACAGTGATGTACCTGTAATAACTTGGTAACATTTTATATCGGAAAATTTCATATGATTCACTTATCTACCTGAAATACGTAAAATAGAGATCAATAACGCCTCGTTATATATATATATACTTATAGAATTGAGTGTTGTGTATGGTGGTACATACACAGTTATTTGTGCCCCTGACACTGTACCTCCACCTTTCTCCGGTCTGATAACCACATGAATAACATCGGAATAGGGAAGGGGACGACGAGTGAGTGCCTCAGTGTATTTGCTAAGGGTTTACCGCACTATTATAAATCCTGCGCAGTGGGTATATAACAAATGTCACATAATTTGCGCATCATAATATATAATTTTTATCTATAAGAAGTTTTTATACTTTACATCACTTGTATGCACGGGTAATTTATTTATTTTTAGTATTTTCAACGATGATTGCATACAAAGGAATAAGAAATATTATAGTAGTAAGAAGGTATATAAAAGGATACAATGTATATATATATTTGTGTAGCTGTCTAGACATTTGTAATGATACCGTTGTTGCCAGTTGTAAGCTGACACCTGTGCGTTAAAGTTACACCGCCAAGGGAAATGGCGGCCGCCCGTCTCACCACAAGCGAGCTTAGAAATACATAGCAACTAGTTCTAGGCGGTGATCGACGTAATAAAATCCCTGTTATTAAAATTTAATTATAATAAGTGTATAAATTGATATCTTTGAAAAAAATAATTGTGATAACGTTGACGGTGTTAAGAATGTTTTATGTTTTTGTTATATATATATATATATATATATAGAGTCACACTGGAGTGTGACTCTACCATACCATAGTTAAAAAAACCAAAAAAATAGTTTCTAAGTACAATGGCTTGGTTCGACGCAAAGGGGTCCTTTGAATATCGGCGTGGCACAGCACCACATTGATACGGTTTAGTACGGTGATGCATTTATTTATTTATAAATTAAGTTATTTATTAATTTATTTATTTACTATAATAATCTTAACAAAATTAGAGGTTCACAAATGGTGGACTAAAGCCAAAGGCATTCTCTACCAGTCAACTCTAGGTGTGCTGAGCTATTGTGATACGTGTAGCAATAAGTTACTTAAAAAAAGAAAAAACTAAGAATAGTTAATATACAAATAAACAAAAATACATACATATATAAATACAATATACATACAATACAATATGGTAGCATTCCATTTCGGTCCTCAAGAGTGACAACGTACATATGTATGTACATATTGAATCTTTAAGAAGATACAGGATGTAGGTTATTAATGGAGTCATATCTCACAATAACTGTAAGGAGAGTAGACTCGTTTTTCACTCTCATTTAGATAACATTTTTTGCTACTTATCAATTCATATATAATACAACTAAAATACACATTTGTTAGTACATATTTCTTAACGTTTATTACGTAACGACAGAAGTTTTATGTTCATTTATTTTATTTCATTTGTGTTAAATTTTTTTTTATCTATATATATATATATAATATATATATTTTATTTATTTAACTTTTATGTATGTATGACACACATTATTTATTTAAGTAAACTAAAACGAGATAAGTATGTACAAAAGCTTATTTCATCAACAAAAATCTCTTCCAACAGGCAGGCATTGTACATAAATAATAATAATAGTTAACATAATATTTCTGTATATACTCAGCAGGATAAAGGTAAGTAGTGTTCTTTCACTAGTGGAAATTAAGTAATTAAAAAAGAAACCTTTATTGAAGGACTTCCATTTTATATAATATAATATGAAGTAATTTACGATGATTGACGACAAATGTCATTGAGCCATTCTTATTAACTGTAATTTTTGTTTTTTATAATAATGTACACACAGTTTTTCAACCATTTTAATGTCGCGACCCACCCACGAAAAAAGCAAAAAAGTGAGTAAAAAGCATTGCGACCCTCTCAGCACCATTACATGTGAAACAGAATGCAAATTAAGTATACACTAAGTATAATTAATGTATTTTATATAATATCTTTATGTATTTTATCTATATTTTCCCTTGTACCGCAACCGTAGACTTGGTAACCATAATATATCCAAACCAGTATACATCGTCGGGTAGCAACGAGAAATCGCAGTTTAGATTTTCATTACGCAAGAATCACTGCGTATCATGGTTTTGTCATCATCGAAGTTTGAAGTGATTTTGGATTACCTGAAGTCGATGAATGAGACGCGAGGAGGCATGTGCAAAGACGGGACTTGCGTAAGTCATTATGGGTCGAATGCATGTTTGTGTATGCAGTTTTATTATGTAATGACATTTTGCCATTTTCATTTATTAACGGGTGCAAACGACCGAGAACAGAGGCTATCCGATTTAGTACGCGGTTGATGGTCAAGTCTTTCATCTAGTATGACGCCTAAGTATTTGACTGTCTCTAACCAGGGATTTGACGATCAAATAATTCTATGGAAGTGGAAGATGCGGCGTTTTACGCCGAGAGAAGTACATGGCTGCACTCTGGGGTGGCATCGATTCTCCATTTCCAAAACCAGTTCCCCAACATTGCTTCGAAAGGTTCTTTTGCGGAGAAGGTATAGTATGATTAGTACGAGTCCATATGACACTCCGAGCTCTATGAGTTCGTTCTGCCAGACCTTGTCGCTTTCGCCACGTCCAGGAAATGCGCCCCGGTTAGGTAGCCCCGAATGAAATTACAGTGGATATGCTCCGTGACGCAGTGCATGAGTGTTGGGTGCGAAAACCGAAATGCTCATCGATAGCCCTTGGAATAGAAGATATGAAATCCTTGAGGATGAGTCTTTCATACACTTTACCTTCGGGCTTTGGGTAGGCTTATAGGCCAATAGGCTGATGGGTCGGTTGGATGCTTGGAGGGCTTGAGAATCCCTCGACGTCGGCTTCCTGTTCGGAAAGATGCCTTTGGATATGGCCGCGTTTTAGATTAGCGCCAGTAGGTGTAAAAGGGAAATGGGTTGGCGAAGTAGTTGCGGGCTGAGTGGCCATTTTTTTGACATTATATTGTTGACATTGGCCTCGAGGGCCGTTCTTGTGGAGACGCTCCACAGGGACCCCCTAAAGGTGGCAGCAGGATTTCAGGTTAAAGCCCTGTTTGCCTGATGTAGATCGTTCCAGCGCAACAATCACCATGTTAAATGGCTTTTTATAAGGGCCGCGGGACGTCCTATTTACGGATAGGACGGGGAGATTTTGGTACAGTAAGTCTTTAATTAGGTCTGTCGCATGGGAGGTTAAAATCTTTAAATAATAGTTAACCGAAGAACTAATATTCGAAGAATCATACTCGTACTTTGTCTTAAAACTAATAGCCACCCTACAATATATCTTATATCTTGAATAATTCCTCAGTCATATATAATATAATTAATAACTTTAAAAAGTATTTTTTTTATTAATACAAGAAAACATTTAATACAACATAATGTAGTACGTATAATAAACTACGTACAATGCAAAGGAGTGGTATTAGTAAAATAAATGTGAACATATAAATCATTAATTTGAAAGCTACTTATTTTATTCGTTTAATATTTTAATAATAAATGTCAGTACAGCGCAGTGATAATATTTCATAATTTAAAATTTTAAGCAGTTTATGTTTAGCATAATTGATCGTATTCCAATTTCGGGAAAAATCAATAAATACATAATATGAATAAATATCATGATAATACCGCCGTGATCGAAATCGACACAGAGGACTATATCATACCAAAGAGGACAATATCATACTGTGAGATGCAGTATTCTTGTAATATAAAATTGCAATAGTTTTTATTTATCATAACTTTACTAATTAATTATAAAAAAAAATCATTTAAATTGCAAATGAATCACGTACGTGTTAGTGATTTTGCAATATTAACGGAAAGAAATTAGGATATACTCAAACACACTTGGAAAATAATTATAAAAACAACAATCTTATAACTAAACTAAAATTATGGTCAACTAGGTCATGTTTGAAATTTGTATTCAACGGGTCATGCTATTGATGGAGTGGTAATTTAAATCGTTTTTATCAATTGTGCGATACCAAATCACAGGAAGTGATATTTTAAGGATTAAAAAGTCAGGGTTGAACACAGACAAGTTGAGAAATATGTTTGTCAATGTCTTCTAAATGAGAACGTATCTCATATAATAATTGTTAAAATTATTTCATTTTGAAATATATTAATAAATTAAATCTTAATTTATTTCGCATTAACTAAGAATCCCTATTAAGGTTGTGAAATATTTAGTCTAGCTCAATAACATTTTTCATATTCTAGATTGTATGTTTTATATCAATTAAATATTTGGTTCATACCAAAATGGAAATCTTGTATTTATAATTTCACCGTGTTCATTATTCTATCCAAGATTTATATTAAAGCTACTTGTCAGGTGTCATCTACAAAAAATAACAATAACTTATTCCTAGTAATAGTTACTACTATTCTATAAGATATAATATACTTAATAAGTCGATTCGACCTTCAAAGTTGGCGACCCTATTTTAGTACACTTCTATAGAGGATGTACTTCAATAGATGTGTCCAAAAATAGATTTACTTAAATGATCATCATCCGTTCTGAGGTATTAAATAATGTAGATTTATTGTGATTTAATTAATTCATATAAATATATATATCCTTGCACGCGCAGACGTCAACGTTATCGCTGCAGCCTAATTATGCTTCAGGTTAATATAGAGCTAAATTCATCACCATTTACCATTTTAACTGAGGTTACAAATTAAGTGTTATTTAAAATTAGGGATATTTTGGTAAAGAAACATATTTTTGCAAAGGTTTTTGATATCTTTAGTAATTGCGTAGGATTGGACATAGTTAATAAATTGATGGGAAGCGAAAAATTGGAGCATATCGCTAATGTATTTCGCCAAAGTTGATAAAGATGCATTAAACCTGAGTTGTTAAGTGTTGAGTTAACAACTTTTCTTGACTCGTCTAGAATGAATATAGATGACTAAGTATTCCAGTAATCACTGATCATCAGGTTATTCTTTCCATATAAAAAGTTGTTGAACGTTGGCCCAACGTTTGTTCCGTATCCAATCATCAGATCTTATTAATTCTAAAATATTCAGCACACTGGCCTCATTGAATGATGGCTGGAACTAGGTTCTAAGTGCAACATGTATGCCCAAGTGAAATATGTTGCTGGGTTTCCCGTAGTTAGCGCTGGGATCCGAAAATCCAATTACTGGTAACGAGGAATTCCATTTCCATTTATGCATCTTAAATCGTTGTTGAAGATAGATGTAAATGTTGTAGGCCGCATTCATTAATCTAATCAGGTGAATTTTGCTCTGCCATCCGAATATTATGATAAAAAGAAAGTCCAGGCTCTCGTTGGCTCTAACGTGGCTTGAGAAACCGAACTTCGTCTTGAAAATCTGGTCACACGAAGAGGAGTCTAGTAGACCAGAGACGTTAATTTATGTCTCATCCTATGCCATGGTTGAGCTAGCAATAAATTGCTTGTGGTCTGATTGAGTAGGTTTGATCAAATAACCAACCTTGCATAATACAATTATATCAGTACGAGACACCTGTAATTTGGTGACGTTACAGCAAATCCAATGTTGCATTGAAAATAGGCCTTGTATCATAATTCCAAGGAATGACTTGTTTTTTAATTGAGGATTTTTAATGGAAATGGGTATGGTTTATACTAATCACATGTGAGGCTAAAAGCGTATTAACATAACGAACATGATAATTACAAATTAAGATAATTTAATTATTATAAGGTATTAACAAAGTAATTAACTATCCCGATTATGAGCTTTTTTCTATTCCTTCGTGTGATAGCCATATTTTTTTATTACTTTAATAGCGTATTAAGAATAATAAGTGGGCATAACGATGATGTGATCTATAAGTGACTTTTTGACACAAAGTTTGAATAAATTTATTTGAATTTTATGAATGTGAACCAAAAAAAAATGCGTTATCAACAGCTTCTGACATATTATAGCTAGATATTTTTTTTATAATTAATATATTGAACCACAAATGATAAATATTAATAAATGGTATGTTAATTCCATCTTAATCTGAACTAGAAGGCTATGTGTCAGGTGAATTATCTGCCAATTTGAATTGATAAATTGGCAGATTACCTGACCGGTGTGATCACTTCTTCTCAAAGACACCTATATTATTACTCTACTCCAGATGCAGATTTAATTTCCCTGATTTTTTACACACATTAAAGTATCTTCACCCACACTAATGTAGTAAAATCACACCAAGGTTATGTACTACACGAATAGGTCGACTTAACTGGAATAGGATCTCAATGGTTTACCAGCGTAATATAGAAGTTAAGCCCTACTGTTTCATCTAGTGCTCTCTTTGTCACACTAGACAGTAAAAAAAATAAGGTTTTACCGGTTTTATTATTTCTTCATACGAAACACAATAATGTAAAGCCTCTATCTATCTATATATAATCTCTCTGTTCTATGTTATTACATATAAATTAATAATTTTATTATTTACGGTAATTTAAAATTTACATACATCTCCTAAATCAAATAATTAATACAATACCTATTAACATTTTCTAAATCAAATAATTAATGCAATTCCTCTTATCTATTTATACAGTGCCAAATGACGTAACACTAAAATGAAGGAATTGGGACTAAAATTGCCAACAAGAAATGTCCTCACTGGTGCCGTGGTAAACTGGGAAGACGACGAAATGGCTGGACTAGGTGACAGTCCAGAGAATCTTACCTTAGCCTGGAAAGATTTATCAGTATACAGAAAGAAGAAGCTCCAGACTAGTATATGGCGATCAGCAGCATACGAAGAGGTCAAAGTACTCCATGGAGGTTAGTTTAACTTTAGTTTTCGTGTCATCGCCGTGACTAATATTACAAAGATTGAAGGTAAAGTAAAGGCAAAGGAGTTGCGGTATCTGCTATCTCTAGAAAATATATAAGAAGAAAATATCCAAGAATAGGCTGTTGATTTACCTTTTGCGACAATATTTCTGAATGATAAATACCATTACGATTAACGTATGAGTGGAATGAACTCCTTTATTTTTTACTATTTCTTTTAGTTTGTATTGTTTTGGCTTAACTACAGGGATCTGTCTGATCTTTGTCCTAAGGGCCGACAAAATATCTTCATTATGATTCCTTATCAAGGATGAATGTGGATAAAAGAACATAAGCCACAGGAATCACAAACGAACTTTATGATTGTTCTATAAAAATATATTTTTTTAAGAGAAGTTTCGAATTACTAAGCATACAACAAAATCATGTTTAAACCAGTGTTCTTAACAGCTCTACAAAGTTTCTATTTTTAAGATTATTAAAAGTTATTATAATAACTAAATGTTAGTAGCATTGTAGCAATTGGTAAACTCCTGCTGGATTATTCGGTTATTTTATATTTTACAGTCGTATTTTCCCGTTTATGATCTTGTATGCATAATACAATACAATATCAATTTTCAGCCATTTCCGGACGTCTTCAAAAACTGAAATGTTGCTGGCGTCCGTCATACAATACTATGAGTGTTCTTTTATTTTTTTAAATGCATATTGTTATTATTTACTCCTATTTAACCTTCCATACCTCCGAGATGGTGCTAATCAGTTCCCTTAAAAATACAAGTAACAAGTTCTTTGGTTCCGACACCGTGAACTGAACACAGGATGTTCGTGTACGATAAAAAAGCATGTGCCTGGACCGGTTATACTCGTAGTTCTGCCTATATTATGTGAACTAATTATGCCTTACCACAGATTAATTAGGGTGATTCACTCAAGTCCTCTATATAGTAGTTCTCCTCTATAGTATAGTGGTAAATAATAGATTAAAAAAAAACATAAAGAAATAAAGAACGTTTATTGGCAGGAACTGAAAGTGAACGTAAAGAATAAAACTAAATTTAAATTACAAAAAGTAAGAAAGAAAAATATATATAAAAATAGATATACACATTAAAAGGTAAAAAATACAAAAATAAAAATAAATTAAGAGTTTAGAATAACATAGTTTAGCTTTCAAAGCTGTAGTACCTCTAAGAAATGTGACGCCTCGTAAAAACTAATAGGTAAGAAGATAGGCAAGAACAATTTTTTTTATTAATATTCTTAAAATTTGGGAGATTAGAGATATTAGTAAAACACGGAATCAATTTTATTGCACCTCTCTTAATTTATTGTTGTCATTTATACGATTGTTTTTGATTACTCACTCGCATTTAGGTGACCAGTGACACCAGCCTCTAACTAATGTCGTTACAAAGGCTTAAAATTTCTACTATACTAAACTAATACTATCTCTTGAAGCAGTTCAATTCATATGAGTATGTATATGTATGGTAATGCTTATTATAGTGTATTTTAAGGTACCCTTTTTACGACCGCACTGATACATATGCCATCTTATCTCGAATTACCGTGGATTAAATCACATTTAAGTAAAAAGCCCTAATAAAAAAAAACGTTGGTGTCATGAAAAACGAGATTCTTAATTTCCACATCCAAGTCATTTATATTCAATCCCAACTTTATCCAAAATTGGATTTAAACGTATTTCACAACAAAAGATCTTCATATGTTGCATTAATAATGAACAGGTTACACCTGTATCTCGATAGCATTTGTTTAAGTGGAGATGAATATAATTATCTATATTATCTTCAATGTACCAAAATTGCAACAGCATGTGTCAGAAATAATTTAGGATATGTACATCGACATTACGAAGAGGCCCTGGGAACGCAAATGTTAATTATATTTTTTTTTTACAGTAAGCGGTGTTGTTTCGTCCGGTAACTTAGTAGCTTTAATGGGTTCAAGGTGAGATAATATAGAATAATTTTACAATATACATCTATAAATAACCTTAGTTTAATCTATTAATTTCCATTTATATATAAATTGTATAGATTAGATTATAATCAAACATATTAAAGTAGAATATAAATATACCAAGTTTGAAGTTATAACTGGTATGATTAAGATTATGTAACATGGGAAATCCTAGTGACCATTTTTGTAGAAAATACAAATAGGCCACATTCTAGACTTATGTTTAACAAATTTCGCTTCGACACCAAACCTCCATTTCTTTATCCCAAAAATTATATTTGAGAATTTTTTTTATTAGAATACAGAAAAATCAACATATAATATAAAATCTTAGACGTTGATCTACAGTTAATATTATATCATTTAGTATATCATTAATGGTGTAATTATTATGTCGTATGTTTTTGCGAAATACAGAGGTACTCGCAATACATCAGCAGTGTCGAAGATACTAGAGAACAAAATTAGAAACATTAAAATAAATCTAAAAAATGAGACAATACCACTACGAAAAAAATGAGATAATACACTATTATACATCTTACACAGATGATATCATCTAATAACGACCCTTTGATATTTAGGATATCACGATTCAGTTGCAACAATAATAAGGAAAAACAAAAAATGTATAGATTAGATTAAAATTGGGATTAATTATCGAATATTTAATGGTAAATTGTTTGATGGGTATAAAACCAGTGATAACCAAATCAATATTCAATATAATTTCTACTCGCTACAATTTAAACAAGAGATAATTATAAAACATAAATCATTTTCTGGAATTTCGGCAACATGTGACAAGTACTAAGAGATATAGTTTCTGAAAGATTCACTGTTCTCATTGAATGGTTTTTTGATTCAGTGGAGCCGGCAAGACAACGTTGCTGGCGGCGATCAGTCGCAGAGATAAGAGCGCGATTACTGGCTATCTCATGCTTAATGGAAGGTTGGCTGGAGCTGACCTCATTGCTCGTATCTCCGGCTTTGTGCCACAGGAGGACCTGGCCATTGAAGATTTGACAGTCAACGAGCATATGGAGTTTATGGTATGTACGGTGTATGAGTTTTAAAAAAAATCCACACGTATTACAGCTTTTCTTACTTTGGTATGATTTTCGGTAAGGACTAAGCTTTCTGAGTACATGTAAATAATAGCAATACGCTTCTCTCGTATGACGAACGGCGAGATTGTTTATGAAATAACTATTAAATAAGTACACTGCATCTCCTGTATCTCTGTATCTATGACTTTGTGGAATTACTACAGTCAGGTCATTTATCATCAGTTTGATTGTGCACCGGTTTAATTCTCCCATCCTTCTTTCATCATCTGATTCGAATTCGAATTTAGTTAAAAGTATTTTATGTCTTAAAACGTATGATTGCGTCAGTGTTGAATAGTTATCTTTACATGATAAGGAAACACAGGTGTTCCAAAAATATGCAACAATTTCAAAGTCCATAAGTAGTAATAGGATAAAATAGTTTTTTTAAATATTGTGAAAAATAACCACATTAAAACAAGTCTTTAATCTAAAAAATAATATCGTTGAGGTGACCTCTCTTGCGTTGGCGACTTTCCTTAAATCAAATAGGTAAGCAGCTAGGTAGATAAAGGTTTCAGGAAATCTCCTAAAGACTTCTGGAGATAGAGGTTAGTTTTTCTTTGATGTTTGCTCGCAACTGTTCCAAACTCTGTGGGAAATTTTCGTAGTCATTAAATTTAATATAACTATCGAAAGAAACCCGGTGGTAACCGTACCTGGTCCAGATTCCTGGAGATATTAAATAGCTCATTCGATGTCTCCCGTTTTCGTGGTAATTAATTATGTAAAGCTTAAATTGTTTTGTTCTTGTGTTAGTGCTTCTTAGGGTTGCTCACATTTTTAAAGCTCCGAATGGAAAATCATGCCATTGTAATGCGTGGAGGTAGTGTGACTATTCTTCCCATTGCATCCTTCCAAAAGTAAGTTGCACAATTACAATTATTTTAGGATTATAAAACTTGGTGAAGCAAAACTAAATTAGAATGGTCCAGAAAATTTCACGATGAAGTTGAGCATATTAGTGTAAATGTGCCACGTACCTTAGGAAATGTTGTCCTAATTAATAATCCTTACCAACGTTGTGTTGGTATAATTCAAATTGCATTGTAATTTTTTGCTATCAGATGTAACCGATTCCGTTGCTCAAGTTACATGCACCGAAGTTGAGTCCATAATTAAAAATCTGCGACCATGCAAGGCTACCGGCCCCGACGGCATCACCAACAAGGTGATAAAACTTCTACCCATGTCCATTTTACACTTACTGGTGTTAATTTACAACGCGGCCATACCTAAAGGCACCTTCCAGAACACCTGGATGGAAGCTGACATCATAGGTATTCTTAAGAAACTCATCAACCTCGAAACACCCAACTGATCTATGAGCCTATCGACCCATAAGTCTACTCAAAGTATTGGGTAAGGTATATGAAAGGCTCGTCCTCGCCCGTCTCAAGGACTTCATGCTGTCCCGATGACTACCAATCAATGAGCAGTTCGGGTTTCGCACCCAACACTCATGCACACATCAAGTGCACCGCATCACGGAGCACATTATCAGTAAATTCCTTCGGGGTTGCTGGGGCACTTTTGCTCGTCGTGGCGAAAGCTTTTGAGAAGGTCTGGCACGACGGGGTCATATTCAAACTATATGAGCTGAGTGTGCCAGATCGACTCGTACTAATCGTACGAGACTTTCTCCACAATCGCACCTTTCGGTACCGCGTCGAAAGAACGAGTTCTGAGGTTCACCTCATTTGTGCCGGAGTTCCACAAGGCTCCGTCCTAGGTCCCATTTTATACACATTCTACACCAATGACATACCGCGCACTCTTGGTGTAGAGCTGGCCCTTTTTGCCGATGACACCGGCCTCTACGCGTCTGGATTCAAACCAGACCTATTTGTATACGCCTCCAATTTGTAGCCATCACCTTAGGGAGGTTTCGGAAATGGAGGATCGACGTTAACCCCACCAAAAGTGCAGCCATGTATTTTTCTCGTCGCAACAAATCGCCGCAACTCCCAACCATAGAGTTATTTGATCGTCCAATCCCCTGGGATAAGACAGTCAAATACTTAGGCGTTACTTTGGATGAAAGACTCACCTTCGGTCCACATATCAACTGCGTACGGAATCGAGAAGCGTTCGCCCTAGGTCGTTTGCACCCGTTACTCAATATAAATAGCAAAATGTCCCTGCGTAGTAAAATTACACTATACATAGCGTGCATTCGACCACCAGGGTCCAAGCCTTTCATAAAACACTACACACGTACATTGCACCCTCATATCGCCCCCGTCGACGGCGAGGGCGTTGCAAACAAGGTTATTCGCGATACCGCCATGTCACAGGCCCGATCTCTCCAGTCAATACAGATAGAAGCGTTGCTGGAGTTTCTTGCGCCACTTCTTCTCCAGTGCCCACGCATTCCGAAGTAGTGGAACGGATAACCAGCTCACGGAGTCCTCAGTTCCGTGAGGCCTGTGTACGTTGAAGCTGTAAGAGCCGCATAGGCTAACAAATTATTCTTATTATTATCAATCAGAACGTAATATACGAGTACATCACTTCTTAACGCCATCAGGATACATTTCATGTATTAATTTATATCACTTAATAAAAAACATTCAAGCTTATTTATTACCTACTGTCTATTGTATAGATCTCAGTAAATGTAAAGAAGCTATCATATATAAGATAAAAAATAATAATAAGCAACATTTATTTTACAAATTTATGTATATGACCAATTTATGATCCCATTTAAAACTGTTTTTATTACCTGTCCAAACATAATACTGTTAAATAATCCAGTCTTTCTAAAAGATGATATTTTAACAAGTTTACAATCAGCCATTAAAATTAGATTTTATTTGTCTGAATTCGCACGAGAATATGAAAATTTGCGTTAACATGCTTTACGTTATGACGTTGTGGACTTACAAGACAAGACTATTTAGCTATTCATTAAAAATGTTAAATGTAAATGAGAAATTAAAATTATAAATGATAGACATATTTATTATAGATTTTAATATACTAAGACACTTTTTTTCGCTGTATATGTAGGTTGTCCATGAAAATAGGACAGCTGCTCAAACACGGGCTAGGCTACTGAGAAGCCAATAAAAAGAGTTAAGAAAAAATATTCATTCCTTAATGAATAATAAACATTTGAAGTTTATTTAAAACATATTTTTTTCTGATAGATATTTTGTCTTACGTATATAGTACTTAAACTATAATATTGGTTTATTTCGCTGTATTCTTAATGGATGTTGAAAATAGAACAGTGATTACATTGCCATAGCAAATGAAGCTTCGCCTTAATATTGTTAAAAACTCAGGATAGGGACATAGCAACTATCTGCTGACTCTCTTTATGCAAGAAAAAGAGGGTTGTACTCAAGGAAAAGTGAAATTATTTTAAGGTAGGTATCATCAATCATTGGCGTTGATTACTACCACATTTAATTCTATGATCTCAGTAAGTAGTGTATCTTGCTAACTAACAGCCAAATCACAGGTCAGGATCACAGGGAGGATCAAAAGTCTCCCATTCCTGATTTGTTAAGAGGTTAGTGTTATGGTGTGGATTAATATGCAATGTCATGCATCAAAAAAACTGTAAATTATTATAATTAAATATAATTTATAAAATTACTGTTAAATAACATTAATAATTTCAATTTCAACAGGACGAAGTTCATCTCTGTACTTTACATTTAGACGTAAAGACGGCAACAAAAGCACCAACGTATTTGCCGCTGCGTTTCGCTTCTACTGCTTTTTATGTGGGCGCTTTCATAAAACACTACACACGTACATTGCACCCTCATATCGCCCCCGTCGACGGCGAGGGCGTTGCAAACAAGGTTATTCGCGATACCGCCATGTCACAGGCCCGATCTCTCCAGTCAGTACAGATAGAAGCGTTGCTGGAGTTTCTTGCGCCACTTCTTCTCCAGTGCCCACGCATTCCGAAGTAGTGGAACGGATAACCAGCTCACGGAGTCCTCAGTTCCGTAAGGCCTGTGTACGTTGAAGCTGTAAGAGACGCATAGGCTAACAAATTATTCTTATTATTATCAATCAGAACGTAATATACGAGTACATCACTTCTTAACGCCATCAGGATACATTTCATGTATTAATTTATATCACTTAATAAAAAACATTCAAGCTTATTTATTACCTACTGTCTATTGTATAGATCTCAGTAAATGTAAAGAAGCTATCATATATAAGATAAAAAATAATAATAAGCAACATTTATTTTACAAATTTATGTATATGACCAATTTATGATCCCATTTAAAACTGTTTTTTATTACCTGTCCAAACATAATACTGTTAAATAATCCAGTCTTTCTAAAAGATGATATTTTAACAAGTTTACAATCAGCCATTAAAATTAGATTTTATTTGTCTGAATTCGCACGAGAATATGAAAATTTGCGTTAACATGCTTTACGTTATGACGTTGTGGACTTACAAGACAAGACTATTTAGCTAGTCATTAAAAATGTTAAATGTAAATGAGAAATTAAAATTATAAATGATAGATATATTTATTATAGATTTTAATATACTAAGACACTTTTTTTCGCTGTATATGTAGGTTGTCCATGAAAATAGGACAGCTGCTCAAACACGGGCTAGGCTACTGAGAAGCTAATAAAAAGAGTTAAGAAAAAATATTCATTCCTTAATGAATAATAAACATTTGAAGTTTATTTAAAACATAATTTTTTCTTAGAGATATTTTGTCTTACGTAAATAGTACTTAAACGATAATATTGCTTTATGTCGCTGTATTCTTAATGGATGTCGAAAATAAAACAGTGATTACATTGCCATAGCAAATTAAGCTTCGCCTTAATATTGTTAAAAACTCAGGATAGGGACATAGCAACTATCTGCTGACTCTCTTTATGCAAGAAAAAGAGGGTTGTACTCAAGGAAAAGTGAAATTATTTTAAGGTAGGTATCATCAATCATTGGCGTTGATTACTACGACATTTAATTCTATGATCTCAGTAAGTAGTGTATCTCGCTAACTAACAGCCAAATCACAGGTCAGGATCACAGGGAGGATCAAAAGTCTCCCATTCCTGATTCGTTAAGAGGTTAGTGTTATGGTGTGGATTAATATGCAATGTCATGCATCAAAAAAACTGTAAATTATTAAAATTAAATATAATTTATAAAATTACTGTTAAATAACATTAATAATTTCGATTTCAACAGGACGAAGTTCATCTCTGTAATTTAATTTTTTGTATTTCCATTTAGGCGTAAAGACGGCAACAAAAGCACCAACGTATTTGCCGCTGCGTTTCGCTTCTACTGCTTTTTATGTGGGCGCTTTCGCGAAACGCATATCAAATACGCAGTTCGAACTGCGAGAGCAACCAGTTTAATGTTCTACCCGGTACTAACATCCCGTCTGCTAATTCGCACCAAGCTTGGAGTATACAAGACTTATATCCAATCTCTCTTGACATACGATGCTCCAGCGTGGTACCCTTTCACGTCTGTCAATCATCAGAAACGTCTGCAGCCCCAACAGAACCTGGCTGTTAGGAGAATCGTGGAAGCTGGTCGCTACGTCAGGAACGATAATATCGTATCAAACCTAAAACTCGAGACTATCTCCTTTTCAAGATATTCCTTGTCAAGGATGAATGTAGATGTCATCGGCCGCAGGAATCACTGACCATCAGGTGAACTGTGTGCTCATTTGTTACTTTCTATGTAATAAAAAAAACGTTCCGTACCGCAAAATATGTATGTATGTGTGTACGTATGTATGTCTAATTCTTTTGCACACTCTACAGCTTAAACCTATTGATGGATTGATCAGATCAGTGTTCATGAAAAAGAAAATTGAGGAATAATAATTAGTTAGTATTTTTAATGCAGTCGGGTTTTTTTGTTTCAATTAATAAATCATATTGATTGTTTTTTATTGAAATTAAGCAGACAATAGTTTCATTATTACAGAATCGTTTTTATCCGAAAAGGTCTGTGTATTCTGATATAACAGTTTTACTAATAAGCAAATGCTTTCTACAAAGCTACAGTTGTGAACTAACCTTTATTAATCGATTTGAGACTTTATTATTACCTATTTTTTCGATTAACTTTTTAGTAAGAATAGTTAGTCGAATACGGTCTATTGCATGTGTTACACGTCGCGTACGCATAAAATCGTTTGGTCTTATTTTTCCGTTTGTTTATTTTTGTATGATGATATGCCATTTTTCCAATACGACAATGTATAGTATACTGATATGGTATATGGCATGGCTAATGGTAATCAAGGTGAATCGTTGCGTTTGTATTTGGACTACTTTAGACATAGTAATGAGTAATTCTACCATTTGAAGGCATCGAGAACTCTACCGTTCTGATTCGAGTGGTGCAAAGATTGCGAACTTATGGTACATCATATTCAGTCTCCGGCGGCGAATGACACCAAAATTTACGAGACTTAATTCTCACTTATTTCGATGAGAATCCGGAAGATAGTACTACATCTGCGGGTAAGCTTCTGGAATTATCCCACAACACGGTACACAAGGTACTGAATCGATCACGGTACAAAAGGATCTACGACTTAAGCTCTCAACTGTACAAGCCTTGCAACCGGATTATTATTAAAGTTGCATTAATTACTGCCTGTGGCTGTTGGAGAAACTTAATGATGATGCCAGTTTCATCAGCAATGTTTTGTGGTGTGTCGAAAGTACTTATCAAAGGAGTGGAATATTCAATCGTCGAAATACTCATGTGTGGGCAAGAGACAATCCACATGGGTTTAGCAACACTGCACATCAACGTCGTTGGTCCATCAATGTGTATTCTTGTCAATTTTATTATTATATATATTTCCAACAATATGGAGCATCTACACATCACAGATGGACCACCTATAGATAGGTCGTAATGGACCACACCCATGGCCCGCAAGGTCACCAGATTTACCCTTTAGATTTTATCTTATGGCAGTGGTGGGCAAACTTTTTTAATGGCGGGCCACAAAGTTTAATAAATTCTAGAGGAGGGCCAGAATTAAAGAAAAATGCATTTTGTATTAAAGCTGTTTAATAAACAAAATACCTTTTACTTTTGAGCCTTGTTAGGCGTGTGAGACATATGGAATTGTTTTTGTATTTCCATAATATTTTCGAAAGCAGGTTCCATCTGTGACGAAGCAACTTTCAGCAGTGCGAAGAGATGTTCATCATTCAATCGGTTTCTGATTGAGTTTTTCCGCATTTTCATAGGTGAAAAGGTCTGTTCGCACACATAAGACGACGCAAACATCGCCATAATTTTCTGGGCGTGAGTAATGATCTTTGGGAATTCAGCTTTTGGTAGTGCTCTATAAAAATCTAGTTTTGTGGAATTCAAGAACTATTGCTTTAAATTGGTACTGGACTGCATTTCAATAATTCCAACTGCAATTCAGCAGATACATTTACCGGATATACATTAAACGGCATCGAGAAAACATCTAGCGATGATTGAATGTACTTAAAATCTTGAAAGTTCATTTTAAATTCTGTGTGAAGTTTTTTCAACGCTTGACTGAATTCTTGTAGTTTGTTCTCACTCACTGGTGACATGGATTTTAAACGCGGAAAGTGAGTTAAATCGTTCTTTGCCATGCAATTATAAAACAGAGAAAGCTGAGTTTTAAATGATTTCAGACAACCCCAAGTCTCATCTATAAATTGGTTCTTTCCTTGCAATTTCTTATTTTATTGGTGAGATTTAGATTTTATTTTACGCGCCGAAATGCTGACCAGAATATTTAGGATGGATGGACTCTCGGCGAGCCAGATTAAATACTTCCGTGGGCCGGAGCTGGCCCGCGGGCCGTACTTTGCCCATCACTGTCTTATGGGGTTACATAAAATATGAAGGCTTATTGACGGAGTCGCTGACAGAAGTAATCATGCGAGTTAAAATGATTACTGCCTTTAATAAAGTAAGAAGTGATGCATCGCAAATTTTTCCTCGTGTGCATCGTGACACGGCACGACAAGCTCGTGCATGCTTGACTGTGCAAGAGTGAAATGTTGAACATTTACCATTTTAAAAATTGTATACAATTACATACCTAAGTGAAATGAGATCATCGATTTTTCTTTAAGAAAAAAAATTATGATAACTCTAAAAAATCGAGGTTTAGTATCGTGTAATCGACTACTAAAAATATATAAATAAGTGTTTGTATCGAGTTGTGGTGGTGTTGATGACAGTTTTTTCATACGATCATCTAATGGCATACTTTAATTAAAAGGTCAGTGCATTGATTTTCTATATGACATAGTTAATAAGTAATTGTTATCTTTTAATACGAGTTAATGATGGTTAGGGCGAAGCATGTCCGAAGAAAATTATAAATTAGATCATGTCTATTTATTTATAACATTTAGCTAATAAGGCACATTCTTTTTAAGATTTACTATAAAGTAAAATAGCTTAAAGCTGCTGTTCCGTTTTCATGTACACCTGTATATCGCTTTTTCGAATATGACTTTTTGATGTTCTTAGCATTCCGAAAAGACTCATAAATTATGTAAGTACACAAAATAAAATAATTAAGCGTTAATATAAAGTCGTGGCACTTCTAAATCCAATACTTTTATTATACATTAAATTGATATTTAAACAGATATCCGCGATCGAATTCCCACGCGATTCGTTTTCACAATAAAATATTCAAATATATATATTAAATTGGATTATGAATACTGTGCCTGTTAAGTGTGGATATATGAAAGGTTGCATGATATTACCATATTTTCATCAAACGTTAATCGTAAAATGTTGGTTTAACTGACATTAATGATAATTAAGCCTCAATGTTAGGTAAACTACTTTTAAACGTAAAACTACTGTTAAATTATATTATAAATATGCATAGATTTATGAAATATCAATTTTATTTTGATTTATAGTAATAAAATAATAGTATTTTACTGCTAGTCTGGTCTTTACATATTATCGTGTATACAGTCGAATCTGGATAAGTTCAAGAGACCGAAAATTTTTCGCTTATGAAGGTTTCTCATTAACCCGAATTACCAGCTTCTAGGTACCATAAATGGCCATTATCACTCATAGAGGTTAAATAAATAGTACAGCAAATATGTAGTGAATAAATGTATGTATATTAATATTTGAAATAAATTTTACTCACAAAAAGCAATCAATAAGTCTTACACATCTATTCATAAAATCTAATAAAAAAATGTTCTCTATTTACGTATCCAAAGTCTCGGTCGGCGATCGGTCTGCTTCATCTTCACTGTCATTTCAGTCAGTACACGTTGCCACAAAATTCTGTATGATCTGGTCACCTGCAAATACTCCGGCGGTAGCCAAGTCATCATCAACTTGTACAGAATCTTCAAAGGTTGGCGTTAACACATCACCAATAGATTCGTGATACACAAGCTTGGCCTATTCCTGATTGTTAGGTCTAGCTTCAACTTCATTATCCTCTTGTAGAAATTCTTGTTTATCTGGGCTGATACAAAATCCAGCTTTCTTGAAACTGTTATTGACAGTACCATTAGTTACTGTGCACCATACTCTCCTTGAAATTTTCGTGGCTAGAAGTACGTTAATATCATGGTTATTGTTTGCTTCGTGACATGTAAGGGTACTTTCTTTGCAGAAAAAGGGTTTGAATGTGTGTATGATACGTTGAAGTTTACTGGAGGTATTGGCAGGCAAAAACATGACTTACATTTTAAAATATTGGTTATTCCGTATGGGTAATTGTTAATATAAGCAGAGTTTTTTGTGTTTATATGTAAATAATATCTTGGTCATACAAGCTTTTGTGTTATTGGCATAATCAATAAGTGAGGTCTTGACACTTTAAAAACATCTAGGTCATTTTGTATTTCCGATCATGGAAAGTGGGAAGAATATATATATATATATATATATATATATATATATATATATATATATATATATATATATATATATGTATAATATATATTGAAGAACAGTTAGACACTCCTTTCTTTGTTTTCGTTCATAACATTTTTGCCCTTAAATGTAAATGTTTTATAAGGAGGACACTTAAAGAACTAAGCAGTTTCCTCCTCATTGTAAATATCGTCTGGATCATACCCCTTTAAAAGACTAGTGAGATCTTCAGCCCATCGGTTACACACGCATTGGTCCACAAATCTACGTACCCCAGTGGATTTTTAAAAGCTATATCATGATGTCTTTTAAAAACCCTCTAACCAGCGATAACTAGCGATATTCTGAATGCCTCTCTGAATCCTCCTCCTAATATTTCCGTGTCCCTCATAGCACTGAGATTTTATAGTCTTTCATTATGCGATTTCCCGCACTTAAACACATTCACGATTTTATTTTTTTCACTTTGAGATAACATTTGGATTTTGCTTTTAGACATGACCGATCATTTCTTTGCCATTGAATTAATCAACTATAGTAAGGTACATTGACTAGTAAAAGTGAGGTCCAAATGTGCGCAAAGACAACGTTAGCACCTAAGTTCCCTCAAATTTTAGAAAATATCAACAGCAGTAAAGCTGCTATTGCTATAACTCATTGTTAAGTTCAAAGAGATTTAAAAATACTTCTAAAACATATTATAAAACAAAACCGGAATCAGAACCAAATCCCGGTTTATACTATAAATCTGTTTGAACGCTCCGACGGTATGCTTCGACCTCCGATTAAAACCTCCGCTTCAAAATTACCGGATCCGATGTCGAAATCGGAGGTGTAATATCAATCGGAAGTACCGACCTTTCGGAATCGGAATCGAACCTCCGTAACATCCCTAGTATATACATATGTCGTTGTTTTGTAGCATATTCGGCCCGTGATCATTTCAAATACGCATTACGTGGGCTAGACAAGGCAAAGACATGAGAGCGAGGGTATCTACGGGAACATTTGCTGCATCTTTTACATGTTAAATCCATTTGTTGAAGATAGAATGAGTGCTTTTGTGGGCGGAACTATAATATAGTCGATGTTTCCTTTCTGGCGATGTCGTGATCGAAAATCGATAACAACAAAATAACATGTAACTATAAGTAATTTTACACAGTAATAAATTATCAAAATTTATTTGATTTGACTCAACTCATAGTCATTGTGACTTCACGAATCTACTTCTGAGCATATACTCAACCAAGTCACCATTGTGTTTAGTTATATTTTTGAGTTTGGCAAGTTGATATAATAATATTAATGTCCTCGTCAGTCAGTTTACTAATGTCTTATGTTCTGACGTTTACAATACGGCATAGTATTGTATATTTTATACTAGGGTGTGAAAAAAGCAAGGCTTTTTTCTCTTAGTTTATTACTTCTTTATTTAAATGTCACTTTACCAGTTTTATATCATTGCTTTGTAGTGACGTAAGCAGATCCATAAACTTTTTCTTCTATGGAAATGGCTGCAATAATTTATCCTAATCAAATAATATCTGTAAACTTGTCTGCTAAGCTTATTAGTATCAAATACGCCAGGTTGAGAAGCGATGTCTTAGACAATCAAGTTTAAGGAGTATTTTGATGAAAATTATCGCTCAGTAAGAGTATATGCTACAAAAACATCCAGTCTAATCCACTTCATTTCCCTTGGATAGATGCGACCAATATGAGTAGAGCAGATATAATCATGACCTTTCAGCTTCGTTCTGGTCATACCCCACTTAACTGTTTTGCATATTTGATGGGAAAAGTCCCTTCTGCAAATTGTAAAGAAAGCGGGAAAAATTGAAGACAAATATGTGCGTATCGAGGCCGAAACATAACAATTTATAAGTAGATTTAATATTAATTTATATGAAGAAGGTGCGTGTAATAAATTAAATTCTTGCCTTTCCGCAGTAGGATGAGGCTAGAATGTTATACTATATTGTTAAAGCTGGACTGTATCGTAGATGACCTTACATTGTAAGTTTACTAATGAGTGTGATATGATCATTGACCAAACCTAAAAATAAAACGCGAGAGTATTATTTTTAGGGATTATTAAAGTATTATATAATAAGTATTTTCGTAATCAGCTTTTGAGACTTTTATCCACGTTTTAGTAAGAATCAAGCCAAAGGTACAGGGTCATTCCTGAGGAGTAAAAGCTATGTATCTTCACCAGTAACTTTGTTTTTTCGGGTACAATGATACGAAAGTGATATGGTATGCTGCTATTAAAAGATATTCAAAGATATACTGATATTCTGTGAAAGCTTCGTAGTTAATAATTTTCCCAATTCCAATCGTACTGTATCCATTCTTACTGCAGTCTTGGCTTTAAAATATAATAAAGAGTACATAGCAGTAGAAGTAATATTCGAATTCCACTAGGCACGTCTGATGATGGATAAGCGGTCGAGCGCTGTGGTGAGGACGCGACGCATTCAGCAGCTATTGGGCGAGCTCGGAGTCGTGAACTGCACCCGCACCAAATTGAAAGCTCTCTCTGGAGGTGAGAGGAAGAGAGTCGCCTTGGCTGTTCAGGTGAGAAACTTAGATTTTTTTATGAAATTAAGGTTGACAATTGACTTTATGGTAAGTGACTTGTTGTGTGTTGACCTAAGTGATTGAGTTCACTTAATGGTAAGTGATGGCTGCCACTTGGAACCACTTACATACATCTTCAAAAAAAAAAGATGAGGACTGAGATGGATTGCCTCGTTATCAGTAACTGGGTTTCCGGATACACTTATCGAACGAGACAGCATCGTTATTTCATGCAGGTAATCTCTGAGGGCGTGAACCTTTTCCGGTCGAACCGACCCATTGATGCTGGGTCGGTTCGACCGGGAAAGGTATCGAGAAAAAAAACCCACCACGTGGATCTATCACTGAGAAATAAAAGCACACACGCAACAAAGTAGTTGTAGTTTAAAATATTGTTTTGATGAATGTTATTAACATTAAAAAATATTTTTTTTATTTGATGCTTGGCTTATAAGATAGTAAGTGTGACGTAATTGTTAAGGGACGTTTATATGAACCGTGACACCATAGCGTCGTAATCGAAATGTATCACAAAAATTATAAAAAACGATTAGGTTTAGTGATTACTAAATTAAATTTTCTAAATTATCGGATATAATTTTATAAACTTTGTTATAATTACACGGATAATACACATTGAATAAAACAAAACCTTAAAATACTGTGAGCTCTTTCTACGTTCAATTTACGTTAAAAATTAAAAGAGTACAATTAAAAGCTGACAGTAGTCTGAATTAACTATGACAACACCAGAGCGTCAAAGATAGAGGTAGGCGGAGGACCGGACCGCGAGAGCGGTAGAGCGTAGAGCCAAGAATCTGTTGATGTTTATGCTGTTGGCCTAAGCGGCTCTTACAGCTTCATCGAACTCAGGACTTAAGGAACAGGGGCCTATGAGCTAGCTGGAGAGCGTACAGCTCGTAGTATCTTAAGGCTTTGTTTTATTTAATGTGTATTATTTATTGTACATAAATATAACAAACTATAAAAATATTTGCGACAATTTAGGAATCACCATTAAACCATTGTTTTTTATAATTTTTAATGATACATTTCGAAATATCAGGAATTTATAATAAATTAAAATAAATTCGTTACAATTTGTTTTTTGAATATAAAATGGTAACAGTTTTGGAATAATTTAGATTGGAATGCGGTAAAAATAACAAAATTTTATTGATTCCAACAAAAAATTCTTAGTTTCCGCTTCAAATATGTGTGACACATATTTAGAGCGGAAACTAAGAATTTATTAGCTGCTAGCTGGTTTCATCGAGGTCACAATGCATTGTTACAATTTAGTTTGGTGTAGGAAGCTATTATGAATGCAATTTATATTTTGACGTGAATACTTTCGCTTGTTGACATTTTCTAAATCATTTTGTAGTTCGTTTGTTCAATGTAGTTTGCATTTTAACTTATAATGAAGATATTTGAAATTGGTCATAAAATTTGGTCTTCTTTTTCTTCCATTGTCCATTATGTTACGTCTTTATAAAAAAAGATGTCGATGTATCAATTATTATTAAATATTTTTTTATTTATATTAACTATTTTATAGAACCCATGAAAAGTATTGCATTAGCAATTTTATAAGGTATTTTATAGACTGCATAGAAAAATAATAATAATACCGGGTTTATTATTAATTAAATGAAAGAAAAAGGAAAATAACAGTCATAAATAACAGTTTTTACCTTATATATATGTTCAGGTGAATTTACCAAATTTTGTCAATCACCATTTTATCATGAGACATGTTGGAAACGAAGAGAAAATGAAATTTATTTAACGAAACTGTAACAAACGTTATATTTACGTGATATATATATATATCATTACATTGAGAGTAACCAACGAGCACATTCACATGATGGTGATTCCCGCGCCTCATGACATCTACATTCATACTTGACAAGGAATCATAATGCAGATGCGTTGTTAGATGAATTGAAGACAGATGGAATGCCTCGTCACCAGTAATAAAGGTCTCCGGATCCCTACACTCACGAACCACACCAGAATTATGCTGCTATTTTACGCTATATATTATATTATTATTCTGTGAGGGAATGGCCTTGGTCGAGCTGACCCATTCATTCTGGTGATTCAAGATGGTTTTCAATATAGTCAATTGGCGGATTGAGCCTGCATTTGAGTTATTTTCCATTTTAAGAATTTTAAGGACGGATTTGCTAAGTGTTCCGTTTCATGAATCATCGTAATGAAACCTGTGTGTAGTGATCATAATGAACACTGAAAATTAAAAATTAAAATCGTATAAAAAGTTTGTACATTGGAATGGAATATCGGCGTAAGAAAGTAGTTTTGAGCTGATGTCTGGTGAAAGAAAAAAATGAACGACTCATTACTGGTTCAAGACATTCCATCTTAGTCTAAGTGAAGGGTGGGGGAGGAATGTGGGTGATACATACCATCAAGTTTATGGTGAAGTTTAATCTTCTAATCTTTAATCTTTATTTGTAACATGACATAAGTACAAGTGGTAACTCTGAAGCTTGTGCTAGTGTAAACTGTGTTACAAGCTTCAGGCTTCTCAATCAATGTTACTAGTTACAAAGTATATTTTTTTATGATATAGAACTGTCACTGTGAACTTCTAATATCCTAAAAAAAAATCGATGTCACATAATTTGTATTTAACAAATACCATCGGCTAAGCAAACAGCTGATGACCACAGAAAAACAAACCGATAAATCGACTACCAAGACATAAAAAAGTCATAGAACTATTCAGAGGCGTTGCTAGACTAGAAATTAAATTAGCAACTGGAAAGATTTGCATAATTAGATACCGTCGAGAGGATCTACTCTGGTGAGGTACCATACAGCCTTCGATTTATCGAAGTGTATAATGGTTTGTGTATAAATAGCGATCTAGGCATGAATTTATTTAACATAGATATGTTATATCCTCATATAATATTTTTGTAGGTATATAATGAACATGTAATACAATACTTAATAAGCTGGCCTGTAAAGTAACAAGGTCGACGCAGTCAATTATGTGCTTAAAACCTAGTAGTAAATCGTTAGTAGACGCAAAGAATTAAAATTACCTAGCGCTAATTACCATTGTAAGACTTACGTTAGAAATAACTACTGGCTCATTATTTTCTTTGAACGGTGGTAGAGCCACGCTGCGGCTAGTGTCCAGTTATAGCACGAATGGGTAGCCGTGGCCTAGGAAGGACTACGTCCCCACAGAACGAGTGCTGCCCCAAATGAACTGTGTGCTCGATTGTCACCCTTATAGTTTCAATACAAAAACCCGAAACCTGTAGACTTTTTTTTTGTATGCAAGATCTGAAGTGGTCTGTAACTTATTTTTTATTATTCTTAGCAACTAACGATCAAAGACAACTTTTTTATTGATTAGGTGGCAAACGAGCAAGCAGCCACGCTGTGGTAAGTGATCACCGCCGCCCATGAATATCAGCAACACCAGAAGAGTCGCAAATGCGTTGTCGGCCTTTAGGAAAGGTGTTGGATCTTTTCTTGAAAGTCCCTAAGCCATATAGGTTCGGAAACACCGCTGACAACAGACTTTCCTTTTCAGTTTTAATTTCTGTGTTTAAACAATAATCGATATATTTTTTTTATCAAATTCAATAATCGATAAGCCGATAGTTACTCCCACTAATGTACCTAGTAATTTTTGCATTTTTTTTGGCCATCAAAAGTTTTATCATTATCATCTCAGCCCAACACTATTTCAGACTGCCATAGAGTACAATGCTGATGCAGATATCCATCGAATTCCCACAGACTTGCACAGTTCACTCCACCTACGGAGGCGTCGTCCTACATTATGACTGCCAGTCCAAGGTTGCCACTACATCCGTCTTCTCTATCAGATATAGGTTTTACGAAGTATATGGCAGGGTTCAACTTGCCGTTTGCTGTTGATCTTATGTAGGTAGATTGTATGATATGGACTCCATAGGTCATCCTAAAATACGATTGCCAACCGAGAACTTTTCTTCCTCATCGGTTATTGGTTCTACGATCTTTATGGCGGCCACATTGCTACTTCAGCTTATTACAGATATCCGCGTTCATATCAAGTGTACAAATGTTAATCAATCATTTCATTCAATCCTCAAGGATGACAACGCATCTGCATTATGACTCCTTGTCAATGATGAATTCAGATGTCATGGGCCGCAGGAATCACTTACCATCAGGTGAACTGTGTGCTCGTTTGTTACTCTATATGTAATAATAATAATAATAAAAAATACAGGCCTCAACGTTAAACATCGTGGGTGATCCATGCAGGAAGGAATAGTCTTAGAAAGGAAACAAGTCTAGCTACATGTATGTCTGTCTTATCTATGGTATGTAATAGATAGTCAGCAGATCAAATTACTGTTATAGGTAACAAAGTATGATGTGTTTTGTGCTCCAAATGATTTCAACATTGATTATATAATTTTTCGATTTATAATTCACCTCCGTTTTCTGATAACCAGTGAATTTATTACTCGATACGACTGCCATTAAGGGTTTTCCAATAATGCTTTTTAAATGGGATACTTTATTCTCATAAAGGAAGGACAGCGACATAGGTTTTAAACTTACTTTTGGAACGTTTTTTCTTCAAATAAAAAACCCATTACTACAATGTAGTTTTACCATATAAAATGTATAAATATTCAGATTCCGAAAATATATATTATCTTTAATACTTGAAGAGGATTTGAAAATATTAATAATAAATTTATTAGTTTCCTTTTCTGGCAATGTGTTTTTTTCATAAGTGTTATTACGTGAATATTTATATATTTTTTTTATATTTTCCTGTTATAATAAATCTCTGTATTATATTTTAGAGATTATATAGTTTTTAGATTAAGTAATTTTTTTGAAGGCACATTTTAAAATCATGTTTTTTCTTCGTGTTCTGCCCAGTTAGGCAAATATTATTAAAATAGGATAATTACAAATATTTTAAACAAAAATGAATAGCTAAAGTAATACTAATTAAACCAAATTTAAGAATAAAAGAAATTAAACCCTACCATAATATATTTTATACTTTTATTATCACTTATCTGTGTGCTATTTTTTTTAATAAATGAGACAACCAACCGCAACCCGGTGGAACTGTAAAAAAAAATGAGAGGACTATTAATGGAACTAATTACGCTAAATTCATTGTTTTTAGTTACTAAACGATCCACCCATCCTTTTCTGCGATGAACCGACAACTGGTCTGGACAGTTCTGCGGCAAGTGCCGTCGTCAGTAGACTCAGAAGGTTAGCTGCCGGAGGAAAACTTGTGATATGCTCTGTACACCAGCCGGCTTCTGGTGTATTTGAACTGTTCCATCAGGTGGTGCTCTTGGCTAATGGGAGAATAGCCTTCCATGGGACTATTGAGCAAGCTGACCTATTCTTCGCTTCGTAAGTATTTATTGAATATATTTTTTTTTGTGGTTTCATATCCGGCCGCTCGTTTTTAATTTCATGATAAACGCTGCAATTCCTTTTCTGACGACATCGGAATGGTATGTAATAGAAGCTATTTCAAGAGTTTGGTATTGTATTTACTTGGTATGAGTATTTACTTACCCACACTTAGTAATTGTACGACATTAGTAGTCAGATACGTATACTGATTGTTTATTTGTATTTTCATATTAGCTATTTTTACCTATCAAAATGTCACCATATTTTTCGTTGTCTCAAAGAGATGTTATTGGTATTAAGTCCGCTCTTTGTGAACCTTGTGTTTTGTTTACGATACTGCAATAATGAGTATATAATTACATAAATAAATAAATAAACGAACCTAGGTTCTATCCCCGGTGTCAATGTGGAAATTGTTAATTGAAATTTTGGACTCCGATTAAGTACTTTCTCGACGTGTCTAACTTGAGTCGCGATAGAAAAAGAAAAAAGGTTTCTTTTTTAATACAATAGGACTAACATCAATCGATCACGCAGTTCACCTGATGGTATATGACTCCTGCGACCCATGATATCTTCATTCATCCTTTACAAGGAATCGTAATGCAGATGCGTTGTCACCCTTGAGGAGATGGAAGGCCTCGTCACCAGTAATAAATGTCTCCTGATCCCTACACCCACCACAGCACCGTTATGGCGCTATTTCAAGCTGGTATTCTGTGAGGGCGTGGTACTTCCCTGGTCGAGCTGACCCATACATTCTGCAGTTATAAGCAAACTGCAGCGTAGCTCTGCCACTTTGTTAAACTAGTAATACTAGACTAATAAGGTAGAACGAAAGATGAAACTAAATCCACTTATCAGACTTCTACGATTATTCTGTGATTTTTCAGTGATGAAACAAATCGATTCGGGTGAACTGTGTGCTTGTTTGTCACCAGTGATATCATAAATAAACTGTAACTAGACTAATAATCTTAGTACGAAAGATGAAAATAAATCCGCTTGAATCTATATGTTTGAGTAAAACAAGAAAATATATTTCAAAGACACGTTAAATCTTACAAGTAGACCAAATCTCTCAGAACACTGATCGTGTGTAGTAGACGTTGGATGTTGAACAAAATTCATTATAATTTTTTTTCAATACAAAAATCGTTCTATATTTATATTTAAATATCTGATTTAATGAATTTTTTTTAAGATTTGATAAGATTCGTGCGTTATACGATATGAAGGTAATAATATTGTCAGTGCAATGTACGCAGCGTGGCTGTTTCAAATGTCAATGCCGACTTGTATTATTCTTTGAAATCAAACAGCAATGGATTTGAAAAATTTTGTGTAAACTAAAGACCGTTTCAAGATAGTATTTATACTAGAGATTTGATAAAATTGTAGATAATAGAACAATCGATCGAATCGAAAGATCAAATTTACCTTGTTCGCGTATCGTGAACATTAAAAGCGAACTTCCGTTCAATGAGATGTTAACATATTGCAACAACTACTATTTCTTGGTTACACCATTATAATACTAATATAGCCGTGTTATACAATTTACAAGGATTCCTCCGAACACTTAAGAATAAATTGCTTGTTTGGATCGTCTTATATAAAACGGATGCAATAAAAAGGTATTTAGGATGAACATGAAAGTTTAAATATCCAGTTACTACCAGTTAATAATTATTTGTTTTTTCGTTTATATCATTTAATCGACAATTACTGGACTGCAATAGAAATAATTTAATGTGGCAGAACATTTAATTCTATCCTAGATTATTTGAGTAATTTACGTTACGAATTTTGGAAAAGACTTCTTTCTTGGAGAAATTTGTATGTAATAAATTGTAACGTAACTGACGTACGCAGTAAATTCAATGTACTTAAAAAAAGTTGTGTTTCCGCTTTTACTTAGAAAAACAGTTTATTATCTAAACAATTTTGTTCTATCAAATAGGTTTCTTCTAAACTAAAGTTTAAAACGCAATTGAAACGTTTGGGACTGTTTATATAATATTTAACAGGAAAACCTGAAGGCACTTTTAGGACGTTCAATTAAACAACGAAAAATTAGAACCATAACTCTAGTACAAATAGCTTAGCTTGCTTTCAAGTTTACGAAGTTGTTTCCACGTTGAAGAAGCAAGCAAATTGTTAATCGAGTATTATAAAACGTTTTTTATAACATATAACATCTGTGTGTATAATAAAACAATTAATAATAATTTAATCATTATTGGCGTGGTGCCTGGCAATGGTTTAGGGTACGGTATGGTCTGAGAAAACATTAAGTTGTAGGTTCGAATCCACCTTTCGACTATTCGGGTTTCTCCAAAATAGTCTCGGTTTATATTTTAACTTCTATTATATGATTTAAATACAACATTAATTTTAATTGCTTAAAACTGCAAAATATCTTTATTCATTAAATAACTAAAGATAAAAAAGCCATACATAGGTTTAAATTTTCCATCTACATTCCTACATCATAGAATGTTCGACAATATATCTATACTAAATTTACTTCATTTATATTCTATTGTAAAAATGATGGTCCGACAACGTGTTCCTATCTAAATGACACATAAAAGATTATTATCAAATTTTATTAGTTAGTTAAAAAAATACATCGATATATATTTATGGACCATTCAGTAAGTTGTAATAAAAGTAACGTGATATGATTTTATATTCGACAATTTGAGGTTTAATATTTTTGGACACCGATAATTTTCATGTATAATAACTATAATATATATCTCCGAGAGATTTCTAAATGCAGGCCTCACTATAATATACGTTTCCGGTGAAGTTTAAGTGCATATCGTACGTACCCTGATAAAAATTATAATTTGGTTATGGTTGATTCCAAATATAATGGTTATCATTTGCGTTAATGCCATAACCAGTAAGATTTTATTAATATATTCTCCGTGTTAGTGTAATTTTTGTATTCGTATCAGCTTCCCTAACGACACTAACAACGAAGTTACAAAATAAATTGATGGGTTAAATAAAATTGGTTTTTTTCTATGTATTACTTAAAGATTTTTACGATCTATAGACGAAACAAAATACTTTTATTATTCATGCTTGACCGATGTAGGACTACGATTTTACAGAACACATTCGTAAATTAGCAGCTTAATGCTAGTGTATTCTGACGTAGTCAGTCGTAGTAATTTACGAAATAGGAAGCTAGTAATCTATCAAAGAGGCAATATATCATAGTGTGCAATACATCATGCCTATACATCTTCATCACTTATCTACGATGGATTTAAATGTTCCGGGATGTAGAGACCACTAAAGACCGGATGTCATCTTAATCAAAAGAATTATTATGACTGACGAAAGACAGTTCACTTAAAGTTGCAATTGTAGCTCAGCGGCAAATATACATTTACTTGCCGCTGAGCTACAATTGCAACCAGTGTTTTTACAGTGGTTGAGTTACACTGCAGTCTGTTTCTAGCTGCAGAATGAATGATTCAGCTCGTCTGGTGTTGCTCTCACAGAATACCAGCGTAAAATAGCAGCGTATTTTTGCTGTGTTACATCTGATGAGTGCAGGGATCCGGAGATCTTTGTTCCTGGTGACGAGGCATTCCATCTCAGTCCTCAAGGGTAACATCTGCATTACGATTCCTTGTCAAGGATGAATATAGATGTCATGGGCCGAGCGCATGAACTGTGTGCTCGTTTGTTACTTTCAATTAAAAAAGTGAAGATACGAGTGCCGCTACGTGCAGCAAAGGTCAAATTTCATTATACATCTATTATTAGTTAATAGTTTATTATCACTGTAATATTGTTCAGAAGATCAATTAGATAGAACAATTACGATTATTAGGCGCCCTCCAGACCAAAGTACAAACTTATCAAGTTAGCAAATCCTTTTTGAGGTATTCAAATCTCCATCTTAGGGATTATGTCGTTGTTGACCGCATTAAACCTCACTGGTCGCCATCAGCGCTGACGAATTATTTAATGCATCACTACCGTGTCAACAGTATATTAAAGTCGTTGTTATAAGATTTTTTATCGCTTAAATTGCTACTCAGAAAGTGTAATCTTGTTTAACTTTGGAAAGTGTTTCAAATTCTTCCGTTTGTGTCGTAAACGAGTGATAATATTCCGCTGCTCCCAATATCAGTTGGAAAACATAGAGAAGTATGCAAAATGTATCTTTGTGTCTTCTGAATGCCGTTATGCTAAATAAAAGAAACCTCTTACAAAACTATAAAATTAACTAATCTCAAGGCCGTTTCATAAAATGCCAGAATGATAATCAAATTCATTGACTTTTTAATTTGACATCGTGTATTATATCGTCTTTGAATGTTCGTAAGCATTTTCAAATGCGGAGAAAATTTTTACAAGAAATAAACCTTATATTCTTTTATAAATATGATATTTCAGATACTTTTAAATAAATCTATTTATCTATTCGTATAATGGTATACACACATATATATATATATATATATATATATATATATATATATAATCAAATATATATAATAATACTGTTTCTTTAGTTTTGAGTTGCAATGATTCGTCGTCTCATATATCTTTATTCTACTTTTGATAATAACAAAGGAATATAATTAACATATCTTAGTATTATAATATAACATATAGTCTCCGTTTAAAAATTACTTTACGGCCGCGATGGCTTGGTCGCCTGGACCAATATTAGTTTCAATATCAACGTGTTTACTATGGCGAGTAAGGAAGCTATAAACCTAAATATTTCCAAATACACCATATCAGTCCTCTAAATTGAAAACTCATCGTCATCATGATAGTTTATCGAGTCTATGTGTTTTCATATGTCATGTGAAATCAGTGCGCCTTTCACATCTATGACCGTATGGTACGTCGTAATTTGAAAATTTCGTAGTCGACCTTACTGACTATAGCTTCTTACCTATAGTCAAATAATGGGCAACCCGTAAAAAAGGGAAAATGCTTTCTTTAAATAAATTCCATTTTTTACATTATAATTAAATCGTATTTTTAATGTGGTTTCAAATTTTTTATTTAGCGTTTCGAATTTAAAAATCCACTGCTCTCTCTGAACGTTTGTAAGGCTAATAATAGACCATGTAAAAAAAGTTTACCACTCTATTATAAACGTCAAAATTGACGAGATAATTACAGTCGTGGTACAGAGCAATCAAAGCCGCGAGGTAATTTTTTATAGTTATATTTCGAAATAATTTTATACCCAAAACATATGTTCCATTAAGTTAAAGATAAAGCCAGTTGCTTTATCTTATTCTACCATGAGAATATAGATAGAGTAGAATAGATCCAGAGACACCATTTTTTTTTAGCAATGCTACAGTATTAACATATCGGTTAAACATTCCAACTATGCATGTGCTAGGAAATGGTTCATGACAAAAATCGAATGGTGCATTCGAACCCACGATCTTAAGTTTTGCAGACCATACTCTCAACCATTAGGCTATTGACACGGCATACCAACAATTGAGTTTTCGTTAAGGATGGATCTAGATGTCATGACCCTGAGTCATCACTTATGGTCAGGCGTACTCGTATATCAACCCCAAAAAAAAACAATTGATCGACGACAATGAAGACCTCGACTACGGCGGCATCGTATCACCACAAGATAACAAATGTGCTAGTTCTATTATAGTGCCATAATTATGTACATACATAATGCCTTTATGTGACTCTATATTATGCATATAAAATATATTTAATTTGATATATAAAGTTCATAGGTTATTTTTTATTACCGTTTAAGCGAACAGTATTAACAAAATTATAGATTTAAAAACCAAAATCAGAAACAATAAGCTATCTTTGTATATAATCTGTACTTCTCAATCAATTGGAATGCATAAAGAAATACAAAAAATGCTAGAACGACATTTATTAAACATGCGGCTGTTCCGGTTTCTGCTTATATAAAGTCTAGTGGATAAAAATAGACTGATGGTCCAAATAGCTAATTCGATTCATCGTTTTAAAACCAAATACCAGTTGCATTGTGCGAACATAATATTTGGGTATAATTATATTTTTTATGATGTTTTGATAGCCATGGAAATTTTATATTCGGGCGTTTGCCTTTTATATCATGGCAATTTAAGTTCGATTCCCGATAACGGGTCAATGAAGCAAAACAGCACAATTCTACCTGCAAATCTAAGTTACGGATAAAACCAAATTGTGAGACATGTGAAATCTTTGCCAATTTGAGTCGCGTGGTCGACCATGTTCTAACACCACACAGGAGGCCTATGGCTATAAGCAAAATAGGCATTTATTTAATTGTTTGTATTTTAAGACGCACTACATCTGTCTGCTCGCAGTATGCACTGAAACCAATCTGCTCAGTCTTAAGCACTGGCGGTAAGGTGGCTAGCCTTTCAGTGTTTTACAGAATCCATTTTGGAGAGTGTGCTCAGGAATTACATGATCCAATTCCCCCATCCCCGTTCCACCATCTGACTTCAGGACGCACTGCTAAATTTCATCCTTTTGTTGTGAACATCCCTCAAAATCGAACGAAGCGCTTTGCTTTGTCTTTCATTATTCGTACATAAAAAGACTGGATTAGTTTGCCCGCGTCTGTCTTTCCCTCCGATTACAATGTGGGTGTTTTCAAGAGTAGAGTGAATAGGCATTTACTGAGCTAGTGCGCCTTACCATCCACGACTGCATTTCCACTTAACATCAGGTGGGATCGTGGTCAAGCACTTGCTTAGAAAGTTTAAAAAGAAGAGCTTGTAAAGTATACTTGAATACCATTTCTAAAGAAGAGACATTCTAGCAGCAATTAAAACCGATGCCTTGACATTCAGCTTCAACGACTCACCTTGGCTGATCAAGATTGTCAAATTAATTTCTTTTTGTTCATTTATTTCTTTGTTTATTGCACCATTACTTATCGTGAATATTATATTTAGGTGATTAGCTTTCTATGATAAAATCGCCACTCATCTTCCCATCCCTAATCAAATGCAATGCAAGATATTTATAAGATCAAAAGAAGGTTCTATTGCAAATACATTGACACGGGACATTTTACAAATACAGTCAGTGTCTGACTGTGTTTGCAAAAACTAATAATTTATGATTATTTTTTTGTCTTGGCTGGGAATAGGACCTAAGACCCACTACTCATGAGTTCGATAGTTTGATTAAAAGGCCACGCCACCTTGTTTATAATAATGATAGTATTGACACGATAATAATAATATTGACAAAAAGTCATTCACACATTCAATCACACACATTCCCTTTGTTCTACCAGCCTCAGCTTCAAATGTCCGGTTGGTTTCAACGCGGCAGAATACTACGTCTCCCTGTTGGGTGTGGAGCTGGACAAAGAGATGGAGAGCCGCGAGAGGATCCGTCGTATCTGCAACGAGTGGCAGCGGTCGGACTTCGCAACTGCCATTGAAAACCGTATCGGCGAAGTCAAGGATGAAGTCGAATATTTCAATGGAACCTTGGATGAAAAGGTAACCCGAGGAAATTACTCATTTTACTTTCAATAATATTGTATTTGGTTTGAATTCATACATTTGTTGAAAAATAAGGTGTTGATTCATTTATACTGTTGCTGTAAATAAACAAGTACTTAGTGGTGGCCTAAAGGTAAGTGATGCCCGCGGTCTATGGACACCTAAATCCATTCTCAGCAAAGAATAATGATGCGTCTTTATTACTGAGGTTTCATTCGTTACTAGTAATTCGATCTCCGGATCCTATCATACACTAAATGCTATTTCACGCCGGTAAAAGAATTGATAAAAGTACTAATAACTTCAAAATATTATTCTTTATTTCAAGCAATACCTTCCATATACCGACATAATTAATTAAGTACAACAGTAATTACTTGTCAACTGCATGTTGTGAATTCATTAAAAACTTTGCGTTGTTTAAAAAAGTTCTGCCGTTAATACAACGTCTATTTATAAAATTTAAAACAGTAATATTAAATTCAGCCGCAAGCAATGTTTTAATTACAGGACATATATCTCGTAGGTAATTTTTGTTTAGGAATCCTTTCCTAAGTTTGCCAGAAACAAGCTTTTTCATTGCGTTTTTTATTGCTCTCATTTTTAAAAAAGTGGCCATCCAAACTGAAATTCGTATAAAAAATAACTCTCTATTTCGAGTAGACACAGCACAAACAAACCGGTTTGATTTTTCCGTGAACTGTTTTGAATGCCCGATTAACGGATTCAACGAATTTAAATAAAGACATCAGGAAGAACACCGTTCAAAAGCTCATAATGTAAAACTAAAAAGAACCCGAGAAAGTTCGTTAAGATATTGAAAAATTTATTTTTGGTTGGATATAAAAAAAAAGTATGGTAGTTCGAAGGGACTTAGCAGAAGTCTTGTATTGATGGAGGATATATCGCATGTAGTATGAGATAACAGTTTGACATTTTTAATGACAATTTAAAGCGATTTTCAATGGGTGAATCGGTTTTTTTTAATATTTTCTATAGCTTTCATATTTTCTTCTGTTGTTATGTTATTTATATTTTTATGCTATTATTCATAAAATGTTAAAAATATAATTGCTACACTTTCGCATTAGGGCAGTCCTGTAATGATAGTTGTAACGTTGCCTTAAATACATACATTTTAAAACAATGGTTATGGGATTCGATTTATTTTGACAAGCAAAAATAATATGACACTTCAATTTTATATCTAGATTCAAAGATAAAGAGATATCCTATTAAAATTCGCAGATTGAAATGTCTAAAGATTTTAATTAGATATTTATACAGTGAAGTGCGGAAGTTAATACAATATTTGATTTGTTCTTAAATGGTTAAATAATTTACACCCACACGGGTACACGATATAAAAATAGATATAACATGAAATATTAGCTAACAATATTTTAATTTTTGTTCCAAATTTATTGTTTATTACTAATTCAATTATAACTTGCTTGGCTAACGGACTATGTTGCGTAAATATATTAGGGAGTTGATATTCAACGTAAAAACGTCCGTAAACATGTTTTTTATTATATTGAGGGTGACGGATGAGCACACAGTTCCTCTGATTCATTATTACATCCGAACCTGTCGCCAGGACTATGGGACTCCGGATCCCTACACTCATCGTACCAAACACATCAGCGTTATTCTGCTATTTCACGCTGGTGGCTTTGGGCGGAGTGCTTGGTTCTTTCCGTTAAAGGCGACCCATTCATACCGTAGCCGTGAACATACTGCCGAGTGGCTCTAGCACTGTCAAAAAATATTTTAAACCAGTACTATCTGTTTTGGTTTCGCTATTCCCGTGACAGTCTAAAGGAAACCTCTGAGAATTATCAAATTAGAACATATTTTTGTTTGTTTCAGAACGTGTACTTCGAGCGATATTTAACACTGTTAGTATCATTACGAAATTATAACACTAACAAATAAATATGAAAACAAAAGTAGCAACGGTCTAGACACAGCTACCGCAGATTCAACGACCATGGGTGACCGAGGCAACTCCTGGAGTTGAAACCTCTTTTAGAAAAACGCCTTAAGAGTTATTGTAAAAGTTAAGAGAGTATGTAAAGCCCTGGATCTGCAAGTGGTGGTTGGTAGGAAAAAGAAGAAGAGGAAGGAGGTCTTAAGTGATAGTTCTCTGGAGAAGTCATGTCCAGCTGGAGGAGGAGGAGTGTTGTAACATGATGATGATGATGATAATATCCTTTAGTATAAAAATTATTATTCAATTCTTCCATTGGTATTATTTTTTTTATCACATTGAGAGCAACGAATGAGCACACGGCCCTTGACATCTACATTCATCGTTCACAAGGAATCATAATGCATATGCGTCGTCCATTTGAGGACTGAGATGGAATGCCTCGTCACCAGTAATAAAGGTTTCCGCATACCCTACACTCACCAGACGAAGCACAGCAGCATTATGCTGCTAATTCACGCTGGTATTCTGTGAGGGCGTGGTCCTAGCCCGGTCATTCCACAGCTAGAAACAAACTGGAGTGTAGTCTGGCACTGTTTAATATGAAACTATTATCAGTGCTAGAGCAACACTGCTACATTATATCTAGTTCTTACAGTAAGTTTATTCCACAGAGTCAAAGTAAACTATTTCGTCCAGTTCTACTGGTTGATGTGGAGAAACATATTAGCCGTGAAGCATAATAACTCAATATGGATAACGGAATTTTTACTTCTAATGGTAAGATGCATTTTTTATTAGCGTATTATATTATTTCCGACATTAACCGACAGTTAATGAAGTCGGACATTGACAATTAACGAGTTGCGACACATTACGTAATAGTTTTGTGTGATTTTTTTTGTTGTATTCGGGGTGACAAATGGGCACAGTTCATGGTGGTAAGTGATTCCTGCAGCCCATGACATCCACATTCAACCTTGATAAGGAATCATAATGCAGATGCTTAGTCACCTCCGAGGTAACAAGGACCTTATTCTTATTCTATATATTCTATGAAGACCTGATCCTTCTCCAAGCAAACCGACCGATTCATGCTGTAGCTAGAAACTCTACCTCTGTTATATATAAATAAAAAAGATAAAATTATTGATGTAAGGATTTTGGCAATGCCAGCATGATCGCTTTGCGGTAACCAAAATCCAGGCCGTGCCAGAGAATGAGAGACCAATTCAATCGATCGTTAGACCTTTGCCGTAACTTGTTTTTATGAAGACATATTTTTTATTTTGAATGTAGGTGTTACACAAATTGTCAGGGATTCTGACACCTCTTTTAATATATTTAATTTACTTTAAAAAGATTATCCGAACATTATAAGGATTAGATCGGATATATTTAGCACTTGATGGAGCGGGGTTTAAAAGCTTTTGGCGATCTTTGCGGATTTAATTGGAAGGCAGACTTTTTTATCATGCCATTTATTAAAAAAAATACCCTCAAAATGATAACCATCAAAGTATGTATACATACGTCGTAGAGCCATGCTGCAGTTGAATTCTCAGAGCGTGCCAATATAAAATAGAGGCCTGTCCTTGTTGCTATTTATATGGTGAATGGTAATAGAGGAGACCCTGATTGTTGATCATAAATATAGCATTTATATGGTGTCTTGATTTTTTATGGGACTGAATTTAGCTATCGTCGGCCGCTGGGATCCCTTACCAGGGGATAAACTGTGCTCCTTTGTCAACTTTATTTTCAAAGAAAAAAAAATTGTTTAAAGTCAAAAACCTCTCCATTGTGTCACCTTTGGAAGAGACATTTATAAATCAAAATAAATTCACACGTCGATTCCAATGTTTTAATTTCTACATTATATATTATATATTCTATTATGAAGCGAACTTTCTTAATGCACGTTCAAGATGTTTAACAAAATGTTGTAACCTAACTCCCAAAAAATGGAACGAGCGAACGCGGTAATGCAACGCACCTAATTGTTCATGTAATGGTTGGTCATAAACAGCGCATGTTATTGTCCATATGAGTGAGAGAGACAGAGTACGACAAAGTTACATTGTAGTTATTTCTTATATATAATATATATATAATATACCAAAATATTTTTCAATTACTTACATGGTTTATTGCTTTGATACATTCGTAAATATAATGCATAAACATCGAAGCTTCTGTTGGGTGTCCGATTTTACGAATATATGAAACTTGCACTATTCCGTATATTGAAAGATACTAAACTCAATACAGGTAAAAAATCTGTGCACATATATACACGAATTTTATTATATTTGTTAAGATAGACTCACATAACAATGTTAGATAATTAAGGGTAGTTAGAACCTTCGTTTTAATGTTGTTTTAGTTTAATAAAAAAGTATTAATACCAAATAAGATATAAACCGAAGTGTCTGTTAATAACAAATACGATTATTAAAAAATATTTTTAGTCTTTCTTTTGTCATTATAAGTGTTGTATTATAAATGAATAAAAAAATACATAAAAAAAGAATCAACACATGCTTTTGTAAAAATTCATGCGATTGCGACGTAACGCAAAACGTTATACTGTAATTCGTTTATAATATTATAGGATTTCACGCAGCTGAGCCACGGTATAGCTTTTATAAGTAGCTGTGGCGTGTACGATGAATAGATCGGCTCGACCGTGGAACCAACAGCCTATAAGAGAATATCAGCGAAACGCAACAGTAGCTCAGCCCTTTTTTTTGTTATAAGGGGGAGAGGAATCTTACATTACCCAAAGATCTAACATAACCGTTTCTTCCCCTCGGAAGAGGTTTCGGTTTGTAACCACTAAAACCCTCTCGGCGGCCAAGCTTAGTGCTTCAGGATCTCCTAAGGATCACACTGGCGCCTAGCTTTAATACGGCAACCCGGTACCACTCCGTGTTGCCGTCCTGCCAGGGTTCGCTATCCTGGACGATGAGCTTAACAGCAGCCCCGCTGTGTTTAATAATTTTCATCGTTTGCGACCTATTGTAACTTAAATAACCAGCTCACGGACCTCTCAGTTCCGTGAGCCCTGTGTCCGACGAAGCTGTAAGAGCCGCTGTAAGATAGGCTAACAGCATCAAAATCATCGGAATCTAGGTTGTCACTACAAAAGGCACTTTCAATATTATTTTTTTATAATAGCAGTCTCTTGTAAACATTACGATTATTAATTAACCATGCAATTTGTTGTTAACGAAAAAATAATCAAAGATAAGCTTTTATTACGCCTATATAATATTTTTTATTCATTTTTAGCGCAATAAAACAGATCGCCTTATATTCTGTTACATCATAACGAGCAGCCTTCAATACTTACGTTCACTTCATTTATTAAGCCAGTGTGATTCTCATCATGACCAATGATGACGCTTATCGAAATCTACCACGATATCTTCTGACTATAACCAGATCATCATCCCATCAGCTCAGGATATATAATAGTGGCGTAAACTTGCGCAAATAGAGGCACTCCTCACTCCTCGTCCCCTTCCATGGAGGAAGGTTCAGATGATCACACGGGGAAGGACATACATACAACACCGAAGATCCGAAGAGGAAAAATTTGTGTGCACAAATATTTGTTCTTAGACTGATAATCGAATCCAGGACCCGCGACGCAGCAGCCTGGTACTATACCCACTACACTAAGCGGCCGTGGCAGACGTATCTCACGTTATATAATAGACTACTTAGCACCTTAGCACCTTAACACCAGCGAATGTCAAAATCAATATTTTAAATTAGATAAAAAAACTAGATGACACCGACGTCAATCGGATGTCATATTTTTTAATAACGGTCCCTTAGTTGCCTATTACAATATAAGTACAGTTAGCAGTTCTAATTATATCACCATGTAAATAAGACATGAAAATATCTTGAAGCAGTTCAATGGTAAAACCTCACAACACGCAGTTCGGCTCGATCGGGGAAGTTTAAACCTTCAGAAGTATCTGACCGAGCCGAGGTTCGATCCTCTCGTGCGCTCTCGAGTCAGTTGCTTTTGCGCCCAGGATAACGGCCCAAGCCAAGGCTCCCTCTCGGGAACTCTTGTGATGGTTACCCATTAATAAAGGTCTCAGCTGAGTTCTAAATGCTCAGCAACATTTCAACCCGGTGAAGCTCTTAACGCCATCTGGCTAATAGCCAAATGGTTTAGGGTACGGTCTGCGAAATTTAAGGTCGTAGGTTCGAATCCACCATTCGACTGTTGTCATGACTCATCTCCTAGCACAAGGATTCTCAGCTTAGTTGGAGTGGTCAGCTCACTGTGTTGTGACACCTTAATCACGGGTGACAACGTATCTGCATTATGATTCCTTTATCAAGGATAAACTTGAGTGTTGTGGGCCGGCCGTGGGGAACACTTACCATTTGAACTGTGTGCTCGTTTGTGGATAAAAATACAATAAAATGCAATCTTAATTAGCATTTTAAATCTTAACATTATTGGGAGTATTCAACAAAAATCGTTTGTACCTGAAAATCAAAAAAAATGTATATGGTATTTTGCGCGCATCAAGTTTTAAAAAGAAATATATAGAGATTTAATTTCACAAGAAATCACTTCTAACCGCTTCGGTCGTTGCGATATGGCCTTAGGAAAATTCTCACGGTCGTTAAGTTGAAGTAGAGATATAAAAATATAGACAGAGGTCTGTCCTGACCTTAAGTTCGTGTATATTGTTCGTGAATAAAATGCAAAATAAAAAATCTTTTGATAATTCAGACTGTAAAATTCGAAATATTTGCGTAATTCAATAGTAGATTATTGCAATGAAATGTAACAAGACTATATACATATAAAAATTCCATTGCTGTAAATAGGCCTCCTCTTTAGGCTTTTAGGTTTCAAGTTTCCGCTTCACTGCGGATTAGCGGACTTAACATGTCTACGAAATACTTTTTTTTTCTACATATTTCTTAGACCTGCATGATTTTTTTTTAAATAAAAAACCAATAATAGCCATGCCACTAACATTACTAATATTCCAGTTAACCACTAAGCTGAGAATGCTTGTGCTAGGAGATGGTTCACGTCAATAGTAGAATGGCGGATTCGAACCTACGACCTTAAGTTTCGAAGACCGTACCCTAAACCATTAGGCTATTGACGCTCATGATGTTTTACGAGCTCGTTAATCAGCGCTAAAATGGAATTAACAATTTCGTTTGTATCGTTTCCGGTGATCAAACTCGGCTTGCTTGCGTAGCGCGAATTAAATACGAGTGCATAGACAGGCTACCGCAATTCTCTCGGTGGGTTATTGATGTGCCTTTATTTATTCTAATTAAAAAGATAGGTTTAGTCTTTGCCTAGCGCGAGAACTGATCCGACAGGTTTCATAAATTATGGCTTAAATAAAAAAATAATCTATGCTGATCAATTTGCCGTTTACTACCATGCGTATCTTATTTCTTTTACAACTGTCATAAATATCTACAACTAATAAAACAGTTAAACCATTTCCAACATATCTTGGCTATCAACTTTTATACTAATTATAGACTAGTTTGTCTTTCCAAGAATTTTTTTTAATAGGATGTTTGTAATGCTATTAAAATTACTAATTTTCTACTCCAACTAAGCTGAGACTGCTTGTGAAATGGTTTACGACAATAATCGAATGGCGTATTCAAACCTACGACCAGAACTTTTTTTCTTTCGGGCTGATAGCCTATGTTAGCCCGAGGGCTTTTACAGTTTCACCGGGTTGAATGAACTCTCACAGACCATCAGGCCATTCTACCTTCAAGAACACGTTGACACATCTAAATATGTCATCACTTTTATTGCTTTTAAATGTGACAGGCGTGCACAGCTGATGGTAAATGGTTCCTGCGGCCCATAGCACCATTATTCATCATCGACAAGGAATCATAATCCGTACCATCACCCAATGCTTCCACTCACCAAACGAATTACATCAGCTATACTATGTTGCTATTACGCTAGTATTCTGAGAAGGCGTGGTCCTTCCCCGCTCTAGCCGACCTATTTATGGCCCACGCAGAAACAAGCGTTACTCTAACACTGTCAAACTAATTCTTTACTTATCTAATCCCTGTTCAAAAATTACACAATTTTAAATTACAGCAATGATTATTAACTATTCAATTTTGCCAATGCCACGATGGTTCATGACAATAGGCTTTATTTTTAATTACAATGAGAATAACAGACGAGCACACAGTTCACCTGATGGCAAGTGATTCCAGCGGCCCATGACGTCTACATTCATCCTTGACAAGGAATCATAATGCAGATGCGTTGTCACCCTTTCGGAGTGAGATGGAATGCATAGTCACCAGTAATAAAGGTCTCCGGATCCCTATACTCATCAGACGATAGGCAGCAGCATTATGCCGCTATTGCACGCTGGTATACTGTGAGGGCGTGGTCCCACCCCGGTCGAGCTGACCCATTCATTCTGCAGCTAGAAACAAATTGCAGTGTAGCTCTACCACTGTATGACTCAAGTAGTGAATGCGAATCTATGACATTACCCCTTTCTCATTTTTTATTGTATAGGGCGTCAAACGAGGACACAGTCCAAACGATGGTAAGTGATCCAAAAACTGTGATGATCAGGACTAAGATCGAATGCCTCGTCACCAGTAATAAGAGTTTTCGACTCCTTACCAAACGAAACACGGCGGCGTATAATGCTATTTTACACCGGCATTATGTGCGAGCATGGTCCTGCCCCAGTAGAGCCAACCGATTCATTTTGCAGCTAGACCTAAACTTCAGCGTAGCTCTACTATTGGTGTTTTGATTTAAGCTTTTAATGAAATTTTATTTTGCTTTTTCTAATAGTACCTTTTTCCCTCGCAGTTCGTAGGTCTCATTATATCGGTGCCTTACGCCGGACTCTTCAAAGACTTGGATCAGCGCGACATCCAGAACGCCGAGGGTCTCCTGTACCTCACCATCACGGAAACCATATTCCTGTTCATATACGCCGTATTCATCACGTTCCCTAGCGAAGTGCCTATATTACTTCGGGAGACTGCTAGTGGACTTTATTCCCCATTACCTTACTATTTATCGAAGATGATATTCTGGGTGAGTACATGTTTAATAATTATTCTATAATGGACAACATGTTTTGCAGTTAAGTCAGTAGTCTACAAAACATCAATGTTTTCCTACTGACTTTTTTATGCAACTGAAGGTTTTATATATTTTTTTTATTTTTTAGCAATGTTAGTATAACATTATAAATATTCCAGTTCATTTCTCCAGACAATCTAAAAAACCTTATGCTAGGAGATGGTCCACGACCATAGTCGAATGGTGGATTTGAACTTACGACCTTAAGTTTCGCAGACTGAGATAAATTCCTCGTTGTCTGCAATAAGATAGCTCTGTGGCGTCCTTTACACAGCATATGTTCCTTGCTGGCATTCAGTAACTGGTCCTTCCTCAGCCATGCCGACCCATTCATGCTAGAGCCACAAGGAGCACTAAACAGGAAGCCAGGTCAGATGTTTACGTCCTACAGCCAGCCAGCCCAGCCCAGCACGAAAGGATATTGTTTAAAAATATATATTTTCTTCTATATTCTTATAGCCGACTAGTGTTGGACTTAAATCTTTAGCGAGTTGAGAGGCTTTTCTATCACTTAATTCTGCAGACAGTTCTGCTAGTGTATGTGTGGGATATGTTCCTGTTTGTATGTTCGCCATGCTTCGAAATGCATTAATTTATCCTTGCATTTATTATTATCATTTTATCATCGTAAGACAAGATATGATTACGAAATATTATATATTATAAGGTTTAGTATACTTTTAAAATCTTCCACCGATCACTGTTATAAAAATATCTTACTATAATATATTAACTGGATATAAAGTCAAGAAGGGAAAAAAGGTGCGTCGATTTAAAAAAAATTGAAACAATCCAATTTGAAATAATTATGAAATCATAATATCAATGTTGTAATATATTTGTCCTTTTCCAAGTATAGTTATATGTAATGCCTTGAAGGTGTGATGCAGGAATTTAAAAAATCTGTCGAAGCCATTCGTTAATAAGAACTGATATTTGTATGAAAATTGCATATTTTTATGTATTATTATTTATTCTATCTACAAGAAATAAATTAATTAAATTCAGAAATAACTTGATTCTTGAATAAATTGATTGTAATTAAGAAATAATTAATAGACCGTTATCGAAAACATTAATTTACATGAATATATCTTTATAATAATTAATAATTTTCTCTTTTTAATACAATTTTCATCAACGGTAACACAATTGAACTTATCAGTTATGTAGTAAAATATTTCCAATATATGCAATAAATTTTTATAAGAAACTTTTTCCCATACCGCATTTTGCGAAAAACAAACACAATTATTTCTCCATTGAGACAGTAATATTATAAAGCACCAACGACGGCCTCGTGATGCCAGTGGTTAGCGTCGCTGTATCGCAGCTTCTGGGTTCGATTCCCGAGAAACAATATTTGTGCACAGTAAATTGTTAGATAGTAAGTCCCGTATAATAAAATTGCATTTGAACCTTCCTCCGATCAATTGCATCATGCACATGCATTACATCAGAATAGGGAAGAGTATGACGAGTAACCAGAAGATATCGTCGAGGTCGAAATCGACTAGGGGGACATCCTCATTGCCATAAAAATCAGTGAGGGGGATCTAGGGTTTCTTGTGTCTGGTATATTTCAGGTGGTAAGCTGAGAAAATCAATATATTCTGCGATTATGTCTTAACCGCCCGACGTTTGTCAATAGTGGCATTAAATTTCTTCAAAATTCAATAATTCTCTGTCTATCAGGCTACGGAGTAAAGGTAAAAGTAAATTATTACGAAAGGACGTTTTTCGTTATTCCTAATAATTGTAATGTAATTATAATACAATAATTTAAATATACTAAAGTACACTACACTGTGTCTATAAGTTGTTGTAAGTCCTTCTTACCGCCCATATTTTTTTAAGCAACATTTCTTACCTGTGAATATCGACACAAAAACGCACAGTATTGCTTAAACTTAAAGCTTTATTTGATTTTATCGTTGATTATTTACTGTATACAAACATGTTATCTTTTAAGATAAAATCAGTGCCTACGAGAAATAGGTACTTTATTAAAAAAAACCTTAAACGGAGGCAAAATGTTTTAAAAATTTTAATAAACGATTATCTCTTTTTATCTGTATCCGAGAGACCTTAAAAAAAATTAATGCCGTCAAAGACACTCGTAGGGAAAAAAGCAATAAAGCCTAAAAGGCCAAAGTAAGTGATATTAATGATGACTAAGTGATGTAGTGACGTAGGCATTTGCGCAAATTCAATGGCACTCATTCATCGTTTACTTTCCTAATCATTTTTTTATTGTATTGAAGGTTACAACAGTTCACCAGATGGAGTGATTCCGAAAGCCCTTGACGCCCACATTTATTTATTTAAGCTTTATATAGAGTTATGTATAAAGGCGGACTTAATGCCTTGAGCATTCTTTACCAGTCAACCTTATAATAATGCAGAGATGAAATGTGATAGGTGTATGCTAAAAAACGCTGTCGCGATTGAAATACCATTATATATTATATATAAATAAACAACATATGAGTAATTATAAAATACATAAATAACTAGATACCTATAACAAATACAAATGTACATACATTTATCGTCAATAAGGAATCATAGTGCATATGTGTTGGCACCCCTGAGAGCTGAGATGTAATGGCACGTCACCAGTACTAAACTCCTCGGATCCTTACACCCACCTGTCGAAACATAGCAGCATCAGCTGTTCTGATATTTTATGACATGGACACTCAGATATTAAAAGTAACAAATTGTGGTACACAAATATCAGCAATAATATTTGTAGACGACTATGAATCGAATCCAGAACTTGCGACGAGAGCAGCCAGGTAATCTAGTCAAACACTAGAGCAAGCACCACTCGACACATACTCGACTAAAATTACTGACAGGCCACGGATACGATACGGAAGCTAACGCCAAGAGCTGAAGCAAACATTACGATAACGGTAACCATAACGGTAGAGAACCTAGTGCAGACCATGATTCTGAAGATGCATGGGACCCGGTAAGCAATTATGCTGCAGCGGTGCTATTAGCACTAAGACGAGAAGAGAGAGCGAGAAAGGCGCAAGGCCTGAGGATTGAGGAAAAGCAATGATTGCTAGACCACCCCCACGAAGAAATACCTAACGGTGGTCCCGTGGGCATCATAAAGATCCCTTGGGAGGGTATTTTTTAGTCGGTATTACCCTTAATATTATGGGTTGAGTCCGACACTCCGCGCGCAAATCTTCTCTTTTTTTCCCTATGTTTTTCCCTCCCTAAAAAAACATACTCGACTCAGTCTATATAACATGATGTTAGTGAATCATTCGAGGGTTTAGCGGCCCCAACGGTCAGCACACGCTGGCAATTTCTTTTCTAATGTCATCATAATGGTGATTCAAAAATAATTAATTACAACTTGAACAGAAAGCAGGCGGAAATGTATGTATGAATGAATCTAAGGCTTTTCGTGTTATAATAATCTTAACACAAATCTTTTAAAGACTTACAGATAAACTAAAAGGCCGAGAAAATATATTTATGCAGATTATATAACACGTATACGATAAAAAATAGCTTTTAATTATTTTTTTTCCTTATAATTAATTTGCAACATATTACTTTTAGAAATGGCGATTAATATAAATTTAACGATAATCCTTCAGACTCCAAGTTAGAGTGTTACTATACTGCCACGTCGCGGGTACTAGGTTCGAGTCAATGCGGAGGAAAAATATTTTTTCATCACAATTTTTTACAAAAAGTTTTCGAGTCATTGTGAGTTGCGTCTCCCTTGTCCCTGAAACTCCATCTCTCATCTGACATGGGATTAGCGGACGTGGTTGACGAGTTTGTATTAACGCAAATTCTTACGCCACTATTACGTATCCTGCGCATTCGATATCAACAATCTGGAAGACATCAATCAGATCAATCAATCAACCGACATCGAAACCTGATAGTTTTATTGATTAATTACGACAAGTTGGTACTGCTTTTTTTTTAATCACGAGAAACTGTTGATTATACTTGAATTATTAATTATGTAAATTATTAACAATTAATAATTCAAATATAGTTTAAAGTAAGCAATATTTTTCAGATGCCGCGGGCTATCATTGAGCCGGTACTTTTCGCCTCATTGGTTTTCTGCGTGGCGGGCCTTCGAGGCGGTTTCATTAACTGGCTTGGATTCTGTTTCGTGTGCATCCTATGTGCCAATTACGCAAATGCTTACGGTAAATATGCTTAATGTTTTTATATATATATATATAACATATAACATTTTTCGGTTATTTTTTTTTAAGCTATTAAATACACAATAACTTTATCTTATCAATTTTAATATTATATATGTTTTTCTATATTTTTTTTTATTATTAATTGTTTTTGTTATTTTTTATTACTTTGTTTTATTAGTTTATTATTTTAACATTATAGTTTATAAAATGAGGACCGCCACTTCTCTTGTGTAGGCTTCACGGAAGATCAGAATTGTGACCCTAAGTCACAAGAGCATCTGAGTGGAGATCCTTGTCTTTATTAAGCGCATAGCTGGTTCCATTTGTTTACCATTTTTTGTTTTTATTTTTTGATTCGGTAATAGTATTTTTCTTGTTTGTTTTTAATTGTTTTTACTGTACATCAGGTACATCAGGTTTGCTAATTATGTGTGCCAAAAAGAAATTAAGGAGTATTAATATTATTATTTTAACGCTAAATTGTGTATGATCGGAATCGAGGTTGTGCTCTATAATCGGTCAAATAAAACATGGCGTATCATGTCCACTAATTTTATACAACACTTATATAGTAAAAAAAAACCATTATTGTCAAGTGTACATTCTACTTAACAATGCGGATATAATTCATTTTTTTTTGTGGATGTCGATTTGCATGTCTGGGATGTGTATAATTAATAAAAGCAGTAATCACTGTGAGAAAAAAATGTATATATTTTTTTATTCCGCTCATTAAAAATTTATTATGATTAAGTAAAAATTATTAAATACACTAATAGGCAACCTGCTGTTATTTTTAAACGGAATGAATCACCGCAGGAATACCAGCATGAAATACAATAACTATTGAGTTTCATATGGTGAGCGTGGGGCCGAATTACTAGTAACAAGGCATTCAATCTCAGTTCTCTGTAGTGACAACGCATCTTGAATCAGTCCTTCCGCGATCAATTCACGGGCCGATATATGTGCGTTACCTAGCTTATACCTACGGCATGGTTTTATCCCTTAAATTTTAACTTTATACATTCAATAATTAAATTTTTATGTTCACTATTGTGTGTGTTTTATGTCCGTCTAATGATTGAATACTTATAAAACATCTGATATTGATACTTATAAAACATCTGATATTGATACTTATAAAACATCTGTAAATTCCACAGGTTCATTCCTCTCTGCTGTGTTCGACAAAATGGAGACCGCGGCTTTAGTGTCCGTACCCTTCGACCTCATAGGCACTATGTTCTCTGGCATCTACCTCAACTTGGCCAGCGCCTCTCCGTACGTCTCTTGGCTGCGTTACGTCTCTGGTTTTTACTACGGCGTCGAAAGCATCTCCATCCTGCAGTGGGATTCTATCGATACTATAGAATGCATGACTCCAGGGGTTCCGTGCATTAAAACTGGTTCGGAAGTGTTAAGGAAGTTCGGTTTCGCTGAAGAAAACTTCTGGAGGAACTGTATTTGCTTGGTTGTCATGTACTGCGTGGCTCACGCCACTGCTTTTGTTATGGTCATAAAGAGAAGCAGAGGTACGCCCGTGTATTAAAAAGGTTTGGTGTGTAGCACCGAGATATATGAATGTGTAGATCTGAGATATATCGGTCTTTTTACTAAGTAGATTTTATTAGAATAATATTGCCAATATGAAAATTTTAATTGTGCACCGAGATGATCTCTCTGTTTTATAATCTGTTTTGTATTATCATTAAATTCTACTTATGATATTTACCAATTTTTTAACAACATAGATAAATTTCCTTCGGAACTGGTGCGATTTTTTACCATGACGTTAATTATACTATACTATAGACTATAATATTTACATTTTTATGTCCACTGTAAAAAGAAATAAAAAAAAATCTAATTTGTACAATAAAAATAGACAGACCGCAATGTTTTATCAAATTATTTGCCTATTTTGTTAATAGGTGTACGTTGTCTATGAATACTACAATGTGATTTTGATCGATTTTATATAACATATTTAAATAAGGTTAAATGATGAAATTTAGAAATATACATTCCATTTTTAAAAATTTTAAAATAAAAAAATAAAATCTAAAAATTTTTGTTTTTTTTTATATCTATATATTAAGCTCAACTAATCTTTTTTGCAATCAAGACAGGTGACCTAACATACGTAGTGATTACACTGCATGGAATTTGTCATGAAAAGTATAAAAAAAAATTAGAACACAAAGTGTGTGTGGCAAATGCTAGATATATTTAGATATATTTTCATAATTTAAGCGGTCCAAGTTGAACAGCTGTTCATCGGATATTTCTTGGAATTCCCGTTTAGTCCTGGTTTTGTGTCATCATAATGTATTCTATTATCTCATTATTTCGTCTATATAAGCTTCAGCGGCAATAATTTTTAATATACGCAGTTAAGGATCTTAATAAGCATTCGCGCAAATTTTTATTTATTCTCAGTATCATCGTGCATATTATTTAACATAAATTGAGAGGTATAGTGGTGAGAGTTGCTGCTTTGATAAATTTTTGGTGTTCGAGCCTGCACTTGAAACTTATCATTTATTTTAATTTGTTTTCAGAAAATATACACAAGTAGTTGTTGATATAACACCGCCTGCAGAACAGTTTGGCGAAGTTAATGAGCCGTATACCCGAAAATACATCTGAACCTACTCCGATGTAATCCTTATAGCATCCTATCTTAACTAATCCTGTGTAACAACAATAATAAGAATAATTCTGTGTAACAACAATCGAATCAAAAAAGAGTCGGAATCGAGAAGGAGGCCACCAGATGGGGCTTTTCAAGTTTGCTGGAAGTTTGTCCATGGAGATGAATCAGTATCTTGTTTTTGTAGTAATCAATGAAGAAAACAGATGTTTAGTACCTAAGTAGTATCTAGAATATAATGATGAGACTGATTAAAACATTGCTGTATTAATTATAACATTTAATATAGCAATGACAAGTAAATTTATGACAATTATAAACGGATCACAAAATAATTTTTAAGTTAAATTTAATATGATTTTTATTTATTTATTTTTAATTTGCTACAATTTATGAAATAATTTTTAAAGAGCATTCATTGTACATGAAAATAAAAATTATAAAGAAAATAAAAAATATAGTTTAGATTGAACCTACCTTACCTGACCTGAAAATAATACCTTAAAAAAATAGTATACGTTACATATAAAAGAAAAAAGGTATAAAACTTAAATAATAATTCTCTTTAATAAGCGTATCCTTTTCTTTCTTCTCTCTTCAACCCGCAATATCCCAGTATACTCCACAATGTTGCTACACATAACAACCCTAAAGTATCTTGAACAACAAAGTTACTTGAATAACCATTCTCCATCAGAACGGCTGCGCCATCTTTTAAGCAGTTTGTTGTCATGTTCGATGGACAATCTGCATAAAGAGAAACATTAACTAAAATAAAAAGAAAAAAAAACTAAAAAACAACTTATTTTACTTATGCTATATATATGTTATCCTGGCTAATGCTATTTAACCTTATCATTTACTTCTTGTCTGTATAGATAAGAAACAATGATATATTTTTGTAATCAACAAATATTTTAAATTTGTTGAAGAATTCCATACATGTATTCTCCGATCTATTTCACGCATCAGCGCTAATCGTTACGTATCCTAAGTATTTACGTGGTTAAGTCACGCCGTATTTACAATGTATCACAAATTGATTGACTCAACTGGTACAATTGTTTGTGGAACACCATTATTTCCGCACTAGGAGTGCAGAGTGGGATGTGTGCGTATAATATATTACTACATACATACTATAGTATATAAAGTATATACTATAGACACACAGCAGTGCTAAGACGCTAGGAAAAAATGGCATACACCCATCGAGTGTCGGGTTCGGGCATATCTCCGTCGAACTTCTCATTCCAGTAGGAAGGAGACCGCGTTACTTGCGTTTCGTTTGGTGTAAGAAAGAAACCCGGTTAACTTATAACTGATGATAAGACATTCCATCTTAGTTCTCAGCATTATGAAACTGTGAACTGTGTGGTCTTTTGTCACCCATAATATCTGTTGACTTCAGTTTTATCGCATTATTTATTTAATATTTATAATATATTCTACATTACCACACGTTTACATATGTGACTGATGAATAATGTACAAACCTGTTATTTTAGGGCTGTTAAGGTTAAAGGTTATTTTATGAAATCGGGATAATAAACATAAATCTCATGATGGTAAATGATCTCTTCGACAACCAGTCATCCCTGGGTGAGTGAGAGAAAATGTTATATTACATACATAAAAGTAAATGGGTGTTGAAGAAAATTGCACCCCGCTTCATATGTCTTAACTCGATTGTAGTTTTTATTGTTTATTTTAAACGTGCAGGTATCCTCACGATGTTTTCTTTCAATGCCGTGCATGTGACAAATCAGCAAGGTGCTGGCATCGGGGATGAAACTCGATATGCTCGCGTACCGTGCATTAAAAACAATCGCTTAGGTACCGAGCAACCACGGTATACATACATACATTCTGTGCGTGGTCTTACTGTAAGACATACATTCATTATAGCACTCATACAACGTAAACGAACTTTCATACTAAGCTCTAAGTAATGAAGCTATTAAATGGAATTTAAAAATAATAAAAAAAAATTAACATTACTGTATTAGTATTGTTAATGTTTACTCAAGTTTAAGAGGAGATTAATGATGACGTCCATCGTGGTAGTTGAAAATATCCACATTTTGAAAACCTTTGACCCCCAAATACATGATCGACAAATAAAGCTATAGACACACAGATGCTGGTACATAATGCTAAATGCTCGCTTCTTGATAACGATTATTTACTGGCTAATTAAATTATTTGTAGTGAATTTAAAACCATTTCATTAGAATTTATTATAATTTTGTTAGGTGAGTTACGATACCAAAGACCAGATCATCGCGGACGTATTTATAATTGGTTCACATTAAGCATATATATTATATATTAAAATAAAATAATATAAAGAAATACTTTTTACATCCCTACATAATATATTCATCTACTTTAAAGAAGCCAACCAAAGTAAGCCTACTAAAAGAAGATGAATATTTTAACAAACATATTTTCAAGTTTGCTACTCTCGTAAACCTGTCAAATGAGTCATTAGTGAAATCGGATGTTTATCTCGGACGATGTGAAAACGCCTACTATCGCTTCATACTTAGTTTTTGTTATTATCTTCTCGAATGAAAAGATGGAATACAATGGAATTTTATGAAATGGGTGTGATCTTTACTAATATTATTGTGCTACTCTTTTATTGATTCCATTTTATTCATTTTTACAGTGGTAGAGCTACACTGCAGTTTGTTTCTAAATGCAGAATGTATGCGCCAGCTCGACCGGGGTAGGACCACGGCCTCTCATAATACCAGCGTGAAATAGCAGCATAATGCCGCTGTGTTACGTCTGGTGAGTGCAGGGATCCGGAGACCTTTATTACTGGTAACGAGGCATTCCATCTCAGTACTCAAGGATGACAACGCATCTGCATTATGATTCCTTGTCAAGGATGAATGTAGATGTCATGGGCCGCAGGAATCACTTAACACAAGGTGAACTATGTGCTCGTTTGTAACTTTCAATGTAATAAAAAAAAAGTTCATAGATCTTTATATCTTGCAGCATAATTTTATTTGTTAAATTAATAATATACGAAATTTAAAATTGGATTGAATATCATGAATTTATTGTTTTACAAACAGTTATTAAGAGAATTAGAGAATTCTTTTTAGGTTCTTTTAAGGTTTGCCGATGACGGGTAATTAACCCAACCATCGTCAAATCGGCAAGTCATCGGCGAACCGTGATCGACGGTGATCCTAAAATTTAACATAACATAATGGATTAGGTAAGGGCAGGATTTAGGTATAATGCATAAAAAAAACTTTAAACATTAGACAAATCTAATGATTAGAGTTTTTTTTTATTTTCTCTGTTATAAGATTATAAACCTCTTGCCCTACACTTCCTTCGTTCTCTTTGATTAAAAATAAATCCATCAACAAAGAATTAATAAAGGATGGAGTGGGGAAAAGAAGTATCTAGCGTTAAAGCAGCAGAAAAAAAACTCAAGAATTCTACTATTACCGTGAACCATCTTCTAGCACAAGCATTCTCAGCTTAGTTAGAGTGGTTAACCGGACTATTAGTGATTTTAATAGCATTGCTAATAATCTTAAAATCTAAATTACTAATAATCTAAAAAAAAAAACTTGTCTTCAAGGCAAGTGTGAATAGACTTTTAGAGTTAGTGTGCTTATCAGGGGGATAATAGTAGCACTAACCAGAACTGAAAAACCAGCAATGAAAGTCTAGATAGGATAATTATAACCTTCATCCCTTCTTAATAAATTATCACGACATATCATTTTCTGATTAATTGACTGAGACATAAATGTCTTCATGGTTCAACCGGTTTTGTCTACAAACAAGGTAAATTGAAGAAATGAGAACTTTCGCTCTGTTACGTTATTTATACAACCTTTCAAACGACCGTTCGAAACCTATATCTAATTATTTATCACACAACATGTCAGCACCTAAGATTACTGATCGATTTATGATTGTGTATTCAAAACTAAATTCTGTCTAATGGATCACATTATGAATATTTTTTTTATAGTGGGTGTGACAAACAAACACTTAGTTCAGTTGATGGTATTTGATGAGTGTAGACCATGTATGTAGAATGGATGTAGATAGATACCTACACCCATTCTCAATAATGATTCAAGCACATTCGATGACAACGAGTTCATTGGTATGATTGTGTAACTTTAAGTGACATTAAATATAATTTACTATAATTATTACTCTTTATCTTCGTTAGACCTTTCTATCAGGCACTATAATATTATATTTGAATATAGAACGTGTTTTTTTTTGTTCAGATATTATTTTTCAACTCACTAAACGCTATTTAAAATGTCGTAAAAGACATAAGACAGAACGGGTAAGGCAGAGCTTCGGCCCTTTTGGGCACCCTCGAGTCGCTTTCACGCGCAAGGCAACTATCCAAGCAGCCAAAAAGGTCTCGGTTTGCCACCTTAAAACCTGGTGCAGCTGTATAAGCCCTTGGAATAACAGTGGCCATCAGTAACGGGTAACACATTGTCCCTAATAATATCATACTAACGCCTAAGACGTTATGCATCAGCCCTAAAGTGAAGAACGGAATGCCTCTTTACTAGTATTTATATGATTTTTCAATAGTAAACAGGTTGCTTGTCTTGTGTAAATTGAAAGCGGCCTCTAAAGTATTGACCTACTGCAGCCGATGGTATTATTATGTTAATCATATTATATTACCAATCATTAACATTTCGGTATTATAACTTTTTGTTATATACTTACTATATTCAAGGAATCATTTCTACTCTTTGTTTGGTCTAAATTTCCATACTAAACTGGACCCGAGATTTCACAAGAACATGTATGGACGTGAAATATATTATAAAATTGACATATCATAACATACACTTGATGTTAGTTCAAGCTTATCGTGGGGCTATAATTGTGTGGTTAAAATAAAAAAAATTAATCAGAATCTTACCGATTTCTCCTATCTGCCTCCAATAAATGTTGCTTATAGCATCCATCGCGTAATAGAAATGTGAGATGTATTTGACAGGATACAACCAAAAAGGCAACGAAGATATGCGGAAGAAGGCGCCAGACATCAGAAATAAGGGTAAATCAGCACAAGGCATGACATCGCCCATTATTCCCGAAGAAATAAACAGGGCGCCCATGCCAAGACCTGAAAAAAATATTAATATTGTACAAATATTTACAGACTATACTACTACACAAATTTCAACTACAATATTATAATTTGAACGATTTTGAACTGATTTTGAATGATTTGATATTTGAAATTGATTGCCATTACTTCAAATTCTTCGTATTTGAATTCAACCATAACACAATTTTAAATAATCAATCTTTGAGATTGATTGCCCTTACATCGGAAAAGAAGGGAAGGATCTTTTTCCAAAAGTTTGAACTTAAATTTTTTTTGGGATTACATTAAATGACACTGCAACACCTTTAAAGTCCAGCATACATCCATTTTACTGCGCTTTGTGTACGCCGTAAGCATGGGAATCAAGATTCTTGATCAAATAATGTTTTTTGATTGTCATGTTTATTCCATCTAACTTCTGACAGTCTTTTTACGAACACGAAGTCTAAATATAATTAAAAATGTATTTTGTCAACTGAACAGTCTGTTGTTAGACAAATTCTATCTTAAACACTTTCAGGATCTTCCCAGAATTGGTACGACCATTGTGCCTTTTCGACCACCTAGTACGATAAGGAATGATTTCAAGGTTATTGATTACAATATCGAAGCCGCCATAACACAACAATGTAATTTATGTAGTTGTCTCATTAGATGAATTGAAATGTCGTATATTTTTATTTCAATATTTTGCATGAATTACATTGGACAGGGAAAGGGGACAACGTGCGAGTTCCTCTGTTTTTCCGAGATTACTTAGAGCACAATAACATATATAAAGCAGTTGATGTCATCTGGTTATAAGTAGGTAATATAACCGTGAAAAGCGACATCTATTGCATCGTCTACTTTTAAAAATTGTTCAACAGACATCACGAATTTTGTCATCATTGCTTGCTGCCAATGCGTGCATTTATACACGAAAAAAAGACATAAGTACTAATTGTTATTGCTATTCAATTTGTTCATTTACCATATGCTGTAGAAGCCAATCCCGAGATAATAAGCGTAATGTAAAATTCTAAAACCGTCACGACGTGGTTTGGCAATTCCACAGCAGATGCAGTTATAGTAACGAACGGAATAGGCCAAATCACACAACGCGGTACCTGAAACAAAGAAACCACACAAATATATATATATATATATATATATATATATACATATACATATTCACTCATTGTTGTCACTCAGAGCAAACAATACAGTTTCCCATTATGTGATATTGAGAAAATCTTTAAATATCCTTTAATCAGTCTTTAATACATCGGCGTCTTTTAAGATGTACCAATGGGTTCTGATAACATTATGAATCCACAGAAACGTCAAAAATTCTTTAGGTATCTGAGGAATATACATAAAAATGACATACAAATATATCTCAGAAAATTAGAAAGCTTTTTTAAATAAACTTTGTCTGAATTAGGTATGCTTTGCGCTTTTAAAGATAAGATAATATTTTAAAGAAATATTTTAAATTGCAACGTCTTAATACATAAAATGAGAACATAATTGATTCTGTTCATATTTTCAATGGATATACGTTGCTAATGTTAAGTTAATTTAGCATTATTACGTATTTCAATATGTCATTATGAATACATTATAACTAATTGAATTAATATTTTAATGTAATCAATCTGCCGCTCTAGAACAAGGTGTCATCTGTCTTATTACACGATATAAATTGTACAGTGTTGCACTTAGCCTAAAACCTAACCCATATCCAGTTATATATATAGTTAGGGACATTAGATAAATCCAAGACTTTCAACAAGTCATTTGTTTGTTTACTTTAGAAACCACCAACCAAAAACTCCGAATTATAAAGAGGGAGAGAGATAGACAGTGATAAACTTACTAGATAGTGATAAAAATTTATTATACACCATAATAATGAATAAGTAAAATTTAAATTAAAACGACAAAGTTAAATAATGTATAGAAAGTAGAAACAAAAAGTAATCCATATACTTTTTAATCATTCAAACTTCAGCTCAGACAATAGAAAAAAATATATTACTAACGGAATATATATTTTTTGTTCAACAACAACCGTCTTATGAAATATACAACGTATTTCATAATATTGTGTTTACGTATTGATTATAATTTGTCATTGAACCGTGAAATAACCGCCGACTTTTCTGTTCTGTGGAATATTTTATGAATAGCCAATGCCATATCGTATTTTCTCATCTTATTATAGTGTAATCATATTACAAATGCGTCAAATATGCATCTTAGAATATTATATAATAACGTATATTTAGAATCAATCAACTTATATATCAATCCACGAAGCAACAAGGTACTCTGTCCACTAGGCCACGCGGCTGTCAATTTTAATCCGTTAGTTTATAATATACAAATTATTACAATGGTGAGACGGTTAGACTGCTTTTTGTTGGTTAATCTGAATTACGACTTCAGGACCTTGAAAAATAAGATCATTTTATCACAAATATTTCTAACGAACGTTAAATTTAATATATTATTAAAATATTATATTTATAAGAATATAATAATGAATACGCGATACACGTGATTGTTTGAAGATAGGGAATCAAAATTCATATGGTTTTGACCACTGTAGAGTTAGATAGGTTGTCCATTTTAATTTGATTTATCGGTATATTCAGTTCGGAATTCACCGATGGTAAGTGATAATTCTGCCCATAACCCTTTACATCCTCAATAAATAACCAAATGCACATGTCACGAGGCCTGGGATGGATTGGTTCGTGAACAGTAATGGTAGGCAATTGCTGCTAACAGTATACAGAGGTTTCGTGGTGGCGATGCTGCTGCAAGGATGTAACTGAAGCAGGACTCTACCAGTGTTAAGTTCTAATTTACTCCCTAAATAAAACAGCCAAGTAATTTGTCACCTCAATCATGCTTAAGCTAGGTGCCACCTGTAACGTGTAACTGCTCTACCAGAATGCGCAGACGCATTTTAAATACATTTAAAAATATCAATAATACAACGATATAAATTCTAAGATATTTATCAAACCTAGAATAATGTGAAATTAATTAATCATCAACTTATTTTTAAATCCAATTCAATTTAAAAATTTTAACTCAATTCATAATAAATAAGCTTTTATATGTCACAACCTGAAAGCAATAAAATGACAGCCACCTTGGATCCATCAGGCGAGAATTTTATTAGCGACTAATGCATCTGCCTACGCAACGAAACTTCTGGAATGTTTCGTCGTTTTTTGTATTAAGTAGAAAACGTGTCTGTGTGAGCGTCTTCTATCGACGTATTCACGTCAATCATTAGCCCGTGTATGCATGCGTGCGGTATTAAGATTTAACTTAAAAACAAATGAAGAACTTATCCTAGAACTTAAACTAGAATAATTTTAAATAGTACAATTATGAACAATTATAATTTATACTTAAGTTTGAAAAAAATGTATCAAGGAAATTAACATTAGGATAGTTTATGATCACACTTATAATCACGAATCAAATGTCGCCGTAGTGTCTGCGGTTTGAGAAAATCAATCACTCAACATGTCTTGTATATTAAAAGGTTAATATGAATAAATAAAAAACATACTATAAGAGAAATAATTATCTCGGGTTGTCTATTCGAATTTATCTCTCTGTATATCTTTTTGATAAAGTAGTAAAATGTTAAAGTATATCTCGCAGGAATGCGTAGCTTAGATTTCAACATGACAAGGTCCTGGTCGGTTTAAGACAAAGATATGTTGCAGCCCTAGTCTAATATAATGTAATGCATATAATTAATTCCAGCCAACGAGTTTAAACATCAGGACCTCATGTGCGTTTTACGCGAAATTTCGATACGATACGACTTACCTGGGACCTTCAAGAACAGAGCCTATACCTTTCTCAAAGGTCGGCAGCGCATCTGTGATTCGTCTGGTGTTTCAGATGTCCATGGGCAGCGGTGATCATTTACCATCAGGTGACCTGCTTGCTCGTTAAAACAAATATAAATGCAATAAGTGTATTTCTTTATATATGTATGTGCCATTGCTTATTTATATTTTTAATATTTACTATTTTTATTCTTTTGGTTTTTATTAATTAGTTTATTGCTAAACCTAACACAATATGACACCTTGGATTGACTGGCAGAGAATGCCTTTTGCAAGTCCGCCCTTCGTGAACCTTCTACTTTGTTCAGGTTAATGCAATTAAGAGTAAGTAGATAAATAAATAAAATAAGATCCAAGGTAAGAAAAAGTAAGAATTAAGTTAGAAAGCACTTGTTTCGTTTAAGTATTATTTGAACTTGTTTCGTCTCAGTTTCTTTCATGTGTGTGTCAGGGCCTTCCAATCTTCCCCTGTTTCTGTTATCGCTCCCGGGCATTCATTAATTATTAAATGCAGGGCACGAGCATGTTCGCAAATATACTTAGTCATGCCTTTTTTTTGGCAGAGGACTAGTGATCTACGGCTAGACTTTTGGAAAAGTTTAGTGTTTTTGATGCCGGCCTCTTTGAATCAGGTAGGCCGTTAAATCACTTCTCCGAAATGTAGAAACCGGTCGTGAAGCCAGTAAAAGTAAAAGGGTGTCCTTTCATGAGTCATGACGTTAATTATTATTATTTACGAGTAACTGTCACAATTTCATTGACACTTACGCTTTTATATTTAATTTGAGTTATTTTAATTAGTTGAGTTATTTACGTACTTACCTAATACGACTTGGCTTAATCCAGTAAAAATACGTAAATAAAGATAAAATAACTCAATTTTTTTTTAATATAAACGTTAGTTTTAAGTTCGATTACCGAAGTCTGCGCAGAAATATGGCAAATAATTTTAAACTTATTTACCGCACATTTATCAGCAAGGAAGGCGCTCGTATCTTTAAAAATAATAAACATATTTCGATATTATTCAAATTTGCCGCTTACAGCAGTGTGTCAAACAATATTTCTCTCTCTTGTTTCGATAGCGGAGGCCAGTAAACCAGCGTATCGATGTTTTACGAGGAATATACCGCTAGTAGGTTTTGTCTACATCAGTGAATTTGTCACAACAAATAAAGCTATAAATTCAAGTCGTACCCGGTGAAACTGTAAAAGCCCTGGGGCTAACAGTGGTCTGCCAGCCAGAAAAATAAATTCAATACACAAGTACAATGTATAGGGTAAATTCTATTTGTAGTTTTCTATGAAAAAGAACACGTCAACAAGTAAATTATTATAATTTAATGATTATTACACTTAAGCATAACAACGATGCCGTCCTCACTTGTCTTTATAGATTTCAGTCGACCCAAAGGTTGTCTAGAAATGTCTATATTTTTGATTCTTTCGAATGTAGGTGTACAATAAAGTTATATCTATCTTTTTCGCAATTATCTTAATTTTTTTAAATTAAATTGCGAATAAGCCGGTTCCATCGAATAGGATCACGCATACCAATGTGAATTGCTGCCTACCATCGATCAATAAATTGACAACAAAATGTTTATCATTAAATATCTTTTACCTCACTTAAGAAACGTGAGATGAAATACGCGGAGACCCCGTACATCCCAACTTCTCTCTTGAACAAGGACAGTTCTGTCTCGAACGCGAACAAAGCAGTATAGGACAGACTAAACGACACTTCACTGCATATCAGCCATAAGAAACCCCTAAGGTTCTGGACTCCCCTCTGTGTAGTACCAGTGCTGCCTGCGAAACAACTGCCAATCACTACTGCGCCGATCATCTGGAAAAAAAGACAATATCTTTCGATAAAGATTGTACGATGTGATTGTACGCCAATGCTTATATGTTAGAAATAGTAAATGACATCATCATCATCTCGATGGTTGCCAATCCAATACTCTGCGCTTAACGCGTAATTTTCTGCCACGCGCAACTACTCTGTGGAATCAGCTATCAGCAACGGTATTTCGGATACGACCTAAGGACCTTCGAAAAAAGAGCATACTCTTTTATTAATGTCCGGCAGCGCATCTGCAACTCCTCTGGTGTTGCGGATGTCCATGGACAGTGGTAAACACTTACCATCAGGTGACCTGCTTATTCGTTTACCAACTATTTTTTAAAAAAAAATGCCTTACTTATTAAGTGTAAAAAGAGAGCAAAGTGATATGCTTATAATGATAAGTATAAAATATAAATGCAAAACGTAACATTGTTTATAAATATTTTTATACATTCTCATCAATAGCTCATTAATTTGAATTATTCAAATGGTATTAGAAATAGATAAGAAACGATTTAAATATTTCAAGCATTTCATATAATGAGAATGTGGGCTCATTTAGTAAACTTGTTCTTACTAATGTAAATTCTTTAGTTCACGGTATCTAATTGCTCCAATTATCAATAAGTGACATTTTACGACTTTCATCAGACTTATTGCAAAACTTCAAAGCCAAGGCTTTTGTTCGTATCAATATATTGAACAATAACCTACTGATGACTATAAAAATATTATTTTGTATTATATCGAATACACATATTTCGGTACTATAAGTATAAGAGAACGAAGTCTGCGTTAGATGAACTTAATCCGTCAGAAGTAATTGACCTCTCTCGCGAACTTGTGCTGTTTACTCATAAATAAAGGTTTCAGCTGAATGCCCTAAGCGTTCAAGCAACTTTCAACCCAGTGAAGCTGTAAAAGCCCTCGGGCCAACTGTGGCCATCGTCCAAAATAAAAAATCAGATGAAATCAATTGTAAAGGATATATGCGCTATATATCTTCCTTATTACACCGTAAGCATATAAGACGATGTGGTAAGAAGGATAACAAAATATAGTATGTTGACGCCAAATCATGCGATAGGAATTTGAACAGCACATAGTTAATGTTAATATAATATGCGAAAACTTAGCAGCTCATAACTGCTATTTATAAATTCTTTTATTAAATATAAAATAAATAAAAATAATGTGAGTACAAAATAATCAAACATCCATACCGTGGAAAGCAATAGCGATATTGTTAGAAATTTTAAGTTTCTTCCAAGGCGTATCCAGAACCTCCATAGTAACAGTTGAATTTGTTTCGCCCAGTGTCTTTTGCATCTGTAAGGTAATGTGCTTTAGTATAGTGGCCGAAAGAAAGTTTAAAAAACACGGATGATTGCGTTATGTATATATATGAATATATATTTACCTATGAAGGTACATTATATAAAAATAATAATATCATTTTTATATAATAGACACAAAGATATCTTTAATTTCCACAATTAGCATATGTTTAAAAATCATCCTAATCAAATTAAACATTACGACTGCAAAAATATCTGATATGCCATTTTTATTCAGACATAGAACAAAAATATCATTTACCTATTCGCAGTGCCATGCAAATTAAATTAACTATATGACTTTACTAAAAGAAATAAAAATAAAGTGCAAATTGAATACCTATGTTATTTCGACGCAACTCTATCATGAATCCTGATCGAGGAATAATTTATGTTATGGACTAAATACGTACCATCAGGTTAAATGTACGCTCATTTGTTTCAGCTAATAACCGAAAAAAAACTACTAGTAACCGCTAGTGGTATATTAGTTTTCCTTTAAGGTGACAAAGTAACTGACGAACTCCTCGGCGACGAAACAAGGTCAAGGGGTCGTCAAGCCTACGGACTAAGATAAATCTGAATCAGCTATTGAATCTTTAGGTCACTCTCATCACTTTCACCATGCGATACTGAGCAATTTTTTTTATGACTGATGGCCACTGGTTGCCCAGGCACTCAGTCGAGACCTTTATTAATGGGTAACCAGGGCAAGGGTTCACGAGAGGGAGCCTCGGCTTGGGCACTGTGCGCGAAAGCAACTGACTCGTGGGTGCCCGAGTGGGCCGAGTCAGCTCGAGGGGGCCGAAGTGGAATCACTTTAGCAATAGGTATAGGATACCAGCTATTGAATCTTTAGGTCACTCTCATCACTTTCACCATGCGAAACTAAGCAACGATATTTATATTATTTTACATTGCTACACAGAGACCGCTTGATTTTATCAGGTGTTACTTGTATGTATGGAGGAAATTATAAATACGAAAGGGATGTAATGCGTAGTCCATTCCTTTTATATCATTCTTCTCACAATCTGTTCATGAGTGGATATATGATTGACTTAGTACCTGACAGCTGCACGGCAAACCTTGGGTTCGATTTCTGGGCCGTTAAAAATATTTGTGTATAAATATAAATAATAAATCTTCTTCTTCATAAATCTTCATCGGAACCTTCCTCCGATCTTATTCATGCATTATATCGGCTTAAAAAAAGGGGAGAACGAGTGCGTGTATTTGCGCAAATACTTAAGTCATTTTAATATATCGTGTACCGTTGATGCTTGATATCATCGTGGATAAAATCGGCCACGAGAACATCATCATTATCACTTTCTCCAACCCAGTAGTAGCCGAAAAATTAACGGGTCGGCTCGATCGGGGTAGGACCACACCCTCACAGAATACCAGCGTAAAATGGCAGCATAATGTTGCTGTATTTCTGGTGTTTGAAGGGATCCGGAGAACTTTATCACTGGTGACAACGCATCTGCATTATGATTCCTTGTCAATGTAGATGTCATGGGCCGCAGGAGTCACTTACTCAATGTAATAAAAAAAAGACCTCAAATAACTCAATCTCGAGGTACTTTGTACAATTGGAATTTCTGACAAAGCTCAAGTTCTTAATAAAAACCGACAAAGACAGCCATTATTTTAAAAGAGCAGATTAGTTAGATCTATTTAGATTATAAAATCCCACACAATCCGTTGTCAAAAAAAAATATATATATTACATTTCAATGACTTGAAATCATTAATAATATTGTGCAACAGGTGATTTTTGACTGTAGTGTATTTAGCATAGGCTTAATATATCGTGATTGCCTAACTAGGAAAAGTATATTTTAGTCTTCATGTTAATGACCCGTAAACTTTTTGTTTCTAAATCTTGCGCAATATATAAATGGTCCGCATCTTAAAGAAACGTGACGCATTCGATGTAAATTTAAAACTTAACTTAGAGTTTTAAGTGATTCGGACGTCGTGGCGCATTATTTAATTATAGTGATGTATCCGTTAAATTTCCAAATAAAAATTATATATCGATATAGTAACTATACGATGTATGCTATAAGACAATTTGAATTAATATTTAATAGCTAGACAAAACTAGGCAGATATTCATGGATGTGGCAAATGTTAATTTATTTTATAGAGGAAGCATTTTTTTTTAATGTCTGATAGCCACTGTTAGCCTGAGGGCTTTTACAGCTTCACCGGGTTGAAAGACCCCAGTCGAGGGCCCCAGGCGAGACCTTTATTAATGGTAAACCAGGGCAACGGTTCACGAGAGGGATCCTCGGCTTGGGCTCTGGGCGCGAAAGCCACTGACTCGAGGGTGTCCGAGATGGTCTAGTCAGCCCTATACCGAGATTTAACATAATATTATAATAGTACTATTGAAAACTTATATAAAATGTATGCAGTTCGTTACCAGAAACTAGACAAGTTCATCGATTTTAATCAACATTTTATTCAATTTTAATTGAACTATCTGTCAAAAATATAATTACATTTGAATAAAAAAATATAGTATCTGATTAAATATGACATTGATATATTTTTTTATTAATACAAAATTAGCACAGCCCTAGCGGCGTGCCACAAGCCCCCACAAAAATGTAATTTTATCGAAATCCGGTCTAACAGCGGTAACATTTTCTAACTGAATATGTACAAAAACAAATGGATCAAAAGATGGTGGGCGTGTTCGATAAAACCGTTCAACGTTTTAAACCACTCACACTGGTAACTGTGACGGCTTATAATTCTCGTAACAAGCTTCGACGCACTCCTGGAACCGGTTGCGGTAATTTTCCATTATACTATCCACATAGTTTTCGGCCCCGCTTGGATTAGGCGATACGACCTTGATGTAGAACTCCGCCGGGTTGTAGTTCTTCGGGCAACGAAGGTTAAGGCTGAAATATATTTGATTTAGTTTGAATTAATGTGATATAAAATAATGTTGAACAAATTAGTCTATATAATCGATGGCCAGTTAATAATTCACTGTTTAGATATAGAATTCGAGTTTCATAGGAAACTGTAGGGGAAGGGGTAACCGTATGTTGTTTACTATATCATTGACAGTAACAAACGAGCACACATTTCATCTGATAGTAAGTGATGCCTGCTGCCCATCCTTGACAAGGAATAATCTATATTTTCAATTGCATCCGCTAAAGATAGTAATATTTTTATTGAGATACGATAAATATTTATAAGTTGTGTGTTGGAAAGGCATACGACCATATTGGATGAATATTCCGAAGAAAAAGTTTATGAATTGAAATATACGACAAAATATCATGATAAACATTACATACATTTGGTACATATTTTGACAAAAATTACAAACTCGAAAAAATTTTTCTACTAAAGATTTTATTCGTCTATACCACTAAGTGAATTCCATCAACCATTTAAATTCCTAGAGAAGCCTTCTTGCCGCACCGCGTTGCAAACAGATCTATGACAGTATACCAAACAATGGGTTTAAAGTGCAACTTGGTAAGTAATAAAATACACTTTAATAGTGCAATATATAACATATATTTTATTTAAGGTGTTGATATTCTTGAGTAGGTGCTATCGAAATCATTTATCACATTTAATTAAATCCAGTTAAATATGTAATTTAAATCTGGTATCGAAGTATTTATTGAAATGAGAATTTTAAATAATTTAATTTGCGGATTTAAATTAGATTCCACTCGTTTCTTATCGAATATTTCGTATTCGTTGAAAAGAAAAAGTGGTGTTTGTGGATTAAGAATTTTTAGCGGTATGATACGCGTAAACATACCATCCACGCACCCGGAACTTTGTTTTCTTTTTATGGCTGATGGCCACTGTTAGACTTGAGGGCTTTTACAGCTTCACCAGGTTGAAAAGTGGGAGCACTCAGCCGCGACACCCGAAACGCACTTTATATTCGATATGTTTTATTTTTTTATTTTTGAATCGATTTTAATTTAACAATATATGTTGACCTAAGCTTATTTCAATATATCACTCAAAACCACGTCCAAATTGGTTCAGTCAAGAAGTTATACGACGATTTAATTACGTGTATAGATGCAATAATAAAATCGTTGACAAAAAATCTACAGTTCACTTGAAAAGACATTCCAAAACAATAATATTGCTAAAATTAGGCAATTTAAGAACTTGCAGGATTTATTAAAATCTATTACTTTTGTATACTAAATTTATGACATTAAGGTTTAAGATATTATTATATATACTTTATTGTAAAATATAATCTAGAGAAATCACAAAAAGGAATTAAATATAGATGTAATAAATAAAAAATATATTACTGAGTAAAAAGAGGCTAAAGATCGATTTCTTCAACACGACCTTTAGACTTTGAAATAATTGAGTTAAATATGTTAATAAAGTGGGTGGTATGTATATATAATAAAAAAGTAATACCTAAATAAACCTTATTGTTATATAATTACAAAATAGTACACCAAATTATACATATATATATATATATATATAAATACAAACAATTTCAATATGCTTTTGTAACTTAGGTAATTATAGCAACATTTAGAGGATTTTTATAGTCTTGTTTCCTCATATAAACTTCTTTCGGCTTATTTAATGTTCTCGTTAATAAGTTGGAGGTTAATAATATTCTTTAGATTTTATATGTATTTATTGATATTATATTGAGCGTGACAAAAGATCACCTGTTACACGTTTACATGTTATAGATACATGTTGTCTTTAATAGAAAAGTGATTGTGCGTTACATATGAATGTGCGTGAGTGATTTAATACTTGGACACGATCTTACGAGTGTCAGTCTGTATGTAGTAATTGAATTTTTCAATGTTACTTTTATAGTGTGAATTTTTGGTCTGTTGTGCGAAATTTTTCTCAAAGGCTTTAAAGGTTATGATATTAGATACAAAATGCTTCTTCAAGAAACTCTTACGTATTACTTTTTTTTAACTTTTTGTCTAACGTTTTTTAAGCTATATTAATAATTTATAATCATTTGCCAGAAGCTTAAGAAAATCAAAAAAAAATACGTATTGCAACTGCACCCAGAATTCACTTACATCATTATAATATATAAAGAAACCAGCAATGAGTTTTTAATGTGGTCTATAGATGTTAAATGAATCTTATAAAAAATTCATCGTACAGGTACAAGAGAGTATTCACGGGACAAAAAGTAACTTATAAACCAGTTACCCCATAAACCACTTTCGTTCTTATCTGTCCGGACTACATTGTTATTTTTATAAGATTTGTCACTAATTTAGAATATATACGGATATAAAACTGTAATTGACCCAAATATTTTTTATTTATAGCATTAAGAGTAACAAACGAGCAGTTCACCTGATGGTAAGTGGATCCTTGACAAGGGATCATAATGCAAATGCGTTGTCACCCTTGAGGCACTAAGATGGAATGCCTCGTCACCAGTAATAAAGGTCTCAGAATCCCTGCACTCACCAGACGAAACACAGCAACGTTATGCTGCTATTTTACGCTGGTATTCTGTGAGGGCGTGGTCCTACCCCGGTCGAGCTGACCCATTCATTCTGCAGCTAACAAAAACTGCAGTGTAGCTCTACCACTTATAGATTGGAATTTGGAATATATTGGCAAGTAGACTTATTGAGTAGTTATCTGATAATTTTAAATCTTTAGATTTAAGAGTATTTGTCATTTTGTTACTTATCAACCTTGTAAACTAAATGACGGATTAAATTTTTATTTACTTTTGGGCTTTAGCAGATTACGTGACGTAACCTTATCTAAAAATAATATATTATTCGATTTGTGTGTGTTAAAACTTACAACTACGGCGAATTCGAAGACAAGACTGACACTACTACAATATCTATCATGTTACTATCAAGCCAAATATAACATTTCTTGAAAAATTAATATTTCTAATGAAATACAATTAAATTTCTAAACGTAGTAATAAGCAAACAATACCGTACTATTAGTTCGTACTAACGTATCAAAAAGAGCAGGTAAAGGCAATTTTAGGTGCAGTTAATTTAGTGGAAAAAAATATTTCGAGGTTACAATATGAAGTCAGCCAAGACTATAACTTTTAAATTTGTAATGTATATATATAGTTCACTCAAGGATGATATTGATTTAATTGTAATAATATAGAATAAAACATTAGCCTTGTGTCTGTCCATGTGTATCCGTTAATCTCTATAACTATTAAACTGAATTAACTATAGGTACCATCTTTTTCCAAATACATTTAGACTAATTCAATAAATTAGATAGATTAATTTAATAAATGTGGTAATCTTGTTTGGTAACTTATAAATATGGAAGGCCGTTTTTTGCAGAAATTAAATTTATTTGTTCCTGATTTTAAAAGTTCTTGGTATTTAACTGTTACACGTCTTAGCTCTTTTACCGCTCTCCTGCCATCTTGCATTTCACTCATCAAAAAACATTAACGTACAATTAAAATCTACTATCTCTTTTATCCATCTTACTTATGTTAGCTACCCCTTTCATTCCATCATTGCGTTCCATTCCCACATACGATGGTCATGTCAAAAAAAAATGATATTCCTTATTCATTTGTTTGAAACTGGCAAGCCTGGTTTTTTGTAAATATGTTTGAGAGAATATGACGGGAAAGCAAACATGGAGTTCACTCGACATGATTTTCGTGTTATTATTTATTAAAACTTTGAAAAATTTAAATCCACAAGATTTTTTTTAAACTTTTAGCCAATCTTTGGTTTCCGTTTACCAACTCAGACTCAACAAAAGAGCAGTTCTAATTGATTTACCGAATTTAATGAGGCTAATTTAAGGTGGCCAACCGCGGTTACTCAAGAAATACTCTAACGCTCGAAAAAAATATTCGTGATAACCAAGGAATAAGAAATAAAATATACATTTATTGACCGGAACTGAGTGGACATAACAAAACTAAATTTACATAAAATTTTGAAACAAAGTATAAAAAAAAGAACATGTATTGATAACATGTTGAGCTTGAGCGAGAACTGCGTATATCATTTCGATCAACTGTCCCTCCGTTAGCGTTGTTCGGAATGGAACGGAAAGGGTCAAATTTAACGATGGGCAGGGAGAACGTCACGTAGTTTGAGGAAAATTTATGATAGATTAATTCGACACCGGCGAGAATAAAAATGTTTATGTTATACTGATAGGTGACGAAACATTTTTTCTTATAACAAAATGCTAGCATAGATAGTAACATTACTAACGTCCGGAACGTAAGTTATGTTATATAGTTATGTTAATTAAGTTATGTGTTATATTAACCACTCCAACTAAGCTTAAAATGTATGTGCGTTCTAGGAGATGGTACAAAACAATAGTGAAATGGTACATTTAAACCTTAAGTTTCCAGACCAAAATTGGCTAATGACGGTTCTAACATATATTTCATTTTCATTATAATTATGATCCTAAAATAAAGCAAGTCTTTGCGTAGCTTTGAAGGCGAGCCATTTTCAATGAATTGTCGCCATACACGAAGAACACAGAAATAAATGATTGCCTCATTTTTCTGCAAGACACATTGTAATTGTGTTCCGTGATAGTTTGTGTTTTAAAATTAGTGTCAAGTCGGTGTGACAAGCTGCAGTGCAGCCGAAGTAAGAAGGACGGCACCTTCCACCACCACCTATGGCATCACGGCAACACCGCTCAGCACGCTTCTGCCAGATTATTTGACATTTTCCCTAGACCAAGCACGTTGTGATTTTTAGCTCTTTTCAGAAATCAAATATAAATTAAAGGGCAAGTGGGTTTTTAAACAAAGAATATGAGGATCTCCTTTCTCTTGCATATAATTATGAGAGACTTCTGATATATCTGAAGAGTCATCTAAGAGTATCTAATTCTTATGCCATATACTCGATTTACGAGTCAAGAAGGTCGACTAAATGGACCGAATAATGGCCTTGATATTATTATTTTTTTATTCCACTTGTAATTATATAAGAACTAAAACTTGCCTTTCGAATATGGTCCAACACTCGTCATGGGTTCCGTGAAAAAGCAACTTACCCTCCGACATGAGGGAAATAGTATTGAATTCCTTGAACAGTTCCGAGGATGGTTGATGCAAGGAGCATATCACTATCCTGCCGCTGCGTGAGAGACCTTTTAATAAGCCCACAACCAAGGAGGCGTTGTAGCTGTCCAGTCCAGTCGTCGGTTCATCGCATATGAGAATTTGAGGATTAGATAAAAGCTGGAAAAAGGGCATAATATTAAAAAAAGATTATGTTTTCATAAGTAAAGCTGCGTACATCCTACCACGATACTGAAATCTAAAAACAATCTAAGTTATAAAAAGGAGTCAGACACACGCAGCAAACCAGGACCATGTAATTACAGGACCAGGGCCGTAACATAGCTCTACTGTGTATTTCCAAATGAAAGAAACTGAAAAAGGAATGTAGGTGATAGTCACCGGTAATGACACATTCCAACTTAATCATCAGATGTGATTTTTTATCGAGGATGAATGATGGGTGAATGCAGCAGGAATCACATATCATCAGGAGAACTGTGTGCTCGTTTGACACTCCTAAAATTATTAAAAAAACATCCATCGATCCATGATTCGAGTAATTTGAGTTTAAACAGCCTAAGGGAGCTACAATTTTATTAATCTAAGAGCAACGTGGTACGTGGTATAACTATAATACGAGTTTAAACTTGCTGTAGCACGTTAGTTTTACAGTGGTACACTGCAGTTTATTTCTTGATGCAGAATGAATGGGTCAGCTCGACCGGGGTACGACGACGCCTTCACAGAATACCAACATAAAATTTACAGCATATTACTGCTGTGTTTCGTTTGGTGAATATAGGGATCCATCTCTGATTTCGATGAGGCATTCCATCTCAGTCCTCAAGGCTGACAACGCATCCGCGTTATGATTCCTTCTCAAGTATGAACGTAGATGTCCTGGGCCGCAGGAATCACTTACCATCAGAACTGTGTGCTCGTTTGTTGAGTGACACGCTATTCTTTAAAATGCCTTTGCAAGTGGCTTCTTTAATATTAAGATTTGCCTTCAGTGATTTGCCTTATTTTGATAGATGATAAAAAACAAGACCAATAGAGAAAAAAAGATGTGTGAATATTTTTTTAAAGATTTGTTTCTTTTGTGGTCTGTGGATATTGTATGTTTTAAGAGTCAATTCAAAGAATAAAACATTGAACAAGTCTTTCATTATAAGGGTAATTTTCATCACGGCCTATCTATAGTTCACCGCTGAACATGCCATGTAATGTGAGAAGGAAGTGTAAACCCCCGATAGATGGCGGAAAATCTCATCTCAATTTGCCAGACGCAAATACTTAGACGGCGGGCAGAGGTACCGAGAAGTCGGTGGAACTTGTAACTGCGGTTGCCAACCCGTTTCGCCAAGCGAAGTAACTATGACAAACATGGGTATATTAGCAATGGTAATTTTATGACATAAAATTAAATTAAAATCTTTAAGACGAGGTAGCTAAAAAACAGAATGAATTCGTCGCCAAAACTTATTTATTTGACAGATATGAGCAATAACGAAGATTAATATAAAATGCTTCATAAATATAACTTAAAAATTACATTCAACAAAATGTTATTCGTGAAACATGCCAATTTAATAATAAGTTATGATTTACGTGCTGAGTTTACGGTTCTATTAGCATTGTAAAGCAATCAAATTTGATCTGGTTATTTCATCAACAAAAAGCTCATAAACGGATAGTATTAACCTATAAAGCTATTGAAAAAATTAACGATGTAACTAAATTGCCCTAAACCATACAAACGACATAATAACAACGCCGATGAGGCTTTTATGACCGTCAAATGGAATATTACAATAGACAGTCTATTGTAACATTAAAATGGTATAATTTTTAGTAGCTTCATTTAAATTTAGGCATGTATTATTAATGCAATATTTACAAAATTCTACATATTTTTATACTTCTAATAATTCATTTTTACATTTAATAAAAAATAGAAAGAATAAAGGTAAAATGTAAATTTCAACGGAGCACACAGTTCACCTGGTCATATTTGATGAGGCCCATGACATCTGCATCCGTCCTCAACAAACATTCACTTCTGAATAGGGAGATGAAATACCTCGTTACTTGTGATAGGGTTCCCGGATCATCATACGAAACACAGCGTTAATATGCTATTTCACGTTAGTATTCTGTTACGATGTGGTCCTTCATCAATTGAGACGACCCATTCATTAAACTAGAAACAGGCTACAACGTAGCTACCCCCATTTTCTTGTCCAGTTGTGCACGATAATCTCCCTAATAATTATCCAATTTCAATATGGTATTCAGTGATGTATTGATATAAGAATTAGTCTAGCATTTAGTTTTTATTTCAATTAAATAAGTCGGGAAAAGCTCTTTTCGCGTGCTGTCGCCATGGCGGAATTCGCAAGCGCTGCTCGCTTACGTTTATGCTAGATGTTAGTAATTAATAAAAAATAATGAAAATTTTGAGTCATTCACTATTCAACTACAAGTAGCTCTTAGAGTATGTTTTTTTAATTTGGGTCATCTACAGTGCATACATGAAAACAATCTTAATCCATAAATACATGAAGTCAAATCTGGATTCATACACCACGATGATGTTTTCATCAATAACCAGATTAATGATGAAAACATCATTTGTTATAATTAACGGTTGTCGTGTTACAAAAATTAGTTGATGGAGATAACTAAACAATAACTGATTCAAAATAAAAACAACATGTTTGAGTAATAAAAAAAAGTATCGAAAAGAGAAGGTTCTTTAAAAGAAAAAGAATTAGGAAGTTTTAGAGACCTTCAAAAAAAGAGCCTACACTTCTTAAAGGCAGCGCTTCTGCGACTCCTCAGGAGTAGCGGATGTTCATGTACCGTGGTGATCACTAACCACCAGTGAGCTGCTTGCTCGTTTGAAACCTATTCTATAATAAAAAGTGTCTGCATAGCTGAATGTATAGAACAACAATGCTCTCTATAAAGGGAACTTGGACCTGCTTGTTAGGGTGATGTACATAGACTAGTATATTGTTTTTCGAACGGGAAAAGACGTATTGACTTCAATTACTCATACACAGCTATCATATATTATTCATCTAATTAGTTTCATAGTTATAAAAGCGGATATTGAGCTTTCAGTAAAAAAGTAAGGGTATATTTGCTATGTGCATATTGCCAACGACTTATTATGCGGTCAAATTCAAAATCATAGAATAAAATAAGCAAATAACGTTAATTTAGTTGTGACATTTTGACATTAGCGAGTCATAAATTTAGTCGCCTCTTAGGCAAGGCGAAAAATCGCAAAAAGTGGAAAAAAAGATAAAAGTACTACTTCCCCCTCTTTTGCTTTTAGCATTCATAAATGCATCTCGCTCGCTCTATTATTATAATATAGATTTAGATACTTACGGAAGTGGCCAAAGACAACAACCGACGTTCACCACCAGACAGCGAGCGAATAAAAGTATGTTCATGTGCTTTTAATTTTAATGAACTCATAACTGTGTTTACAAATATATAATTCCTCGATTTCTTGTAGCTGCCGATTTTCATTTCTGCCTGTAATTTTAAAAAAATATTTTTATTTCTTTCTCGTAAGACTACTGGTATTGTGTTTTCTAACAGTAGCCTAAAAAAAATTCTATTAGAAAACACAACTTCAGTCGCCGGCCCTGGGTTTTTCTTTTTTTCAGACAAGTGTCATATTCAATCAAAACAAATCGTTGATTTTCGGGCTCGGGTGGATATATTATATATTAGTAATACTCGTGGATTTTTTGCCTAGTCCAACGCAATTTATGTAAAATAGATCAGAGGAATGTCGTTGTAAAGGGTAAAGATGCGATGCTTTTTTGTTGCTCTCCGACAGAACCGGCGGTGTAGAAGAATGGCACAATAACCACTGCACCACGGGGACCGTCCGCAAAAATATATTTATTTATAAACTTTATTTACAAATAACATTCATAAAGAAAAAAGAAACATACAGAACATCTAAATACTTATACAAATATATATACATATCATTATATATTATCTTAAGAATTTATAATACTAAATAAAATAATAGATATTTATATACATTTACATAAACTATCAAACAAAAATATATACATACTATAAATATACAGAGAGAAGCAATTTCTTTTTAAACACACAACATCAGATCAAGAAATCAACTTGCAAACCCTGAGGAATAAAATTAAATCCTCCTATGGTAGGAATGAATTTTTTTTGGCCCTTTCACTCTCTCATTTGGAAACGGGTGTGATATGTTATAATTCAAGCGTATTTTCTGATAATTTTCCAGGCTCATTACAATCAAGGTAACATTTTCTGATGATATATTATATTTTATTCATAGTGTCGTTAGCGTTTGCTAAAATTCAGTGGTCATCGCGTTCCTTATACGGTAAGAATGAGTAGAAAGACCGGAGGAAGGGTCAGGTGTAGTGTCAACGACACAGGACATTTACAAACACACCTAGACCCGACGACGCTAACAATTGGTGTTGCATAAAAAAGCCAAGATCATTGATATCATATTTTAGTCGTCATTAAAATTTGATCGACCGACGCAGCGGTATTCTCTTAAATGGTCGTCGAGTTATAATTCGAGCGCTTATGGCACTCAGTCGAGACCTCTATATATGGTAACCAGCACAAGGGCTCCTGAGAGGGAGCCTCGGTCTGGACCGTTACCCTGTTTCGCGAGAGCGTCTGACTCGAGGGTGCCCGAGAGGGCCGAACCTCGGCTCTGTCAGTTGTTTCTGACAGAGGATTATCTAAATTAATATCGCTATTATTATTAGATATCTGTACCACCACTTCGGAATGCGTGGGCGCTGGAGAAGAAGTGGCGCAAGAAACTCCACCGACGCCTCTATCTGTATGGACTGGAATGGTTTTGGCGTGGGAATAATAAGATGTTGCTTTTGGCCTTCTATGCGTTTAAAAATATATGTAAACAATAAAAGAATAATGAAACATAACAATAAGTAATAAACTTCACAGGCATTACATAGCGAAGTTACTCACCATAAAAACCAAATGCTCCTTGACGCTCAGACAGTCCATAAAGACGTCGAACTGGGGCAGGATCTCCACCGCGCCGGGGGGCAGTTCGCTGACATTTAGCCCGTTCAGGGTAACGACTCCCTCCGAAGGTAACGTACATTTGCCGGCTAACGATACTAGATATGTCGTTTTCCCTGCGCCACTGTGGATCGTTAAATATTAAAGTTACCCTGATTTTTCTGGGAATGTTATTACGTGTTAAAATATTTGGCAGTCCGCTTCCGAGTATCGGGTCCTAGGTTTCAAGGCGAGAATAAATATTTGAGCAATTGAAATTGTTGTTTTTTGGGTCTGGGTGTGTTGTTTTTTTTAATTATTATCATTACATTGAACGTAACAAACGAGCACACAGTTCACCTGATGGTGAGTGATTCCTGCGCATCATGACATCTACATTTACCCTTGACAAGGAATCATAATGCAGATGCGTTGTCACCTTTGGGGACTGAGATGGATTGCCTCGTCACCAGTAATAAAGGATACGGATCCTTACACTCACCAGATGAAACACAGCAGCATTATGCTGCTATATTACGCTGGTATTCGTACTAGTGCTGAAGCCAAATTTCATTTACTTTAATTTCATTTCATTTCATTTTAATAGAATCACCAACAGAACAACTTGATTCATCAATAAAAGGGCCATAGGTTGCTACATCATAGTGACCATATGATACGATACATACGATAACGTAAGATTAAAAGAAAATTGAAATATTTATACAAGATAAATAAAAAGTATAATAATCATTTAAATAAACTATATATGAATTAATAATAATGACAAGTTTACATAGCGCATTACTTCCTTACATCGGAGTTTTCAATTTATCAATTATAGTACTAGTAATAATTAGGCAACTATAGTATAATGCTGTATTGTAGCTGTAACTGCAGTAAAAAATCTTTCAGAAAAAGCTTTAACCCGATCGACCGAGTAAGGCTCTCACAGAATACAATAAAAAAAGTAGAAGACTTTCTTTACTCGACGCTTAACGACTTGCAACAGTAAAAAGAATCAATTTGCATTCCAATCACAATGTTATGTACGCATGTAATACTAAATAAATATTTCATTTTAATGTATTTATTTAATTAAATCAGAGGAAATTTTTGATGTACAAAAATATTAATTAGCGATGAAAAATCAATATTTTCTTCAGTAGCTAATTTACCTCGGTCCAAGAATCGCCAAAAATTCTCCTGATTTTATGCAGTCTGTGACTGAAAAAAAAATTATTCACGTATCAATGGTAAACAACAAAAAATCCAGGAAACGCCGTCTTGTTTAATATTGTCAAAGAGTAAGTAAAAAGAAATATCTGTAAAGATATGAAAATAAGGTCTTCCGACGTTTGTCCATGTTCAAACAATTACCAATATACCAATATAAAAACGCATATGGTAAAGATGTGTAAATTGTGTGTGTAAATTATTGAATTATTAAAGTTATCTGGTAGTATTATGTAATAACAATTTCAGAAATTGTGGAAAAAAAACTTGGAAAGATTTTTTATTTACTTAATACCATCTGGACCAATTAACAATTAAGAGAATGACAGAAAAAAAAAAACAAATCACGACAGCAATTTTGCAATTTTTAAATTAAACCTTCAACAAACAGATATCTTTTAAAATGTCCAAATTTGACCTTTAAAAAAATAACTTTCACCAATCAAGGTTCAAAATAATAAAAAACGTTTACAAAATTTTATTTGAATTACCGTCATTAAAATTTGATCGACCGACGCAGCGGTATTCTCTTAAATGGTCGTCGAGTTATAATTCGAGCGCTTATGGCACTCAGTCGAGACCTCTATATATGGTAACCAGCACAAGGGCTCCTGAGAGGAGCCTCGGTCTGACCGTTACCCTGTTTCGCGAGAGCGTCTGACTCGAGGGTGCCCGAGAGGGCTGAACTCGGCTCTGTCAGTTGTTTCTGACAGAGGATTATCTAAATTAATATCGCTATTATTATTAGATATCTGTACCACCACTTCGGAATGCGTGGGCGCTGGAGAAGAAGTGGCGCAAGAAACTCCACCGACGCCTCTATCTGTATGGACTGGAATGGTTTTGGCGTGGGAATAATAAGATGTTGCTTTTGGCCTTCTATGCGTTTAAAAATATATGTAAACAATAAAAGAATAATGAAACAACAATAAGTAATAAACTTCACAGGCATTACATAGCGAAGTTACTCACCATAAAAACCAAATGCTCCTTGACGCTCAGACAGTCCATAAAGACGTCGAACTGGGGCAGGATCTCCACCGCGCCGGGGGGCAGTTCGCTGACATTTAGCCCATTCAGGGTAACGACTCCCTCCGAAGGTAACGTACATTTGCCGGCTAACGATACTAGATATGTCGTTTTCCCTGCGCCACTGTGGATCGTTAAATATTAAAGTTACCCTGATTTTTCTGGGAATGTTATTACGTGTTAAAATATTTGGCAGTCCGCTTCCGAGTATCGGGTCCTAGGTTTCAAGGCGAGAATAAATATTTGAGCAATTGAAATTGTTGTTTTTTGGGTCTGGGTGTGTTGTTTTTTTTAATTATTATCATTACATTGAACGTAACAAAAGAGCACACAGTTCACCTGATGGTGAGTGATTCCTGCGCATCATGACATCTACATTTACCCTTGACAAGGAATCATAATGCAGATGCGTTGTCACCTTTGGGGACTGAGATGGATTGCCTCGTCACCAGTAATAAAGGATACGGATCCTTACACTCACCAGATGAAACACAGCAGCATTATGCTGCTATATTACGCTGGTATTCGTACAAGTGCTGAAGCCAAATTTCATTTACTTTAATTTCATTTCATTTCATTTTAATAGAACCACCAACAGAACAACTTGATTCATCAATAAAAGGGCCATAGGTTGCTACATCATAGTGACCATATGATACGATACATACGATAACGTAAGATTAAAAGAAAATTGAAATATTTATACATGATAAATAAAAAGTATAATAATCATTTAAATAAACTATATATGAATTAATAATAATGACAAGTTTACATAGCGCATTACTTCCTTACATCGGAGTTTTCAATTAATCAATTATAGTACTAGTAATAATTAGGCAACTATAGTATAATGCTGTATTGTAGCTGTAACTGTAGTAAAAAATCTTTCATAAAAAGCTTTAACCCGATCGACCGAGTAAGGCTCACAGAATACAATAAAAAGTAGAAGACTTTCTTTACTCGACGCTTAACGAATTGCAACAGTAAAAGAATCAATTTGCATTCCAATCACAATGTTATGTACGCATGTAATACTAAATAAATATTTCATTTTAATGTATTTATTTAATTAAATCAGAGGAAATTTTTTATGTACAAAAATATTAATTAGAGATGAAAAATCAATATTTTCTTCAGTAGCTAATTTACCTCGGTCCAAGAATCGCCAAAAATTCTCCTGATTTTATGCAGTCTGTGACTGAAAAAAAAATTATTCACGTATCAATGGTAAACAACAAAAAATCCAGGAAACGCCGTCTTGTTTAATATTGTCAAAGAGTAAGTAAAAAGAAATATCTGTAAAGATATGAAAATAAGGTCTTCCGACGTTTGTCCATGTTCAAACAATTACCAATATACCAATATAAAAACGCATATGGTAAAGATGTGTAAATTGTGTGTGTAAATTATTGAATTATTAAAGTTATCTGGTAGTATTAAGTAATAACAATTTCAGAAATTGTGGAAAAAAAACTTGGAAAGATTTTTTATTTACTTAATACCATCTGGACCAATTAACAATTAAGATAATGACAGAAAAAAAAAAACAAATCACGACAACAATTTTGCAATTTTTAAATTAAACCTTCAACAAACAGATATCTTTTAAAATGTCCAAATTTGACCTTTAAAAAAATAACTTTCACCAATCAAGGTTCAAAATAATAAAAAAAACGTTTACAAAATTTTATTTGAATTACCGTTATTAAGAATAAGTATTTTTGGTTTAGTTGGCTTGCTCCTCCACCAGGATTTTTCTTCTGGCGTCCATACTTTAAGCCCTTGCACCTTCAAAATTAGATCAGCATGGCCCATGGAACAATTGTTTCTCTGAAACACAGTCGTTTATCTACTCTGATGAAAAAATTCGTCCATACCGACTTTGACGCAATCAGTGAATCCAGAGCACTTAAGCAATTACAATGTTCCTAATCTGAAAACCAAAATAAATAGAGACTGCAGCAGGTTGTTACTAGCTTCACCATGAATAGCTTGACTGGCTTTGGCTGTGAATAAACAGCACAATGCTGCTGTGTTACAATTAGTGTAGGGATCCGGAGAGCCAGTTTTTAGTAACGAACTAACGCGTACAAAATCAGTCCTCAACGATGACAAAGCTTTGCATCTTGAATCTGTGCTGAAGATGTAAATTAATTGGCGCCAGTCATCTCTTATCATCAGATAAACTATGTGCTTGTTTATCACACTTAATTTCGTAAAAATAAATACATTTCGTGTAACGCAAACATTTATCTCAACAGAGCATCGAAACTAGGAATAATCTTATTAGCCGAGAGGTCATATCACTAGTTAATACTATTAATTAAATTGTATTACGAGTTGTTATACTTTTTACTACTTAGAGACATACTAGGTAAGTACATAGTTAATTACGAGTTGTCATACTTTTTACTACTTAGAGACATACTAGGTAAGTACATAGTTAATTACGAGTTGTCATACTTTTTACTACTTAGAGACATACTCAGGTAAGTACATAGCTAATTACGAGTTGTCATACTTTTACTACTGAGACATACTAGGTAAGCACATAGTTAATTACAGTGGTCATACTTTTACCACTTAGAGACATACCAGGTAAGTACATAGTTAATTACGAGTGGTCATACTTTTACTACTTAGAGACATACTAGGTAAGTACATAGTTAATTACGAGTTGTCATACTTTTTACTACTGAGAGACATACTAGGTAAGTACATAGTTAATTACGAGTTGTCATACTTTTTACTACTGAGAGACATACTAGGTAAGTACATAGTTAATTACGAGTTGTCATACTTTTTACTACTGAGAGACATACTAGGTAAGTACATAGTTAATTACGAGTTGTCATACTTTTACTACTTAGAGACATACTAGGTAAGTACATAGTTAATTACGAGTGGTCATACTTTTACTACTTAGAGACATACTCAGGTAAGTACATAGCTAATTACGAGTTGTCATACTTTTACTACTGAGACATACTAGGTAAGCACATAGTTAATTACAGTGGTCATACTTTTACCACTTAGAGACATACTAGGTAAGTACATAGTTAATTACGAGTGGTCATACTTTTTACTACTTAGAGACATACTAGGTAAGTACATAGCTAATTACGAGTTGTCATACTTTTAACTACTTAGAGACATACTAGGTAAGTACATAGTTAATTACGAGTGGTCATACTTTTTACTACTTAGAGACATACTAGGTAAGTACATAGCTAATTACGAGTTGTCATACTTTTAACTACTTAGAGACATACTAGGTAAGTACATAGTTAATTACGAGTGGTCATACTTTTTACTACTTAGAGACATACTAGGTAAGTACATAGTTAATTACGAGTGGTCATACTTTTTACTACTTAGAGACATACTAGGTAAGTACATAGTTAATTACGAGTTGTCATACTTTTTACTACTTAGAGACATACTAGGTAAGTACATAGTTAATTACGAGTGGTCATACTTTTTACTACTTAGAGACATACTAGGTAAGTACATAGCTAATTACGAGTTGTCATACTTTTAACTACTTAGAGACATACTAGGTAAGTACATAGTTAATTACGAGTGGTCATACTTTTTACTACTGAGAGACATACTAGGTAAGTACATAGTTAATTACGAGTTGTCATACTTATATTATATATGTACCTAATATGAAATATTTACCTTCTTTAATTATTTTAAGTTTTATTAACGTAACCTAATAATTGATATCGAAATAAAATGAAATGAAATATCCGTATTTATTTTATTTTACTTTTATTATTTATTCACATGGTTTTTCGAAGAAACAGAAATTTAAACTTCATTTATCAATCTTCAGGTTTTTTTATATTCATCTGATAGTGGAGGAGTAAAGATCTTTTCATCATGTCAACCTCATTAATTCTAAATAAAAAGAGAATGCCAAATGCCAACCGCCTATTGTATCCTTCTTAGGTTACAACAATAAAGTTTAAAAAAATAAACAGTATAAAAAATTAAAATAAATTGAGACGTCAATAGGCTTATGATTTAGTCTAAAAAATTTAAGGTTGTTGGTTCGTATCTGCCATTCGACTGTTGTCGTGGACCATATCCTAGCAAAAGTATTTTGATGTTAGTTACACTGGTAGCATTCATCAAAAAATTTAAATAATTTAAACTGTGTGATGTTTATGATAATACGACCAATTAACTACATGAAGAGTCTCACGAAGAAAGGTATACGACAAATAAACTTTCAGGTACACTTAAAATGCATCTCCGATATAATTAGTACTTTTACAACCGTACAAGTAAGTAAGACTTAAAATTTATCACGATATCAGCTCCAAACTGGAAAATTATAATGTCCACAAGCACTATTGCCGACTTTAAAATCCGACCCTTAGGTCCGGATGAACGTATTATTGACGAGATTAAATTAACTGGTTTAGGGTATATTAATATTAAAACGAAACTATATTAAGGTTTCGTTTCTAAGTAAAGCCACGCTGCAGCTAATTCCTGGTTGTAACATGAAAGGGTTGGCACGAACGGTGGAGGACTAACTACGTATTTAAGGGACGCATTGATCCTTTACCGCAAGGTGAACTGTGTACCCGTTTGGTCCATCTAATATTATAAAATAGCTCTATGTTCCAAGGAATCTCTATCCACTTATTCTTAAAAATATAAATATGTTATAAGAATTATTGCAGGAGCTTTAACAAGTAAGTCTTCTTGGCTTTATTATGGAATTGCTTTAAGAGGCCAAACCTGATGTCGGATTCAATGATTCATATTTCGTCAATAATGGAAGGCATGGGGTTCGCTGATCTTAATATTAAACGACACGCATGATAGACTACTGTACATTAAAAAAAACAATGCTTAAACGATATTATTAACATTTCCTACTCCACTTACTACACTTACTCCACTCCAACTAAGCTGAATGCTTGTGCTAGATGGTTCAAAAGTAGTCTAATGGCGAATTCAAATCTACGACTTTAAGTTTCACAAGTCGTATTATTAATCTAGGCTATTGGCTCTTATGCTTGAGGTGTACTATCTGCTACCTATCTAGGTATTTAAGAACTAACATGATGAAATATTAATCCCACCGCGTCTCGGAGCCTTAGACTTTCTGATCTTTGTACGTAGACAAATAATACAATAAAAAAAGATAACAATGGACAATAATGGTTTCTCTTAATTAGCAAACACACGTCACAAAAGATTAATTTATTGACGCAGACTATGTCATTATAGTACAGTTAGTTATCTCAATTCTAAAATACTCATGTGCAATGACAAACATGAATTTTGTTGTTCCACAATCAATTCGATAAAATAATCATAATTCTCTTTATAACACTTTATCTAGAAACATTATTTCGACTAACTATACGTATCTATCTGTTGCCAAATTGAAATCTTATTGCCCTAAGATAAAGGCACTTCTCGAAATATCTAATAGGAAGAGACATGTCAAGCTTACGTAGTTTTTATAATCCATTAGTTTTTTTTTAGCCCTTAACCTTTATGGCCTATGTTTTACCGTCTAATTTATGGCCATCACGATTTTATTATTTTGACGTCGAGTCTTAAAAAAATCTATGAGTGTTTTTAAGATATCTTGTTTTATGGAGATTCAGTACATGTGGGACGTAAGAAAATTCATTGTACCATCGTTTGGACGTCGCAAATATTTGTGTTTTTTACGATGGACAAGCAACGTATATAACAGAGTGAGAAAAAGAAAGAACTACTTTTATTTCTCTCTCTGGCCAAGTACTATGCAGCCTTTTTTGCGTGGTTACTAAGTCGTTTTATTAACCGTCGCATTCAAATTCGATCTTGAAATTTTTTTCATTGCGCCTAAATAAGTTTCACTCCAAATACTAGTAATCGCATGAACAGTCGACTTAACCTTAAACTATCATATGCTATAAACCTATTTATTTAGAAGTAAGTAATTAGTTTCCCGTAGTGATAATTGATCACAATAGTGTAATAATAGTGTTCATTTGACATTCTTATTTGATAAAAAAACGATCTGAAGTGTGCATATCAAGAAAGTTATATAGATAGATAAGATAATAATCTTTATTCTTTAACCAAAGTTACAGTGATTAACCAGGGCATTTTTATGAAAACAAATAACTTGTTATTTGTGTTATAGTGATAATGTTCTCCAGATCGGTTTCAACGTAACATTGACTGCGCCAGAACATATTATTGTGCTATAAGCATTCGCACAAACACGGATGCACTTGAGTCCGAGTTAAGTTAAAGCTGAGTCCATAATTAAAAACCTGCGACCACGCAAGGCTTCCGGTCCCGACGGCATCACCAATAAGGTGATAAAACTCTTACCCATGTCCATTTTACACCTACTAGTGATAAACTACAACGAGGCCATGTCCAAAGACACCTTTCCGAACACCTGGAAGGAAGCTGACGTCATAGGTATTCTTAAGCCCTCGAAATACACAACCGCTCCATCAGCCTATCGACCCATAAGCCTCCTCAAAGTGTTGGGTAAGGTATATAAAAGACTCATCCTCACCCGCTTCAAGGACTTCACACTGTCCCGAGGGCTACCAATCAATGAGCAATTCCGGTTTCGCCCTCAACACTCATGCCCACATCAAGTGCACCGCGTCACGGAGCACATTCTCAGTAAATTCCTTCGAGGTTACCAAACTGGGGCACTCTTCCTCGACGTGGTGAAAGCGTTCGACAAGGTCTGGCACAACAGGCTCATATACAAACTATATGAGCTCGGTGTGCCAGATCGACTCGTACTAATCTTAGAGACTTTTTTACAATCGCACCTTTCGGTACCGCGTCGAGGGGTTTCCTAGGTCCCATTTTATACACACTCTACACGAACGGCATACCGCGCACTCGCGATGTAAAGCTGGCCCTTTTCGCCGATGACACCGACCTCTACGTGTTTGGATTCAAACCAGACGCTATTTGTAAACGCCTCCAATACGCAGCTTACTCCTTACAGGTTAGGGAAATGGTTTCGGAACTGGAGGATAGAGGTTAACCCCACCAAAAGTGCAGCCATGTACTTGTCTCGGCGCAATAAAACGCCAAATCTCCCAACCATAGAGCTATTTGATTGTCGAATAAGGCGTCACTTTAGATGAAAGACTCACCTTCGGTCCTCATATCAACCGCGTACGGAATCGAGCAGTGTTCGCCCTAGTTCGTTTGCACCCGCTTCTCAATAAAAATAGCAAAATGCTTCTGCGTAATAAAAATACACTATACAAAGCGTGCATCCGAACCATAATGACATACGCAAGCCCTGTCTTTGCGCATGCCTCCCCGCGTCACATTCACTACTTCAGGTAATACAAATTCGTTTCATGCGCAAGGCCACCGGTGCACCAAGGCTCTTGCATAATGAAAACACATAGATCTTGTGTATTCATCATATATATTAGTGACTATAAGTTCATCATCCGGAGGAGGGGCTTAGCAGCTGTAACATAGGTCTAGGACCTAGCACGGCTGCTAAAAAGAAGAAACAAATGGTTGAAATTGTAAATCAAATGAAAGTTACTACAAACTTATACAAAGTTACAAACTTGCCATCTATGACAGGCTTCCCGCCGATATTTCGACTCTGCCGTCACACACCCAAACCCCTTGATTGTAAGTGCCGCCACTTACAATCCCATCGCGAATCATAGATTCACCCGCGTCCGAAGGAGACGGAGGCACGCTCTCGACGACCCTGACGACGCGACCACCAGGGCCAAGCCCTTCATAAAACACTACTCACGTACATTTCACCCTCATACCGCCAACAGCGAGGGCGTCGCAAACAAGGTTATTCGCGGTACCGCCATGTCACAGGCCGGTTCTCTCCAGTCAATACACTTCTTCTCCGGCGCCCACGCATTCCGAAATGGTGATACAGATAGCCAATAATAATAATAGTGATATAAATGTAGATAATTCTTAGTCTGAACTGACCGAGCTGAGGTTCGGCCCTCTCGGGTCAGATGCTCCCGCGGAACAGGTAAACAGTCCAAGCTGAGGCTCCCTCTCGGGACTCCTTGTGCTGGTTACCTACTAATAGAGGTCTCGATTGCGCCATAAGCGCTCGGTCACCTCTCCACACGGTGAAACTGTAAACGCCCTCGAGCTAACAGCGGCAATCAGTCCGATTTAGTGTATGTTCGATAAAATCGGGGAAAGCTTCGCGTGCAGTGTACAAATATTTTTTCTCGTCTGGGAATACAATGCCTCCAGTTACTCAGGTATAAAGCTGTTTCTATTGTAATAACCAGTACTAAAATATCTAATAGCACTTACTGTACAAAAGAAGTGAGGTAGGCAACGCCAACAGTATTTTTACTGCGACCATCTCCACCTACTAATGTTTATGCCAAGCGTGGCGATCAATGCAAAACTTCTCGAGACAAGAATGTTATGAAGAATATAGGTCGTATTCATCGTAAACTTTTAATCGTGTATTATGGACATGCATATTTGTGTTAATGCATTTTAAATAGCTAGATAGATACCTAAGTATGTAGAGAAAGGTGAACGAATAAAAGCTAAAAATAAAATGTCATACACCTTGGTGTCTTACAGTTAAGGTCAACTTGTTTTCTAAATATATTATAAGCTAAAAATACAATATCATTAGCAACCCAGCTCTATTTTTGATATCTTAAAGATAATCTTAATTCACGGAGTCATATAAATTGCTACTTGCAATGTCTGCCTTTATTTAGAAAATATACTATTCACTTTGGTAAAATAATTACGTGTCTATATTTTAGTATTTTTCATAACATTACAATTATCTTATACATATATTATTACTTTTAAGATTTTAATGAGGTTTTCCAAAACCCAAAGGTTGGCTGGATAAAATCATTTTAAGTGATAAGTTCGCCTTTGTATATTTACTATATTCTTTGTATATATTTATTTCCATTTGTTTTCACGATAGTCTAGATTAATGCATATATTCAAATTTAATAGTAATTTAATTTCACTTTTCATAAGAGCAACATTGACTTATACATTTTTTTTAGTCGTGGTAGCCCTGTATCTAAGCGCTTGCTTTCAATACATGGTACGGAAACGAACCGAGTACAATTTCCGTGGGCGATACCAATGAATTTAATTGCAATTGCAAGATGTTGCAGGTGTTCATGGGCGGCGGTGATCACTTACTATCGGGTGGGCTGCATGTTCGTTTGCCATCTATTCTATATTAAAAAAAAGTACTGATTTACCACGTGCTCGGCGATGACGGAAAACATCTGCATGTCTAAGAAATAAAAAAAAAATATAAATTTCATGCGTTTGTAAAGTTCGCTAATCCGCAGCATGGTGGTCTGCTCTAACACCCTTTTTAGAGAGGAGACCTAAGTCCGAAAGTGAAATATATATAGGCCTGTACTTTACTTTTATTAGGTCTCGACTGAGCGCCATAAGCGCTCGGTCACCTCTCAACCCGGTGAAACTGTAAAAGCCCTCGGACTAACTGCGGCCGTCGAACCGAAAAAAAACTTTACGTTTACTTCACTGATTTATATATTTTATATCAATTATATATTTTATATACACACTTATTATACATTTTTTTATATTTAATTAACGTTTTACATCTAAAATCCTAAAAGTGAAAATTAATATACAAATTACGAATGTAATCACTAACTTACCTTTACTAATTCCATTTATTACAACACCACTCACACAAAAAAAACCCACTACATTTGACAAGCCTGTTATAAATATACAGACTAAATGCTCCAAATGATGAATCGAAAATTCACAGATGCAATTAACTTGATGAGATTGAGAAAGAACGAAACATTGTTGGCGCCATAATGAGATAGTTTGTTCAAATAGATAAGCAGAGATAACGCGGTTACTGTTTATGTTCCTTGGCGTTACTTTAGTTTGTCCTGCATGTGTAAATATAATGTGTGATTCGTTTAATCACGTTCTCTGTTTGTTTGTTTCTTTATATAGAAATGAACAAAAACACAATTCGGCTAAATCTGTTAATTTTTAACAATTTCGATGCAAATTAATGTGGATGCTATTAGGATAAAACTCAAAAGATATGTTAGATCAGTTTTAGGTTGACTTAGAAAGTTACGTTACGCTGTTGACAGTACAACAAAATTAATATTTAATAATTTACCCAAAAGTAGGTATGTTGTTTTTTTTTTAAATAACGACCATTGTAAAAAGTTCTTATTGTCAGAATGTTGCTAGTAAAATTGGATTTATAAATATTCGCATAAATCACTTCAATTTGCTATCGGTAAATTATTTTTGGTTATCGTGTGTCTTATATACATGAATAAAAAAATTAAAGATATGCAAATAACTTAAGTGGTTATGAGTTGCAGATAAAATAATAAAGTCCAATATCATCACGTTATTTACAGAGCAATTAGAAATTCCAAAATATCCGTTCCGTATTTCGATAAAGAAAAGCTAAGCTACAGATAAACTAGATAAAATCTAGTTTATCTTAAATTTTAAACTAGTTTTAAAAAAATAAAAATGTTATTTCGGTAAAATTACATTTTCTCAAAAACTTCTATTAATATCAATTATTATTTTGTACTTCGAATGAAAACAAATACCTACTCACTTATAAAAAACTAAATAATCAAATATAAACTTTGGATAATTGAAACTTTTTATATTATTTATAAGCTAGTATTTGTTTTCATTCTAAGTACAAAATAATAATTGATATCAGTTGAACTTTTTGAGAAAATATTGTAATTTTACCGAAATAACTGAAATAAATAAATATGCAAAAATTTTATATTTTAAAAATTATGAAAGAAAATGTGTGAATGCCACAAATATAATATGTTATAAAAAATGTTTCCGCCCGGGATCGAACCGGGGGCCTTCTGCGTGTTAGGCAGATGTGATAACCGCTACACCACGGAAACTTAAAAGCTGTTTCTAAATTGTACAATATATATATTTAAATACTATATATATAAAAATAATATATATATGTATATTTTTAAAGTACAAATTGATAAGATGTTGAAATGAAAAAGGAATTAACTTCGCTACAGACTAATTCCTTTTACCGTTTATTTTAAAAATGTATATCTCTAAAGCTCTAAAACTGAATTTCTTATATACTAGAAATCTGTAAGCATCCAAAATAAAAAAAATCAATTAAAAAAAAAATCAAAAATAATATCAGAAAAGATGTTCCTAACTATTATAGATTTTACACAGATAAAAAATCTAACCAATGTTATAATAATAATAATTTTAAAATTCAAGTTAAAATTTCCGTTTCAGTTTTAAAGTTGAAGTCGAGTTAGAGTTATATATTCGAGTTGGAGTTATATATCATTGTATTTCTATTTAGTTTAAAATAAGGTGATCCTTACCAGATAGTCATTTAAATGTGAGTTTTAAAATAACGATTAGCCAGAGTAAAATTTCTTCCAAGATTATGTTTAGATAAACTTAAAACTCAAACCTAACCATGGGTATAATTCTTAACTAGCATTTAAAAATAATAAGAAGTTTAATTGAATTCTAGTAAAAACGTAAGTTAGTAGTTGACAATGCATATGCGATTTGAATCTTTGTTGACGTTAGATGAGGCCGTTGTCATCACTTACCATCAGGTGAACTGTGTTCTCGATTATCAGTTCTAGTATTACAAAAAAAGTTCAAAATAAACGTCATTAAATCCGTAAATTTAGAAAATTTGTTTCTGTGTTTTTTTCTTTGTTATTGACGACGTATTGAATACTTTACGGCACTCATGGTCACGCTGAGGGACTGAATATTTGATGTTGAAGTGAACCGGAGCTACCGCTGGCTTAATATTTATAAGTTTAGGCCGATCGACACGACACGGAGCTCACAGTGTCTTGAGGTCTTGCAGTGGTATGTTTGTTTGCATTTAATTTAATTATTCTCAGGATACCATGCAGATAAAAGGGCCCTGCCAAATTATCTATTTAAATTATGTTTTTTTTAATTTTATTAGTTCCACGAATTACACCTGTCACGTAGACAATCACGATATGTGTTCTTTTTACAAGGATTTGTGGTTTATCAAATCTGATGTTTTAGTGGGTGGGGCTGATCTTAACCTTCTTATCTTATGATAGCAAACTGTCAAAAAGAAGAAAGAACGCAAGGTCCTTGAGTGTGGATGATTCAAATCCTTCATTGTGTTTAATTTTATATTCTTTACTATTTTTTGTTAAATTTAAATCTTTACAGACATCGCAAACAACTTATTAAAAACTACTGTTACGCCTGATATTTTGTTGTCGTTAAATGTTTCATTATAAATATTATGATATTCTTCAAGGGCACATTATTTCTATATTCATGAATCATCTGTTACACATGAATATTTGATTTATACCATAAAAATATAAACACAACACCTCAACATTCTAGAAATGAATATACAGCAGACAAAAGCAATACAAAAGTAAAGGTAAAAAAAAACATGTTAGTAGGGGTAATGAAAGTGGGTACAAGTCGTTACGAGCCTACGGGCTCGCATGAAAGCCTTATGAGGAGAGTGATAAATATAAATATATATGTGATTCAAAAATCGGGTGCGGGAATAATGTTCAAACATTGTTTGAAAGTGAACAAATTCACCTGACATAGACGAAAAAAATGGACTAAATTTAATAACTAGGTAGGAAACACGTTATATATCTCATATATAATAAATAGTAGAAATGTTGGTTTTTTTTTCGGGCTGATAGCCGGTGTAAGCCTTTTATAGTTGAGGGCTTTTACAGTATCACCGAGTAGAGGGGTCTCGAATGAGCGCCATAAGCGCTCAGTCGAGAGGTAAGCTCTATTAGTAGATAACCAGCACAAGGGCTCCCGAGACTGGAGCCTCGACTTGGACCGATACCCTGTTCCGCGAGAGCAACCGACTCGAAGGTTTCCGTACCGCCTACATCCATCGACTTCACCGTGTAATAGCAGTGTAAGGAAATTTCATTTCCATTTTATCCTGGGAGTTTTTTAGGTCGACTATAGTGAGATACTTTCGCGAGATTCTTGTGACGTAATCTTTATTCTCGTTACTTCCGTAAAATCTTTTATATATATAAACAATGAAAAATAAGCACGAATTTCACCTGATGAATCCAGGAAGCTCTAACATTGTTAAAATGATTGCATCTAATATCTGCTAAAGTGCAATTAGACTGTAATCTAACATAATAAATGGAATAATATATCATCAGTATTCAATTATCTTATCACTTTACCACAAGATGTATAGGGCAAGTAAATCCGTAAAAAATCTATGTAAATCAACAATAATAATAAAATCAATTTAAACTATTTAAATCTTTACATTAAAATACACAGGAGCCGTTCGAGCGTCGTAGGTGGGTATATATTGTGTGTATGTACAGGTAATATATTTTACCAACGCCCAATTCGGAAAATAATAATAACAAGTAAATTTCTGTTAAACACTTTTATTAATATTACAATAACTTTCTCTCACTCTCGTAATATAAGTAATACTTATTACACAACATTACTACAGATGTACACTATTGTTGCATAATGTATCGTACAATTAATTATGACTTTAGCCGTACATGGCACTCGACAACTTCATGAATAAATGCACAACAATAGTGCATTGACAGTTAACATATTGCTGGAATTTGGGCGGTCTTATTGTTTTTAATCATTCTTCCGTAATGGGCAAGGCAAATGACAAGAATTCATACAGCCAAACACTCGTATGTGTGTTTCTTATTCTTTCTTATCCACACGGCCTTGGTTATTATAAATACTTTATTTATTATGACAATGGCTTACAGACAGATTGATGTTATGTTTATCAACACAGATAATATAATTTCATAAGTTCCAATGTTATTATTATAAAAATTATAAATTTTAAGAAAAATATCATATCGCACAAATTCCATTCAATATAGAACCTCAATTAACGTTAACTATTCACGAAAGCATAATAGACAAAAAACAATAATAGTCAAAATTACAGTAATAAAAACGTTATAAATTCGATCAGAACAGGCACTTTAAATTAATTTTATTATATATCATACCAATGAATCAAACCAAATTCTACTCACAATCACAAAACCCATTAATTTAAAGGCCCCATACACGTTATGATTTCAGGAACAATTTTATGGTTCGTCTTTGGAAAATCGGAATATTTTTATTGACATCAAAATACACGTTATAAATAATTCATTAAATTCTATAACTGAAACAAGGGAATTTAGTATCAACAAATTCCACATATAATAATTTAAACGTCCAGTTCTATAATGAACATAAAAAAGTAGTTTTGATCGTGTTCCATTATACACGAGTATATTATTGTATCGATAACTATTTGATTATTTTTTGAAATTTGATGTCCAAAAATTGTTCAAAAAATCGCATTTAGAAACTGACTGGTTACAATAGTATTTTTTTTCCAACTTAATGCGTTTGGAAAGTGGATTGATCAGTTTGTTCGGCCAATGCGATGGCGGCTTGCGATTGGGTCAGCAAGCACAAGACTTGCCACTTCCGCCACTTCTGCTGTTTTCGCCATTCGCGATCTTGTGGTCGAGCGCGAACCCATCACCGTCCTTGTCGTTATTGTGTAGCAACTTGTCGTTCAAGAGAATCTGATACAAAACAAACATATTAATGTCTAATAACTTTACCCCACATTTAAATACAAGTAAACCTTCAAAGAATTAGATGCTTTTTGTAACTATTATAACATAGTTAATTGAATCAAGCGTTACTTGCGGAATGTCATACAAAAAAAAGTCAATCAAATATCAAGTTGCTTATTTCCGCATAAAAAAGTAAATGTTATTAACTTATTGTTACTACAATAATACGCAGATATGTAGGCGTCGTTGTAAAACAATCATACAAACGATTATGTCCTCCGAGAGCGAGAGATTGACAACATAATGTTTACTACACAGGATACATTAAAATACTACTACTAATTATCTTCGGTAAGCCAACAATACAAGGGGGTGGCTAGGTACGGATCCAGTATCGATGACACACCCTGAACCGAGAACTAACAATTACGAAAAAAAACTACAAATCAAAAGGCCGGATACTTCCACAACACAGACGTCAATACAATATACAATCACACAGAATAGAATCATCGATTGTGTGTGCACTTACATATACAGCCAACGTTGAAAACTGGTTTATAGTGAATCCAGTCCACATACTCAGGGAACCGTTAACAAAAATAATACTTTATGTGTGATTTAGAATGAAAGAGAACCGATCTACAGTGTCAGTATCTAACAATACCATAAATTAATCCATCAAAAGCTATTCAATCAATAACTTAATCTTAAAAGATTACCGCAGACTAAATTTGTATGTACTTATGTTTTTGTTTTTTTTATTGAAATTTATTGTTGCGTGTGACGCAACTCATGAAATGCTGTTACACACAATTCGATATAATATTTTGTAAGTATGTGTGGATGATATTTTTTGATAATGGACAAAATAACACCGAGACACATTTTACAGACACATTTACTAGCGGCAACGTCGTCATCACACGGCGTGTGACACGACGTCGTTCTTAACAAAAAACCTTAGTCAATATTTTTTTAGTTATAAATAAAATAATTTTAAAATAGGACAGAAATAAATATAAGTATAATATCTAATAATTTAACACTATTACTTTTATTACACTATTTCTTATATATTTATTTACTTAGGAAATGCTATAGTTAGTAACTGTCTTTATAAATACGAAAACTGCATAAAATATTACTTCCGTCCGAAAAAGATCGAGAATATCTAGTCGATAAAGAAGTTTTGCCTCAAAAAAATACGGTGGCCATAACATCTTCCAAAATTTGTCTGACTTAAATGCCAATTAAGCCATTTACACAGTCATAAGATTGTTTAAAATCATTACGTAACTTTATAGACATTCAAAAACGTTTTTATACGCCAGTTATGATAAAATGTGAATAAATATTTCGAATTGAGATGTTATCCTTTTCAAACCTTTAATACTTTAAGGTGCTTTCGATATGTAAAAGAAAACAATGAAATTACTAAATTAATTTCGCGTTTACCAATTAGGTAATTAGGTAATGTTTTGTAACATCACAACAAATCTTATCCTCATGCATTAAGTAGGGCGAGTTAAGAACGGCACTATATTATTTTCTACGTAGTTCCTATCACCTGGCAATAACCAGATGATATCGCCGTGGTCGTAAATGACCAGAACTTCATAACATTGTATTAGGAAAGAAAAAGACTCTGCGTTTGAGAAATACCTACAATCTTCTATAGTGGATACTGTTAAGCGTTAAGGTGATAACAGTGGTAGGGGTACGCTGCAGTTAGTTTCTAGCTGTGGTATGAGTGTGTCGGCCTGACCGGGGAAGGGCCACGCCATCACAGAATACCAGCGTGAAATAGTAGCATAATGGTGCTATGTTTCGTCCGGTGAGTATAGGGATCCGGAGATCCGGGATTTATTACCGGTGACTGCATTTCATCTCACTCCGCAAGGTCGACAACGCATCTGCATTATGATTCCTTGTCAAGGATGTATGTAAGATGTCATGGGCCTCAAGTATCATTTACCATCAGTTGAACTGTGTGCTCGTTTGTTACTCTCAATGTAATGAAAAAAAGGCTAAAAGTTACTTTACTTGTCTACCATGAGTAGGATAAAAAAGTCAAGAGTTTTGTACTGAAGGACTTGAATAACCTTTACCAGGAACATAGTATAATAATCCTCACCTTATTAACTAAGGAGCGTGCCGCCTCTTCAATGTTTATGTTCTCCTTGGCCGACGTTTCGAACCAGCCCGCGAATCCTTTCTCACGGCAATACTCCTCCATCTTTGCAGCAGAATTTACAATACCTTCTTTTTGCTGGTCACACTGCAAATAACACATCCCATGTACTTAGGCGTTAACATATAAAATTCGGGTCGGTCAATGAATACTCTGACTGATATATATTATTTTTAAACAACGATAACATAAGAAAGTTTAATTGATAACTTAAGAAAATATAAAGTTAAAGTTAGTATCCTTAAATCCACAAGGATACTAATTTTACCAAGGTACCCCTTTGTAGTCTCTGATAAATAAGTATTCGTTTATTATATTAAATTTATATCAATTGCCTTGGAGGAAATCGATATAAATTATGAGTGGTAATGGTTCCTAAGTGACACTACAAATATTAATTAAAATTAAAAACATATATTAACCCTTACAACCCTAGTCAATATGTATGTTTAGGTGATAATTTTATTGTTATTATATATATATCTCTATATATATATAAAATTTGCCAAAAAAAAAATTCTCATAAAGTAGATCGATGAGACGCCCAAAAGATATCGATAACATTTCATGACGTTACTTAATTTTCTTGATGGAAACCAGGGAAATCTCTTATTGTGTCATAAAGAACAATATAAATACTCGTACGTCTAATTAAAAACCCAATAATTTATAAGTCCGCCCATTGTACCCTCCTATAACGAAGGTGTTTACATTTGAAGATCAAATAAATAAATAAATAAAAATAAATGATTTATTATTTTGCCTCCATAAAGACTTTTTTTATTTTCCGGGCTGATGGCCGCTGTTGGCCCGAGGGCTTTTACACTTTCACCGAGTTGAGAGGTGACCGAGCGTTTATGGCGGTTAGCCAAGACCTTTATTAGTGGGTAACCAACGCAAGGGCTTCCGAGTTACCCTGTTTCGCGAGAGCGTCTGACTCGAGGGTCAATAGTTGCTTCTGACTAAGGATTGATGAGACTCCGAAGACTATTAAAACGCTACGGGGTTCTTTTTATTACCACTGAGTACGTTGAAATATTATAGACTACAAATGTTTTTTTACAGCCTACGCCATTCATTCTATATGCTATCTATATTATCCTAGGCTTTCCTGGTTAACCAGATAACGACGAACCTTATTTGCCAGCAGTATGCATGGTATCGGGGACCCGTCAGGCAGTTGCACCTTTGTGTCCAAGTCATTCTTCCACTTGACAACAGCGTCGAATGTGGCCACCCTGGACACGTCGAACACTATGAACGCGCCCACGGCCTCCTTGTAGTACACCCGTGTCATGTTGCCGAAACGCTCTTGACCTAGAAAATAAAGAAGAACTTCCTGAGGTTCCTTTCAATTAAATTAGAAAAACCAATTTATATTAGTTATGTAAAGTAATATATATTTTAACTATGAAGTGCGATTTACTGAAAAAATGGATAAATGGCGTTAGAGCGTACTGAGATATAACGTACCGACCCGAACCCTGTTTTAAATGAGGCCCGGTAAACATTTATAAAGTAATATAATTAAATTTTGTGAATCATATTCAAAATAAAACTTGCGCAAGAATTCAATAAGATGTAGGTCAACGTTATGCAGTGGAATTAAAAGACGATTAACTATCTTTATAGTTAGGCTCACCAAAAACTTTTAAGCGTATACTCGTACACACAATACATATATATACGCCACGATTTACATTGATAACAAAATTCAATATGGAACCATGATTAACAACGACAGAAATAACAAACAATAAATCAACATTAGCCCGAGGAACATCCAGGCAAAACACAAACTGAGATCATCCATCTTTATTGGACATCCTACATTCATTCAGTTGTCAAATTGACATATCACATATCAATTTAAGTAATTAGTTTATTTTTTAATCTTTAAAAGGAAGACTAATAAATTACATAAAACTTTTACACCACACATATATATATATATATATATATATATATATATATATATATATATATATATATATATATATATATATATATATATAAAGAGTATAGAGCGAGCACACAGTTCACCTGATGGCAAGTGCTTTCTGGGGCTCATGACATCTACATTCAATCTTGACAAGGAATCATAATACAGACGCGTTGTCACCCTTGAAGACTGACCTTTATTTATGGGTAACCAGCACAAGGGTTACCGAGAGGGAGAATCGGCTTGGACCGTTGCCATGCGCGTGAATGTAACTGACTCGAGGGTATCCAAGAGGGCGAAACCTCGGCTAGATCAGTTGCTTCCAACATGTTCGATGTATTCATATCAAGACAATACAGACGCATTATGAAGGAAATAAGGTGATAATATCTTACGATAACACGATACGGTGACGACAAATTCTAGTGGCATATTAAATATGAAAAGTGTATATCCACTAGAGAGATCAACGACCTACTATGTAAATTTAAGGAGGACGCATGTAAACTCTAAAATAACGATCGACGGAGTTGATAATAAATCATTAATTAACGATTCAATCATTTTGAAGGTAAAAGTTGCTTCTATGAATCAATTGGTTTTTGAAGATGTCAAATGCCTAAGGTTTCTCTTTATGTTATAATATAAGAGGTGATATACGAGCATTTCACCTGATGCTAAAACATGACTGCGGTCCGTGACATTTAAATCCATTTTCAACAATTATACTATATGCATATTTTCATTCTCTGGATTTCTACACGAAACACAGTAGCGTTATGCTGTTGTTTCATACTGGTATCCTATGAGCGCGTAATCCTTCCCCGGTCTAGCCAACCCTTTTATGTTTCAACTAAAAACTAGCTACAGACTAGTCCTACCATTTAAGAGATAAAGTCCCATATAATAATTGAGCTAGACGATGGAATTACTTACCTGCGATATCCCATAGCTGTAAGCGTATAATTGTATTCGAATCCCAATTGAGGACCTTGAGTGCGAAGTCCACTCCGATAGTAGCGCGGTAGTGTTGACTGAAGAACTGATGCACGTATCTTTTGATGATCGACGTCTTGCCAGTACCGAGCTCCCCGATTACCAGGATCTTGTAAAGATGCTCTCGGCGCTCAGCGCTAGGCGTCGCGTGCGACTGCAAGACAAAATGAGCATTAGGTCATAGAATATTTTAAACAAATTAAATCAAGTTTGTATGAAGCAACTGCTGCACTACACTAATATAACAGTTATGAAAAAGAGATTATTTACAAAGGAATTTTTATACTAAATCACTACTAAAAGCCCTGCTTCTTTCTCGTTTCGTAAATATAAGTATAATACTTTACTGTCCATAATCAATGTATAAATGTAAAGTCCGCTTAATACAAAGTTTGCGGATTACACGTGTTATATATTATGCATCTATATGGACGCATAACAACGTTCCCAGCTGCTGCGTAAATATTATATATATATATATATATATATATATATACATATATGCGTATTTTTTTTCCTCAAGGAGGAATAGCAGCATAGCTATCAGCGGATCTTGAGCTCAGTGAAATTAGAGTGACAGTGAGAACACATGGCTAAGTGCATCGATGGCTTAATTCGAGAAGTTTCTTTATTTGTAACATAGAAGATAGAAATAAAATATTATGAGATTGAGCTCTCAATTCAAAATTAAGTTCTATACATGTGTGCGTGTAAAATGCTCAAGATCGGTGTCGGTAACTAGATATACCAACAAAACCCCGCTAAACTACTTCCAGCTATTCTCGCGGTTAAAGTATGAAAGATGATAGGAGTAGGAATAAATAGGCAGAGTGCCTTCTAAGGCAAACTCTGCCTATTTATTGATTTCTCTTTATTTTTATTTGTTTTTTGATCTATTTATTTATAGATTGATTGCCATTTAAGTGACAATCAGATCTTAGATCGAATGCCTCGTCACCAGTTATTAGTCTCCGGATCCTCACACTCACTCAATGAAACACGAGAGTTGTCCTGCTACTTTATGCTGGTATTCTGTGTTAACGAGGCACTTCCCTGGTCGAGCCGACCAATGTTACAGCTTGAAACAAAATGCAACCTTTACATGTAGGTAAGGGTAATGTAAATGTGTCAATAGATACAATACCAAAATTTACCCTCACAATTACGAATATATCACAAAAAACTAAACAGTTCCGGCAACTATAGTATTAATAAACAATAAACACACTGAATAAGCCTGTCACTTAAGCCAACACAGCTATACTAGAATACCACCACATTCTAGAACAAAGCCGCAAGCGAGACGGTCAAAGCACTAGACAGTTAATACATAATCCTCTCACAATACCCCGCGTTTGCGTTTGAACGTATAAAAAAAAAGAATGTACGAACACACGACGCACCGAACATTTTGTTAACAAAGTACCGTTCCGAGAGCGGCTAGATGATGGCTATCTTTTAATTAATGTCAATTAACGACCTGGATATGCCGAAGTGTACTTCGGTACCTTTATTTGTTAATGCGAACGATGCAGGGAAGTGTTTTGTGAAACTGACTTTATCTGCATTGATCTACTTGTACAGCTTTAAATTTTCTTAAGCACGATTAAATTAATTATTTCAGCGTTCAACCCACTTAGAGCTGCTGTGTGATAAGTGAAAGAAACCGGTGAACATATATTTGGTTGAATGGTTGGAAAAAGTTTGGTAAAATTTTTCATAACCAGGGGACAATGCAGAAAATCACAATAAAATTTAGAGGCAATAGTAAAGGTTCAGACTGTGGTTTTATTAAATTGTATACAATAAGAAATAATGGCATGCTCTTAAATTTCTGTACTAATGTTCACTGAACTGAGTGCTTGTTTTTTTCTTGCTTTGAATGGGGTAATTTGAAAATATGTTAACAAATGTGGAGGATTGTGGGAAGGTTAGCTAAGGCTTAAAGAGATCATGAGTGATTATTTCTCCATTTTAAGTAAGTCTACTCGAAAAATACGCAATATACAAGGTTTATCCTCTATACGAAAAATTAAATAAGTATAAAAATCGCCCGATAAATAAAAGCCAAGATAACGAAACTAGAATATTACAAATCAAGAACACGGGTTACCATAATTGATAAATAAGATGGCAGACCTGATTCCCATATTTGAGCACGAGACCAATTGGGCATTATTTTTCGCTGATTTTTGGTAAAATTCTTTTACAAACACAATATCTATCATCTACCTTCGTATTCGATGAATCTGCAACAACCGAAAAGGCTACCTAACTGGCTACTAACTAGGCAGCACTAACATCATTTGAATCTAGATTACAACTTTCAGTAAATATTACGTCAATATTTAGTATAATAAAAAATAAAATTTATTTGTTTAACTGTTAATAATATTTGATGCGTATTTAATTTTAAACTTGAAAAGTACGAGATATGAAAGAAAAGCAAATATTAACAACAAACAACGCTAAAGTAGTTGTCTTGCTTATTTTAATAGCTCGAGAGTGAGAAAATAACCAAAACCTTACTTCCCACGGTATCATAGATTCAATAGTTTACTCACGTGATATTTGATAAAAGTTTTAATATATCAGAAAAATCTGTTTCCAACTTCTTTATTTGGTCATTTATTTGCTTCTTGAATATTTTAATATTAATAGATATTCTATGGCTACTCTATTCCCACGATATTTTAAATAAAATATTTAATTTGTACGTTTTTTGTAATGTTTATGTAATCTATGTTAAATTTTTTTAATTTAGTTCAACATAGATATCATAGTATCAACATTCTCTGTATTGGGGTCTGTCTATTTATATTGAGAGTTCCATGGGTGGAATACACATGGACTGTCGTATGTTTTCTTCGCCCTTGAACACATGGTTAATCTATTTTATGTATAGAAGTATTAATGAATCTTTTACTTGTGTTCTTTGGACAGTGAATTATATAAAAATAATAACACTTATTAATTATTAAAATATATGCCTTTTTGGAGAATTTTGAAGACTTTAATGACAAACATTTTACAAGATGAAAATAAGAAGTCTTAAAATTACAACAAACAAATTTTTAAAACCTATCTTGGAAACTCAGCAAGTAAAAAACATCTCTTTAGCTCATTAGTCGATATATAATCTTGAATTTAAAAAAATATTTGTGAGAGTAAAAGATATTTTACTTTATATTCAAAGAGATAATTCTCGAAAAATCATCTACTTTCTTTAATATCTCATAAACAACAAAGATTTCATTAAATATTTCAAACGGGATCATCCCAGGATAAGTGGAATCTTTTGATAAGATAACTTAGTTGATTAATTGCTTCCATTATTTGTAATCATTTACATACCCAAACACCACGGGACTGGATAGTGAGTAATATTTTAATGCCATTTTTTAACACTTAGTAATATAATCAAAAAAATAAATTATATTATTATTTATAATAAATAATTATAACTAAATGAATTTTTGGTTTATATAAATTTAAAAAGGTTTATTAACTTTTATCTATGATAGACGTAATTAAACGAGAGGAAATCGCATCAACCCGTCTTCGCGATAGTACACTTGCCGCTATACTAATCGAGTTGGCAATATTTTAACACATATTATTTTTAGGGTGATCCCCTTCTCAATTCCACGTCATTATATATTATAATTATTAATAATATTGTCTGATTTTTGTACCAGATGACATCAAACACAGGATATATTATATTACAGTGCATACGAGCAAACACGAACACATTCACTTACCGCTGGAGAATGGCAATACATAACATACCTTGACACGAAAAAAAATAAAAATAAAATATGCCTCTTTCACACGAAAAACAATTGAGTTGCAGATATATTATTTTATATACGTTTTTGCACACAACTAAAATAGAATAAAAACCAATCAAATCAAACAAGGCGGTCTCATAGCTAAAGAGCGATCTCTAGCAGACAACGTTTAGAATTATTAATAATTGAGTTAAGGGACAGTGTGAGGTGTGCGTATATATAATGTTTACTAAATAACTAATACCAACATATTGTTTTTCGACTGGGAATCGAACTAGCACGCGACTCGGAGATCGGGATCACCACTGTGGAACGCGGTCATCGTACAGATAGTAACAAGATAAACAACCACGTTGCGAATTATTTGCTTGAGCTGTCTTGTTATTGGTTGGTGCCTTACATTGTAAATACACTTGACGCATAACAATTTTCCACTATCGTATAATAAATAGTGCGTTTCAGCAATTCAGCTTGATACGACATCGAGATTTATTCACACACCTATTAATAGGTTTAAAAAGGGTTTTAATTTTATTTATTAGGACATCGATTATCAATTGTATGTTAATTTTGATTTATGAAATGACATTAACATTAAGCTAATTTTAATGTATGCAGAAGCACAGGCTCAGATAACTTTTTTGTTAATTCGTAAAAAATAGAGCCGTGATGATTTACATGCTTTCTTTTAAAGAAGATGTAAATTATAATACGTCGATGAAGTTGTTATTTACAAACTCCTAATTTACGATGTTCTCGGTGATATCGGAATCAGGAAATCTTAATGCCTAATAAATTAATAAAATATATGCCTTTTTGGAGAATTTTGAAGACTTTAATGACAAACATTTTACAAGATGAAAATAAGAAGTCTTAAAATTACAACAAACAAATCTTTAAAACCTATCTTGGAAACTCAGCAAGTAAAAAAACATCTCTTTAGCTCATTAGTCGATATATAATCTTGAATTTAAAAAAATATTTGTAAGAGTAAAAGATATTTTACTTTAAATTCAAAGAGATAATTCTCCAAAAATCATCTACTTCCTTTAATATCTCATAAACAACAAAGATTTCATTAAATATTTCAATAGGGATCATCCCAGGATAAGTGGAATCTTTTGATAAGATAACTTAGTTGATTAATTGCTTCCGTTATTTGTAATAATTTACATACCCAAACACCACGGGACTGGATAGTGAGTAATATTTTAATGCCATTTTTTAACACTTAGTAATATAATCAAAAAAATAAATTATATTATTATTTATAATAAATTATTATAACGTTTATTAAGTAGTAGTTTATTAAGTTTTATCTATGATAGACGTAATTAAACGAGAGGAAATCGCATCAACCCGTCTTCGCGATAGTACACTTGCCGCTATACTAATCGAGTTGGCAATATTTTAACACATATTATTTTTAGGGTGATCCCCTTCTCAATTCCACGTCCATTATATATTATAATTATTAATAATATTGTCTGATTTTTGTACCAGATGACATCAAACACAGGATATATTATATTACAGTGCATACGAGCAAACACGAACACATTCACTTACCGCTGGAGAATGGCAATACATAACATACCTTGACACGAAAAAAATTAAAAATAAAATATGCCTCTTTCACACGAAAAACAATTGAGTTGCAGATATATTATTTTATATACGTTTTTGTACACAACTAAAATAGAATAAAAACCAATCAAATCAAACAAGGCGGTCTCATAGCTAAAGAGCGATCTCTAGCAGACAACATTTAGAATTATTAATAATTGAGTTAAGGGACAGTGTGAGGTGTGCGTATATATAATGTTTACTAAATAACTAATACCAACATATTGTTTTTCGACTGGGAATCGAACTAGCACGCGACTCGGAGATCGGGATCACCACTGTGGAACGCGGTCATCGTACAGATAGTAACAAGATAAACAACCACGTTGCGAATTATTTGCTTGAGCTGTCTTGTTATTGGTTGGTGCCTTACATTGTAAATACACTTGACGCATAACAATTTTCCACTATCGTATAATAAATAGTGCGTTTCAGCAATTCAGCTTGATACGACATCGAGATTTATTCACACACCTATTAATAGGTTTAAAAAGGTTTATTAACTTTTATCTATGATAGACGTAATTAAACGAGAGGAAATCGCATCAACCCGTCTTCGCGATAGTACACTTGCCGCTATACTAATCGAGTTGGCAATATTTTAACACATATTATTTTTAGGGTGATCCCCTTCTCAATTCCACGTCATTATATATTATAATTATTAATAATTGAGTTAAGGGACAGTGTGAGGTGTGCGTATATATAATGTTTACTAAATAACTAATACCAACATATTGTTTTTCGACTGGGAATCGAACTAGCACGCGACTCGGAGATCGGGATCACCACTGTGGAACGCGGTCATCGTACAGATAGTAACAAGATAAACAACCACGTTGCGAATTATTTGCTTGAGCTGTCTTGTTATTGGTTGGTGCCTTACATTGTAAATACACTTGACGCATAACAATTTTCCACTATCGTATAATAAATAGTGCGTTTCAGCAATTCAGCTTGATACGACATCGAGATTTATTCACACACCTATTAATAGGTTTAAAAAGGTTTATTAACTTTTATCTATGATAGACGTAATTAAACGAGAGGAAATCGCATCAACCCGTCTTCGCGATAGTACACTTGCCGCTATACTAATCGAGTTGGCAATATTTTAACACATATTATTTTTAGGGTGATCCCCTTCTCAATTCCACGTCATTATATATTATAATTATTAATAATTGAGTTAAGGGACAGTGTGAGGTGTGCGTATATATAATGTTTACTAAATAACTAATACCAACATATTGTTTTTCGACTGGGAATCGAACTAGCACGCGACTCGGAGATCGGGATCACCACTGTGGAACGCGGTCATCGTACAGATAGTAACAAGATAAACAACCACGTTGCGAATTATTTGCTTGAGCTGTCTTGTTATTGGTTGGTGCCTTACATTGTAAATACACTTGACGCATAACAATTTTCCACTATCGTATAATAAATAGTGCGTTTCAGCAATTCAGCTTGATACGACATCGAGATTTATTCACACACCTATTAATAGGTTTAAAAAGGTTTATTAACTTTTATCTATGATAGACGTAATTAAACGAGAGGAAATCGCATCAACCCGTCTTCGCGATAGTACACTTGCCGCTATACTAATCGAGTTGGCAATATTTTAACACATATTATTTTTAGGGTGATCCCCTTCTCAATTCCACGTCATTATATATTATAATTATTAATAATATTGTCTGATTTTTGTACCAGATGACATCAAACACAGGATATATTATATTACAGTGCATACGAGCAAACACGAACACATTCACTTACCGCTGGAGAATGGCAATACATAACATACCTTGACACGAAAAATAAAAATAAAATATGCCTCTTTCACACGAAAACAATTGAGTTGCAGATATATTATTTTATATACGTTTTTGCACACAACTAAAATAGAATAAAACCAATCAAATCAAACAAGGCGGTCTCATAGCTAAAGAGCGATCTCTAGCAGACAACGTTTAGAATTATTGTATCGCTCTTGAAGGAGATTATGTTGGTGAATAAAATCGAATTTGACCGAAAAATTGTGTTTTCTTCATTAGACCGGAAACTTATCAGCGGATGTGTTAATATACGATTGAATTATAAAGATAAGGCGTAGAGTGGTGATTCACAGGAACATGATTACGAAAACAAATTTTTAATCATGAAGTTAAATATCATTGTGTAATTGATACCAACAGAAATGCCATTTTGATTTTCATTTCGTGAGCTTCTGTATAATATTGTATTGTCAGTCTAAGATTTCTTTCTGCAGGATAATTTGTTTTGTTTCGGTTAACCATGGGTTTAAGTAGGAATGGTAAAGATTTCGGTTAAGTTAACAGCTCTTAACAGGTAATGAAGACAACATATTATAATCAAATATTATTAATTTTTGTGACATTTATTAAATAGTCTCTTAGTCTAAATCTAAAATAACAGATCCTTTATCACGTATCCTTCTTATTGTGATGTGTCCAATACACATCATTTTAGCGGTATGGCAATCAAATGATATAAAAACAGTCTACTATATGTTGCAACGTAAAAGGCCACTCGGCGCTCTTAAGTTATTCATGAATTCGATAAATAAAATAATCCAGATATGTAATCACATGGGATTTACACGATGGAGAAACGCAGCTGCTATGAATTAGATATATCACGTTTGTTTTATGATTCCTTACGAAGTCACGAAGCACGAGCTCACATTTGTGCACAAATTGCTTCCGCACCCACCCTGTTTTTCAGATTTGGACCCTCGAATTTTTCCTGTTCGCAGACCTAAAACAAAAGCTCGCCGGAAAGAGCTTGAATGAGGATGTAATCGCCGAAACAAATCCCTATTTTAAAGCCAAAGATAAATCGTTCTTCAAGAAAGGTACCGAAATGTTAGAGAAGCTTTAGAATTATTAATAATTGAGTTAAGGGACAGTGTGAGGTGTGCGTATATATAATGTTTACTAAATAACTAATACCAACATATTGTTTTCGACTGGGAATCGAACTAGCACGCGACTCGGAGATCAGGATCACCACTGTGGAACGCGGTCATCGTACAGATAGTAACAAGATAAACAACCACGTTGCGAATTATTTGCTTGAGCTGTCTTGTTATTGGTTGGTGCCTTACATTGTAAATACACTTGACGCATAACAATTTTCCACTATCGTATAATAAATAGTGCGTTTCAGCAATTCAGCTTGATACGACATCGAGATTTATTCACACACCTATTAATAGGTTTAAAAAGGGTTTTAATTTTATTTATTAGGACATCGATTATCATTTGTATGTTAATTTTGATTGAAGATGTTTTATGAAATGACATTAACATTAAGCTAATTTTAATGTATGCAGAAGCACAGGCTCAGATAACTTTTGTGATTACATTTTTGTTAATTCGTAAAAAATAGAGCCGTGATGATTTACATGCTTTCTTTTAAAGAAGATGTAAATTATAATACGTCGATGAAGTTGTTAATTACAAACTCCTAATTTACGATGTTCTCGGTGATATCGGAATCAGGAAATCTTAATGCCTAATAAATTAATAAAATATATCATATAAAATACCATATGAGCCGAACTCAAATACCCAATCTAGAAAGGAAATCTGTGCCCAACCGTTGGATGGGATCATATAGATCCAATAAAAAAGATAGTTATTTTCAGCTTTGATATAAAAGTAGATTATTATAATAATAATGTTTATTATTTGCTGTCACAAATTAAATTTAGTAAATATGATAAAGACGATAATAGTATTTGTGACAGACTCATGTTTATACTAGAATACAATTTACTACAGATCACCAGCCCCTCAAGAACTATTTTAATTTTATAAAAGAGACAAATTAGGACACAAAGATATAAATTAAAAAAAAATGCCTAACCAATTAAAACGTATGTATAGTATGTGTAAATAAGCAGATGCACTGCGTGTGTGTGTGCGTGTGTTATATTTTCTAAGTATGGTACAATCTACACTGCTCTCAGTTCACTAAATAGCTTGCAGTATACCCTTCCATCGTATGGTGATCCGGGTTAAGTAGCAATTCAGTCAGTGTTTTTTTTTAATTTGAACCTAGGTCATTTAAGTAGATTTAAACTTATATAACTTTTAATAAAAAATAAAAATGAGATCCCAGGAAGCAAAAGAATTTGTACAGGGAATATTTTCGTAATGCATTTGATTGCATTTGCAAAAAGGTGTATAAAAGGCGGACTTATATATATATATATATATATATATATATATATATATATATATATATATATATATATATATATATAATTGATGTATTTACACCATTATTTATTACATAATCTTAAAAAGACGCAACATATATTCAATAAAAAAACCTGACGCAACTAGTTAGGATAAATACTTCGGTATATACTTATATATATGATAAAAAACTTTGCAGAAATCGTGGATATATGATTGATATACATATCTTCATTCAATTATAGTAGTGATATTCAATGAATGATGCTTTTCAGTTATAAATACACAAAATATCCAATTACTCAAAAATAAGTATTCGTATTGGTATATGGTCATTACCAATTTAAGCACAAATTAAAAAAAACTTACACGTGTATTTGGCTTCGGCTTCGGAGACATCTTAATTCCCGAACGCGGGATCGAGATATCGGTTCGTCAAGAAACACGTGTATAGTTCCAATGAAGGAAAACACGTGAATGATATGGAATATTCTCGATTATAAACTCGCACATCGCTGTGACCACTTACGGCCTTACGCACATTTTCTTATTATTTTTTAAACCAATGACTTCGGTCGAAATATTTTTTTTTTTAAATCGAAATGTTAGTGGCCAGTCACACTTATTTAAAGTAGGTACGTCACTATTCAAATAGAAAGTCACTTTTACACAATATTTGTATCGACTTATTTTAATGGTCATTTAATACTTTAGACGAATTCACAAAGGTATCCCGGACCGAACTATAACGATGTACCAAAGGCAGACTATTTATAAAGGCAAGTTAGTAAGTAAGTAGTGGTGCGCAAGTTCTTATCGGCCATTGATAACAGACGAGTATTTATTAGAACTTCTGCTTGCCACTCGAACTGTTTATTCGATATTTGTACTTTTTGTACACTTCATTTAATACCAATGAAAACAAATTTTTAATCATGAAGTTAAATATCATTGTGTAATTGATACCAACAGAAATGCTATTTTAATTCTTTTAATTATCATAAAATAATTCAAGTCCTTTATAAGGTTAATTACTTTTAATGTAACGTAATTTGCCAAATATGGTATAATTGTAATTTAACGCTTTAGTAGTACGCCGAGTGATTTATAACAAAATGCTGAAAATAATATTATGTAAATAAAATAAATTACACATTTAAGGCAACACTATTTTATTTAACTGCTTATTTTGCGCTAAATAAATGATTGCTTAGATAAGGAATTAAAATAATAATCATAAAATAATTCAAATAAATGACTATTAATTACTAAAAATACTCTTCTGAGAGAGATCTAGGATGGTTTCATTTTAAATTTGAATTCCGATTACAGTTAAAATCTAAACTCAGTTTGATTCAATATTTCACGAAACACCCAATTTTCAAAATAAGACTACGAAAAAAAAATTAAAAGCATAATCCAGATAGGAAGAAATGATTCTTCTCCGTCTTTCCTATTCTTCTATATGTGTAATATACAAAGTAATTCTTCAATCGTATTACAATGCGATATTCGATTTCCAAATGGAACATTTACGCGGTCAATCACATGTCAAGTATGAATACAAATCGTCTTGTTACGAATATATTATGAACATTGTACAGACGAAACCACGACTTGTGGTAAGTCTACACCCAGGTTAGGGTTACCGTCCACGCATCATCGGCGACCTCTGTCGGTCCAGTCGCGACACCGCGAATGCTCACTCATGTGGAATCCGCAGGAATGTCATATGGGCTGTGTGCTTAACTTTCATAGACCGGTAAGGTCGCCAGATATTAATTATCTAGAATACCTAAAGATATGGGTGTAATAATCGTCAATACTTTAATATTATAACTAAAAAAAAAAAACTTACACGTGTATTTGGCTTCGGCTTCGGAGACATCTTAATTCCCGAACGCGGGATCGAGATATCGGTTCGTCAAGAAACACGTGTATAGTTCCAATGAAGGAAAACACGTGAATGATATGGAATATTCTCGATTATAAACTCGCACATCGCTGTGACCACTTACGGCCTTACGCACATTTTCTTATTATTTTTTAAACCAATGACTTCGGTCGAAATATTTTTTTTTTTAAATCGAAATGTTAGTGGCCAGTCACACTTATTTAAAGTAGGTACGTCACTATTCAAATAGAAAGTCACTTTTACACAATATTTGTATCGACTTATTTTAATGGTCATTTAATACTTTAGACGAATTCACAAAGGTATCCCGGACCGAACTATAACGATGTACCAAAGGCAGACTATTTATAAAGGCAAGTTAGTAAGTAAGTAGTGGTGCGCAAGTTCTTATCGGCCATTGATAACAGACGAGTATTTATTAGAACTTCTGCTTGCCACTCGAACTGTTTATTCGATATTTGTACTTTTTGTACACTTCATTTAATACCAATGAAAACAAGTTTTTAATCATGAAGTTAAATATCATTGTGTAATTGGATACCAACAGAAATGCCATTTTGATTTTCATTTCGTGAGCTTCTGTATAATATTGTATTGTCAGTCTAAGATTTCTTTCTGCAGGGATAATTTGTTTTGTTTCGGTTAACCATGGGTTTAAGTAGGAATGGTAAAAGATTTCGGTTAAGTTAACAGCTCTTAACAGGTAATGAAGACAACATATTATAATCAAATATTATTAATTTTTGTGACATTTATTAAATAGTCTCTTAGTCTAAATCTAAAATAACAGTATTAACAATTAGCTGGGCCTGGGAAGGACGACACCCTTATTTAATTTTATAGGTTAATATGAGTGTGGAGAACCAATTCTTTTTATTAATTTCTAAGAAATAAGACATCCCTGTTACCTTTTCAGTTTTTTCACTAACCACGTGGATAAACTGTTTCCGTAAAAAGTGATGTACTACTACTTTCATGTCAATAAAGTAAATTTTTAGATCGAAATAAACTACAACATAATGACAACGACACGTGTCATAAGCGTAACGGTCCAAGCCGAGGCTTGCCTTTGAGCCCTTACCGTAACCGGCGTTAACCACTAATGGAGGTCTCAGCTGAGCGCCATAAGCGCTCGGTCACCTCTCAACCAGATGAAACTGTCCGAAAATAAATATAAAAAATAACAGATCCTTTATCACGTATCCTTCTTATTGTGATGTGTCCAATACACATCATTTTTAGCGGTATGGCAATCAAATGATATAAAAAAACAGTCTACTATATGTTGCAACGTAAAAAGGCCACTCGGCGCTCTTAAGTTATTCATGAATTCGATAAATAAAATAATCCAGATATGTAATCACATGGGATTTACACGATGGAGAAACGCAGCTGCTATGAATTAGATATATCACGTTTGTTTTTATGATTCCTTACGAAGTCACGAAGCACGAGCTCACATTTGTGCACAAATTGCTTCCGCACCCACCCTGTTTTTCAGATTTGGACCCCTCGAATTTTTTCCTGTTCGCAGACCTAAAAAACAAAAGCTCGCCGGAAAGAGCTTGAATGAGGATGTAATCGCCGAAACAAATCCCTATTTTAAAGCCAAAGATAAATCGTTCTTCAAGAAAGGTACCGAAATGTTAGAGAAGCTTTAGAATTATTGTATCGCTCTTGAAGGAGATTATGTTGGTGAATAAAATCGAATTTGACCGAAAAAATTGTGTTTTCTTCATTAGACCGGAAACTTATCAGCGGATGTGTTAATATACGATTGAATTATAAAGATAAGGCGTAGAGTGGTGATTCACAGGAACATGATTACGAAAACAATTTTTATTAACAATCAATGCTGTTTATGAAAAAGATGTAGTGAATATATTATTTATTTATATCTTTTAGTAGAGTTGAAAGTATCATTGCTACCCGATTTTAGTTGCTTATATAAGAATTCTATTTTAATTCTTTTAATTATCATAAAATAATTCAAGTCCTTTATAAGGTTAATTACTTTTAATGTAACGTAATTTGCCAAATATGGTATAATTGTAATTTAACGCTTTAGTAGTACGCCGAGTGATTTATAACAAAATGCTGAAAATAATATAATGTAAATAAAATAAATTACACATTTAAGGCAATACTATTTTATTTAACTGCTTATTTTTGCGCTAAATAAATGATTGCTTAGATAAGGAATTAAAATAATAATCATAAATAATTCAAATAAATGACTATTAATTACTAAAAAATACTCTTCTGAGAGAGATCTAGGATGGTTTCATTTTAAATTTGAATTCCGATTACAGTTAAAATCTAAACTTAGTTTGATTCATAATTTCACGAAACACCCAATTTTCAAAATAAGACTACGAAAAAAAAATTAAAAGCATAATCCAGATAGGAAGAAATTATTCTTCTCCGTCTTTCCTATTCTTCTATATGTGTAATATACAAAGTAATTCTTCAATCGTATTACAATGCGATATTCGATTTCCAAATGGAACATTTACGCGGTCAATCACATGTCAAGTATGAATACAAATCGTCTTGTTACGAATATATTATGAACATTGTACAGACGAAACCACGACTTGTGGTAAGTCTACACCCAGGTTAGGGTTACCGTCCACGCATCATCGGCGACCTCTGGCGGTCCAGTCGCGACACCGCGAATGCTCACTCATGTGGAATCCGCAGGAATGTCATATGGGCTGTGTGCTTAACTTTCATAGACCGGTAAGGTCGCCAGATATTAATTATCTAGAATACCTAAAGATATGGGTGTAATAATCGTCAATACTTTGATATTATAACTAAAAAAAAAAAAAGTGTTAGTAATTATTATCAAATATATACTCTCTATATGTGAAGCAATTTCAACTGACAGAATTTAATGTTTAAATGTGTTTTTTTTTCCGGCGGATGTCCGATTTTAGCCCGAGGACTTTTACAGTTTCACCGGGTTGAGAGATGACCGAGCGCTTATGGCGCTCAGTCGAGACCTCTAATAGTAGGTAACCAGCACAGGGGCTTCCGAGAGGGAGCCTCGGCTTAGACCGATACAATGGACCGTTACGCAAACATACAATAGTCTGTATAAAACGGTATGTAAGCATGAAAATATAGCAGCTCCTTAATGCATCTTCGCAACAAATTTAATGATAATTTTTTCGTAATAAAATGAAAAGTTTTTGTCCAATAATTTAACGCAAGCGAAGTCACCTACAGCTGTTCTAAAGTGACATTAACAGAATCTTGCAAACAATTGAATTGTTGAAATAATCCCTTAAGCCCTTTGTACTGAAGCAATTGTGAACAGCGAAACTATGTACATACTAAATATTTATTTTCGTTGAAGTTCTAATCTATATAAACCATATCTAAATACCACACTCATTGATTACAAAATCTCTTACATTCACAAAACTTAAACGAATACCAAACTGAAATATGCAACTTAGATTATTCTATATTCTAATAATATGGTCTAGAAATTTAATTATGTAATTTTGGGATTTCTTAAACGGGATGAACGAGTACAATATACGCAAGTAACACAGCCGTGCGTCCCGTATTTAGGATATATGAAAACCATTTATGTATTTTAATCTTTGAGACATTTACAATCTTTATTTGACTAAATCTCTACACTATATTATTAATTGATCCCTAATGTAACATTATCAATATTTTCAAAAATCCAACAATGAAGACTATTTAAAAATAAATTAAATGCAAAACACAAATTGTCTGTGTTTTATGCTCTTAGCAACAGGCAGACAATGTAACGTATTTAGATGCGGATTTCGAGGATAGTACCAATACCAAGTTACCAAGGTTTCCAACCTAACATATAATTCTCGCGCAGTGACATTGGATTTAAATATAAAACTTCAATATGAAATAAGTATTACATAGTCACTTAAGCAGTCGCGGGTAAAAGCATTATTTTTTATATGTTATATATTGCATTGTTATGTATTTATATTGCATAATAAAAATATACTTAGTGAGCAAATAAATTATCGGACGCGAAACACGAAATTTAATGACTAATAAAAATATGACATATCCTACAATAGCTCACGAATAAAACAATCTCCTTGCATGATGTTTTTAAGATTGAACACGATATTGAATTACATTTTACTACATGAGATATTTCCAAGTTCAATATAAGATATTAACAAAAAATTAAAGGAGGGTCCCCGGCAGTATTTTTTATATATTAGGCTGATGAACAAAGATTCGGGATGCGTCTTCTCCCTGAGGTCTGAATAATGAAATACAGCAGCATCATCCTGCTATATCGCGCTGGTATTCTGCGGACGTAGTTCTTGCGCAGACCCAGTTGTTCGAGAAAAAATAATATTTTTCTACTAAACACAAAAAAACTTCTAAAAACGTTCAGATATCCCAAAGATACGGTTACTAACGTGGAAAAATTTTCAATGTAATGAGAATCTCTTTCGTTTCGAAGTCAGATAAAAATGTATGTGATGAAAATCACACGAATCGATGAGACGAAACGAACTTTATAATTATTCAATGTACCTACAATAATTTGTGTCGTAATATTACCAAATACATATTTAAGCTTAGAAATATTTAATAACATATTACACAACTTTTCAATGAATATATATAATATATAAATATATATATATATATAATGAAATTGCTATTGCGGGAATAATTATTTGTCGTAATTTATACATTATCGTAATGACGCACTTTAATGTCTCTATAATTTTAAATTAATTGTTTTTAATATTAGACGATGAGCTTTTAAGAAATAGATTAAGCAATCGACTTACATTTAATAATTTAATTGTTCTTATAATTGTATTACTGAATTCTTTATATGAAAAAAAAATACTCCTAAATAATATTGGTAAACTTAAGGTCTTATTTTGATAAAATTGTGACGGCATCAGTTGGTATTTATTTATTAATAGTAGTATGTAGGTCTACTTATTAAAATATGTTTAAATTAGTTACGACTACTTAATTATACAGTTTGGCAGGTGCTTGAATAATTTTAATTAAAATAATCAGAGTATCATATGTTTTTATTTATACAAGTTTTTTTTACGATTATTTAAAGGAAGTCACTTCTATAGAAATCCGCATCAAATGACTTTTTAGCTCAATTCTACTATTCTGCGAAACATAAAACGTCTAAATAGTTATTAATGTTGTAGACAAATGACCGTTGATGATAATACGATGTGAATGATGACAAATTAATTAATCTTAGAATCGATTGGATATTTTACCATTGACTTAAGATTGACTTGATCAACGCAACGTTGAATGTAAATTGGATGGCAAAACATACGAGTAGTTCTAGTATTTTTTTAAATTAAAGACAGAGAGGATTTTTAATTACAAATATTTTCTAGTAAACAAATAGACAAGGACAAAAAACTCATTCAAATGCCAAATTTAAAATTGCAGAGACAACTCTTTTATTTCTTTGTTTTGTTCATAAATACGAGTGACTCTAACTTGTTTCACGGAGAAGGATACAACCGGTTGCCATGCTCCTCCACTGAGGGTGCAGATTTCAAGGACATTATATAATTTTATTGACGACCAAAGTTAGACATTTCAACAACAAAATTGTGTAATCCATCATTTTCTACTATATATTTGGACATTGAATCGCCTTAATATTATTAAGTCGCTTAGTTATTTACCGCGTGGTCAAATACCCGGCATCTGTCTTGAGACCTAGGTTCGATTTCTCAACCGAGGAGAAACATTTGTGACCGGCTGTCGATTGTGTGATTGTTGTACAATGTCCCGTGTTCCTGACACTGCATTTGAACTTTCCTCCGGTCTTACTTCACGTCGGGAAGGGAGTGACCTTCATATTTTATAATGGTGTTGATATAATTTAATAATTACGAAAAGATATTTCCGTGTTGAAATAGGCAAAGGGGATATCATTAAATAATAAAATTTAAATGGTTTAATCAAGCAACAAAAAATGGTATGGTGCACAGTTAATTGTTTGCTAACAAATTGTGTGTATACCAACAAATTTTATATTTGAAGTTTGTCGCTAAGGTAACAGTAGCCATTAACGAAAGAATAAATTCAAACACATTCCCTACTCAGCGGGCCCCCCGCTCCTCGCGAGTCTGTTTCCGTGCTGCTGTGTAGGTCAAAAGGCAAACAGCATCACACAAACTTCAAAAAAGAAAAAGATAAAAATTAAACACATTCTAATAGTACAATTATGTAACTGTGTTTATGAACACCGTATCTTATCTTAGGACTTATAGTGAGATTACTGTTCTAAAGTATAAGATTTATTTTAATTTTTTTCAGTTGTAGCAACTGATGTCACCTTTAAATTCTTCGAGTCGACTGTCGACATTCGAGCCTATTGCGTAAAATAAAAAAACATACAAATTTATTTATGTAAACTATCGTAGTTCAATAAAATTGTTAGTTCAATAAAAAAATGTAAATTCAGAATTTAAAATGACTAAACATACAACTGCTGTGAAATGATCAAAGATAAGAAACATTATATATTTATGATATCACGTATCGTTCCCACGACTATCAAACATATTTTGTACACTGTCAAACCTGTAGTCGGCAGCCGTCACAAACAAAAACATTAAGTATATGGAAATAGCGCGAGACATATACAAACTTCAGTACCGTCTTATATACTTATTTAGTTATTCCACATATGTGATGTGGATCCAGAAACAATACAAGTTATGGTAACACAATAAAAACCGATACGAAACATTTAAAAATATGATATAAAAAAATATATAATTTTATTGTACATTATCAATTTTATTCTAAGTATTTATTTTAATTTTAATTCTTGCTACTATATTTTTAAATTAATAGTTTTATATTATAAAATATTCCGCTCATCGATAATTTAGGTATTATATATATATTATTACAAAATAAATAATATTATTATGTCCAGTTTAACGGTCGTTAAGTGATACTCACTCTTACTTAGTGTTGGTCATTCCTTATTTAGTGAAAAAAGCCTTTAATATTATCAAAACGCTAAAATGCTAAAGTGCTGTTCCGACGATTTAGTATGCTCAACCGAGCAGCGTGTTTTCAGCCGACAAGTCGGTGAAGTTTAAAATTACATACGATTTTATTTGTCAACCAATTTAAATGACACAAACACTATATTATATTGGCCCAAGCTTATTTCAATACATCACTAAAAGCCCCCAGGGAGAGTAGCTTGCACAAACGCATAAATAAAAAGACAAAGTCTGTTAACGGTTTCATTATATGTATAGACGTTTATGAAGACGATAGCCTGCTGATAGGTCTCGAACTAGGCGCTCTAATTATTACCTGATTACTAAGGTACATACTCCCCGTTCACTCCTCAAGTGTGGTTGGGAATGTTTCTATCCAGGTCCAATGTCATGAATAGAAACACACCCAAACCAGGATCTAACAATTTGTAACACACAAATGTTAGAAACTTTCGCATTTTGAACACATTTCTTTAAACTATATTTTGTACTTGGACTTAACGCATAAAGTTTAAAAACACCAAATAAAAATTTCTAGTAAAAAAAAGTTCCGCGTTAAAACCTAGTATATTATATTTAATAGAAATAATGTACCCCGGTGGAGAATTGCTCCCGCGTCACAGCAAGTCAGGTATTTTGACCAATATGCCTCAGGATTAATGATGGTTTCGGTTTATATTTTTTATTAGTGAAAATTATTCAAGTCTATGTTTAACCGTGCTAATTATTTTTTCTACAGATCCAATTATTATATATTGTAACCATGAATCTCTGATAATAATTAACTAAATCATGTCATTAAAGATTATTTTTTAAAATATCCTTCCTGTTTGAATATAATAATTTATAAATTACAAGATATATAATTATAATTGTCACGTTTATTTTAACGTCACAGAATGTTATACATAGAATGGAAACTAAAAGTCAAGGTTGTCGGAACTTGTTTAAGTATAAAATAATTATAGTTTTTAGCTCAGACTATGAAAAAAGACCATATAAAGTCATGGAAAAATAAAGGCAAATATTTTATTATGATTGGCTGTGAATATGCAATACTAAAGAGCTAACAATGATAAGAGAAAACTTAATTTATTAGTTACTAAACTAAAAGTAAACTTTTTACTGACTTAGTAGCCGAGATGAAAGCTCGCAGCTTATACTATGACGTGATATTAACATCCTCGTGAAACGTTGACAAAAAAACAAATTCCAATACTAGATTCAAAAAACCTCATTGCGTTATAGGTCCTAAAAATATTTATATATACGTACAGACTCGTTTTTTAAAAATGCATCTAAGAATTTTCAATTTGTTTTTAATAATTATTAAACGGTTTCTGGTACAAAAACTTTTTTCTGTAACTTTAAAAGGACTTTGGTTGTTAACCACGTACAAACTTTTCTAAAGAGAATAAATAAACCAATAGTAATAATTGTCACAAAACGCCATGTTATAAATTTGAATAAAAATAATTTTAAAGCAATAATAAATATAGTGTTTGAAAAAAAAATGTTTAAGAGTATATTATGTAGATTCTTCTTATTATAAAACGGTGGTACTGTGGAGTTGAATGTCTTCGTCGGAATATTTATTTTATTTTCAATTCTTTTCATTAATGACAAAGGCAATGAAAAAGTATAGAGTGTAATATGTCTAAAAATTACATTAAAAGTTTTTCGACTTTCAAACCAGTTTAATTATACCACTTGTCGATTATATCACAAAGCAATTAATATACAAATAAGGAAATTTTTGACACCTACAAAAAGAGAAGTCATGTTGTAAAAAACAACGCAAAAGTGGGTTAGAACGAAAACAACTTAGAAATGTAAGATCTTGCATATTTCCTACGATTTTGATAAGCAGGTAATACAAAACAGTTTTTTATTGTCAATTTAATTTACGTAAATAATTTAATAATATTCCAATGAATGTTCCGCTTGGAAGAGTAGCGATGTCATTTAAATTTGTTGACCAATGAAGGTGTATTTTACGCAAAGCATTTTAAATTGTTATATCAATTTCATATTACTTTAATTTTTAAATTGACTTAATTGCAAAATAATAAATAAACTAAAATTTGTTGTTTGTTTCTTGTATAAATTAAATTTAATACCTCTATAATGTTTCACAATTTAATTGAAAATTTGGTATTTAAATACAAATTATATTTTGTTTTCAAATGGTAAACTATAGAAAAACAAAATATAATTTGTATTTTATACAATACACTAACTGTAATTGAACACATCAATGCTTATTAACATAATTTCTTAGAATTGGGCAGTTCAGTTAAAATTTATTGACGAACTGTTATCAAAGATCTTAAAAGTTTTTTAACTTATTAATTATTATTTCAAAAATGTTATATCAAAAAAATTCAAAACGTACGAATTAAAAATGAACACTAGCGAACTATGATTTATATGTTGCATTTAAAAAAGTATACATGTGCACTTGGCAAAAAGTTTTAATAGGGTAAGATTTCGAAATGAAAACGATAAACACACGAGCAGGCAAGCTTGGCGGCGTGTACTCACGAAGGGCATCGCGTCGCGTCGTCCGCTAAACTACCGTGAAACGAAACGTACAGGGAATAAGAGAGACGTCTCGGCGCTGAAGCCGCAGCACTCGCACACCGTTAAGTAGCACTCGTCAGCGCTCTCCTCGAAGGTCATGACGCGCGCCACGCACGGGCAGCCTTCGCCCACTGACGGTCACTCACCGGTCCGCTGCCGTTCCCAGCCTTGTTCTCCGGCTCGATGAGGTCTCCGTAGGCCGGCATCGTGTCCGCGGACCCCTCCTCTTCGGTTTCGTCGTTGTCACGCGAATGCGGCGGCGAGGGCGATAGCGCGCCGCCCGTCAGCCGCACGCGCGCGAGTTTCACCGCCTCCTCCAGCGACCCCACTTCGTCCCCGCCCCCCACTTCGGGCTCGTCGTCGTCGTCGTCGTCGTCATCGGGGTCTTCCGCAACGGAGGCCTGCGCGACGAAAGCTATTCGACGCTTCAACGCGTTACCGGGACTCGGCTCCTCTACCGGTTTCGGTATTTCAGGCGGCTTCGTTTTACGCTTCCAGGCGTCTTTGGTGAATGGCCGCGTTGCAACCGCATGTTCCACAGCAATAGGACTGAGCAATGGCTCCGGCGAGGGCGTTAACGGTGTTGGAACTCTTGCTTTGTTGTTAGTATTATCCGGAGTGTTATTTTCTTCATTTTCAATACATTCAGATTTCGGTTCTTCAAGTTGCGGCGGCGTAGGTATCCCTTGTTCCAATTGCAACGATGTGGAAGTTGTATTCTTTAATTGCGGGGGACAGGCATGCTCTAATTCAGGTGACGGGGGAGCGATGTCCACCAATTGGGGTGGGGAAAATGTTGATTCATCAATTTGAGAAGTGGAGGGTAAAGCATCTTCTAGTTGCGGTGGAGTGGGGGTGGACTCCTCCGCGCGTTTCCATGCGACGCATGAAGCTGCCGCTCTCTTTTTTCTTTTTGTCGACGCTAGGTGAGCTGTCGGTGCTACGCGAAGCGTCACTAGACGTGTCGGCGCGTTGTTTCTTTATTTTCTTACGCATCGTGCGTTCGTCGCGCGCGATATCGCCGTCTGAGGCGGAGGACTTAGTGGAGCCCGAGCGTTTGATCGAGCCAATGTGGAAGGGCGAGCCGGAGCGGAACGGCGAGCGCAGCGAATGCAGCGTGCGCCGGAGGCGGGAGGGGGCGGGAGAGCACGCGGGCGCGGGAGCGGAAGCGGGCGGGGACGCTTTGTCAGAGAGTACATTAACGTACTCTGCGTCGCAGAATACTTTGGCGTACTTTGTATCCATAGCTGAGATTGCGGCTGAACGAGCGCGGCGGACCGACTGCCGGAGACTCAGCTGACGGCTCACTCCTATTCACGCCGGCCTTGGTCCTGATTGCCCGTGCATGAACTTTGGATGTAATTTCGACAAGCCCCGTTGCGAAGGACACCACGAAGCCCGTACAAACGCTCTACTAATCCCCCGCGAATCCAATTCGTTTTGACACGAAAGGCGACTGGAAGTCATAGTGGTATATGTCGATGTGTATTAGAAACAAACAAGATGAATACGCAAATGTAATTAATGGTAACGGAATAAACATATTAAGTACATTAAGGCATACACTAAATTTTATTAGATATCAAACATGATCGCCCATAAAAAGTCATCTTATTTTGTCGTAGCTGATTATTTTTATCAGACAATGCTATCTTAATGACATGAACAAATATTTGATTTAAGTATACAAATAATATAAAAAAAATCGTATACAATTATGCAGCATGCACTGAAAAACGTCTTAGGTAGTACACAATGTAATCTGTTCTCCAGATAAAATCCTTCTCGTACTTTTCATGGTATCAGATACAGTTTTTGGTTTAGTATTTATTTACAAATGTTGTTAATATTTTGTTTTATTCCGAAAATAGAATTTAATAATAAAGTATATATAATATTGATAACAAATTGGTAACAATATGTACAATATAATAACATAATGACATAATTGAAATATGCTAGATTTGGTAATAGTATTACAAAGTAATTTGTTTTAGCATAATATATGTCATTACTTTTTATACATCAGATAACAATATTTCTGATAATTTTGGCAGGACCTCGAACAGTCATGTGGTGCTATTATTTTTTACTATTATAGAATAAACATTATTTTTAATTATATTTTGGAATTTCATGGCTTTTAATATACGAAAAATATATTTAATATAGTTTCTTTAGGGCACATATTTATAGTTAATTTGAAATATCGAACTAATTTATGAAGAGAAATAATAATACTAAAGATATATGAGGCTGTATAGACTCTAGTCTCTTGTCTTTCCCATTAATGAAGAAAGAAAAAAGCAATATTTTAATTATCAGTCAAAATAATTGTTCGTCTAAATTAAACAGTTCAACTTTTATTTATTATAAAACCATAGGTTAACTGGTAGAGAAAACCAGAATACATTGTACCATTTTTTTACTAAGGTTTTTACAATAGAAGATTAAATAAATAAATAATGAATAGATAAAAAAGTGATCTGACCGATAAACCGTACCGACTGAATCATTTCTATCAAATAATTGATACATTAAATTATATTATGGGAATAGTAGGGCAGCCAGCAATAACCGCAGTTGATGGTGATGGAGTAATGTCACGTGACGATTGTGAAAGCCATAGACACAGTAACATGGACTATCATATTACTTTAATATGCCACTATTTATTTTAAAAATTTCTTTAACTGATTTACATCTCAAAGAAATCTAAATAATTTTAATTTAAAATACCAGGTTTAACATTTTATTTTACATATAAATTTTGATAAGCACTTGCAAGTATATTTAATTATATATATATATATATATTATAATCTGTTAAAACTAAAGTTTAAGTGAATCATAAAAAACTCAGTGCTGAGTATAATAAACATAGACAAAATGACAGACGAGTAGGACATGTTGATTAACAAATATCTACTTTTCACACCCTTGTATTCAAGTATTGTACAGATAGACATTGCTAATGGTATCATGCTTACACGTTCATTACAAATAAATTAAATCAGAAATCGTTAAAGTCAGGATAACAGCTGAAATAAAGATAATACTTTATTTTACACATGAAGCAAACAAGATATACTAGTAAAATAAATCTATTGTCACTTACTTAATTTGTTTCAATTTTTTTTTGTTGCTGTGTATGGAAAATTTAGTGACGGATTATATATTTCTCCCACATACTTAGTTAATTAGGTTTTATAAGTTAAAGTTATTTAAAAAAAAATTAGAATTATTTAAGAATTAATAAAGTTATTAAAAGAAGGTACCAACTTAAAAAGTCGGAACAGTGAGATTTACGTGACACAGAGTAATTCATTTACATAAGTAGATAATTATAATTAGATTTACTTTTAATTTGACCTAGACCGAATTCAATCTGTATTAGGTAATTCAATCTTTGGTACGTGTATGGTACCCCAAAAATCTTAGACAGGACATAACGGTCTTCTTCATTGCCAGGTGACCCAATGGTGCGAGCTATTGAACCATAATTAGTAAATACGGGCATTTGTACGGACTCCTTGAAAACGGAAGGGAAACCTAACAAGTGGCTCTGCTAGTTTTGATATCGACCGTCATTTTAAATACTGACTAGAAGAAAATCACACAACTTGATTAGTATCTATTACTAATGCAATAAAGCACAAAATATCCTATAAAATTCAATGGACTGAAACACTATCTTAAGTAATGCATGAATGACAATGTTTTATTATTACCTACGTCATGCACGGTTCAGACGTTGTCTAGTTCTTTATTACTTACCACTTACACTTACTTACCATCTATAATCTTAGAGGGAATAAAGAAATATAACATAAGAGTACAGTAGTATCAACTACCAACTGCGACATGAATGGGTTGAGGAAGGAACCCGCACAAAAGCCTTTCGTACGGTGGGTGCAAGGGATCCAGGGTTTCAATAATAGGTATTGAAACACACTGTCCTTTCTCCAACAACACATGTGGACCTTGAATCTTTTTTATGGATGCATGTAGATATCATGGACCGCAATTATCACTTAGCACAGGTTAACTGTATACTCGTTTGTACGAATATCTATCTGTAACACGAACAGCGTAAAAATGTGGCTTTGCGTTACTATATTTCGCTGATTTTTATGATCTGTATTTTGATGATTGATAAAAGCCGGCTAAATCTTATAACTGGTTAAAAAGCCTTTATTTTTAGACCTCGGATTACCTCTGTTACCCTTAACAACACAATTGCATTAAAATCTCTTTTCGTCTATAAATGCGCCATAGGATCGGATTCGTTTAACAACAGGTGAACTGTGGGTCACCCTTTAATTTAATAAAAAAATAAACTTAAGACCAAAAAGAGAAACAATATGTTGTAAGAACATGTAATCTCGTTGATATGATAAGTCCAATTTTAATTTTTTTTGTATCATAACTATCCAACCATCGACTTGAATGACAAAGTCATCACATAAGGCCAGCATACCGCTACCGTGTTTCGTATGGTGACTGTAGGAACCCAAAGACCACGTTACTGATGATAAGGCGGAGTGCCTTCTCAGTACTAAGCTCAATATCTCAACCCATGAGTATCTTGAACCATTGTTGAGGATAGATTATGTCATCAGTTATCATCAGATAAACTATGTTCCCACTTATCAACCTTAGTGTCACAAATAAAAGGAAAAAACATACGTTTAAAGTAAACTATTTTTTACCAACAACAATACACATTACAAATTTATTCCTTTTTTATGTATGTGTATTTATTTCACAAATACATTATCATTTTTCAAGAGACCCTCATTGTATAAAAACGAGTTTATTATTATTATTTCCATCCATAATTTAGAAAGCAAAACCTACCTATGTTTTCTCGTTTCTCTGCATCCGTGAAAAGAAACAGAAAACAGAAATCACACAAGAAATCATTTGTTAAATTTATTCCGTCATTTACAGTTTAAAACTTGGAAATAACAATAAAAATTAATGATGAATAATACGGTAAAAAAATAAATGTAGATAATTTAGGCAATAGCGTGTTAGGCACACATATGTTTCGTAGCCGTCCTCTATCTATTCTTTAACTTTTACAATGATAGGGGCAATTTAAAAAGAAACAAGCTGTCTATGCCTGCGCATATGACATGCGCAAATATGTATAAACTTTGCGCGTGAAAGGCATTTTAAAAATGACATAACTTTTTTATTTGTCAATGAAGGAAACAAACATTAAATTTTAGCTCATGCTTATCTCAATACATCATTGAAAATCACCACCAAATTTGTTCAGCGATCGTGGATTGACGTGCACAAACATAATCAAAAACAGACAAAAAATTATTTCAGATTTTATGCTATATACAGATTTGTTTATTTTTCGAAAATTGTTATGAACTATTTTGCTACATAATTTGTAATATTGTAAAGTAAACATTACTAAACTTTATTTAACAATTACATAAACTAAACGGTAATATTGAAGATCAAAGTAATTCTACATGTAAGAATATCACAAGATGGTCATCCTTTGACTTCGTAAGCTATAATATCTCGTGACTGGAGGATTGTTATCATTGGTACATACAAATATGTGTACAACCAGACATCTGTCCTCGACCATGAATCAAGACAAAGGTGCCTTGTTACACGTCCGAGCACAAAGATCAAGTACCTTTTTGCCAATATTTAGATTTTCTACTTCTTCATTTACCAACAGAAGCAGTAACTATACGTTATCATTTTTCGATGTTATTCTGTGAAAACGTAATTCTATGATTGAAAATGATTATGCACTCATTGTTGGTGAGCTGCAATTGCTAACAAAATGCCTGCTTCTTTCTTTTTCTTGATTTGACATTATTCTATTCCTTTACTGTATAATTATGCTATCTATATTCGTACCTAAAATAAACAGGTGAATTGAAATTAAATTTATTAAAATTTAAGTTATCAATCTGTTCCAAATGTCTTCCCCTAATTTATATGATTTCTTATCAGATATTCATATTAGAGGAAGCATTATGACACTAGGCTCTGATAAGTCAGATCAGAGAGATCAACAACAATAAAATAGATGGGCTAAAGGCTTTATCGATCTAATGACTCTAATTAATCTTTATATTGAACAGAAATGTTATCCCTTATAGGAACTCACGAGAATCACAAATTTCAATGTAGTAATGGACTTAATCCAAACAAGTTTTAAGTCTGTGGGTAATAAAATCGCATACAATTATGCGCCAATAATGAACTTTTATCCAATTTAAACACAAAGTTAATTACAGTTTATACAAAATGTAAAAATAAATGCAGAATTAATACACAATGATTACATTTACAATCAAAAACCAAAGAAAAAAAGGTGAGGATATTTTAATGAATCGAATATACTTTTACAATTATCGTAACGATTGGATATGGATTAAAATAATCGTTGAAAATGTACCAATCGTTGATTCGGAGGATACTAAATTGTCCGCCTTTTATATTTATAATCATTAAGAGTTGTAGCAAACGGTGAAAAAAACTTTACAGAAAATTAACAACAAATAAAATTATATATAATTTAATTAATAAGCAATGTGCGGTTTATTGACTGCTTTAACGATTATGACAACCGGCAATTTAAGAGGAAATCTGAGACTCTGGCATAACTTGATGAGCTCGAATCTCAACGGAATACTAGTGTAGAATAAAAATGAATTGAATTATTTTTGTTTTAAATAAAAAGTTTATTTTTAAATGATGTTGATGAACGAATCTAACCACGACTTGTCACCTGATTACAACTGTAATGACAGTACCAACTTAAAGGCGTCAATAACGTAATGGTTGCTGGTGGTAGTCACAGGGAGTTAATTACTTTAACGTTATAACGTCCCAACCTTACGTATCCTTACCGCCCGGGACTGTGCCGTAAGTAAATAAATAAATCCACAATTCATTTATTTTTGTGAATCATCTCCACCAGTTAGTGTCTCCTATTCTTCACTTTAAAAAAAGGAAGAAAAAGGTAAAGATAATCTACTATTTTAAGCAGGAATTCTATGAAAGTGCGCTTATTCGCCTTTTTGGCCTGCAACCAATTCCAAAACCTTCGTAATCATGCCCGATGTCAGTTTAGAGTTACATTACGGCTCTATCAACTGATAAAGTAGTTACAAAAATAATACAACATAAACAACATTATTTCTAACGGAATAGTGTCATTAATTTTGAAGATAGTAAATTATACAGTAATTTGCTGAGTAAACATTTCGAAATTCGATCGAAACATTATGAAACAATTAAGCCCATTTTATTAGCATTCAACATTTAGTTACAAAACAAAACCGGTTCGGCAGGTTCCGGACCCTTGGAATTTTTCCGGTTAACTAATTTGGTGGTTCTATTTAGTATTTTGTTTTAATTTTATAGTTTTAAGACACATTTACATAACCCTACCAAAGAATCACATTTGCTAATAGTCTTGTTGATTACAGTATCATTCGTACCCGTATTTGTTAGTTTTTTTTTTATTACAAAGGGTAACAATCGAGCAGACAGTTCACCCGATCGTGTTTATATAACTGTATACAGTTATATAAATTTTATTATGACTACTCGTTTTATTAGACTTACACCCAAGATACGATACGAGAGATGCATGAAAGCCGTGCTTGTTTGTAAATAATTTGCATATTTTTATAAATCAGTTTAATCGCCATACAACATTAAAAACCATAAATCATTATTATATTTTAATAATTAATTATTCAAATAAATAAATAAATAGATTTAACACGATTGTTAAATGTTGCTAGGTGTTGAATCCTGTTGAGTAAACGTTAAATTTTTATAAGTACATGAAACGTTTCTTGTGTTATAGATTAATAGGAGAATTTTGGTTTTTGAAGTTTTCATTTAATTAGTCCGCGGCTCGAAATTTTTTAAATAAACTATTTTAACCCCTTTATAAGGCTAATACGCAAAGTCTACCTGTTAAGTCGTAATTGCAAAATAACCTAACCAAATATCATACAAGATGGCCGCTCTTCTAATGTACCTTAGAATTTATTGCATATTCCTTACGCTACAGGTACAAATGTAAAATGTCCTCAACACTACAAATTGATTCTACAATACGAGTCAACAGTCTATAAGTGGTTTATTTTCGGGGACCATTTCCGACTCCTTGCCCTAATCTAATCTGATGACACCCTACAAATATAATTTATAGATGATGCCATCTTCAACTAATGTATTCAATAGAGCGACTATGTTGTATAGGAATTTATACGGTCAAAATAGAAATATGATTTTTAGAACCTAGGTTTATATTTCCACTATGACTCATTTCTTTTGAATATTAACGTTTGAACTTTAAAATCGATGAAGATGACCTTTAAGTCAAATACAGCGTTTGCTTTTAGATAAAGCCTAAATATAAATTACTGAATTTAGATGAACATTACTAAAAATATTGTTTTATACTTCACCTGAAGCCTTTTTTGCTATTAGCTTATTGCAGGCGCTTTTAGTTTTTAGTTTTAATACCATTATTATAGTTTATTGTTAGCCGCTTAAAATAAAGGTACAGTGGGCAGAACGGTCTGCCTTCTGCATTCTCTATCAATCATCCCTTGAGAATAGTAAAATATTTATGATAGGTGCAAGATTTTACAATAAGTTAATAAATAATTATAAACAGATCAATACTTACCAAACACAATTATATTCAGAACAAATCATTAATACAATAAATATGTAATGAACAACTTTTCTTCAGATTTTATTTAAAACCTTAACTTAACAAATACACTTCAAGTATGTAGTGTATAATTAATTTAATTATTTTAGCTGTTTTAAAGAAAATAGTTATAAGATTATTTTTACTACTTTTAATCTTAACGATATAACAGACGTGAAGGTGTCAAAGGTTTAAAAAATGTATCCCTAACTAGCCATCGCAATTAAATCCAAGTGTGAATAAAACAGGCGTTGGATTTATTTATTTTTTCTTGTAAATATATTAACTTGTGTTTATTTTCTCTCTTTGTATCTCTCTAGCGCTGTAATTAATGTTTTTTACTTTTTACTTTGTGTATAAATAATGCTTAAGGTATTGTAAATAATCTCATATTATTATAATAGTATAATATATAACAGGATTAATCTATTAATTATTCACACGTAATCCGAACCGTTGCTCGAACGGTCCGCCATTCGCATGTTTTATTGGAATTATCATGACAATTAAATCATAAATTTTATCATCGGAATCCTATTGAGATATCGAAATCAAACGAAGAGTAGATTGAAAATATATATAAGATTTTGGTTAAGACCTATTGGATTAGAATACGCACGTTTGAATTGAATTTTGTATGTTAGGATTCTACTTTCGTTTACCGGGCCGTCGTATTGACGTGTGGTGATGTGGTCGGACCGTTGCCGCAAACGGACACTGGGGTCAATGTATTACAATATATTTGATTCGTTCACATGTGGCAACATTTTATTATGAGACTAGAAAACACAGTTCACTTGGTGGTAAAGAATGACTGCAACCCATAAACACCTTTATCCACACTCCACAAAGTTTCAAAATACACATGCGTCACATTTGAGGACCGAGATGAGAGACATAATTACAGAAATTTATATTTCACTTTTTACTTATTTTTTTTTAAAAAAATAAAAGAATATTAGCAATGCTATTAAGATTATTGAAAGGCCGGTTAACCAATCCAACTAAGCTCAAAATGCTTGTGCTAGATGGTCCACAATAATAGTCTAATGGTGGATTCGAACCTACGACCTTAAGTTTCGCAGACCGTGTCCTAAACCATTAGCCTACTGACGCTTCGTACTAGGGGTCTCCGGTATCCTAAACTCACCATACGAAACACAGTAGCGTTATGCTGCTATTCCACTAATGAATAACAGGATAACGCTGCTGTGTTTCACGTTTGTTTGCTTGCTTGTGTGAACTATTCATGACGCTATTAGTAACCTACACAGCTACCACTGTTATTAAAACAATTGCATTTATCATTTTTTGATGAAACAATATTTAGTATCAATTATACGTACCTACGTATTCGACGCTTAACGTTATTTAGTATACCTACGTATTACGTCGTACCTTTTTAGTGAAACGTTCACTATTAAATAAAACTACTACTAAATAAATTGTATTTTCTTTCTTTTTTTCTATTTTAATGTTTACAAGGTCCATTTTACATATACGAAACATAAAGTAACTCAAATTTGGAACATTTGTTTAGACACATAAGAACGTATACGTAAACTAAACAATACTACAGAAACGTGTCAACTTAAGCACTTCCTTTTTGAAGTCAATTAATAATATATTTTACTTACTAACAAACGTCTATTTCTCTGTGGTTCCATTGCTTCGTCCACGGTCATTAATAAATCACTTTATATCGTATAACAATATAGATTGGTCACACATCACGTTCACAATATAGTTCGCATCGTGAATGTCTCAGATATGCGTCATTCAATATATTTATCACAATTCAACTTATGCACATTAACAGAAATAGCTATAGTTAAAATAATTATTGTATTTTTTTTTCATTACGACCAAGTTTTACGGTTAAAAAGGTTCTATTGTAACATAACATATATATATACAGAAAAAGTGACTTCTTTAATTTATTTCATCGATTTAAAAATATCTACATAAGTGTATACCCGATCGAATATATTGATATACTATCTACGGAGTCGTATTATCGTTTTTTATCAACTGAAATGGCAACATTTGCGAATTTATTTATTTAACTGATAGGATGGCGTATATATCTAGTTTTATAATAGTTTGTTTTCTTTAATATTTTTGAAAAACTTGAAAACCATGCGACATGTACTCGTTTCCGTGATCAGGTTTCGAACCTGTGTAACTACGCCCACAAAGCAATCACGAGACGATCGGAGCCGATAGCGCTAATGGAAAAATAAGTTATCTGGTTCGAAAACAAATTATAAAAAATGTTTTATATATTTCTACACAGTTTTATATATATATAAATATATTCATATTAAAAGCCTGCATTTAATTGCGTCATCATTGCTAATATGGAAAATGGTTATTTGCTATAAAAAGCTTGGATATAAACACCTTGATAGAGGAAAAGAGTATATTTTTTCATAATAAAGAATACTCCGTTAATAATAATATTCAAAATTTCACTTTAATTTGTTGTATACATATATTTTTTTGGATTCAATATAAATTACGTCGTTAATATATCTTACCAAAACATATAAAATCATTTATTAACTTTTTTAAAATTACCAAATGGTATTTCGGCAAATATGCAGTTTTGGTTTTTAACAAGATATCGGCGAATAAAACCAATGTAGTAACATTGACACTACGTCTTTATTAGTATTTTAAATTACTTTGTTTTGGTTAGATAACCTTTCATATTTATAATATAAAGTCTAAACATCCGGAATAATTTATTTCATAGCTTAATTACGCATGTTAATCTTGTACAACATACACTTTAAAATATCCGTAGTTATATAATTATAAGTACCCACCAAAAGTGCCCGAATACACTTCATTGTGTTCTTTATGAATATTAATCGTATTTAAATGAATAACTTCTATCAATTTGTATATGCCTGAAATAAATTTCGTGTAATAAACTCAAAAAGTTTACTTAGGTATGATATATTACTTAGGTAGGAATGTTTGAATTATTATTACTTAAATATATACATTTATATGTGAATAATTTCCAAAACTAACTCCTATAAAGATCTCATTTTGATGAAATTTATAATAATAAACATCACAATCGGCAAACCGGACGTACCTGCAATAGAAGTTTTCCATTTCTAGTGACAGATGTAGTAGAATTCAGTTTTTGTTTATTTTTAGATTCGATTAGTCTTTCTTGTTGCAACAAATTTTCGTGCACAGAGTGTTTGTTCAGTTGTTTAATCATTATGAATATTACAAAAAAATACACCTATAACTTTCTTATGTAAAACACAGCTTTTATACTATGGTAACACTTTTTCACTATCAATGTCAACAATACAAATTGTATTAGGACTGCCGATGACAAAAAAGTAAATTGCAATTATAACAAAATTCAAATCATTTTTCAAAATGGCGGCTAGTTGGTCACAAAATGGTGGGAACTGTACCAGTTAAACATTTGACAAAGCACAAGTATCCTTATCAACAGAACAAAGTAAAATGAAGTGAACATAGTATTTGCCCTCTTGGAGATAATGAAAACTATTAATAAATTTCAATCCAGATCATTCACCATTTAGAAATTATATATGTATATGACACGATTTATAGCGACATATTGGATGAAGTAAAACCATTTAACTATTTATTAAAATTGTATAAATATAAATAACATATATAATTTTGTATATTTACAAAAATAATTTTATATTTATAATTGTAATCTATAATTTTTTATATTGAAGTAACCGACGAGCCCAAGTTCATTAGTTTCAAAAATAAAGGCGCGAATTAATAACAATAACAATATTAATTTTGTTAATCCGTCGGAAGCAACCCGAGACGGCTGACCGAGCCGAGGTTCAGCCCTCTCGGGCACCCTGAAGACAGTCGCTTTCGCGCACAGGGTAACGGTGCAAGCCGAGGCTGCCTCTCGGGAACCTTTGTGCTGGTTACCTATTAATAAAGGTCTCGGCTGAGTGCCTTAACGCTCGGCCACCTATCATCCCGGCGAAGCTGTAAAAGCCCTCTGGCTATAAGTGACCATCAGCCATAAAAAAGAGAGAAGGCGCGTGACCCCTGGAAGACTAAAAAATAAAGTCACATTGCTCTTTTCAAAGTTCACTCACCTAAAAAAACACAACTCTTATATTTTACCTACCTCAAAAAATGCAATTCAACTGTTCGAAGCGTATTCTGTTACAAATTCTGTATACAGATTTAACAAAATCGCGGAACCTTTTTATACATAGGAGAAGCTCTCGAATTGGCCATATAAAGGTTTCATTATCTTTATATTTAGAATTTTATATTACGTTTTTGCCGGAGTCGCGTCACGGAAAAGGAATAATAAGAGGCCTAGACATATATAACTACTAACGAACTTTAGGTAAAACGATATCACAGTTAATAAACAACGTGTTATATATACAGAAAGCTCGGATACAAATATTGAAGTATTATCCACACCTCATTCTGACCACCTAACCTGGCGGAATATCTTGCCTTGTCTTTATATTCTTTATTTATTTTATTATTTTTATTTTTTATTAAATTGAGAGTAACAAACGAGCACACAGTTCACCTGATGGCGAGTGATTCCTGCAGCCAATGTCATCTACATTCAGCCTTGACAAGGAATCATAATGCAGATGCGTTGTCACCCTTAAGGACTGAGATAGAATGGCCTGTCACCAGTAATAGAAAGTAAGACGTTCCTGGCAAATACTAATATACCGCCAAAAAATACTGGGAATAACTAATGATACTAAAATCTTATATAAATATTTTTTATCGCTTTTACGCTTCAGTCATTATCTTTTCTTGTGTCACCCTAAGTTTTAAAAGAAAAACGTGATCCATGGATCTCACTGCAGCAGATGCTTGACCCGTGCAAAATTGACGGAATGTCTCGGTACCAAGAATTGCATCCTCGTTTCGTTCCACTCCCCATACGAACACCAGCAGAACGAAACGCAGCTATTTTAAGCAGACGTAAGTTAAAGGTATAGATTATGAGTAAAATTGTCACGTCAGATGAGCACAACATTATTAAAAAAAACAACTAGTAAAGTGTATAATCATGCTTTTGATCAATTATTGAGCAACAGGAAAATAAAGCCCGTGACGCTTATTCTTACTAGATGACATCAATGCATATATATTATAGTTCTGTCCAAATATGCGCAAACACAAAAGGTACACACTCGGCATCCCTTTGCCTAACCCGATATAAAGCATGCTCAATAAGATCGGAGGTATTTTCAGATGAACACGAGACATACAATCCTAAAACCAACAATTTCCAATGCACACATCATTTTTCCCGGCGGAATCGAACATAAGACCCGTGTTGCAACAGGCTGGAAGTCACAGTAATCACTGCGCTACGCACTCGTAAAAAAGCGTAAGCGTACTAAATTTCTAGCCATTAACAATGTTACAAGTATAATATTTTTATAGCCTAGAAATAGTTTTCCACCCTTTCCTAACCTTCCCTACTCAGTCTGCCCCCCGCTAGCGAGTCTAATTAGATAAAGCTGTAGAGGTCTCTGGACCAACAGCAATACTCACACACAAAAAAATCACATACTAAATGATTATAACTAGAAACCGGACGTGAAACGTTATTTCATTGAGCCGCTCAAATTAGACATTTGTAGACAAACTCAAGAAAATATTTGGAGTTTTAGTCAATTGATTTGCTAAATGAACTTGAAATACTCGAGTTTGTTTGCAAATCTTAAATTGAAACAAAAAAAAATGTTTTCAATAAAAAGTTCAAGGTATGTGTATCTCGACTATATACTGTATTATATGCATTTTTTATGAACCTAAGGATGACAAACGAACACACAGTTCATCTGCTGGTGAGTCATGACTGCGGCTTTAAAATCTAAATCCATCCTCAATAGTGATCCAAGAGGCACATGCGGTCACCTAATTACTAGACCCCACACTCACCAAACAAAACGCGACAGCAGAGTATTCTGTCTCCCTCCTGAAGATATGGCCTTCTCACGGCACCAGGAACGAAGCTTAATAACTTAGCGGCGTTATGACTCGCGTTAAAAGGAAAAAGTTTCATGCAAGACCGGCGGCGTTATAGCGTTGGGCCCGCCCGGGTTTGCCGCTCCAGGTGGGCTCCCTGCCTAGCTACTTAACCTACCTTGGATGCAGTCTGACTGCATCCAAAGTTGAGAAATGTGGAAGCGGCAGTGATAGCAAGATCGTATTCCCACTTTTATATATTGAAAAGCGTGATGTGTGCATACATTGTAATAAAAACAACCAAATATTATAATATGATATAAACATATTTACTTAATTACACTTTATACAAATGTATACATAATGAAACGTACAACAAACCAATTATTTAAGACCAGAAGTCTTTTTGTAATGCTCCCATACAAACCCAAAAGAAAACTTATTTTCCGCTCTCCTTTTACTTTCGGGCAAGGAGTTTGATAGACGTGTAGAAAGAGATGCCACCTAAATCGGTTAAGTGCTGGGAATTTCTAATATTTAGATTCGAAGAGGAGTGATGATCTCTGTTGTGAGATAAGCAAAAGGTATTGATATTTATCTTAAAGATAAGAAGGAGTAGTTAGATCGTTTAAGATAGAGAAAAGAACAACTCATGTTCTAAATTTACGCCTCTGCTAAAAAAATTCTGATGCAATGCTCTAGCTTGTTAAAAAAAAATATGTAAATATCTGGGTAACACACATCTGTATAATCGATAACAGGTAATATTAGTGTCTGAACAAGCATAAACTTGGTCGTTTATATATATATATATATATATATATATATATATATATATATATAAACATATATATAAAAAGATAATAATTTCATAAAAAAAGTATTATATCATAGTCTTGTAGGGGGATCAAACTAATAAGTTAGTTTATAACTGCGCCGTGGATCTACCAAAAAAAAGTTTATCCTGTTTAATGGCATAAGTATTTATGTATCGGATGATGAGTGTTTGTATTTTTGCGTAGATTATCCTGTCTCGTAACTTGATTTTTTAAATTTGTTTCGCAAATCTCATTTGTGTTCAGGTTGGGCCTAGATATATAGGCCCATTCTGTTCTAATCCCAAATATTACTATTGAAGTACATGTTAACCTTTAGATTATCTAATACAGTATTGATAAATTTGTTGACACATAGATATGTTATATAGATTTAATTGATATCTATCAATATAATATAGACCTACACTGTTAAACATCGCTAAAAGCTTGGTGAGAACTTTAAATTAAAGTAGAATTCCTATTAATAAAAATAAACAAACGATATTAATTAAAAAAGTATTTATAACCTTAAACGCTGCATGAAAGTAGTCTTTTATATAATATAAAAGAACCTAAATGGACTATTCATTCGGCATCAAAAAATATATGAAAGACACTCATTAATAATAAAAAGCGCCATCTACATTAGCTTTGTTTAAAATATTTATTAAAAATATAACAGTACTTACCATTTTATTTGAATTTAGAATGTTTTTAGAAGCACAAGGAGTTTGCAATCCTCTTAAATTCCTCGTGGACATTATAAATTTCTTGTGACGTCGACATCTCTCCGTTTCTCGCGTCGCAACTGCCGCGATGAGCGCGACCGAGCACATGTCGTCTCGCACGGAATAGATAACGATACGAATAGGTAATAATAAGTATGTTTGCTTAATATGCAGATTTCAAGCGGGCTGCCTGCCTTCGCTTCGATCGATTATAAATAATCAAAATATGTAATGGTTATCAATGTAGATTCGAAATAGTGATGACCGCGTGGCCTAGTGGTGGGGACGGCTGCGTAGCGAGACCTAGGTTCGATTCCTTGCCGAGGAATAATATTCGTATGTCACAAATTGTACGTCCTATGTCTGAAACACTATATATATTTTAGTTGTACTTCTTTGGCGTGATTAAAAAAGTATTTTTGTATTGCATACAAATAATTCATAACCACAAAATAAGAAAAGTACTAGAATAAGATAGGCAAATACGTTTGAACTTTAAATACAGTTAAATAAAAGTTTTCATAAAGTTTACTTATTGTAATTTGACCCTCCAACAGACAATGCGATTAAAAATAACAACAAAAAAGCGGCGGTTCCGTCCTCGCACCAGGATTGACCTAAAGCAATGCATGTTTGACGATGTCCGTTACTAGTTATTTTTGATTTTACATCTGGGTTATTTATATTTAATATATCCTTATAAACCTAACCAAGTTTAAGGTTGTACGGGGCTTACCTGGGTATATACATTACAAATACATTCTTTATATAATATACATTAATAAGCTTTCCATACAACGAAGGCGTAATTCCAGAATTCTGCTTAAACTTTTCTCCATAAATTTATAAATAAAATTAAATGAACCATCACCTTCATCAACATCAACACAACAGCGCTATGCTGTATTTCGTGCTGCAGTCTGCTAGGGAGTGGTAGTTCCCCGATCGAGCCAACCCATTCACGCTATGGCTATAAAGAAACTCCAACATAGCTCTATCACTGACAAGAATGATTCAGTTTCAATGTAAGTAAAACGAGACCATCATGAAACTATATAATATAATAATAAACATATATATTATATACATATACCTAAAATATATGTGCTAATAGGGCGTTAAACATGGTAACTAATATTTTATATATGTGCCTATAGGGTAATAAACAATCACACAGTTCACGTTGGTTAAGTTTCCTGATGGTAAAACTCCTCCGTGACACCCACATTCATCCCCAGTAAGGTAGAAGCGTCGCCAAGCCGTGGCTTTATCACAGAAAAAATATTAGGATTAAGATAAAATATAAGTGCGTATTTTTAATTCTATTAACTGATGTCAAAGTAAATAAAAAAGGGCAGATATTATTCAAGCAGTTTAATGTAATAACAATGAAGTAAACAAATTATAACTAATCACCTCAATTATTTCTTTATTTAAAACGACTATAAAAAAAACAAAGTTATGCAATCTTCGTCACACACTAACTAGATCACTTAACGACATGAAAATTATTTCATATTAAATATTAATCACCAAATCAATTTGTCAACCGTCAAAATGGTTAAATGTATTCAGATTAGGGGAAAATTATAAATTATACTCTTTTTTATTGTATTGATGGTGCATGCACAAACGAGCATGTGGTTCATCTGATATAAGATTTTTCCTTTGGCATGACACCCACCCTCATCTTCGATAAGGAATTATATTCATGTTGCTCTCCATTAATAAGGATCGCCGGATTCCTCCTACACATACCCAAAGAAAACCCAATGTTATGCTGGTATTCTATTATCGGTAATTAAACTAAATTTTGTTCCGACTAAAGTCATGATAATATACTAATGAAATATTTCAGAAATTTATTTCTCTCGTGCTTTTTGTACAATCTACATTTGACAAGGCAAAAAAACGAACGTGAGAAATGCACTTCTTAACTGTAAAAGGAACTCGGTTAAACACAGCCTTATTACTAAATCTAAATAATGAAATAAAAAAAACATATCCTTCTTATAACAAAGATAAAATATGTTTCAACAATTAATACAGTAACTATGGCATAAACATTACTGCGACCCTATTTGCTAAGTGTTGTGCTAGTAAAAGACCCTATTTGCTGTATATTGTGTTTGCAAAAGACCCTATTTGCTAAGCATTGTGCTCGCAAAAGAACCTATTTGCTAAGCATTGTGCTTGCAAAAGACCCTATTTGCTAAGCATTGTGCTTGCAAAAGAACCTATTTGCTAAGCATTGTGCTCATAAAGACCCTATTTGCTAAGCATTGTGCTTGCAAAAGAACCTATTTGCTAAGCATTGTGCTCGCAAAAGACCCTATTTGCTAAGCATTGTGCTCGCAAAAGAACCTATTTGCTAAGCATTGTGCTTGCAAAAGACCCTATTTGCTAAGCATTGTGCTTGCAAAAGAACCTATTTGCTAAGCATTGTGCTCGCAAAAGACCCTATTTGCTAAGCATTGTGCTCGCAAAAGAACCTATTTGCTAAGCATTGTGCTTGCAAAAGAACCTATTTGCTAAGCATTGTGGTTGCAAGTAACACTGAAGAAACAAAATTAGTTTATTATTAAAAGTGATATGACATGCACTTCTCTATGATTAAGGAGTAAGATGAGTAGGTGACCATACTTAATTTTAATATGTTAATAAAAAATGTATGATAACCATACCATACATCTACCAATGTGTTACATTCAACTGAAATTGACATAACTTTAACTAATTCAACAATAATATCAATTAGGAGTTAAGAACTAGTTACAATTAAAAATGTCTTATTTTTTATAAGTAACACTTTGGTATTTTAACAGTACTGACATAAATATTATATGGTATGTATATATAGTAATGTTATTATAGCGATTTGTGATAAAATTGTTAAAATTCTATGTAATTCGATAGAATATTACCAATAAATTAAAAATTACGTGTGAACAACACGATGCTGTCCACAGATAATTAATAGAAAAATACATTAAAAATTAAAAATCCCTTCTAAACTAGTCTGTCTCTTCGATCATGCCAGAATTGTTTTGGTATGTACATTTTAATACATTAAAAAACAACAACAAAAACAGGTATTATGTAAATATTGAAATAATACATATTAAATTATATTTTAATTTCTTTTTACCAGATAATAGAATTAAATAATAATTATTGTAGTCTAATGGAGGTACAAATATAGTCTACAATATATGGCAACTCTCTTTGTTTACATTTGTGGCCAGACGTAGACTATGGATGGTCTGACGTATTATATATGATAATCTATTAAAATGTGAACGAACGAAAACTATTAGGGCTAATCATTGTCTATTTTGAATTATCGGATAATAAAAAGTATGGAAAATAAGCTAGTATGGGCCCAACAACGGTCTGTCTCCGTCTTTTTTTTTCTGAAACAAATGCTCAATCCATGTTTATGTACTAACGCTTAAATTTATATCAGGATGCCGAAGACCAAACACAGGATTTTTTAAACATAAATTACAAGTCCAACACATTCAGCTTGAAGTTGAAGTTTTCTGAAAACACGGTCCTTACGAAAATCGTAATCTAAAATAGCCAACCGTAGCAAAAACATAATCATTCATTAATTGTTAATAAATGTACTTTTCAATCAAATTGTTTAAATACAACTGAATCGAACCAACAATGATTTTGCCTTTTAAAATCTTCTTTTTCTTAATGTTCTAAGTTGAGATTTTAAGCTGTTGTCCCCTTCTCAACATGTAGTACGAAATATTCTCATAAGCCAGGAATGTGATCATGGTTGCTGGTACCACTCGAACTAAGTTTGGTTTTAGTCCCTTGTAGAATCCACGCCATCCCTCGTGCCTGTGGAAATAATTGCGTCTACCTTTTAGAATAATAAGCAAAAAAACTTTTAACAAAATAAATTTACTTACCGACGTAGCATAAACATTGGCAAACCACAAAGTAATGCATTGATTTTAGCTATTCCAAAATCAATTAAATACATGTAGTGTTTTAATCATTTTACTTATACCTACTATTGTTTTTACGTAAAATATTAGTTACTATTTTTTTATTTTTCAAATTACATTTTCAAAATACATTTATTCAAACTATTATAATTAAGAAATATAATAAATATATAACACATATTTTCCTAATTTGTTGCTTAGATTAAAATTTCCTGTCCAATGAAAATAATGAAGCAGATTATTTTTTTAACATTTTTTAATTATTATAATAGACAGAGGGAAGATAAATTGAAAATAAAAATATTTAGGGTTATTTTCTACTTAAAAATATTATTATTATAATAAAATAAAAACAACCTCCCCATTTTCAATTTGCTATCTTTTATTGATTACACAAATTGAATAGGTGATCGGAAACAGTTGAAACCTTATACATTATATAAAAATATAATATGTCTCACAGTTACTAATTAATTTGTGGCCAGCCACTAAACAAGACGTAACATAATAGTGCAAAGAAAAACATATGCGAATCGGCGACCAAAAGAGAATAATTAAATATGAGAAACAGTGTAATGTATACCTATTTGAATACAAAAATAATTATAGCTCTGAATCTAACAGTACATAAAATATCAAGATATATACTATTCTATACAAAATGAATCGTCTAAAAGCTAAAATTTTCTAAAAACATTAATGACGGACATAAAATTTTATGACGTGTAAATACGTGATGATACGTCTTTTAAAGAATAAAAACCTATTAGATGTATGAATGAAATTATTTAAAATTACATATTATTAATTTGAATTTTTAGGTTCTAAAAGGTTGACACACTTGACACTAAGCAAAGAACCATAGACAAATAAATAATAGAAAAAAAGTTCCTCTGTTCTTTAGTTGTTACGCTAATTTCAACAAAAACTCCGTAGATTAAATGATAACTAAAGTTGTGTCATGGTGTGTCGAATTAAACACAATATAATACTTTAAATCATAAACCATGATTCAAATTACATTTTATACGATACTATTTTCTTTATATATGTATAGTTGTTTTAAGCGACATTGTTTTTTTTAATAATTCGATGATAAACATCCAGTGTCGTAGATACGAAGATATGAAGGAATTACTTTGCTTTAAACAAATTGTAATAAATGCATCATACAAGCTTTACATGTTTTTATAAATATACTCAAGAAAAATTTATTATTTTAAAAATATTTAAAAAAATATAATTTTTGATAAACCGCAAAACGCTTATATTTTTCTCTGAACCGAGAATAAGTCTAAGAATATTTTAAAGAAATCAAATAACAATGTGCTCTCAGATTTCTACATCACATTCTTTTTGGTGTAATTTTTCATTGCTTCACACATATCAATTAATGTCATCAATTAACCCACAATGTACTTAACATGATCTTTAGGTATAAAACAGGATAAAATGAGTATATCATTAATATTTAATAGTTAACAGTTTTGATATGTGTGAATTGAATCTTCATTCAATTTATACTTATTTATAATGAGCCTATTTTGTTTTAATATTTGACCTACCATTGTCGATGTTAAATAATTTGAACTACTTAAAAAGACTGGCTCGTATTTAAAACTGCAAACTGAAACTGTGTATAAGTGTGTGATATACATTTTAATAATTCTTTGAGGCCAGAAGTTAATGGTCCATAATATTAGGGGGTCTAAAACTAAGTTAAGCATCTAAGACAGAATAGCTTCAAGCTTGCAAGGATTCAAAGATATGATTATTCATGTAATATTCGACATATGCAAGTTGTTATGAAGAAAGCAAGTTGAAACGAATCCATCTTATATAAAGAACCTAACGTCGTCTCACCACACATGTAACGTTATACAATTGAAAATCGAATGGTGTCTTTTATAATGGAGATTGGAAGTTAATATTTAATATATTCTAAGTACTATTATCACAAAAATTCAAATTATAACTAAATTGTGCTAAACATTGCAACACACTATGTCGGTGTTGTGTGTTGCCCGATGTTGTTACGATCTGATGGGAAAAGGTATCACTACTATTTACAAGAGATTACAATTATGGCGGCATTATAAGTTATTACACAAATAAGAAACACAACATATGTCGTGAGACAGGTTATAATTATAGATATCAATAACAAACATTAATTCAAAATGTTAGACAATAAATTTGTAACCTATTTTTTTAAGATTGTATCTTACATTCTGAGTTGTTCAATCGAGATGCTAAGATGCCATTAGTCAAAAACCTGATTAACAGTAACCTGTCGAAACCACGCACCTATATTTACATATATAAATAGTCCCTAAAGTCATTTTATTGCTTAAAAATTACAATCAAATTGTTGTCAAAAAATCTTTTTGTCATAATAAAGTGATACATAAAGAAAAAAAAACGCTCACAAAAATGCATTAATTAAACGATAAGTAAGAAAGAAATAAATAAATAAAAAAGATCCTGCTTACACAACTAATCTTACCTTAATAAAACACTCCATAAACAAAAACGACACCATAAACAACCCTGTTGGTCAGCTGTCAATTGAAAGGTCACAGATAAAAAAAATACAATTTATAATCGAATTTATAAAATAGTGTACGTTTCCCATCAGATAGGTTATTTAATCGTTATTAGTGAATTTCTCCCATATGAGCATAACTAGGCATATGTTGGGCGTTACATGTAGGAGATATGGCGTCAGGCCCTTGTAGAAGCCTCTGATACGTTCGTACCTCCATGTTTCGGTGATGCAGTGCCACGCGCCATCGTAGCTACGGTGCTGGTCTTGGAGGCGCGCGCGAACCACTTGGTATGGGTAGGTGGCGCCTGCCGCGATTAGCTTAGATATCGCAGCGAATGATAGGTACTCGAAAGATGTCTGTAAAAAATGGTTTAAAAAAATAATACACTTAAACATATTGTGAATGCAGAATATACGTTTAACGTGTCAGTCGAGGATTTTTTATAAGTTTATTTCATTTTACCGAATGTATCAATTCAACGGCATCTGCATCTTAATTTATTAATAATGACCGTGAAGGTGGCTAGAGGTATATGAGGCGCGAATCTAAGGGGGAGGTCATTAGGGTCATGACCCCCAAAACTAAATATATATATTTTTTATCATATTGAGATTAACAAACAAGCCACACAGTTGACCTGATGGCAAGTGATTCCTGCGAGCCCATGACATTTACATTCATCCTTGACAGGGAATCATAATGCAAATGCGTTGTTACCCTTGAGGACTTCGATGCAATGCCTCATCACCAATAATAAAGGTCTCCGGATTCCTTCACTCGCCAGAGGTAACACAGAAGTATTATGCTACTATTTTACGCTGATATTCTGAGAGGGTGTGGTCCACCCCGGTCAAGTTGACCCATTTATTCTGCAGCTAGAAACAAAACTACTTTTTTAGAAGTAGAATTTTACCCTGATTCAAATCTTACATATACATACATATATATAGAATAGTAGAAAACCAGTGTTTTAAGTAATTAATTACTTAATTATTCCTAGAGGGTGATATTTCGTCGTAAAATGTCATAAGCTGAATAAACATACCAGTTTAATGTCAATAGGCAGGTTCCTGTACTGGTTGTATCGGTTTTTCATTTCCTCATATGTCATGAACTGCAGTGCTCCGTGGGACACACCGAACATGCCCGGGACGAAACCCTGGAAATAAATAAAGGTTGTTTTTAGTTGTAAATTGGAATAAATTTGTCGAATCGAAATTTTAATTGTTTTTCTTAAATAAAAATATTTCTATGTCATCATAACTTCTATCAACATCCATCACTGTTCACCGCTGAACATGGTCCTCCCACACAGATCGGCATGAACCGCAATTCTGAGCCAACTGAATCTAAATACGTTGATTCATAAATTACTATGATACTGCCTTTCTATCTTCTAGTCTTGGTTATTTTAAAACCAAATATGCAATCAATCAAATGTATTAACGATAAATAAATATAGATAATACAAGATAGCTCTATGACATGATAATCCAGTTGTTTTCCTTTTTTTTCAATCAATATCACTATAAAATAATATCCTACAAAACAAAGTTTATTAACAATAGACAACAGAATTCAAGTTTTGATAAATGCACAAATTATCTCTCAACTTTATAAAACAAGGAGGTTCTCGATTCCATTCGATTTCGGGGTCAGTTTGCACGATTCCTTTGTGGATAGACTATGTACATTTTAAAGTTACTCAGACTGCCAAAACAATTGACACTCCTAGAATGGAGTATTCTCTAAAGGCGATACAGATGAGTTTTTTATGAAACACACAATTCACGCTCAACATTGAACCATGAATCACAAACATTGCCCAAACACCCCCGAGACCAACTGAAGACCCGGACATTATCAGTGACAGGGTCTTCAGATCTCACTGATGTTCAAATACACTCACAATATATTATAAACTAACAAAAGTAAAAATATACAGAAGCTTACAATCCATTTTCAAATTCTCACATTTAAACGTTGTGTGTGTATCATTTCATGTTACCTTACCATATGTCTTAATTTACCAAACATAGATTTAGAATAGTTTTATGTACCTCTTTACCATAAATAAGAGCTCATAATTTATGTTTTTCCTTCCCAAACTTATGTGAATCGACAAATGATACACTTTAATAATTTGACACAATTCTCTTACTTATATCATAATTAACACAATAATTTCAATTCAATTTCAATAATTTGTTGCAATTCGCCATGAAGCTTTAGAGCTTGTTTGTGGATTTAGTTCTATATTCGAAATGTTTATCGTATCATCGCATCTATTTTCGTTGTGAAAACCATAGAGTTATATGTGAATCATTATGCCCAATCCAAACCTAACCGAACTTCCCAATAATACCACTCAAGATATATAAGAGGGAGCAAGGTTGTTCCACTCCTTGGCAGTGTCCATTAAAAAATGGCAACCAATGTTGGGTTAATCTAACAAATCCATCTATTTCTTAATTCCAGTTTTTATCAAAAAAATTGCCAACATTGGTTTCTCATATTACAAATTATAATATAACAGGACTAACATGATAAAGACAAGTCAAGGACATTAAATAATGTTTCTATTCAATCACTCAATTTTATCAATGTTATACAGTGATTGGTTACAATCACAGCTTTAGATAAAAACTGTGCTATATTAAGCAATATTACTTTGGACATTTTTGATTGTAATATTACTTAATTTTAAAATGTTAAAGAAAGCCATCCATATAATAAAAAAAAGCAATGATAATAATATATTGAAGATAAGGAAATAGATTTTCGAGTAACCCTGAAACAATCTTTGTCTTTCTTATTAGTGTTAATGCAAGATTTATTTGAGTTCTTGTTATCACAGTCTGTTATAGATCATGTTATTTCAGAAAATTTATGGAATATCCAGTTGTAAGTTCTTCTTCTTATTGAACCATAACAAAAACAAATAATAGGTGACTTCAAACAAAGGAAATAGTTGTTTGAAAGCTTAAATTTGCATATTTATTAGAATTACAAAGCAATAAATACACAAAGATTTTATCTATATAATAATACTTTTAATATAAAAAGCATCAACTTACCCTGTAAAGCCCTCTGATACCCTCAGTTCTGTATATTTTCGTAAGGCCATCGACCATGCCCTTATACCTTTTGTTGTCGGCCAGATGTTCATCACTGTACTGCAGGCATAGTCGAGTCTTCACCACCCAGATTGGGTTCGTCATAATGAGAGAGAGTATACCGGCTTCTGCGGCCGCAAGCATATGCAAGCCTGGACCAAGAGGTGTTCGCGCATTCCCGCCTTGTATCCATGTTTTTATTGCGTTGTAACTGAAGTGTTTGGTAATAACTAGCATTATGTAACATATATTATGTCAATTTTTCAGCAACATATATTGTAAATATATACCAGCAAGAATAATACAGGGCCCAGCAACTGCACAAGTTTTACTAATAATTTTAGCACCCAGAACCTAACCATAAATTTGTGATTTGCAAAAATACTTTTAAACATCACATGTCTGATTGGTCACAGATCACATTAATATATGCTCATACCAACATGGTAATGTTTGTACAAACAACACATCTGCATTATAATTCTTTATGGAGGATGAATGTGGGTGTCACAACTCACAATAGTTGCTTACAAGTAGATGTACTGTGTGGTCATTTGTAACACCTATTACCATAAACAGAGCAAAGGACAATTTATATTAATAAGAAAATTAAATATAATGATCATGTCCTCTCAATCAATTGCCACCATGGCAGTATTTTCCATTTGTTACCAAATGAGGTCAACTGCACAGGAAATATTATAGTGCAGTAAACTCAGAGACAACCTGTCCTGTTCTTGTCTTATGTAATCCATGCATTAGAATATTAGTAAGTCCTACGGTCATAATTTTTTTAATGACATACATATTATATAAATATATTCTTTGTATCCTGTCCTTCTATGATGTGCTAGTCAAATTATAATTCTTTACATGGCAAAGCCATACTGCAGACATGAAAAGGTTTTATCAACAGGTAAACTATGTGACGTTTGTAACTTTTATGGCGAAATTCTGAAACACCACTCAACTTGTTTTTGCACCCAAAGCATCCTGAGTCTAAACAGGCAATTTTTTATAATACTACAGGAACTTTATTTGGGAGCTAGACCAATCAAATACCACTTAAAACATTTCATTATTCATGATTCAATTTTTTTTAAATATAGTATAGAAAAATCAGACCATATTGAGATTTATTATATGGTGCAGGATAAGGACTTTTGTAATTTGATTGTTAGATCATTTTCTCATGTAGACAATAAGCTTTGTTGCTTTACACAAAGAAGTATATTGTGATGAAAGTCCATGACTCCATTAATTTAGAAAAATACTTACAATAAGAAATAAAATCCCCATGCAGAACCTGAGCCCCAAACATTGGGAGTAACACCTCGGTACAGTCCCCGAACACCTTCTTTTTTAACTATTGTAACAAATGCGCTGCCTAGTCCATCATATCTCGGTACAGTAGCAGTCCTTCCATCATTCACTATTAACAAATTGCATTTATTAAACCACAAAATGTAATATGTAAAAAATAAATACCTGATGTAATTTTATATATCTTCTTTCTTTTACTAAATTAAAAAGAATTAATGTACAACAACATAAAACAACAAAGCATTTTCTTTATGTACATACACTGCAGGCCAAAAGTTTAAGATCACCTTAATTAAAGTAGGAAAATAAAGTAAAACTCCAATAAAAGATTAAAAGTTTAATTAACCTGTTTAATCATCCAATAGAACATTGATTGACAAACAATATACTTTAAAAGCGTAAAGAAATATTAACAGTCCATGCAAAAAAAGGCTATAGTTAGCTAAACTGATTTTTCATCAAAAAACCCTCCTTTACATTTTATGACTTTTTCACAAGTCTCAGCATACAGGCCATCAATTTGTTAATGTTGTCTTATGATATATTGTTCCAAATTTCGCATAAAGCATTCCACATTTCTTCTCTTCCCACAAAAGTTCAATGGGATTGAGTTCAAAGCTCTGCGGAGGCCAAACTATTTTTTTTAACACCCCTTGTGAATCTTTCTCTTCTAAATATCCTCTACATAATTTTGAGCTATGCTTTGGATTATTATCTTGTTGGAAAATGAATCCATCTCCAATTAATCGCAACTCGGAAGAAACGGCATTTTGTTCTAAAATGTTTTTGTACCGTTCCTTTTTCAAAATTCCTTCAATTTTAATCAAATCGCTAGTTTCTTGGCTAGAGAAGCAACCCCAGACCATTATTGATCGATGGGCAAGAGACCACTGCATCCGATTTTTCTTGTTTTACGGCCTTAGCAGAGATTTTCGAACAGCAAGCGACCAAACAACTTCGCATCTCTCAGTCGCCGTTTTACTGTAGTCAATGATAAAGGTTTAACTCGGATTTTGTTTACTTCAACACGGATTTCTGGAACTGTTAAGCGTCTATTTCGCTTGCTTGTAATAACAATGAAATTATCTTTACTAGACGTGGTAGCTCCCGGCCTTCCCGAGCGTGGACGATCTTAAAACTGCCTGTCTCCCTGTATCGAGTTATTATGCCATGAACACAAGTATTCAATAAATTCAGTTGTGAACCAATCCCACGTTCGGATTTGCCTTCATAATGTAAAACAATGATGGTAGAACGCACTTCACTGCTAATTTCTCGAGCTTTTTCCATTTTATGACGTCTTCACTGAAGAAAACAAGTTTAGACTAATTGAGATTGTTTATGAACAAATCCAAGTAATAATAAGTCAGAAGCACATGTTTTCAGGAGCTAAATAATCCTAATTATTGACCAATACGTAACAAAGGCATTACAAAGTAATTAGTAATGAGGACATTATAAAAATATTATTAGACTCTACTGCCTGGCTCTAGCCCAGAGTTTAATCTTATCCATGTTTGAAAACAATAGATGTTTATTGTCCAATAACTTGAAAGTAAACAAAAGAATGACTTCTTTAAATATTCAATACTAACAATTGAATATGCAGGTGTGCATTTCTTTTATTTATCCTATGGGATTTTATTACAATTGATGGATAATTATGTTGTTTATGTGCGATCTTAATCTTTTGGCCTGCAGGGTATATAACATGTTACACATTTCACCTGTTGGTAAGTTATCGCTTAGTGTGGTCCATGACATCTACATCCTCAGTAAAGATCCAGGATGCACAGACATTATCAATGTTGAGAACTGATATGGAATGCTTTGTTACCTGTCTCCAGAACCCTTCACTCACCATATGTACACAACAGTGTTATGCTCTTAATTCACATTGAATCCTATGAGAATACTTAGACTGTACCAGGTACATATGATACAAGTTATTAACATTATAAATGTAACATTACCACATGCATACAAAAGAAACCACCTTGAACAAATCAAAATCTACAAAATGTTATTTTTGTAATAGATATTGGAAAAATAATACATATATACATAGGTAATTTAAATTAGAACATTACATGCATAATGTTTATTTTTAATTAGTTTACTTAAATTATATATAAATTAGTATAATTCAATTTCTTACACCAGTATTGTTGATTGAAAGCAATCCAACAGTTAAATTGATATGCAAAGACAAAGATATTAGTTAATTATAACATAGACATGCCAAATAGCAAGTTCCGTACACATCTGTCAACCTTTTAAATGTGAAATATGTATTTTTAATTAAATAAATAATAAAAACTCAAATATAAAAAATTGCTATTAAAGTATGCAAAAAGATCATTGTAGATTGATCATTATATAAACAATTTCAGTAGAAACCTCAGATCAAAGTTCATAGGACCTATTCAGTGACCAACAGTAAGGGTTTTGCCAAAATTGGTATACTGGAACACATCTATTAAGTAAAGCCAATATAAAATCATGGTTAGGCATTTGCTGTTTCACTAGAAGTCTCAAAAGCTGTTGGCAGGTATCCTGGAATGCCAGCTTTATTAACAGCTTATGGCATATTTCATGTTTTTATCATCTATAATACCTATTGTAGATTTCTCTATTTTATTATTTTCTCTATTATCTTTATTCTTTTGATTTCAATTATTTAGGTTCCTCAATAAGGACCCGATTTATTTAGCTATTATGTTTATTAAAACTGTTTAAAAAAAATTATATCACTTTTCAAGTACAAAAAATCAAACACTGGAAACTTATTAATAATAAGAATTCTATATTATATAAAGTTCTATTAATTACAAATCTCCCAATAAATACTTGTAAGATTACTATGAAAAAAATATATATTCATTAGAACTTATAACAAATAGCTTATATTATATTATAGCTGGTATATTATTTGTATTAATTATGATTTAGTTTAATTATAATTAAACCTTAATCAATACATTGTCATCTATGGTTAAGGAGGCCATGTTCAGCAGTGGACTAGTGAGAATGATGATGATGAAGTTAAGAAGATGTGTCAAAAATTATGTATTAAGGTTTTATTCTTAATATTTATATTAAGTTAAAAAAAAGTTCATAAAGTCAAGTGCATTTAGATGTAATTAAACTTGTTAAAACAAATGAGAAAAAATGAATACTGTAGCAATTTATTTATAAGTTGTGTAAATGTGCCCTAGACTGAACATTTAGTTACTTTAATTTTTTATTTCAGGAGTAAAGATTTCAATAGATTATGATTACATTAAAATAATGTAATAATGATAGAATTACGAATTTAATAATCAATAATATTGACGTTAGCCCATGGAATTTTGTTTATTATTGCGTCAGGAAGTAACTCGGTTATTTGCAAGATAACTTTCACTTGAAGGTTCAAGTTCAAGGTTACGGAATAAACATTAATTTATTTAAATATTGGTCATCTAATATCAAATTGTGTGTATTATAGATATAATAAAACATTTGATGATAACAATGACAACCACGATTATCCAAGCCAAAATAAATTGAGGTACGCACCTGCGAATCTGATTTTAATAAGGTCCAAAGGGTGCAGAATTAGAGTAGAGGTCACACCACCCGATATACCAGCTACCAGGTGCTCGTACTTGATGTGACTGAAGAGGGCAAGCTTAGAAGACGACGAATTAGGATTCTTCATTGTAGTCATATTGATTATGGAATCACAGTTGAAACATTTTGTAAGGACCCTAAGGACACCTATACTCGTCTGACTATATCGTCTGAACAATTGATAAAATTGACTAAAAAATAATCACCACTGAACATCATTGCTTTCGTAATATACCAACAAAGCAGAAAATGTGCGAACGGGATAATTTCCACATGATTTCTCTCATATAATTCGACGTATTGTTACGTTTCGTTTTACGTTAAGAGATTTAAAATAGATTCGAGCAATAGTATTGTAAGTTGCACACAAGAACCATTTAGAAACGTAAATTCTAAATAGGGAATATTATTAATACACAAGATATTTTCCTCGTATTTATCAATAATCTAAAAATTCTACCAATGAAGAAATAATTACGAATTACTTTTATTTTAATCGCAAATGGCGCTGCTGTGACCACAGAGTAAAATTTTAATAATTAAATTTGGATAGCTATTCTAGCGCCATTCTAATGATTTCTAATTATGGTTTCAATAAAAGCCATAATTCATACATTTTGAAAGATTTTTTTCAGTAGAATACGCATATGAGACACATAGTCCTCCTTACACTCCTTATAATTGCAGTAAACCAAATATCACGAGTTTCTCATAATGGGTTCAACTTGTCTGTTTCTCTGTGGTCTTGCCTTTTTATATCATATACATTACATTTTTAAAAAGCAAAGAAAATATTTGAGTCCAAGAGGATTACAATTTAAACATTGGACGCCAATCATGTTCCTGTCGTCCTAGACGAACAGTTTTATTTCAGGTTCTTAGTCGCGTTCACATATATACAAAACAACCAATAAATTACTTTTAAATTACACAATTATTTTAATGTACATACAATATAATGCCATCGATTTTATGTGTAGAATTCATACAAGAAGATGGCTCCGTTTTTTATTTTAGATTATTTAAATAAATTGATTTACTTTCCTTAGATTTACTGTTACAAATAAATGACACTTAGGGAAGCGAGCAGTAACTTTTTAACGACTTTTGGGTGTCATTATTTTTAACTTTTACTAGTTCTTCTATAATTATTATATTTCAATGCCTTATACCCTTCACATTATTATTGCCTACCAAGACTTTTTTTACATTTACTATTAAGGAAATTTATGTAAAAATTACTAAGTAAGAATACATATTCCAATTTATTAAAAAAAGCAACAAATTTTGTGTAAGACTCAGAATGGAGTAATATCGCTACAGTTTTATTAATTATATATTTATTTAAAAAAACGTGTCATCTGAATCTGAATGGTCTGATGGTCGAATAATACTTATAAGACTAACTCTAAATATAATCGTCTAATCTATAGATGACATACTGATTAATGACTGAAGCTGAGAGGAAAATCGCATACGCAGTTACTGCTAAAAATATTATCTGCTTTCTCTCTTTCTATGAGCATGTCGACTTTCCTTTTGCTTTTACCGTAATTAATAATTCTTAATATAAGATTTAATTAAAGCAAAAGGAGAGCAGTTGAACGCTATAGGCTGAATAATAATATTTCAGTTTAGTGTAATAGGTACTTAGCATAAAACAAGTATCCTTTCTAATTCAAATTGCACTGTTTTTAATATACCTTAACTATTGCGGTCTTGTGATAAAAATTTTGTCTATTTATTAAGTATCTTCAATTTAATGTATTATTTAATCATACACTTTACTACTGCGGAAAAAATTTGGAGAAACAGACAAATAAATAGCAATTTCAATTGCAATATTCGTTGGCAATACTGAACATCTCCTTCCCTACCTATTTCTTCATTTTTGGGGTCTTGATCTGACAAATTTGACATCTATCTACTTCGATCATTACACCATTACGTAAATCAGCGAACGAAAATTTTTTGCAAATAATTTATAAGAATTACAAAGAAAATGTTAAAAGCAGGGCTTACGTGTAAATTACTCTCAAAACACAGTAATAATGTGCGACTTCTAGCAACAGCCGTCGGTTATAAACAGGCATTAGTTAACATTCCTCCAACAAGGCTGACAGTCCTCGATAATGGGATCCGAGTTGCTTCTGAAGACTCCGGTAGCGCTACAGCCACTGTTGGCCTATGGATCGACGCCGGATCAAGGTATGAAACATCAAAAAATAATGGTGTCGCTCATTTCCTAGAACACATGGCTTTCAAAGGCACTAGCAAAAGATCACAGACAGATTTAGAACTGCTTGTCGAGAACATGGGAGCGCATTTAAACGCATATACCTCTCGCGAACAGACTGTGTTCTACGCTAAATGCCTTGCAAACGACGTATCAGTGGCAGTCGAAATTCTTGCCGACATCATCCAAAACTCTTCACTCGCTGAACCCGAAATCGAACGAGAACGCGGCGTCATCCTTCGTGAAATGCAAGATGTCGAGAGCAACTTACAAGAAGTTGTGTTTGACCACCTTCACGCCACAGCATTTCAAGGCACACCATTAGGTCAGACTATTCTAGGTCCTACTAAAAATATCAAGAAAATTTCAAAGGCCGATCTACAGCAATACATCAAGACACATTACCAGCCTAATCGTATAGTTCTTTCTGGTGCTGGTGGAGTTGAGCATGATAGACTTGTGGATCTTGCTACTAAGCATTTTAGTGGATTGAAAAACACTGCTTTAGATATCCCTGAACTGGCCTCATGCAGATATACTGGATCTGAAATCAGAGTCCGTGATGATTCAATGCCTCTTGCACATGTAGCAATTGCAGTAGAAGGTGCAGGTTGGACTGATGCTGATAACATTCCTCTTATGGTGGCCAATACTCTTATTGGAGCATGGGACCGTTCTCAAGGAGGTGGAGCTAACAATGCTTCTTACTTGGCTCGTGCAGCATCTTGTGCAAACCTTTGCCACAGCTTCCAATCTTTTAACACATGTTACAAGGATACTGGCCTATGGGGTATTTACTTTGTAGGTGAACCTCTTCAGTTGGATGATATGTTATATAATATTCAAAAGGAATGGATGAAGTTGTGTACATCAGTAACAGAAGGTGAGGTTGAAAGAGCCAAAAATCTACTCAAGACAAACATGCTCCTTCAGCTTGATGGTACTACACCTGTGTGCGAGGATATTGGACGTCAGATGCTTTGTTACAATCGACGTATACCAGTTCACGAACTAGATGCACGCATTGAAGCTGTCTCTGCACAAAACATCCGTGATGTCTGTACTAAATATCTGTATGATCGCTGCCCTGTAGTTGCTGCAGTTGGACCTACAGAAGGCTTACCAGACTACACCAGAATTCGTGCTGGCATGTATTGGGTCAGAGCATAAATTAAAATCATAGTTTAATTAGTAATGTCATTTAAAATCAGATAAGATTGAAAACATTAAATTACTGACCCAAATGTCTGTGGTTTTATTGTAATAAAACACATTGTCTTTGGTCAATGTATTTATTTTATGAGTTAGGAGGAATAAATAAAATGTGTAAATAAACTCTGTTCTTTTTTAATTGATTTTATTATTTATAATATACATTTACAATAATTATATTACTTTTTAAACAACACTTATTTCATACACAAACATTTACATTACAATTGAATTATTGCTACCCTTTTCTTCTGTATTTTCCTGAATATTTGCAACATTTGGTTTATGAACTGTACTTGTCTTCCTTTTTTTACCATATGGTAACACTGGTTCATTATGGCTGATGAGACTGGCAGAGGATATAAATACAGACACTTGCTCAGGAGTTGGACAGGCAACAATAAGAGTATCTTCATATGAATATCCAGAGTGAGTGAGGATTTGTTCAACCTGCATGAAGTATCCAACAACATTATTCTGAAAAGAAAATTCAATGCTAAATACCTAAAACTGGCTGTGACTTAAATTTATCAATATTTGTAATTTAAGCTTATTATAATAATTATGTTCTTATGTTGCACTAATATCGTAAACAAAATCTTCACTATCACTCTTAATGCTTGCTGGACTAGTTTATATTTTGACAAACTAGATGGTGAGTAGAGAGTGAGTGTAGTAAGCGATCAGGAAACCCAGTTACTGGTAGTGTTGCATTCCATCCCAGCCCTAAGGGGTGACAACTTTATGCACATGGTATATATATGGTAAAAAAAAATATATTATTTGTTATATTTTTCTATACCTTATTCCAGTTGTAAATAACACATAAGAGTTAAAATATACATACACGAATAGGTCTAAATAAGATGAACTCTGTCTCCTTATTGGCTAAGTATAATTGCATAGAACGCTGGAGAGGAGCAAGATAAGTTTTTATTCTTCTCTGAGCCTCTTTCACTGAAACTGCCACTTCTTCAGGTGTGGCCCATTGTTGAGTTTTCAGTTGTTCCGCCGGAGTAAATGCCTGAGCCTTGAATAAATTAAATTAATCAAATTATTAAATTGCAAAGCGTTTTTGGTACAATTTTACTCTATAATTTTCTGTTTTCTCAAGAAATTATTATATGTCACTATCCCCTGTTTTAAATTTAAATTTTGTCAATTGTAACAAATTGGACAGGCATTTTTTATTAGATGGTAATCCAAAATTGATTTAGCAATTAACTAAACCCAGTCTGAAGTATTTTATTGATAACATATAAAAGATATAATAAAAAGAAACAATAATTAGATTGAAATATAGACATTGAAAAATCTATTGCATTGATGAATTTGAAGATGATAAGTCGGTGTGGAAATAATATTTATTTTAATAAAAATTTCATGAATGATTAAAAGTAATTAGCAAAATATTGTTCCATTTTAGTACACTGGGATAAGGTTTTCAAGTAGATTGTCGTCTTTATGAGCTGCAGACCTTAAGTTGCTTGTGACCTTAACTTTTACCAAAAAATCTTCATCTCTACATGAAAACAAAAATTTCAGTTTACCTTCTCAACAAATTCTATAAGTGGTCCAGTTAATATTTCCGTAGCATGCTTTATGAACATCTCGCAATTATTCTTTAACTGTCTGTCCACCTCCTTCCTCGAATCTAGTAAATGTTCTTTTACCATAGGCGTCCCTTCCAACAAAAACTCAAGCAGTGCATTGTTGCTATTCAGTGAAAATATTTGTCGAGGTTTTTGTATTAAACCATAAGCTGCATTTTTCACATTACTAAAGTCTAATGTTGTTTCTTTTATTATGAAGTCAACTTGAAATGGTGCAATCTGTTCTCTTAATATAAGTAGGTGTTTTATTTGGAACAACTCTCCGTCGATGTTGGTTTTTGTAGCGGATATTTGCTTCGCCGCATTGTCTATACTCTGGACACATAAGGATATGGCTTCTTGAGCTAAACCTTGGAAGACTCTCTTTTCTAAGCACCGGTAGAGTCTAGAAAGCGCAGCCAAAGTCCTTCTGACACCTGGATACCACATTCCATGTAAATCAGCGGGTGATGCTTGCGGTCTTTTTTGGGCCTCGATGTTAATATTGGCAACTTCTTGCGATGTCGCTGACACGTCCGATACCATTGAATTGCGTGAATCACTCCGCTTTAAGTTTTGCTCTTGAATGGAAAGTGCGATTTGCTGAAAATTTCATGTAAGGTTGTTATAATATATATTACATAAGTTTCATACATATACGTATCATGTAATTTTTCCTTTTACTTAATACATCATATAATAAAATCGGTAAGCAGAGCGTTGGCGATGCAAAATAGCTAAGCAGCCTGGATGCTGTTTGTATTGATGTATGGAGACTGAAACATGGGCATGATCAATGGTTAGTGTTTTTTTCATTGAAATCGGTCTATGAAATAAAGTATTTGTCGTGTAGACGTGTTTTTACGTCAATTTCATGCGTATATATTAGTAAGATGTTTAAATTATGTTTTTCTATATAACATCTTGGTGTGCTTATGTAATTTATTTTAAGAGACTGATTTGTGAGTACTACACAAGGGAAATCATTTGCTATTTTATAACTTATTATCAATTTAATTATATTATATATTTTGCTTTATTGTATACTTAATGTCTATACTATGTTAATGTATTTATTATGTAATTTATGATAATTACAGTTTAATATATTTTATTTATTATTACGTATATCATGCGTGTTACATATATTGGTAATATTTAGAATTCTTTTGTTATTGACACCACCAATATTTCTCCATTTCAAGGATCAACTGGTAGAGAATGTCAAAAGGCATTAAATCCGTCTATTGTAATTTTTTTAAATAAGGTGCTTACGATCGAAGATTAAATAAATAAATAAGGTAATATAAGTTAATTAAATATAAATATGTTATTGACACCTACAGTCAATATTTCTCCATCTCAAGGATCAACTGGTAGAGAATGTCAAAAGGCATTAAATCCTATTGTAATTTTTCTTAAATAAGGTGCTTACGATCGAAGATTAAATAAATAAATAAGGTAATATAAGTTAATTAAATATAAATATGTTATTGACACCTACAGTCAATATTTCTCCATCTCAAGGATCAACTGGTAGAGAATGTCAAAAGGCATTAAATCCAAATGTATTTTTTTTAAATAAGGTGCTTACGATCGAAGATTAAATAAATAAATAAGGTTATATAAGTTAATTAAATATAAATATGTTATTGACACCTACAGTCAATATTTCTCCATCTCAAGGATCAACTGGTAGAGAATGCCAAAAGGCATTAAATCCGTCCATTGTAATTTTTTTTTAAATAAGGTGCTTACGATTGTAGATAAAATAATTAAATAATATAGTTATGTTAGTTTCATATAATTTTCCGGGGAATGGAACACACCCTTACTGATTACATGCGTGAAATAGTAGAATAATAATGCTGTTCAGTGTTTCGTATGGTAATAATGCTTGGATCTGTGGACCTAATGGCAGGTCAATTACAGTTCATAGGGGGTTACAACGAACGTGCATATTGAATCCTAGTTAATGATGGATATAGTAGATGTCGCGGGCCATAGTCATCACTTACCATCAGGTGAACGCTGTGCTCATTTGTCACCCTTAATAATATAAACTGAATGAGCACAATGTTATTTATTTCAAATAATTCCATACTCAACTAACCAAAGATCAGACCACGATCAGACCGTCTACTAACAGTTACCAACGAGTACTCAGGTACTTTGGTCACAATGCCCTGTGACAACCAGATAGCCTTGACAAACTGGTTGTAATTGGTAAGATCAGGGGGAAGAATGATGTCCCCCTACATCCTTCTTCCCCTACCCGTTGCCCTAAAGGAGGATAAGTGGAGGATAGAGCACAGTGGAATCGATATGTCAGCGAATCGGTTAATGTATGTCAAGACGGGCACAACCTTTAACAATTAAGATAACGGAACAAAAAGACGAAGGTTATTCTCTAAACCTATGAATTATTTTAATGGTATTTACATAGGATATTTAACTACGGTGTAAGTAATTATCTTCTCAAACTCATAAGGTAATCGATTTCTTTCACCCACCATCACTGAAACACAGCAATTTTAAGATTCTATTTTAATCTACAATTTAAGTTCGTGTTTCCAATCCGATGAAGCCGAATTGACTGCTACTGCACGAATGGAACTGCCAATATACAATGTGTCCCGTAAGTAGCACGACAAACTTATACCCCCTCAACTAGACTTGTTTCCTTGTGTACAAATAGGCAGATTTTTTGCATACTCTCGAATAATTATTCTACCATATTAAAATATCATTTTGATCAATTTTGTTGGAAAAAGCAAAACATGTTTATTAAAAAAATGTACTGAGCTGCTGCTGCATATTGTAATATATATAATATAATATAGTAAACAAAGTACGTGGTTTAATAGATATTTCAGGAAATTCTAACACTGATTATTTAAGAGAAAATAAAAATTCTCGTAGGTGACCCCCAGTCAATTTACCCTTAAGTTTGTCGTGCTACTTACGGGACTGGGTATACTGGGTGTTACACCATAGAAGTTGGGAGACAAGTAGGTCAGCGACTACTAGATCACTGTAACTGTGCACCCGGTTGCGGTACCGACCTCCATCATCTCCAGCTTGTCGGGGTAAGCGAGATCGCCGGGCGCGGCGCGGTACATCAACACATCGTGGCGCAAGTGCATGTGTGCGCGGAAAACGAGCCGCTCCTGCGCGTCCTGTAGCAGCGCACGCGCAGCCACGCCCAGAGCGTACAGCGCGGCTAGTGGAAAAAAAGAACATTATTTAGAATTAAATAGATTCTAGTTGCTGAATTTACACATCGTACATCAAGACAGAATTCAAAATTCTCATTTCAATGGATGGCATTCCGCAACCATGCGCCAAACGTGATATATATATTTTTATGGAATAGTTGGAAAACGAGCTTACCTGATGGTAAATGATTACCTTACCGCCGCCCATAGATATCCGCAATACCGAAAGAGTCGCAGATGCGGTGTCGGCCTTTAAGAAAGATTTAGGCTCTTTTCTTGAAGGTCCCTCCCGTGGCGGTTCAGAAACATCACTAGCGATAGCTGACCTCACAGTGTTCAGTTCCACAATTTAACTTACTGCCACACACAACTACACTATGGAATCAGCTGTCGTCAGCGGAAAGAACGAACCGATACGACATATAGAACATACAATAGATATCTGGAATAGAATAGCCTACACCATTCTTAAAGTCCGGTGGGGCATTTGCGACTCCTCTGTTTTTGGTTAAAAAATCTTTTAGCACATAACACATTCAAGGCATGTTTAGATAAGTGACAGGCGAATTTGTGTTCATCGATCAATCAAACCCAGAGGGCGTCTATGAAAAATAAAAACGGCTTGAAATGCCTCCTAACTGTGCGAATTTAAAAACGACAACAGGATACGTTGTCTGTTGGAGCGCGCAATACTTACGATCGTTGTTGACTTGCTCCTCGATCACCTCCACTCGCAATATCACGCATAGCTCTGCGAGTGTCTCTAGGTGGTTGATGTGAATTATTTGCGGTCGCAGCGTCTCATACAGCCCGTTGCATAGCGATTGAAGATAATCACTGTGGAGAAAAAAAAAACTAATGCAATAAAAATAACTAAAAAAAGGGGGAATATTTAAAATCGTGATAGCACAGTGTGTAATTTACTTTTTATTACTTTGAGAGTGACAAATGAGCACACAGTTAACCTGATGTTAAGTTGTTGCGATTGCAGCCCATGACATCTAGATTCATCCTTGACAAGGAATCAGGAATCATAATTCAGATGCGTTATCACACTTGAGGACTGAGATGGAACGCCTCGTCACCAGTAATAAAGGTGATGCTGCTATTTCACGCCGGTATACTGTGAGGGCGCGGTCCTCCCACCCCGGTGGAGCTGACCCATTCATTCTGAAGTTAGAAACAAACTGAAGTGTAGCTCTACCACTGTTAACAAGTAATCATTCACGAGTACGCGAGTAAATGAAACTGTTTTATGTCACATCGTGAGGACGTTTTTTATGAAGATATCTGAAGTCCACCAACTCGTAGTGGAGTCGCGCAGTGGACTATTCTGTTTTTTTTTTCGTGCCGATTGTCATTGTTAGCCCAAGGGCTTTTACAGTTTCACCGGGTCGAGAGGTGACCGAGTGCTCATGGCACTCAGTCGAGACCTCTATTAGAGGGTAAACAACACAAGGGCTCCCGGAGGGAGCCTCGGCTCGGACTGTTGCCCTGTTTCGCGAGAGCGTCTGACTCGAGGGTGCCCGAGAGGGCCGAACCTCCGCTCGGTCAGTTGCTTCTTACTAAGGATTATCTAAAGTAATATCGCTATTATTATTAGTATTATTAGCTAGCTATCTGCAACAGTGTCTCCAGAGGGAATCCTTGCAGTGAGATTTATATTTATAACATGTTACTTTTTTTTTAACATATTGTACTCTTTCCGTTTGTCCGAAGCGTAAACGTCGCGGCAGGCGAGTGGCAAACAGCGAAAGCATCAAGAGCAGGCATTGTGCGCATTACTTGCGTCCCGCGGCTCTCGACGCGGTGCTCATCGTGTTCACAGTTCAAATACTAACTGAAGAGCGGGCGATGGCTGGCTGAACAGGTTGGCGTAGAGGGCGCACTCATCGCGACATGCCAGCGCGAGCAGCGAGCAGGCAGCGCGCAGGGCTGCGCAATGCTCGCGGCCCGCGACCCGCAACGCGGTGCTCGCCGCGCCGCCCGCCGCTTGTGACCTGCGCGCCGCGTATTCTCGTTGTGCATCCGCTAATAGTGTTGCGTAACTGTGAAGAAAAATTAAAAAAAATCAAGACTTCTTACAAGAATCTTTGCAAGACATGTGTGGAAAGAGTCAGTACCGAGCGGTCGTCCAACTTTTTCATCTTACAATTCGTATAACATGAGGTTCGTAGGGCCATGGTAGATGACGGACGGTATATCTAATATTCGCCATAATTCTTATAACCGCTGCAGGATAAGCGCACAGGACGTCAATCAAACTGTATTTTTCTATTTATGGTAATAACTATTACTAACTATGCAAAATACTTTATGAAGTTTGTATTGTGTGAGAGATTGATATCTGGCAAGATTAACCACATACAACATGCTTATTTAATATACGAGTACATATTTATACAATAAATATTTTTTAATAATTTAAATTTGAATATTTTAATAATATTTTTTTATACAATTAAATGGTGGTATTGATACACCTGATGGCATTTGATGACACCGGGCCAAAAATATATCTACATCTCTGATGAATGCGATGTTATGTGCACTTGATTAGGTCAATTTCTTTACTCTTACACTCACCATATGAAACAGTCAATAGTAACTTATCTGATCCCACAGACTGCACTATGTACAATTATATTCCAAGTGTAAATATATCCCTTATATAGAATAGTATCAGATTATTCTGGGTTCAATATATACAGTATACAAAAACCATTAAAAAAAAATATCATACAGACCGGCAAGAATCATCATTATTATCCTACAGTTCAACTCGTCTATCATTTATCCTATCAAGAGACCCCAAATAAACTTATAAAGGCAAATTTTAATAATTTACTGACATTATTTAGAAGCTACTATCTCGTATTTAATATTTTTTAAATATACTCCTCTATGTATACTATTTATGCAGCCCATATACTCTTTATTATTACATTACACTCATACACCTTTTTATAATTGTATTCTGTTTAAAACATACACTTTACAAAACAGTTTCATGTTAATACTGCCAAGTATATGAACTTGTATCTTTCCTTATTTGTTAGCTCTATTTGAATGTCTATTCTCTCTATTCTAATCTTTAATAAATAATATTATATTACTTCAAAAATATAAAAGAACTCTCATTACTCTTCGTTTGTTTCTGCTCTTTTCTCTATCTCACTGATGACCATTCTTAATTTTGGGGCTGCCGCTTGAAACTTGCCGAAGTAAACAGCATAAGCGGTGTCCATTGTCTCCTGCTCAGTAGAATCCTCGTCAGGAGCCAATACCTGTTCTGTAGCATGGTTTAGAACTTGTACAATATATGATCGAATTAGAGATATTCCTCTATTTTGAAGATGCCTGTACTTTATAAAATAAGTATGTGCTTCTTTGAAATTGCTCTGAAAAAAAATATGATTGTTTATTCAAAACTAGATTGACTAAAGGTAGAAAAGCTATCGAAACTTGCTGACTAATACCTTAACAGGTTTATGGTGGGGAATAAAGGCACTAATGAAAAGGTACTAACTTTGTGTTTTACAAATCTGCCATTAACAAAGTATTTATAGCCATGCAAGGTATGATAAAAATAAAATATTTACATTTTTCCTCATATAGTCCAAGCACTCATCAATCTTTGCCAGCACATTAAAGAATGTTTCGCTATTAACCGACATTGTTGGACTGTTTAGCCTTTGTGACAAGTGCTCTACTTGTGTAAAGTAGTGCAGTTTTTGTTTGATGTTGTCACCTGAAAAAGAAAATATTTGTTGAAATATTAATATAGTTAAAATATAACGAAGTAATGTGATTAATGATAATATTTTAATCAAACCCAACCTCAACCGAAACTAATGCACCCTGGTAGCTAATGAACAATGCTCAATTCAAGCTCAAAATTTGATACTGATGATGGAATATCCAGCTTTGGCCAACTTATATCTCGAATTGTGATTAGACCATTATCCAGGGAGAAACAAATGTGTTTATATAATTACTTATCAAAATGTGTGACATGTGTTCGCAGGAATCACTCAACGAAAAGTGAGCTGATGCCATTTGTACCGCTTTTAATTTCCTAAAAAATTAAGTTAGCTAACCAACATCCCAATTCCAGTGGTGAGAAGGGGCAAATTTTTGATGAATGATTTACGGGTAATTTTAGTAATAAACAGACTAAAAAAGAGGCAGAATTTGAACTAATTGGAGGCTAGACTAAGTCCTCTTCTATTAGCCTGCTGACTGAACCAAGTAAAAGTGCTCTCTTTCTGCTGTCATCAGAATTCTTAAACTCATATTAGTAATATTAATTATTATCCTATAGGCTATATGAATCCCCTAAGTATTATTTAAATAAAATAATAAATTTGGGTTTAAACTAAAAGTAAGATTATTAAGTATAGAAATTTATTACTTATACTAGAAATGTATAAACTAAACATGTTAAGTTTATACATTTTAGTATTGTAACAATAAGTTATAGACTTTATTTGACAAAATTTACTTACCAATATTTGAAAGCTTATTCTGGTCTGCCAATAACTGTTCGCTCATAGTGTGTAGGGCATTAGTTTTATTTGATACAAGATTGTACTCCTCTGATAACTTATTCAAGTCTGCCATTGTGGCTGTAATCTGTAAATTATGTTACACTTTAAACTTAAGGAATGCACAATACTTATTTATTTCTAAAGCTTTATTTATTGTCATGTTACACATTTACCACCAATTAGTAAAAGTGATCATTATGTCCTCGAGTTTATGGAATTAGTGGCATACTTACTTAGCTCATTTGATGGTCAATCATAATCCCCGCCCGTGGACATCCACAACACCAGAGGAGTCATAGATATGCTGCCAATGTTAATGTGAGGTCTAGGCTCTTTTCTTCCCTAAATCATATTGGTTCACAAATACCACAACCAACAGCTGATTCCACTTAGTAGTTGTGCATAGCAGAAAATTGCTTGTCAAGTGCACAGTGGTGGAATGCCAACCATTGAGTCATTGTAATTTTGAATTCTATCATGATGTACATTGTTTAAACTTAGTGACTCAAATTAATCTGAACAACTACTCAGAACAGATTTACAACAATACCCACATTCATAACCAAATGCAAAAATTAGAATAAGGTGATCTTAAGGAATTTTTTCTTTCTAGTAACTTACAGATATTTACAATTTATAAAACAGACATAACTTCTGCCATTGTAGTTTAAAAATAATAATTACCTGTTTTGTCAAAGAAACACATTCATTTTTTCTCTCCTCCAATTGTTTGTAATAGGCTTCATATGGGACATCATCAACTTTTACACTATTTTCATGAAGATTTTCATACCATTCTAAAAAATCAAATGTGGTATCAACCGATGGTATAGATGTATCTTCTGTTTCATCTTTATTAGAATCCTCATTATCCTTGAAAATGAAATATAATAAAATAAAATTAATTAGTATTTACTCTTAATAGATGGTCTTTTATGATTCATACAACAAATCAAGTATAATTTATATTTTATCAACTGATTACTTATTATTTACACATATTTTAAGTTGTTTTCCGTGGTCATGGCGAATTATTTCGACCTTGTACTGTAGTGTGAGGTATATTTTTAGGAATAGACAGCTTAAGAAGTCGAGATGTAGAGACTAACCACAATGCGTTTGGAATGAACCAAATGGAATATCACACAATATTATTCTATAAGTATTATACCATACGATGATACGATGGGTGTGCCAATAGAATAAATTAGTTTTCAGAAGTAGTAGTTACTACAGTAAATTACCCTGTATTCGTATTTAATCTGTAATTAATAAAAAGTAAGATACTCACTTGTTCCGAGTCGGGCTTTATACCAAGGATCAATGATTCTAAGTCAAGAATAGCTTCTCTTTGACCAGGAGTTAAAGGCGCTAAGGGATTATCAGACGTTTCCCATAGTAGCAGCTTGTTTTGAATTTCCTTTAACGTCATATTATCCATGTTTACATGAAATTAGGTATATCCAAATCGAAAACAACAATCTTTTAGCTGACGTGAATCAAACGTCAAACAATTTTGTATTTCTATCATGTATTGTTAAGGAATATAGATGTAAGAAGTATTTCTGTGTAAAGTGTCCTCAAAAATATATGAAATCAAGATGGCGCTGCTGTAAATAGAGGGTATAATTTGAAGGAACGGATAAGACTTGACAAAAGGAAACAGAATTAGCTACAAAATATCTATATAATTTCAAAATATTGAATCAACTAAAATTATTATAAAAATATTTTCCTTAAAATTTAGCTTATCTCTACATTAAGACGTTATTATGTAGACTGTAAATATTCACTACTACAATTACATTAAAAATTAACTATTTATTTACGGTACTCTCATTATTCACATAAAAATTTCATTAATTTTGTGCTGATTCTCGTATGCTTCACTTGAGTGGCACTACAGGTCAGCGGATTGCAATGGTATGCGGTCTTTTGTTGCATCCTACCCATAAACGCAGGTTTTCTTCTCACTGGATGATCCCAACGCTATTGCCGATTCCATCTCCAATGTGTTACTTCAGGGGATGTAACTCTTAATTCTATTCTCAATGTTGCCCATAGTAGCAGATTCCAGCCTTGGTTTGGTCGCTCCTGCAAAAAAGTTTCTCGTTACTGGAATGTTACAGGGCCTGGGCAGATGCATCGGCTTCTTAGGATGCAAAATCCATCTTTTTTATAAAAAGCTCAAAAGGCAGAGGCAAAATCGGTGCACATTGGTAGAATTGACGAGAGGCTAGTTCGCCTCCCTTCGGGAACTCGGGCATTTTTTTTTCTCACCAATTATGTCTAAGGGAATTCGTCCAACTACAGGCCTATTACAATTAACAATTGTTCTCTAAAATAATGGAATCCACTGTAAACTGCTAGCTTATGGGGTACCTAGAGGAGAACTAGCTGATTAGTGACTAGCTTCCGTCGATGTCGCTCAGCTGTTGAGCTTCTATTGTACTTAATTCATCGATGGGTGCAGATAGTCGAGACCAAGGCAGAGGCGTAGGCGATTAGTCTTTATGTAGCGAAGGCCCTCGTATAGTTCCTCCTTCATATAGTTATTAATTGCTAAAATCATCGATGTCAATTTTAACAAATTATAAGCCATTATAACGAAATTAGTGAATATTTCTTAAAAAAATTATTTTAGGGACACTTTTTATACACATAGGTACTTCTTTTTATCATTACCTTGTTATCTTTGCATTAGGCGTTATCACAAACGTTCAAAAATGAAACACAAGTATAATTTTATATTATATAATAATTTATTTGAATTTAGAAAAGCTTTTTATTTCTTGCATTTTTTATTAGTGAAACATTCAAAATCACAAACAAAAAAAATCAAAATAGCACCCAGTAAAATCACTAAGGTTATTAATAACTACAAGACACACCTACAAAGTGCGGGTGGCAGTTTCGTGTTAAGTAGTGATCACTGGATAAAATAAATCAAAGGGAAGGGATGGAATACAATTTATTATTGATAACCAAATGCGTCTTAGTGTGCAGTCATTATCCTAGCGCCCTCTAGTAAGCGCACGGTCAAAATGGAATATGTACAAATGTTAACATGTCTATATAAATGTTAAAAAATGGATTTTGTAAAAAAAAATCGACTTTCATATTAACACGATCAGCAGATCGGTCATTTTGAAAGTGCCGAGGCCGGTGCCCCCTAACACCGCTGCGCCCATTTATCATTTTTTTTACAGATATTTAAAGGTACTCAAAGAGATAGATTTGCGAAAAATGCTAAGTCTATTTTTTGTGTAATATTTGCTTCGTATTTCCAAACAATATTTTCAGAATTGAAAATTATAGTTATCGGGTTGTCACCGACAGTTTCTATATAGTCGTCATAATGTAATAGGTATTTGAAACGGTTTTCAAGGATTTACATTCAGGTTACTAACTTAATTGTCTGTTTACTTATCCTTATTCCTTTTTTGGTTACCCTAGTATAGCTATGGATATCCTTTATAAATTAACGCCATCTAGCATTGAGTAGAATATCAAATGTTACTTAATTTCTATTATCATTATTTTTGTTTTTCAATATAATTACCATTATCAAAGTTTTGAAATTTAAATTTATCTGCCCCAAGTTTTAAATACATTACTATGTTATATTTTTCATTTATTTTTATGCTAGGTTTTTGCTGTTATATATATTTTTTTCTTTATATTTAAATGCATTTTAATTTTAATTACTAAGCACAGGTATCGTGACACGCAATTATAGGATGCCCTTGCCGGCGAGTGCGGTGTGACGTGTCTGAATTTATGTGTATGGATTGTGTAATGTTGGTGCGTGTGCGCGTCGGTGACGTTAGATGGTCCGCGGTTAAGCCCCTGCCGCTCGGCGCTGATGGGACTGTGTAAAAGTTAATATTTGCCACTAGCATATAAACAGGCGTTACGATTGCGTATTTAGTACATCTTTTGTTAGGAGGGTTGTCCCTCACGGGGGTGTTACCACGGATTAGAGTGATTTACGGTCAAATTGAAATATCGTAGAGATATTTCTTTAAAGTACCTCCTTAAGGAGGGTATCTTAAGGTCTCATTGTAATTCCGAGTTTCTTACAAAACAACGCCTGTCACCCTACGGAGAATTTTGTTTTGCAACGATTGAAGGCGCTTTAATCGAGCCTCCGGGATGCGTGCGAATTAAATGCTTGCATGTGACATTACAGGTCGTATGCAAGTTACATGTTACCATGAGTGGAATAGAGAGCGGTGTCGTCGGCATACTGTGCCAGTTCGACACCTTTCGTTCAGAGAATGTCACTTACATAAAGTGCGAAAAGAGTGGGGGAAAGAATCGACGTGAGGGTGCACACTATGTTATAACGAAAGCTGCGGTTCGACAAGTATTCTCGTACGATGGTCACGAGTCTATCTGACATCCGATTGCGTAGAGCTTATAAACTAAGCCCTCATACCAGACCTTGTCAAACGCCTTCGCTACATTAAAGATCAGCGCCTCCGTCTTCTTGGGTTTCTTTCTGTCTTTGTGTTTAGAGATGTAGTCCACCATCCGAAGAACTTGAGAGGGAGCTGAGTGATTAGCTCTGAACCCAAACTGTTCATCGGGCAGTAGATGCCTCTCCTCTACATAGTTACGTAATCTGCTAGGATCTCTCATAGATATTCCCCAGCGTTCTCTAGGTTACTAGGTTTAGCTGGTTTGCGAATCCCTATGACCTTAGCCTTCTTCCAGAGGTCCGGGAAGGAGCAGCTGGAGAGGAGGACATTGAAAATGGTCACAAGGAGGCAGATCAGGTGATTGGGGAGGGATTTAAACACCTTATTAGATATCCCATAAGTTCCTGGGGCTTTACGGGATTTCAGATTTTTAATGCCGTCTATCACTTCATCATATGTAACCGCAGAGAGCGGAGCACCAGTCGGTGATAGTGAGGATCTACGGGCACTATATATTTCCATGCACAAATATTTATATAAGTAAAAATGTTTCAAAATAAGGTTTAAGAAAACGACATCTATGGGATTATCTACTTCATTTAAACTTTTGAATATTAATAAACAAAGTATACAATAGAGGGCGCTGTACAGCATATAATTATTTTTACAAAATTATAATGTATGGTATTTATTTCGCGATGTCAATATTTGATAGGAAGTATTTCCTATATAAACATAGAATTTAAAAGCTTCTTAATAGTAAAATAATTTTAGATTTTATCCAGTTATAGTCGTGATTTATGTATTATATATTGCAAATATTTTAAATGTTGCTTCCGATAGATATGACTAGCGATGAAGACCAGTACTTGGTTACATTTCACTCAACATCAGACGTACTGATCGTTTTTACTATCGTTATTTAAATTTAGTATATATTCGGTATGGGGTGCACCTTACTCACTTTCTGTGTTTAAAAACTAGACTAAGTTTGTCGCAATACATCAGGACAATTTACAGCGATTCCGTCGAATACGTTATACAAACATACACTACGATTTCTTCGCAAGACAATATTTCTATTTAACGATATTTATTAAATATTTCATAAATAACTTTAGTTGTGTTACATACGCCTGTAGAGCGGAACAAAGTTATTGTTTAAGTTTTTTAAGTAAGTTTATAAGCTTTTTATCTTTTGTTCTGTGATATGTCCAAATGTTAATCTTTCCTTCGCACTTGGGCATTTTAAAATTTTTTCTCTTTTTAACAGTGTATTTGAAATAATAATACGGCTAAGCTTTACCTTACTATTATTATTTAACATTGGATAGATGTATTTTTCTGACTGGCATTATTTCGAAATATGTAACCGTTTTATCTGCTGTGTGTTAAATTTACCAGAAACAATGGAAATGTACTAAAGCTAACTAACAAAAGATTTTTATTGAGTTTTATTGTCGTCGTTGTTTTGCAATATGTCTTTATAAGTGTTTGTACTGTTTCGTTGCTTCAGGTAGAGAAAGGATGGGTTTAGGATTTTAGTAGGAATAAAAAAATAACACAATTTTAATAATTTTGCATTTATTGGGTATGAGGAACCTTTCTGGTCAACATAAGCTACATGGACATTCTCTGTTTACAAGTATATTTACAATTTTCAGAATCATATATAATTATTCATATCTAGTTACTAGGGTAATGCTTTTAGGAGTAGATATTACTGTATTTTCACAATAATTACGCGAATCTAACGACACATGTGTACACATACGCTGTGGCGTTGTACTAAATACTATTCTAGTCACACAATAGTCGCTGGGACATCACTTGTCTCCATTCTTCGCCCTAACAGCAACGATTCTATCTATACATTCAGTCACCAACCACTTTGTTCTTCTATTTAACGATAAACAGTGAAGCGAGTTTAAAATACAGCAAATATACTTATAGTTTCTTTTTAGATATATCTCTTCATCTGATAACTGCGATCCAACTTAGTCAGAACACTCCATAATGCTTCATAATCACGTTCTTTCAATATTTACATCCTTTCCATCTCACAATTCTATTACAACTTGTACTATATACAAACAATTTATTAATCATTAAAAAAATACAATGTTAAATTGCTATAACCTCTCTATTATCGATATATAGGGCTGGAATAAAAATAGTTATTTTTTTCCTGTCTCAGCGTGTACTAAAGCCAGCGATCGCAAGAGGCCACTCTCTCACGACGTCTAAGATCTAAACGTTTCTTTAGTGTTTAGTGTATAACCTACGAACATCAAAGTCAGCTCACATGCCTCAAAACGTTTAAAATATTCGTTATCATTACAGTATATATTACAAACTAAACGCAACTCCACACGTTACAATCAGACTACTATCGACAGATCAATATACTCGGCCCGATGAGGAACAAACGCTTGCGAATTTATTTGTTAGCACGGTACAACTTGTTAAATAACTTAATATAATTACAAAAAAAATATATAGTAAATAAATTAACAGTCATTGTTCAATGCGTAGGAATAATCGACTATTTCATTATATAATTATAAACACACGTTCTTACAGATATCTTAAATGGAATACATTACGTGGATAGCGACATCTAACTTTAAACCGAATAAAAAATCATAGACGTTACATAGAAACACTAAAAAAGGCTCGTCGCCGAGTTGCATAGCAAAAGCATGGGATTTAGCACAAGTTCTGCACCCTAGAGATTAAATAACAGAAAAATATATTTCTACGAGTCCAAGCAATGATAATAGGAGCGCGGGGGCTCGTTGCGTCCGTATCGGCGGTAGTGATACGATGTTGTCGCGGCGTACGCTAGTGATGCGAAACGTACGAGCGACTGCTGATCGGTATCGATAGGCATGTCACGCTGTGTCCCTCGGCGCTCGACCGGCGTCGCGGTCGTCCTCTGCTAACCTACGATATAACTTAGCACAGCCATCGTACATTCCTCGGGTCGAGCGAGGGCGCGGCAGCGGCGCCTACGAGACGGGCGGCTGCGGGCCCTGGGGCTGCGGCGGCGGCTTCACGCCGGCGGCCGGCAGCTGAGCCAGCGTGTCCTGGCTGGCATGCGCTCGCAAGTAGGTATTCTCCACCTCGAGCTGGTTGATCCTCTCCATCAGTTCGGCGATGCGCTCTTTCAACACTTCCACCTCCTCGCGCACCGCGAACATCAAGTGGCTCTTAACCAGATCCTGGAACAACGAAAATAATCCATTAACGCGTTTGTATAAAAATACGTTTATACCTCCACCCGTATTTTCGACGCCTGATCGGAACATTAAAAACCGGTTTCGAAACGCATCAAGCAACAGAAATTTATATTCAGAAAAATAATAAAGGTAAAAATATTAAGATAAAAAAAAATATTCCGCAAATAATGTATACAATAGTATTAATTATAAAAACAAAGTGTGATTTTATCTTGAAAAAAAAAAAAACACAATGTTGTCCAAGTAAAAGAACGTAAACCTACTTCTGGATTAGGCACGACCACGTAACAGGTATCTTTCGCACCCTTCCTTGTAATTTCGTAAAGGCAGCCATCTTTGGACTGAACAACGTCAATCATGTTTCAGGGTTACACTTAAGTTTCGGGATCACTGAACGCGTGCGTATCGGACGACGGACCGATGGAGACTGAGTAACTTTTTGAGGTTGCGTTGTGAGAAACCTGCGCTTGCGCGTCCTACCGGGCGACTGATGGTCTGATCGCGCGCTCGCCCTATTTAAAATGGCGGCGCACACGTCACCGCCACGCGAGCCGCCCGTGCACCCTGAACTCTGCTTCGCCACATATCGACAATAACAAACCTCTTGTTTTCTTCATCCTCGACATTTGCAAAAATAACGTTGTAGTGATTTTACATTAATTATATATGACGGCCTTCCGCGAAGCAAAAATTAAAAACAATAAAGTAAACATATACCAATTTCCTTTGTAGGTCAGGCGGTAGTCTACTATAATTAGGTATATAAGAAATTGTTTTTTTCAGTAAAAACACTTAGTGCAAAAAATAATTATTTCATTAACAGAAAAGGTCATGAAACTCTTAAAAGGTAAATTCTGGACTTGGGTAAATAATTATGCTCGTTATCGTTTACGAAAAACGTATATGTACCAAAAATAAACCTTTGTATAAACTTTGGGACTTGGAAGTATTTATACAAGTAATAATTCATCTGTTCTTAAGAGCTACGATATTGGCGCTTGTTCATATATGAGTTAGTGTCGATATTTATATGGGGCAAATCTTACTTTGTCAGCGCACAAACTCGTGTTAAAACTGTTAGTACAACAAATATTATAATATCTTTCTAATATGAATGGTAACAAATACTTTACCTTTTATTTAAAGTACACGATGGAAACTTTCATCTTTTTAAATTCAAAATAGAAAAATGAACAGAAATAATATTATACAAGAGAAGTGTTGTAGCGAGACAATTTACAGTCGGCAATTAAGCTTCATTAAATTCTATTTTCGCTTTTACTAAACAGACAGCAGGATATGATAAAAATAAAAACAAAGAAATAACATGTTACGTAATAAAGCTTATCGTAACATGTAAACACAAACATTGAAATACGCGCAAAACACTGCAAGTGATTTTAAAGGACTGAACGTAGTTATAACGATAATAATCAGATCTAGATTTAATAATAAATAGGAATGCGGATTGCGATAATAGAAAAAAAACCTTAATTATGTCAGCTTCTATTATAAATTTATATAATTATTACCTACGCAGTAGTTGCAATTATGTCTTCGCGTGGTTGATCGATGACCCGCATGCATTTTATTTCTGGGAGGTCGAAATATATCGAGAGAAATACCGCAAGAGTAAATATCTTAAGAACGTGACACGGCTGCACTAAAAGCGGTCCGAGCTAAATTTTTCGCATTATAATTAGAACATGGTAAAAATAATGTTCAAGAGATCTTTTAAGCGTGGGAGTTGCGACCTTCAATCGAAGCAATTCCAGCGCTTACTGGTACGCACTGAATATCATCAGTCATCGCGGTATAAATTAAGACGACGAATGATCTTGAAAAATTGATATTGGCTATAATGGTCGTAATCATTTAAGTGATGCTTCAAATTATATATTTATTCGCATAATCAGGCAGATAGTGATATTGAGAGCGTAGCAACTACGCGTACTAAAATGTAGCATACTATGTAATTTATCAAGTTTAACAATTTGAATGTTAGTAGGTAAGCCTGATAACGAAAGTACGAGAAATATGCCATGAGGATATGATAAGATGTGCGAGATGATATCACAGATACAATAAAGGCGAGGCCATAGTATCAGCGGTTGGTAGGAAATTGATCGGAATCAGTGCATTGTCCTCATCAAGAGTGCAGTGAACTTTTTTCGCAGTTACGCACCAAATATCGAAGGCGATGATATAATGAGTCCAAGGGCGTATGATTAAACCTGTCGCGTTGTTTTTCATGACAGTTGCGCAGAATCGGCCCCCAATGCACGTTTGCGGCTTCAGATTTATGTGAATGCAAATCAAATCAATTAATTACTAATTAATCGGGTATTTTACTAATAAAATTGTCTATATAAATCATAACAAAACCATTTCTTGGTAAAGGGACCTTGGGAGTTCATTCGACAATTGAGATAACCGTAAGAATCTACCTCCTATCTACAGATAAGTACTAAATCACACAGATAACCGCTTAGTTAGTGATGTTAGAACAACGAACGGATGACATTTCCTTACAAGTGGCAGTCCATTACATAAACATAAACACCGTTTAAAATGTATGTTGACAAAGCAACGGTTTTTAATTGTAGAATAAAAAAGCGAATGCACGTTGAAAATATAGTGGAGGCGGCCGCGAGCTTCATGTTTGTATGACATCATCGTCATATTAAGTGGCTATGCTTAAATGTAGCGCACGCTAAGTTAGAATTTTACATATTTAAATTTACGGTTGTTTACGTTTTGAGAGGTAGGGTTGAATTTTAATTCGTTAGGATAAAATATTTTATCGTAACAATTTTTTTGTTGGGTATGCGACTCGTGTGTCATTATGACATAGAGGACATAGAGGAAAAATATGAAGATTGCAATATAATAACGATTAAAACCAATATGTTGACATTATATTACGGTATAAATTTATGATCATGAATGAATAAATAAAGAGATATCTAAAAAAATTGTATGAGCATAGTTTCCTATTGTTGCACTAAGTTTCCTTAAGTCCTTAAGTATATAATTCAGATCATACAGTACGTCCGGTCTTAAAATATATGTTACTGAAAATTGTTAGTATACATATATATAGATATCTAATTAAAGCAATAGAAAATTGAACAGTTTCCAATGAAAATAGATATTAAAAATGTATTGAATACCAAATATTAAGCCTAATGCAAATTATGGAATAATTACGAACATGCATATGCGAAACTGGAATTCGCGTACACAAAACAAACTCGAGTATGTGGAACTATACAAAAGCATGTGTTCAAACACCGCTGTAATAACAACTCGTTAATGTTTTTGTTATTAAATCAAGTAAAACTTTTTCGCAGTTGGGAACAAAGGTGCTCCGGTCTATTAATATTCGTGACACAATTTAATTGTTATACCACTATAGCGTACAATGTGGTTTTTAGCAGCGAAGCCCAAAATAATATGATACACTAAAAACACAAAAATATGTTAGAAAATATGTAACAATTCCATTTATAAAAAAAAAAAAAACATTTTACTATCGTATATATAAGATAAGATTTTTATCTTTGACAAAAATACTAATGATATGAAACACGAAAAGTGTAGCTTATTGCAAAATAAGCGGTTAAAAGGCAACAAGTTCTACCTAATTTTGTAATAACGGCGTGTAGGAAATGTTCAGAAAAGTAAAGTTCCCCTCTGTGCCAACTAAATTTGATAAAAGTCAACAATGGTTAACTATTTAGAAAAACTCTTGTGTGAAATATTAAAATATGTATAGTATAATGGATAAGTTTATTCAGCAGAAACTTTTAGTTTTAATTTAATAAAACAATCCGTTTTGTATTTTTCTTACAAACACAATGTCATTGTTATCATTTTGTTTCAATTCCTTTGAAAGTAACTATGACAACGGACACGGACAAATTAAAAGCAACATCTTTCCGATTTCAGAATATGTTTCGTTGCCACGCCGCTTGAGAACGGCGACAATTTAACCCAGTCAGGTGACCCATGTATCACGTGACGGAATGAATATCGTAATATTAGAAATTAAAATAATAAGTACCTATATAATTCTTTATATGTGCATTTAAGATCTCTATTGACGCAACAATAAAAAAAGAAAGCATTGACGTAGCGGTGTTAATAGCACGATAAGAGTGCAGACAAACAAGCTAAGCATCATTGAGGTCACTTTCCTGTGTAATCACCTTTTAACTTTTGGCGATGAAAAGCCGAGGTCAAATATTACGAGTTAATGTGATTATATCGATGTTTGAGTTACGTGTTAAAAAAATTCTTAAAACTAATTTCAATTCCCAAGTGTAACCCCTGACTGATAACTAAACAAATACGAATTATCTAAGTATTGTAACTATATAAAATTTTTAACAAATTTGAACGTTAGTAGTTTGAACACCGAGTTAAGCAAAAATAACAAAGAGTAGAACAGGTTCCATAAATATTGATAGATATAATACTTACACCAATAGAATAATTTCATTGGAGTATCAAGGTACATTCCTGAACGATTAGTCTTACACGTGCTTTCCCTACCCATTTAAATTATTCTTACACTGCCATTTGACATAAAAAAGTATTAATGTATACATGTTTACATACTGAAGGTATGTGTACAAACATATTTACATAATATATTAGTGAATATGTTTTTGCATAGTCGAAGGTCGTGATGTTTTCTTGCAAAGCACATATTTACTGATAGCATCGCAAATCTGTTTACTTTGGGAGCCTTTGGGCCAATATCATAAAAAAAAGATATGGAAGAATCGATCTAAATATTTGAAATATCAGATACCATGGCGTCGTATTTCAGTATTTTTCCGTCGTTGAATTTATTATCGACTCGTAAGTAAATAGTTTTAAGCCGAGTAGATAACAGATAAACATCATGCTTGCACGTTGTTATATTGTCCTATAATAAACACTTGTTTGTTTATAGATTTCATTCACGACTTATATTCAAGTCTTAAATTGAATATCTAATTATTTAGTTATTCATTTTGATGTTATAACAAAGGTCTAAAGGGTGAGGATCACTTCACGTTGCAGTTGTCTTGTTTCGCCTTTAACATTCCTTTGTCTCGTTTCGCTTTTCCTAACTTCTAAGTTATTCCTTTGGTGCCATGTAAGATTCATTCATGTCGCGGCCTCAGCAGCCGCTCCTGTGTGCAAATGATTTGTCATATTTTGATGGAGCACTGCACGTGACCTCCTCGCGAACGTCTTTATCCCGCGTGTACTTCTATTGACACTACAAGCAGAGCACGTGTCTCCGTTTCAGTGGCACATTGGGGCCAGCTTTCCTTCCGTGTTCTATTCCAAGCGGCCCTGCCGGGTCACGCCTGACTCATTCAAATCAAACGCACAACGAGGGGAATTAGCATACTGCGGCGCTTGGTTTAGCCGTGAAGCAAATAAAATTTGCAACTACGCACTTCGTTACGGAACCAGTTGCTAAAGCTCTTGTTAAAAGCGCCTCTAGAAAAAGCCCAACAAATAAATTGATGGATATTGCTATGAAAGTTTAGTGTTTTAATGATCAAAGAATAGGGAACTGTGTAGAGCGGTTCATCGACGCGTATAAATGTCAGAAACCGGGTCAGTGGCGTGGACGACTGCTTCTAAACATCGATTCGGCGAGTTTCTGGTAAACATAACTGCTATGATGTAACATCGCGAGCGCGGAGGCGCAATCTTACGAAATGTACTATGGTACGTACTATGATATCCGATGTGATATTTAATACCTTTACCTACAACTGTGGAGATGTGTGTAGGTGTAGGCGGCAATTTCAAGGTGGACATGTGATTGTTTGGATTTTAAATTCGATAAAAATAAATTTGGCGCTGTAGAATTACAGATCTTGTAAAAAAATTGTCTTTGATTACAATTGTATTTTGTAAGTTTTATTTTTTTAGAAAAAAAACTAAGCTAAGTTACACAACGTACACGACATTCATATCTGTTGCAACATGACAGGCACGTATCGTTTGACTAGAGGTCTAGTCGTCACAGTAATAATTGTATAGTTGTGTTTAAAAATAAAAAAATATGTTTATACAATTAGACTATAGACTGTACTAATTCAACAACCATTATTGTTTAATTTAAATTCCTAATCCGTCATATACCATATCGATCTAATAATAGATTAAAAGTAAATAGTATTATGTCCGTCCTTAAAACAACTGTACGTAGTACTTATCATTAGTACATTGATAAAACATCAGTGAGCGATGTTGTAAGATTACTTATGGTCTTGATTAAATAATTATTGCAAATTCATAACAAAACACTCACTTGAAACTTTCAATATAACTTTAGAACACAACTGATTTTCAACGACTAGATAATTTTTTTGTTAAATTATTAATATTCTTCGTAGGCATAATGCAAAGAAGTATATATATAATTATTTATATTTAATTTTTATTTTTGGTACACCAACGTGCCTATCTAAGTCGCCGCCAGCTCGTTCGGTACAACGACATCAAAGACTATAAAAAGGGAGAACAAATAAGCACACGAGCGTGTAGAACATGGAAGGATAAAAATACAACGGCGTCGATGCCACGTAGTGGGCAAATAGGGCCGGATTGGGGTCAATCGCTTGAGGACATCTGAGATATGGCTAATTATAGTTGAACATCCAAGCTCGGTAGCGGTAGCTGGAAATCTCCATTGACAATATAGCATCAAAGTTGTAGTTGTATATAATAAAATAAAAATTATACATACAACACATAAAATGTAAGAAATTTCTTACTTTCCACTCCGGAATGTGTAAATATCAAGTTATGACCATAAAATACATATGTTGCGGATTCTACTTCGGTTTATTCTCTCTCAAACATAGAGGTCATTAAAGGTTAAAGTTCAAATATAAACAGTTTAAAAAAGTTTAAATGTAGCCGCCATACAGTTAAAAAAATATCGTAAAACATCTTATATTAAATGTATTTTAATACGCTTTTGTTAGCTTGACCAGTGTGTATTATGTACGTGTATGTATATAATCTGAAATTTTGCAGATGTGTCAAAAAGATGTGTCTGAAGTGCCCGCGTCTGTCTTTCCCTCCGATTACAATGTGGGTGTCTTCAAGAGTAGAGTGAATAGGCATTTACTGAGCCAGTGTGACATACCATCCACGACTGCATTTCCACTTAACATCAGGTGGGATCGTGGTCAAGCACGCTTAGAAAATTAAAAAAAAAATAGTTTATAATCAGGAAAAAAATATAATTTAAAAAATCAACAAGTAAAATAATATTAAGACTTATCGCAATACGGACTTACTCCTTGACAGACAGAATAACAGTTTAATTTGTAAAATACGACCTGTGCCTTGTCGCTGTGGATTAAAAAAACTAATTTTAGTTCAATTACAACAAGGTCAAATGAGTATAGAAAAAAAAAGTACTATAAATATATTTAAGCCTTATGATTCAAAGGTTTGCAAAATTTATTCGAATTAAAAGTAGTGGAATCTCTATAACTTTTTTAAGCAAAGGAACAATGTAGAATTAGGCATACCATGCCTTCATTTTATGTTAGCTTGTTTTATATTTTTTTTATGGAAGTCTCAAAGCTAGGCATTTGAATTATGTTATATGCAGTAAGTGACTGGTGACGCAAGCAGTTCTCACGCGGTGCGAGATAAAGTACAATGTAGAAAATGCTAATGCAGTGGAGAAATAAAAAACACTAATCAGTATCTGTTGTTGGCTACGAATAAGGAGTAAATAAAAGTGCGTCTGATAACATTACCGAATTAAAAACAGGTTGGGTATGTTTATAAAATTACCAAACTCGCTCGGCGAGCTTTGGACACGCTAATTCCGGTAATGATGATACTGCACACAGTATAAGGCTCCGTTATCCTTATAGCTTTCACACCTTTACTGCCGATATTAATATATTAGTACCGAAAATAATAATAACTACAACGGTAAGTATAACAAAAACAAAGTTTTATGCGTCCTGAGTAATGTCTAGATTAAACAAACAGGCTTCAAAAATAAAATCCCATGTTTCCATTGTTTGGACCTCAAACCGGTGAACCAGAAGATCTTGAAAACAAATAGGGACAATTATTAATTGTTATACTAAACAGCAATTGGCCTTTATAATTATAAGTTTACACACAGTCACTTAACATTAATGTTGATAAGTAAATACAACTTAATAACATACATTGAAATATACAACATAAAACCTGTGTTGGGATACCGATACACGAGTGTTCGTTCAGAAAGGAAGATGAATGTTTGGGACAGAGTATAATCCGTAGTTTGTGTGAAAACTATCAATTAAAAAAAAACTTTAAAAGCATAATAAATAAAAGTCGACAAAACAAACTCTGAATAAATTACAGATTAGACAATGTAAAAATAATAATTAACAAATGAAATATTAGCGTAGATAGGGACGCAGTTCCTGGCCATTTAGAAGACGGGGGGGAAGTTATTAATGATTCAAACTGTGTCGAAGATCTAATAACGGTGTTATGCAGTAGGACATTACTATTATAATCACTAGCTGGCTGCCTCTCGGGTGATAGCACCTTTACGCAACCAGTGCGTGAAACTCAATTTGTGAAGATAAGAAACAGGTGTATAAATTCAAACCGGCGTCACTGGTTTTGTTATAAAGGGACGCACACGAATTATCTTAGAGTAAACGACCAGAGTAAAACCACTCCACAACGTTGTTTTTTATATCAGTGTCGTAAGATATTCCGTAAATGTCAATCCCACATGCAAAATAGTTTCATCTGTTGCGTATGTTGTTTTTATGGTTCTTACGATGCTAAAGTATATTAATATATCAAATGTCATTTTATAACATATAAATAGTCTTAACATGAAAAACTTTCTTTATTAGCATGTATTGTTTTGACAACTATGATGTATAATTGAATAATATGTCTGTTTTAACAATTTCTATTTCGATTTTATTGTGTCTATGACTAGTTGATACCCGAAAATATAAAGACTAGTTATTAATAATAAAGATATTATTTCTATATTACGTGAGTTTGACGCTAATATGTTTTTTGTTTCATTCCTTTTAAATATACATATAAAATAATAAAATCGTAAACAGACTTTTTGTCTGTGCGTATGTGCACGTTCATCTCCTCAATGACTCAACCAATTTTATTTCAATACATCTAATGGTTTTCATAAGATGTATTGAAATAAATTGGCCCATTTTTAATACGCTTTTCATTTGAAAACGGTTAACAGGCCCAGTTAGACTAGAATAAAAATGTTCTAATAATAATTTTTCACTTTATACATATATATATATATATATATATATACATATATATATATGTATATATATATACATATATGTATATGTTTATATATATATATATATATATATATAAGCTGGAAAGACGCATTGAAGATGCATTGTCGTCCTTGAGGACTTAGATGGAATCTCGTCATCAATTATAAATGTCTCCGGATCCCTACACTCACCAGACCAAACATAGCAGCGTTATGCTACTATTTTAAGCTGCTATTCAGTGAGGGTATGGTCCATTCCTGGTCGAGTGGGTAGTATTTGCGCAACACAAACCTGAAATGAGCCTACAAAATTGACTATTCGGCGAAAACACAAATGTTTAATTCCACGACAGCACTAGATGATAATTTTGTAATCCTCTTCAAAGCTCAGTACACGTGCGCAAGATATGAGAACATGTTTGTGCGTAGTGTTTCGGCATCGTCGAGTGTCCCACTTAAATTTGCGTGTATTTTCATAACTGAGCATTAGCCCCGTTTAAAAAAAATATTTGACATTAATTGCTTTATTTTTGCACTGGTATTTTATTGTCAATTGTAAACTGTTTACAGATTTAGTTAATAAACAATGATGTGCATTTTGGCCTACATCTTTTTATTTTCTCGATAGCTGAATTGGAATGTGGATTTGTTCAATTTACTATTTAATATTTTTACACATGCTATGCATATAATTATTAGTTATATAATTATTTAATAAATAGGTTAACATTAAAAAATAGACGGGAAATCGGTAGGCGAACTATTCAATATTATATATATATATATATATATAACATATATTATATATTATATTCAAACTATTATCTAACCGTAAAAATTTCAAAATAATAGCAAAAGTTAATAGCTTATTTAATATATTATTATTATAATAGTAGCTTATAGCATTAATTTGATAGCTTAGCTCCGTTTTTAACCTTCGTCTTAGATTAAATACAATGAAAACAAAGAAGGCGAAGACTTTACAGTAATGGACTTGTTGAAAATTGAAACAAACGCTTTGAACAAATATTGCTTGTAGTCTTTTAGAGTAACAACGTTTAACAGCTAGCTTAAAAGGCGTCGAGATCCGGCATTGAGAAATTATTTGGTTATCTGTGGACACTAGTCCGAATTCGTCGAGTGCATGGAAACTCGTTATGAGACGGAACTGTTACGAAATGCGACTGGCTCACACACGAACAGAAATATCTACAGTTATATATAGTTCTAGATTGTGATAGTATTCGTGATTTTTACTGTCTTACTGCGCAAACATCGCTCTTCAAGATTACGATAAGGCAAAACAAATATTTTGCATTATCTCGACACGAATAATAATCCATATGTGTATATCGTGAGTGGGCGTTCGCTAATGACTTCCTCTACTAAGTGTATATCTAATCATATGCGGATAAACTAGCTAATAACCAAAATAAATATCACAGTTTATTTTGAATTCATTATTTAGATAACTTGTTAAATACATTTTTTAAAGATTTTTATACATTATTTTATACAAAACCATATTTCGATTTTCGAATAGTATAGAATAGAGAACTACATAAGTGTATCTGATGATAATAATTAAATTTGTGGTTTGTTTACAATTCAATTAAGATGATTATATTTATTATTAATATATTACTTAATACATTTATTGTTTTAATTTGAAATAATACTTATTTTCCTTTCTTGCATATTCTCTACAGGCTAGGTTGCCAAACTGGGAGTCGGGAGCGTACGTCTGGGGTACCGCGACAATAATCAGAAAAAGACGGCTAAAATGTTGAGTTTTACTTGAAGGTAAAATTAACTGGATCCATAAATATGAAGGAAATTATGAACAAAACATCCACACAGTTTCATTCATCGCATTAAAGACAACTGAGTATTAATTTGCTTATTTCTTCAAACCGCGTGAAATATTATAGACACCGATAAGGGTGCAGCGAAATATTTTTTTAACCGATAAATGTGCCGCGGCGAAAATTGTTTGAGAATTTCATTGATCTACAGACCCAAAGTTAGGCAGGCCGAAAATGCTTTTTATCATTTGGTTCGCCTTTTTGTGTACAGTCTGTTTTCCTCGGGTAAAGTAAAAATGAAAATAAATAAATAAAATATTTTTTAAAACATTACAAATTATCAAAAGTAAACAATGTAGTTTTTATGATATAAAAGATATTAAGTACCTGTTTTAATTTGCTATCAACGATAAATATAGAGTCAGCGCTAAGTTGTTAAAAATTCAGTAATTAAAACAAAAAATAAGTATTAAATGCAATCAAATAACAATTAATTGGTAGAGCCTCGATTGTACCTTTTCCTTGTAAATGGTAGTTGTAACTACTTTAAATTTAATGTCATATATTATTATCTGGGATATGAAGAGTTTTCCGATAAGTTTTTATTAACACTCGAGCTATTAAAGGCGTAGGATATCAGTTATTTCCTTATATCTTTAAACTATGTAACAAGAGTAGTGATTATTAAATACCACTGATATTCAATGTTTTTAATCACGGAAATAATTTTATTATTCAAACTTCATGAATCCCCGTTGAAAACTATTAAAGTTAACACTACTTGTGAATACAAATAGAACCGGCACACACGCCAATCAAGAACAGTTTCCAAAAGAAAATCCGTTGTTATGTTTTACTAGTACTTGTAAATAACAATTGGTGATGAAAACATTCAAAAACATTAGTAGTGGTTTTTTTAAGCTAGTTAGTTAAAGTGATGGGATCCCGAATCCCGTAAACTTTCACCATGGTCGGATTACTAAAACGAAGGTTGGACCATATTTTAAGAAAAAGTAGAAGAAATATTTATTAGATATTTAATCACAATGTTTTTGTGATCAATTAGATTCAGAGTATATTATTTGTTCCATGATTTTTTCAATATTATTTGTACTTAAAATAAGGTTACGAATATATTTAGAATATTTACAATAAATTAGAGAACTATTAGTAATAATAATCTGGCAACACTAAGCCCTGATAACAGAGACAAGGTCGACGCCGCCAAGAGGGGCCTCATCTCGTAACCTTTAAGCGTATGTTTACATTCAGATGTACTGCTTTCTAACAAATGTGACGGGATGTTTTTACCGCCTCTTTCTATGCTTTTCCGAGAACTTGCATTGGGCACACGCGGAACCCAGGCTGAGTGCGGCCGACTGACACGTTATTCGCAGTGCGACCTCATCAACACTGTTCCGTGTAGCCGGTATAATAAATGAAATTCTGAATAAAAAAACCTTTGATTTAACTTTGTACCAGTTATTACCAGTGTTTAGCGAGGTAATTGTGTTCTATAACCTAGATATTTGATTACATTAATATGGTAACGATAAAAACAATTAACCCAATTTCTGAAATTTTACTTTTAGGAAAGTGTTTAAAATGCGGGGCCACGAATGATTAATTGTCGACGGCCGTGCGTTTTCTTTTGAGTGTTTTATGGTACGCGATTACCTCCATTAACGCGTAGTTATGATAACAACCGGCGGCGACTACGGCGTGCAGAATGCACTGAATAACAAAAAAAATCATATGACAAAGTGAATTTACATACATACCAAACTTTTAATTTTTGTTTGAACGCCACGGAGAGAGAGTGGTGATAGCATTTTATTTTAATATATTTCTCTTGTTTGTTATTGTTTTGACAGAGGTATAGCTACAATATAGTATATTTCTCGCTGCAGAATTAATGGGTCAGTTCGACTATAGGACCACGCCCTCACAGAATACCAGCGTAAAATATATAGTGTTTCGTCTTGTGAGTGTAGGGATCCGGAGACCTCTATTACTGGTAACGGGACATGCCGCCTCAGTCCTCAAGGGTGCTAACACATCTGCATTATGATTCCTTGTCAAGGATGATTGTGGATGTCATGGGCTGCAGGAATCACCTGCCATCGGGTGAACTGCGTGCTCGTTTGTTATTTTTTTACTCTACTTTGTTACTCTCAATGTTTTTAAAAAAACTATTCAACAATAAACTAAAACATTTTGTTCTTCTTAATTTTTAATTATTAAACGTGTGAGGAGTTATATGTATTAGTTAAAATTAAATAATAATTGATACTAAATGACAAAAATTAAAGTTGGTACTTCAAGATAAACTAATATAACGACTCTTAGGGTAAAAAAGCGACATTAAGTCAGATTAGCGATTGACACAAGTAATGGAAATCGAATGAACGGTTAAATATGCTGGATGTATTAAAAAGTTAACCCCAATAAATACCGCAAGAAGCTATAAATATAATGCTAAGCAAGCTCTATTTTTCCATTTCTCTTTCTTTATATCGTTTGAAGAAAATTATTCACTCGGTATTAGAATAAAGTATCGGTGATGAGGAAAACTTGTTACTTTTCCTTTGAGGTTCGCGATTAATAATAATAATCAAAATAAAACCACATAACAATACATTATAATAAACCAATGTAAATAACATTAGTTGAGTAAGAAATAATTTAATATTTTTTCTCCAAATACCAACTTTGTTCCCATGCAGTCGCTCTATCTTTACATCGAAAGTGACTTAATTGACTTTTTTTGTGCATAAAAATTATGCACTCGAATTATCAGGACTTTTGCTACGGAAGTCGAACGCTTGCGGCTATAAATATTATGCATAATATTTATTACCTACAACAATTATGTAACCTCAGTAAAACCGGAGATTGGTAACGAGGCAGTCAATCTTAGGCGCATTAGTTGCATCAATGCATAATTTTTTATCCTTACCTAGGTTGGAATCTACCTCCATTATAGGCCTCCATCTTGGCGTTTACTTCTTAATACATCCAGCATATTTAACCGTTCATTCGATTTAGATTACTTGTGCAAATCGCTAATCCCGTTATAGGCCGTAAGGGTTAATTACTATCAATCGATCAGTGTGCATGTTTGTCACCGCCAGTCGTTCAGTTGTTGAATAAAGAATGTTGTTAAAGATACACGAGGTAAGCAAACTGATTTGTGTTCCACCTGGCAAGCGAATGTGTCGGCGACTATACATGTTTGCATAATTTGATTGTGAATTTTATTAAAATTATGTAGCCTTTCCTTATTTATATTCTTAAATTAAAGAAAATATAGAGGAGAGGGACATCATTCAACTAATATGGGTGTAGGTAGTGTGAATGATGACCCTCCTCCCCTCTATATTTTCTCTAATTTCTGAATAAACGATTTTCTTTAAAAACTTCAATAACATTTAATATCTATATATAAACTCTGTTATTGATACGGTTGTTAGTAGGTAACAACTTGTTATAAGTAACTGTCCTGGACAACGTTATACTGTATAAAGTTCGTATTGTATATAAACTTCGTAGACGGCCGATAAAAAAGAATTGAGGTGAGCCAGCCTACTATTGCCGACATTGGCTGATATAGCGTTTACCGTTCAGTGCTATTTTCAGCTTTAGAGTAGGCGTTCCGAAAAGGTCACTACAGATATGCCTACCGAAGGTTGAATATAAAAGTAAGGAACGGGGACAGACCTTATTACAACACTAAGTTGAGTCTAAACACTATTCATATTATTTCTGCTAAGTTGATCGCTCCTGGAAAACAAAGACTCCCTCCCTCCTTTCCACCAGTAGTGGTGAACCAAAACGAAATAATAATTATCTATTTACATTTGATAAATAAAAGGCGAAAACGAGAAATGGCAGAAAAACTCTTTCTTCTGCTATTCGGCTATTCGGAATAAGGAGTAACAGAAATGATGGACTTGAATATCATTTTTTTTTCTTTTAATAGTATGTGTGGCGAACTAGCAGGCAGCCTGACGGTAAGTGATCACTGCGACCCATGAACATCCGCAACATTAGAGGAGTCGCAAATGCGCTGCCGGCTTTTAGGAAAGGTGCCCTATATGATGTAGAATGAACGGGTAGAGCTATACTGCAGATTAATTCTAGCTACACCATGGATGAGATCGCACGGCCCGGGTAAGCCGTGTAGCGCGAATATACCCGCCCGTAGGGACCGTATATCCCAATAACTAGAAACGAGACATTCCGTATCAGTTCTCTGGGGTGGACGTATGTGCACCTTGAATCATGTTGAGGATGGGTGAAGGTGTTTAGGGGCCCCAGTGTTAATATCCATCCATCCGGTGAACATTGTGCTTGTTTCTCGCTTTAGGTTTCTTTCATAACAAAAAATACCGGTGCAGTAATCAAATGCCAATACTGTGGATTAAAGAAGTGCAATTACGCCAAAAAATATGGGTCTCTCTCTACACTCCTGGTAGATCACGGCAAAATTTTAAACTTATTACTTTCATGACTTCAAATATGTACGCAGCATGTATTATAGCGCTCTAAGAATTTTCGCAAGCGCAGAGACGCTCAATTGTCTGACATTTGACTTTCCTACTCCGATGTGATAATACATGTGCAACAACATGGGAGGAAGGTCCCAGACACCCAGACCCGAAAACGAACAATTTGTGTGACATTAGACAACAATAGATACATATTTTTCCTCCAGCCAGGTATTCTAATCACTAGGCCACGCGTCCGTGATACCAGACATCTATATAAAATACTAAACAACTTTCGATTAAACTTTTCCTTTCGCTATGATAATAAGACGATGTTATTTAACGCCTCAGTGCGTTTAAGTATCAGTATTTCCAAGACCCCTTCACGATCCCCATGACCTGGAAAGCGTTTTGTATATTTATTAGAAGCGAGACATGCAGCACGTCGACATTTTATAAATCAAAATTATTAATCTTATGTGTATAAAAGTCATTATAGAATTATTTTTATTTGTTTTATTTAATATTTTTAATTTAATTTTATTTTAAAAATTATCGATAACAACCCTAATCACATTTATGTTCATTAAAATGTATTTAACGCGGGGTGAAATAATGATTAATAAAAAAAGGAATAATAACTGTGTGAAAAAGCAAACGTGTGAGCAAAACTAATTAGAGCGTGTCCGAGGAAAATCGTCTCGATGTGACGTCATTTGTTGTGAAATTAACGAAGGTTTTTTGTGCGGCGTTAAGAATTGATCTTACGTATTATGGCTTATTACTTAAAAAGTATTTATTATAAACACTACATTTTTAGCTTTTAGTTATAGAATTCTTTTCGCTCAGTTGATAAAAACAAAAACTGGCTATAATCGAAGGATGTTGTGGTATCAATAAAATATAATATATAATATAAGATAAATACGTGTATTAATAAATAAACTTTTAATGTCGCGCATGTCCACGAAAAGGACGTTATGCGACTTAAATCGGTATCAGACATTTGCATGTCAAACATTTGCTGTTGACACTAAAGCCTGTATTTGCTTTGATTTATAAATACACGGAATGTTGGCGACATGGCACACTAATGAATTGTTTAATTAGGAAATGTTGTAGTTAATAACATAATTAATATTTGTGATGCTACTTGACTCGGTTTCTATTTTAATTTTTAATATGTTTTAACAGTCGAAGCCACGTTGCAGCAGCTGCAGCATGCATGAATGGGTCGTCTCGATCGAGATCACACCCTCACAGAATACTAGCTTTAAATGACAGCATAACGCATCTGTGTTTCGTTCGTAATCGATAGGGCTATTAAATATTAGCATTTATTTTAATTTTATTAGTACATATTATCAACAGAGGTAATAACCATGTTGACATGTGGTTTGTTTATACATTTTAAAAATAACATCCACATTAACATAACAATTAATTTATACTTACAGCTTTAGATTATTTAGCTTAAATGCTTTCGCTTAGGAGGGCCTGTGCGTTCCGTAGGAGATTCCGGAGCCTATTTCGATGAACTGAGGGTTGGTTTTATTGTGTAGAAATCCCACATAACCGTGTCACTACTCACAAGGTATTTTTTTAAGATGTCCCCCCGATATCATAAGTCTAATTCGAATACCTGATAAAGGCAGGTAAGGAGGTATTCCATTTCATTCCTCAGGAGTGGAAACGCATGTACATCTTGAATTAAAGGCCGGTAACGGGGTATTCCATTTCGTTCCTCAAGAGTGGAAACGCATCCACATCTTGAATAAAAGGCAGGTAACGAGGTATTCCATTTCATTCCTCAGGAGTGGAAACGCATGCACATCATGAATCTTTGTTGACGATGTATCACGGTGCTCATGGTCCTCCGTCAGAATACAATATAAGTTGTTGGATTTTAATATCAATGAACACAATGCCACTTAACATCTTATACAATTGTACGAAACATTATTGGTTTATTTATAATAAAAACTTATGAAGTTTATGATTTGACCACTACTACAAATTAATGAGGTAATAAAATGAACTAGATATTTTACTAAGATAAAAAAACAACAATAAGTCAATAGAACTATAGCTGAAACATGAACGGTTCGGCTACACCGAGGAAGTAGTATACGTCCTCACAGAATATCTGCATGAAATTACAGTATAATGCTGCTTGTGTTTCGAATGGTGAGCGTACATAACCGGATTTACATTTTCTTGTTTAATAAAAACGATCGCTAGCCGTGCGATAAACATTACTAATATTCCAGTCCAACTAAACCTTAAATTCTTGTGCTAGTGCTAGTAGATGGTTCGTAACAATAGTCAAATGGTGAATTCGAACCAGCATCTCAGTCCAGAATGGAGCTCGGTTACCAACCTTTTCATAGAAAATAATGTAGTGCGGTTACAAGTCACAGATATATAATATTATTTTATTGTTTTTAATTAGCACTTTTCTTTAATTTAGTATTATCGTTAAAGCTCATTACGCAAGTTTTTCACCTAATTAAACCATTCGCCTGACGTTTTCTTTAAGCGATTAGTTAGATTACTGTCAGTATTGCTATTAGAACTTTTTGCACGAAGGTTAACCAGCCCTTTATGAGGTGAGATAAGATTTCTATGCCGTCGCGATTTAATTGATTACCTTCCCACGTCACGCATGTATAATATCTCGAGTTAAGAGTTAATTAATTATCCTTAGGATTGTTGAAGCTGTGTGTATAAGGAGTGTTTTCACAGCTGGATATTTATGTGCGTGTGAGGTCGTAAACACTATGTAGTGCGGCCGTATTTTCTAATGCGATGCTCGCTCCTTATAGGGGACAGCGAGACTGATCGGGGAGTCTTCCACCCGCATTCTCTATAGCCGTAGAATTCGATAACTGCATTTACTTTGAATTAATAAGATATCGACTTTTACCGGGTGCTAGTGTAGTTTTAGTGTCAATATTCTTTGTCGGATTAAACCAAATGAATGGTTAAGGCGTGTAGAACGCTTTGCTTGAGATAATAAGAATTTTAGATCGCTAGTAGTTTAGTGTCTAACCGCTCGCTTTTTTCTTTGTCCCCGGTGCTAGCACCAAAAAAATGATATATGCAAATTTAAGTGCTGAATAATCATATGCTTGGCGGTGGGGGAAAATATTGCGTGAAAACCTGATAGTGATGTCTAAGCAATAAATTAATAAAAGAAGCATTTCGATGACGTGTAAAGTCCACCAATACGCAGTGGAGTAGCATAGCGGACTATCTTCTCTTCTCACTTCTCTAGAGAGGAAGCCTAGACCTGGCAGTGGGATTTATGTATATAGGAGTGCCTTTCCTAAAATTACACTTCCATTCCATTCTTCTACTCGATTTCGACCACTGTGTAAATGCACCCATACGACGTTTTCCTGGAACCGCGACATATTTTCGTACCTGGCTTCTCTATCGTATCGATCACCAATGAGACTAATGTTATGTTACCCTGAATATTGCTTACCTGAAGCTATCGTTCATCAACTCCTTAACCCTGCTGCAGCATGAATGTGTTTGGCGGAGGAAAGACTATAATATAATACCTAGTTTTCCCTACTCTCAACCTGATAACAGGAAACCAGGCATTCCAACTCAGTACTCAGGGGCGACGACGCTTGTCTTTTACGTCGTTTGCGCAACGCATCTTGGATCTTTGTTAAAAATGGATGTAGGTGTTTATGGACCGTAGTCACTTACAACCCAGTTGAACTGTGCTTAAGTTCGCCACCCTTATTTACCTAAAATCCCTGACCTACGGTAACTGCTAATGGTGAACAAAGGATGTAGAAAGTTACTGGCTGGAGTGCACTTACCATAGCTTGCTCGATCTTGTTGTCGATTGCCACGGCGCTTGTACCCGACGCGCTGTGAACAATGAGAAGATTAAAATTAGCGATACATAAGTAACAGTAAATCCTATATATATATATATATAGTACAAATATATATAATACAACTATATATAGTATATTTACATTTATATAGGGAATGTGATAGCATATATATATAAATAGTAAATAGTTATACACAGATAATTTATACAACTTTATAGACAGAGCTTTTATTTATTATAATTTGATATATGGGTTACTTATAAGTATATAAGAGAATGAGCTCTTAGGGACATGCTGCAGTTGAAATTTCGTTGCGGCATATAACATAACGTACTAACAGAGTATAAATATATATAGTGGTTTATGGTTCCTACATCACAGAACCCGGATTCGTGGGTCATTCTTTGGATTGATGGTTCATTTGCCCACATTGTGAATTGTTTTCTCGTATACTACCCTAATCTTATAAACACAAGTTACCTGCATATTTTTTTTAAAAACTTTTAGAAAATATTTACCAAACGTAACAATTTTTTAAACTCTCACATGATTTCAAATTCTCACATGTAATCTATATGCGATATTATCGTACTAATAAAATGCTTTAGTCGAGGTATGCGTGCAAGGTTACATCCATGTCCGTATCGAAACAAAAATTCGCGTTTCTCACACTATTATCCAGTTTCGACGTAAATCGATTAGGCGTTGTCGAACGAACCTAATTTTATCTCTAATTATATGGTGTTTGGGTTCTTTTGAGTTTCCAATTGTAAATTATTAATACGGTACGGTACGGTACGCGTATATAATTGACCTTATCGGGCGCATTCACGATTATAAATACCATCAGAACACCGCGTCTTAGTTAATTGTTGTTGAATGCATTTGCGCACGAGGGTGTGTTGTAATGTGAAAGGCGCTTGCGTCAAAACACCATAACCATTATAATTGTAGATTTATAAATGGTTAGACGGCCGGCTCAAGGATGAATTTCCGCTGATTGGCGGACGGATGATTACATTAATTTTGGTATTATGTGTAAGACAAGAGTAATTTGTTTAACTTTGATGGATCACGTTTAGAATTACAGTAACTGACATATTTAAGCAATACATATTGCTGCATGCAATTAAATATACGTGTGCAATATGAGAGACAAAAGATCTATATATAATAAGTTTATTTTCTCGTTTTTGTTTACTTGGATTAACAATAGTGCAATACACAAAAAACAAAACGTGATCGACGCAGCAAATGTGTCACGAGATCACGTTGTGTTTCGCCACGTGCGGCCGAAGAATGACGATACAGTCTACTTAGCGTAAGCCTAAGATGCAACTGAGCGCATTATTGCCGGACTTATCCATTATGATACAATCTTCCCCGTAATCATCCGGTAGCCGGTATGTGGCACGACGTACGGCTGCGTACATGACTTTCTCCGGCCTCGGATTCCGTGTCGCGTCAATGAGGTGAACAGAACGCTAACTTGCGAGCCATTGGAGCATCAGTAACAAGCGTGGTCGCGGATCGATTTCGACCAGTCAATTACTGCACTCTCGGATATTAAATAACAGCCGTAGACCGCATGACCACTGGCGCAGCGTACGCCTCGATACATAATGTCAAATGCAGGATCCTTATGTAAATGGCAGAGCTTAATGAGGCGGTCAAACGTCGATGCGATATAGTGTTTGGTGTGTAAGTGACAGCTGTACTGTGACCAATGAGAGATAAAAAGCTTTCGGCTTTCACTGAAGTGAGCAAAACAAATTGTTTTGTGAAAGATTATGTAAGTTCGGCGATTGATAGTATTACATACGGTAACAAGGAACATAAAAATCGATTAAAAAAACGGTAATTAGTTTATATATACATATTTAATAATAACTATACAATGTAAATCACACTATTATCTAGGTAATTCGTATAGCCATGACCAAAAACGCCGGGAAAATCACATAGTGACGCTTTCCCTAGACTTCCCAATGATGAAACGTACACGTGGAAGACCACCCGCTAACGACGACGGCCGAAAAACACTACGAAGAAGTTCATCTCAACAATGACATAGCACAAAACCGTGCTGTTTGGAGAATGCGGAAAAGAGAGGCCGAGTTCAAGTTGATGGGAAAAGATCTGGGAGGAAGAAGAAGAATTATTAAGATAATTTAAATCGCCTTAAGAGATATGTGATAAAAGGTGAAAATATGACATGAACCTAATATTCACCAGTGTCGTTGAAAAAATCAAATTGACTTTAAAGATTGAGCGGTTAAAATTAATGCTATTATTAATTGAATTGAATTCTGCCATTGTGTTGTAATCATAATTTAAAATCTCACAAATTAAGATCCTTTCAAATTTATCAGCCGTTGCGAAATTATACGAGCAAAAGTTGACTGGCGCTACTTTCAAGAGCAATACGTGAGAGACGATTTGTTGCCAAATGTACCTTAAAGCGGTTTCACGTGTGTCAGTCACCGGACTGTACCTGCCAACGTAGACTTTTCGACACACTGCTCGAGAGTCACCATTGCAAATAGATTTTGCATTCTTTTTAGAAGCAGAGCGATAATTATATGAGAAAATATAACGAATTTTTAAATATAGTCTCAGATCACTGACACATGCAAGGTATAATAGCTTATGCAGCGAACAAATAGTGCGTTATATGAGGTATTCAGTAAATGTGAGATGCAAGCGAACAAAGGAAAGATAAGGGTTTTGTCACTACGCACGTGCGTGCTTCAGAACAACTCATTCTATTAAGTACTTTTAAACAGAAATCACTTGAACAAAGAGGCAAGATGCAAAAAAGATGCTGAAAAGTTTAAAGAACTTCATCTCTTTGTAATGAAAAAGAAAGATGTACGGTGGTACATTTGGTTTGTTGTAATCACGTTAAGACTAAAATAGCGTCCGACTAAAAGAAAAGCGTTGGCGAAGTATAAAACAAAGTGTCAAATGGTACTTACAGTAATTACGTACTTAATGTACATGAATTTGACAACATTTGGCAAACAATCATTGTAGCTTGTTTAACACAAATATCGAAAAGTCGTCAATGGAAGTCGGATAAACGGGTTGCGAACATTAAATAATTTATGGGCATGTTTACAATTCACATAAGATGCCTGGAAGAAGTCCAGAATACTGTTTCTTTGTAATAGATGTTATAATGTTTGGTACCTGCAAGTAATTATTATGTATGGTGTAATTTATTTATTGAAATAAATAACATCAGTATTTTAAATGATTTATAAGGAAGTATTGAGTTTCGTGATTCACACAATATAAAACAAAGGTCAACCTTTGAACCTTATAAATTAAACCACGTGTCTTATGAAAATTTAGTAGCATTACTCACTCTACTATAATATTAACCCCTTTATTGTGACGTATCCGTCTATCTGGCCATGCATGATATCAAAAAAAGTATTTAAAATGAATATAACCATATATTCGAGTCGATTACAGCAAATTGCTTGGCAAGCGATAAAAGAGCCTTAAAAATTTATGAAGTGAAGGATCACTTTAGTAATGTTGTTGCTAAAGATTCAATTACATTCGACATTGTTGCTGTCGTAGTGAAGGACATATGATTGAAAACACATTAATACGTTAAGCGATAAATAGCGCTATCGTTAGTGTGCAATAAAGCCGTCTACATTTTGTTATCTCGGAGCGAGCGGACTGCGCGAACAGCGAAGGTCGTTGAAGGGAAATCGACGGGTTGTCGATAGGGCCGCCATTTTCATATTTTAAGACGTAGAATCTTTCACACTCCTTGTTAATATGTAGCGGTTAGAGTATACGGCTGCTTCGTTACGGGTACTGTGTTCTATCTCAGTGCATAGGAACAATATGTTATATTACAAATTGTTAGTTTTCTGTTCTGGGTATATTGTGTATGTCCCACGTAGAAAATGTTTTGTTCTTTATGTTTGCGCGAGTTCTTAAGGTGCTATATCGATGATATATCCTGCGCAATTTATGTCATTTGGTAATTAAATAATAAAAAGATAACACCATGGTCGAAATCAACTAGGAGCACATTATTATTCCAAGGTAAAGAATGAACTATATGTCCTTGAATAGATAGCTAATTATAATGCTCAGTTTTTTTTGTAACGTCCGACCAAAAACAGATACAAGAGGCAATAAAACAAGAGAACATACTGAGCTCAGATGATTTCGTGTAGCATACTAATATGGCGGTTGTGCGATTCGCGTTACACGAATTTGTCCACGAAGGACGTTAATGGTGGGACACATGAACACAGTACCTATAAAGGTAGATTCTATACTGATTATGCGCAATGGTCACGCAACCGTGCTTTCCCTAAGTTTTCACAAAAGGCGAATCAGTTATGAATGGTGTAATTAAAAACTGTACGAGGGGTACCGCGAACAGTTTGCATCGTGTACTCGATATTTGGTTTTTTTTTAAATGAAAGCAATCGCATTGAGATTGTTACTCTTTTGCATATGAGGTGATAAACTGGTATGTCAGCTTTTCGGTCGAAAGTTGTTACCATCCGTCTGATGTATTAAAACAGAAACAAACCAAAAAAAAATTGATATATTTTTCTTTTATATGGTCTAAATGAAAGCAAACCAAAATTTATTGAATATAACAATGATAAAACGAAAGTCTGAAAAATGTAAAGTTCATAGGGAGATGTTTTAGAAAACATGGATGACAAATAATCTTGAAATTGATAGAAGATCAATGTCGCAGCGGGCGGAGCTTTTCGAGGTCGACGCTCGTGAGACAGATACATAAAATGTAGTCATACATATAGAAGATTTAGTGTTTAGTGCAGCGGATCGATACAGCAGCAGTAAGGCGATAGAGACGCCTAGGTTCAATAGGCGGCGCTGACGTCAGCCAATGGCAACCGTTCGTCTGGCTGCAGTCAGAACACGTTGCCGTGAAACCTTCACCGACTTATCGGTTCGGTAATTAGTTAAACTCTTGTGGGAGCCTTCACAATATCACTAAGTGACGAAAAAAAAAACACAAAAGTACAAAAGGAAAAGTCTGCATTGCGCCATGGCGAGAACGCAAAAGATGTAAAGCGGAAAATCTGTACTCACACTGGATAGAAGTAATCGATGTACTTGACAACGACTTCTCGGAGCAAATCCTGTTTGTTCATGATTGACGAGTAGGTCCCACTTATGAGTTTAGTTTGCATGGTGCCCACTTGGCCTTGCGGCTGCACGAGGCGGGACCGACGGGTCCCGGGTGTCGGGTTTAACGGGGCCGTTTTGATATTTTGTGTCTGTGAGCGTTGTGCGTGTCAGAGGTAGAGTTGTGATGGAATTGTTTGCGTGATCGGCACGCGAGCGACCGAGGCGACGCGTTGCGGTGAACTGGGACCGAGGCCTGTCTCGGGGGCGCGGGAGGGGGGATGGCGAGCAAGTGGCGCGCGCACCGCTCTGCCTACTACGGGGCTACGATGGCGCCTACACCTAGGCAACGCTTTTGCGACACACCCGGCCGCCGCACTTTAGAACGAATGAATCCATGGCAAATCGAAATGCGACTCGACGCTGCCGCAGTTAGCTTTGAATCATACTATCGTTTAGGTTCAAGGCTGACCAGATTTTGATGGATTTTTTGTAAGTATAAGAGAATAAAGTAACGAGAACAGGTGTCCCGAGTTTGGTCTAGAATTAGATGCTCGTATAATTGTTTCATTATCCTAAAAAAATACTAAAAAGACAAAGGCTGACATTTCCTTCTAAAACTTTTATTTTTAACTAGAATTAGTCATTAGATTACAATACAGCCTCAACCGAGTTAAACACGTATTTAATCCAATCTATTTCTTATTATTTCGTCTTAAGGTTTTAACCACTAAAAAGTGCATTATTTTATATAAGGACGTTAAGTATTTCTTTTATTTTTTTAGGAACAAGCCACGGATAGATCGGCTGGCATAAGAAAGGATCCTTTGACACAATTTTGACTGAAAACTGAAACTGAACACTATTTAGAATATAACCCTTTAGAAGCAAGCATTTCGCGCATAGAGGTACATAAAAATAAAATGAGCCCATAAAAAGTAACAAGTGACAATGCTACTTCGTCGTGATTAGTACTCGGTCGATCGTCGAGGATAGTTGCAGGCTGTCTGGGCTACAAAAATCACTTACTATTTAGATGAACGTTTAAGAGCCTTATTAACTTATTACATAAAAAAAATATTCTATTGATTGAGTTTAATGTTATATACATCAATAATTATTTCTTATTTCTGTTTAAAGTCAGGTAGATTTAAATAAATATAAAAGACACATATATATATTAATGTCAAAAAAATATTTAGAAGACCTACAAGCTCAAAATATAGAAAGTACCTGTTACTAAGTACAAAAAGCCATATAAAAGAGAAAAAAAAACCCAGACTAGAAGTATAGGTGTCTTCTTCATTTAATTTGTGCAAGCCGTACGAGAAGCTCAATGAGGCATTATTGCCAATGAGACGGCTATAGTATGCGAGTGTCATCAGAGTACTGCTGTCGCGACTGCTTTAGAAAACGTTTCCGCTCAATTGTTTCACAAGTTTATAGTTGCATTCTATTGAAAGGGTCGAAACTTACCAGCCCTACAACTTAAAACCCGCTCTTTATCGGCTACCTATTGAAATTCAAACAAGTGGTGCTTGTCGATAAGATCCAATCAGCCAAACTTTATAAATAAGTAAAGATGCTGTGATGTTAATGATGTGACGGAAACATTTATATAGTTTTGGTCAGGCTTTTGAATTAATACGGCAACTATTTCTGAGCTAAAGCTAGATTTCTTTGAAATTAAACTGAAACTAAATAAAAGGTGGTAATTTATCACTACCTTATATAGAAGGTGTAATGTCACATGTGTTTTTTTTAATCATGGGTACAAACAAGTACAAATTCAATATGTTGGATCAATGAATAGTGTTGTACAATTGCTTCATGAAATGGAATAATGATGGAAAACGTCTTTGCTTTTTGTATCTTCAGTTCTCTTAGTTATATTCTTACCAAAACGACAGCCGTGTATTTTACGGCGGTATTACAGATTTTATTTTCTCTTTATTGTTATTTATAGGGAGTTTTCACATAGTAACTATGTCACCCTTATATAAAAGAAATAATAATAATGATATTAATGTAGATACTTTTTAGTCTGGAGCAACTGATCGAGCAGAGGTTCGGCCCTCTTGGGCACCCTCGAGTCGGACGCTCTCGCGGAACAGGGTAACTTTCCAAGCCGAGGCTCCCTCTCGGTCGCCCTTGTGCTGTTACCTACCAATAGAGGTCTCAACTGAGCACCATAGGCGCTCGATCACCTCACAACCCGGTGAAACTGTAAAAGCCCTCGGGCTCACAGCGGCCATCAGCCCGAAAAAAAAAAGCTTTTTTTTGAGAACCCCCCACAAAGAGATCTACGATGACACACTGTATGAAAATCTATATCTAGATTATTTAGGGGATGCCAAGTATCAAGAGCTATATATCACCGGTTCCAAAAATAAAATAAAAGCAGTTACAATTTGAGTCGTCTAAAAATTACTTTATGTTAAAATGCTACTTATATGAAGTGAACATGATAAAAGTAATAAATAATACAAATATGCGGGCTCAATAAGTAGTTTCAGGTTTCAAAATTGTTAAATAAATAGATAAATATTTCAAGTACAGATAGAAGGACTTATGCAACAAGCATAAAGACTGCTGTATTTTCTTTGCCGCCCACACTCATGGGGTTTTAAGTCCTCGTGTATTGATATGATTTATTTAACGACGTCATCAGTAACGCGAAATAACTAAAAGGATTTGTTGACTCGGGCTTCTGTGCTCATTAGGTAAACGTAAAATGAAGCCAACTGAAGATGTTCAGAACAATGCTCGCCGAGTATATATAAACAGTAATACTATCAACAGTTGACTGCTATAAGCATAATTTCTATTAGCAATAGTAATCGCGTTAGTGAAGATATGCAATGGCAATTACATGCACAGTTAATACATACGTTTATAAGTCTGTACGCATAAAGAACCCAGTGTAGCCTTACGTAAAACGATCTCGGAAAAAGTCGGAACTATGTTGGAAAAGTTGAAAACAAAGTGACACGCTCTGTGAAGGCTGACTTGGCTGTAGTTCAAGGTTGATACGATTGTGTTCGAGATGCAGTTACATTCACATGGTAAAGTTAGGTTAGTCCTAGAAACTTAGTTATTTGCAGATAATGTTTAATTTGTAATTATTTCTTTCTTAAGAATGGCTTCAATATCATAAAGCAGAGCCCAAGGTAGTCCACAGCATAATTTTTTTTATTATTATTACGTTGAGGGTAACAAACGAGCACACAGTTCACCTGAAGGCAAGTGATTTCTGCGGTCCATGACATCTACATTCATCCCTGACAAGGAATCATAATGCAGATGCATTGTAGCCCTTGAGGACTGAGATGGAATGCCTCGTTACCAGTAATAGAGATCTGGATCCGGATCTCTACACTCACCAGATGAAACACAGCATAAAATAGCAGTATTATGCTGCTATTTCACGCTGATATTCTGTTAGGGTGTAGTATTACCCCGGTCGACTGACTCATTCATTCTGCAGCTAGAAACAAACTGTGTAGCTCTACCACTGTAATAACTGGTTTGAAGATAGCCTATAAACACGATCCAGAGCCACTTCCATCCATCGACTTATCGCAAACCTGGATAGTTGGGTTTATGTCGCCAAATGTCTTACGTTACGCATGCCATTATGAGGTGGCCACCTTTGTTCAGTTGTATATTTCCTTCGAATATTTATTTATTCGAGAACATACATCTCATCTGCTACTTGTGACTCTTCTTTAATTTATTTTTCTTATTCAAAAGTCAAAAAATTATAATTAATATTGAAAAAAATATTACTTCTCTGTGAAGTTAATCTGTTGTTTTGTAGCAAAAGTTTTATTTGAACAAAGGTATTTAACTCTCTCGAAGTTTAGCGGTTTATAATGAGGTAATTTTATATAAGTATAACATATTTATTAATGTATTAATTATTATATACAGCAAGTCTCTTTCATTTGGATAGGTAATCCATAGTGGTCTTTAGAACTGTCCTTTTCCGAACTCAACGGGGCACGTCATATCGGTTCAGGTTATTGTATTAGGATAGGTCATGACAGGCCTCTTACCTATAAACGATTTGTGTAAATATATTCATCAGGGTCCATATTAAAAAGTTCAAATAATCATCAAGTCAATAAATTGGAAACTTTTCTATTAAATATGTGTATCAGATCAGATACAGCATTATAGCAATAGATAATATATATAAGAATAGACAGAACATTATATTCATATATATTGAAGCTGCCAAATTGTGACTAATTGATCCAAGATAAATTTAACCGTATATTTAGACACACAGCCGCATATTTTGCAGAAATCCACGTATTACGAAATGAATTACATGTGCCCGGGTTGGTTAATATAATAGAAGTAGTTGCGCAACGGACGTGTGTTCAAAAACAATTCGGCGTGCATAAATTTAGTATCCGCGGATGCTGTGAATATTCATCCACCTGTGTCGGCGTGCTAGGTCACATGACATTGTCTGTTATAAGCACGCACTGGATGCCGCGTTTAGCGGTTAAACTATGTAAATTTTAATAACCTTGACAATTTAAAAATGGATTAGAACCGATGTTGTCTAGGACATTTTGTATTTTTATAACGAAAAAATGTACATCTACACAAAGTGGAGTAAAGAAAGATTTTATATAAGAAACGATGTGTACGGGTATATTGATTCAAATAATGGTGAAGGTTTCTCTCAACTTTGACTGTGGCGATATTTTCTGTTTTTTTAGGATTTATTCCAGTGTCATAAGTAATCGCGCAAATTAATGATTGCCGACTCTTCTGCACCTTCCCAAGTTTATGCACGTATTCTGCGTAAAGATGCAAGTATTCTGCGATAAGACCAAATAAGGATCGGATGCAGTGGCAATGAAAATACAACCAGGTCGAAAAGTCAATAGTGAATTATGTACAAACATTCAACAATCCTTGGAGAAGAGGATCCAAGAGGCCAATTAACTAAGTGGCTATGAGATATCTAATTACAAAAATAAACAAAATAAAAAATTCCATCAAATGTTGTGATGTCTGTCCTACTGTATGTCACATGTTATGTTCACAATAAGATCAAGGAAGACTCAGATAGAGTATCAAGGACACGGGAGCTCTTTCTTATCTCTTGGGGCCCCTTGATGCCCCTCGGTCGTGAGGTCCACGGACGGATTTTGTCCGACTCTTACCAGCTAAAACCTCACGGTGTTTCTTGAAACTCTGTGCCGCGACCACGGGGACCCTTGCACACACTATCGCAGTCCGGCGGCGTTAATACAATGCTGAGTTCTTTATTGCAGATAGGGCCAAACTAAAGCTCTATATCCTTTATTGGTGTAAGGGAGCTGGCAGATCGGGACATAAGTCTAGCTCCCCCTCAGCCTTTCCACAGCCTCTTTCTGCGTTATTACATCGCATCCCAGAACCTGTATAAAAGCTGGGAGTGATAGAACGTCCTCCTCTCCTGCGACGGGAGGTCTCGGCACAGATGCGCCCGGCTTGGGCGGTATGTGTATGTTACGCTATGCGGGATACGGGACATAAGGTAACATGAAACGCCAAACATCAACAATTGCGTTGCAAAAGTATTGCTCCTCGGTGGTGTAAAATCGAACCAAGTACGTGCGATACAAAAGTAGGATACCATGACGAATACGCCTACGCGCTCCACCACCGCCTGATTGATTAAACCATGAAAAAGAGCAAGTCTCTTTCTTCTGAAAGCTTTTCTCTAAAACAAAACAGTCGTAAAATCCTACGTGTGGAATGAAATATACACATACAATTTTCCGCGTTAAAATGTTCAACCAGCGAGATGATCACGTAATGAACGTTAGGTGTAATGTGTTGTTGAATGATAATGATAATGTTTTATGACACTTTGACGACCGGTGAGCTTTGTTCATTTCCATCGCGGTGACATCACCACTACATAAACTGAACGCTATTAGTGCTGCACGTACTGACGGTACACTCAAGGTCCGTCATCTAGGATTAAATATACCAGACCAAAGGGTATTCGTGGACTACATTAGTACCACAGATACACAAGGCCTTTTTGTTTGTGTATTTTATAATAAATAACATGAATACTCGTCAACATAATTTTAGCCCATTATTTTTCTACTACTGTATAGATCTCTCACATTAAGCCACGATGTATAGGTCATCAATGCATCTAGTTGGAACGGTAATATGAGATTACTAATTAAGGATAACTTTTCCTCTATCGGCTATAATACTCAATTAAATGATCTTGTTTCAGTTTCGTATTGAAGGAATATGAACATAAGTGTACCAAATGAGAACATTTAAGATTATAGTACACATGAATTAAACAATAATATAACGTCTAACGTCTGTCTAGTACTATCAATAAGCAATCCTTCTTAAATCTAAAAATATGAATACTAACTCATCATGGTTTGAAAGATGTGTAAATAAATTCGTATTTCTTACTACTTCGGCTACGTCTATAGTACATTTAATGTTATACAATGAATTATAAATGACCACTAACGAGTATATAATACGTAACACACGGAACAAGGAACTCCAAATTCGCGAAAGAATGTGTCGACTCATCTTTACCTCCCTGTATTTATAGAAAATGTCTGTTGTACATATAAATCATGATAAGATGATATAAATTATATTATGGCTGCGAAATAAATGCTTGATATTGAATATGTACTAAATGTTTGTAAAAAAAGGTTTTTTATGAGATTTATATTAAATTAAAGTACCAAATAATAAGTAGCTTAAATATTCATCGCAAGTTTCAAGGCAAGCCTTGAAAATTTTGTGCTGTAAGATATTAAATAGCATTAAACAAATGTTTGGTGTTATCTTTCGTTCTTTAGTATCAAAATAAACATGGTACTATTTGGAACCGATATACCGGACGTCTGTCATACTTGGGACTTATAAGGTACGTGTAGATAGCGCTTGCTGCTGTCTTTATGAAAAATATGAAATATATTAGATATAGATAATATATAAATGGAAATAATACATACAATAAAAATATATAATCGTTTTGCTTAAATAACTTATTAATTAAGACTCTAACAGTCGCACACTGTAACTATTGACATAGTATGACGACATCCATTTGATTATTATATCGACAAAAAGGACAAAGAAGCGATTACCCGGTTTTTGCCATTCATAGTGCAATTATGCTGGAATTATCTTCGTTAATACATGCAGTTATCATGTATAAAATAGATAATAACCGGAATTAACGTTAATGACAAGCATAAAAAAGAACTGATGTAGTGGTGTGACGTCATTGCAATCATACAAAGTTACGATAAGGTGTTGAAGTTGATGCCCACGTGCTGATGATCACGTAAACACAAGGAACAAAGATGTACTAAACAAGTTCTAGATAATTCAACTTTGTTATAATTGTGTATTTTCAATATAGTAAAAAAAATCAATAAAAGTTGACATCAGAGAGGTTGAAGGAGAAACACGTTTCTATTTTCGATCGATAGCGCATTTAAATTTAATGTTTCTAGAGAAAAATATTATGTATAGTTAAAACCATTTAAACGAAATATGTTTTTATGCGCGTCTTGAACTAAGGTTAACAATAAATCCTAATGATGCACGTATTCTGGCAATCGGTGTCAAAAAGAAGTTAAGAATGCCTTTGTTTTATTGTTATATATTTTTATTGTATTCTAATTATTGTTTAGGAAAGGAATTAAAATGAAACTATAAAAGTTATGTCTAGCAATAGCTTGGGAACTGTCGTTATTAAAACAATGATTACAGTTCCCATGACGATGATTGATTACTAAAACCCCATAGATCAACTGCCCACCAGGTTAACTGTCGCCTATGATGACGTAGGAAGGATACTTCCTTAAATAAAAATCGTGTTCATAATTACTGCAAATGCTAAAATGAACATTAAAACGAGTAAATTGGTGTGAGAAAACAATGATCAAATTAATGCTAATAAGTTACTCGTATTTACTAGATATAATACGGGTAAATTGGTGTGACAAAATAAAGTAAATACTTTTTTCATTACGAAACTAAAGGTGACAAACGAGCAAACAGTTGAAGTGACAGTGAAGGATACTTACTATCCTAGACTCATAATATCTATCCTATCTTTCCTATAGTCTGATTTTTAATTCGACGGAACTATGACAGTTTATATTATCTGAACTGTTTAAGAATGACTCTTAAACAATTCAGATAATATAAACTGCTTTGAACTTTTTTATATAAAATATAGTAAATAGTCTTTGTTCAGTGCACTCAACACACTAACTAGAATGTAAAAATTTGATGTCTAAATGGAAAATGAGTAAAACAACATATTTCTTAAATAACAATTTTTTTTTTTAATTTTTTTGTAGCGAACCTGCAGATACTAGGCAGTGAAGCTGACTTTGACTGTTTCACCGGATTGACAGGTGGCATAGCTCTTAGGTCGCTTAGCCTGAACCTCTATTCTTAGTAACGCGACACAAGGGTTCCCCCGGTGAGGGGTAACCTTCTTGGGAGAGAGAGAAAGTCAGCCTCTCGTAAGTTATGCGACAAAACCGACATAAAATGACACGGCGTAATTTTTTTTTAATTTTAGGTTTCACGTCTTGTTATTTTGGCTCTTACACGAAACGATGATTTTACTAATAAGAAGTTTTCCCTAAAGGGTTTGTTGCAACCTATGGATTATAGGACAGGGATTCCCGTGATAGAAAAATAATTTCCATAATAATTATAGTAACTTCTATAATATGATAATAAACCACTTTCTTTCTTATTACCATTTCAGAATAATCACAATATTTTAAGTCTTAGTTTTTCTAATTGAAACGATAAATTCAAGAAAGGTTAATTTTTTATTCAGCTAAAATGCTTTCCGTTTTTAGTGGGAATGTTGGTTGTTCAGAAGTGTTGCCAATGTTGGCAACACTTCTGAAATGTCAAAATTCCGTCGAATTAAAAATCAGACAAAAGATAAATAATCGAGACACAGATATATAATACTTACAACTATTGGAAATGGTACATGACCAATAACAACGTCTCGGGTTGTTGTCACTCACCGAATATAACATCAGCGTATTACGCCATTCTGTTTTGTTTATCAGAATAGTTTCTGTACATATGATTGTTCCTTTATAAATTTTATTTATGTGCATTTGAGATTCAAGATGATTTGATTGATGAACCTTCTTACCTGCTTACCTGTTAAATGTAGGACAGACTTCTCTAGGCGGCAACAAGCTTTCAGGACTTATAAAATAAAATAATGAATATACATCACCTATCTTCCCGGGATAGTAAAAAAAATATTAAAACGTGGTTATTTAAGTTAGATTATGAACATACTGAAAGGCTATTAGAGGAACGGTCTGTATAGCAGTATTTTATAATTCTGCAATTATATATACACACGCACACATACTTACTTACACGCATTCACATAACCTCATACTTACCCTTTATATTTTATTTACATAAATCATGTTTAATCATTAATGGGAGAAGACACTGACCTCTGTAACACAGGTTTAGAACCTAGCTCAGAAGTCAAGGACTTCATAAAGATTGTGTAAAAAAGTATGTCAATAAATATATATTTTTTAATTGCGCAGGGATTTGATAATTTAAAAGTTATCAGATGTTCTGATAATGTGTTTCAGTGCATTGGAGGTTTTACTAACAATACTATTTACCATTAACGCTTGAATCATGAATTTCACAATAATCAGTTTTAGTAAGTTAAAATCTTTTAAGCCCTAATTGGGGTGTTTGTTTTGCGTTAGGACGACACGTTGAAACATTTTGAAACACTTCGGTGTAGCTTATTGTTATAGCAATAAATTTTATACTTCCTGATAGCGTTGGGATAGGCTTCCTATTTTGTTTCATTTTAGACACCATGAATAAGCACACCAAAAGTTGTCAGTACATCCAGAAAACCTAAAGAAGCCGTCTCAAGTGACAAGTTCCTGTCATATTTATTGCCTCAACGAGATGTAAGTTGAATAAATTGAAATTTCCGTTAGTTTCAGATGGTACGACGGTAATGCGACACAGATTATGCATTTCGAGAGCAGACGGAATCAAGAAAAAAACTTCTAGTTATGTATTATGAGAAGACATAGATATGTTCAGAATCATTATAGATTGTCATTTATAATTAACAATAAACAAAATAAATCAATAAAACTTTATTATTATAAGGTATAGACGAATTCTGTTTATTCATTGGCACTACACCAACCGAAATATATTATAGTTATACATGTTACGTAGATTTATTCCTAAATTATTTCTGAAGTTCATTAAACCTAATCGGTTTAGTCTCGTAACCATGACTAACCATTTCAAAAACAAAAATATAATCTATTTCAGTCATTTAATTAATGAATAACCCGGAATTCGAAAGGAAAAGCGATCACGAAAAGAGTCACGATTCAAGAGCGGAGATTGTAGAAACATGCGTTGTGATACACATATCAATACGAATATTTGATAAGGAACACTTGTGACACCGACACGACAAGCAGCGATAATGTTCACAAATAAGATAACTGTTGCACACGAAGGCTTCATTACATTCAAGTGTAATTGTTATCTAATTGGTGAGTTAGAGACCACTCCCCGATTGTGAATAAAAGCATAGAGAATGGAACTTACGAGCACCACGTGTTTCTGCGGGCAAATGTCGAGCGGGGCGTGTCGACTGTTGTGGACTTTGGAGCCGTGTCTTGTGGTAAGTTCAGCTTAAACCCCGCTATTGACTTTCGTCTCTTCGCGGCGAGGGCGCGAGCGGCTAGGTCTGAGCCACGAACTTGCTCAGGTGGGGATGAAAGGTGAGAGCATGTCCTTATATGCGCCTGCGCTGTCGCCACCTGAAGCAGCTTGCTAGACAGACTCCGCCGGCCCAGGGCTTCGCAAGTTGCGCACCGTCCGTCCTCCATGAAGGTCCTCGTGCGTCCGAGCCGACCACGACGCGGGCACTGAGTGTTTATTGTTCCCAACGTACGAGGCGATTCTAACTGATGTCATCCGACGAGCGGCACACGCGTCGCCGGCCGTGCACGCGACTCGTTAAACTCAAGACTGCGTTTCGTCAGTGAAATCGATCGATACACGAAACGAAATAGGCTTAACGTGATAATAGGAGCGCGATAAGGTGTACACGCGAAAATAAGTGTGTTGACCTAGAAGTTGGACTTAGCACGGCTTCGGGGCGGCGTTGGGGAGCGACGGCCGTGCGCGGGCGGCTCGGCGCAAGCGACTGCCCTCACCACCACAAAGCACCCCCGCCGCCCGCCGTAATCCGAACACGGGGACCATATCGATGTTTGCGGTGGCTACGTGAGGCATCGTGTGACTTGCGGTGTCGGCCCGCGTCGACGCGCTCCTAGCTGTCATTCCGACATACCTCTGGAAATAATCCAGCTGCTCATTATAAGCGATTACATAGTTCTATTGCGTTGATAATTTGCAACTCATTATCGCGGATTATTAACTGCCGCACCTGCAACCGTTGTGTTAATCCAAATATATTATCAGACTACTTTATAGGTAACGACATACTTATACCGTTTATTGTATTTTATGAATAGATGGGCGAAAACAGCTGCATAAATATTACGTATAAATTATAGCACCAGATTTTATTTTGTTTAAGAAATCAAATGAGTAATCAACAAAAAAGAATCAATAAAAAACAATTAAAGATCAATTGGTAATTATTATCCATTGGATTTAGTAAACTACTAGTATATCCTCAAATTTTAGGATAGGTTATTAGGCAGTATAGGACTACGCAATATTGTGTATGGCACATTTAATTTACCTTTTAGGATTGTTTTTTTTTTTGTTTTTTCACTGCCTTGTTCTTGTGGTGTATATAAAGATAATTAAATCTGTTATGATTAAATATATTTTTTCTTCTTCTTTTCTAAATACACGCGTTGAAGCATAATTTGTCACATCTACATAAATAGCGATATTCAAATAATTGTGTTGTAAATGTGCGATGTTGGGGATGAAATCCCGCAACATATTCATAATACAAATATATTTAAGGGTTTCTTTTAGTTTACATTTTTCAATTCATTGTTCTCAGAACTCAAGAAATCTATCAAATGTTATATATAATACCAAATGTTTTACCTAATAGTGTAAAATAATATTTACGTGACTGCAACATAAACATAAACAATACCAGATGACATTATCTGTATCTTCTATCAAAATGAAACTATCAGAATTTTCGGCAACCAACTCATGAATACACCGAAAACTAATGGTCCTGCAATTTCAATGTCTAATGCATAGAAGGCATAGCAACGTCGAGTGGCGCATCATATGCCAAGAATGGGAGTCAGCCGCCATCATTCACCGCAAATAACGTGATATGCTGGCCGCGCGTCAACTTCTTTGCCCTCCTGACACGCCCCAAAACACTTCCGACAAACAGACCGAGGTGTAAACACATTTATATAATTAGACGATCACGTTGCCCCAGATGTCGGACTGTGTCGCGGATTTTGCGTTCGATTTCCACTAAATATATATCATTTTTTAAGATTCATAACAATCCTAAACTATTCTTTAAAAAAACATTACTAACAATACCTAATGGAATCACGTTAACGAACGTTTTAATGATTCCACCAAGAGATGGTTCAGGAATAGTCGAACAGTGGATTCTAACCTACGACGACACAGTTCTCAGATCTTATGTTGTTTAAGATCCATTGGTTTTATTTGTAACCTTCTCTCGCTTCATTTAAAGCTTGTGTTAATGATTTAACTACTATAGATTGACATAATATACTCCTAGCAATCTAGAATACTATATGGATATTTAATAAAAAGCAAACATTTGTGGATAAGAGATAGGAAAACTTGCAAGAGGTATATTTACAAAGCTGCTCCCTAATATCTGTATCGAAATGTTCTGGAATTCTAGAGGGTTCGGCTAAATATAGCACTGTTATGTTTTGCACTCACCCGCTGTACTGGATTTTGTTTATCAAAAGGTTAGCCCATTTGGCCTTGCATACTTACATATTTAAATGTTAAACTTACATATGAAACAGAACGGAAATTGGCTTATTCTTTTTTATTAACTTGACCTAATGCAGGTAATAAATTTACAAAATGATTTTTATTCACTTAATTTATTAAGAAACCCTAGATTTCCTAGTTTTGTTCTTAGATAAAGTAGATTTTTTCATTTGATGATGATTACACCAATTTCTTATTAAAGAACAAGGTTAAACGATCAATAATAAATGGGATATATGTGTATAATGGATGTGGTTTGTATTGTATTAATATTACAACACTGCATAATTATTAACTTTCTTTGTTTGTTATTAAAGTAATATTAAAAATAAATATATTTAGCTACATTAGAATTATTCGACTTGTTTCTTTTTATTGTAATTTAATAAACACCACGGGTCCGTCTTTCGGTTGGCCGGCGGTGAGAAAAGAGGCAATGCTACCATACCACACACGGTACCAGTCGAAATTGTCTCAAATCACTAACCTGTCTAGAACTATACTCATGTGCCTGTGAAGGTTCGTTTTAAGATCTCGCCGCGTATACTGATGCTGTATGGGCGGCGGTGCTGGAGGAGGAGCACCCATCGGTGTTCGTTTCCCAATGAGCACCTTTAACTCGGCCATCAGTTTTTGCACCATGCGTACACGACCTTTCTTGACCGCACACCTTATACTAGTGAAGCAGAATCCTTAATCGACTACCGCCGTGCCAAGAGCCGTTGGTGAGGGGGTTGCATCGAGGAGTGACGTCTCTGTTGCACGTGATGTATGTTCAATTATCGATATCGATACATACGGGCGTCTTTACAATGCGCAAGCGGGATACGCACTGTCCGCTCGCGTCCGACGCTTTGACCTCGCCTCTTTTTATAAGTACGCGATGAGCGCGCAAGGTAGTGTGTAAGAGACAAAAAAAAATCGCGTTTATATTTAGGCAGCAAAGTGCTACACCCGCGGTTATAGTCGTACAGAAAAAATATTATCGTGATTGCCAGGTTATTATCCAAATAATGACTTGCAACTTGTTCACTAATTTCAGATAGTTGTACGAAACAATTGGTTAATTAGCACTGAAACATAATGTAGGTCGATTGCAGCGCGCATCACAAAGGTTGCCCGCACGAAATAGGGTCATGCGAGTATTGTTCGAGTGTACCAGCGAGAGTCGAGTCGTAAATGGGCCACTCACACTTCCGATCTCAAATTTGTCCAAGGACAAATGAGGGGTATGTAAACTCAAATGTTAGAATAATTTCATTGTTACGCAGGAAACTGTAAGTCTTGTCCGATGGTAAAATGCAACAAATAATTTTGTTAAGAGATTTCTTGGATAATTTTAAACAAAAACAAGGGCGATAGTTTCTGCTACGAAATATTCGACTTTGAACGTGAATTGTGAAACAAGAAGGTTCACGGAGAGGTAGAAATAGCCACCACCTGACACCGACGATACAGGAAGTGTGCGCGGACTGTTAAACGACAACAATCCGACAAGAGGGCAGGATGAACGGCTTAAGAAAGATCTATTTATTTATTATTATATATTAAGTATACATTAGTACAATTTGCCGTTAGTGACGTTTTAAGATGGCCGTGACAAAATTTATATGTAAATTTTGTTGTCGTCTCGTTAGCAAAATTATTTGTTAGACATTCCTTTAGATTTTGAAATTAAAATAAGATACAATATTGCAGTTAGGGGTAATATTTGTTTGGGTGTTTTTTATAATTAAAATCCAAATCAATTACAGAAAAATATTACAAAATTCATAAACGTTTATTGATTTTTTTAAATGTTAGCAGTGCATCCCGTTAACCACTCAAATTAAGCTTAAGATGCTCCACTGCAAATGGTCCACGACAATAGTTGACGCTCAAATACGTATGTACCTTGCACGTTATTACGCTGATGCTCATTATTACAACGGTTTCTAAATTAATATTCCACATACCAACAAGGAAGGGAAATGTTAATTTCGTGGCAGTGCAAAAATTCGTAACAATTTAAGAATCTGACCGATTTTCGTAATCGTATGTCTGCATAGTGCATAGACAACTAAGTTGCGTATCGAAGAATGAAGGAGTAAATACTTATCAGCATTCAGCAACAAATGTCGATTGTGTAACAATGACACAATTTCCATAAATTAAATTGACCATTTCAGGTTTCGAACTGACTAAAGCACCGAGCCCCGCTAACGTACTTTCTCTAACTTGGAATCAAACGCGATGGAGATTGAATCGGGATTATCGGAGCGTAATCGACAGACACCGAGACTAATGTTTCCGACTTTTAACACAATGCGAAGTGGGTGTCTCACAAGATTAACTTGCGTGTTTGTAAACTGTGTTTACGACGGATGAGTGCTTAATGAAAATAATATTATTAACTTAATTGATTTCTAAAATTAAATGTTTTCAACTTGACTCTGTATTACTTTAAAGGTTTTTATTTTTGCTTTCGTATATTTTAGAGATGATATTCAATAAATTTTAATTCATAATTATTATTAATTTTCCACGAATTTAAATTAAATTAATTTAAATTCGTGGATTTCATGCATACTTGGCAGCCTGATATAAAATGAATGGTGTCATGTAAACAAGTTCACCAGTGAACACCGCAGAGAACCACAAACAAAAATTCTAAAAAGCATGTCGTGTTTAGAAAGATACCTAAACGATACCACAATGTTGTGTTATTAGTATGGACACGTTCCAATTCATAAATAAATAAAAAGCTTTAGGTTTGAGGACGCGGAAGCTTGACCTAGTTTCACGTACTAGGGGGGCATTTCGTTCGATTGGTGAATGATACTTACAGATGGTTTTTCAATCTGTCCTCCAGCTTTATCGATCTAGATGACTATGGGTGTTAGATAGTTTACTATTGTGGTCACTTGCCCGGGTTTTTTGTGATCCGAATTTGCGAATACGTCCACCGCACACCGGGGTCGCATAAACACTGGAGTGTGCGCGCGAGCGTCCCGCTTCCCTATTCCCGACGTCCTTGCGTGAATGGGGCGGCTTCATAGGGTGGCGGCGCCATGGCAGCACGTAGTGGTGAAGCGTCAATCAATATGCGAGATGTGATCCCCTGTTAATCGGTTAACACTCGGGCGTCAGTTATCGCAACTCGTTCGGTCTCGAAATGTTTATATATTTAATGTTACATAAAGCTGATCACTTGTCAAGTATGGAATATCGATTTAATGAGTACTTATTAGTTAGTGTGAAGTTTTAATTATAAAAAATATTTTTCTTCAAAACTAAAAGAAATATTTATGGATTCATGAATAACAAATACCCATAATATATGTGTAGGAGCAAAGTCAATGTTAAAAGGACTTGCTCAGCTGACTTAAAACTTATAGCATCATGCTTGACTGATCATTACACATATAGGTTGGATTGCAAAAAGATACTGTTCCACCAATTGTTTAAAGATTTTGTTTTTATAAACCTAAAATAATATATACATGTGTATATAATATACATCAACAAAATCTAGGGATATTTTATTCTGTAATTATTCTTAACTTTACTATTTGTTTTTAAGAAAAGTTAATATATGGATTTTGAACATTGTAAAAAATTTAAAGGAACGTAACAAACAAAAAAGCGCGGGAATTAAAATGCTGCAGCGGAGACGATTTATAACTGCGTTACTAATTTAGGGCTAAGCTTAATGCTATATGTAAATTTTTCGATTGTCTCTTGATAATATTATGCAACGTCGATATTAAACTAGAGAATCAAAGTTAAAGGTCCTGGCGCTATCCAACGCTTTACATCAATCAAAGTGTGATTCTGAAGTTGTGGTCACGTATCATCTCACTAGAGATTATCTATCACAGTGAAGAATATCGTATTACGACCTGATCTTAGGGCGATGCAAGTAATATTAAAGTTCTAGTTTCAATTAAGTCGAATTTAATTCTCGAACACCGCTTCTTGTTGCATGTCTACTTTCGTCTGTGATAGTGCGAGGCGACTTATTTGAGCTCGGGAACATTTGTTATGTAATCCAAATGGTCAACGGTGCTTTCATAGTCAATCGACTCCAAGAGATATTCTTGAACATATTGCAGCGAAGGTCTTTAAATAATTTTCCTTCAAGATAACGACAGAATATCTTTTTTAAATAAATATTTAAAAAGAAGCTGATACTTCACCAAAATTTTAACAAGGCTTAATTTTCACGATTTTAAAGGACACATTTTAATTTCTAAAACTAATTCATTTCTTTTTGGAGCATTTATTTATTTACATACGGTCCGTTCGCCTAATCCAGCTAACGTATTGCATAGTATTGTCATCAGATTTGCAAACTTTTGTAAAGCTTCAAATCAAATGGACAGTGGGATGTAAAATGTGAACTATATTAAGATTTTCATTCTAGACAATAACAGATATTTAATACCATTGATGTTTATTTTGTGTAAAAATTAAGAGGCTTCATTATATGTCAAGCGTGATAAACGTACAGATACAGATCATCAGATTTAGCTTTTGCGATGACCGCTCAAAATCTAAGTATATATTAATGAGGCCAGTGCAAACAAATTTGAATATCAAATGAAGAATCAGGAAAGAAACCCACTTTTAGAACACGTTACAATGTTTTATTATTTATAATTTATTTTATCCTTGTTGACTTGCAGAGAAACCTGTTTCCATGGATTTTTGTTTTAATCGAATAATTGGGGAGGAAATGTATAAATATTTTTTGAGAACTAAGATGCAAAATGTCCCAAAGATGAGTGATTGGTTTTTTTGGTTCTATTGCTGCGAAACCATTGCACCAGTCAAAAAAAACTAGTCATGCAGAACATGACTAAAATTTCGCTATTTAGACATCTGCCTTAGATAGGTATTTTACCGAGGAAGCGACGTGATCCGTTTTAGATTTAGCCGACTCATCACTTGCTACAATTTAATATAAACATAGAAAGTAAAAAAACAAGAACTATTTGACTTGAAAAGGCACGCCTAACGGATAGTGTAAACGCATTGAGGAAACAAAATCGAAGTAAGAAAAGCACGGTAAAGCCAGATAGATGCGCAACTAGATTTACGTATGCACATCGGTGCAGAGCGCACATGCAATAGGCGTTGCGCAAAATTAAGCGACGCAATTTTTATCCCCGCCACCATAGTTATCCTTTTCAACTTTCTATCTAGTATTTACCGCAATAAACAGAGAAAAAATGCGACGGTGAGCGTGATAAGATCGGTTTCGAGAAAATTCTAGAAAAAATGGAAGCGATCGCTGGTCGACTGCAGACGCCTCTTGAAATACTATAAAAACGTCGACTACCTGCTTTATCGATCGGTTCGTTTGGACTCGCACGCTAATGAACTCATCATGGACATCATAATAATAATAAGATATCTATTGTATAAACTTAGTCTTACCTGTATTTTGAAGCGCTTTTCTATGCAATTGGTGTATGTACCGATAAACATGTTAGTAAATAATAATGATAAAGATTATTAAAATCTTTTTGGGTGTTTCATTGTTTCATACAGATGACCATTGACATTGTGAAAGAGTTATTTAAATATTCACTAACATTTCTAATAATGATTCAAATAAATGGCGAAATTCAAATAACTATTTCAAATAATGAAAACGATGAAATTAGTACGGGTAATGGGTCGAATTATTACCGGTAATGAGGCAAATCACAAATCTAGATGGTACCGACGCGATATGACATAACAGTGCGTATGCGCATGAAATACGTACCAACGATGCGTTACACAAGCCCACATAACCAGCGTACTACATGGACTATCTTCCGTCGCACTGACGCAACGGTGCAGAGAACGGACGCGCGACGGTTGCCAGTGTGAGCTGACTGACTAAACTTCTTGGGCTAACCGATAATGAAATTTACAATTTAAAAAATATTGTAATTCGTTAAAAATTGTCTTTCCCTATTTTTTTGGGAAAGTCTGAGTGGAACTGACTGAGAAAATGTTGCCTTTCTTCTTTTTAAAATTGAGCCATGATGAAAACGGATTAAGTTAGAACGAATTGTTTTGTTTATGCGTCCCACATTGTTATTCGAAACTAACTATCGAAGGATTTAATAAATACATGATGATGACATAGCAAATTAGCTATAAGCTGCATTAAAGTACTAGTTTTAAGTTTATAAACATACCATTAGTGGGCATAAAGATTGTAGATACATAATTTGGCGTATATAATATAGAAAATTAAGTTAGGCTTGAAGATCAGACATAAATAATTTAAAATTAAAATTTGTATGTAATGATAATTCTACACATAAGTGTAACATATATAAAACAAAAACAGAGAGCAAATGAAACCATTGATGATATCGTTTATGAAACGTTAAAGTGCGTGAAAAGAATGAACATTTTATAAATGGTCAGGCACACCTTCAAGATTTATATACTCGTAAATACACTATATGATTTCTTTATTAATCTTAAAATGTACATTAACATTATAACGACTCAAACAAAACAATACGCGGCATAAAATCTGAACCTATTATGTTACCAGTTTTAGTAAAATCGTAAAAACTGTTGTTGTTTATTTTATTATATTTAGAGAGGCAAATGAGCACAGAGATCACCTGATCGCTGGTCAGCAATAACTATGGCGCATGATATCCACATCCATCTACAACATACTACGCCAAAGAATTCAAGATGCCCATCCATTGTCCACAGGACTGAGATGAAATTCCGCGCCAGGTGTATGAGGCAAGAAGAAACAAGTCAAGACGAGGTGAAAATTGAAGAGCGAGTGTGCTTTGTTGTGGGTACCGCTTCCAGCCAAGGAAATAGAGATAGAATAGGAACGAAAACTCTCTGACACCTTCACACCACACCACTATGTGTATATATATATATACACATATATATATATACATATATATATATATATATATATACAAAAATATATATAGATGGAGGGTCAACTCGACGAAAACGTAGTCGTGGCGTGTTCTCGTCGTACGGAATCGAGACGGGATCTTGTGATGAGGAATCGTTTTGCAGTGTCTTTCAAGACGAGCTTCATGTTCTTTACCAATAATCCCAGTTCCTCCGATCCCTATCCGATGCCTCGGATCCCTACTTACCAATTTCACGCTGGGATTTTGTGAGGTCCTGTATCTATCGCTCTTACACAGTAAATGAGACTATCGACGCGTAATAACGTGCTGCAAATGTAACAAATGTTGGATAATGTTTTCATGTTATTGTTTTAATTTTGATCATGTCTTACACGAAACCATGCTTAAAATTAGTATGGAGATATAGTAAATGATTTCTATCAAATGAAATTTGAAATTCAAACTTGGAGACGTGACATGATGATACTGATAAAATTACAGAAACATGACAAGTACGGGCCGCTGAAAGTATCTCCGGTTGAGATTGATACGGCGATAAAATCAGAAAACGTGCCATCGATATTATCAACAGATAGTTGGGTAAGATGATATAAACGAACACTGCGGTTGCATTCGTGTTACGTAATTGCAATAAAAACTTTGTCCTTTACGATGTAATGTAAACATGAAAGAACAGGGCGGACGATGTCGCGCGGCGACTGTATAAAATTAAACTGAGTGAAATCGACGGATATTAGTGGACAGCCATTAGCGTGAAATGAAATAAACAAGAGGAATTAGCGGCGGCCAATAGCCTGAGCAATCTGACCGCAAGGGAACGGGCGCCAACGTCACTTTCCCTTTTCTTCTCGTGAAAGCGATGACGGTCAGCAAAACAAAGCAATATTTAGCATCCCCGACCCATCGCAGCGAGTCATTGAGAAAGTCAAACTATTCATAAAATTTACGTTACGAATCTAATGAAGCCAGTGTATATAATTAAAAACTAATGTTTGTATATATGACTTAACACATTTATTCATAACTTAAAAGTGTGTGTAATGTATATTGAGATTGTTTGTTAATTTAATATTCATATTTAAATATTTGTTGGCTACTAGGCTATATGAAATTTAACAGTCGTTTTAAACACGTACAACATTTATATATACAGAGTATTATACTGCCAGTAAATAGTACGTCAATTAGAATTAGAAGAAACGTCAAAAGATTGTGTGCGTTAATAATTGCAATCGTTAGGGATGCTATCTAGAAACACCGCCAATCACTGCGCCAAGTCGGTCATTGCAATCGGTTCAGTTCCATCTTGATTTAGTGATGTTTGACAGATGTAGACATTTCAAAAAACTTATACAAGAAATTACTTAAAATTTTATGAATTGTTATTTTGGTCTTTAGTCGTTTATAAAAGGTCAAAAATATGAGCAAGATGCTGAAATAAGTATTTATTTAATAGAAGAGTTCATAAATAGTTTTATCATTAATAAACAGAGATTTGTCTACTTCTAAACCATATTATAAAATTTCAAGATGATGCAAAACCATCATTATTTTAGAAATATAGTGCTTTAGTATTGGGATGATTATCCAAAGAATAGTTGACTGATTTGTTTTACATAAAAAAATATTTACAAACAAATTGTAAACAAGTTTATCAAATGTCCAAAAATATATTGCGATATCAGTTTAAAACACTCTTGAAAAGGTTAACGCGGGCGTGGGCATTAGAGAATTCTGTTCTCAAGGTTAGAGAAGTCGAGGAGAATGGATGTCTGCTGCAAGTAAAGCAGATAGAGCGATTGTTAATTGCATTTATTAAGCACGTGTGAAACATACAGTTGCATAACATACATACCTCTATAATGACAACAAGATCATTTTTGACGCGTACATTCATTGTCAGTATGCTCGCAATATTTAATTTCGCGAAAGATAATTATAGTTGATTGTGTGTTAGTAAGGTTATTAAAGAATCTAAGCGTAACACAGAACACCCGATATTAAGATGACTGCAATCTATAAAACTTCGATCCATCCTCAACAAAGAATGTTATAATAATCTTACCAATATAAATGTAATATATAAGTATATATGTATATATATATATATATATACACACATATATATATATATATATATATATATATATAAAAGTATATATATACAGTGGAGTTCGTATAATTAGAAACACTACCAACGGTCCTTGACATTATGTACGATACTTCACCGCAATCGTTTTTATTTTGAAATTAAACAATAAAAATAGGACAACAATATGTTCATCACTGATTTATCATTTATTAGAAAAACAATATAAATCCCATTACACAAGTGAAGTTTCAATATTACATTACGGACAAACATTTAAGTCAGTTTTAAGGTATAAACAATAATGGTCAACTAATTAGAAACAACAACAAAAAAGTATAATATTTTTTGAAGTATTAGTAATTAGTATTGTTATTTACGAAATAGCTACTATCCACAGCCTACCAATAGTTATAATTAATATTTAGTGGCGTATCCCTTATTTTCAATAACAGCACTGATTAAATCAATTTCATACATTATTCTAGGGGGATAGAACTCCATGCTTCAACAAATGCTTCACATAGTTCGTTTCGACTGGTGTTACGTTTGTTTGAGACTTTTTATTTAAAAATATACCAGAGATTTCTATCGGGTTTAAATCCGGACTAGTTGCTGGCTAGTCTAAAACGGATATACGAGGTTCGCTAAGGAAACATTTGACGCTATTAGCCGTGTGTTGTCATGCTGAAAGATCCAGGTTACAGGCAAATGATCGTCCGAGTAGGGAATCATTGTGTGCTCTAAGATATTTTTGTATTGCCATTGATCCATTGTACCTTCAATCTTCTGAGCTGGCCTGGTATGTGGAGTTACATCCGCAAAAACACCCCCAAACTTTAATGTTACCGCCACCGTGCTTGACTATACTCCTTGTGTATTTATAATTAAAAGATTTGTTTACAGGACGTCTAACATACGCTTTCCATCAGAATTTACCATATTTATTTTTGTTTCATCTGATAATCACACTTTTTTCCATTCTCGTAGCGTCCAATTAACATATTTTTTAGCGAATAATAATCGCTTCTTTCGGTGTTGCTTGGTAAGAAGCGGTACCTTTCGAGAGATTCTTCCAAACAATTAAGCTTCCACTAATCTTCGGCGTATCAGTCAGACGAGATGTTTCTCGGGTCATCAGGCGAAAAAACTTCATTTTTAATCTGGTTGGAGCCTTTACTTGGGTCTCTTTTAGCAACACGACTGATTAGTGTATCTTCTCTGGGAGAGGTTTTTCTTGGTCGAGCCTTTCTCAGAACATTTTCAACAGTTCCATGTGTTTTATAATGATCAATTGCATTAAAAACTTTCTTAACAGAACAATTTAAATGCTCAGTTATTCTTCTGTACGCCCACTTATGATCTAATTGTAAATTAACAATTATTTGCCTAGTTGACGCGTCACAACTTTTATATTTGCCCATTTTGAACAAAATAAAATTCAGATTAAATTTTGAATAATAGAAAAAGCCAAGAAACAAATGTTATTCTCCAATTTAAAAAAAGAACGTGCTATGGATTCTTTTTTAAAATGTTTCTATTTAGGCGTCCAAGCTACCAGTAACAGAAAATAAACTCCTACATGTGTAAGACTCATTTTGTAATTAAAAGTAAGATATGTATTATATTTTATGCATTTAATGAGTTTTTTATTTGTGTGGCTATAATATTGCATGATTATTAATTATTAAAAATATACGTGTATAACTACGAATCTAGCTTTGATTCGTAATTAAAGATTAGCAATGCACATGAAGATCTTTTCCAAAAATATGTCTTATAATTTGTAGCTCGGGTTATAATTCGACGGTAGATTGCGACACGGCCTCACGCCGTACGTAGTATAAAATTTCTTAATCTGCTAGAACACAAAAACACCTATTTATTAATATATAAGACATTCATTTATCACATTGCGGCCTTGCCACTTTAATTTCTTTATGTTGCTAGACCGGTGGGTAGAGCGCTGTTTAATTGAATACTCCAAATTTGACCTTGCTCTAGCAATTTAACATTTGCTTTGCTATCTATGTACGTCCAAGTCGATAATCGTAAACAAATAACTTAGATTTCTCAATTATTTTAAAGCGTATGTTAAAATAATATTTACATTATACAATTGTATAAAGTCATCTAATTTTAAGTTAATAAAATAATCCGAGTTATTTTTTATATGACTATAATTTTTCAAGCTATTACTAGTCACAATAATATAGAACCGACTACAAAACTAGACCACCTGGTAAAAATATAAAGGCCATTTAACCTATTAACAAATAAGTTGGATGACGTCACTTAACCTTCAAACTGTTTCCATAAACAAAAAATATACAAATCAAAACATCGTTATTTCTAAAACTCAGACGATCGACAATCATTATGAAACTATCATCACCGGCACATAAACTCACCCGATAAAGTTTTTAATGAAGCAATATACCGCGACAAGGGTCGCGTCGCTGAGGCCCAGGTCGGGCTGTATGCGGGGCAGCGGCAGCGGCAGCCCCGGCGCGGGGTCGTGCGGCATGGCCGCGCTCATGGCGGCGCGCGGCCGCGGCACTGCGGGCGGATGGGCCACCGCATGCCAGCCGGCAGCACGCCGCCCCACGCCGCGACTATCGATCGTGGCTAACTACGCGCCTGCGCGCTCTTAAACGTCCAGCATCAGGAACGCGAGGTACATCACGAGGAAGAACCACGGACAGAACAGGTACATGCATACGGACATCGTGCGGTCAATGTATTGTTTTTTTTTTGTTTTAGATCTAACTATCGATCGCTCGGGGAGAGTTCAGTGATCGATGTGGTTGTTAATGGATCGCGCGTGCGTCTGTCGGCGCGGCGGCACTCGGACTGGACGCGCTCGCGCCGCATGCTCGCCTGCTCGCCCGGTGCCCGCTCACCACACCACCGAGCACCGATGCCCATACGCTCGTACTCGCGGTACACGCAGCCCGACTTTATGCCACCTTAGTTCACGTACAGAGGATGCTATGCTGTAACGCACAAATCCGTGTACCAAAACATATTTTATATTTTTTTTTATTTGCCTTATAATCCGAACTGAATAAATGAAAACAAATTGTACTAAATAGAGAGGGTACAAAATTTTCCGAATATTAAATTCACTATGGGACGATTATTAAAGTAGACATAAATGCCTTAAAAGCTGTGTAAAATAAAATAATAAAGATTACGTTGAATGCAAAATCTAGAATTTTATATATAAATAATTTATATATTTTATAAAAAAATAATTTTACTAGATAACAAAACAAAATAATGTCATATCTATCTTATAAACCATATACTTTAATTGATGATGAAAATATGTATGATCTAATTATAGAATTTAAATTTATTATGAAATATTTATTATATTATATTAAAAAAAGAATCATAAATAGAAACTATTCAAACATGTAGCCGGCAGGAAGTAGCGACTGGCCACATGGAAACCGATCCCCAAATAGTAGAACCACGGTCAACGTCCTCGTCGCGGACTGACAGAGCGTTCCGTCAAGTGGTCATGACAAAAAAATACACCATAATCCATTGAGAAGCAGCGAAATGACGCAAAACGCTTTTTGCCATCTTCATAACCAGTGGTTGGAGCTCGTCTAATGAACTTTTAAGACTTCTGAGATAGTTACGAACATCGGCGACATATTGCGTTTCATCTAGAGAGGGCGTTGATCCCAACCTTGCTACTGTATACAGTATTTTCATACATCTCGCGTTACCGTTTTTTTTAAAGCCAATCACTCGGAAATTATGTCGTTAACGATGGCCAAAATTTACTTGAAGCGTATACGAGGCATTGATGGTGAGTTGAGAGATAAGATCCGTTGTCAATTTTTATAATTATCCTATTCTAAAATTAGATCAAATTAAAATAATTGAATTAAATCAGAAAAATTAAATTATTTTTGACAATGTATGTTTATTATATGTATATTGTATATATGTGAAAAAGAGAACAGACTATTAAATAATAAAATTTATTGACAGCCTGTAGTTTCTTGTGCAACTTTTTGCCATAGAAAATTTTTTTTTTACAGAATAGGTGGCAAACGTAAAGCAGTTCACCTGATGGTGAGTGGATGACCGCCGCCCATAGACGTCCGCACACAACGCAACAAGAGGAGTCGCACATGCCCTGCCAGTCTTTAAGAAAGGTGTGGAATCGAAGATGTCCCAAAGTCCATTATTTACCAAGTGATAGTAGAGTATAAATGTCCAAGGAGCCGGTTTTTATCTATTATTTCAATAGATAATTTTAACGTTGACTTGACAGTGTTACAGACACATTGTGCCTAGTTACTAACTGCAGCATGAATGAGTCGCCTCGCCTGGGGAGCAGCTGTGTTTTTTAGTGAGTGAGTGTAGAGAGAATCCAGGCACCCGATTACAGATAACAATGCATTGTCAGGCGTGGCAACTTGAATGCATATGTATTGAATCTTTGTTGAGTATCATTGTAGATATTATAGGCCCCAGTCAACACTAACGATTAGGTAAAATCACTCTGAACTGAACGTGTTCGTTTTTCACTCATAAAACAATACAAAAAAAACTTAGTAACGATAGTCATTATAATAATTACAAAGATAATTCAATAGTAAGGATAAATATCGCAAAAAAAATATTACTATCGTCAAAGAAGTGTTAAATGGAATACAGCAACAACAAAGATAAGATTCGTGGAAATTCCAGACTCCCCTACAGAGTCCTGTTGTGTTTCTGAGAACATAGACATACGCGAGAAGTACTGTTTCATAAAACGCAGTCATCCTTCTTAGGAAGATGATAATGTTAAACATATTTTTTTGCTTTAAAACTAAATTTAACAAGGGTGGAGCCACGTTGCGACCAATTGCAAAATATTGGCATGAAATATGCACAAGACATGGTGAGTGTAGTGAACCGGATACACAATTCTTCTTCTTCCTCGTTCCCTCACTGCTGCGGATCGCGACCACGAACAATCAGTCTACATTGAGTGCGGTCATATGTGGAGTGGACCACACGGACCATGCTACCGCCCATTTTGCCTAAAATAATCTGCTTCTCCAGACCGTGCTTTGAAAACCGCATAACGTGTCCAAAGGGCTCTTTGTCGGCGAATTGCGGAGGGGAGTGTGATTTTTAGCTCTTTTAGCACAGACCCATTGGTTCCCATGCCAGTCCAAGGTACTCGTAAGTAACATTCGCCGATAACAAATACTCAATTACCGGTAACGAAATAATCCATGTCAGCCCTCACGGGCGATATCACATGTGCACCATGAATTTATATTCCGTATAAAGAGATGTTAGTGTCTATAGGCCCCCATTCATCTCGTATCAGGATGAACTGTTTTCTTGTTTGTCACCCTAGTTGATCTTTATGACAATTGTATAAAAAGTCATTGGCCTTAAAATATATATATTTCTTATAATTCTACAGTATTATTGATTTAAATAAAGGGTATCTTGAACAGGAAACATTACAATAATAAAAAATGAATCAAATAACAATAACAACATAACAAACTATACATTTTGTTTATTTTAAACAATTTGTATTGGTCGTTCCCCTGGCATTTGATACTTTTAAATAAAAATCATAAAGATTTGAAATACACAGAGAAAGTTGTATTTAAAATAACGGACGTAAGAGACGCACGGGCTTATTGTAGAGGAAGCTCAATTTTCGCAATATGCACGATTTTTTTTTGCAATATTTGACACACGAGCCCAAGTTCCTATACGTTCTGATTATGCGTGTACTGCAGATGAAAACTTGGTAACCAGCCACTGGTAATGTAGATATTTATTCTATTTTTTACTTATATTATATTTCCTATTAATTTACTACCTATTTCAATTAAAGTAAACGTCCAGCTCATATTGATCTCGTCAGCAAGAAATTATTATCCAATAGCAAGCATCAGTCATGATCTGAGGAGGGTTAAAATTTCTGCATCTTGACATCTAATCCAATGTCAACTTCTAAACTTAGGCCTTCCCCGTAGATTTTCCTTATCTCAGGTACTAAAGGTAGATTCCACATTACAATTACTTTCTAGTTGATTCATGAATGAACCAAAAACCTACACGCTACACGGCCCTAGGACTATTAAACTAAGTTAACCACTGCGTAATCTTTGTGATTAAATTCGTTTATTATTTTTACTAATATATTTCCGTGAATAAACTATACTAGTCAGTTATATTACATAGATATATTTCCCTAATATTTAACTGATACGCCATAACGTCATGTGTTTGTAATAGCGTGCCGGTAGAAAATGAACGGGCCACGTTTGCAACCAGCCCCATAGTGTCTCGGCGCATGGCTGCGTTGACGCAATCCGACCCAGTTGCGTGAAGCCGTCCGCCTTCTTACTGGATATACGTAAATAATCGTTTCGCTTGCTTTATTACGTTGTAAGATCAAAGAAATACGATTTCGAAATAGAGGCAATGTGATGCTTTCTTTTAAATATTTGAAAAAGCTAAAATGATAATAGTTTATTTTGTTTAAAAAAAAAAGTGTTTCGTGCAATAATTGTACTAGAAACAATATAAAAAGTCTATCGTATATATAGTCACTCATGGCTATCTAAAGAAATTGAAACCTAATAACGTAATGGTCTAATTGCTTTCGGACCTATAACTTAAACATTCATATCATATTTATTTGATTATTTCTAATTTCGAACGGAGATGTCGAACTTATTTATAGATAACAAAAAAATAGCACAATATATCACAGAAGCGAAACCGCAAGTGTTCATCTATGCTTTAACTGCGGCTGCCGATGCCGCGTTTACGCAAGTGCAGACGGATGGCTGCTAGAGGCGGCCACGTGTACCGTAGTATACCGACGGTGTACTGTGTAGTAACGATACGTATGGCGCAAGCTTCCATCATTATCGTCATTACGAGCCGACGGCGTTGCGGCACCGAGGGGACCTGGGACTACAGCGCCACGCTTGCCGTTAACTTTATTGCTGTCATGTCAATCGGATCGACAGAACTGTTCTTATATTAATCGTTGTGCCTTGTTTTCATATTTCGTTTTAATAAATATTGGATCATATTAATTTGAAAAGTAAATTTTTAAATATACTTAATAACACTTAATTTTTCTGTACTATTCCGGATAATAATCATTGATCGCGATTTGTCAATAAAATGAGTGGGAAAAAAAAAATAATTCATTTTTATAAGTGGCTGTGATTGATGAACTGGATTTCATACACGCAAAGATGTCTCTTACGCGCGCGAGGTGTACTTTAAATTGCCACATCCTTGGTTTTTTCGATAGTTTCGCATCACTGAATCCATTGAAGTTGATTCAGCCATTGGGGAGGTTTGCAACGCACACACAAACACAAGTGTCTTTCAATATTTATTTTAACAATATTAGACAAACGAGCATACAGTTTATCTGATAGTAAGTGGTTACAGCGGCCCAATACATCTACTTACATACTCAATGAAGATTCAAGATGCACACACGTTGTCAACCCTGTGTTTTGGAGATGAAAAGCCTCAATACTTTTAATTTGTTCCCCGGTTCCCTGAACTTGACATGAGTGAACACTCTGTGAGGGTACTTCCTCGGCCGAGCCGACCCATTCATTGAGTACACATACAGTACAGTGAGAACTAGCAGCAACATTGATATTCTACAACTGTCGTATTATATGCAAGTATAAATTTGTTTGAAAATAACGTAACAATATTAAATTTTATTAGAATAATTAAGAATAGATTAAGTTGTATTGAATTTTGTAGACGTATTATTCGTGTCGTGTCGTAAAAATTGAAAGAATTTGCCATGAAAAGTTGGTGCGAAGTATCAGCCACAAGTTTAGTGCGAGTGTATAATTACAATTGAATAGTCAGGCAACTGTCTAGGAATGTGCCAGGCATATGAGCCTTGGGAAAGAATGCTACGAGTAGACTCGACACCGTATGAAGCGACCGTTCGCCGACGGTGTCACATTACAGATCGTAGGTACCTGATTGCAACGTTTGGTTTGGTCATTGAATCATCATATCACCCTTATTGTAACAAATCATTTTATATAATTCAGACATATCAATGTTCTTCGGTGACGATGATATTTCGCTACGGATTTAGATTTTATTGACAGTTATATATAATGCTACAATTAACTAATCTCGTGTTATTGCAATATGTCAGTGTTGATTGACGGAGAAATAATGCCCGTAAGCGATAGAAGTCTATTAGCTAACACACTTATTTAAAATTCTAACTGTGTCTACTAACAGTTATACTTTTATATTTAAAAGGTGTGGATAATATTTTGCGAATAAACTGATTCCTTTACGAAACGTTTACCAATGGTCACGTGCAAGTACGTCACGGTAAGAATGAAAGAGCAAAAACAAACCATGAACGTGACTCGATAGCTTATTTTGGAAAACAAACATTCATTAAATTAAACTTTTTAACAGGAATTTTAAAGTACAGACCCGAGACGAGAAGCCCCAATGTTTACACAAAAGATTCTTGCTACATTCAAGTGCACAGTTGTTTTCAAGTGCGACGTAATGACATCGGGAAGACAAACATCTGGAAAACCTTGTGAGCCGTTGTCCTTCTACACTCAGATCACACACACGCACCTATTATACTATTTAGTATGTTTTTTTAAACTTATATCTTAAAACGAAAATTACCAAATCAGAATATTAGAAGAATTTTTCAGAATGGATGAATTGACTGACACAGATTTATTATGTATACACCACGGTTATATTGCATAAACACAAATTCAGTGGTAGAGGTGCGCTGCAGAATGAATAGAATCAACCCGACCGAGGAAGGACCACGCCGTCACAGAATACCAGCTTGAAAGAGCAGCATGACAGCATAATACGAATACTGTCTTTCGTCTGGTGAGTGTAGGGATCTGGAGACCTTTATTACTAGTGACAAGGCGTTCCATCTCAGCCCTCAAGGGTGACGACACAGCGTCTGCATTCCTTTTCAAGAATTAATGTAGATGTCATGCACCATCAGCAGTCACTTACCATCAGGTGAACTGTGTGCTCGTTTGTTACTCTAAATGTAATAAAAAAAATCGGTAAAGTTCATTGTGTATCATTTCAAGTAATTACTAATTTTATTATTACGATATCTTCTGGTTATTACCAAATTAAATAGATATTGAAGCAAACTCTCGCGTAAATACAGAGACATTTATTTGTTGGTTGAAGATCGGAGGATGATGCACAAATATTCGTATTTCGTCGGCTGCTAATATAGCCCGGGCCCGGCACTAAGCTGTTAACGTTAATTTATAATGGCATAGACGTAAATAACATATTATTACAGATTATTTAAGATAAGGAAACGCTACTACAAGCCACGGACAGGAATTGCGTGCACTATGAATTAAGCGTACAATTGACTCGTGGGATGCCTATGAGAGCCGGGCTGCTTTCTGTGGGCGATTCTCTCACGCCAATGTTTATCTTCCGTCCGTAATTAAAGCGAGTATGCCCCGCGTCGGGCTTCTCGGTAGCACACCTAAATTTCCAAGACATTTCTGCGAAATCGACAACCGGGAAAATATCTTGAGATAAGTTTCAGTTACAGTGAAATCACCCTGAATGGTAATTTCTGCGAATATTTCTACAAAATAAAAAACAAGCAGTTACCTGGTAAATAGTCGAGGTTAAATTAATATCTAAAAGTCGTAAAGTGTAGAATACATATTTGTATTTCTTTGCTTACATATCAGAGAATTTCTTTTTACATTTCATTTACAGAAACTTTCTAGTAAAGTTAAAAATATAATAAACAGCTGTACTGTATATTTGAGTTAAAGTTAAAGTTATGTTTAACAAAATGCAAATCGAATTATACTTATTAAAATCAGGTGAATGACGTGCGCACCATTAAACCCGTCCAGAAACGATAACCAATATTTCAAATATTCTTAACTTATAACTGATATAGGAGTACAATGTACCACACAATTCTAGTATAAAGTAATTAAGACGTTTCAATAAATAATTCCAAAATTGCTTCTATGATTTCCTCTTCTTTCTACCAAGTTTATGTACAAGAATGTTCCTATAATTCCGAAATCTCATAAGCACTTAAGTTCTTTACTCTTATCTTCCAATGTTAAAACATTTTTTATTTAATATACTATTCTAGAATGTTACATATCCTTATTTAATTTAAAGTTTCATTAAATCATTAACACCTTTGTGTAAGGTTTTAATATTTTTAATGGCTGAAGTGTCCTATATAGTGTATGATTTTTTAATGCCAAATAGGTTGGTTCTGTTGCGGTGCAATCTCGAACAATAACAGATCGTTTACGAGTACGTGTTTCCTTTACGCGTCGGCAAGCGATAAATCACGGAATTACCGCCTTGTAGTTTGTAGTCTCCATTGTGATCATTAGTTAACCTCACGACAGATGCAGCTCTATTTCGGAACAATCACTAATTTCTGTCGGTCAAAAGGATGGAAAAGGTATTTATGAAAATGATTTAAATTAGTGTGTACCTGTCAAGGTGATTGCCATGGATTTGAAATACGTAAGAATTTCCCATTGAAGACACGAAATTCAGGAATTAAGTTACAAAAAAAAAGAACGTAAGAAGAAAAGTCAGATGACGTTCAAATTAAAATACAAAGAGAATTTGTTTTGCAAATAAAGTAATGATAGAAAAAAAAATGCAGTTTTTGCCATAATATCGATATCTTTTATGGTATTTTTTCTCTATGTAAGCGTGTTTAAATTACGCTTAAATAGAGAATATATATTCAGTTCAGCCTAGTATCCAATTGTTGTATTGGCTGAAGATAGAGGCCTCAAGTTCGGAAAGATTTGTCAAATAGACGACATAGGAGGAATTGTTATATACATTGTTACATAAACATACACAACGATACAGTGTTTATAGGTGTTTAGCTAAAACTCAGTACCGTTAATGATTACATCGCAATTAACAGTAAGTGGGCCTGTAATTAGACTAGTAGTTAGTATTAAAAAACAAAACATAAAATTTTAAAACATAGTTCGTAATACCTTGTTCAGTACCGTCAATTAATCCGCACCATATTATGCCGAAGCAGTGAAGGAAGGAGTTATCATGTAAGCTTTCCTAATTTACTCCATTACTATTTATTATCTCAATAGACAGGTAATAAATATGTTTCGTTACGGCTAATTGAGGTGGTTTCAATAACGCAACTGTTCTATAATTGTGTGCGGCTAATAAAACAAGTGCCAAGAGGAAAACTTCAATTACGGTATAATTCTAAGAAAAAGATAATGTGAATTTGGCACAAGGAAACAATGCAGAAGACTTAAGACTGTCACTGGGTATAACCGTGATTCTTCAGTTTAAGAGAAAGGGTATATTTACTCAATCAGATCGTAGAAACAAGGGTGACGGGAAAGAAGTCATTATTACAATCTGACCGGGCTGTGCCGCTTTCATAGACCGCTACTAGGACAGGAATATACGCACGCCAACTACTCACACAATATTCGCGCTCACATTAATAATAATTAATCAGTACAGCATAAATATAATTCACTTCATTATCATATCAACTGTCACTCATTCAACATTCACCTACAAATACTATAATAATTAGGAATGTACTGCAATTTTATTTGAAGTGACATTTAATCGATGAACGTTATATATTGTTAAATAAAAAAAGGCCAATTTTCTAATAGTTTAATAAAATAAAATCTAAGAGACCTAATCTCATGGATATTTAATAAAATAAAAATAAATATTTATATATGTATATTTATACTTCATTACATTTTTCGACGAATGGAAAGTGAATATTTTTTTTAAATGGGATAGTATATAGTATACAATTTTAAGTCGCAAACCAATTATCAGATCTAACAGTTGCACTAATCCACTTTTCTTTTACGTCTGTTGTTTGGTAAAATAAAAATATAATATTGACATTAGAAAACTATATCCTGATATAAATATTTATCGACTGGTCGATTTATCGACGCCCACAGAGAATACCTGCGTGACATAACTGCACAACGCTGCTGAGTTTTGTATGGTGATTTTATAGGGAACAAGAGACCCAGTTACAGCGGATGCGAGGCATTTCATTTCAGCCCTCAGGGGTGAAAACACATGTGTATCTTGAGAATGGATGTACATGTTTATGGACCGGAGTGATCACTTACCTAGATCACCACATTTATTAATTATGTGTTCATCGTTATCGTTGATGTAATACAAAAGCCAAATATTCTATAACACAAACTAGTAACTAATAGCTAATCTATAAGCCTATACACACGTAACTCGAATACACATAGGGCCCCCTTGACCCTATGTCTATTCAAGTTGTTTCAATCGATTCACGACTACTTGACAATGTAGTCGAACTGGTTGTTATGGCAACAGCAATATATTGCTTTACACGAAGCGTGAACACATTACGCTGATGCCACGCACAGTAAAATAGAAGTAATTAACTCGACCATAGATATTAAAATTGTATATTTAGTGACGTGTATTGTGGTTGACCGTAGACATATCGGTTACGCTAAGCGGCGCGCGACAGTGCAACAAATAAAAGGGCACGGCCCTCTGTAATCCGACCAATTAGTACACGCGTCAGTTTCAAAGTCAGTGTCTAAACAAGTCTTTGATCAAATGGGAACGTGCTAAACGAGCGACGCTTGCTAAAATCGTCGTCTCAAAAGGTTAATAACACTCGGCGACGTACAAGCGTTTTCCGAGAATATTCGGTGAGATATCTGTCAAACTCTATACGCTGTATCCTGAAATCTGACGATAAGCGGCTCGTATGCCGGTGTACATATATGATTCAATTACATAATAACTAACTAGCCATGTTTGTGTGGTTTGCTCATGTCTTGTTCTTATCTGATGATCGTTACATTTTTGAGTAATAATTGAAAATAGTAGTGGGATGGAGAGTGTTAGTAATTATTATTATTTTAGATTATAATTGTTTCGATAAAATATTAGCTTTTTCTCGATTTAAAGAATATCGGTTACAGATATATTTTATGTGCCACTTATAAGTATACTTTCTGGAACTGGCTACTTACAATAAAAAAAATAAAAAAGTTATTACGACTGGACATGGGCCGCTCTCCAAACATTGCAAGGCCCACGAAAAAAACGAAGTTCAAGGACAGTAATGAAATTAAGTTTAAATAACAGACTATATATCCCTTTTATTATAAACAAATTAAAATAAATATTGTTCATGGGGATACAGAGATATTTAAAAAATAAGATAATCATTTTAGGTTATATCATATGATTTTGCTGTCAATACACTGACACTTTAACATCATCATCAGCTTAAATATTATTTATATTAGTATACTTTATGACGTAGACCTAATTCGTAAATAGGGCTTATATGCTCATAAAAAAATCCATTAAAAAATGTTTTTTTTCTATAGATATTTCATTAATGTCCTTGAGAGCACGAGTAGCTGGGCCGAAAATGGCCCATGTCCTTTGCCAGGCTGTTATTTCTTTCTAAATGTTAAAAAAACTGTATTCTTTTAAATCAGTGAAAAGTTATTATTGTTGGGACATATTAGATTATGACAAAATTCATTCTGATTTGATACTCATATAGTGTATTATATGTAATAGTAAAAAAAAGTAATATTAAAATAGGTAAGACAGTGTTAATACTTAATTACTTCTTATGATAAGGTGCTAAACAAGTGTACGAAGTAATACGTACCATTTACAATACACGTCATATTTGTTCGTTTTTCAATGTATGTATATTTGGGACCAAAATTTACAAAATCGCCTGGTTGCACCTATTATTGGCATATGCATTGAATGTTGGTCATAGTCATAGTCTTAGATCCCGATGAGCGTCGCTTATATCCAGTGGGTCCAGATTTATAGTCAGCATCTACAATTAAAACTGGCATATATGTATGTCTTCCATCAGTCTCGAAAGGGTTAAGGCATCCATGTAGAAGGCCTATGTTCAGCAGTGGAGTATGGATAGGTTGTAATGATGATACAGATGTGGAAGAGTTAACCTCTTCTACATCTGTATCATCAGGTGTGTAAAATGGCAATGTGTAATCTCTGCGTCAAACCTAGAAGTAAGTATGGATGACACGCTAAACTTCATAATATTTTAACGTTTAGGTATGTCATTTTTTTAATATTTCAAATTCTATTAAAAGTATATTCGCTATTTTCCATTTCGCCATATTCGCAGAATAATTACCCAGAAAGAACGACCAGTTATTATTGTAAAATCTATTAAAAACTACAAATTTAGTCGATATAACAAAAAATATCACTTAGAGCTTCTTCACGAATCTTTAGCGCAACAGTAAAACAGTTCAAAATCGGTTGTTTATTCCAATACAATAAAGCAGCCATAAAAACAGCTTTTCAAAGCCAGATAGCCTGGTGAGAGGGAGGGATTCGAGGATCCAATTACAGGTACAAACGAGGCATTCCATATGAAATAAAAAACAGACATTGGTTGTGTCCTTGCCGTGCGCATATGATTGAAAATTTCAAGAAGTGCTGAGTGGCTCTCTTTAAAAAGAGGCCATGTCACAGCACTGTGGATCCATGGTTACTTTAATGAAAGTAATCCCAAAATAGCAATCACAAGCATGGTTGTCACTCTGCTCTGCTTAAACACACGGGTTATTTATGATATTAGAATAGAATATGAGATTGTGTCTGTTCGCATTATGAAATATTATCATGAGGATTTTTCGTATTATTTGATTTTACGATTTTTAACTAGTTACGGTATACCAGCTTGCATAATTTATGAATAAGGTCATAAAATGAGTACTTCATTTGGTGTCGACCTTTCATTTGTTTACATTATATATATACGAGATCGTAACAATTTGGGGATTGACAAAAGCCGCCACGAGATTGTACCTAGATTATTTTATGAATTTTCTAAAAATTTTTTCATGGACTGATCTATTGGAACGTTGTAATTCGACGATTTTGATATTTTTTAGAAACTCCTACAATAACGCAATATTTCTTTTTATGGTTTCATTAACAAACATGTAATGTTTACAGTTTATACACGAAAAACATGTTTATCCAACGATCCTTTTGCAAAATTTTTGCGGGAATATTTGCAACTCCTAAGAGCTTTAGAAGTTCTCGTAATGTTATCTAATTACGAAGACAACTTTTATTTCCATCACGTGCGCCGTCTAATGGCATAAACTAGGTAGTTTACCTTCTTTACTTTCTATTTTGATAGGTGTGGAGATTTTAATAAAGAAATAAAATACAATTAATTAAATACATTTAATTAATCAAACTAATATCAAACCTTTTAAGAATCTCTCTCGCGAAAGTGTTTAAATTCATGGATACATATAAAAACATTGGTTGAACGTCAAAATGGTAATTACAGCGGTTGCAAATTACCTTCATAAATTTAGCCGAAGACCAATAATCCTCATCAATGTACAAAACAGAAACGATTCAATACAAAAACTAAAGGGGAAAAAAAGCAAATACAAGACAGACCTCAAAGTTTTATCGCTATTCGCTACTTGGAAACAAGTGTATGCAATGACACGTGATATCTACGTTCAGAATACACAGTTGCCAAGGGTACATCGAGCGTGAAGGTAAGCAGCAAACGTTCAACATTTCGCCTCAACGGAATATACAAATTAACGTGTCTGAAGGCACCTCGTGAGAGGCCATCACGCCCCGCCGTTGTCTCGCTCTACAACCAGTAATTTTCAACTAAGTGTAATTTATCCCTAAACTGTAATTACGATTCAATTTGAAGCTGCGAATATTCTCTTATGGTACGCGATTTAAATTACAAGTCGAGCATGGCATTAACGATTTGTGCAATTCATTTCAAATACACATCGGAGAATGATAGTAAGGGTAAAGTTCAATCATTTTAGTTGTGGTCGGAAATAAACAAGAAGAATTATTTACAACAGTATGAATGATACTCGTAGATTTATCAATTATAAATGTCTATATATAACATAAAAAATTATCTCTCAACAAGCCGAGCACACTAGGTAAGCGTGTGATATATTACAAATAAAATTATTACCAAAATATACCAATTACAGCTTGCAGAAAATGAAGTACTAGGTTTTGTATAAACTGAAAAATCATTAGATTATCATTAGATTACAAATCGTAACGTAGTAGTATAGTACTACTACTATTTAAGATATAAAGCATCCAGGGGAAAGCTATGACATGCATATATATATATACATACATACACACACACAAACACACACATATACAACACTGGATCCACGGATGTCTACAATAGTTGCATACGAAATGAAAAGAGTCGAATACAAAAGGAAGTAGGCAATAAAACGGCTGCCAAGGAAATGCCACTGCACTATTGTCGTACATATATTTACTATATTATAACGATGATGGTTAACATTGAAATCAGATATTTTCTGGTTATCATCTGATAATAACCAAAAGATATTGCCGTGGTCAAAATCATCATCATATCTTTTTGATATTTGACACATTAACTTAAGACATTGATCATTTCCCGTACAAGTAACTGAGGTGTTTTCTAGATAAGTCTTTTGGCTTAATATCCTCCTTGACACTTCGATTATTGTGACCGGTGACAGTCGTTCAATACAATATCATTATGGTTCCTTGTCCATCATACCTACCTTTCTATAATACCTTTTTTATATTAAATTGTGGAGTAACAAACGAGCACACATTTCATCTGATGGCAAATGATTCCCGCTGTCCATGACATCTATAATTCGTCCTTGACAAGGAATCATCATGCGGATGCGTTGTCACCCTTGAGGAATGAGATGGAATACGTCGTCCACAGTAATAATGGTCTCCGGACCCCTACACTCACCAGACGAAACACAGCAGCATTATGCCGCTATTTTACACTGGTATTCTATGAGGGCGTGGTCCTACCCCGGTCGAGCTGACCCATACATTATGAAGCTAGAAACAAACTGCAGTGTAGCTGTAAAACTTACTTCTATATATATTCTACATATCTGCATCAAGAACTACTTCATTAATTGAAACAAAATCTGTTTGACTATCGCACAAACGCGCAAACACTTACGAACAGTCGAGGTGAGGGGTCTATGGTATAAAAATGCAATAATTTTATTTAGTTTAAGTAAGCGCTTTGTGTCTTGCACCATTTAAAATAGGTGTTTCTTTCAATTTCATAAGGCATCTGTCACTTTATCATTTACTATTTAAGTTCAAAAGGAATCACGCACTAAAGAAGCTTCTTGTCAACTTTCCGCTCGAATTTCCATAAATACTGAGACTAATCTTTGGCAACGTAACAACTATAAATAACTTTTGTATTGTAGCCAACAGTAGGAAGACTTCAGAGCGAGATGAACAACAGAATGCCCAGTTAAGCGTTCAAGCGTATTTGAAGATAATTTCAGTTTCGGCGAAACGAACAAAAAAATAATAATATTTTAAACAGAGAGACGTTTGAGTTATTCCATTCATTTTCATGATGGATGTTGTTGTTTAAATAATGTATATAATGGAGTGTTACTTTAATATCTGGTTGAGATGTTAGTTTGTCAGTACTATTGATGTGTTCACGTAAAAGACAAATTAACATAGGTAGAGCTCCACTGCGGTTTTTTTCTAGCTGCAGAATGAATGGGTCAACTCGACCGGGGACCACGCCATCATCAAATACCAGCATGAAATAGCTGCGTACTCCTGCTGTGTATCCTGTTCCTTTATTTCTGGTGATGAGACATTCCATCCCAGTCCTTAAGGGTGACAACGCATCTGCAGTATGATTCCAAATTTCAAATTCCATTATAATTTTTAAATTTAGCCACTGCGGTTTATTTTTGTTAAAAGATACTCTCCCCATCATAGTTAGTCAAACCTTACGTATTACGTGATAATGAATCCTTCTATTGACATTTTGCGTGAGATGTCCGCTGATATGATAAAATATCTTGAAAATAGATTTGAATAGGTTTTTAACTGGTCAAATCTATTTAGTTAGCGAGCTCATCGTTGCTGTGGTAATGTTATTATTTTAATAAATCCATGCACTACATCGGATCGGGGAACCGCAAGTAAGTGCGCCAATGCTTACGGTACTATAATGTACGCGCGCCGTTGACGTCACCTGGTAACAACCAGTGAATATTGCCGTGCTCAAAACCGACTAAGAGAATATAATCATCATTATTATCGTAATAAAAAATTAATAACATTTTTTTAGGCGTATCATAGGCATAAACTAAAGTTTCATAATTATAAATAGAATGTATAAGAGAGAAGTAATTAAAGTGAGATGTGGTGAGGTTATTATTCACCGTTAGAGAGTAATTATTATCAGTTTATGCGAAAGAAATAAGCGCGTTGCTTTTCTTCGCGGCTGGCCCGAGGGCGTCGTAAAAGGCTGTCTGACATCATCGCCAGATTACTCCTCATTGTTGTTATGCGGCGAATGCTTGTCGAAAGCCGCGATGTTTTATCGGTTATCATCCACCGGTAAGAATATTAAATCGGCTCGCCATGGACTTGTACTGTTTTGCATTGAATTTTGAAGTTCAATGCCACAGGCGTCCGATTACATGCGGTGATTCTAACGTTGCTTTCAATGCGAGCTGTTTTGTGGGCGGTGTTTAAACTATATTCAATTAACTTATTGTACTCTGTATATATTATAAATTTAATTTTTGATTAAAAAAGTAATCTATAATTAGTTTACAACGGTAAATAAATAACGACAATATATATATATATGAAGTATTAGTAGTCTAGAATTTTGACTAAACAAACTAGATTTCCCGAAGTAAGATCAAAAGGATGATTCATTTGGAAGGTCCTCAAACGGTGGTGGATACGTGGATTAAATGAAATGAGCCATTGTAATTTCCAACTTTGCTAAGGCCACACAGACGCCATAAAGACCAGGTTTTTACCATATTTCTTTACACTACCAAAATATAGACCCAGTGAGAAATTAAAAAAAGATTGACGAGCTTGAAATATGGTATGTGGGAGAGTAATGTTTGGATTATCGTGGATAGAATTTCTAAGCGACCAGTCCATCCTTCAAGAACTTGTTGTCAAAGACCGTCTGTCTTCCATTGTGCAATCTCGAATTTTACCTTCTTCGGTCCCAGCGTGGAGATGACTACGTAGAGTGTTAGGGGCAAAATTGCGGGATACAAAACACGAAGCAGATCACCTATGCATTCGACTGAATGGATTAAGGCTACCTGCAATGGCACACTAAATGGATACGTGGGACTGACATCGTGTAGAGAGAAAACACGACCATGACCGCTCTGGCAAGAATGTAGCGACTACGAAGAAAGAAAGACGATGTCAAAACATCTCAAGTGTCAATCTTGTAGGTATTTTAAATCAACATTATAAAAGTCTCATTTTTAACCCGTTGGGGGCAGCCTATGTAGCAAGTATTATTCATATTCCAACTTGAACTTGGGAGTAGAATTGTAGAGAATTGTTGTGAAACGTAGAGTAGAAAAAGTGACCAGGGGATATTCCTGTACTTCGAGCAGCACAAATGTTGCCGACTGACTTCTTTATACCTAAGTATTTTCAAAATGGAAGTACACTGATATATGCCGGCTGGGATCACAGTACCACTGTATACCGTAGATTTCGATAGGTTAGCTAGTAAAATATAGTAACTTGTTGACTTAACCGTACTGTAGCTGCGTAGCGAATTAAACATCAATATTTTCTCCAGAAGGCTCTCTCCTAGGCTTATGTGGTTACAATGAAGCAGTGAATCAGAATATCTAAACCAAAAGTCCACGTTTGTTGTTAGTGTTTACACAGTCACGTGGCGGTAAAAATAATTTTCTAAATCTGTCCGTGACGGCGGGCGCGGAGAGAAATTAGCATTAATTACGCCTTATAATGTTTGCTGCTTTAGAGGTGTTCGATTTTATTTCCATCCATATATAAGCCTATATATATTAGCATTCCTCCTATGTATGCCTCCTCTTTATGAAGTCTCCGCAACGTTGGTTTCATTTTATTATTAAAGTATCAATGTGAAATATCGAAGACTATAAAAAACTCAAGTAGGTTTGTTTAACCACAACGTTGTTCAAACTGAGAGAGAGAGAGACAAAAAAACGGTAATAAAAGAGCTGCGTAACGTAATTGCATATGCTGTGTACGAGGCGGCCATTGCTATCGAAGTTTCTGGTAACCTGCGTATGTGCCATAAACGTAAAATGGAAACGTAATTTTTAGCAATGTTATGCTGCTGACTTTGTAAATCAAATGCCTAAGTAAATTGTACATAGCTTTGCAGTAATGCTTAATTGCAAAATAAGAAATGCGTTGTAACAGAATTTGTTTATTGGTCGTCGTCGGTAATAATATTATAACATATAAATAATGTTTACAACGCTGTTTAACTATGTTACCATCGGCCAGTATGGAATTTGATTATTTGACATTAAATGTTTGTGTAATAGTGACATATTCAAGAAATGCAATCGAAAATATATCTTCTTAAACGGCGTGTAATCGAATAATTGTATGCTTGATGCCAGATAACATTGAATAATATAATTTAATAGTCTAGTACGAAATTGAAAAAGTTGGATTCCTGCATCCGTAATACAAAATTTCATTACCGATAAGGAATCATAACGGGTTTCCTTAATGTTCGTACTGAAGACTAAGGTGGAATACCTCATCACCAGTTGTTATTCTCTAATAGAGTAGTCCTCCCCTCGTCGAGCGGATCCTATGTGGCTTGTTTTTCCCATATAATCCCAACATTAACAATTTACATTCTTCTCTTTAAATTCTTGTTTACACAAAGAATTGCAGTTATTAAGATACATACGTAACACTGTGAGGCTATAATAGAACATTCTACGAAAACCTCAAACTTAGGGTTACTCTGAGATCTCGTGTACAGTTCATCTAAAATACGCACAGTTCTATCATCTCGTCACATACAATGTATGAAAGTTCCAAGAGGATTTACTAAAGAACTACATTTAAAAAGTCTTGTAACACTTTTTAAAATCGACTAGGCTTAATAAAAATTGGAAATATACAACTCCATATATATATATATATATATATATATATATATATATATATATTTATATATGCTTTTAATATATCTGTGCGACTTGATACATTATTCCAGCGGAAGAGTATCGTAGCAGATTATTGTCCGCTTGATCGCTAAAGAACCACTCCCACACAGTATACTAACGGGAAATAGTAGTATAAAGCTGCTGTGTTTCATATGATGAGTGTAGGGTTAAACAGTAACGAGACATTCCAAGACAGTTCTCGACATCACTTATGCGCCCATTGGTCTCCCCTAATATTATATAAAAAAAATATAGTGACGTTTGAATACAAATCAACTTTCACAATTGGATTGAAATAGTTTTTTTAAAATTGATAACTGTATTATCAGGCGATTAAATGATCGATGCGTTGCCGGGCAACTCGACTGTAACTGGTTCTTGGAACACTCTGTACACCACATTGGCCAAATTGAGAGGTCATGGTGTTATTTTTTGCCGGCACTCAGTAACGTTATTGCGAGTTGGATTGTTTTTTGTAAGTGGCCAGCAGATGGTCTACGTAGTACGCATTTAAATATAGATTCCCTGCGAGCACTAACAGCCCAATCGTCCTTAGCGTCACTTTGGTTTTGAATCTTTGTTTGGCGTATGACGAACAGGTTATTTTCGGCTCGTATGTAAAGGCGTATTAATATTTTTAATATAAAGAAACTGATAATTTAAAAAAGATAATTTTAAAAAGTCGTACGATGAAGTGTTAACAATGAAATAAACAGGGTTTTTAACTTGCTACTCTAGAAGTATGCATGTTATTTTGGAAAGACCATTATAGTACAATATATGGCAATGATCTTATTTAAGAGTATTAAAAAACTCAAGTAGGTCTGACATGTTAGTTTTAACCGGTTATTAACAACTTACATAATGTGAATTATGCAATTATCAGTTTTGAAATAAACGCATGGTGACTTATGCCATGTTAATAAATTTCATAACGCGTGGGTAGTGTGCGTCGTGAAAGAGTTACAGTTGCCAATTTTTTTTATACGATAGTAATTAAAGTCCGAATGGACAATTATTATAGTCCAAGATTATTCCGGCAGAGGTTAAATATATCAGATATTGTAGCTTTGTAACAAGCGGAATTATCTTAAGAAAATATAAAAAAGAACAGGACATATGATTTTGTAAGGATTTAAATTTGATTGTTGTGATCCTTGTTTATATTTCACAAAAACTCTTTTTATCCGTCAAGATGAACATGACAGGTAGGAATGTGAATTATTTCTATAAATTAATCAATGAATCCGTGTTACATTACTAATAAGGTGTTGGTGATTGCTTCGATTTGAACTTTTCAATATTCACAATTATTACATACATTCGTATAAATATTAGTATATGTATTTTATAGATTTCTCGATGCTGATGGAGTGTACACGTTCACTTTGTAATATAAAACTCGATGAAATATTTATCCATTCACTGAAATTGATTGAAAAATGAAAATAATATCACATAACGAAAGGTAATTCATACCAGATGAAATAATCAATAACTTTAAATCAAAGATGGTTATTACGTTTGGACAGTATGTGCGGTCTGTGTGAGTTGAGACGTTATTTTAAGGAAATCCATAAAAACTACAACAACAAAGACCACCGCAATGCGGTGCCATCGGAAACCACGCGGTGTTCCGCCCAAACCCAAAATAATCTGGTCAACTACACAGCGACATTATGTATTTTATCCTGTTTAAAATAATGCTTGACTACAAAAGGAAACCATGGTATATATTTCAACATACATATTCCGTATATTATTAAATCCCTTAAATATGGAAGGCCGGCTAGCGCAGTTCACAAAAAGCAAAATCAAGACTCAGAACGTACGAATAGTCATTAGAGGATAGACGAGGGAGTTTATGGCAATATTATATATGAATATAAAACAGTGGTAGAGATACACTGCAGAATGAAGGGATCAGCTCTACCGGGGAAGGACCACGCCCTCACAGAATACCAGCCTGTAATTATTTTTTCTTCAATAAAGAACATTAGCAATGCTATTAACATTACTAATATTCCGGTTAACCACTACAACTGAGCTGGGAATGCTTGTGCTAGGAGATGGTTCGCTGTTGATGGTCATTACGCTTCACTATTCAAATAGAAGCATAATGCTGCTGTGCTTCGTCTGATGAGTGTAGGGATTCGAGACCTTTATTACTGGTGACGAGGCGTTCCATTTCAGTCTTCAAGGGTAACAATGCATCTGCTTTATGATTCTTTGTCAAGGATGAATGTAGATGTCATGGGCCGCAGGAATCACTTGTCATCAGGTGAACTGTGTGTGAGTTTGTTACTCTCAATGTAATTAGTGAAAGAAAATCGATATTACTTTGAAAAGTACCACTCCTACCCACAAGAGTCGACTGGAGTTCAATATCTGATAAAAAAAAACGATTCGACGACAACAGGACAAGTTTTATATCTCTAACTTCTCTCGAGCCGTCACGGTCAATATTTTGGCGGCTTGAGAGAAGTTTATTAAATATAGTTATGTTTTTATTATTGTTACAGTGCAGTATAATTAATACAAGTTTTCTTTTACCATCCGAGCGTTTAGAGAAAAATCTTTTTTAATCATAATAAATGCCTAATATCTTCGCGGTCGTATTTATTCCATAAGTTTCTTATTGCATTACCGCAAAGATGAGTAACTGTGGCTTTATGATTTATGTACTGCGGTGTGATTGCTGTCAGTGGAATATTTAGTGTGAATTGCGGCGTAGGCACAATTAAAATATCAACTATATATTATGCAGTGTATCTGTGCTGAGCGAATCATGCAGTCTAGAATATTCCGTGTCGTTGTTATTATTATTAAGTTCCAGTTTAGAATTGAATAATATTATAGAATATTTATCAGTTTATTAATGTGTTGTTTGTTACAGTAATTATGATTCTCACGGATGCTAAGATCATATACATATTAATGTTGATGCATTGTAGATTATTGTACTGTACTGTAGCATAACAATATTGGTTTGATTGCGGTTTTTGTATAGTTTATAAGCAGAAACGAGGATTTTGTAATTTGATATGTTATAGGCCTATCATCTAACAACAACATACCATATAAGCTAATATATATTTCATATTTTTACATTAAACATTGTAGCGGCAAATGACTCTTAAAAATCCGTGGTTATATCCGGGTGGCTGATAGGTGTTACATGGCAAGAAAATATGGCCCTGAGACGTTGACTGTGAATTATACATGTGGTAGAGCTATGCCACAGTAATAAACTGGATATATAACAAAAAGTTTGAGGTTGCGGTTGCTGGACCAGGGAAGCACCACGGTTAATATTAGCGTAAAAATACTTACGCCATTTAACTTTGCTACTGTTTTCCCCTGGCGAGTGAAGAAAATTGGATACCTCATGCTTAGGTATCCTTATAAATATTGGACCACTTGAGCCACTTACATACAGGTAAACTGTGTGCTCGTATATATCACACCCAAATATCATAAAAAAAGACGCTGTAAAATAGTTTTTAATATGAATGAATCGAACACAAAATGTTTGCTCAAACTTGTCTCAACAGAAAAATCGCCCCTTCCATTTGGCTCAGCCATAGTGGCGATCACCGTGCACAAACGCATAGACAAAATGTCTGTTTGTGGAATTTGTTATATGTATATAAATATAGATCAACGCAAATATCGTTCCGGGCATGTGTCTATCAGGCCAGCGTGTTGGCGCGCTACATGTCCAATGAGATGCTAATGGTTTTCCTGGCACGTAACGAGGCGCGGGAGCGACCATCGCATTTCATTATTCTGTGTGAACACAATTGTTTCCACGTAACATTCGAAAACTTGTTTTCCAAAAGTGGCAAAGGAAATTCAAATATGATCTTGAGTATTGTTCTTTATCAGGTGTTTGTTCTGAAAATAAATCGTTTCTTCGGCTTATATTGTCGGCTTGTGTTGTTACAGAAATACATTTTGAGTAATGAAAAACAAAGGGGAAGTTTAAACGTTCGTGTATTAGTCGTTATACCTTTTATGTTGTTTATTATTAACTAAGCCAGCTAAAATACTTCACACAAAAAGAAAAAAGATATGAGACAGTTTTTTTATAACGAAAAAACATGTTTTTGCTATAAACAAAAATTTATACATTATTAATTACGTAATACAATTTAAATTAAGTGCCTATTATTCACACCACATTTAATTCAATGTGAACGTTTTTCTTTTAAAAGCAGTATAACCAATTGTCAGACATAACTTTTAATACATCGATAGTCTATTTCAAGGTCTCCCAGGTAACGGGCGGTCGCGACCCAACAGTTAGGGGAGTACTACGAACGTTGAAGCGCGAACAAATATGAACCTAGTACTCCAAGACTTTGGGTTTCTTTTGTCACGCATTGCCCGCACAGATACTCCAGACGGCCTGTCGCCGCCGTCAGCCGAAAGAGAAAGATTCATTGTTTAACAAAGTGAGCGAGCGAGACAGGGAAACTACGGCGTAGCGGTGCGTGACACTGATTGCGTGAGATTAAAAAAAAACGACTGTCTTGATCATAGCTCCTTTAAGGTTTAACAGCTTAATTTGCACAATTTTATGTATCTTACGAATTAAATAAGAGGTGACAACGTTCTAATGCAGTACATACAAACATGTAAAGCAACCTTTCATGTCACAGATTAAAAAAAATATTAATAAAAAGATTTGTCACGTCTAGTCGACGAGGGAAATAGATAAAACAAATGCTATAACAAGTCGGTTTCCAGAAAATTGTAATGACAATACTTAACTAAGTACATAAATAATATTTTTCCTATATCAAAATGTTTTACAAACACATTAAAGACGTTACGCTTGCAAATAAAATGCAAACGCGTCAAGTTTGACAACCAACCATTGGTCGTTACTAATTTGCGACAACACTGAATCACCTTATATTTCAATTTCCAGATTGTTTAGTTATGGCTTATATCAAGTTTTCAAAGTGATTCGTGCAGAGTTACATATATAAAAAAAGAATATAATGTGTTAAAAATATAACGTTAATGATAAAGTATTATAAACACCTAGCAGCGCCATCTATTATGAAATAGTTAAATTAATAATTATTCACGTAACATATTACGTATTGAATATTGATATTTTATATGGCTGGCAAAGTGAAGGGAGGGGCTAATATATTATACTATAATTTATTTTCATATTGTATGTCTGTCTGCAACCTGATGATGATATATTATTAATATTTAATTTTCTTAACTGGTCAAAGAGAATATTAGCAGACTGAGATATGAAGATTATTAGTTGAAAATAAAAAATCTAATCCTGAATTACTTAAGCACAAAAATATCACCAACATATATTTCATTATAACATTTTGGATGCAAATACAATTGAGCAACATCAATTGATCTGTAGCAGTCGGTGTTTGAACAGTGAAATCGTTTGAAATCACCGCAGACTTGAAATAAACAGACCAGGCAGACAAAGTGACGGCACCGTATGCTAATCACCTATGTCAAAGACATCAGTTAGAATTAGAAACGTTCCACAATCAACTCGCTTAAATATATAACCAGAGAAAGTCGACTAAAAATATCACAAGTGGACACTCGGAAAGTTATAAAGTGGCTTATAGAGATGCAAATAAGGAAATCGTATTCGAGTTTCGACAATCCTCGCTCGTTAAATGTAAATGATGACGATGAGAATGACATCATCGCCGGTGGTGTGAGTGCGCTGCTTATTGCGTTTTTGAAAACAAGCGATGCGTGTGACGTAATTGGTGGTGACCAGGATCTTGCCGTCGGGTTAGTTTACTAAGGACGAAATTATTGCTAGATTCGATCATCAAACACAAACGGCGTAAGTAGTTTCGTCATACAATATTTTAAGCTTTTGAACTTTTATGAGATGTATACATGGAAACAATATATTGCGAGCATACAGTTCATCTATGATAAGAATAATACTTATATGGTAAAACATAATGGTAAAAATCAAAATAAATTCCTGCGGTCCACGATTCCTTATTTATCATCGATAACTAATTTGAATGGTCCTTAATTTGTCACTAGTTAGAAGGTCTTCGGTTTCTTTCATTCACCTGACGAAATTCCTAAGGCAATCAGTAAGTTTACGCTGGTATTTTGTGCAAGTATAGTCTTTTTCGACTGATGAAAAAAAAAAAAAAGATCTAACAGGTATTTCGCTGTGTCCTTCATATAGCATCTGTGAAATTTGTCTTTCACCGTATTAAGGTATTATTTACATAAAGAAATATTTGTTAGGATTAAGATTCAAGTGCTTAATTATTAGTCCTTAGTATAGATAATCCTCTTTCGTCCTTTTCTCTGTAATAGAAACGATTATGCGGAGCTTAAAACCAACCTCTAACCAATGGCCTGGCCTTACCATTAGGTAAAGAGGAAAGATAGTTTAGTGGTAAAATTTCAATTTTACCTTGATTTTTTAGTAGATTTGTTTAGTTGCAACGGGGGGGTAATGTTAAATTAATGAATCACAAGTCAAAAATAACCCGTGATGAAATCGGTTCGCGCAGTAAGGTCACATTCAGTGACATCACCGGAAGGAGTAGGATGCGGTCACTGAAACGGAGTCACCCAGGACAGGGACACCGATAAACGATCGAACTTATTACTTATTATATTTGAACATGATATTATTGTGTAAATAAAGTTTTAACGTAAAATTAAAACTAAAGAACAAATACCTATTAAAACAACAGAAGATTAAAAGAACTATTTTGATTGTAAGTTGTTTAAAAAGGGTTCGATTTAGACAACTTATGATTTGTTTCACTGTTTAGTAGGTAACTATTCGGCTTTTAAAAGCGACTACCTAATCTGGTACAAATTGTACGTTTATTATTAAAATAAACTATACAATAATCAGGTGTCAAAGACATAAACAGGCTATAGTATGTTACGCTATGCTCATTTGAGTCAGTGTACCTGACTGTAGTCGTCCGTCTTCACGATACGGGAACACTAATGGTACATTTACTCGGCAAGGACAAAGTTTTTGATTTGTATGATGGTTACTACTTATAGCCTTTATAGCCTTATAGGCTTTTACAGCTTCACCGGGTTGAAAGGTGGCCGAGAGTTTAGGGCATTCAGGCGAAACCAGCACCAAGGATGCCGAATAGGAGCTTCGGCTTGGACCGTTGTCCTGTGCGCGAAAGCGACTGACTGGAGAGTGCCCGAAAGGACGAAACTCGGATCGGTCAGTTACTTCTGTCGAATTAACTAAATTAATATAATTAAGATTATTATCGATATTTACCACCATTTAGGAATGCGTTGGCGCTAGAGAAGAAGTAGCCCAAGAAACTCCGGCGTCGCTCCTATCTACTATCTACTAATTAGAAATCAAAGTGTACAATACCCTCTGGCTAGGTGGAACGATGATCTGTGCGAGACGGTTGGCAGCAAAAAGGTGTCAAAACGAAAATCTGACTGAATGGCGTACACTAGGACCACCTCTAACAATTGACTGAAAATATGACGATCTTAGGCGAAAGTGAGAAGAAATTATCTTATTTTACTTTAACTTTGAAATTATGAATACGAGGTGTTAGTCATTGCGGGCTAAAATTTTGATTATTAATATCAATGGATTAATTTTATATTGTTGTGACATGGTTGGTGGATAACGATTATTATTGGGCATAGTTTCGTTAAGGTTAGACAAATTAACACATATTTAAAATATTGGCATAATTTACACAGTAATACAAGTAAATATAGTAATGATATGATGATTCCAATAAACATCCCACTTATTAGGTAAATTCGAACTGGAATAGTTACGTTGTCAATAAGACATAATTAATACAAATATTTACCGTACCTTATTACATTATTATATTTGGATTACACGTTAAATATGGTCGCAGAATGTTTTCGTTTTTGATACTTGAAATATATAACTAGAATTACTACAATCTTGTTTAATTCCTGTTAAATTGATGAAGTGCATCGTCGCCCTTGAAAAGACACTATGGAATATATGTTTCTGATCGTGGGAATTAGTAATTTCATTGAAAAAATGTGTTTCGGATGTAGATTAACAGAGTTTGCGTTTCTCGAAAAACAAAAGGTTCAGTTCAGATGGCAATATTGATCGGAATTAACAGTCCGAGCGCGACGACGGTTATCCTCAAAATGAGAGGGCGATAGTTCCTTGATTGCTTTGGCAGCCCAAACGATAACCTTAAGTCAGTGTAATGGTTTTCGATGCAGTTCTGATTCGGATTCGGGAGCCCAATACCTGCAAATTTGAAAAGAACTAAATCTATTGCTAAAAAGACCTCGTGCACAACAACAGATTTGTAGCGGTGAAAATGATTTTTTTTGCGCAAATGCGACGAGCCGTGGGTCTGTTACGGTTCAGAGAAGCTGCGCGCAATCGTAGTGACTGTCGTGGGTCATCGCTAACAGACTGGCGAACGTGATGCTAACATTCGTGCTAGTTCTTGAGGGCATTTTGCGTCCATTTGATGTATCCGGGTATTGTGTTTCTAGCCTCTTCACACATGCGCACTTAATACTTGATTAAAATTGCACGTGGCACATTTCTCAGACCAAAGACCAGAGTTCAGGATCAGTTACTTTTTTTATATAAAACGCACATTGCGCGCTGTGTCCCCGTGAAATTATCGCTCTTACACCCAAAAAGCCTACGAAAGGTTTGACACTGCCTCTTCTCCTGAGTTTGGCGACGTTACAGCAAAATAAAGACAAAAACGTTCTGAGACATCCTTAACATTCATAATTGTAGCGCCAATGGTGCCGGGTACGGTCTGACAAAGTTAAGGCCGTAGATTCGAATCCGCCATTCAAGTATTGTCGTGAACCATCTCCTGTTTGAAGTTCTTAGTTGGAGAGGTTAACCGGAATGCTGGTAATAGTTAATAGCACTCCAAAAAAAAAAAACTAAATAGAACCACAACAATCTTAAATTTTGATTAATTATAACTACCTATTTAAAATAGTAAGACATTATTAGAATAAAGAAATATTAATAATATATATACATACAGTATTTTAATATTTTCCGATATAAATTTGAAATAAGGCGGCTTGTATAAAATACTGAGACATGCAAGTAGAATCGTTATAAAGGTGATAAACTTCTTTGTGACGTAAGAATTTACTTTCGTACTAGTAAGGTGTGGAAGTCGCGCGGTAAGTGTATTACATACCTTTACTTATGTAGGTTAAGCACTACTTTGAATTTATATAATCGTTTTAATTTTAAGTGTAAATTCATATATATTATTTAAAATATTAGGAAAGATATACGAGCACACAATTCACCTGATGGAAAGAGATGACTGTGGCTATGACATCCATAATCAATGCAGATGCAAGATGGCCATGCGTTGTGATCAATGAGGACTGAGCTTCAATGTATTGTATGTACTACATCATCTATTTATTTACATAAGTGAAGAACCTTTACGCCCATTTGACTAAAGGCTACAAAAAGTTATTTCTACTTCAAAACAGATAAATCTGGGCCAATAATAATACGAAAAACGAAAATACAAACGGTAACCGGTTCAAGAGAATGACATCAACCTACGCGGTTTTGTTTTTAGAACATTTACATTAATCGCCACATCTGGGTGTTTTTATAGCTTATAAAACTAAAACTAAAGCTTTGATTTTATTTCGCAACCATATATATAAGAGTAAAACGGCAGTATAATCCCGCAAATCGTTTCGCAGGGAATTCAGGACAACAGACGGGTGACATGAGAGAACATAATAAACTCAAAAGTGCATAAATCAGTTTATCACGACAGCCTAGGTCAGTATCAGTGGTTCTGGCTTTTTGACTTCTCCCTAATTCTAGGATTTGAGACAACACGTTTTTTTATATTTATCCTGCATTATACTTTTAACATTGTACATTATTCCAGAGTAGCATAATTACTATTTACCACGAGTTATTGCGTATGTTTATGTCACATGAAGTTAATCATTTTAGTATAGTACAACACTGTCTATTATACATCCTGATTATATCACCGCTGTTTTTACAACACAAACAATATAATCTAAATTTGTAGATGCAAATATCTAAATACAACTTGTGTACTTAGGTGAATATTTTCTACGAGTGACGTCAATTTAAGACAATCTGTATTATATAATCGGTCAAAGTATTAAGACTATTAGAACGACATTAAATTTAACTGAGAAGCTGCCAAAATAATAGATCGTGATATAATGGGCCATGATACTAATAACAGAAGGGCATAGCGTGTTATCATACATTACGCAACTGGTATATACGTTCGCAAACAAAACAGTTAGCAAGTGTAGCCCTTTGGGCGTGTAAGCAACACTTTTGCGGCCGCCAGGCAACATCGTGAAGTCCTTGTACTAAAAATTTACCTCCGCGTTCTATTTACGATAATACGTACGAGTAAACAAGGGAAGATGCCGCGTAGGCAGCTTTGCGTAACCGTATTTGGGTAATTAAGGACGACGGAATAAATGAGTCTATGTATTTAGGCCGATAGCCTAGTCTTTATTATAATTAGGTATATATTTAGAATTACCCTAATATAGGTTTGGCAACGGACATTTACAAGTGTAACAATTAGTATTTTTACAAATTATTGAAATTCTTATACATGTCTGTAGTAAACTTTTGACATTGAACTATATGTTGTAGACATGTTTATTATTAGTTTTAACATACGTTTGAACAAGCAAACTGTGCCTCTGCAATCTTTTCTTATAAAAGGTAGAAATGTCCCTTGACCAACTATGTTTTTATTACATTGAGAGTAACAAACGAGCACACAGTTCACCTGGTGGCAAGTGATTCCTGCAACCCATGACATCTAAATTCATCCTCCCAGGTCTCCGGATCCCTACACTCACCAGATGAAACACAGCAGCATTATGCTGCTATATTACGCTGGATTCGTACTAGTGCTGAAGCCATAGAAATAGACCCTCATTCAATTTTTATTGACCTTTAACTATTTACTATAAAGAGGTTAATCTAGAAAATTATCTTGAAGTATTAATGCTTGACGTCAAAACAACACGTGCGAAGTGACCTAAGACCTAAGTCCGGCTAGTTTGCACTTCTGACACTGATAGCGGCATGATCGGCTTTCTTCAGCGGATCGGATACGTCCTGTTTGACCTCTAAGTTGCGCCTTGTAAGGTGCAGTGGAATGTATGGAGTCATATTAATGGCGGCTTTGCTATGTACAACATAAAATGCTTAATGTATGGGAATTGTAACACAGTTCGATAGTATATCAATGTTTTAATACTATAACGTATACCTAAGGCGTATTCAGTTTAAAATGCATTATAATGTACGATCCAGAAAATCTCAGTTTGAAATTGGATAACGAACGACCAGAACATCTCGCCAAAAAACGTACGCACAGAATAAACGATGTCACATTAGTAAGACAGAAACATTTAGCCAGTTCTTTCGAGTCTTGTCTAAGCACCCCAAAACAAAAAGGCGTTATCTTATAAGTAGCAGAGCTATCCTGAAGCTAGTTTCTAGCTACAGTATCAAAGGCTCGCCTCCACCGGCGATGGATTACGCCTTCATAAAATACTAGTGTGATTGATATTTTCAACATACCGCAGCTGTGTTTCGTACGGAGGCCTATTTACTGGTGACGTCCGTATAGGTGTAACGCATGTAACAGACACAATATTAGTGGAAGATGTAAACACATGTTTATGGGCCGCAATGAGCTTGTTTATCAAAAAGATGATGCCGAAAATGATGAAAAACTTGGCGTTTATGGTGAACTATTCTCTCATTTGTCACTATTACTTACATAAAAATTGAATACCATAATCCGAATTTGATAATTGTTTTCTACAATACGAGCTTCAAACATTCTTTTCTCAACAAGGAGGTTGTTAATTCGGATTCACGGCGCGTTGTGTACGTCTTTTGTTGGTTCCTCGAATGTAAACCGGTTGTAGCGCGATAACCGTAAAAGGTTTGAGGTGCTCCGAGATACCTGCTATATTAAAATGTATTCTTCAAACAAAACAATCGCCAATGTCGAATCTCTTTTGTCAAATAATAATAATCTAGTTCTATATGGAGGTGACCAACGAAATATGGTTTTCAAATGTCATTAAAAATAAAAAAGATCTCGCATTATCGGGGAAGGCAGAGACAGGAAGTGTTCATAAGCTTTTAAATTCATAAATATGACAGAAGCATATTGCCGTACACCTGTTATAATTGCACCACAGGGTTTTGTATGTATAAGCTTAGACAGTAAATCTCTAATTATTACGTAACAGGAATGACACTTGTCGTTCTTAATCGTGACTCCAAGGTTATTTGCGTCTAGGCGGCTGTTGTTTGAGTTACGAACATTGCCTTGGAAAACCATATTTTTTTATGTATTTATATAAATAGTTATATATTTTTAAACAATTTAACTATAAAGTTTATTTATTTAAAGCTTAATAAAGTTGGATGTTTGCTTAATAATATTACTGTAGGTATTTCGCTGATAAGATTCTTTGGTTCGCTTTATTTTTTGTTTACGCTCATGAATTTTAAACAGCTTGTATATATTGCCAAAATCTTTATCACCGCAAACGTACTAGTCGGGCTGTGTAAACAAACGTTGATAAAATACATAGATAAGCTTCAAATAAAGTAATATACAGATCTGACATATACGTACAAGAGACACAATTTGTGCGACATAGTACGAAAATTTTTAATTACTTATCAGTCAGCTAAAATCTCAGTAGTATACTTTCCGTGCAACGTTCATTTATATGATCGTATAATTAATATATTTAGTTACTGTCTCATCTATAAAAGGGGAAGTCAATTTGCATACACATTAAAATAAAGTAACAACTTATTACGCTCTCCCACTAGGCAGGAGTTGTGTCTCTAAAGAGTGCCTTTGTAGAGTAAAATTCGCCTCGCGGTTCTGAAGATTGGCGGATTCAATATTTCTCTAATATATTGATTTTTTATATGTATTACTCGGATATGAAAACAGTGACATAAAATATGATCTGCATCTATTTTGGTCGGTCTGAGCATAATTATATTAATACCTAATAATTATTACATTACCTGGTCAGGTCTATATTTTACTATGTTTATGTTTGTATATGTTTATGAGATAAACTGGTTTCACAAAGATGGCTGCCGATCCGTTAGATACGGTTTATCGGATGAGACGTATGACCTCTTTACCAATTACTCAGGTTATCAGCAGGTTAAGACCGGATACAATCTAGCTTAAAAACATATGGGTTATATATACTTTAATGCTTTTTTAATTGATTATAAAAATATTAAAATAATGAAGGGATCGGGATTTATGAACAGATTAACTTTTTAGAATTTTTAAATTTTTTTAGAAGTAACCTTTCGACATTTTTTTATGATCAATTCATCTGATGGTAAGTGATAAATGCAGTACACGACATCCATAACAATGATTCATGATGCACAAGCGTTGACCCACACCTAACATTGTAGATAGACATTAAAACACTGCTACATGTAATTGAAGCACAAATATACGGGTATTAACGTTGGACTATTCGTAGCAATATAGGGCTATAGTAATGAGAACAGAGCATTTGTGTAAGGGTGATCTTCATCATCAGATGCTAAGATTATTGTTGTGTAATATCTATATAAATTACTAGCTGTTGCTCGCAGCTTCGCACGCAGTTATAATTTATTAAAAAATGGCTTCGTAGTTTGAGTAGTCAAAAAAACAAAATAAAAAAAAGGGAAAAATTTAACCCCTAATTCACCATAAATTATTAGAGGTAAAATATTGAAAAACGCCGATATACGTACACATTTATTTCTCAACAGAAGCAGGTATGTATATAAAATTTCGTGTTTCTTACTTTGAAAATGACGGACTTCCATACAACCAATCGTCATTTTATACCCTTAGGGGTGAAATTTCATAAAATATCTCTCAAGTGGGTGGTTACGACATAAACTGCCAAAATTTCAAGTTTGTAGCCCGAGCAACTTAGGCTCTGCATTGATGAATCAGTCAGTAAATCAGGACAAGTAATTATATATGTATAGATAACTTCTTTATCTACACTTTTACCAAACTTTTACGAAACCTAGTCTACATATAAGGTTGACGATCAATGTACTCAAAAGCAAGGGTTTTTACAAATTTAGTATAACAACGCTTGAGAGTTGAAAGGTGATAGATGTAGGCTTTTTTGAGCAGCAATTCTAGCTCGTAATGGTTGAAACCTGAAGTTGTTTGTTAATCTAAAAATTTGCTGGAACAACATTAAAGCTATGAATACAAATAATCAACAAGAGAAAACTATCTTGATGGATTACGTAAATAATAAAGCCCATAACACATTTGAGGCACGTGCCTCGTAACTAATTGAATGGCAACAGTCAAAGGGGCATTCGAGGCACGATCAAAGAAACAATAAATGATTCACAACAACGCATAATTACGTTATCGTAACCGAAGATCGATGTTACGATGTCGGATGGATGTTATGCTGTCTTGTATGCGAGTGTATTCTGATAATATTACAATCGACAATTGTCTATAGTCATAAACATAGACACGAAAACGTTCACAAATGAAACAAAATTACACAGAATATGCTCGTTTTCATATACGAACATTGCTTTGCACTGAAAATAAAAAAAAAAAAAAATATTGCAAAAATTTGAGTACTTCATGCTTCACGTTACAACTGAAAGTCTTGGTGAATTAAGCGGTCTGATAAATTTAGGCTATACAGCTAATACAGACCATAAAACCTACAACATTGCTTGGCGAGCAGTCAAAATAAAGATGATGCACTGTGTCATACTTTTGAACCGAATACGTCCGATTCTTCTGATCTATGTACGTGATTGCTTCCTTTTTGTCACTCACAATACGAAATACAATAACGACATAGTGTAATAAATTACATCGAACAGACAGAAAAAACTGCGTGTTGAGGTGAAAATTATTTTGCTATGATTCGAAATGTGGAGTCCACAACGGCATTTATTATCGTACAAATATCTTTTATATTCACGAACAACTTGAGTAATAGTGATGTGAATTGTGCCCGACGAGGTGAAAAAAATTATGTGCCAAAACAACATAGTACGGGTTGAGTTGACCGTTGGCAATCCGCCCGCGCTTCGAGTAAACATGCTATTTCGGATCTGAAAGTCAATTCGATCAGCTTATTGATATTCCATCGAACCACTTCCCTATACACTGTCAACATCGCCAAGACGTACTTTCAAAATTATATACTCAACACGTTTAGAAGTGCTTAAAAGTATATGTAATATAACAGAATATGACACATATAGTTCATGATAATCCAAATACTTTAGATAAAATGATGCAATATTTTTATAGCGTTTAAAAGTACAGTGACTAATTGTGTACAAAGGCAACATTTGATAATGTTGTCAAGGGAGGCGTTTAAAGCGAAAACATACGAGCACACCTCATATGCCAATCGCAAGGCAAATATTTGGTTTGGACTGTGACTAATTCGTTGAACATTAAGTAACCATTGCCGGGGTGGACGACCGGCTGTTTGTCCAACGCACCGAGGGCAGGTTCATGTATTTAAAGCGCAGTCAAACAAACGAATACGATTGAAGCCGGAGCGTGAGGCTGTACCGACGTGATAATTATTGTGGCTCCGTATGACTAATCTGTAACGTCGCCCGTCGCGACCTTTCGTGCCTGTCAAAAAGAACGATGAAGAGTTTTTGATGGATTACTCTAGGACATACCTCATCCTCACTAAAGGTGTCACCCGTTTAGAAGACATTGCCTTACCTGCAAAAAAAGACGTGTACATTAGATAAAAAAAATTACATGAATGCAGCAAGTTGTATTCTTCAATACCTTTTACTTGTATTACAATAAAAACAAGACGATTTTTCATGCACAGATACAACACAATATGACAACATTAATATATGTCTATACATATGCTTCACATATAAATTACAATTAATAGATAGTTCAGTGCTAATTTCATTTGCCCCCGGCCATCAGTTAGGCTACCACTAATTTAAGTCTTTCAGTGCAACAAATAATATAAAACGTCATAGATTATTGGTGGATATGAAATTTTAATCTTGAAATGGTATATTTTAAGAGTATGTACTCTTAAAAAAATAGCGATAATAACAAATTTAAAATTGAAGTGTTCAAAATGTTTACAACATGCGTCTTTTATTTACCAGTTTTTTTTAGTTAATTATGTTCCACATAGCTAATTCTTATGATAGTGTTGTGTTTTTAATTTACGTTTTCCGAGATTATAATATTAGGTCTTTATATAGGTATGAAATTGCCGTTTTTCAGTATTGGCCATTTCAAACCAAAAACAGTTTATTGATTAGTTTTGTATTTTCATTTCGTTTGAACATTTTTCGTCATAATGGATACTTTTAAATTCGTGTAATTATGAAATATGAGTTCCATCGTGGCACAAACGGCACATAACATCAACAACGTTTACGGAGAGAACTTTAAAACGAAAGCACAACCCGTTATTGGTTTGCCTGGTTCCGTTCTGGAAATTTCAATTTAAAAAATGAACCTCGTGGTCCTCCGGACACTTCGGTCAACAATGATGATACTCAATCTACAGCCGAGCTAGCAGCAGCTTTTCATCAAATCTTCAACATCTTAAATCTTAACATCAAAACAATATTGGTCCATTTGCGACAAATTGACAAGGTAAAAAAGCTTGATAGATGGGTGCCCCACGAACTGAACGATCGCCAGCGCAACATACGTGTTGAGACCTGCCTCGCGCTGCTCAACAGGCACAGAAAAGAAAAGTGGATTCTGTTCGACAATCGAAAGCGCTCAGCAAGTTTGTTAGATCCTGGTTCAGCACCAAAGTAATGCCCTAAACGAAAAATGACCTCTAGAAAGTTGATGGTCACTGTTTGGTGGTCTAGTGCCGGCGTGAATCATCACAGTTTTTACCAAACGGCATGAGCATTACTGCAGATGAGTGCTGTGAAGAACTGAAGACAATGGTGGAGAAGCTCGCACATCTGCAGCTTTGGTCAATCGGTCGTCCCCGCTGCTCCTACACGACAACGTGCGACCCCATATTGCACAACAGACAGTCTCCAAACTGCAAGAGTTGGGGTTAGAACCACCGACTATTACTTTTTCCAAAATTTGGACAACTTTTTAGCGGGAAAAACATTCAATTCCTGTAGTACAAAATGCCATTGAAGAGTTTGTTGCCACCCGTCCAGCTGATTTTTACAAGAACGGCATCAATAAACTACCATTGCGTTGGCAAAGATGCATCGATTACATGGGTGATTACTTTGAATAACAGAAATAAAAAAGTTTAAAAAAATACTTTAACTTATTTCATACAAGACACAATTTCATAGGTAAAAACCTATTACATAAATAATGTATGTTTATTTGATAATAAATATGTCCCATGTCTGACAAGCGAATCATTCTACGTGTTAAGAATCAAAGAAAGCTATTATAAATTGATAATATTGGCTTCATTACTTGTGTTTTTCATTCATTCATTCTTCATTCATTCATTCTGGCTTCATTACATAAGTAAAATGAATAGTAGAACTTTAAAACAAATAAAAATGGTCGTGTACAATTGACTTGGGATATAACATATTTAGATTTAATTAATATATAGAGATAAAAATTGTGATATCGAAAGATATCAAAGAATCTTCTAAATCATATCCCATTTACTGTGCCTGCAATATAATATGAGCAAACAAACATGTATGACATATGCGCAGAAGCGTCATAATTTATTTATCGTTTTAAATAAATATAAATGAAACAATCACAAAATGTTTGCCGAAGTTTATCTTAATATTTCTCTGAAAACCTTCAAATTGTTTCAGCGGTTGTGGAAATTAGCGTGCTCGTAGGCCCGGACTAACAGACAAAGTGTTTTTTTAAGATTTTATTATATGTATAATATTTTATAATTATTATGAATAATATTTTTATAAAAAAATTGCTACAGCGCGAATTAATCGACTGAGGGAAAACGCCTTCATTGTTCAATGTTCCTTCCGAATATACCCTAGCGCTGCAAAATGGCAGCTTAAGTTTGCTGTTATTCATAAGGTGAAAAAACGGAACATCATCCTACACTCATCATAAGAGACACAGCAGCATTATACTGATATTTCATTCTATGACATCATCGAGTCGACCAATAGATACTAATATGTGATCATAGAAACTAGTTGTGGCGTCACTCTACCACTGTTGAGTTGAACACCGTGAAGCCACGGGTATAGCGTCATATTTATGTACAAATGCGAATATTTTCTATTCATTCATCGCCACGTAGATACCTCGCGTCGGGTTATGGAACAGAGCACATGGCGCATTTTCTATTAGAAACACAAAACGTCACGTTGCTTCCCTTGCGCCGACAGAGGAGCCCCGTAATACGATCACTTTAGCCTACTCTCGTATTTAATGTGCATTATGTTTAATTTATTTCGCATAATCTTTTTGCGTGTAATGTTTGTTTACGCCTGCGTGGCAAACAAAGTAAATTGAATGTAGAAAATAACGGCTTAATATTAAGGCCCATTTCAAATAACGCTAAATTTCACAGTCATGTTTCTTTAGATTCGGAATTTCGCAATCATTCGATGAAAAATTAATAAATGAGGTGAATGACTTTTCTTCAAGTTAACATCGTGTTTTTATATAGTGTTTAAATTTGTCGTTAACGTGAAAAAATAACAACTTCAATTTAAAATAATAGTGTTCAAACTGATACAAGATAAATCTTTTATACATTTATTAATAAGTAAGGGTCCAAACCAGCTTCAACAAATTGGCTAATTATCTCTATCGTTTCTTACTAACATTTTAGTTTCAAAGGTTTTCGTCTGTTATGTAAGCCTTTATAGGCATTGTTTAGACTAATATAATCTCAAAACTTTTTAACATTATTGTTATTTAGTTTAAATGTCACGAAATCTAATAGTTTCGTAACACACGTCCACATTGAAAACGTAACATCATCTTCTTGAATGTGGGGCAAAATAAGCACAAAGGATCAACTCATTGATCGGACGTGACTACTGGTCACAAAAACAAGGGAGTTTAAAAAACAATGTCGTGCAACAAAAACTAGAATACTGTCAAGATCAATAAAATAAACACTTAGAATGTGAGCGCTCCAGTTGCTCTTACACTAATAAATTACTGTTATAACGGAAAACGACAATCGACGAGAACAACTGAAAGTGTTGCAGTATATTCGTGAACAGGAGAAAAAATATGATGCTATTTATATTTTAACATGACGACTAGAAATCGACCTTACCAAAATCCAATTCAACAAGACAATGTTACAGGTTATAGATAATTCTAATTCTTTCTAATTCTCATGTTATACTGAAACACAACCTTAAAGATACTCGAAGATTGTATTGAGCCGCTCTCATCGTTACGGAGTGTAAGCTCCACGAGTTCAATACAAAACCTCTGACAGACGTAACGGTATTCATCGAGGTTTGCGCGCTATATTTTAATGTACAGGCTAACTGAATTCAATATACACGTGATATGGATGAGATGGAGACGCGAGAAGCACATGTATTTGCTCGGGTCAAATGCCGGATTTCAATTCTAGGGGTTTTTCGTAAAATGTATCGGTTTGTATAATGTGCGTCCGCACGAGTATTGACGACGCAAGTGTATTTCAAATCTTTGTTAAGGTTCTGTAACAATCAGGTGAACAGTGGACCCGATTCGCACCAATTAATTAAAAATGCAATGTGACACTAATCACAATACGTATAGCAGTGACAATAATGTAAAATTAGTAAATATATTTTATATTGAATATAATGTTCCTTGAAATTTTTTGTACGTTACTTTCGGCAATTCGCAAATGGTGAATTTAACTCAACTCGAGCTAATTTTTATAAAGAATAAGTTACTAACTCTTTATTCACAATTTTGGAACTCATTAAAGGCTATGAATATAATGAATACTAAAATATTACATTTATTATTTTTCATCTAAACTTTATTTTCCTCACTTTTATGACGTGTTCGTCTTACCCAAACTTTTTAATTACCAATGAGTAAATAATGATTCGTAAATTGTGGTTTGACATGTAATAGAATGCGATAGTTGTATTATCATGACGATTTGTAGGGTCATTCCTTTATAATAGTGAGCGCTTGGTGTAACGCTGTAGGAGGCTATTGTCTCGTTAAGCTCGTCACAGTGTCTCTCAATTATCCAGGTGCATAATTTACTATTTAACAAGTCTACTCATAAAAAAGTCAATCTTAAATCAAGAGTTAATTAAGGAGAAATGAGTTCTAAAAGTGCGTCTAAAGATGTTCATCTTAATGAGAGGAATGCTTCGAGAGATGTTGGTGGTGATAATTCTTAGTTGATTGTGATCTTGTGAGTATTGTAGACTGTGAAGAAAACAATTTGTCAATATGTCTGTAATGTAGATATGGAAGAATGTTGTTAACGGAGGTGCCAAAAATATGTAATTTAACAATGTTTTATTCTTTTCGTAAAATTCTTCTTGCTGAAAAATGTAACCAAGTCTGTCAGTATTTTTTTTCTTAATTTATAATTGTCCATTTAAAAGACAAAAGTCCTTTAGTAATGACCCACATACATTTCAAAACAGTTATGACGAGCGACAGACAGATCGCGATATAATGTTTATAATATTTAAAAGGTCAATTGTGGCGGTCGGCCAGATTCAGAGAGTGGCGTGCTGGCCTTTCTCTCCACCAACAAAAATAGGACAATTGCCATAAACTTAAAGAGTAGTGAGATACAGTCACGTTTTGAGATGAAAATTCATTGAAAAAATTAAAAAATTAGACATTTTGACAAGTAAATCAAAAAACTAGTCCGACACTGATGTAATTTTAGTAAGCATTAAACCAAACATTCCTCGATTACATTAGACCTTAATAAATTGTCTGTATGTTGAAATATTTAGCTCTAGCTTGAATATATACCTCAATTAATCACTGTTTAATGTGCTATCAAAACAATTTTTAATACATGGAGGCGATAAGATTCTCCTAATTATCATTAGGAAGTAAAAGTTTGAAAACAATACGATCTACTTCCTCATATAAAATCGATCAAATCATGTTATACATTTATTTCTTGTTTTTTTTGTTTTACTGACTATAATTATTTGCATGCGCAGTATCGGTGTCATTCGTTAGCTTTGAATACGTTTTAAACAGCAGTAGAGCCATGCTGCATCTAATTTTTTTTTAAACTAACTTGGACCTCCCAAGTTAGTTAAAAAATCATGCCCTTATAGAATACCGATGTGAACGGTGCTGTTTTGTATGGCGTATATTATATCAATCCATACTTTGAGAGCTACATAAGAGCGTCGCCAGAGCTATAACCTTCATAATTTTAAATTTTACTATCGTCCGTAGGTAGTCGAATCTAACAATCGACGTAAAACACCAAAGTTACTACCAATATAATGGAAACAAACTTACAAGAAGCAAAACAGATAATTTGTTTTGTTTATAGCAACAAGTTTGAAGTTTACAAGTGGGTACTTCTGTGCGAAGGCGCTTTTCCTTACCGAGAAAATTGGATACTTAATAAAATATGTTGGATGTACAGTTCACCTGATGGTAAGTGATTCCTGCGGCCCATGTCATCTAAATTCATCCTTGACAATGAATCATGAAGCATATGCGATGTCACCCTTGAGGACTGAGATTGACTGAGATGCCCTGCACTCACCAGATGAAACACAGCAACATCATGCTGCTTTATTTTAAGCTGGTGTTCTGTGAGGGCGTGGGCCTACTCTAGTCGAGCTGACCCTTTTCATTTCACTTTCATTCCTCAGCAAGAAACAAACTGCAGTGTTCAATACATACAGCGTGAAATAGAGTCATAACAACTCAGATATTCTGTAAGATTTTGATCCCAGACGTGCAGACCCATTTATATTTTGCTGCGTAGCTGTAACTCTATTAGTTAGTAAGATGAACTTTACATGAGATACTAAAGTAACATATATACTAAAATTAAATTTGTCCACTACTCTGTACTTCTTGCAATTAATCTCTCTTACCTCAATCAAACAACCTTCTATGATTACGTCGTTCCAGCGTTTGTTTTATCTTTCTATATATGATGTGTGCAACTAACGTTTACATCAGATCTAGTTTCTAGTAGCGATTTCATATGTCCTTAGGTGTGACAAAACCATGTTGAATGTTTGTTGAGGATGGAAGAATAGGCTTCATAACTTATGATAAGGGAAGTAGGAACTGTGTCCTTATTCATCCATATTTCATAAAAGAAATAAAGTTATGAGCTATGTTAAGTGCCTTGATTTGTTGTATAGATCATCTACGAAGACAGGAACTACAACACTAAAGTCTTTAATTATTCTAGTTGAAGTCTAGAGCTATAGTAGTTGCTAATTACATTTCAAATTAAAACGACGCACTTTATTTTGCTATAAATTATATGTGCAACTAACGTTTACATCAGATCTAGTTTCTAGTAGCGATTTCATATGTCCTTAGGTGTGACAAAACCATGTTGAATGTTTGTTGAGGATGGAAGAATAGGCTTCATAACTTATGGTAAGGGATGAAGGAACTGTGTCCTTATTCATCCATATTTCATAAAAGAAATAGTTATGAGCCATGTTTAGTGCCTTGATTTGTTGTATAAATCATCTACGAAGACAGGAACTACAACACTTAAGTTTTTAATAATTCTATTGAAGTCTAGAGCTATAGTAGTTGCTAATTACATTTCAAACTAAAACTTCGCATTTTATTTTGCTACAAATTATGTGTACAACTAACGATTACATCAGATCTAGTTTCTAGTAGCGATTTCATATGTCCTTAGGTGTGACAAAACCATGTTGAATGTTTGTTGAGGATGGTAGAATAGGCTTCATAACTTATGATAAGGGAAGGAAGCACTGTGTCCTTATTCATCCATATTTCATAAAAGAAATAGAGTTATGAGCTATGTTTAGTGCCTTGATTTGTTGTATAAATCATGTACAAAGATCATCTTTAAAATCATTGTCTAACTATTAATAATGTCTGACTGTTAAGTATTAACAATATTATATAAAACTACTACTAAAGTTTAGCTAATATTAATAATTTTTCAGTAGCACATTTACTTAATACTGTTCTATATATTGTGTATCTATTACTTGTTGTGCCATTGTTTGTTTACCCTAAAAAAGGAAAAGACAGAAACTACAACAGTAAGACTTTTAATAATTCTAGTTGAAGTCTAGAGCTATAGTGAATATAAACTAGCTCGATACATTCAAGCTGCTAATTATATTTCAAATTAAAACGTCGCACTTTATCTAATGACCGCTTACGTAAAATATCCAGTTCCTCTTTAAAAGTTGTCTTTAGGAGTGCGGACGAAGATTACGACACGCCGGACGCCCTACTATCGCAAGCCACGGTGTCGATAAACACAGGCTTTGTTTGGACTTTATAAAAATGCTTTTATTAGCTTGACTTACGTGTAAATTTTACACCGGGTTTACACACTTTTACACAACCAATCTAGAAAGTCTACTTTGAAAATTTACTTTGCTTTTAATTGTTTTTTAGTGATACACATGATTTTTTGATTTTAATAACACCCATACAATTATACTCAATATATAATTACATAGTCATCACTAGGAATTAAAATGGCATGTCTTCTTACACCAGCAATTGGGTCTCCCTTGAAAGATTCAGGCACTAACCGAAATATTGCAGCACTCGGATATTATGGCTAGTCTTTCCCCGGTGTAGCTAAATTTTACGACATACATATATTTTATAGCTACATTTGGGCTCTAGCTAATTTGTTATATAAATTATCATTAAGTTTCAACCACAATCCCACATGATGATAAAAGTAATCTTGTGTAATCGATGGTAACGCGCACGCCCTATAAACTGAAATTACGTAAATCTGATGACGCGATGACGATAAATTCGAGATTGTTTTATAATGGAGCTGGAAGTGAACTCACAACTTGGGTCCTGATGGATGTGACATGGCCTGGGCTCGCATGATCGTGTATTTTAATTTAATAAAAGTATGATTCATTTTTAAATAACTCTTGTTCAGCTACTAATTACTGTAAATTAATTACTTATATTGATGGATAGGTTAAACAATATCGTATTTATTTGAAAAACCCGCTGTTACAGCTTTTGTCCCATTCAACGGAAATAATGAGTCACATGATTACTTCCATGCATTACTCACAATGACTAAACAGCTTTCTTCTGTCTTAAGAATTCGGATACATTAATAACGGAATCTAATCGAAACATGAACACATGGTCGTCAGTTATCGCTTATCATCAAGTAATATCATATATATCAGAAAATATATATCATATGTGTATGTGAGGTTTACTTCTATAAAAATAGACTTAGTATGTCCACATACTAAGTCTATTTGTTAAGAAGAAATATTAACAAATACCATACAAGTATGTTACAAAATTTCCAGACTTAATATAGCACATCAAAAGTGTACCGTCAATCTCCGATGTACTTGTAATGAATGACGTCACTGTTCACATTATGAACAATGTATAAAAGCTTGTCAACACATGGAAATAGTCTTTATAGTCCGTTAGCTATTTTTATACCTTAGTAAACTGTACCAACTGGGATCATGATATTATTTTATAAGAAAATCGTTTGCTTGATAGTTAAGAAATAAGTTATAGAAACAACATTGAACGTAATCTAAATAAATCAATATCCTATCATTTAAATGAAAAATATATCAACTTGATACTATCATAACAGCAATAGTGAAATCAATCTACTTGCTAGATAATTTTTTGCGCATTTAAACGAAGAATAATAAATTATTTTCTACATTAAACCATAATATATAACGACCTCACGACCGTAAACTCTAAAACCAATAATGGAACGGAAAGGTGAAGAAAATCTGATTCAAATTAAACCGAATAATAACATCAAATCTGAGAAAATAGAACGTTTAAAATGTAACCAGGTTTGTGTGTCAACACTAAATAAAAGTTATATATTATAAATCAACAATTTAGATTCAATCTATAACAAATTGCTGTAATATTTAATATAGCTAAGAGATATACCATTTACTAAATAATTACTTTTTATATAAGATTTAACAAAAAAATATTTACGATAACACATTTATTATACCGATTTTTATACAAACATTGTTTACTTCTAAAGGAGTGGACGTTTAAATGCATCAGAAATTCTTATATTAATGATATAAAAAATTATTGAGCTCTCTGAATATTTAATACTAATTTTTGTAAAAAAGTTTATGTTTAAGTTTTGTTTTATAGATATATACATTTAGAGTTATAGATATCGTATGTAAAAAAAAAAAGGTTAAAAGCATTTCGTACTAAATGCAAGACCTAACAGTAACTTAATATGGAAAATCACTTTTATTATTCAATACGCAATTTATAATGGCATCAGATTATATAGAATATATACTATGTCATAGTGGAACAATGACAGATAACCGCTTACACAAGAATGCCCTTTCCAGAACATCAACTGTGAAATAGTACCTTTGAAGCGATGTCAACTTTATTACGTTGGTAGAAAATGTTAATTCTCTTTACAGCAGTCATCCTGTACAAGTCGTCATGAGTCCTTGCACGGTTCGGTGCTTGGAAGAATACGTAGGGTGTCATTACAACCACTTTGGACAGGTTTCAATGTCAAATGAAAAACTTAATTGAAGCGTAGTTGGAGGCATATACTAGCGTTACAATGGCCAGAGGCGAAAAGAAGGGCCTTTGTATGAGATTGTGAAATCAGTACCCGATAGCTTGTGATTAGCACTGTTTTCCTTTCTCCATGCTCTATACTTTATGCCGTAGTCGTGATCAGATTCAGACGTGACTACTGAAATATCTCAGCTCAGATGACTTACGGATGTTCTTTTAAGGAACGGTACACCTACGGCCCTATAATTGGTTTAAAATTTACCCACCATAACACTTATAGTAACCAAACTTGTATTAATACTATATGGGTACCTCAATTGTGATAGAAATAACACAGAAATAATTTGCTCTTTTGAATATTAATTTTTAATTACAGAACGAATCCATTCTGATTAACACATAAATTGTTACCTATACGGGTACAATTTGTGTTTTACTGTAATGAGCTTGGTATGAATACTGGTATTTAAACTGAAATACCCAGTGAAATACTAAGAGTATAGTTATTCCAATCCTCCAACAACTGAAACACAATTGATTGACGCTCCAGTGTAACATGATAAATCGCGAATGGCAAATCTATGAGGTCGGCACATTGTTGCTTTCGCCGGGCGTCGAACTCGCGCAGGCCTTTCGTTACTAAGCAAAAATAACGGTTCGTTTTGAAGTAACGAGCAACAGAAATTACACCAGTTGTGAAAATATTATTCCTTAAATATATTTAAAATTTGCTATTGGTATAACTAAGTCAGTAGATGATCGTTTATAAAAAAAATATATAAAAAAAAAGTGTGAGTGGATGAGACCAGAAAAGTGTTAGCGTTTAAAAGACCCATATTGAATATTTCCTCCCCTTAATTATTACCACTAAATTATTGGTAACGAGGCATTCTATCTCAGTTCTGAGTGGTGATAACGCGTGTGCATCTTGAATCTTTGTTGGGGATGTAGGTGTTTACGTGGGAGAGATCTTATCTTATTTACTTGATCATTCAAACAGTATTGGGTTTATTATAGTGCCGTATTTGGGCATACGTATAGACAGACATTCTCTCACCGTCACCCCTTCTTATTGCATATAAGTGCTGCAGGAGCCCTCGAAGAGTCGCAATATAGAAATTGCCGTTGTTGTTCCTATACAGTGTCGTATCCTCTGTGGCCGCCCTCTATTTCGAATTGTATAGTATACATATCCATGCACTTTTTCCCAACTTCCGCACACGTATAGGGGTAACAAGTGGAGCGTGTACGCAGTGTGGGGTAACCCGGCACATGTGTTGCGATGAAACAGGAGCTCGGTTTTGTATATTGTCACCTGTTAAATTTATCTATTCTCATATGTGTCTTGTGTGTGAAGAAGGCCTCTACAGCTTTAGCGAGTCTAATTAGATAAAGCTGAAGAGGTCTCTGGACCAACGAGCAATACTCATATACAAAAAAAAATCTCTTAAGTATCACCAGTGAACGTTATAATCTGTAATCATTCACCTGGATTATGGATACGACGGAAGAGTTATACCGTTATACCGTTGTTAGAAACTGTCACCCTTCATCCTTCCGCAGATGCACTCTCCCGTACAGTCATACGCACCCATACACATACAAACACACAAGCACACATACACACATTTAGCACAAGTGCTTGTATGTTTTATCTAAACGTATATATAATTATTAATGAATATACAACATGTATAGTACAAAAAAAAATTGTTTCTTAAAATTTTCTCTGTACAAATAGAAACTAGTCCGTAAGGCGGATCTGGTGTCTGATGTCTGTCTTACAGGTCATCCTAGTGTAGACACCGGTCTCTCACAAACACTGTTCATCACTGTGAAATCTGTACTGTATTATATTTACTAATCTTAACTTGTGAGAGATTATTGTATTCTCTTTGATGACTTGATTATTATTAGTTAATGACTTAGTAAAAGACTTCCTCTACAGGATTTTCAGTTTAGATAGAGTTTTAACCGATATACCTATTGACAAATATTAGCTAAACGTGGAATCGTATATTGAAATATAAAAATTTTAGAACTTTGAACTTCGACATATAAGCCGTGCCGTATACGAGAATAGACCCTATTTCATTTGTTAAAAATAATTATTATTTTCAATGATTTTGTTTTTGATAATTTATATTTGACTAGTTCTATTCAACTGTTGTCGTTTTCAAGGCGGAACTTCATATACATCCATATATAAGTATAAAGGACCCCGAACATTATTCATTCAGTCTGGCTGTTAAAAGCTAAAATAATTTATATGACGTCCATAAGCCTTTATGTAGTCATGTACAAATTTAATAAACTAATGATGTCTGCGATTAGACATTAAAAATTCATTACACATAAAAACAACTTAAAACAAAGAGTGCGAGTCGCCCACGCCGCACCATACCCTTGCAGTGACATCTAGCGGTTGAAGGCAACAACCCGCCGTTAAAAAACAAAACGTCAAGTTCTCATTGACAGCCGCCGAATTCTATTTTTGGATTATGACTTCATTACGTAGACGCCCGGTTTAAATGAACCTAAAATGCAGCATGATTAGTTGAAGAGGTTTTAAATGCTTTTCGAAAATAATTGTATTGCTGTTTTAATTTTCAAAATGTGATAATTTAGTCTTAAAATGCGAATATTTCGCTGTTTTATTATGATTAGTCAAAGGAACTACAACTGCCAACTAACTGCTACTGCCGTAACTTACGAGATGAAAACTCTTTATATATTACTCCATCTCAAGGATGATCGTCGGGGTCATTGGCCGCTAGAGTTACCTATCATCGGTTAAACTGTGCTTGGTTGCTTGAACCATACTGATTCGGTACCCCAAATTTCATAAAAGATATTATATTATTTTTACTATTTCTAATTATTCTTAATTCCAAACTGATATAAATCTAAAAAAAAATATATCCCTGAAATAAATTTCGTTAACTGATTCTGATACAATTTATATCGATATTTATATCTTATTTCGAAAGACGAAAGAATTGCATTTGAACCATTTTTTTTTCTTTTTGGCATTTTTAATTAACATCAAGTTTATTTAAGAAAAATTTTAAAGAATCTCTTTTAATTTTATTATATTTAAACATACATTGTTGATGATGTCGTGGTCGATTCCTATCACGACGATATCTTCTAGTTCTTGCCAGATGACATAAGCTGTGTAGAACGTTTTTATAGTGCCGTAATCATTTGCGCAAACACAAATACTCACTTGTCGCTCCCTTCCTTGTTCAGATGCAGTGTAAGGGGCACGGGACGTACACACAACAGACAACCAGACCCGAAAACCAACAACTTGTGATGCACACAAATATGTGTTCTTCGGCTGGGAATCGAATCCAGAAACCGAGTAGACGCAACAAGATATCTAACCACTACACCACGCAGCCGTCATAGCATTATTAATGATAGGACGGATCACTGCCAGCAATGTTAATTTATAGATGTAAATATTAGGCATAAGGATTATATATTATTATCTTTCATACGATTGTTTTAATGTATTAAAACGATTGGTGATAACGAGTTTTTAATTTACCCGATGGTGATTGATTACTAGGACTTAAGTACCTATACTCACGTTACCTAATTTTATTGTACCTTAGTCTAAGTAAGTATGATCGATAATTGCAAACATTGTCATTTCCAATAACATTAAAGCAGTGTGGGTGTAGGTCGCGGCACATAAGGCTAGCGGTGAACGAAACGTAGAGGGGGATAGCTGCGCATGGGTACTGTCGCGAACGCAAGTGTTCATTTCTACAAATTGAAATTACGAATAAAGTGTTTTTATATATCTAAGATAGTTCGTTTAAACACCAGTGTCATAAATGCGAAAGTTTGGATGTTTGTATGGATGTAATTTAGCACGGATATAGATTATAGTCTGGATGGCTACTTTTTTTACGCGGACGAAGTTGCGGGCGGAAGTTAGTAGATTTTTTTTATTAAATACAAATGTACATTACGGTGTACCACTTTCCAGAAAAATAAAAGTGTGTCAATTTTTATTTAAAATAACAATTTAGAAAGCGACTGTACACCAGGACAGAGCGGGGTGTCGTATCGGTGCGCGGGGCAGAGTACGAGTGGAGAGCCAATGAGCGCTTAGGCATGGCCTCCCGCGCCCCCTTGACTTTCGACATCTGCGCATTAAGGGTCAGTGCTAGGCTTATTTGCCGTTACTTATATAAGGAGCGACGATAATCTTTGGGGCATATTTAAATGATGCAAAATGTTACGATTGTTAGTGACAAGAGTAAACACTGCTGGTAAAGTCCCGACTTGTGTTTTCTTACATTGCCTACTACAGAATATTTGACTGAAGAACTAGAACGACCTAGAAAAACAAAATTCCAAGTATCAATGAAATGTTATTTGTTTGTGTTGTATTGTGACTTTAAAAGGGGTAAAATACTAACTTAATTATAATTTTAGGAACAACTACGTCATATGCTAAATATGAGACATTCCTGAATATAATTTAAATTACCCGTTGGCGAATGCCTATTTTCAACCCAGGTTTGATTTGTTACTCATTACCGTTCTTCATTTATTTATAACCCAATTGCATGTGTCACGGAAATACACAGTTTAACTAATGGTAAGTGATTACTATTACCCATGACAAACACATTCATCGTCTAAAAGGAGTCACAAGGATTCGCAGTCATCTCTGAGGACTAAATTGGAATATTTCCTCATATTTAAAAGGTTCTCCAGTTTCTTTTCACTAGAGGTAATGCTAAAGTGCTAAGTTACTATTTAACTATAGTATTACCTGATGATTGACTAATGAAGTTATAACGTATACGTTTAATAACATACAGTAAGGTAAATTCTTATCGATATATAGATTTGTCATTAACTACTCATGACAGTGGAATTTAAAAAAGCGCAAACTTTGCACATTTTGATTTTTTCAAATAGCCTTTGTTATTGCGCTACATATTTCATGTTATGAGTATATCTCATTTCACTTTGACACCCCTGGGAAGTGGAAGGTGATTGTCTAACGTTACCGAAACGATTTCGGTACGGTACTGTTATATATCAATGTAATATCAACATGTCAAACAAATATTGAACTAAAATAATTATATGGCATTTGATTGAGGCGGTCTATTTTAATCTGCATCAACTCTTTAATGATGCAAGAGAATACAAGGCCCTGAAATTAGCCGTCATCGAGCCACTGTAGCATGGCGACGGGGCGTCGAGTGATCGCGGCATGTTTGGAGAGGTGTACTTTAGTGACGTTATTGTCTGTGATGCACTGTGGGTGTAAGTATACTCTTGCTGAAGCTAATTATCGTAGGCATTGTGTCTTTATTCTACACGAAATACCTATATAATATATCTGATAAAATTGGACTGCCAATATATATAGATAGATATGTATTCTTTTATAAACAATATTCTTTTCTATTTTAAAGCAATACAATTATTATTAATATTCGATTCTGTTCAGACTGTCTCTACGTAGTCTATTCAAACAAAGATGGGCAATTATTTACCGACATTTGACATCGGCGTGCGACGTTGACATTGCCCAGCTCTACAATGTTAATTAAGCTTAATTACCCAGTTGAATTGTTTATAAACCCCTTTATATTTATAACTCGAAATGAGCAATTTTTCTTCCTTAACATGAGACTTGAACACGGCGGCTACTAATACAATACTAATACAATAATATTTGTACATTAACTGACTAAACAACAAAACGAATAAAAACTAAAACCAAATATGCAGAAACAAAACGGCTGAACAATCCAAATTCCTAATTATATAACATTGAACAGACATGCATGCACATAATATTGCAAAAACTATTAAGAAAAGGAAATAAAATAAAAATAAACCAAAACCTCTAAGAGAACAAAACACACCAACACCATGATTTTAACGTATACAAACAAACGTTACGCTAGCTTTGGATAACGATTGAAAAAAGTAGCTTTTTTATACCAAACAAAAACAGCAAGCATTTAGAAAATTTAAGTCGAAATTAATTTGAAGGAGCTAAACAGAGTCCAAAAAATATTAAGGTGTTCACGAAAAGTTAGTAAAAGCTAGCGTCCGTTGTCTTAGAACGTAAACAACCATAGACAGATAAGCCAAAACGTTCCTAGCGTGGCGCTTTCTACCTGGAGTGCTGCTGCCTCTCAGAGGGCGGCGGCGAAGGCGCGCGCGAGGAGGTTGCGGTGTGTTCTCGTGCGTCCGTAGCCGCCGAAGGGCTGCCCGCGCCGCTTCCGCCGAGCGCCAGCGCCAACCCGCTGATACTGAAGACACACCACCACGTCACCACAGCCCTACCGTCAAGCTCCAATCAAGAACCATGACCTAGCTGCTCCAATGTACACAGTCGAAACACACCATGATTCTACGTTAGCAACTATTTTAGTCTATGAAAACACATTTCTCTAAAGATGTTTTGGAGCAGATAAGCCGTTGAAATGGAACTAGTATTGATACGCTTTCTCACTAGATTAGTTAATGTGACTATATCCAGCGAAGTTATCGTTGATTCAGTGTGCTATATTAAAATTATTAAACGCAATATAAGAGTATCATATCCCGCCTTGTCTACTTGAAGATTTAACGTCTTAAACGTTTATTATATAGAGCTTAAAATAGCCGAGCGAAGCAGAACATTCTCAGCGGGATGAAGAGATACATAAGCGGTGATGTTCAGTTAGTGGCAAGGCAACTGAGGTGTCAGTTAAATTGAGGTAATCACAAGCAAGCATACGTAATGGTTTAGTATTAGCCCTGTCATGCAAATACGAACACAATATATAACAATCAGTTATCTTTTTTCGTTCCTTGTTGTAGCATTGAGTTAGACCTTTGTCTTTTTAAATTGTATGTAAGCCAAAGAATATATAAGGGATAATAAACAAAACAAAAAGGGTTGTGGGAGAAACCATTACATAAATTAACTTCACCTCTCAAGATGTTCAGTGTGAAGAAAGTAATGTGCATTCAGACGTCAATCAAAAAGACTACGAGAATAAAGACCTGCACGGAAGCTGGTGAGATCAGTCACACGACTTAAAGTGGAGGAAAACTAGCATTTATCGTGAACTACTCCGATATACGAGATATACCCCCGTGCGATATATAGCGTGCATGTAAATTTTGTTATGCGTTGCGTAACGACCTTAGTTTACAACAATGGGTTCCAATCTTTCTTTTTACGGAACACAATTCCTATTCTTCCGTATAACGAATTGCTGCGTACGATCCATTTATATCAAATAAAGATTAAATTTATTAGAAGATATCAAAATATCGGGAAAAACTTCGAAACCGGGTTTTTACACGGAATCTTCTCCGTCGTGTCAAAAACTTTTTTTACTGCGATGAGGAGACGATATTTCTTTTAAAAACTAAGTCATATATATTTGTTATTAAAATAAATAGAATAAATTCTGTTTGTATATGTACCTTTGTAACGTAACTGTATATTTTTATTTACTTTATTCATTGTTAAACTGAAGCAAATGCAAGGTTACTCAAATGATTAGTATAGACATGTGATCATATCATTCATAGAGAATATTTTGTGTTTAGAGGACATAAAAACAGAATTAATAACAACAGTGCCGTTGAAAACAAAGGAAGTCATTAAAGATGAATGTTGTTCGTTTCAGAAAGAGTATTATTAGAAAAAACCCGCGTTCACCACCGTGATGTCCTTGGAATATCAAAGTCGAAGGATTTCAAATATAATTTTAAGTGGGTGATATATGATTAATTTCCGCAATTCTTAATAACGGAACCATAAAACCGGAGGTTGGCGGACGTCATGCCATTTGAGGTTGAATTTGTACAGAACTTTGAAATTGCAACAAAGGACATTAACTTCACATACACAACACGTACTGTCTGTGCAGCGAAATTCAAAAAGTTAAAACTCTTATCGATTACGGAAATCGAGGTGTCGTTTCAATGTTTTTCAATAATTGACTACATTATCAACTGAAGGTTAGCTAGTAGATATCACAATTATCAGTAAGTTACATTCTGTATGCTTCGTTTAACATGTAGCATCAATATCTAATCTTCGTGGACGTACTCTGCTTACTTCCTAAATTACACATCTAAACGCACTAAATTTCATAAGATAAATGTATATATATACATATATATATATATATATATATATATAGTTTTCTTAGTAACTATATATAGTATACCTACACATAGTTACTAAGATGTTCTGAAATTCAAAACAATTACAGGATTTTTTTTCGTATTCATGGCGCAATAATTCATTATTTCATGAAATAAGTTTATTTTTGTATTGTTATGTGTAGTAATATATAATAATAATTTGTGGGTACACCTAACATAAATCATTATTACATGTTAGTTGTATATTAAAGTATATGTACGTTTATTAATCTGAATGATTACTTGATATTGATCCTTTTTACTGATTTTCATTTTTGTATTATATTTGAACGCCACATCCGACATGGTTTTATCTATTTTAGATTAATTTTTATCCCTGTGAATCTCTCTATCAAATCATGCCAAGTATGGATTTTGTATATTTTGTATCATAAGTATGTTAAATGTACACAATTAACATACATATGGTACACACAGTAAAAATAATTCAGAAAAGATATTAAAGATTTGTTTCACTTGCGTGTTCAAATATACTTTTCATTTTAAGGTTACGCCTCACACATCTCACAGTGATTGTTTGTCACTTATGCATTGTATATTATGGCTCTTTAGATCAGTGACGCAAATCGCTTTGGACGCTTTAAGTAATACCTTTTGTGACCTAACCGGCGGCGGTCGGAGTAATAACGTGCGATGACGTCATCAGTCGATACCACAACACGTAAAATATAAGACTACAATAAGTTACTGATCGCAAAGTAACACTCCTAAATGGATGACATCATTGTAATTATAACTCGTTATGCATCAGTTCAGTAGTCTTATCTGTGGAGCCGTGAACAGTTTTTTTTTTAATGGAAATTAAATATTTAGTATTTATTATATATTTAAGGTATTACTAGTGTGAAAATTAAGTATAAATGTTGTTTCTATTAAATTAGGGTGCGGTAAAGGATCATTAACGAGTTCACCTCGTAGTTAGTGATTCCTGTGGCCCAAATTAGAATGAAGATACTTTGCGTTAAAGATTGTAAAACATATTAAATATAAACTTTTGAATCGAAATTTAAAGCCAAGTTATTCCAAGTAGTATTCTATGTAAATAATAGGCATTATTATTTACATAGAAAACAAATTCTTTCAAAACTTCTTTACATCTAGTGCTGCATGCTCTATACTGCACGTCGTAATCTTTACAATATGCAGTATAGCAGCATGCAGCACTCTATATGCCATTGATGGACATTGCTTTTCTGTTTAGATACTGTAACACTACTCTTTGTAGTAATTATTCCTTTATATTTACTGATTTTGTCTATAGTTATGAAGTACATGACGCCACACGGCCAGAAGTAAAATAACTATTAAATAAACTCAATTGTTGTGTTCCTGTTATTTAATACCAATTTAATAAACAAACTTATTCTCTTTAAATCGAATGATTTTTTACGACAATTTAATTTGAATACATAATGATTTTATTGCAGAGTGATTTTTTTTCCTTTCACTTGAACTTTTCGAGTTTGTCCGTTGGTTTTAATGGCGCCCCTTTTTATTGTGCATAAAAGGTACATAAGAATGTATATGTTAAAATCGTAACTTCTTTATAATGCCTATTTTAAAAATATAAATTTTATTATAAAATTATTATTGATGTGATTTTACGGCATGACAAACGTTACAATTACAGCACAGTAGTACAATTATCGAATGCATGGTGTTTTTTTAGTCTTTTTCTGTTAACCTGAGGGCTTTTACAGTTTCATCGGGTGGGGAGGTCACCGCTCAGTCTCCTCAATTAGTGGCTCCTGTGACATGGCGGTATCGCGAATAACCTAGTTTGCGACGCCTTCGCCATTGGCGGGGCCGGTATGAGGGTGCAATGTACGTGTGTAGTGTTTTATGAAGGACTATGGTGGTCGCGTCGTAGGGGTCGTCGAGGGCATACCTCGGTATCCTTCGGACGCGGGTGTGTTTACGTGATGGGTTTGTAAGTGGCGGCAATTATAACCTCTTATAAATCAGTGGGTTTAGGTGTGTGACGTCAATTACGATCATTATCAATAAAATTTTTCAGTAGCGGTTGTCGCGTCGCAATCACGCGGTACTCAGTCAATATATTTTATCTGATATTGCCGTTATATTTTACAGTGGTATAGTCCACACAGTAGCCAGTTTCTTAATGCAACATGAATGAAAGGAAAAACCACGTGGAAGGACGTGGTACTGCAGTAGTAACATAAAACTGTTTCATATGGCGAGTGTAGTAAGGATCCGGGGACTGACGAGGAATACCATCTTATTCATTAGGGATGAAAAGGTATGTGAATTTTGGAAAAAAATATAAAAAAAGTGATGAGGCTGGCAAAGAAAATACATACGACTACCGGAGGATAACAATAGAGATCATCATTACTTTGTTATTTGTTGACGGCCAATGAATGTTCCTAGAAAGTTCGCTACTAAACGCCGGCGTGGATATTTTATTTACATTCGTTTACAAACTACACTATTGCATCATGCCACTCTAACATTATTTTAACTAAGCCCCCGATTGAGCAAGGTCACCGACGAAGGTTGGGAAAGTCAATGATACGATTTATAATTACGAATTTAATTATTAAATTACGAACAGAACGCAGCTAGTTTATTTAATAATAGCGATAGACCGGCCGACCTCTATGACAGCTTAGACAATGGGTAATAATTGTATTTGTAATAACTGTAAGGTGCTTAACAGATAAGTTTAACACAGAAATTCTATCAATTAGAAAGTTAATATGCATACATTATTTTATTCCATTATAATCCATAGCATAGAAAATCTTTTTTAAAAATCGTTTAACTTTTATATTGTATATACCCTGCCGGCCAAAAGTTTAAGATTGCACATAAACAACATAATTATCCATCAATTGTAATAAAATCCCATAGGATAAATAAAAAAATGCACATCTGCATATTCTATTGTTCGTATCGAATATTTAAAGAAGTCATTCTTTTGTTTACTTTCAAGCTATTGGATAATAAACATGTATTGTTTTCAAACACCGACAAACGTTGTGCTAGAGCCAGGTGGTAGAGTTGTAATAATATTTTTATAATGTCCTCAATACTAATGACTTTGCTTTTGTTACGTATTGGTCAAAATTTAGGATTATTTAGCTCCTCAAAACACGTATTTCTGATTTATTATTAGTTGAGGTTACTTGGGTTTGTTCACAAACAATCTCAATTAGTCTAAACTAGTGGTTTCTACAGTGAAGACGTCATAAAATGGGAAAAGCTCGAGAAATTAGCAGTGAAGTGCGTTCTGCCATCGATGTTTTACAAAATGAAGGCAAATGCGCAAGTGAAATTGCTTCACAACTGAAGTTATCGAAGAGCAAGTCTTCGATAACTTCAGTTGTATATATTCATGGCACAATAACTCAATACTGGGAGACAGGCAGTTGCCAAGATCGTCCACGCTCGGGAAGGGCGATAGCTAACACGTCTAGTGAAGATAATTTCATTGTTGTTACCAGCAAGCGAAATAGACTTAACAGCACCAGAAATCCGCGTTGAAGTAAACAAAACCCGAGTTAAACCTTTGTCATTGACGACAGTAAAACGGCGACTAAGAGATGTTAAGTTGTATGGTTACGTTGCCGTTCGAAAACCTCTGCTAAGGCCACAAAATAAGAAAAAAAGGATGCAGTGGGCTTTTGCCCATCGAGATTGGACTCAAGAAGATTTTAAAAGTGCTTTGGACCGATGAATCCAAGTTTGACCTATTCGGTTCACAACGTAGAATTTACGTCCGACGCAGTGCCCAAAAAGATGATGTCAGATTGTGTAGTCTCAACAATCAAGCATGGTGGTGGCTCAATTATGGTTTGGAGTTGCTTCTCTAGCCAAGGAACTGGCGATTTTATTAAAATTGAAGGAATGCCGTTTCTTCCGGGTTCCGATTAATTGGAGATGGATTCATTTTTTGATCCAAAGCATAGCACAAAATTATGTAGAGGATATTGAGAAGAGAAAGAGGTACATGGGGGTGTTAAAAAACATGGTTTGGCCTCCTCAGAGAGCCCGGATCTCAATCCCATTGAACTTTTGTGGGAAGAGCTTGATAGGAACGACCTTAATCGTGGCCCATCCCGCGAGAAGAAATGTGGAATGCTTTATGCGAAATTTAGAACAACATATCACAAGACACCAGTAACAAATTGATTGCCCGTATGCCGAGACTTCATAGAAGTCATAAAATGGTGAGGAGGATCTTTTGATGAAAAATCAGTTTAGCTCCATAGCCTTTTTTTTGCATGGTCTGTTAATATTTCTTTACGCTTTTAAAGTATATTGTTTGTCAATCAATGTTCTATTAGATGATTAAACTGGATAATTAAACATTTAATATTTTATGGGAGATTTACTTTATTTTCCTACTTTAATTAAGATGATGACTTTTGGCCTGCAGTGTATATATTTTATACTTTTATATTTTATATTGTATGATAAAAAGGGGATATAAATTCAAAACGATGGCAATATATGGATTGACGGAGATAAATAACGGATAATTGTTACGAAGAAGCGTTTTTAAATTCCTGGAATCCCTCATTTCAACAAGGAGTGAAATTAAAAAAGCAAAACTATTGTCCTTTTCAATATATTTACCTGAAAGACGAATAAATTACCTTTAATTAGCTTATGTACACCTTCATAAAAAAATGTTTTGTCTTTGTCTGAAAAATATTGCTGAACATTCCCCACCTATCCCCCACCATTATTTCTAACTATCTGCGAACCATCCAATTACCGAACTTAAAAACGCACCTGCGTTTGTCAATGATACAAAAGACTCTGTTGTTGCACTTTCTTTACGTAAAAATCGTGTCGTGAAAATACGGTTAAATTCAGATAAATATATGAAGTTATTTCAGACAACTATGTGAAGTAGCAATAAATTAATATAAATTATAATATAATAAAATAATATATATGTTAGTTTTTTAAAGTATTATTCATAAAAAAATGGCCGCATGGGACGAAAATCCTACTTTCGCAAGTTCAGCTTTTTGTTTTGTGAGACAATTAGTGATGAGAGTTAACTTTTAACTGTAGAGATGATCAAATTGCAACCTTCCCTTTCATTTAATTTCGTGTTTTGTTGTTTTAACGTAAACGAAGGAAACAAAGATACTTCAAGGAAAAGCAAGGTCGATAAAACATTGTGCAGTGTCACGATGACAGTAAATAATTAACTGTTGCAGATATAATGAATAATAACACATGCTATATACACGAAGGTCGCAATTGGAATGAGTCACTTCATCGAACTGATTTCATGACGACACGCTAAACCACCATAAAGTTTCCATAAAGGTAACACCGATGTAAGAAACTTTATTTCAGGGAACTTTTTGTAGACAGAAGATATTATCGCATTTTACTAGTAAAGCGTTAAAATGCGAAGCTGAGTCATTTTACGAGTTGATTTTTGTTTCTTGTTAGTAAATGAAATGTAGAATATACAAAAACAAAAATAAACTTTCATCTGCGCAAAATTGAATTACATTCGCAGACACAAATTCTAGGCTGTCGTCCAAAATAATCATCTCAAGTAATAATTCAATATTAACAACATCTTAAAATTCCCGAATACCACGGAATTCGGAATACGAATACACTTGGCAGATTATCAATATTAGCGGGTTATTACGTGATTTTTAGCGAATTAGCCGCGAATAGCGTGAATATGTTGCAATCTATAATCAACGCACCGAAATGGTCACATGAACCAAATATGTATGTTTAAATCAAATGGACATATTGTGGGTGGACTTTTTGGCCGGACGAAGCTTTCGCTGTGTAAGTTATGATAATTTATAGTAGAGAGCTATTTTTAATGATTCATATTCATTACCTGCATGCAATGATGTATGTACCAATGAGCTTTACAATATAAATGCATTTTTGTCAACTCGAAATATTATTGTTCGGATGTCTCTGTGTTTATAAACCATGAAAACTAACTTGCTCATAGAATAACTTCAATGACAACGATATTAATATAAACGACAATTCTGAATAGAACTCTACTTTTTGTCTTATATTAGTTGGGGTCACATTCCTTATTGTACATTTTCTCTGCGAGGTGCGATTTGTATTGTCTGTCTTACCATCTAAATCTTTCTGGATTATTTAAATAAATTTATAGGGAGTACAAAACGAGTTCCCGTGATGATAAGAGTGATTCCTGCACCCCATCGATAAATGTGAGAGGATTTACCCATCATAGATTCCTCGATCGCGTAGATAACGGACCACATCCACACCCAGCGCCGTCGCATCCCCGTCCACCGGACGACCTACCTCAGCGAGTTTCTGTTTACTCGCTCCGACTAACGTATATAGTCTAGGAAGATAAATCTTATTAGGTCTGTATGTGAAATGTTGAAGTCGGCGACTTCGACATCTCATACTAACTCAATACTCACCTTAGCATGTTCTCCGATGGTGACATTGCACACAATGCAAAAATCGGAGCTTTTTTTTTGTGAGAGTATTGCTGTTGGTCCAGAGACCTTTACAGATGTATCTAATTAGACTCGCGAGCGGGAGGCCCGTTGAGTAGGGAGACAACGACGATGCTGCGAAGCTCGCGCGGAGACTACTGCTGCACTCCGACCCTTGTGGACGAAGAACGTCGACGACAACAGAGGGGGGTGATAATACGATCCGAGGGCCCCTCATAAGGAGGTACGAAACCTCGACTCGGATCGCTATCTACAGGGAAAAATCGGAGCACATCTCTATTTTATTTCCTTTTATAGCAAAAAGTCTCCTTCCGACTGGAATGGGGAGTTAGGGGTATATGCCCGCCGTAAAACGTTTAGATGTGTATGTACCGTATATACGCACATACCTTACTCGAGCCGTCCTAGAACGGCAAAAAAAGGGCCGGGGGAGGAGGTCGTTACTTGAGTGAATGCCCGGGCAAAAGGGACAGCTCCGAGGCCCAATATATACAACCCTTATTCATGGTTGTGGATGCTTCCATACACCCCGTCACAAGGAATCATAGTGCAGATGCGTTTAACTATTCTTAACTTTTTTTGCAGCCACCAGACGGTTAGGCAACTATTTTTCGCTGGTATTTTGTAAAAGCCTCACGCCTTCACATCACTGCTGTGGTGCTGTTTTATATCTACGTCGCAAGCCTACCATGTTATAATTATGAGTAGTTATATGTATGTATATATATATATATATTATACGTAGTATTTGTGTATTAAATTGGCATTTATTAAAATTGTACAATCGTGCAAATGATAGCCGTTGCGTCGTTAAAGTCGAAGTCATTCTGCGATTCCGGTGGTAAAGGCTGCAGTTATTACTGTCACGGTTAATTTTATTGCATCAGAGCCTATTTACAATGTATGCTGTTATTGGAGTTTCAATTGCACATTATCGGTAACTACCGGTACGCCCGCGGGCGACGGTAATGGCGTCTCGGAGCATTCGTAAATGTTACCATTATTAGACTGGACAAGCAATCGCTTTCTGGTTTGTTAATTTAGCATTGGTTTGTAAAGATTGTATAATTTAAACGAAGTTTCTTTATTTATATAATATGACATTACTGTCTACTATTTTTATAATTCATATTATATATAGGAATGTGAATAAAGTTCTAATTTAGTCTATATTTTAGAATATCATGTCACTTCTCTTTTAACACAAATTCAAATGTTAATGTATTTATAAGCAAATTTTACTCGTTTTTCGATTTCGCTATCTCGGCTACTAATGAAAAATATACTTTTAAGTAAATTTGCTTAAAAAAGAACGTTGAGCTTAAGGAAACGGTATAGTAGCGAAAAGATTAAATTACAATTATCTCAGAAGAAAAATAAGGTATTTATAAACAAACTAATCAAGTCATGCGAACTGTTATTGTTTAGAGTTCAATGACCTCGAATACACGGGGTAATAACAATAAAATAATTATTTGCATATAGTATATATACCACCCAGTCCATAAGTTAAAACAGTTGTTTAGCGCTCCTGAGAATAAAGTAAATCACATATCTTATTACTGGTGGGTGACTAGTACTATCTTAGTCCTTAGAAGTACCAACGCGTTTGTATTATGACATCATATCGTGGGTAAACGAGTGCGTCATGGACCGTAAGAATCACTTACCACCAGCTGAACCGTGTGATCGTTTATCCCCTAAATTCGTAAAATAAAAAAAGATAAGTGATAAATATTGAAAAAAATTTGTTCTTATTATCTTAATAAAATATTTTTATTAAGCTAAACAAGTTTGGCATGTGATGCATTTATTTAAAATTTATTTAAAAAATAAATAACTTTATGTAAAAATAAAATAATAAGCATAGTGAAATTATTGTACAGTAATCTGTTCTTAATTCGTCTGTAAAATTTCAGATTATTCAGATATCAGAAAGAATATCCGAGAAGTGGGAAAAAACTGAATTAAAAAAAAATCCATTACATTCATAGAGACGTACATACAAATAGGTCAAGTTAATAAAATCGTATTAATTAAGTTGGTTGACACTATGTAACACATGGTTGATACTTATTGTCAGTATCGAATTGAAGATTAACGTAATCCAATAATGATTGATATTATCTCGCAAAGGTTTACGACGCAAGTTAAATGCAAATCAAATTCTCGAAACGTGTTCAACGCGACGAAAACACGTCATCAACACCTCGAAATCAATAGAGCCGTTGAACCAACCTTTCAACATATAACTGGCAAATTGCACGCCAAAGATACGATCGGAAATATCGGGAACGTGAAATACCATTGGACAATAAATATAATATACACATCGATCAAATTAAGGTGGTACAATACTGATAAAAGGGATTTTATCAAAGTGTTTTTCATTTAGGATTACAAACGAGCACACAGTTTACCTGATGGTAAGAGATAACTGTAGTCTATAAGCATCTTCGTCCTTAAGGGCTGTGGTGGTATGCCTTGTTACTCATAATTGAGTGCCCGTTTCCCTGCAGTCTCCATATCGGCAACGGTCGAGCCGATCTATTCATGCTACAAGTAGAAACCAGCTCAAATGTGGATGTACTTATAAACATGTCTCGCTACTACTGAGAGCGAATATGAAATTCCTTGTTGCCCAGTCAAGGTATCATTAACGGTATTGACTTGATAAAGTAAGTTTGAGTAGATTTTTTATATTATCGAGCCACGTACAGTATCACATCGATACGTAGCACATCGCGAGAGATTATAAAACTTCATTTCCATCATCGTGATGTTGGGCAGTCCACTACTGTGCGCTTCGTACGAAATTTTATGCAACTCTCCCAACGCACTTGCAACTACTCTGGAGTTGCGGACGATTATGGGCGGCGGTGGACACTTACCACCACGGGAGCAAGCAGCTCGTTTGCTTCCTCTTCTAAAAAACTACACTATCAACACTAGATTTTTATTATTTTAAATATTTGTTTATAATTAATAGGGATATAAAATACGAAGGCGTTAAGTTAAAACTTTTCAACTAAGTTTTTTTAGAGCAACGATTAGAAGTAACAATCATCTTATATAGTTTATCTTATATTATTTATTTTATTAGAAATAATAACGATATAGTCGAGAAAAATATAGAGATAATAAAAAAATAACTTTTAAAACATTAATTTGAATTGCAACTGTAATATTTCTGTATAAAAATGTAGATAAAGGAAGGATATTAGTTCTTTGAGTAATTTCTGATCGCTGTACACTTTTAAAGATGAATTTCAAAACTGATTACAATCTTCACAAGCGTCTGAGTAAGTTTTAGGTGGAGTGCTGACTAGATAATTTTACATAAATGAACAACAAGCACAGTGTACAAACACCCTTAAAGTGATACAGAACGTGCAGTTCCGAGATAACCTTCAATGAACGTCAAACGAGACGATTGTGTAATCGTGCTAGGAGCTGTTAAGCCAACAATGGTACCCTTCAAAGGAGTGCCGCTGTAAATCATACAAACGGTCGTTACAGGCGCGTGCGGAGACCGATAATAGCGATAATGTTCCGCCAATAAAATTTATTCTTAATATGTAACGCTTTAGTTCTCAATTTGCTTTGTCGATGAAGTTTGAAATATATGTTTGGCCCATAGACCGTAGACCGGTGATAAATGGTACGGAACAATCGCCTTTTGATCCGGAATCACGTTCGCTTCGGTCCATACTCCTTGAGAGAGACAACACTAATGTATTTCTCTTTGCTTTTAACAACATAACAATGTTGATAATAAATTGCAACATCAAGTTATTGGCGACGCATTTAAATATAGAGAAAAACAACATACTGAGCGGCATAAGCTGATGATGAGTGAACATAATATCGTTTAACAAGGCGTATTGACCCACGACTGATATCGGAGGCGTACTTTGTAAGAAATTATATCTACTACAAAGCTTTGCAATGGAATATACAACTTAAATTAAAAATAAATATTTATAGTAATATATCAGATTCAATAACGTATGTATTGGTGTCCTAAATAACTGTACTTACAATAATTCAATTAGCTTACGTATAAAAATAGTTCACTATTTAATTGACATAATCACTTTAATGTCAATTAAATAGATTAAAACAGTCGCATGACAAAAATAAGTGTAAAATCGACATTGCGTAATGCACAATAGACTTGTTCATGTATATAAACAAAACTAAAATAATATTTACTCAAATATATAATATAAATAAAAGGTGGTAATGGATGTGAGTCATTAAAAAAATCCGCAGTCCGCCGAAAATATTGGCGTCATTTAAAATTTAAATGGCGTCGGAGAAGCAGTCTCGTAAATAAATTATACGGGCTAATACTTCCGCGATGGTCACTGGAGCTGGATTATATTAGAAATTTCGCCAGCTCGTGCGCGGGTCATTCGTAGGGTTTATTTAAATCATAATTAACATCGTTTTATATAACTATTGTAGAACATTATAGTTAGTACACCTTTTTTGTTAATTAATTATGTAGAAAAATATAATATTCACAATGGATTGCTACCCAATGATTTGTTTATAATTGAAACAAAAAACATATTTGAATTGGTATTCGAAATCTATTTTACTATAACTATTATTCATTCTTGTGGAAAAAAATAGTTACATATTTAAACCTCTTCATATTTGTGAAATCTTAAATGGATACTGGCTACTACTATAAACAATCCAATAACTTTAATTTTTTAACAATAATTACTAATATTATTTAAAAATACTAAATCAAATCAAACGACATCTTAATATCTACCGGTTTCACTAACCCTGAACTGTTGATGATATAGTGAGAATCCAGCTTTTATATTCTTTGTATCGTGTATTTTTTGAAGAATTCATTAAAATACTTACGTCAAAGCGAAGTGTACGATATTCATCTTGAACAAAGGCGTCATTTTTCTAGTTACCTACCGTGACAGCATACTAACAGAAAACAGAATCTCGCAAATGAATAACATTTTCACGATTGTTTATTTTCGTTCAATTCCACACTGGCGCCGGGTTCACCTTGACCGAGGCTCTTGTTTGCCAGAGAAACCAGTAAACGCTGATCTTCCGACTCTCGCATAAATGTTATACGATTTATCATCCGGGAGGGAAATAAAAACGAGTTTCAAGGGTCATCTAGAATCTGCGACTGGTGCTAAATGAGAAATCTTCTTGCTAATTTCCATATCCCCGCAGTTGTTTTCGGGGCTAAATTTGTCGATTGTTATAACAGGCTACTCCGGTATGTAAATTAAAGAAAAAAATCGTATATTCGGTGTTTAAAGAAGTTCAAGATAACAGTATGATAAACCGTTGATGATTTAAAACATACAAACACATCAGCAGCTGTTTGAAAGGTGCATCGATATAATTCGATGTTAGCATTAAATGATATCAGATCAACATTTAAGGTAGGATAACGTACACAAAGGGTGTAAAATTAACGTGTTTACGAAGTCTTGCCTCGAACCAAACGAGGTTATGCGTAAAGTCTATTTCGATCTCACCTTAAGACGCGATTCTTATGGCACATGGAAGCAGAAAACGAGATTTCAAAACTGTTACGTTTGATTGCCGTTCTCAAAATTTCGCGTTTTCTTACAGCGGACAAAAGCGAAAAGGGAAATTGCGAAGTACAAGAAATTTCTGATTTCACAATTGCCGTGTATAAAGTTCCCGGAACGGTCCTGAACACAATGACAATATATGATACAGTGTTGTAATAATTTCCCGCCTCGAAACTTCAACGTTTATCGAATCCGGAGTAATGCGAATTAATAAGAAAGGCGAGTGTTCCAAAGGTCAAATCATTTCAACGACCGTCGAGTCTAGATTGTGCAGCTTTTGCTCCATTGTGAACTCAGTCGACGCCCGATAACCCCGAAGTGACAATATTGCGGGGGACGTAAACAGATCGTAAACAAAAAGTAGCCGTGAAATGGATTGAGCACACGTCCAATGCGGACACGGTGCTGTTTTATTTGCTCGTTAGCGAGTTTAAAGTTATGTCGCATTTTGCTAGAGCAATTACAGTTACATTGACCACATCTGTAATGAGACGTAGTGTATTACAACGCTTTCATCACGCTAACGAAATCATTGGAAAATAATTTAGATGTAGAAAATACCTTATTATATTCCGATTAATCTCAATTGTAAAATAATTAATTCTATAAATATATTGTTGTACTCGCATGAAGAGGAATAAAATAGCTTATATGAAAGAAAAGGCGAAATTTTGGTATCTTATTTAAAGATTAAAAGAAAAAAATGGCATACAGTGGGTTACACATCTCCAAATTATTGTGGAGAGACAAACAGTTTTTACAAGTTTCACCCTTATGTGAATTAATGAAGATGTGATTGACTTGTTAAGATATATTATATTTTTGAAAAATATTTATAAGTGCGAGTGCCTTACGTGCTTAGTGAACGTGTAAAATAAAAAATTCTATGGATTATAATCTCATCTTTTCATTGTTTGTATTATTCTTTTACCTGGAAGTGTAAGGACAATTTGTTTTTCTTCTTTGTAATCCTTAAATTTTGATTGTCCACAGACAGGATGGTAGAGCATACATTCCCAGGCGAATAGATTAAATTTCTGGGTCTTCAAATCTATAATATTATAAATAGAAAAAAAGTAAATTTGGATAAAAATCTATCAAATGTTTCAAAAAAGGGAAAAGTGGTAGAAGAAAAGAATTACGACACCACGCATCAGTCAAAAGAAAAGAAATATTAGAATACAACTTAGAACAACTAAGTACTCACAATTAAAATTCAATGCAAATATCAAAACTTCCGGAATTCATATTTCTAAAATAACCGTCGAGAACAGGTTGGAAGAAAGATGACGGAAGCAATAACAAAAAAGTGTTGGCTAGAGAACATTAGTGATTAAATGGATTGGACTTGGGTCAGCTGTATTATATTATTTTGTCGTAATATTGATTATTTGGGTTAATTAAAGTTTGTCAGCAAGTTTAATAAGTTTGTTATAAAATTAAAAATATTTTTGTTTAATTAAATGACAGGTTGAAAACGAACAAAGGTACAAAGTGGAAATATGACACAATGTGTGTTGTGATATAAGGCAGTGGATATGGGTGGCGTTCAAGTATTACGTCAGCAAACTTTCAATAATTTTGAATTCCCAAGCCCCTGCTTATGTAAAAATAAAAAAAAAGAAGGGAGGAGCCCTCCCCCTAAATGACGTAAATATTTTTTCAAAACTTTAATTAAATATAAGAAAACTCTATACTTAGTAGAGTAAAGTCAAGTCTCGGAAACCTCAATAATTTACTGAATAGAAAAGATGAAAAGAATACTAAAAGAATTTCGCTATAATAAAATAATAACATTTTTTTACATTACGTAACATTTATAATATTCCCTCCGCTCCCTTTGTCAGCCCCCTAAACTTTTTTTTTTGTGTTTGAGTTGATTGCTGTTGGTCCAGAGACATTTACAGCTTTATCTAAGTAGACTTGCGAGCGGGAGGCCCGCTGAGTAGAGAGACAATGACGATGCTGCGAAGCTGTCGCGGAGACTGCTGTTGCACCCCTGCCGCACTCCAACCTCTGTGGACGAAGAAATTCGACGACAACAGAGCGGGGCGATAATACGACCAGAGGGCCCCACACCTCGACTCGGATCGCCCCTAAACTTGTTTACGCTTATTTTTTACTTGAAGGACCCCCCCCCCCCATGTGATGAACGCCCCTAATTCGTTCGTTCACTTCAGAACGCACTTTATATGTGAAAGAAGAATAAAACGCTTTTTTACTTAACTTTGGTTTACTCGCGTAAACAATTTAATTATGAATCACATTATTTTCACAAAGCCCCAATGCTTCTGGGTGTAAAATTAGACGCACAGATTGGGACGCAGACGCCAGAATCGTCTCGGAAGTAGTCGGCGCAAGATATTAAAGGATTAATGACAATCTAACTCAACTGGCAGGCTCTGAGACGTTTATAGGATAAGGTTTAAGAGGCAGAAATAGATAATTATTTAACTAAAAATGTATTAAATTTAACGCGCCCAAATTTCCTGGTTTGGATATGAACACGTAAAGTAACAACTATCAGCAACATTTTTTGCCACAAATTATAATCTATTATATATATATATATATATATATATATATATGTATATATATATATATATATATATATATATATATATATGTATATATATATATATATATATATATATATATTTATAGATATATATATACATATATAGATTATAATTTAATCCTCGTTTTACTTTATTTACTGATCGTAGCCCGAACGAAGCACGGTCCTGAGCCAACTGCCTCTACCGAGTACCCGCAAACTTGCGCAAGCCACATAATCTAGTGGAGGGTCTTCGTTCAACACAACGTTTGACAACGAGGTGGCCGACCGAGAACCCATTATAAGAGTTACAATTAACTAACATTCTATATAAAACATAACATTTTGTTATCGTACGATTATCAGTTTTTATTTATAAACATACAAACTTGAATGCGTTGCTTAGGCGGAGGAAAAAGTTTTACGCGTGTCCTACGATAAAATGATTTGCTAAAGTTAAATATAAATTTAACAAAGACATTCTGGAGATATCCACACTTTTGAGGATTATTCGAGATTATTTTAGTAACAATTGCAAAAAAATATGAGATACAAGAGCCAACTACCTCTATTCTATAATTTTAAACAACTAACATTTACATGTTTACCAATTTAGATTTATTAACACGATTTTATTTTTAATTATTCATAAATCAAGCAGCGTGATCAAATCTTCATAATCACTCACTAAAGCAAAAACACAACTAAGACAAAACAGTCTGTTAATTAAAATCGACGACATGTGCAATAAATTTATATATTTGTCGAGGATAACTTCACCAACAGGGGACAATAAACCGAGTAATTGATTCGAAACAAGATGGAGTCACCACCCACGGTGCACCAAAATACGCTAATGAATAATTCGGTGCGGTACGCGGTGCATTTTGTAATACTTGATAAATTAAGTAGAAACTAAAGTAGAATCTACCATTTTGTTATCTGACCAAATCAAAAATAAAGTTAATAAGGAAAATACATCTTTAACATATTATCTTCAAGGAATATTCCTTTAGCAAATAAAGTTAAAATATTCGAATTAAGCATATAATATATAACCCACAAAAAATAAAAACATTTGGGGTATGTTTATTCTTTTATAAGCAAAAGCTACAAATAATACTACATTATTGTCATCGTCAACTTTGACAGATGGATATGGAGATCAAAGAAAATACATAATCTCACTTTAGAAAATCCATCTAATAATCGTTCTGAGAATTTGAGATTTGACATATTTGAGATAATAATGTCAACGTCAAAAAATAACAAAATTTTACAGCATTTTCCATATTCACTTTTACTCAGATCACTCCACTGTTCAAGTTATGATTTATTAGAACTATAAAAAGGTTTGAAACAGTTGAAAAATGTTTTGAACTTTGCCAGTCAACTTTAGGTGATACTCCTTGTTCGCGGGCAAGTTTTTAATTGGTTTTGCTGACTATAGAAGAGGACGGATAAACATTGTAGATGAGGCGAAACATACGTATGTATCGACGAATTACCTACGCAGAGCTTAAGCGAGACTTATATCAGCAGCATTACATAATTCATGGACAACTGTCCCTACGTAAATATTATTTGAGGAGCTGAAAGGACAAGAAGTTTGAAAGAAAAGATGTCCTGGCTGATTATAACCGAGATTTCTGTCTAAAGTAACGATATAGTCGAAAGTATATACTTTGCAACGATCAGTACCGATCATAAAGGATAAACTTTATGATTTTTGATTATTTCATTTATTTTGGCATCACCTGAGTGAACAAACATTATTTCGACTTTTTAGTTCAAAATCAAATTGAAGTCAATCGATTATAGTCAATTCTTTACCCATATATTTTGATCTAAAATAAATTATTTATGAAGAAATAAATAATTCAACAGCGTAGTAATTTGCAATTCAATTGTTAAATAAATTGAGATTAATAATATTTTTTATTAATTAAGCTAACAATCTAACAAATTATAGCTTCTGTAGAAAATTTAATGTATGAGTTCAAGTTAAAGGTTAATAGAGAAAGTTAAAAAACATATTGCAGAACTGAGTAGATATTCAGTAACAGTTACAACATTAACCGTGGGAAGAAAAACGTAGCTCAGATGCAGATTAGATGAAAGGTAATCTACGTCAAGAGATAAATTAAAAAAATAATAATGGATTTCATTCAATCAAGACATATCTTATAAATATTCCAATCTATCGTTATACGCTTCTAGTCTATTGCTCGTTAATAGGAAAATTTCCAAAAATATTGTGGAATCATACAAGCTATATTTTGCAATAAATTATAATTGGCAGTCGCAATACGTTGATACAAATTTGTTCTAGACATCCATTACAAACATACAAAAAAGAACTTAATAGTATCACGTCATAGACAGTAATCATATTATACCTAAACAGGCTATATAGTATTGGAAGTTTTGGATTTGGATGGACTTTCATTAAGACTTAGTCTTCGTTTAGACTTAGTTTTAGATAGGTGCAAAATTCGGTACAGGAATCCGGTGTAAGTATACAACTTATCAATTATAATACTAGTTATAATTAAAAGAATTAATTTTGATTATATTTTATTGAGTAAACGTAATTTAATTAAGTAAATATCAAACATTTTTCTAATATTTTGTTATTAACAATGTTATCTTTTAAATAGAGACACCATTAATTTTTTCAAATTAACAGATTAATTTTCAAATTATAAGCATTTTCCATAATAATTTTTAATGTTTTTTTTACAATCAGAATATAGTATAATAATAATACCAGTCAAGTTTTAAGTTGTAATTACATTCGAGCTACGGAACCCCAACCCTCAAGAAACATGACACCAAGGTCACTAAGCTGTGTTTACAAAGGTCGTCCGTCGAACCTCGCCTGTTTCCGGGTGAGGGGGGATGATTGACGTGGTTTAGGTCGCGGGTCAATGACCTGGCCAATACACGCATCTTTGAGGGATTAACAAGTGCTGCAAAGAATTGTTTAATGAAGATATTTTACCTTAAATATGCGAAATATGAGTTTATTGGTTAACATTACTAATACATGCGTAATGTTGAGAATATCAACATATATCAGAGAAGTATTGCAAAAAAAAACATCGTTTGGAGACCCTGTCTTTGATTACTATTTCTTCGTTGTTGGTATATGAAATTCTTTACTGTAATAGATAACACGTGAAAAGTTGGGATAAAGTATTTTAATATAGTAAGATCTAGTTTTAGACATCCTATCAACTTTTACAGTATATTAATCTTATAAAGAAATATTCTTCATCGTCTCCATAAAATAATTTATGTTGAAAAGCCTTTCTTTCTACAGTGACATGTGATATCATATACATAATCATGTTTGAATAATAGATAAGGTTATGGATAATTTCCGTCGGCAATGTTCTAACAACTATCAAACGGCCGTACAGTGAATCATCGAAGGCTTATCGTGAGTTATAGTGAATTTTATTCATGAAATCTAAACGTATATTAGTCACAAAGTATATTAATGGATGTCGCGATTTATAATGGCACTAAGTTAAGCCTCCTTAACAAGTCTAAAATGAGGACAAAAAGGATGAAGTGTAACACGATCGTTGAGCTTACAAGTGACAGGTTGTACGCCTAACGGTCGTATTACACTTGTAGTGGTGGTCCTTTGTCCTTTGTAATGGACATATTCCCACGCGCTATACGCGGTTAGAGGAAACTACAGTGGCTTTTTACAGAAATAATTATTATATGAAATTTATAGAACGTAAAACCAATATATTTTAGAAAAGATAGCCAGAAATTATCTATACGTTAAAGGCCGGCAACGCATTTGAGACTCCTCCGATGTTGCGGATGTTCATGGGCGGCGGTGATCACTTGCCATCGGGTTGGCTGCTTGATTGTTTGCCACCCACTCTATAATAAAAAAAAACATTATGGTTGCATGTTCGACCGTTAGTAGCATTTGCAACTGAGCGCTTCCGTGCTTTGGGGGCAGCGGTAAGCTATACGGGGACAGGAATTGATCGGGGAAGGACTACCATCACATATTACCAGTTGAAAAAAGTGAATATGTAATGCATAACGCTGCAGTGTTTCGTATGGTTAGTCATGGCAAAAGACGATTAAGTTTTTTTTTAATTTATTCTATATTAATCACCAGGACGAACATCACACCGTATTCATTCTTCGTCGAGAATGGATGTAGAAGGTGCATAAGACAATAATGAATGCGCACCATCAGGTGGACCGTGTCGTCTTTTAAAGAATTACGTTACTAATAACTCCAACTTAGCTAAAAATTTGTAGTACGCGGTTGAAGCCATTCCTCGAATGGCCGTTCCGAACCTACGGCGCTTCAAAGCATTGTTTTTCTTTCACTATTATGATGCCTGTTTAAATATAATTTGAAGAAGAATAGGTGTCTAGCACCGCATGCTATGTGACATGTAAAGTCGAGACCACACTGAGAGCAATGCGGAATTGCAAATAAATAACGAGCTTAGCGGTCGTCAGATTTAGCGGGCGCGTGCAAACGTTTGCAACACCACAGTTAAACCGTTTAACGTTCACCTATAACTGTTAAACGAAAATTATCGCGCCACGTTTGGCAAAACAACCCCGCGTCACGTCTATATTGTTGCGCTTGTTAAACTGTCTTCTAATATATTAAATGTATTAGTAGCTATGCAGTACATATGGTAACTTAGAGGGCGTTTGTGATGAAATTAATGAAATGGTTCACGACCTCTTTGAGTTTAGGAGACCATACACTAAACCACCAGGCTTCAAGAGTTGTCAAGTTCTCGGCAGGTATACATATGGTATACTTGGGAAACAGCTTTAAAACCTTCTTGTCCTGTTGTTAAAGAAAATAATCTGCTACCTCATCTTTACGTGAACATAAGGATTTTGAAAAAACTTCTAACTAATGGTGTAATAATTATCATTTAAGTTTCAGTTTGTTAGGAGATTATTTGGTTTCTATTTGTGATACATATTACAATTATTATGTAAAAACCGTGCAAGTTTGTGAGATAACTTCACAAATAGAAAAACAACTAGATTTCATTAAAATATTATAAATTTAATGTGAATTGTACATTGAAATCATCGTAGCCAACCACCAGTTGACACACAAATTTTTATTGTAAATAAAAATATGTTCGCGAAAGAGATTGTAAGAAGAAAGACAATTTGTCGAAAAACTTCAAAGAAGTATTCACACGTCATCATGCCAAACTTTAAAAAATACATTAGAAGACCTTAAACACGTTTATCCACATAGATCATACTCGTCGAATATGAATTTATTAACAATACGTGTATTCCGCATTGCACACTTATAATTTTACTCATTAAAATTCAGCTTGTAACCAAAAATTCACCAAACATTCAATGTACGTTTAAAAATATTCATATGTTATCAGGCTCTCTTTTAGCTCTTTTTAAAGAACAAAAAGAAGTGCAAATGCCTCCACCTCTCATGAGCTGACGTCATGGCGAAGCGAACGATGATATAATGCCGACTTTATAATGACAGCTCGAGCAGTAACAAATGGTTTGTAATTTAACCGAGGTCGATGGCAGGACCGTTTGAGAACAAGCTACCTGTATTCGAGATCCAATCAAATTTCCTTACGTTTTTTTTATTTCGTGGTAAGCGTCGGCCAGAACCAGTTTCAATGAAAAAACAACTGTTTGCGTTATAACGAAGGCGAAAGGTTTTACAACAATTAACATAACATCAACCTAAGGCATATTTTTATATTTATAATAAGAACTTAACTTCTTAATATTCCTAATAAGAAGATGCGCGTGATATAGTAACATAACGCCTCTGCGTTTCATATGGCGAGTGTAGGGATTCAAGGCATTCCATCTCCGTCCTAAGGAACTGTTTGGGCATTGCTTTACTTAAAATTTGTAATTTAAAAATGTACACCAAGTGGGGATTTAGTTTACCTGGCACCACGATTTGGTTGAGGTAATCAGGAGGATTCAAGGGATATTTGTCTTGGATAGTATCTTTTTCGTCTTTTCGTAGCGTAAAAATTTTATTGTATTTTTCTGACTTTAAAATTATTGTAAGCAAATTATTTATTACAAAATAACATTCAACGATACAAGATACACCAGATCGTTTGTTGATCGATGGTTCGTTTTCATCACTTACCATCAAGTGAACTGCGTGCTTATTTGACACTTATTAAAAAACAAATAACCAAGTTGCTCTACTACTTGATTGCTTGGCCTGGAAGGGAGTCTTAGATTCGCTACGTTGTGACAGGATTAACAAATTAGATGTTTAACCTTTGAGTGCATAAAATACACAAGTCAAGAGAGAACTTAACACGTTTCTGTTTATACGTGACGATAAGCAATGACCTACATTTTACATAATGTAAGAGATCTCGCAACCATGCAAGCAAGCACCCTCCGATGGGAAATTGAATTTCAACAGTAATTTCATTGCGATGATTGCTTCAGCAAAGGTTAGGTTGAAAGCCTAGCTTTAAAGCGCACCTTAAATCGATTTTAGTTCTCGGTAATCCCCATCCCGTTTTCGACATCTGGTAACCTAGAATGAAGTTAATGATTCATCTGTTGCGGATGTTTTTTCAGGTTACGGTCTTTACATGGTGTTGTAAGATAACGTGCATCTCACTATCTTCCACGAATAAATGAGACTAAAATGTTATCTCGTCTTAGAATATAAATATTTGGCAATGAAAGTAGGTTGCAATCAAACATGTATAACGAGCTCGTGTACATATGTATATGGCATGCAAAAGTTTTTCAACTAAAGACAAATGCAAAAGTTATTCTAAATAAAGTTTAGAACGTATTTAGTCGGTGCCTCAAGAGTTTTATATCAAATTTTCTAATGTTTTGTGATCACTACTTGTAAGTGTAAGTCTTAGCCCAATCAATAATAAAAGTAGTGTAAAGCATTAAGTCGGTTTTTATGATGTCTTGCTGGTAATATAAATTTTGGATCATCATATCAGCCCAGCTCTTGCCAACTGTCATTGAGTACAATCCTGACCTACCTACATCCATCTACTTCCCGACTTCGGCAATACAAAGGTCACTTCATTTAATTAGTACTATATATATCATCGTGCCCTAAAAGTTGGCGTATACACGCGTTTGGTCCTGCTTCACTAATACGATTATATGCATGCAAAATAAGAAGTTCACAGGAAGACAGAGCACAAAACAGAGCCAGTTTATGTCCTGAACCTTCGACCCGAAAATTTACTTGTGTAAATTTTTCCTCGGCTGGGAATCGCTCTCTAGATCCGTAACAAATAGACTCGGTATACCGACCAATACGCCACACGGTCGACATGCCGAGTCCTGTTTTTATAACGTATAATGCAACATTAATAAAATATATTTCTTAACACAACAAATACGTTAACAGCTCATGATTAAATATGTGCGGTCGTTATACGGTCCTTCTTAAGGACATGCTCGAGTGAATGTGAAATACTATTTGTCGAACACCTGGCTTAGCTCACAGCGGTCTATAATGCCTCTGTGTTTAGTCACCGCAGACTTCCGCATCGATACATTAAGATAATAAAACGATACAAGCGATTATTAAGGTCGATAGAGCAACGATAGTGTGAATGCGGGCGCTGTAAGGCTAAGAGAGACTGGAAGGATGGTCGGGGTTTACGACCAATGATCCTTGTTCACAGCATTTGTTGTACGAATGTGCTCTAATGTTACTTAATAATAATGAATTGCTATACTGCGCACCAATGACGCGCGCGCTCGGTGCGCTCAATGCTATCTTCTCTCAACTCGCTGATATATTTCAATGTCCAAAGAAGGAATTTACAAGGGCACCGTATGAGATTATGACAAGTTATATTTAAGTTGCAATAATAAATTTAACATCACTATTGTATTAGGCAAACCTGTTAAAGATAGATGTATGTGTTTGATTAAATAAATAAAACAAACCGACGCATATAAAATATTTTAAGCCAACAAAACGCACGATCGAAAAAAGCCGGTCCATTTTCCGACATTAGGAGTGTAACAAGCGAGGACACATGTCGCCATGATATACTTGTATTTGATTTTGTTTTTGTAGTTTCAATAAAAAAAAAACTTATTTTCATAAGGAAACCAAGGGTGATAATTCGGGCACACGATTCAGTAGCCTGTCGTAACGATTTCTCACCACGCAGAACAGTTTTGGGAGCAAATTCACCATATGCAAGAATGTGTAAAATTATGAACAGCCTTAGCGACGAAATTCTCACCTCATGCAATAAAAAATCTATCTATACTCGCCTTTGCCAATCCTAGTGTATTATTATTATTATTAATGCATAAAAAAATATAAATATTTATAAAATTAAATCTTTGTCCTTTTTGCTTTTTGTATATTGAGTTGTTGTAGTTTGAAGTGCATGCTGAGTTTACCTATAAGTAATTGTTACAATAGAAATCTGTCAATTATGTATAATTTAATATGTACGTCATCAGTGTAAACAAATGTTGGTAAACCTAATAAATAAGTAAATAAAATAAATAAATCTTTATACTTTAAAAAACAATCTTCTTAATAACTTAAAATTATGTTATTATTCAAACCCGCTCAAGAGCCAGACAACCAATGCACTTCCTTAGATACTGTGAAGAAATATCTTGAAACACTAGAGTCAAATGTAGTGTAGTTTAATAGATAAATTGTATTTGTATGCTTCTTTCGAGAATTAAAAAAACCTTTACTAGATAGATAGGTTGAAATGACGTGTCGCAGTTTTCGTAAAAATAAAAAATCTTAACTTCTCGATAACTTGACACTTTTACTAAGATCATTTTTCTTGTCTGGTAGGTGACTCGTCAACCTATCTACCTCTTAGTTTTTCGTGCTACTTACGGGGGACACATTGTAGAATCATAATATTTCTGTTTGCACGCCGTATAAACCTGTTACGTTCCAGTAGTTTATATTCCAATAAAGAATGACTTCTTTATACTTGTCCTCGTGTGTTTAAAAAGGTGGTTAGTATAAAAATATAAGCATTAAATTGTGGCGGTCTATAAGGACATGAGTATTAAAAATCTGACGGTCATGTAGCGAAGCGGTCACAGTACCTTTTGCGTTCTGGGCCCGATTCCAAGGGAAGATAGACGAGGAAAAATATTTATTCACCACAAATGGTAGGTTTTTTTTTCTGTTCGTCTTGTATAAATGTCCCCGTCTCTAATACTCCATCTGAATCTTTCTCCGGCTAGGTAAGTTGACGAAAAATGAGCGCCTCAGTGTTTTTTTGTAACAAACGAGAACACATATCACCTAACGGTAAGTGATGACTGCGGCCAATAAACACCTCCATTTATGCTCAACAGAGGGTCAAGATAATGCATGTCGCCTTTGTTCATTTATATCGAAAAGAAGTCAAAGTTCTTTTTGTTACCGATTGAACTCTCTCCGTAATGAAAAACACAGCAGCTTTATACTGCTATTTTACTATCATATTCGCGGAAGAGTCTCTCCATTGAGCTGACCCATTTACTCCACAGATTATAGTGTCTACCATTGTGGCAAGGATGGTTGTAAACAAACCAATCCCAATCATGCAAAAGCTATTTTTCATTTACAGCATAAAATATTTTCATGTCCAAAATAGACCATGGATCGTCGTGGTCATTACATAAAGCAATACATAATAGATTCAAATTTATTTAATATTCTATATAGGTCATCATGGACGTTTTTACATATCTTATCATTTGGTACATCGTGACATCGTACATTAATGACATAAGAAGCACGAAGAAGAAGTCTTTTGTGATGTCTTTAGTAAAATATATTTTTACGAACGTTCAAAATACGCAGCGTTTATTAGTTTCGATAACAAAAAACTATTAATTACTATCGGTAAAATCTATGCAATACGTGGAACCACACTAGTGCGGTAATATGATAGCGGATTTTTCCGAGTCCTATCAATCATAATAATAACGTCAATTTAAATGTGACGTGAAACGGCGCGTACCGCCGATGCTAAGTGGACGGCCATTTTGCAATTTAGATTGCAATAATTGTGGGCGCGTGGCGGCTGGCAGCAGGTAGTCGGAGTTATTTAATAACCAGTACTGGGTTATGTAAAACTTTACAGCTCAAACAAAGTGTTTGTATGTGTGTGATACGTGCTAATATCTTAAATATAACTCCAGATTGTGTGACTATAGGAAAGCTGCCTAAGAAGATGAAAAGATCGTAGGTAGAGATTACTGAAGCTATATGAGTGTTGGATCTAACTTCAATGAGGAATTAAGATATTGGCGCTTTGGCATTGTCATCTTTGAGGACTATAATGCAGTGTTTCGTTGCTGGTTACCTTTTTTCCAGACCTCTTAATGCAAAATACGGCAGATTAATGCTGATATTTTACGCTTATATTCTGAGAGCGATGGTTCAATCTAAAAGACTCACCGCGTGCGAAAACGCTGGCATAGTTTGAAATAAATTAAAAGTTCTAATGTTATTAAAAAAAATCATTAAAACAGCATACATGTTAAAAAAAAACAAGTGATGAAGAAAATTCACTTAAAATGTGATAAGATCGAGGTTGCAAAAGTAATTTGAACAAAACCAAAGTTAGAGAATAAATTACTTTTAGTGTTACTTTTATAACAGTTCTAGCGTTAAGTGTATCACGTAGACAAATTATTTAACCAAATTTTAGAGATTTAACACTAGATCTACTTATTGCACGATATCGCGGCACTGCGGAACCTCGCTGACATTACATACAAATTATTTAATAAAGCTTAAAACAAACGAACACCTACAAATTTAATTAGGCTGATAATATCAGTTAACGAACGAAAGGAGAAACTTACTTGTTAATAAAAAATTAAAACTCCTTACTGTAAATAAATAAATACGATTATATAAAAATGCATGATAGGCATGTTTTTGTTTCAAGTTTTATTACATAGTGAAGTTATTATTGGTTGATGATATCTGGACTATTATGTTTATGTTTTATCAAATTCTGAATTCGCACAACTTGTCGTCGCTAATCGCCATTAAATAAAGTGATTTTAATGTTATTATTGTATTTAGTGATAGAAAGACATTAGGAAAGATAAAAGAAAACTAGTAACGCATCGCTAGATTTACTCAATCGTCAGTTTCTCCTAAGTCATAGTGATCGATTGATTACACACAAAAGAAGATCCACAGGAAAAGATCATTCAAAATAAATCACGTAACAAATAATGCATCCTCGAAAGAAACGGAACGATCAGAAAAGCAAACAAAGTTTTCTGGAACTCATTATGGACGTTCTTGGAACGGAAACATACTGACTATTTCAAACGAGCCGTGAAAGAAGTCTTCACCGTCTCTACGCAGAGATGTGGATGCTTTTAAGTGGCGTAGCACGTCTATATCTGTCCACGGTATCATTGAAATACATCTGAAATAAGTCGGTTTTGACCTCGATTTCATTAATCAAAAACGACCTGTTGAGAAGTTCATTAGATATATGAAGCAGAGGGAATAAATTCATTTATCGGGCCGCTTACTGTTTTGTTAATAAAGTATATAATTCTAAGTAAATTATTATTAATGTAATATAGGTATAAAATTTATTTGCAAAACAAAAGCCAAGACCAAGCTCTCAGACCAGCATTACATTGTTGTGTTTTATATGTTAGCAGAGTAAGACCAATTATTGGTTAAGAGGCATTGCATCTCAATCGTCAACGCACGTGCATCTTGAAGCTGTATTGAAGGTGAGAAGGTCCGAAAAGAATTGTACTATTTGCCTAATTGCCAACTTTATCTAGTCGTGACGAATTTTGCAACTAATGAACAACGGCGAGGGACTCATGATGGATAAGTCATGCGAGTACATCTATCCCAAATGTCTTTGCCAATTGATAGACACCACCATCGTTTAAGTTGAATACAGTGTCGATAAAGCGCTGTCCAACATACCAACTGTTTTTTGGGGGCGATTTATTGTAAATGTATTGGACACAATGAAAAGTATTGAACACACATTAGACTGAAGAAAATATCAATTTGTGAAATCGATTTAAAATTATTCGTATACTTATTTGGTGAAAGAATGCCCATATATGCACAATCGACAATCCACAATGTTTGACAAACAGTTTGAAACACGATAGTTCCTCTCAATACCATTTATTTTTCACAGATCTCAAGTTTGATTTCATAAACGATTTATTTTGAAAATATGTTTTGTATTTTTTTAGCAATTAGATATCGTTTCTCTTGCGGTGCGCCAATAAAAATCAATCATCTAAAAATAGGTTAGCGGTGTTTAAAAATATCGGAGTGCAGACGGCAGTGTGCTGCATTCTAGCAGTTTTATAGGCCAATAAATTGCCAATGTGTTTATTCACATCAACAACAGACCACAGAATTAATTACATTCGAGTACGGGTTAACGATGGCTCTGATTGACATGATTTACTTAATGACAAGACTGGAAGCTTGTCGAACTCGATGAACGTAATTAAATGTTGAAAACTACATTTAGTTTGACCAATTCTACGACGTTAATACATTTAAAATTTTAAATGGCAGTATATATATACGGCATGTTATTTATTTATTAGTAGAATTATTTCTCATTATTATTATAATATATATTTTATAGTTTTAATTTCTTTTTGTTTTTTTTACAATGTATGAACTGCTTACGATAGAGAATGCCTTAAGACATTAAGTCCGTCTTTTGTATCCCTTTTTGTAAGGTGCGATCAATAAAATTTAAATAAATAAATATTAAGTTAACAAAATAAACAACACATTATAGACATTTTACATACAAACCTGAGGACTGTGAGGACACAAATTATCTATTGGTGACAAACTAACTAAAATTTGTTATTTTTCGAGTTTTTGAATATTATTCTATATATATATATATATATATATATATATATATACATTTTTATTATATATATATATATATATATATATATATATAATAAAAGAGCTTACCATTGTGTGAACTGTGCACTTGTTAAACAAATTTAGTATCGAACAAAATTAATATTGTCACCCTAAGGTAAATCGTTGTTATATTCAGAATTAGCCCATAATATCTTGATGTTTTTATGGATCTAAAAATAATTTACTTTAACACCTTTATACAGTGGATCATTGATAATTTATTATGTCTTATCGATACAACCACTTGCGTAAGTTGTAATCAAATAAAAAATTCCTTTCGTTCGTCTGCAATAATAAACACCTTTGATAATTGATAACTAAATGATACAACTAAGCTCGTTGATATTTGATTGTTATCGACATTCTGCAATTCTATAATTATACGCAGCTTGACTCGAGCGTTAAGGGCGGTATGACTCGATCCTGATAAGACATGCATGACTATATAATTATTTAGTCATCCTTATTTTGGTTGTCTAGTGACTTAAAATGGGCACACCGAGGATCGCCATACTATTATGAATTTAGCGGCGCGGTTGAAGTATGAACCTCTTAATTAGTACCTGTACTTATTTATGTAACGGTATATGATGACTGACCACAAACATAGAGATACTCGGCAAAGTATCAAAAAGCACACGCGCTGTGACCCCTTAGGACTGAGGTATAATGTATATGAGGTATGAGGTATAATAAATGAGTTCTGTTGTTCTTAATAGGGCGCGGTCCTGCTCCGGTCTGGTCGACCTATTCATACTTGGGTATTGGCTGTACCTTAGGCTTCATTTTTTTTTAATGAAATATTAAAAATACTATTAATATAATATTCCGGTTAACCACTCCAACTGAGCTGAAAATGCTTGTGCTAGGAGAAGGTTCTCGACAATAGTCTAATGGTGGATTTGAACCTACGGCATTAATATTCGAAGACCGTACCGTAAACCATATTGACTATTGACGCTTCAAATATAAATATTAACTGCAGTACTGTAGAACTATGGGTCTCTAATTGGCCACTTTAGTACTGTGAGAGAAAAACAATGTGTGGCCACTTGAATAACATATCCAATACAGGCGCCTCATTGTGGTCAATGCACTAGTATCCACTAAGCTACCCTACCTATGCCTCTACCTATCTTTTGAGTTGCAGGTCATGGGTTCGATTCCCAGCAGTGTAACAATATCTGTGTATCACAAATTGTTGGTTTTGGTGTTTTATGTTAGTCCCGTGTCCGGTTGCAGTATGCATATGATACTTTCCCCTGTGTTATTGGACATGCATTACATCGGAATAGGATAGGGCAGGGGACGAAGAGTGCCTGTGTTTGGGCAAATGCATATGGCACTATAAAATAATCGGCACTATTGATGTCATCTGGCAATAACCCAAAGATTTCGCTGTGCTGGATATCGACCAGGAGGACTTCGTCATCCTCTGAGAAGGTAGCTGATGTTCAATACATGTCATGTTTATGGAGTAGTTACTTTTCTATTTAATTTAAATGAATTCTGGCATACTGGACTATAATTTATTTAAACTTTTTACAGAGTGGTACTGTGGGCTGCACTGCAGTATTACTAGCTGCATAATGAATGGGTCAGCTGGGACCGGGCAAGAACAACAACCCCCCACAAAATACCGGTTTGAAATAGCAGCATAACGCTGTTGTGTTTCGTCTCGTGAGTGTAGGGATCCGGAGACTTTTATAACTGATCACGAGGCATTCCATCTCAGTCCTCAAGGGTGACAACGCATCTGCATTACGATCCCTTGTCAAGGATGAATGTAGATGTCATGGGCCGCAGGAATCACTTAACCTCAGGTGAACTGTGTACTCGTTTGTTACTCTCAATGTTATAAAAAAAGAATTGCACAAACAAGCGGACTTAATGTCAAAAGGCATTCTCTTCCTGTCTACCTTTGGGTTGAAGAGAGAAAGTATAACGGGTGCATAATATTATATAAAAAGATATTTATTATACAATAAGTATATACTAATATCACTCTATATAGATATTGTGTCCTGAAAATTGAATACATCTAAGTATATCCATATGCGATGCTAAAATGAATATATATTAACAATGTCGACTTTAAATCACTTTGGTTGGAACGAATACCTTATATACAACATTTCTAAATTTCGTATAAACAGAAATGGTACTAACATGATATAACTGCGTTTTGTCTTATGTAACTACTAAGTTGCGTACGGTATTTGAGATAATTGTTATTTGGAGCGGAGAAACAGTCCTGAGCCTTATTTACTGTCTGTACCCAGTATGATATATTACACGATGTGTTAATACCCGTGTAACGAAACCGGTGGACGGATAAAGCGTGGCACACACCAACCTTGACTCGACGCCAAATTGCTCGCATAGCGCCATAGCGGCAATGACAATGACGCAAAAGTACGCTGCATGCGAATGCATTTTATTAATAACGGACCGCCAGCGAGTTTTATTCATTTTATATGTTAAATTATTGCGATATAAGTAATAATAATTTGGTTCCTTGACTTAATCATTACTATCTATTTATATAGTGTTATTATATAATGGAAATGTATATATATATATACGGTGGAAAGAATGAGTTTGCATTAGGGATTCCTTTTGTACCGTTAGTTTATTATAATCACAGTTCACCTGATGGTAAATGATGAGCATGGCTCATGAATTTCATCTACACCTTCAACAATGATTCAAAATGCACATGCGTTATCATTCTTGAATACTGAGATGGGATGCTCAGGTTACCTGCATATCAGTCCCCGGATCCCTACACTCACCGTATGAAATACATCAGCGATAAGTTGCTATTTTCACGCTTTTTTCTGTTCTTTCTGTGAGGAATAATCTTTTCTACGTTCATCTTAGTTTATAAATACTAAGATGCTCGGTTAAAGAAGCTCGTTCTGACTTGGATACCTACTGCAAGAATATGAAAGAAGTTACAGTTCTGTCTGAAATTGGTCATAAATCTAGGCTTACGAAATTGCGTCAAGAATTATTATGCGAAGGCAATTATTATGCGTAATTTTACGGCAAAAGCCCATCTAATAATACAAAATGACATACCGTCAAATAACTTAGAGGTGTCCAACAATGTCCACCAGTTTCTAGATTTTTATAACGACTTAAATATGTTTTTATAACGACCAAACACCACGCTAAGCTAATCGAATGCTTAAGAAATTATGTAGGAAAAATATAATAATATCGATGAGCACTTTTTAACAAAAAAAGGCGATCGTATTCCATTTCGATTGCTTCCTCTCCACATTAAGTCCCAAACAATCTATTTTATAAATAAATAAATCTTCGAGGGCAAAATACCAGAACAATGAAATAGGAATTATTATCATGCATGATGCACGAATATGTTAAAACGTAAAAATTTAAAATGTATTTTCACATCTCTAATATCAGATATTAACCAAATTATATGCGCACACATCCATGCATGTTCAACATTTTTTTGTAAGACTTATTACAAATCTTAAACAACATAGAAAGTTCAACATGGTGTTGGTCACAATTCAATCGCTGCTGTCCCTTTTTATTACCTTTTTCATGTTAAGTGTTTAACACTGAAATTGGTTTTCTCTGCAATTAACGAATAGAATAACGGTAAAGGAAAGTAAATTATACACTTATATTTAAATATAAGACATTAAAATTATTTTATTTTAACGTTGTAAAATGACCCATTGCATTTAAGATAGATAGATGTACTCCACTCACAGAATACCAGCATATGAAAGTAGTTTAGCACTACTGTATTTCGTGTGGTGAAAGAAAGAAACCGGAGACTTTAGAAGATTTATCTAAAAATCGAGTTTTTTTTTAAATTACATTTAGAGTAACAAACGAACACACAGTTCACCTGACGGCAATTGATTAGAGCAGCCCAAGACATCTACATTCATACTTGACCGTGCGTTGTCACCCTTGAGGACTGAGATGGAATGCGTTGTCACCAGTGATAAAGGCCGAATCCCTACACTCACTTGACAAAACACAGCGGCATTATCCTGCTATTTTACGTTAGTATTTTGTGAGGGCGTCGTCCTATCTCGGTCGAGCTGACCCATTCATTTTGCAGCTAGAAACAAACTGAAACAACATTGAAAGTCCACAACAGATGGTCGTCATTAACAAGTTGAACGCTAAGATAGCCACTGGTGGCGGACACTGTACTTTCCATTTAAGCCACGTCAAACGCCGGTGGGTGACAGTGTAAAATTTGATCCGAAACAAAAGAAATTAGGAACCTCAGGAATAGTCCCTCAAATCGTAGTATCAAGTATCTTTTTTAAAAATAAAATTAAATGTCCCTATTACATTCTGTATCGAGCTGTAGTCGAGTTAATTTCAAACTATTAGTAGTGTCCCTTCCCATTACACCGCGAAATAAATCAGCCGCGAGTTGTGTAAAAAGACGAGTTAATTTTTATTTATGTTACTGATGAAACACAAAATTCACCAGATATTAATTGATGGCTGCGACACGTGTATTATCCATACTTAACAACACAATTCACATCAGTTAATATCACTGAGGAACGAGATGAAATGCCTCGTTATCAGTAATTGAGTCTTCGGATCCCTATACACTAACTAATATGCAACACAGCCGCGTTATGCTGCTTAATAACGCTTAGGCATAGGGAAAGGAGAAGGAGTCGAGTAGAGCCATGAGCTACAGCTTCTTGTGGCGGGACTGAGGAAGCACGGTTATGAGCTAACAATTCCTGTATATCTGTATCCGTATTCTCATAATACAACTTAGAAATGGAAAGGCGGATTTGTAGTAAAGAAATTGTACATGTGCACTAGGCTTAAAATGATTTAAAAAGTTAAAACAATTACCCAATACATATATGATTTATTTCCTCAAGGCACGTTACGCACTGGCCACCTCGTCCATTACTTAGGCGTGTTAAAGCAACAAGCAAAAACAAACAGCTAGTTGGGTGTGTTCCTAGGCGTAAATAAATAACATAAATATCTTCGTTACCTGTTCCGTTACAATTAACAATATAATTATTTGCGTTACTGAAACCCGCAATCAAATTCTTAAAAAAAAAAAAAACAAGTAACATCCTATATAAAGATCATCCTATACAGAAAGATTAACATTCCCAGCTCAGTTGTTGTGGTTAACCGGAATATTAGCAATGTTAATAGCATTGCTAATATCATTTATATAAAAAAAAATTGCAGTTTGGCATATGCCTTCTCTCTAGAGGGTACAGGAGCATTGTCTGCCCAGCGTAACAATTGAAATATATTCGTTTTATTTATTACATTGAGAGTAACAAACGAGCACACAGTTCACCTGACGGCAAGTGTTTCCTGACATCTACATTCATACTTGACAATGAATCATAATACAGATGCGTTGTTACTATTAAGGGCTGAGATGGAATGCCTCATCACCAGTAATAAAGGTCTCCGGATCCCTACACTCACCAGACAAAAAATAGCAGCATTAAGCTGCTATTTTACGTTGGAATAGCGTGGTCCTACCCCCGGCTAAGCTGGAGCAGACCCAATCAATCAGCAGCTAAGAACAAACTACTATGTAGCTCTACCACCGTAAAATCGTAAACAGTTGGTTCCCCGGGTCATCGCACACATCATAAGAAACAATGCAGCGTTATGTTGCTCTTATACGCAGACGAATGTAGGCCTACTAATAAAAATAATGATATTACGCTAATATTCTGTGAGGGCATGGGCCTACCTGATACATTCATCCTACATATGGGTGGTCATCTCTTACATTTCTTTCATTGACCTAACAAAACTAATACAATTAAACTTTTAATATTTTATATTGATATTCCGCAAAGCGAGATCCTGCGTCGCTCGTGTCTTATTCTACTTACTCTATTTTTATTTTTATTAAATAGATCTTTAAAAATGTCTACCTATGATCAAGTAGATATGGTATATATATATCAACCATATACTATCTATTCTAATCTATCATTGTTATCTCTGATGATGCATCCAGAGAAAAGTACTATTACAATATGATAATTTCGAGTATATATTTTATGCAGATGTTTACTCTTGATTTATAAATTCAGACCTCTAAAACTAAAAGTCATTTTGTGTTGTCAAATTTTGATAAATAAGGATAAATTTGGTGTGTGTAATCATTTCAATTTTTTTAAAAAGTACCATATTTTAAAATAAATTACATTCATTTTCTAAAATTAATAAATAAGAAAATGGCGTATACAACCGCCATCTGTTAAGAATTTATATATAAATGATATACCTTAACGCTGCCATCTATTGTAATTGTGTGAAACGCTAGCGCAACGTTTCATGTAAAAATGCATGTAAGCGAATAACGTACGCACTAGATGGCGCTGTAGAAAATTTTAATGCAACAAAACATTTTCTAAAATTCTTTGGTAAGATTTTTAAAACATGTCGCAATTTTATAAGTTTTAGTTTTACACATTTTAAATTATTTTTGTAGTTGTTAAAAATGGATTACTTAAAATTCAGATTTTACACTACATAAAATATAACGTAAAATTAATATTATTAATATTAATGAAAAAAAATTGAAAAATTAACAAAAATGGATCTGCGACAAAATTTTGTTAAAAAGTTTCGCCCGCCCGAACAGGGACTTGAACCCTGGACCCTTGGATTAAAAGTCCAATGCTCTACCGACTGAGCTATCCGGGCTCATGTCATAGAGGTAAAAATACTGTATATAATGGTGCAAAGAATTAAGAAATATAATTATGAAAGAAAATAATTAACATATCAATAATCCTTATATCAATGTTATGAAATAATAACTCAATTAAAAATAAAATTTCACTGTAAGAAACAAAAAGATAAATTAAAAATAGTCTATATCTAGTCTATAAAAACAATCGGTTTAAAATATATAATTCTTTTTACATGTACACGTTGTTTTTTTTTAAAAAAATTAACAAATTAAAACTAATAAAAAAATATATAAGTTTAATAGATAAATAATCGTAAAGAAATATAATGCTATTACCGGAACACCAACGCCATCTGCCTTAATATGAGAAAAGTAACGTCTTAGTTGACTCGTTTAGTTACGCTATTCGACACTAGATGGCAAAATGATATCTAGTGGCACAAAACTAAAAGTGTGATTCATCTAAAAGGAACTAAATTCTTATGTAGGCATAGATATTAAAAAAAAAATTGAATAAGTAGATATGATGAATTTTAATTACAAGGCGGATGAGAAATTATAAACACGAAAATAAGACTTTAAAATTTAAATATGTGATTAGCCTTGCCAACATACCATGTAAAACTTCAAACCATGAGGACGTCCTGCCTCACTTAGCGGGGTTGTAAGCGTGATATCGATAAAATCTATGATTGTAATACCATTCATATTTAATTTTAAATATTTGTATGGACCAATTTGCAGTATATTTGATGATTAATGTTGTGGGGGAATATGAAAGGTAGAGCAATGTTAACACTCCCGAGTACAGACAGATGAACTATAGTTTAATACGACAATGAAGCATGTATATTCGAAACCGCGCCACAAAGGATTTTAGAATGGATTGCTCGATATGATTCTATTATATTCGATCGTTATTCGGTCGGTTGAAGATAGCGTAAGACATTATTGACGTAATCAAGGATTGTAATAACACTAAAGTTAAATTAAAAGTGACTTCATAAATGGAGAAACTTTCTCTTGCTTTTCGAGAATTTAACATTGCAATTGGGGAATTTTATTTTTTGTGAAGGATGAATGGTATTGCAATATCTACTATTCTAAATATCTAGTATGTATACTAAGTTTTTGAAAGATTAATAACGATTTTTATACTATTTTATAGTTCGTAAAGACTAGCATGGTAATATGATAGAAATCTCTTCCTTACTTACGCCACAATCCTTTCTATCTTTCCCCTACACTGTTATACGTTGCCATATCTACTATCTGATTCTTTAAAACCTTATTATTTAAAGATCATTTCCGTGTGTATTTTTCCAAAGCTAGTTCGTGTTTACATTCCTGTGCTAATTGTAATAAACAAATGCGTTTAATCGCAAAAAAATAAATGCAAAGTTTAATCGTCTGATTTCCATATTTTTACGAGCAGACGTACGTACTGATGACGTCGTGTGTGTGACAAAATTTGCTTGTTTTACATAAAATTAAAATGACGCTTGCTGTGGAATTTAGTAAAAACAAACTTAAAGAATATTAATATTAATCGGTCAATAAAAGGTTAAGTTGGTGAGAATTCTGTGCCTTGCATTAAGCGTTTCGTCAACAGGCGTCATTTTAGTGGCGTTTGACTCACTGTGTGCGTCGCAGGCTGTCATAGTACCTGGAAACAAAAGGTAAAGTTGGTCAGTTGGTGATCATTTGAACAATTGAAACAGTACTGCGTTGCAGACGGCAAGCAATTCTCTTGGTATACGCGTATTTACGTTTATGAAGAACATATAATCATAATTTACAAGCGACCCGCAAAGCCGTTTAGTTCATTTATCTGTTCCCAGACAGTTCTAGAAGTTACATTCGCGAATCCGTTTCTCACGTAGACATCGACGTTGTTTCTCGCTTAGTGAAAGCCAATTTGCGTTTAATCGAATATCAACGAAAATCGCTTGCGCCGGGTCTGTTGTTATTGAGCATAATTCGTAGACACACGCAACGGGCATCGGCAGACCATTCTAGACTTTATAGTAATATAAGCGGTATCTTTTAGCGATTTAATGTCATTTGCAAGAAAGGTGCGCGCGCTGTGGTGTTTATTGGTATTTGAGGATCTAAAAATACCTAGTTCAGTAATGAGTGATCTCTTAAATTTGTCATTTACGTAACCGTAAATAAATGTTGCAGATAGTTGTTTTAAATGCTTATATACAAGTCAGTACATTGCTCGTTAGTAGTGCGTGCGTGTGCTGAGCAAACACAATAGGCTGCAATATGTTATCACATGCATATTAATATGTATTTGTCCTTTTAAGCTTTATTTGTTGATCCTGGATGTATTTAATACGCCATTGAACTTCTTGAATGTACCATAAAGAAATATATATTTTTTTTAAATTTTATTTTAAAAAATATTTACTTCATTAATAAATGCTCTAAGAAGTCAATCTTTATATATCGTAGACCTACTAAGTTCTATATAGCAAGCATATCAGTTAGGTATTTTTCATTAGAATGTTTCTTTTGTTCCCTTAGAGCAGAGGAGTTTTTGGTCATTAAATATTTACGATACAGTGGTATTTAACAGTGGTTGAACTACACAGCAGTTTGTTCCTAGCTGCAGAATGAGTGGGTCAGCTCGACCGGGGTAGGACCACGCCCTCACAGAATACCAGCGTAAAATAGCAGTATAATGCTGCTGTTTCGTCGGGTGAGTGCAGGGATCCGGTGACTTTTATTACTGGTGACGAGGCATTCCATCTCAGTCCTCAAGAGTGACAACGCATCTGCATTATGATTCCTTGTCAACGATGAATGTAATGGGCCGCATGTATCACACGCCATCAGGTAAACGGTGTGCTAGTTTGTTAATCTGAATGTAATAAAAAAAATTGTATAAAGGGCAATTTCCTCAGCCGTACCAACCATTCCGTTCATTGTTTTATATTATTAAAGACAAGAAACGATCAGATAGTTATCACCTGACTGACTGCGGCTTATAACGTCCAAATCGACCATCAACAAATATTCAAGATGCTCATGCGTTGTCTATCACTCTTGAGAACTGAGATAAAATTGGGTCCGATTTGATATTCCGGATCAGCAGTGTCACACTGCGCGGGCGTTTTTCTAACACGGTTGAGCCGCCCATTCATGTTGCACGTAGAAACTAGCTGCATCGTGACTGTTAGAGACCCATAGAGAGTATTGTAATCAGATAATTAATAAATAAAATATAAAGGGTGACAAACGAGCACACAGTTCACCTGATGGTGAGCGAAGACGATTTAAGTGACAGATTGGCTCTAGACTATGTTAGATGAAGGTGTCTATTATGATGGTTATCACTTAGTATTATATATATTATTATACTTGAATATCACATTTATACGTAATTCGGTAATTGTTTAATAAGTTGCATCTTTTGGTATAGGTAGAATAAATATAACATATATAATAGAGGTATAATTTAATCTAGCATTTATATAAACTTTTCAATACTGCTACAATGACTTGATTGAAGTCGAGGAACTAACACAGGCATTTGTGAAACAAGAAGCTTTTAAGCGTAAACTTAATAAATTAAGTCGGAACTTTAAAAATACAATCATAATTTCATTAAACTAAGTTTCAGTCAGGCTAAGTTAAGTTTCAGATTTTTTTTAAATTGTATTTAGGGTGTCAAACGTTCACAGTACAGATGGAAGTATTTCCTGCGGCCCATGCACACACACATTCATCCTCGATAAGGAAATACAGAGGTGTGATTACCCTTCCCGTAAAGACTACGATAGAGTACCTCGTCACCAGTATGAAGGTTCTATTGATCCCTACACTCAACAAATGGAACATCAGCGTTATACTGCTACTTCACGCTGATATTCTGTGAGGCCGTGTTCCTTTCTCGATAGAGGCGACCCATTCATGGTGTAAAAAGAAAGAAACTAAAGCTAGGCTCAACCTCTGTTAAAAAGTGATAAAACTTTGTAGATATGTTTGTATTACATCCAGTTCCGTTATACTGTTTCGAACACGGACTATGGCTGATTTAAAGTTATGCTACACAAGTTGGACAGTGTATTTACGATTAGTGCTTACTTAGTGGGAACGAGCCGGACTGAAACTAAGTTCTGATTAACGTAAGTAGTGTCACGCCACCGTCGGTCAACGCTGGGACGGAGCGCAGTGGCGTCGAGTGGTCGTACGACTGGCGTGTCAATCGGCCGTTTATTTACAAATCATACTCCGCAAACCGGCACAGTATATATAATGAGGCTATTCGAGAAAATTATATTTTTGTTATCTAGGATTTCCATTGACACTTGCATTGGAACTGTATTTTTTTATATCACTATTACATTGCATTCAAAATAAGGTAGACCACATAATAATAAGTTTACCCAAGAAGGAAAGTAAATAAAAATTGAATGTAATGTAAATATTTATTATCGTTATGAATGGCGCTTTGCTGTCTCATCGGCATAAAATATGAATGAACAATGTTCGATTGTCGATGGCTCGTATATAACGTCACTTGAAAATAATTACACTATTTCGCTGTCTGCAATAGACAAGTAATGTGGCCAACGCCTACGGACGCGCCCGAGACAGTCTGAAAACTCTAATTTCCAGGCATTCTAACAAATAATCGAGTTAGGTTCGTCTGATCGATAAGCTTTTAGCGGGTCAACCACTTTATTTCGGGTCGTGTTTCGCATGTCAGTAGGCTGAAATGATTGTACAAACAAGACGAAACGTATACACATAAGTTTCAGGTTAACTAAGCCTCGTAAAAGCAAAGTATTATTTTTCATAGATTCTTACGTTTTAAATGTTAAACATAAAATAAGCCCTTGAAGCCCAATTGCGTGTAACTTAAAATGTACACGAATGCAAGGCACTCTACCTTAAATAACAATTCAGAATGATTTCTATAAAAACTCATGTTCTTATGTGCGTAAGTCTAATTAAAAAAATATTAAAATTAAAATGGTAATTATAAAACTGGCCCAGATCGCCTATGTCTAACCTTGATAGTTACATTGGCCTATAAAATAATCACAACACAATTTTAATTTATTAATGTGCTATGATTCTTGGAATAGATACACGAGATCTTTAAGATTACAAATATATAAATAATAGCCTATTAACTAATAAAAATAAAATAAAATAAAAATAGCCTTTATTTACTTACTACTAACTTACTTTAACAATACTAACTTAATTAAATCCTATATATAAATCTAGAAAATATGTGATTATAGTTATATTTATTGACGTATGCTGGTAGTAGTCGCCTCTGCGGCGTAGGTCTCTATTACCACACCTGCGGCTGAAAGTATCTCTCCATCATTTGCCTGGCCTCCCTTTTCTCCTTTTGTTGTCCCTTGGTCTCCATTCTACTAGACGTTTCGTCCATCTGTTATTCATCCTACAAACATGTCCGAAGAAAAAATTGCTATATGCCAAAGGAAAATGGAAAGGAGCATGCTTGGAATTAAGCTATCAGACCAAATTCGCAACAGTGCAATCAGAAACAAAACAAAAGTAATAGAGGTAAGAAAAAGAATTCGATTACTCAAATGGCACTGGGCAGGACATGTTTGTAGGATGAATAACAGTCTATTAACTAGGGACTATTAAATGTGTAAGTATTTTAAATTATATGACGCATAGTATTTTTTTCATTACACCGAGGGTAACAAACGAGTACACAGTTCCACCTGATGGCAAGTGAATCCTGCGGCCCACGACATCTACATTGATCCTTGACAAGAAATCATAATGCGTATGCGTTGTCACCCTTGAGGACTGTGATGGAATGCCTCGACACCAGAAATATAAGGGTCACTAGATCCCTACACTCACCGGACGAAATACAGCAGCATTATGCTGCTATTTCAAGCCGGTATTCTGTGAGGGCGTGGTTCTTCCCCGGTCGAGCTGACCCATTCATTCTGCAGCTAGAAACAAACTGCATCGTAGCTCTACCACTGTATTTTAAAATTAAGTATGACAAGCGTGCCCACCTAATGGTGGTTAATTCACCTAATAGTGGTGGACTTTAGTAAAGATTCAATAAGAACATCATGGGGTGGCAACACCCCTGAGTACTGACATGTAATTCCTTGCTACTGGTGACCCAAACGTAACACAGCTGCTATTCACGCTGGCGTCCTGTAAGGGTATACCCACGTTCCTCAATAAGGAGTCATAATGCTAGATTAGATCGATAGATAGTTTGGTTTTGGTCCCAACACGGACGAGCCGATTCATGCTGCATGTCAGACACAAGCTGCATTGTAGCCAATGTAAAATTTCTGCCCGATTTTGATATTGGTCTTCAAGTAACAAGGGACAATAGGCTTCTAATATACTATTACGTTGTATCGGTAAATACAACATAACCATATCATATAAATTAATTTATGTTTTATTGAATCACGCCTAAATTAACAACTCCTTTCCATAACATTTTTTATATTTTTGATTTAGAAAAAGGGATATTTACTAAGATCGTAAACCGGAACATGAACTTTGGAATCTACATTTACATTCCAACATCAATTAGATTTTTGCTCAATCCAACACTGTGTATAATTAACGAGAGGGCTATAAAGTGTATACTGGACGAGTCTGTGATCTGTATAAGGCGATTACTCACTGACTTATAATACCTGTTAGGCGGACTAAATATCACCGTCTGCAGTCACTTTAGCTATTTCTGCGTAGTGAAATGTCTTGTGTTAAAGCGTTGTGACGTAAAATTGCATACTTTACACGTGAACTAAATATTATTTTTACGATGTTCTGTGTATTCTAAATAAGGTACTTAGAAACTACTGATAAAGATGTCATTATTTTTTTTTTAAATGTGTGGCCAACGTTCGCGCAGTACCTACGCCTGGTGGTAAATAATAACTGATGCGCATGTTACATAACTAGAGTCTGCAGCGCAGCCCTACCTCTATTTAAATTTTCCGTGTTTTATAAAATATGTGTGTAACCTGACGCAGCGATCTTACCGCCCCTGACAATCACGTCAATTGTAGAAAAGGAATGAGGATGCAAATTCTTTTACTCATCGCATGAACCAAACAAACAAAATGCATGTCTTTTTACATTGCGAGTAACAACACACAGTTCACCTGATGACAAGTGATTCCTGCGGCCCAAGACAGAAAATATTTAATCAAGAACCTTCTCAGTTTTATCGGATAAGTAGATCAAAAAGGGTCTACTGTTTTAAATGGGCAATAACTTAGGAAAAAAATTATTACATTTCAATGGAGTGGAGCGGAAATCTTATGGAACCCGAGCAGCAAAACAACGGTATCGAAATACGCAAAGAGTTCTTAATTGGCAAACCTGTAGGTCTTGGTGTTGGCAAAGGTTAATAGAAAATCAAGGTCAGCTAAGTAAGAAAATTGGAACTAAGTTTCGCATTTTGCTTCGTAGTTAAAGATTTAGTTGTAAATTTTAAATTACCTCTTTAGGGTATTAAACAAATTAAAGTTTGTTTCTGTATGTTATTGATAAAGATTAGATAAATATACAATGGACTGGCCACATAGTATACATATAGGGATGAAAAACCCAGGAGTGGGAGCTAGGTAAATTCAAGGAAGACATCCAAAATATTCACGAACGATGTATTGCATATATTTGCCATCGACTTCCCGTTGGATGCAATTGGTGCACGAGATCGTGGTCAAGACAGTATATGTACATATTTTAAAACAAATTCTGTCACAAATATTGCATACAATATCAATAATCTTAAAAACAGCTGGGAAGCAATTATATCACATCTAGGGGTTTATTATTTATGTATTCCTTGAATGTTATAATAACCCTACTATTAAAGTATGATAAGAAATTAGAATTTTGTAATAGATAGACAAGATAAAATACACTACACTCTATGAGATTTTATGCACAATGCGTATATTTAAAAAAATATATTACGTTAAAGAATTGTAAGCAAAAGCCCAGGGAAGACTGAGACTTATGAAGATTTATCGTCATAAGGATTATGAGACTTATGAAGATTTATTGTCATAAGTCCTTACTATTATATATTTAGAATAAATAACATAAGCTACATAACAATTAAAATATCATTAAAATAGAGATGATTCAAGAGTAAGACTAAGGGAGCTCGATATTTATGGCATCGTTGTCCACATAGTATAGTGGCTAATCTCTAGAATCTAATAGATTGCCGTCTATTCGCTATCTTATTTTTTCATATGTTTGATCAAGCGAATCCGAAAGCGTCTTCTACTCGCTAACACAACAATGCCGGATAATATCGTACTTTTCGAATATCAATTGGAAAAAAAAAAGTTAAAAAAAAAGAAACGGTTTACCAATCAATTAATCGCTCCGATGTTGCCAAATCGCCCAACACGAATTTTTAAATGCAGGAAGTGTTTGCAACTTGCGTTCGGACCCACTACACTGTCACGCAAGTTCGATGCAAATGTTCCGGCAACGTCTTTCTTCATAAATAATCATTGATATCCAAAAGCCTTAAATACACTATTACACTAATAGCGTGTGCAAAAAAACGGCACATAAAAAGAACTCGTACTCTTTTGGGTAATAAAAAATAAACATTTTCTTGATGTTGTTTTCACCTTAAATGAGATTTATTTAATGTTTACTTAATTATAAATTGACTAACTTTTTGTTTTTACAACCGCAGACAATTTTTAATGTAAAATTTGATAGCAACCGTATACTTGGTGTTGTATCAATGTAATAGATTCTTATCTTACTATTAGTTAATATTATTTTTGCATTGCATTATTTTGCAAACCATACACTGCATTTATCTAAGTTTTTGCACAAACCATACACTGCATTTATCTAAGTTTTTGCACAAACCATACACTCCATTTATCTAAGTTGTTGAACAAACCATACACTGCATTTATCTAAGTTTTTGCACAAACCATACACACCATTTATCTAAGTTGTTGAACAAACCATACACTGCATTTATCTAAGTTTTTGCACAAACCATACACTGCATTTATTTAAGTTTTTGCACAAACCATACACTGCATTTATCTAAGTTTTTGCACAAACCATACACCGCATTTATCTAAGTGGTAAATCACACTATCCTTATTAGAAGCTTAGTGATTAATTCCATGTTCTATAAATGACTCATGACGTAGAAAATATTATCACTAAAAAAAACACAATATAATCAACGTTTTCCTCAGACACTTTAAGCCGAACGAATCCTAATACATGCTCGTACATATGTATTATAACATAATCACTGCTCGCTCTAAAATGTAGACCGCGAAATAACGTCTTTTGATTTTAAGTCCCATCTTCTATTATAAATATAAATTTGGCCGAGCGTTTATGGCACTCAGCCGTGACTTTTATTAAAGGGTAATCAGTACAAGATTAGTGCAAGGGTTCCCGAGAGGGAGCCTCGGCTTGGACAGTTACCCTGTATAGGAAAGCGACTGATTCGAGGGTGCCCGAAACGTGCGAAACTCAGTCAGTTGCTTCTGACGGATTAATGCCAAATGCTGCGTCTGACATCCACTCCTCCATCCATTCATTCTTGATTAGGAATTCATCATAATACAGATGCCATGTCATGGATAGGGTAAGAATGCCTCGCAGTCAGTAATAATAGGGTGTCTCTTTACCAGGCGAATCATATTTTGTGCGTTATAATTGTAAACAGAAAAGCTTAATTATGCTTTTACGAATATTAAAGTATCAAGTAAACATATGTATTAAAACTTTTAGGTAAAAAAAATATTATTTTATTACTATTTAAGACAATACTTATGTTAGAACATGTGGAATGCAAAATAAACGTCAGCTCAGGCATTTTTTAATTTAGTACTATATAGATATATATATATATATATATATAAATAGACGTCCAAAATTCGGTATATTCCTTTTCAGAAGTTTTACAGATGAACATTATTGTCTGTGAATAATCATGATAATATATTACAAATATAAAAATAATCTAGTACTGAATACTTGAGAGTTTCCAGTATATGTGACCGTTGACAAAACTTCTAGCAATGTAATCGGATAAGCAATTAAGGTGGTTAATTAATTATGATAAAGACCTATCGCGTCACTTTTTACGTCTCTAAATATATAATTAACGCGACGAATGAACGCGTCGCAATATTATTCGTGGTAAAATACAAAACATTTAATTTGATAATTTGAAATGATTATAAAAAATACACAAGGCCTTCTTTATCCGATCTATATATTTACTGTCTTAATATTTTAATTTTGACGGCCGCCTGGTGTAGTGGTTAAGGTATTTGGCTGCTGCTTCGCGGTAAGTAGGTTAGATTCTCCGAGAAATACAGGTAAACACACGGGAGCAATGCAACTTAATATTTTAATCTAGCATTGCATCGAGCTAGGGATGGGGACGACATAAGACCATAAACCGGTAATAAAAACACTAGAAAATATCGTCAAGGAGGACATCGTTATGTTCATTTCAAATTTATAATGTAATAAAATGGAGAACAAGATCCATTATGAGAAACCAAATATCTTTAAGTTCAATTTCATTATACGGTTGTGAACTATGGTCGCTTTTACGTAACTAAAAATAAAGGTCAAGGACCGAAAGAGGAACAGATAGAAGCGTCGCTGGAGTTTCTTGCGCCACTTTTTCTCCAGCGCCTACGCATTCCGAAGTGGTGGTACAGATAGCCAATAATACTAATAGAGATATTAATGTAGATAGTTCTTAGTCAGAAGCAACTGACCGAGCTGAGGTTTGGCCCTCTCGGACAGCCTCGAGTCAGACGCTCTCGCGGAATAGGGTAACGAGCCAAGCCTAGGCTCCCTCTTGGGAGCCCTTGTGCTGGTTACCCACTAATAGAGGTCTCGACTGAGCGCCAAAAGCGCTTGGTCACTTCTCAACCCGGCGAAACTTTAAAAGCCCTCGAGCTAACAGCGGCAACCAGCATGAAAGAAAAAAAATTTAAGCTAGAAGGTGTACGCGATATATAATTAAACATGTTTTGTTGGTTCCATCAAATACGTCTGTACTCGCTGATATTTGATGCTATACTATTTTAGATATAACGCTGTTTACGTTTTATACTATAACCAATTACAATTAATAAAGTCTGTGTAAAATTTAGAAAACTATGAGAGCCAATTGACTCGAAGAAAAATTATCAGCCATTTATTTATTAGCGATAACGAATGCGTTAAATATGTGAAATAGTGTTGTTTTAATTTTTTAGTAAGACGTGTAAAATTCTAGACTGGCTAGGTGCGTTGAAAACTGGTTTGCCGATACCCGATGCGAGCGTAAATACACGGACATGTTTATTGTACGGATGGGTGTTTCACTACAGAGAAAAGCTCTCGCACGGACAGACGGCGCGTTGTTTAACATTTACGTACTGTGGTACAACAGACAAGGATCATTTGTAGGTCGAGTATGTTTCTGTGTGGTGCTGCTATGCAGAGTTGAAAGAATAAATAATTAATGTAAAGAAATTCGTAACTAGAAAGTAATTTATCGCGTCGTGTCGTACACAAGTTTCAAACTCAATAATGATAAGGCCTAACATAGAACAAAACTTACGTTATATGTGTAAATTTAGGTTAATACTATGGATGAACATTGTTGGATGTAAACCACCAGTATATGTAATATGAAATATCGTCTTCATTTGTTGCCTATTTCGGATAAGAACTATTTGCAAACAGAATACTGGCGTCATGTACCAGATCAGAGAATCTATTTCGCATCATCGGTCAGAGAAGGAACATACGCTCATAGAATAACAAAAAAATAAAATAAAATATTAACGACGCGTAAAATATCAACTTTACAACATCGTACATAACTACAGAATTCAAAATTTCATCCTCATCATCTCGATGGTTGGCAAGACACCATTGTGCGCTTCACGCAAAATTTCCTTCGACGCACAACCACTCTGTGGAATCATCTGTCGCCAGCGGTGTTCCCGAATCGATAATTAGGGACCTTCGAAAAAAGAGCCTACACTTTTCCTTAAAGGTCGGCAACGAATTTGCGACTCCTCAGCTATTGCGGATGTTCATGGGCGACGGTCATCATTTACCATCAGTGAGCTGCTTGCTCGTTTGCCAATTGTTCTATAAAAAAAGAATAATTCATCAATGATAACGGGGCATTTCTCATTTTCTTCTCAGGCCTTAGAAGTGAAAACATATGTGAATCTGTTGAAGTTGTAGGTAAGTGGTTTATGGCCCTCAGTCATGACTTACCATCACGCAGACTGTGGGCCAGAATGCCGTTGGGAAATTCGAGACCACTACCTATCTTTCATATGGTGAATAAACTCAATTATAGTTTAAAGGCAATCCATATGTATCCTCAGGGAGGACGTGTCTGCAACTTGATTCGTTATAGAGAGTAAGTATAGTTAAAATGAATAATGAACATTTATTCACATCACACAATTGGAATGGCCGAAGGGATTACTCCGGTGTGTAATTATGCCCAGCGATTGTTGGAGTATTTTGTTTATTGAGCGCGGTTACGAAAGGCAACTGTCTCAGAATTATGCTGGGTCTCTTGCTTTTTCGTTGCTGCCGTTAAGTGTGAACACATTGCTACTTTGTATTTAATTTAAATTGCATATTGTACTGTGATCATTAACAATTTCACTATTTTTTAAATATATATTTTAATTATTTAAGGGCACTAAGAAACTTTACAATTAATAACAAAACACATACTCCAAAGAAATAGAAGAATGGCCATATATTTGTAATATATAATATTTATCATTAACGAATAAATAAGGTCATTCTTTATAATTGTTAAATTAAAAATACTCGCATGCCATCTTTATTCTGTTCAAAACTCAAAATCAACAACGTGGTGTAGTCAAGTTCCGTAAAATCTAGATAAGTGCGGTTAGGGTGTGGTAATGTTAAATTTTAACAATTACCACGTTAGAACTCTTTATACGTGACACGATACAGACACGTTCGCAAAAAAAAATTACAAATCATTCGGATATATAGAACAGATCGTACCGCTTGTCTGGTTATTATTAACAGATCTGCTGTTAGATTTAATTAACAAGTTTATTAGTATATTACAGTAACGATTTAAATTCAACGGAGAGCGGCTCGAAACGTTGATGACCAGGTACTTACCGATGGGCTTGATTCACTGGCGTTGAGAAGAGATGTTGGAACTCTTTGCACCGAACCGACACGACTTAGGGACCTTCAAGAAAAAGAGCCCACACGTTTCTTAAAGGCCGCCAACGCATTTGCGACTGCTTTGATGTTGCGACTATTCATGGCCGGCGGTGATCACTTACCATCGGGTGAGCTGCTCGCTCGTTTGCCACCTATTCTATAAAAAAAAAGTTCTGTCTGAAACTTATATAATGGTTGCATGTTCGACCGTTAGTAGCATTTGCTACTGAGCGCTTCCGTGCTTTGGAGGGAGCGATAAGTTATCGGCGACCGCTGTTATCTCCTTATAGCGGTCTACTGGCCATGTCAGAGGCTTTCGGAAAGTATATAATTTCCTACACCAGGACTTGCCACGTGCTTGTATCGTGAGGAGTGTGTGGACACAGTCGATATCGGAATGTGCTCGCAACGAAACCGAGAAGGTACAATTCAACAATTTTTATAACAGTACAAAATTATTAGTAGGATTTCACTACAGTTTAATTATGGTGAAACACCTGAAAACAACTGTTATGTGTGTTCTGGAGATTCAAGGGTGAGAAGAAATTAGATTTTGAACTTAATATTTATAAAAACACTACATTAAATGTTGAATCGGCAAACGTAGTGACGCCCTGTAACTAGGAGGGGCGATGATATTCGTAGGGCAGCGGGCAGAGACTGGAGATCAAGAGCTGAACACCAGGCGCAGTGGCGTGCCATGCAAGAGGCCTATATCCAGTAGTGGACGGATACACGCTGATGATGTGAAATGTTGAATATATTCAGTATTTTTTTTATTGAGTTTAGGATGACAAAAGAGCACACAGTTCATCTGATCGTTAGAGATTCCTAGTGCCCATGAGGTCTACATTCATCCTCGATAAGAAATCATAACGCAGATGCATTGTCACTCGGAAGTCTACGGATGCCTACACTCACTCGAGCAGACTCATTCTTGTGTGTACTTAGGAACAAACTGAAGCGTGGATCTACCAATGTTGGAATAGGGGGTATTAGAATGGCGAATTAGATTAAGTATTATATGTGTCAGAATTACGTTGCAATTTGTTATAATAAGATATATATATCGGTTATTAATTTAGTGCTATGCCAGCATTCGTTGACGTTGTCATTGCAGATGTCTTGAAATACATGCAGTGGAAGAAATTAGAATACTTAAGTCTTCGTCGAATAATATTCGAGCAAAAAATATGCAGAAGCAAAGATATTTAAAAAAAATGACGTAATTTTGAAACTTATTCCAAGTTTTGGAATAGCGTTATTTTTTTTTAATAACCATTGCTGAAAATATCTTTATATATGCATAGGTGTTGTGCTTTTTTGTTGCAAATATACAATATGGCCTTAAAACGTTTATCTATTGTTAAGTAAAGGATCTGTTATGTAAATGGACATTATGAACGGCTAATACAACAAAAAAATATATATTCAAGGTTCCTGTAAACCGTAAATGTAATTCATGCAAAGTCTTAAATAATATTCAACGATTATAAAAAAATATTTTACACTTTTTAATTTTGAAAATGGTTTTTAATGTATACATATTTTCAGCGATTTGTTGGATGGCTGATACATGAATCGAATAAAATTTAAATATCGGCACAGCGTTTCCCGTTGCTATCCCTAAGGTATTTATGGAATAAATAAATAAAAATATTTTAATATTTACATAACGAGCTTTATACTTCATTTATACTACATATATAGGTATAATTTTTAAATTTTGGTATTTAATCGTTACAACCCAAGTTCATTATATGTAAAAATATTTGTTTTTATGTATGTATTTCAATTCCTATATTCTATAACTATCTAAAACATTTATATCTAGACATCTATGAAAGTATTAATATAATGTGGAAACTGATATTAAAGTCATTCTTTTCCACAACACGTTATACAGTGGTATTCAATTTATCTAGGCAGTTACTTCGTAATTGACACTGCCAGAGTGAGAATTGTTATGTCCTGTGGGTAAGTAAAGGGCGTTTATTGGTATAATTAGGTTACCTAATGGTTTATTAATTATTATTAATAAACCATTAGGTATAAGAGAATTATCGTTGATATCGTATAGATCTTGAATATGCTAAATGCTACCATATTTGGTACCGTGACCATTAATCTGTGTTAGGTGTCGCCTTAAAAGATATTGACCTGTAAAATGGTTATAACTTTTATCACGAATCTTATTAATTTTATTTTTTTTAAATATAATTTATACTTTAATACGTAAACTTAGTGGTCTCTTTTAAGTTTTCGGTGTTGATATATTATATCATGTGTGAACTCGGATAGTCCAATTAGGCTTCACGCCTGCTACGATACAAACTCCAAAACTCCATCCATACTTGCGCTCCGACCTTTGTTAGAGGGACATCAGCAATAGATAAGCCTCTATATATCTGGACTTGCAGAAGCTCTTCGACCGACAAGTCATTTGGTGGGCGTTGTGGTCAAAAAATGAGCCGAAGGCGTACGTTGACATCATCCGAAATATTGAAATACGCGGCCACGCGCTGACCAGATATCGTACGGGCTTCCATCCATCGCTAAATTGAGGGTGAAAAAACATGGTAAAGTGGAAACGGTTTTGTACGAAAGCTCAGTCTGAATTCCTATATATTTATTTATAGCACAAAAATTTCCAGCCTGCCCTATAATAAAAAAACATTAAATTTATTAATGATGATTATTATATAAATGCAATTTTTCCTTGCTACTACGGCTATAAACAAAAGTTGACTTGTTTTCCGGTTGTTACATAGAAAAACATCGCTAAATTTATATTATAGTATTATAAATATCGGCGGCATGTCTGCGGTCACGTCTCCATGATTGCTGGCTAGTAAGTAAATAGTGTTATGCCACATCCAGGCAATTGGTAGTATAAATGTAGTTGCTTGGAGAAAAACCGATTGTAAAGTGGCATGGAATGGCCCTTAGTCATGGAAAATTTATCGAAGTTTTTAATAACTTTGTTGTTAATTAAAACCGCAATGACGTTCAAAATAATTTCAAAGTATAAAGTTGGCGTCAACATCTAAAATCAAATTATATTTCTATGAATGGTTTACTTTATATTAGTCGCCTTTTTTGGTATATTTTTCTTATGTCTTAAGGCTATCGTTGTTATGTTAAACTATCGACAGACATGGCTCAATAGATTGACGCGAGCAGAGCACTTCAATAGGCTGGTCACACAGTTCGTAGAGCTGATGATAGCAAGGTGTATAGGTTGCAGTATGGCAAGCTCGTACTGGCAGGCGCAGTATATGTTAAACCCTCGTTAAGTTCTAACGACGATTTATGCAGGTATGTGTGAATCGATGTATTCTGCGTCAACGTTAAGCAGCGTCGTGCTTCGTAACAATCTGTATAACAATCAATAACTTATTTCAAAACTACAGATGATAGATGCGGATCGCTAACGCTTATTTCTGCAATGGTTCTTATTTCTAACAATGAAGATTTGGTGTGATTTATTAATAAATAATAAAATGTAAAAACATTATTATTGTTAGAAAATAGGTACTGAAAAAACTAAATAAACTTACGCGCAATCATCGAATGTCCACTTCTCTGCATATTTACGTTTAATGCAATACGAACACGTGAAGTCATAATAAATATGTAAAAAGCACACAACCCTACTGCTTCAAACCTCTCAGCGGACTAAAAGAGCCGAACAAATATAAATAATTAAATCAACATTCATTTTATTTAGCCATTCGGAAAGGTCGATCGACTCGCTAGAGTAAATATACAATTTTTAATATCTACGTATATTATGTAAGTTAATATTTTTATGGAAAGATATTTTACTCTTCGTTAATAAAATAACGACGTCTTCAGGTTATTTTTGCTTTTAAATAACTCAATTAAGGCATCTCTCACGGAGCAAGTAAATATATTATATGTATTTTTAAATAATATAATATATGATCATTTAAGAATTTAACTCGTGCAGGATACTAAATGATCTCCTAACTTTAACAGGAAATACGAGCGGTCATAAAATTGTTATTGAAGTGAAATTATGACACATTTATAGTAATTTACGATATTAAATCTTTTTACGAATATTTTTACATTAATGCGAATAAGTTTATTACTTGCCCATACATTGTATATATGATTTAATATATATAATTTAATCTATTCTAAATTAGTATAAAACTTCTTTTCTTTTTTTTATTACTGTATTAATTTAAGATATAAATAGGCCGTTTCACTTTTTACTTTTAAATTATTTCACGTTAAAAAAAGTTTATGCACGAACATTACTAATTGACAACGAGAAGAACAAACTAACGACTGACTAATTACGCTATCTCCGAACAGTCACAAAAGAATGTGTTTAGTCTAGTGGCTTTTTAATTGTCGCATTGAGATCTGCGTTTGAAAGTCATTATTTATCAGTAACTGTCTTTTCCCGTGGAACGAAAAATTCTAACAGATAGCGGAACAGCCATGCAAGGTCTGTGGCACAACAGTGGGATGTCTATACCGATAACTTTACCACTGTTTGCTCTTTACAACATTTTTAAAATAATTAGTGACAATACGTTCAGAAACTTTACCGCGCAAACACTAAGTAATTAAATAAACGCTCGCTTGGGGGCTACTAATAATTCGAATGGTGTCTTTACTCCACCTATCGCTTAACGTTGTTTGCAACATGTAGCGTATAAGCAAGTACAACTAAAAATATGTAACACTAGCAAATTAAAATAATTTAAAAAAATACCTTTCAAGTTCTATACCAATCGTTAGCAAGCTTTAGCAACATTTCATTTAGAGCTTATTAGGCTTCCAAACAAACGTGGCATGGGTAAGTCTATCATCGAACACTGCAGATACAATGTTAAAAAGCGATTTTTTAAGTAAAAACCTGTAAAAAAAAGATAGCATTCGACATTACGAATGATCGATCGTGAATCGATATCTGTGATAGCCACCACAAAATGCATTAAATGTTTCAAATGTATATTTTACAGATAAATGGAAGACATAAAAACAATTTAAAGCAAACATAACTTACGTTCTACCTAGGCACCGTCTCCCTCTGTCATTAGGCGTCATAAGATAAAAAGAGTTTGCATACCAATGCCAATTTTTTTTTCAGTTGCGAGGCACGCAACCCGGCGTGTTCAAAGTAACTTCATCGTTGCGAAGGCTACCACGCGTTTAAGACACAACACAGACTTTTCATTTTACTTTGAAATTTCTAGAACAACGATAAAAATCACGATCGCTTACGTGGTTATAGTTACAAATCATGATTCTGTAATTATAATAGCTTATGGCTCATGGTCGAAAACAATAAAATTATTGCGGAAGGAAAGCTCATGTGATTCAAAATATATAGCAATTTACACACACAATTATTATAAATATATAATGCGTATTTCTGGAATGTTATTAAACTGCAATAATATAAATAAAATATATAAATGGGTATTTTTTTTTCCTTTTTCATTGTTAACGATGAATCAATCGTATACTTTAAAGACATTTTTATATAAATTATCTACTTCTTACTTCATAATGACAATCCCAGTCAATAGTCCACTCATACGAGGGTGCGTTTTTAAGTTCACGAAATGAAAGGGGAGGGTTGAAATATCTCTTTTAGGTTATAGCGTGTTCAGCGTCTCATAATTAGTGAAGTCATGAAGTTTTATCATAATTGTTTCATTAGTCTATGGACTATCGTCAATCAAGCAATTCAACCGGGAAGAAAGTGTGAAATATAGAAAAAATCAAGTATCAAGTAATCAAGTTCTGTTCAAACCATAATGGAAGAGATGTCATAGATTTACAGGGACTCTTTCCCGGGGAAAACGGTGGTTTAAGCAAAGCAGATAATCACTTGAAGACGACCCATGGCTGCGGTGGCCTATTGAATTGACCACTCCAGAAATACTTGAAAAAGTTGAAAAATTAATATGGGAAGATGCTCGGCTAAAGAAGAAATACCTAGGAGAAATGGTTGGAGTATCTGATAAGATCATTCTTAAATTTCTTCATGATCATCTTGGCATAACTAAGGTCAGCACAAGTTGGGTGCCGAGAATGCTCAAGTCGTTGCAAAAACAACAGCGCGTGGAATTTTCACGTGCGTCATTGCACCTTTGCAATGAAGACAAGGTGTATTGGGTCAAATTGGGAGTTGAAACTTGGGTTCTTCATTATAAACCCGAGTCCAAGGAAGACTCCATGCATATTAAAGTGCCCGATACAAGAAGTTTAAGGTGTCACAAACGGCCGGAAAACTCATGGCAACCAAACGTCTTTTAGGACTCAGAAGGAAATCGATTAATCGATTACAAATATAAAGGTGTTTCTATTACCGGAGAATACTACGTAACAACTATGGAGCAGTAAAAAGAAGGGGACTAACGAAATGTGTCCTGCTTCTTTACACGAGAGTCGGTTCATAATGAACCAAACAATATAATCTACTATATGAAAGAATAAAGATAATAATAATTACGCGTATGGCAGTGATCAGAATACCTGGTTACTTTACTGCATCGTGGGTACTGTGTATGATTACCTGGCGGAGAAACTATATTGTGCTTAAAAATCCGCCTAACGGCACAATTATACATAACGCGCAGTTAATGTCAGATGGTAATAATCAGCGCCATATATCGCCGTGATCGACATCGACTAGGAGGACATAATATGCAAACAACAAAAAAAAATTTGAATTTTCACAAGATTTTTGAGTGTCAATAATATTGTCCGATGCCATTATCAAGCCCAGGCAGAAGATAAGCGTACGCATTTACAAGTCAACACCGCTTATAAATAGATAATTTAGACGTTGGCGCACGTTGAGTAATTGATATTTAAAGACTGGAATGTATGAGACGTTTCTTATTATTCCAAAGCTTACAGAGACCTCGTTCGATAAAAATCTCATGTAATTTAATAATAGGTAGAGCCACACTGCAGCTTGTTATTAGCATTAGTATGAATAGTTCGCCTCTACCCGGGAAAGACCACGCCCTCACATAATACCAGCGTGAAATAACTACCAAAAGATGAAGTTTCATTTGGTTTGGATATATGATGTTTTTTACACATTTGTTCATTGTTCCAATACAAGTAGATAACTAGTAAGGTAGGTAATTACGTGGTATTATTGATCTTTATTTATGATACATTAACAATAAACTTTTTTTTTTAAAAAAAAATTAAAAATTCAAAATCAATTCTATGGATATTTCGTTAGTATTACTCATTACAAAGATGAAGACGTACAAAATACGATACGCTAGGGGATGCCAAGGAGAAATAATCATATTTAAAAAAATGTTACCGTGCCAATTGGGTCAGTCGTCTGAGTAACCTGTAATGAGGTAAGACAAAAGTAGCAAAAAATAACCATCCGCAATAACTTCGTATGTTTCAGAACGTGTTAGATATTCAAATAACACTTAAATACTTTTTAATCTAAAACAAAACCTAAATAGAACACAGATTTTTATGAAATATTATAGATAATAATAACATAGTAAATTAAAAAAAAAAATAATATTGAATATATTAAATGATAATATTGATCTATCTATCTAATATCTCTTCTAAATCCACTGACGTCTTGCAAAATGGAAGTATAAATAGTAATATATGTAATTAAAAGGGAACTAACATATTAGCCATTATTAATTTAGAGGTGTTTAAAGGAAAACGATGACAATGAACTGAAATAATATTGATTTTACAATAGCATGTAATAGTAAACATGTAAATCCGTTTACTTTAACATACAGCACTATGTTATCAACAATATATATTTATGTTATTATATTAAAAAAAATTGTCATTAAGAAATAATAATATGGTTCGATAGTTAAACAATATATATATGTATAAACATATATATATATATATATATATGCTAAATCTTACAAAATATAATTTATGCGACAAATGACATTTAGCATTTGATCTGATTTAGATTTGATGATTAATCTACCGTTAAAGTAATGTTTTTCATGAGTTTGTTAACAAAATATATATCTGTTCAAATATTCCTCATATGTTTGTCCGAGTAAAGCACAAATTAGATTTGTTAATCTTGCCTATTTTTATGTATAACTATTCTGACAAAAGGTAGTCAAACTTCTAAGCTTATTGTAGATACTTTGCTCGTACGGGAACCTTTGTGTTGGCTCGAATAATTAACCTACTTGCCTATTTCGTGCAAGAATATAAAAGGAGAGGTTATATATTTTAGATGTATCGATGAATACTGATACAGTAGCGTAATTGATCAAAAGCATGAACACATGTATATATTGATGTACACGTTGATTGTATCACCACTTAACAGCTCATAGAGTTGTTGTAAAGCTATGATTTAATAATTGTAACACATACTAAGTAAAAACAAAAAACATCAATCAACTAATTTAAAATCTGTGGAAGTGCTACTTACTTATATATATGTTATCATAAAATATGAAAAAATAAATAATTTATCGATGCATTAGTCGTCCACTCGTGTTAGGAGTACTAAACGAGACGAATGTATCTTTACCTGGACGATAATTTTCCAAACGATAGATAATTGAGTTTGACAAGGTGAAAAATGCACCGTCGAACGAGCGAAAAGTCGATTGCAGGTGATATAATAATAACAATAGTACTTACACAGGTGTGGTCAGCGCTCGCATAACTGCCTATCAAAGCCTCGACCGCGCGTGTCTATACTTATAGGCATTACGTTCGAGGGAAGAAAGCAGACACCGCGCAGACTACATACAATGAACGAACAAGAAGTGGGTTAATTGAAGACAACAGCGCCCATCGCCGTCGGCACTCGCCGAGATCCGATCTCGGTACGGCTCTAAATTAATATCGTAGCTACAACTCACTCGTAATGACTCGCAAAGCTCCGGTAAAAGCGTGTAATGTGTGAACAGTCTTGCTAAGTTATTTATTTGGATGCACTTAACTCTTCTAAGGCGTTCGATGACGAAAGTAAACCTTAAAGCAATCATTAACTGATATAAAAACCAAAATCTGTCTGATTCCACCTTATGATGATCACACTAAAGTATACTGGAATGCTTTTTACTGCCAATTGGTCATGACTGACAACATTATTAAGGTTTGCATCATCACGCTGTATCTTCTAGGAGCAGAGCAAGTAATGTTACACCAAAATTTACTCGAATGTCATGTGCACTACTAATCTACTTACACGTACATGATAAAACTAATCGGTCCTAATAATGTCTAGACTCGACGAGAAACAAACTGGGTTTTTATTGTAATTTTCAAACAACAAACATCATTGCTTAACGCTTATAACAATAGTTTCTAAATAAAACAATAGACTGAATACGGTCAAACGCAGAAAGATCGTTATTCATTTCCTGCCGTGAAAGTAAGAAAAAAATTGTCTAAGTATAAATAGTTCGAGAGACTTTCTCCGATAGACGCAGGGTGTAATACCTCTAGGTATCTGCAGTGCGACAATATATATATATCTTACATTGATTTCTGAAACTTCTAAAACGGTTTCATATATTACTTTCCTTAAATAGTTAATTATCATTTACTTTATCTTTGCTAGAGAACAATACATTATCTCCCTTTAAAATAAATAATATCGGTAGCATTTCCACTTTGAATTTCTTTTCAAAAATATTAATAATATGTATTTACATGATTGAAATTCTATATTAATATTATTTTCTTGGATTCCTCGATATGACGATATTTTTGTCCGATGTCATATCCCCGAATCATTCGATTTCGATTTTTTTTTAAAATTGGTCGGTTAAAAAAGTTTAATGATATGATGATCCTCGTGGACGACGGTGAAAAGTTTCTGGGTGACATGTAATCGGTGGTATACGTGTTTTTTTTCTACGGATGATTAGTGCTGTTAGGCCGAAGGCATTTACAACTACACCGGATGTAAAGGTGGCCGAGCGTCTAGGGTGCTCAAAGGAGACCTTTCTTATAAGATAACTAGCACAAGGGGTCCCTGGAGGCAGTCTCGGCTTGGACCGTTACGCGGATTGTCGGTATAAGCCTTTCTCAGAATCCACTATTCATTTTAAACACTTAGGCATTTTTTTACCGCAGTTATGGCTTACCATCGCGAACTGTCTACTCGTTAGATAATTATATAAAAAAAGATCACAGCAAGTTCCTTACATCGGTACATTGGTGTACGTGTTCGATCTTAACTTAGTTGAAACATATTAGGTTCGAAAGGTCCTGGTATATAATTTAGAACTAACAGTTTTCTTGTGCATTCATTTCTTCTGCGGAGTACGACGGTGTTATTGGAAAGGAAAGTACATTGAGGGTCCATTGGTTTTGAATGCAAAGCGTCACCCGCTGAACAATACACCGTAAACACAATAAGCTATCGTAATGTGAGGTAAACGGTATACCGCTTCCTGGCCGATGGACATTAACCGAATACTAAACGCGGCCTCAAACATTAGAAACTCTAGCTCGTGAAGCAAATTGGCACGCAGTCTTACTCGAAGGTTAAGAATATTGACTAAGAGGTCTCCTATTCAACTAACATAGTTTTTTCACCTTCTGTTAAGATGTTGACGGTATCTTAAGCGTTTGTAAAAACGATATGTTTGTTGTGATTAAATTTTCAAATGAATTTAAGCTTAGTAAAAAAAAAGCGCAGAAAATTATGAAATATATTGAACATCCACAAAAGGTGTACACTCATAAGAGGTTTCTTCGTTTGTTTTTAATTTATGTACATGTAATGGAAACATGTAACATGTAAACCTGCATATATGTATGTGTTATATAAAAGTGATTTTTCTTTTTTATATAGAATGGGTGGCGAACGAGCAACCCATGAAAATCTGCACCACCAGAGGAGTATTTTAAAGTATATTTATATATAGAGAGTATTTTAAAATTGATCGACAAATTGTACTATAAAAAGTATTAAGAGTATTTTAAAATACATCGACCAATTCTAATATAAAGAGTCCTAAGAGTATTTTAAATATAAAGAGTATTTTAAAATTGATCGACAAATTGTAATATAAAGAGTAATAAGAGTATTTTAAAATTGATCGACAAATTCTAATATAAAGAGTATTTAAATATAAAGAGTCCTAAGAGTATTTTAAATATAAAGAGTATTTTAAAATTGATCGACAAATTCTAATATAAAGAGTAATAAGAGTATTTAAATACAAAGAGTATTTTAAAATTGATCGACAAATTGTAATATAAAGAGTAATAAGAGTATTTAAATACAAAGAGTATTTTAAAATTGATCGACAAATTGTACTATAAAAGTATTAAGAGTATTTAAATACAAAGAGTATTTTAAAATTGATCGACAAATTGTAATATAAAGAGTATTTAAAATTGATCGACAAATTGTAATATAAAGGAGTAATAAGAGTTTTTAAATACAAAGAGTATTTTAAACTTTATCGACAAATTGTAATATAAAGGTAATAAGAGTATTTAAATACAAAGAGTATTTTAAACTTGATCGACAAATTGTAATATAAAGAGTAATAAGAGTATTTAAATATAAAGAGTATTTAAAATTGATCGACAAATTCTAATATAAAGAGTATTTAAATATAAAGAGTATTTAAATATAAAGAGTAATAAGAGTATTTTAAAATTGATCGACAAATTGTAATATAAAGAGTAATAAGAGTATTTAAATACAAAGAGTATTTTAAAATTGATCGACAAATTGTAATATAAAGAGTAATAAGCGTTTTTAAATACAAAGAGTATTTTAAAATTGATCGACAAATTGTTATATAAAGAGTATTAAGAATATTTTAAATATAAAGAGTATTTTAAAATTGATCGACAAATTGTAATATAAAGGAGTAATAAGAGTTTTTTAAATACAAAGAGTATTTTAAACTTTATCGACAAATTGTAATATAAAGAGTAATAAGAGTATTTTAAATACAAAGAGTATTTTAAACTTGATCCACAAATTGTAATATAAAGAGTAATAAGAGTATTTAAATACAAAGAGTATTTTAAAATTGATGGACAAATTTTAATATAAAGAGTATTAAGAATATTTTAAATATAAAGACAATTTTAAAATTGATCGACAAATTGTAGGTGACAATTGGGCACAAAGTACGTAACGGTAACGGTAAGTGACGACACGTCTGCGACCCATAAACACGTACATCCATCTTAACCAAAGATTAAAGGATGCGCATACGCTTTCGACATTGAGGACTGAGATGAAATGACGAACATTATTTCTCACTTCGGCTCCCTACACCGCAGCGACAAGCTGCTATTTCATGCTGTTATTTTTCCTTCTCCAGATGTGCCGACCCATTCAAGCTGAAGACAGAATCTAGCAGCAGTTTGGCTATATCACTGTTAATATATATTTCAGCTAGATTAAGCAGTTAAAAAGAAAAAAATATATACGAGCGTCAATGTATAACATGTTAATTAGTTTTGACACCCACACGGACGCAATGGAACCAGAGCAAAGTTCAATGTACTTGGATAGTGAAACCCATTCATCAAACTCACAGTTAGATCAGTAGTGTGTCGGGCTGCTTGTCAGAAACAATAGTTGAAGTACGACAGTCGCAGTTGACGTCACCGCGTAAAAAGTAAATTAGAACGAGCGGCTTTAATTTCTTCGTACCCATTTAAGGACCACGCAACACTCACTCATATTTGTGATGCGTTTTCTACTACGACATTTTACATTATTTTTAGATTGCTATTTTTTTAATTAATGAATGTTATATATATATTTTTAATATTTAGTTTTATTATTATTACATATTCCTAATAAGTGTCAATATGTATATGTGGTAGAGTACGGTCTGCGTACAATAACGCGCCATTCGACTATTGCTTTCCTAGCACAAATATTTAAATTTCGAGAGATTATCAGATATTAGTGACGTTAATGCATTAGCTTCCACTAATATTCCCAAAAAAAGAATATTAGTAAAAGCAGAACATGCTGTTTAATTTCATCCAATCACTGCAACAACCAATGCAACAAATTCAATTGACTAATTTTGTGCCTATGTATTGTTGACGTCACGAGACAGACACGATTTAAATAGTCACATAATTATTGTACAGTAACCAGTTGTAGGTAGACCTAGTTTCTAACTGCAGCATGAATGGGTAGTCTGCATTGGGGAAGGACCACGCTTTCAACGAATACCAGCAGATGTCATAACGTTCAACGATTTAACGAGCGTGTGACGTCACTACGGCTGTTTCGTCGCTGGTCCTGGATTAAAATCCCAGCCGACGAACAATGTTTGGGCATCACAAATGCCTAGGCATGTTGTATGTATGATGTACCCTGCACTGCATATGAACCCCCCTACTATCTAAATGCATATGAATTTATTGTTTATATATTTAAATTATTGCTAACCTATTATCATATACATATTTCACCACACGTTGGGTTGACTGGTAGAGAATGCCTTTGGCATTAAGTCCGCCCTTTGTGAACCTTTAACTTGGTTAAGGTTAATGCAATAAAGAGTAAATAAATAAATACAAAAAATTACATGGGAATAGGGAGCCCCCTTCCCTATTCCCAGGTAATTTTTTTTTCGGAATGAGCGAGCGCCTCTTATGTTTTCGCGATTGTTTAAGGCTTTATTTGATATCCTATGCAGTTAATGTCATTAAAATAAAATAAATATTATATTACTTTATTGATAATTAAAATGTTGGTTTAAAAACCAATTAATCAATGAATCTTACTACTCTTTGTCAGAATGTTTGTCTGACAAATATGCTTAGATTTAGAAGCTTTGGAACTCTGTGTTCAATAAGGGACAACTCTTGGACATTTTGTAAATTATAACTTAAAAAAAAGATCACCTAGTCGAGTTTCTAGCCGTTACCCCTCGCTAGCAGCTAGCCTTTCGAAGGGGTGGTCGTATTAGCTATCTTGACGATTCAAAAGTGTTTTGTATAAACACATTAGAATAAAGTTTCTTTTGATTAGATTTAATGAAAGGCCCTTGTATCATACAGTCAACCTGACGGTCAATGTTCATTCCCGGTAATACATGTATACAACCATCTTCCTCTATCTTCGATAAAAAACGAACGAACACCTTATTAACATTATATTAAAGGTTTTCACCTCGTGCAAAACGCATCATATGAAACAATGTATCATTTACCTTATTATTTGAAAATGTTTCTTGGTATTAAATCTGCCCTTTGCGACCTTCTATTTTTCGTAAGGTAATACAATAGAGTGAAATAAACAAATATTTTTCTACTATTTTACGCTACTATCCAAATGTATATTTATAGTTCAAACAAAATTTTCAATTTCAGGTTTTAAAATTACAACGATTTCTCATTTATACTATTTTTTAAATATCTATAACAGATCAAAGATCACAACGACGGTAAACAGGCAGTAAGTTTCGATTGCAATATTGTAAAGAGGAAAATATGTTTTGTTCGGTGTTGATACGAGTTCATTATACTAGTGATAATGACGATGCAGCAGGAAGACGGTTGCGGCCAACGGTTCCGGGGAACCGCAGACGAGGCGCAGACGCCGGTGACGTCACGCCGCGACCCGCCAATCGGGCCAGCGGCTCTATCTCGCTCAGCTCTTTGTCACTCAATTCATTTCGCTTTGGGGTCGCTTTTTGTAAACCTTCTGCCATGATCGCGGTTATTTAAAAATCTATTGTGCGGTGAGTATTGCTAAAGCAATTTCGAAAGTAAATCTGAAGAATGTTAACATTTCCAGTTAATACTAAGTTTTAAAATTTATACTTAAGTGCAGAAGTTTGTCACTCATGATGAAATAATAAATATGGTTGGATAAAACTTCAACCCGATTTAAAATGTTTATCTCTAAATTTAATTTTGTTATTACGTCCAAACGAAAAGTAACATCAGGGTATTGGGACATATTACGTCATGCGGCTTCACTGCTATTTGTCCGATTTCACATGTCTTCCTAATATGTGCGTAAATCAGCTAAAAATTGCAATAAAAGACTTCTTTGGTCCCTGAACCGGGGAATGTACTCGATTTACTCGCGTATTGTGGCTTTACCTCCAACGGATCTTATTACATGCATAGATATAATTTATAACAATAAATAAGTCAAACTATTAAACTAATAAGTGAATTTTTAAAGAGAATTAAGTAGTCAGTAAATGATGGTAAATAAATCAACCGACAACTTACCTAAAACAAAAGACGCGATACGTTGTTATTACATTGAGAGTTACAAACGGACACACAGTTCACCTGATGTTAAGTGATTCCTGCGGCCCATGACTTCTACATTCATCCTTAACAAGGAAACATAATGCAGATGCGTTGTCACCCTTGAGGACTGAGATGATATGCCTCGTCACCAGTAATAAAGGTCTTCGGATCCCTTCACTCACCAGACGACACGGCAGCGTTATCGTGCTATTTCACGCCGGTATTCTGTGAGGGCGTGGTACTACCCCGGTCGAGCTGCCCCATTCGTTCTGCAGTTAGAAACAAACTGCAGTGTAGCTCTATCTCTGTTCATATTACAGTGTCAAGTGGAAAAATATCAGTTTTCAATAAAAAATGTTAGCTAATGGACAACGGACTATTTCATACCTTTACGACTCTGCAGTCGAAATTTCAAGTATAGTATATATGAAATAAATCTCTTTGTATATTGTCTATATATATGGAAAACCAATTGACTTGGATTATTTAGAGGAATTTAATTTTTGTCGTTTTATATGGTTACTTAAATAATTGAAAAATAATGCCGCGATTTTGATGCAGTTTTTTATGATTTGTAGCTTAGGTAAAAAGAACTAAGATTTTTTATATTCAAACTAGGCAGACCAAACGCGCACACAGTTCATCTAATGGTAACTGAATATTTGTTGAGGATGTGCTTACATTTAATTGATCGTTATCTTCTTCAAGATGCACGTCATGCCTTGTCTCCCCTGAGAAATACTATTCAATGCTTATGGGTCAGTGTTGAGTTTCTAGACCTGGGTTCCAACTAAGAAATTCTGTTATTTCACGTCAGTATTCTATTAGGGTCTATTATCCTTCCCCAGTCGAGTCAACCCTTTTATGCTACACCTAGAAACAAGCTTCAGCGTATTAAGCATAGTTGTCATTGCCAGTAGCGAGACTTAATATAGATATGACTACAGTTCGCAAACATTATACTGTGACTGACAAAAATACATTTATTATAAATCCATGGTAAAATAAGACAAAGAAAAATTCCGGTGGAGTTACTCGTGCGGCGTAAGAAGCAAGCTCCACCGATGTAAAGCTCTTTGTCTTCATATCCACAGAAGCATCCAAAATGGTTGTACTGTGGTATTGTCAAAGAGTTTGAATAAATTATTTTGACTTTGGCATTACGTCGCTCCGACAGGCCGGGTCCATAAAATAAAAGATTACATAAAAGATAAATATAATGGGGAAAACCTCTTCCGTGGATGTTTCAAGAACAAAATTAGAAGCAGAGTGCGTCGGCCACGAGGGAAACGTCGCATTCAACTCTCTTTTTTTTACAACAGGAAACTGCGTTTCATAAATTTAAGTTAAATGAAACAATAATTATGGAATCATTGCGAATAAATAAATATTTCCCAATATCTCTCTTTTTACGTATATAATAAAAATAGTTCTAAAATAGCTATTTAAATTTCCTTATTTAAAATACATCTAATACTTATCGTCTCATAGTTACTACAATGGTAATGTATCCGGTACATTGTCATGGTGTAAACAATAGGAAGCCCTATCTTTTTTGTTCCATTATTTTAATATGTCAGTGGAAAAGAGGGTGAAGATAAGCTTAAGAAAGGATAATGTTGATTTGTCGATAACAAATTGAGTTGCGTCGTCGAAATTTGTAGACATAATTTATGAAACGAAAAGTTTTATTCTCGTCTTGACTCTTCGACACACTTAAGACGAATTACGAGATTAATTGTTTTCATTGATATTAAAATTATGAACGGCTTTGGTATTTTTTTTTATGAAACGAGGGCATACTTTAGATGAACCTAATGCCTGCAGCCCATAATAAACACCTGCATTTATCGCCAGTAAAGATTCAAGATGCATATGCGCTGTAACCTGAACACTGAGATGGAATGTCTAGGCCACCAGTACCTGGCGACCTTACACCAACGATACGAAACACAGCGGTGTTATCCTGCTATTCCTGTGAAGGCGTGGCATTACACAATACACTTAAAATTTTGTTACGGGCCGTAGTATAAGCTGAATTTATACCTGTACAAATACATTTATTGTGTAATTAAAGCTATTTAACTAATCTAACCTAACTATAAAGAACCATTATTTGTTCAATTAAGTTATAGTAGTCGTAGTAATAAATATTTTTTTTTGAACAAATTCTTATCAGTTGAAACAAGGAAAGTTATATGTTGGATCTCTGCCTACACCTTTAAACGCGGTTAGCTTCACGAAAAGTTAATGTCTAGTTTATACAAGGGTATATATAATACGTGCCCTTAAGCTAAAAGCAATTGGAGGTAATTTATATATATTTTATAACAAGATCTTAAAAGAGGATAAAGTATAAGAGTTAACTCACCCCTTGTCCTGTATATGCTTTAATACTTAATTGTTAGAACAAAACACTGCAAAAATTATTACATTTTATCTTTACTTAAATTAACTTTAGTTTGGTGTCTATATATTCACATTTTACATTTCAATGCAACACTCGATGTAAAGCACATCGGTCTGCGCATCACGCGCACTCGACCTCTAATGACTCGCAAATTCTACTTATGTTAAAATAATATTTATTAAATATTTTCCTATAAACAAGCAAAAACATGATTCGAACTCACGACCAAGTACTTGAGAGTATAAACCTAAGCAACTGCGCCATAGAGTAGGTTGTTCAACATGATGAAATATAGATTTACTATTTCTATTACTACGTTATATTTAAATATAATTGTAATGTACGCAGCATACCTCCTTAACATGAAAGAAAAAAATATATATTTTATGTTTTTTTTTTACTTTATATAACGTAAGATCCTTGGCGTGCCTTGACTCTAAATCTTTACCGGCAATATTAATACAAAGTATAAACATATATATACACACATATTATATACATCAAATAACCTTTAACTGAAATAGGACATTATATATCTAGATAATCCTAAAATAATTAAATCATGAAAGTAGTGGCCGTTACCGTTACAGAATGTGGAATACAATAAACATTAATGGAGGTTACAGAAATCAAAAATACTATAACTAAAGTAAGAGCTTCTATGTTTTGTTTATTCAAGATTTTACCAAAAACTAAATGGTGGAAACTAAATGGTCGATATTTTTGATTCTTAAATATTGTAATCTATTTAATTGTGAAAATACATAACTAATTAGGATATATAGTTATAGACAAAAAACGTAAAATATTTCGTTCAGTGGCAGCTATTTCAGCGTCTCTAAGTCTGCATTTGCTCCCTACAAGACGGACCGTTAAAATTTTTCGTTGTAACATTTTTAATAATAATAATGAAAATGGACATATATTATTATAATAATGGCAAAGTAAACTGGTTCCGGTTTCTTTAACGGTGGAGACTAATATGTGTGCAACTAAAATAATATTAGTACGATATTGTCGACGTGTCTGGTCTGGTCCGTTGTTGTATCTGGTAGGAAATCTAGGGCTGTAACTAAGTTTGGGAAGACGGTTCGCGAGGTTTTATTATTAAGCAGATTGTGATATTTCGGAAATAAAGTTTACGTGCGTGTATCTTTCTTGACCTGTATTCACATATCAATCAGCCTATAATAAAAATAATAAACATACATTCAAGCCTTTTACTCTTGACTAATAGGCAGTGTCAATCGGTTTCATTTATTCCACATCCATGCAACGAAACATTCAGACTCTCGTATACGGTTCGATTTGATTGATGGTATATCAACTTGTTTGGTCTGTTATCCTTTACCAACTCTGGTATTCACTTTGGTACACACGATAATTAGTCTCTAATCTACATTAATCTAAATCTGAATGATACATGAATATAACACGTGTAAATTTTTCTATAAAACGGCAACTAATTGTGTATTCAATATTTGAGTATTTCTGTTGACAAGTTAGAAAGGTTACGTGATAACGAAATCGAGACCGGTATTTGTGGAATTCAAAAGGCGAACAAAAAAGCTGTCGAGTCACATTTAACAAAACGTCAGTGTTAATTTTAACATAACCGCCGTAGAGTCGTTGGCCTTGGCTGAAAAAAAAAATCGCATCGATACCATAACAGAGTTATAGCGTGCCATCGAGACGGGTGGCCGCCAAGGTCGGAGAGTCAACGTACAGAACAGAACACCACCTGTCTCTACTGCCAATAGCGATGTATGTATTAATTATTGTGACACGAACCAATACATTAAGCATCTAAAAGCAGGGTTGCTACCTGGATAGATATATACCTTGAAAGAATCCGGTTAATTAAAAAAATTGTTTATTGGAACTATATGCTGGAAGAGTTTGCTATTTTTTAATCATTATTTGGTCATTTATTTTGTTCTAACTTACTATTTAACGTGCAAGTTACGTTACATTGAATTTACATATATTAAAATACTTTATTAAGTGGATATTTAATTATTTTATTAACAGAAAAGAATTAAATAATAAAGTCTGTGCAATTTAATTATGCTGTTTATGTAGCAACCCTATTCAAAGATAGCACTAAGATCGTTCATAAAACTTGTCGCACATTCCTAACGAGTATTCCTGTGTGGCGAGGCTTCTCTCCACATTTAGATAACTCGTAACAAATATTTATAATGATAGAATTCAAGAAATATTCATAAGGCTAAGTATATTACAAAAAGTTTATCACGAAAACTCTAAAACGGCGCAATCATCTGGATTCGTGAATGTTAAACGAAAAAAAAATTCAAGGACTATGCAATCAAGAGTGTCGCACTTTACAATTTTATATACTCTAGACAAATATGCGACACTGAGCAAGGTCACATAAATAATTGAAATTAAATATACGTTATAGGTGTAACGCAATTTTTAAACAGGAGTATATACCAATAAAATGAACTTAAAATTGCGTTAAATTATCAGAGAAAAATTCTTAGTAAGACTCCAACGTCAACGAGTATACGTCGGAAATAAGTTTTTGCTATATCCGTGCAAAACTATAGAGAACGGCCTATAGAGAATTTCCTGATGTATATGACGTCGCGACCGTAATGTTACAAGGAATATTTTTAACATATAAAATGTTTCTAGTCTCAGTAGAGGAAAAGTTATTGAAGTATAAAAACATTTAAGACTCGTATAATATGTTGGAAATTCAAAAAGGTATGATTTTCTCAACTTGCCAAATATATCAGAATTAGCTTGTTTTCTTTCTTTCAAGATCCAGTTATTTGTTATATCTTTGTCCAGCTTTCTAACACATGAACAAGTACCATAAGCTTTTCGAGTGAATAACCGCCACAGTTTATTATTATAGGAGTTGTTAAATGAATCTTACAGCAGTGTTATTAATCGCGGAAGATAATTCCGAATCTGGCATATCTCTTACGACCGTATGTTGGTCATAATAACAAATTCACATGAAATGGAAATAAAGATAAAGTGTCAACTAAAACATTTTTGATGCAATCTGAAAAAAAAATGTACAATAAAGACGCAAGGTTGTGTCTTCAGCGGGCACCGAACAAGGAAATTTAAGAGTAAAAGATTTCATAAGACATCAAAATGGCGTACATAGCTGGAATGGCAAACCCATTACGGTACCCCAGCCGATATCTGAAAGACAAATAGGAGCAGATGGCGCATAAAGATAGTTCTCGGTAAGAATTTTGTTGCTAACGCTGTTAACTTAGTCATGGAATGAGTCGTGGCCGAGATGTGATTTACAATAATATTCCCGTAGGCGTAGCGGGCGAATTGTATCTGCTTCCAGAAATGGAAACGAATGATCCAGAACTTTCTTTGTTAGCTTTAAAGAGGGTCGACGGACTATGAATCAATGTACTCCTATGTATGAAAGTAACTGAATAATAAGCAACAAGCAGGGAACTTAGTTCATATATATACATATATATATATGTCTCCAGCACTAATAGTTTTTAATACAAGGCTCAGTTCCATAGACTATATCTACATTGCATTTAAAAACAATTTATTTACGATTTTTGCTAGCAAAAGCAAAACAATTTCCTTACTAATAAGACAAGATGAAAATGTATCTATACGCCCGCGTGGTTGCCTGAGGCAAGCAATATCGAAATGGACTTTTGCAAAATTGAAACGAAAACTAGTTTTTGAACAATTTCTTATTTGACTGCGACACAGATCTTTTTTCCCAGTCTTAATATTATCAGATTAAAATATACATATAATATTAACACTTTATTGAACAAAACGGATTGCAATAACATTTTCAAAATTGTAGAGGTCTTATATCAGCTGTACTTTTTAATTGAATGTATAATGTGGAGTGTGCGAGGTTCGTTCCGGAGTTCAAGACGCCATCTCGGCCGGATTACGTAACGTCATTTCTTTAAATTCGCGATGTTTATACGGATGCAGACTGGCATTACGCCAATGGTGCTTTTTAATCGGTCTAATTCATTGAGAGGATACTTTATCGTTTAGCGATTGCGAATAGACAGGGTCGTCCTCGGCAAGGTCAATTAATATTTTAGACAAAATGAGCTGCAAAGCTAATTTGAGAGAAGGGTAGCTTTATTATCATAGAACTTGTGTGTGTTTTGTGTAAGTGATAACGAAGCACCGCATATAGCAGTTCTTAACAAATATAAAACAGAAAAATGTTCGGGACTGTTAAAATAAAATATAAAACTTTAAATATACGTCTTAAAATTGTTTTCCTAATAAAATGAAGAATAATAATAGCATAGTATTAATATATATAATAAGTTTTAATACTAAATACTGTATGGAGTACAATTTTAGACGTCTCAACATTGTTATTTTCTGCAAAATAGAGAACATCAGTTTCAAACGCAATTGAAATCGAACCGGGAGACGCATAAAATAAAACAAAAAACAATGGTGAATACTTTTTAGTTATGACGTCATCCTGGTCGATTTAGATCACGATGAAATCTTCTTGTTATTAACAGATGACGTTAACTGCTGAGCATACAGACGCACAAACTCTTCATTCCCATCCCTAGTCTACTACGTCATACCGTCAATTCACTTAACTTATTAGTTACATTTATTGTTCAAACAACTTCAAATATAATTCATTTAATCTATAACCTAGATACCAGGGGGGAAAAAATCGATTAGCTATACGGATAGCTCAAACTTGAAAAGGGTATGGTGGTAATGTAAATTAATGTTAATTTAAAGATTACTTGATATCGAACTTACTATTTATTTAATTATATATATAAAATATATTCAACTTATTTGCGTATGGTACATTTTTGAAATTCGTGTAGGGCGTAATTGATAATTATAAACGGACTGTGTAATAAGAATGTCAGTCACCGCTTTAATCGAAACCTTGGACTTGAGATTGCATCAAGCTAATGTTTTATTGAAAGATATCCAGAATTTCCGAAATGTTTTACTAAAAATGAAATCTTATATAAGAGAATGATAACGAAGTGAGTATGATAATGTTACATTTTACGAAATGACTTGAATCCGCGTCATGTTAGTATTAACTCTAAAAGGTACTAAAATAGCAAGTATATTGTAAATATTATTATTTTATTATTTATCTTAAAAGTACTTTATCATATTAATTTATACAAAGGTATTTGATATTATAAATATTGAGTGTTTAAAAAAAACTCAATATGTTTTTTATAATATTCAAAAGTTAATTCTGCCTATCATCAACTTTTCGAAACATCTCTCCTCTATTATCTCTCAATATTATTATTTTATTATTTATCTTGAAAGTAATTTATAGTATTAATTTATACAAAGGTATTTGATATTATAAATATTGAATGTTAAAAAAAACTCAATATTTTTTTATAATTTTCAAAAGTTAATTTTGCCTATCATCAACTTTTCGAAACATCTCTCCTCTATTATCTCTCAATATTATAATTTTATTATTTATCTTGAAAGTACTTTATCGTATTAATTTATACAAAGGTATTTGATATTATAAATATTGAGTGTTTAAAAAAACCCAATATTTTTTTTATAATTTTCAAAGTAATTTTGCCTATCATCAACTTTTCGAAACATGTCTCCTCGAACATTATATGATAAGTGGGAATGAAGGTCTCTCATGTGGATATGTCTCAAAGTAATACAACTATCAACTATGTATTTTTACGAAAGTAAAGCTAACATATAAGCACACGATGGAAACTGATCTCTGAAGCTCATTACGGTAAAATCCAGTCTTGTTGACGATTAAGGTTCAATTAAAGATTCGATGTCAAATCACTTACGTTATTATCTTATAATCCGAACTATTCCCACATTTTAATTATGAACTTGCGCGACCGTAGTCGCGGGCAATTGCTAGTAATAGACAGGAGACGTCACGCTTCGTAGAAAAATCAAAAATAGCACATTTTTATGTATTCGATTGTTTACGAAAAGAGTTCCCTCTTGTTTCTACAGTACACAGTTCAAAACAAATCTGTCTGATACAATGGCTTCAATTACAAGTCGCTTACCATTACCGCGTGTCGTAATAACACAAGTTATTATGCAAGAATTATTGTGAAAAGAGGCTGGGGACGAAGTCAAAAATTGAAAAAGAGAAAGCGGCTAGCAAAAAAAAATTAAAACCGAAAGCAAATATAACAAATCGTTTTTAAGTTTATTGCCTACAATCAATCATTTTTCGTTCATTATCAATCTTCAAAGCTCCATGCCGAAGATGAATAGTGTCTATTTATTATTTTCTCCATTTAGTTTTAACACTGTCGACGATGTACAAGATACAACCAAATAGATTTTAAATATCGTATTATGATCTATATACATTTGAATATAAATCCTATTATAGTCTTTATTTCTAATATGTCATCTGAAAAATTTACTTACGTTTATAATTTTATGGTTTTATTTAGCAACGCCTTCTATCTTTATGTACAAATACCATATGGTAAATACGCGAAAAAAAACGTCTAAAAAAATTAAATATTAGTTAGTTTGCTTAACTTGAAACTCATCTAGTAGTATACTCATTCCTTATCAGTAATCTTTTCCATTCGAGGTTTTTTTATTGAAGTAGTATCTGAGTGAAAGCTTTCAATATTAATATATCAATGGTATAATATAAAATAATCAATGGTAAGCACTCATAGCATAGCAGTTAAGTAAGGGGCCCATATTCCGAGTCTATTATTTATTCCATTTCCCTGCGTAGGATTTTATCGTATACATTAATGATGAAACATATTTACCACAGAAAAACTTTAAGTACACTTCCTCTCGGGACACAAGCTGTAAAAATTAAAATATTCAAGAAGAACGGCTATAGAAGCAGTAATTGTTTACAGTAAATGGCCTATCAGAAACGGGTGAAATTATTGATAATGCCTAGACATTTATCTTTATGTATGTTCCAATTATACCTCTTGATTTATTCGATAACGCAGCATATTCTAGTAATTGCAGCAGTAAAATGTTCTCTGGCATTCTGGTTTGGGGTAATGTAACCGACATAAATACTATCTTCATACCTACAATAGAGAGCAGATTATAAGATTATAACCCGGGCCAAAAGTTCAAAGAGATACAAATTAACTGTTTCTTCTCAGTATATACATAAAAATGTAATATATGATAAAGAAATAAGAATTGATTTTCTAAAAAAATGTGACATGCATCATAATAAACTTACTTTAATTCTAGCTGTAGCTAGATTACGTAGAATAAGTTAAACATTTATGGATATATTTTTACAACAAAATCTCAAAAAAGGTTCTAAAATTATCAATCGCAAAATTCAACTTTGTAATTATTTTATAAAAACATATGCATTTCAACTCAGCCCTCAGGGATGACAACGCGTGTGAACCTTGAATTTTTATTGAGGATGGCTGTAGGTGTTGTATGAGCTGCAGTCATCACTTACCATCAAGTATACTGTGTGCTCATTTGTCACCATAAAAAGCAATCTGCGTACCAATTTAGGCGTAGAACGTAAAATCACTACGCAGAACTGTTAGGTTTATAATCGGAGTCGTTAATGATTTTGCGTGCGCCGACGCAGCGCCTGACCTCACCGTCACCGAGATAAGGACTATTTTAAGCCGTCTGATAAATACATATACGTCGAACATTTAAAAGATACGACATTGAAGGCGCCGGATGAGTAGGATCCGGACTTGTCAAAACCACTCGACAACTTGATAAATAAGCTTCACTTAATGACGATGTTTTATGTTCCATTTTGATTCTTAATTAAGTATGGATTTAAATTCAAAGATACAGATTTGAATATTTAGCTTTTTTTTCCAATTACGTAGGCTTTGACATTATTTATGTCTGCTAAGTATGAGATATTACTAGGTTTTTGGTGTGATATTTAACCAAGTACGACCTTATTAAGTTTAAGTTTCTCATAATAAAATTTAAACTTAAAATTAGAATTAAACCATTTTAACCTACTACACGCTTACAAGTAAAAATCCATAACTGACGTATTAAAAACCCAATACTGTCATACCAAAACATGATAAAAATAACAAAATGATTGCATATGTTTGTTCATCTCTTTACATGATGAAGAATGATTTACTCTCATATTAAGTCTGTAAATATTTTAAGGCAAGCAAATATAACAAATCGGTTTTATGTCTGTACCATCACAACACATAGATTTTTTGGCTGAGCAGTGCCAAACTCTTCAAGCACTTAATTCAACTGATTGAACACCAGTCTATTTTATACGTTTAAAACGCATGGATTTTTGGACTATTTTAGTCGAGAAAGAAAAAACTAAAATAACATAAACTATATGTTTTTTTTTCGTAATTATAAACTCAATGTCAACATGGGATGAAGATACAATATTAGGTTCATTGTATGAAACCTTGGAAGGATTCTGATCTGATATGGATGATTCACCAAAGAGCTAGGGCAGGCTAAGACTTAAGTTAAATTTTATCATCCATCAAGTTACTCTTAAAATATCACTAATATCTGTTACTTATGCAGATCAAAGCATTCGCCTTCAACATCACGAGAAACTTGAATGTGATCTACGGAGCTACGGCTCAAATAAATTTAATTCAACTCGTTAATACAGAGGCACTCTTTCGTCCCATTACCTAGTTCGATGGAAAGCACGTTCAATAACATCCAAGGAATCGGAACTTTCCATGAACAATGTCAAGAACAAGGGACAGACAGGAAACAAGCCTAGACCCAAAAACCAACAACCAAATTTCGATATACAAATATTGTTCCTCGGCAATAAAACGAGTCCAAGATCTCTCCACCATCTCTCAGTATAACCACTACGCGGCCGTCGAAGTCACATGCAGTCAACAAAACCACACTGAGAGGAATTGCGCGAACGTCAATGTGATCAACACGCTGTTAGATTTAGCACGCACAGAGTAACCAGTACAAAGTCTTTAATCTTTGATGATGCCAGCGAACATTGGAGCAGTGTAAGGTAGTTTGATGAAGATGTCTTAAATTCCAAGCTCGAACATAGGAACAAGTGTTTGACGTGGCTTAGACGTTTGGTTAACATATTTTATTTTAATGGATATTATTACCAACAGAATTACATGTAACTTAATTTGTCGAAAAAAATGGCCATAGGTTGTTAAATACACATAATTCCACTTACAGATAATAATAAATAATACATCCTGCAAATTATAACTAGTTGTACGATCATTAAACGCTATAAGAAAATGAACTATTTATACATTGTTAAATAAAAATAAAAATTTAAATAAACTAAACTAACTAATTATGAGTCAATAATAATGACAGGTTTCTATATTTAAGTTCTTATATTTAAGGCAAGTCATAAGGTGATGGTTAGGTTCGACACATAGACATAAAAATCCAATCCAATTTTTTATGTCTTTAAATTTGTATGAGACATTGATATGACAATGCATATCGTTACGTTTTCATGGCAACGCAACACGTAACGCATGTTTATACTTTGTTTGTGATAAGATTTTAAGTGGTTGCCCCCGTAATCGCCGCCTAGTAATGTAACGATAAAGATATGTTATGCCACGCTCCGATAACAAAATCCATTACCAAAAATATGGTACGCAAAAGCACTACGCGCACAAAATCATTTATTTATGCATGCAAAATCGCCACCTCCAAATGGTCGTGTATTATTATTACCAAATAAAAACATTAAAAATGGCCTTGATACAATCTCATCAATTGATCCACGTGTTAAATGAAATTCAGAAGTGGCATTCAAATCGGTTAAACAAAGCACTTTTCTTGTCAACATTTCTCAATATATAACCGTAGCAATTATACTCGAAGACGGTCGTTCCTCGAAAGGAATTATGATGTCCTATAACGAAAATGATGAACAGCCATTTATCAAGAAGTGCATAAAACTTAAGCTTATCGATAAAGCCTGAAAGAATTACGTTATTTATGATATTAAATGCTGAGCCGGCTTTCTACTGAACGCAAAACCGCGTTTGAAATATTATGTGATATCAAGAAAATTTATTTTTTTATTCCTTTGGTCCCTTAAATATGGTTTACAAGGACGGACTTAATGCCCAGTGACATTCACTACCAGTCAACCCTAGGTGAATAAGAGAAAATGTTGGTAGGCGCAAGATAAAAAAGTTATTTACCGATAAAAATTTTAAATAATATATATATTCATAAATACAAACATACACGATTATATATACATATGTGTATATATTTATATATACATATGTGTATATATATATATATTTATGTGTGTTAATATACCTTACCTACCGTTACCTAAGAAAAGGACAACCTTTCCTAAACTGGCCAACGCATCTGCGACGCCTCTGGTGTTGCCGTTCTTGGCCACCGCCCATGAACATCTACAACACCTGAGGAAGCAAGTGCGTTGCCAGCCTTTAACAAAATGAATAGGATCTTGAAGGTTATTAAAGTCATATATAAATATAAATTAAAATATCTATACATCATCAATACACATATACACAAATACCATAAAAATATATATATCGGACGTTATTTGCCTTTAAATAATATTGTTGAAGAAGAGTTTACAAGGTGCATCCTTGACATCTTCCGGATGGGCGTTCCAAAGAGCCTGTTCAGTGAAAGAAGAACGAAAGGACTAAGTGCAATGGAATACCAATTCTCATTCTATTTATAATAAATATCAAGAAATTTACTAAGCTATAGACGAATATTTATTCAACAATATACTATTTTAATTTGAATCCAATGGTAAAGTTCCCAATCGATTATTTATAGAATTGAGGGTGATGTCCTCGGGGTCAATTTCGGCCACGTTGATATCTTCTGGTTATTCCTAGATGACATTTTAAGTCTAATTTTTTGCGCAAACCCAGGGCACATTCCTATGTAGAGCATGCGCAATAAGAGCAGAGGAAGTTACAGATGCAGTGTGAGGGACACAGGACATACATGCAACACACACACACACACTTAGATCCGAAAACTAACACTTTGTAGATATATACACTAATATTGTTTCTCTGTTGGGAATCGAGCCTAGGATCCGCGACACAGCAGTCAGGTACTCTAAACACTAGTCCTTTAGAACCATTTTTATCATTTATCAAATCCTGTAAATTATTTATATCAATAAAAAAAAGCAATATATTAGTCGGAGGCGACTTGCTCATAGAAATAAATCAATATCTATAACATTTCTATGCGGCAGCGGCAGAAAGTTAGGAAGTAACGAATGTACAAAGAATATACTACCTTAACGGAGAGGCCTAGTCATTGATTTTCTATAAATTATGTCTGTCGGCGAGACAAGACGGTGAAAGCCCGTCTGCCCTTGCGACTCTAGATTCACAACAACGTAAATGCACATGCCCGGTAAAACGATTCTATGAATCAATAACTGTAAAAGATAGGAGAGGTATTGATATAAAGGCGATAAAGCAGTCTCTACAGTGGGAAAAACTTAAAACAACCAGTTTTCGGTATTATACCTAGAAATATTACCTTGCTTTGCAACGTTGTATACTCCCTACTAGTTACAAGGCGAATAGTTTTTTACTATCAGTATAGAATTATTTTCATAAATTATTTGAGTCATAAATGTTCAGTTGTTTCTCATGTATATACAAGTGTTTTAATTTTAGAAGAGTCACTTAATTTTATATAATGGGTGGACAAATGTACAAAAAATAATAAAGGTGTAATAATGTATTTAAAATAATGTAATAAGAATTTTTATAGTATTAACAAGCACATAGTTCACCTGTTTGTAAGTATATTTCTACTACCCATGACACCTATATAATATTGATAAGGAATCATATTGCGTTGCTTTCTCAACCCCTGAGGACTAAGAAGTACTGCCTCGTCACCAGTAATCGGGGCTCCGGGTCCCTACACTCACTAGACGAAACACAGCAGTGTTATGCTGTTATGCTGGTTTATTTTTGTGAGCGTTGTTCTTTCCCGGTCTAGCAGAACAATTCATGCTATAGTTAGAAACAAACTATAGCATGGCTGTTCCATTGTTAAAAATCAAGCCGAATATACTCAAGGGGACCTGAATAGCAGATATATTCTTCTATAATAATATCTTAAATCAGTCGTTTTCTTACTTTTTTTTTTGCAGTAAAAGTACATGTTTATAAACATAACAGGAAGCATGTGTGGATAATGGGGTATATTGTGTTCACTACATAATTTAACACCGTCCCCCTTAAACGACTCTCGGTTCAACGTCGAGGTACGTGTTGAAACAACACAGATCGTTAACGCAAAACATTCGGGCCATTGAGCTGCATCGGATATAATAATTAAAGTCGACGGATGCAATTGTGCGGCGGCGTGCATTCCGTTCGCGCGTCATCTTGCGCCCGCGCCGAGTAACAAACTTTAATCCCATTAGAAAGTCGTAGATTCGGCTGTGGGGCCGATGACCGGCACAGTTCAAGAGACCCGCCCTGTAATTGCGGAACGTGTACAACGTACCCAAGTAATTAATACAACCATTAGACAAAAGTCGATACACCATATATCGAGATTGTTAATACAATAGCGTTTTCGTTTGTTATATTTAATGAGATATTCCCATGTGGATTGTAATTATATGATGATAAACTGAGATAATTTTTTTTTTTTCCATTTTTAGGATAAGACCTTGTTAGATTTCATCGTTAAGAAACCGAATGTTAATTACATAATAAATAATAATTGCCCGTCAAGCGTGTTATATAGCGTTGTAACCAAACTTGCAACCAAGTTGATTGAATAAAGGCAAAGGCATTTAATACATTTATAAAACGGAAAAATTCACAAATAGCTTCATTCTGTACTTTCGATTGAAAATTTAACCTATTACGTACAATATGAATCACAGATATAACTGCAATATAATATCTCACTAGTATATATTTATTGTCCAGCTTAAAAGACTACAATCTGCAAGTAGCTATACCATTTAGTCAGAATTCCTTCAAAGACAGATTGTTACATTTTATATGTACATTACAAACAAAAATGAAAAGCTTTTAAAAAAATAAAGAAGATAATGTTTAAACGTGACCGGATATAGTTTCAGGTGATAACATTGTAATTTTCACGATATACATAGATGCATAATACATGAATCCCAAACAAACGTCGCACGTTTTAAATAATGTACTAGCATTAATTATATTGTAGCTAACATGTGGAAGCTTGCTTTGATTTGTTACGAGACATTCGTCCAAACAGCGTGATTGGATCGAAGTATGACATGTCGCATTTACGCAATTCGCAATAGAGCCAAATATCTTACGTCTGGTTTGCATTGGGATTTCAAGTTAAATTTTAATTTCTAATTGGGAGAGCGAAGATGAGTTTGGTAGACCCACGAAACAGTAAAAAGCTGGCTTTATCATGAACGGGTCTGTAAGACCAGAAGGCAACCACGCTTTCAGAATTTAATGAAATAGCCAACTAAGCTATGTTTCGTACTGTGAGTGAATGAAACGGGAGACCACATCTAATAACGAGGAGTAAATCATAGTCCTATTCTAATTCTTTATCAAGGATTGATGATGATGATTTAAAACTGGCTTTACCATGAACGGGTCGTCTCGACCGGAACACATCCACGGTTTTATGCAATATAATAAAATAGAAACGTGAACATTCATAATGTGAGTGAACGAAACGGGGACTATATTTGATAACGAGGCAGTTAATCATTGTCCTCAGGGACGATACATGTGTGACATTTTAATTACTTATCTTGGATTGATTTACGTGTCATAGGCTCCAGGTGTCCCTTATCGTGAAGAGAACTGTGTGCTCGATTGATACTTGTGCTTCGACCGCATAAAATACACCTACAATGTAAGGGAGTTAAGAGGAGCTAATGTCTATGTATTAATAAATTATTTTTTAATATCTGATTAATAGTTAAAGAGATTACATAAACAAAATTAACCTCTTTATATTATTAGTGTAGATAATTGATTCAATATATTATAAGCAAAGATTATGAACTAACAAATAAATACAATGATCTAATTTATATTTAACGAATATTTGTAAAGAGAACCAAGTGACTATTATAATTCAGTTACAGTTAGTTTTTATATAACACTTCAATTTTAATCGTAATTAATGTTCGTAATATTTATAATAAAACTATTAAAGATTTTAATGGAGCCTACTTTCATATTTTGACTGTTTGTTAAATAGAACATAAAAGAAAGAAATATATAATATAAATAAGACAAATGAACAAGCGTTAAATTATAACTCTTAAATCTCGAGTTTTGCTTCGACCGTTTATAAATTTATGAATTTTGATCGAGTTTAATGGGACGGATCATAACTTCATCCAGTTGATATCATAATTTAAAAAAAAATTAAATCAAGTCGACACAATAACATCGCGTTTGTCATTCATTATGATTGTGTTGTCCATTTTTTAACTTTCAAGTTTAGATCTAGTGTAATCTGAATATTTAAAAAATATATAAATCCGAATTAGATACATATTTTATGAGCGACTCATTTCTTAAAGTTGGTAATATGTGTGAATTTAGATAGTTTTATTTTAGATTGTGGTTATTTAGACAATTTCAGATATTTAAAAACGAAAAATAAAAAATATTGTTTTAATTACTTTTTTGAATTATCAAAAACAGCAAAACAACGAATAGTCATTAAACCTATGGAGTAAACCGGGCAAACCGAGAGGTCACCTTAGCTTTCCATTTTGTTATAAAGCCCCGAAATTTATACTAAGTAATTCGTTTAATATAGATTATTTTTAGTAGATCCCAACCTAGCTTAACCTGGAGTTTTCATTTTTTACATACCAAACGCTTTGGCGTGATTTGATACAATTATTAAAAAACACTAATTATACTTACTTACGAATGGAGTTCGAACTATTCAAATTATTGGAATATGTAATAATAGTTCGAACTCCAAAATCAACTACTTGTTTCCATATTTGATAACAATTAGAAGGGTTTCGCAATATTTCATAACAACACGTGGTCTTTAAAATATATTTTGGTATGTTTTGTATCTCATTAATATGATAAAACAGAAGATTAAACCTTCACGCGATAAATAATGTTATGCAACAATACCTATTACGTACTTATTATTTTATTCAGGGCTGACAAAAATATATACCAACGACGAGCTAAATACAATTGTAACTCCAAATATCTTTGAATATGTCAATTAAGACCCATTTGCCAATGCAACTAATAGCTTTCTAATTAAATTCAATTTAAAAATAAATGAAGACCGTAAAAATCAAAGAGTCGAACGGATGCGCTCTAATGTAGAATGTGTTATACGGTTCTGTAACAGAAGCAAAAAAAATCTCTAATTCAAGATAAATGACCCGTCAGTAGCACGCCTGTGCGAGTGTCCGTCTGTGAATACGGACAGGAAATTATAGACGATTTTTGTGCCATCACTAAACAAAAGAGATCCAGCGAGAGTGAATCTATTTCGTGAATACTTTTCACCGTCTATAAATAATGTAACTGTACAGTGTTAGAACAGTGACCTAGTGTATATGCAGGTTAATATATTAGAGAGAGAATATAAATGCCGCTTATATGTAGATGTTACAGCTTTTTCGTTTAATTAGCTGCTCATTACTCGTGTAGTTAAAAATGTAGAACAATGCCGCTTTTATATTATGACTGTACAAACCGTCCGGGAAAGGACCACGCTTTCACAGAAAACCATTTAAAATACAACGTTGTTTCGTATAAGGGGTGATGATCTGGGGAGACAATTAACCGTAATGTGCACCTCATTCATTTTAGGAATGACAACGCTTACTTACCTATTATCAGACTAGTGATTCTAATGGTAGGTTTGCCGTTTATCCGTGATATCTCAGTTAATTTCACACTAAGCCGTTTCACTGAGCAATTTCATTGGTGCTTCGTCATTGGCAAATTGTTGATTCCAGTTTGATTGCTGATTTACTACGTGCTCGGTGGTGTAGGAAAACATTGTGAGGAAGTACATCATGACATATGAAGCCCCCCAGTCATAGGAAGTGAGCCACGAAACTCTTTCTAGAAAACTGGTTTTTACCCCTTTAGGCATATATCTATATAACATAGGTTGGACTTAACTTTTTAAACGTAGACATATACGTCTTTGACTATGTAAAAAAAATCACCTGTTATAATTCATGTCCGAAGCTTGGCGATAGGACTCAGGTCATGTTTGAGACTTGGGCAAAAGCTTACGAACCACGGGTGGTAAAAAAAAACAGATGTTTAATATTTTTAACGTCGAAATCCCTTATGCTGTTCCGGTATTTAGGTCAGTGCTTCCCAAAAAAAATCCACCTCATTGAACTGACTATGCATAAAAAGATAAAACGAGAGCGTTTGAGTGTACCCACTCTTTACCAACAACGCCTGATAGACAACGAAAATTCTTAAGGTATGATATACATACAATGTAAACCGAGTAAGCTATTCAATTTCAAAAAGTATTATTAAACATTGCTATACTAATAGTTGCGGTGTTGTCGTAAGAACTTAGTCCAAGTTGCTACAACTGTCCGACGTATTCCTTAGTATTATTAATGGTTTCAGAGGGAATATACTAGCTTTTTGCCCCAAATGACAACATCACCCGGCATTAAGTGCATCTCGCAAGCTCAGGGGTCAAGCATTTGGGAGATAACTGATAGCAGCTGCATCCTAATATATGTATCATACAAGTTTCTTCGAAGGTTGACAACAATCAGATGTCAACATCACAAATGTGAGAGCACTGTTTACTACGCTTACCAACACACTTGACCAGTATGCGAAGTACGACCAATATTTCCAAACAGTACATGATGATTTCCGCTATCTGTCGGAGGCCACGAGATCTTTCCTTTTACGAAACCCATAAAATTAAACATTAACTCTTCTGTCGCCGCCCGACGACAAAACATCTTTTCGTTGTTTTATTAAAAGTCCATGAACTTTCTTCTTATTCTATTCCATGTCCTCTAAAATGCAACATATCTAATCTCAAAGTGAAAACATTATCAGAGAGCGGTGATTATCAAAGAGTTCACTTACAGATTATCTTATCGATATCAAAGAATCTTATAAATGGACAGGAATGTATAAGAGTTAACGAGACAGGCAATATTGGAGCAAATACTGGAGTATACTAGGAAACCTGTTAAGTTTTAAATCCTTATTATTATACTTTCGGTCTACTGTCTCGCAGTGACACTGTTAACTTTAAACAGGTATTGTTATGCGGTGAGTCAGGCGACACTGCTTCAATACCGTACACAATTGCATTAGTAATGCCAGTTCTAGATATCGAATTCAATTTTTACATCAATAAATTAAAGATATTAATGCAATAAATTTATATGGTTAATTGAATAAATTGTACTGTTGCCAACTGAAAACCAGAACAGGGACGCGCGTCCCTGCATGAGCTTAACGGGGTTATTATATTTCAGTTTTTACACATTATAAAAGTTATTTTGTGATACGAAAATTATATATCTAATATGGCCAATAGATATAAATTTTATATTTTCATCATCCCATTGTAGCCTTAGACATCCATGTATTGACATCAAGCAAAACGAATTTTATTTTCCTTTTCTTACCTCAGTTTATTTTCCCGCATCCAATTGAAATTTGAAATTTAATAATTTCTTGAAAGTTTATCATTTAGTAGATAATAATTAAAATCATATTATAATCATCAATGAAAATATATAAAAATCATTAAATTCTTTTAAATCAGAATATTATTCTATGAAATGAGCTATAAGTTTAAAAATCAATTACTTGCGTCAGACAATAAAAATACTATAAAATTAAAAAAAGCTTCATAGTATTCTGAAGATACTGCTTCATTTACGGCGTTCATTATTTTAAATATTACATCGAATCTTTGATAACGGACATAATGGTTACTTAAATATTGGACACCGTATAGAAAATGGTTCGTATTCTGCAACATTTTATATAATATATATATATATATATATATATATATATATATATATATATATATATATATATATATATATATATATATATCTCAAATGTATATAGAAACAGTAAAAGAGTTATATTTAAATTATCGACTTGTTCTTTACATAACACAATTTGATTGGCTGATGAATATATCTCATTTTCAGTAAAAAAAAATTGTAGACAGTGGCCAACAAAAACCAACCAGTAGATCATCAGTAGAACGTTTTACGACCTGCAAGCTTTATTACACGAGCATCAGCGTCAAACCTTGTCTTCTATGACCATACCGCATACTTCGACGATGAAAATTCCTCGCATAGATATTTTTAGTGCGATCCCCGATATCTAGTGCTTATGTGGGCGAAAATAATAACGTTAATTTCTTTAGGTGCATCTCTAGGAGTGTTCTGCATTACAACTACATATATATGTTAACAAGATATTGATTTTGAATAGCTAGAAATACCCAAGTTATTAATTATCACTACCTTCATGTAGCATCATACGTAAATCTATATTAAGCAGTAATAAGGAGTTAGGATTTGCCGAAGAAGTCTAATATAAATTGGTAATGTAATTAAGTCATGACTTTATTTAACGTAACTACTTTAATAAATTTGGACATTACTGGCTGTCCCAATCCGTTAAAGTGACTATGGGGTTGATCTTTCGAAATAAATATTTATCCAGGGATGATTTGGTTGTTTTTATACAGGAACTAACAGACAAACAGCTTAAAAATAATTTAATTACAATACAATATTCAGAAATAAAGAGCGACATATTAAAATTAACTACTTTACTAAAAATAAAGTAAGCATACATATCTTCTAACCAAATTATATTATGGATATTACAATTTCAAAAAAGAACAGTTCGTTTTGTTGCTTAAGTGCTGAGTGGAATGTTTCTATAAAATGTCGCAGAATACAAACTTATTATATTACAAACGGTTTCTAATATTTAAAATATCACGATCTTCGTTGTCAATGGAGTTGTATAGTTTTTCATAGGGATAATCATTTCCAAATTAGTCTCAATACGGAACAGTGCATTGTCTCATTTCATAACAGTGTGATTTACCTCGCTATGGATAGATTAAAGGCAAAAATTGTAAATAAGTAACGATTACTTTTTAGGATACATTGTCGTCGCGTTACGAACTAATTTTTTGTACTTTGTTGTAATGCAACACGATTTCAGTAAGACAGGAAGATAAATCCTAAAATAGTATAGGACTGTATGTCATGGTGTAAACATCATTAAATGCTTTCTCAATACACATAATTTACTATTTTGCTTACTGAAGATTTGTAGATGGCAAATTACAATTTTTTTTTATTTAATCATCAATTGTAAAAACCTCCACCTAAGATTTAATTTCAGTATTGAACAGATAATTAATAGCACAAACCGCTTTGTGATTATATCAGTGTATGCCAATGCCAATGGACTAGAATAAATCGACCAAGATTTTGGAATTTAATGCGATTACCGCGAGAAATTTTCTTGGAATGCTAATAAAGCGGTTCAAAGAAAAGTATTGCACGCGAGTGTCTGAGCTAATTGCATTCAAACACTGACACTGGACTAAAGTGGAACTGAAACTCAATCGGATTCCTGCGATCAAGTTTCTAAGAAACGTCAAGCTGTATTTACAGAGTGAAGAGTAAAGAAAATTGCGTGGTACGGACTGGTGCGGTACCACGACCTTGCGAGCTAAATGAGCTAAATGCTAGACAGCCTTAATATAATCGATGTAATTCATAAAAATAGGGTGAAACGCTAAAATGCCACTGCTTAGGAAATTATGTCTAATTATCCAGCGTAAACCACTTCCTTAATGGCTTTAATCATGCATATTTGCTATAGATTATTTTGTTGTTTAATCCTTTTGTAGAAAAGTACCGTACCTCACAGAAGGAGATGGGAGCTAGGTTTTTACGGTACCAGCAACCTCATTTGGGTTCCTTCTAGTCCCAAAAAAGGGTTGACATTTGTATGGCTGGTCATTAATTGGACCTGGTAAGAATAATGCTGATATACTTTATTGAAATTAAAAGTCTTCTGCCTTTTTCCTATCATAGTTATTAAGCGAAACAATGAATCGGAATTTTTCTCACGACAAAATCCCGTGATAATAAAAGCACAGCAGCAATTCAGTTGCTATACTAGTCATAACTTTTGAGACTTTTAAAACAAGTCAGGACGATTCCTAACACAAAACAATAAGCTATAAATCTTACCAGACAATTACAATGTGGGTCGACACGGCGCACAGTAGCTCCCGTTGCATTAACAACCAAAAAAGGCAATATAACCGCGTCGGATGCAAATGTGGTACACTTTGCATGCACGAGGCCGACGAGGCATCCAAAGGTGTCTCGCTTTATGTTAATCTTCATTGATTGCAAATCGGCTCGGATCGAGTCTAACAGAGCAGATAAGGTTCGCTACACTGTTGACTCAGTGGCCATTACGACTGTTCTACCAATCTGGCTTGTTACTCATAATGTAAAACATTTTTCAAGTGAAACTTATGATTCGGTTTATTATTTTTTACGTTTTTGCAACAATTATATAAGATTACACATTTTTACGTTTATATTTTAAGAATAGTTGCGACGTTAAGCTTACCTAACCTAATTAACGATAAAGACACATTCTATACAAATCCTGAGGTATGAAAGCATCTATATCCATCAATAACCAGAAGAACTATGTGCATGTTATTGGCATACATATATCATTTTGAATTTTTTATTACATTGAGAGTAACAAACGAGCACAAAGTTCACCTGATGGCAAGTGATTCCTGCGGCCCATGACATCTACATTCGTCCTCGACAAGGAATCATAATGCAGATGTGTTTGTCACCCTTGCGGACTGAGATGGAATGCCTCGTCGCCAGTAATAACATCAAAGAAATTACCTTTGCCAATGAAATTGTAGTAAAATGTTTCCGAGGGTAGTCCGTCGTCAAATTGCCAAAACATATTGGAGCGTAAAGAAGCCCGCTGCTCTGACGCGGGCTTGTATCAATCTGGCAGTGAAACTAACTCATAACGCCGATCTGAATGAGTCATTATAAATATTAAATCCAATAACTGCTTGCTCGTTCACAGTCTACCGATTTCATTTACGATAGCCTTTTTTGCTAAGGCGGCGGAGTAGGTGCCGATAATTTGATCGGCTAAAAATAGACGTCAATAGCAAAACTGACCACTTTCTATTTACCGAGAATAATTTCATGTCAGTACAGTTTTTAGGCTCTGATCGCGAGGAGAAGGGGAGGGGTGAGGTCATTGAACTGCGCGAACAGCCGGGAAAGCAAAAAGACGCACCGCACTGGGTCATACAGGTAAGTAGAATTTGTATTTTTGTAGCTTCATATATTTTCACGTAGAAACTTTGGAAATTATAAATGGCTTCTATTGATATTATGGTAATAGTTTTGAAACTGAGCATTATCAGGGTTTAAATGGTGTGCTTTATTTAGTATAATTCAACCATATTTTGTAATACTATATATATGAATGGTGAATTACACAGTGCTAATCGATATATCTATCAAACTCCTTACAGTCACGTTTTATTGCTGGCAATTTGTCTTATCAAAAAGTTTTAATTAATTGAACTTCCACTATGAATTGCAAATGCTTTTAATTTAGCTGTGTTCCCACGTTCTTAATAACGGGCACGATATATGAATCTGTTCGAATCGCAATGAACTGGATTGTAACAGAATCGGGATAGTTCTAGACAGATAGATGGTTTAAAATCGTTTTCTGGCAGAACGTTATATTGCGGCAACAATAGCGTAAAATGTCAGACGATTCTTAGAAAGCTCATAAAATTCTACTGAGGGAACTTAATAACAAGTGATGGACTTATTTCTGACAGCATACATACAAGTTTAAATAAAACAAGTAAATAATTAAAGATGAAACGTCAATATCATCATAATGACTTAGGGTACGGTCTGCGAAACTTAAAGTTCGAATCCACCATTGCACTATTGGCGTGAACCATCTCCTAGCAGAAGCATTTTCAGCTTAGTTGGAGTGGTTAACCGGAATATTAGTAATGTGATAATAGCATTACTAGTACACTTCGAAAAAAAAGATTTAATCTTTTTAGCAACTTTTATAAGAATTTAACCATAGTAGATTCGTTGAGTTGGACCCGCTAAAGTATGATAAGATATGTTCGGATATCTACGAAATATATATAACGTTTCTTCACTGTAAGTTCCATCGCCGCCAAGCATATTATATCTGCACTTAATATAGTAATTGACTTTTTTTTGATGTTTTGCAAAGTTCACGCCGACGGTACGGAGGAACGAACGAATCTATCTCACTTTGAAATTGACAAGTTATACAGCTAGCGGGTATGGCTTGCAACAAATGGGAGAGGAAGGCGTCAAAAAGGCTAGATATAATTACTGTCAAAAAGTTGGTGCAACCATAAAGATTGGCAACACGCCATGGTCGGTGCGTTGCGATCAGGCGCCGGTTGTGAATCCGTGTCATATGTTCTGTGCGTTTGTAATGCATTCGTAATCGGATGTTGCAGCCGACGACCGGTGTGCGTCACTTAATAGACCAGAACGCAATTTCTACGGCTTCCACGTCACTCGCTTTACTCTCGCCGGTTAGAAACGTGTCACCGGCGACGTGTGATTTGTGTGTCACATGCGCTTGTGATTAGTTTGTGGTTAATTTTTATGTTGTTGATATAGAAATTATATTATATGACTTGCTTTAATGAACCTAGGATTTTTTATGAACACTGGCTTCGATTTGATAACTGCCATATATTTAAATGTTTATATGTCGCACAATTGATTGTATTATTTAATTAGTATTAATGCGATGTGAAGCTGTGCAGTGCAAATAGAAACACACGTGTCCAATGGCACGAAGTTACCGTTATTGTGTAAAAATTGGTGATTGTAAAATTAAAATTAAAAGAATAACATAGAACATTTTTTTTTCGATATTTTTCCTTACACGATATAAAGTTCAATATAATATATTATCATAAGCCATCTAGTCCACTGCTGACCATAGACCTCCCCCACGGATTGCCATAAAGCCACCAGCATGAATCGACTTCCCGCAAACTTGTATAGTTCATTGTTCCATCTATAATTTAAATTATAAATTATCCTGCACAATTATTAACTTCCTATAGGAACGTTTCAAAAGTAAAAGACAAAGAATAATTATGATCCCTTTTCATAAATTATGGAACTACATTTGTTATTCATAATTTGAGACTTAAAATGTTTCATTTTATCATATTATTAACTACTATTTCTATTTTTCCAATCTTCCACAAGAAATGTTAATGCATGATTCGTTAGCCAAATTGCAATTTATTGTGCATTATGTGATTATTTATCAAACATTGATACATAATTGTTCCATGAATGTATATTTGCAGGCCGAGTCCGTTACATAAAACCAGTACAGATAGGCTGCACGACCGGCCAAATCCTTAAACACTTCTCAATTCACCGATTAAGATCTGGCACCTTTCGTTCGCCGCAATATCGAACCAGTGTATATTTTCATGCAATTTAAAAATTCCGCATTCATCGCACATTGAGTCACTTCCTATATTCAAGTTTAATTATTTATTACAGCTTTCTCTTTAAATATATGCCCTTTCAAAAGTATAAGAAAGTTAAAATCACTGGATTGTCATACACGTAATTGTTTTAATTAAACTGACGGTAGTGTAAAGTTAATGTATTTATGTTCTTTTAAGAAAGCTCATGTCTAAAATTTAATAATAAAGACCAAGGACGGACAAAAAGATCATATTCTCATCTAAGGGGAATATAGCAATAAGCTTTTACGTGTTAAAGCCAGGTTGTAGTAAAAAACTTACTACAGCATGGATAGGAAGGATCGATCGGATCGAAGAAAAGGTAGATACCTTTAAATATCTGCATAACATTGTCATGAACTTTACTACTGGTGACGAGGCATTCCATCTCAGTCCTCGAGGGTGACGGATGAATGTAGATGATATGGGCCGCAGGAATAACTTGCCATCAGGTGAACTGTGTGCTCGTTTGTTACTATCGATGTAATAAAAAAACACAGCAGCATTATGCTGCTATTTTACGCTGGTATTCTGTGAGGGCGTGGTCCTCCTACCCCGGTCGAGCAATCTGCAAAGCAGTGTAGCTAGTAATAACCAGATACCACCGTAGTCGAAATCGACCATTATTGCTTTCCAGTAGGTTAACTGTGTGCTCGTTTATCACCCTAATTTATATATATTAAAAAAAAGAAGCTCGATATTGAATAATCTTGTGCAAATAGACCGACCCATTACGATTTGGACTTATTAAGCTTCAAGTAAAACATATATAGCACTTACTATCTCTCTCTATCCCGATTGGTATATCATAACATATATAACAGTTCTTACATTTTTATATTGTTTTCATTGATGTTCTTTACAATTATGAAATATATAGGCGGTAAAAAATATACATTCATTAAGACATTTAACTACGCTCAGTACTGATATCTCGGAAACCCTCTCACAATGTTGTGGGTCAACAAACTTAGTGCTTTATCAAGCGATATACATATGTACGTACAGTCGCCTAGTTCAGTTCGAACTCTTGCGCCGATAATAACGAAACTGGAACCACGCTCCGTTTAAACCTTATCAAGACTCCTACGCTTCCTATTTATTTCTTATTTGATTCATATGTCGATTCAACCGAAACTTTTACAATAAAACGTCCTATTACTGATTAACACTTATAGATCTTACAACGTTAGGCGAATCAATTTTGGTAATCCAAGTGGAAGTATTTTTTTCTAAAACAAGCACACCGTTCACTTAAGACAGTAAGTGACAGTTGGCATCTCATCAATTTTAAATTTTTCATTTCAACATTTTCAAAATAGTACACTTATCTATTAATATTTTTATTATTTCGTAACGTGAGTAATGTATTCGACAACGGTGTTAAAAAGAGTGAAGCCATGCTACAGCATGAACCGGTCGACTTGTCCGGGGAAGTACTACCCCCTTTCAGGAATACTAGCGTGAAATATCTGTATAATAGACCTTTATTTCATATGGTGGTAGTGTAGAGATTCGGAGTTCCAGTTAGTGGTAGCGAGACATTCCACCAAAGTCTCAGTCAGGGGTGCCAATGCGTGTGAATTTAGAATTTTCGCTGAGGACGAATGTAGATGGCTACATATGTCACTCGCCAATCAGGTGAAATGTTTGCCAACCTTAGTTTAAAAAAAACAATACACTACAAACATAAAAACGCATCGACATTACGATGCTTTGTGTGATACCTACTTTAATGTTCAATTAGAAATCGTAATGTAAAGCGCTAATATCTTTCAGGACTAAGATGTACTCTCGTAACGAGTAAACTTTTCGTTTCCTTTAATCATCAGACGAAACACAGCCTTAGCGGAGGTATTTCCTCATAAGATATGAGTTTATATAATAACCATCAAGTTTTATTTGTCACAAGTTTACTCAGCTCTTTAAATATCATAAAGCCAAAGTTCAACGTCCTTTATATATTTCTAACTACAAACGACCATTCTCGTTCCATAAGGTAACATCTCTCGCAGCAATAACGAGATGCTATAGGAGTCCTTTACATTATTTGGAGGATATTTTATTATTAAATAATAGTAATAGCTCCAAGTGTCCTCGTGACTAAGTACAACAGGACAAAGGACGATAAAGGATGTATTATTAGATACATCGCAAGTACAGAGGTCAATGTGCGTAGAAGCGCTATAACCAATAGTTCTGTTCTTTGTACTCTAATTATGTTCTGTTATTTAATTAATGAATAAGTAAGTTGTATTCTCGGGTGCCGAGATAACGCATACTAGCGCGTTTATGCTCATATGAACTGTCGAGAAAGAGTTATTTATAACCCCCATGTTTTTAGAATATTTAGCTTTTGGTTGCGTTCTTATTATCTACTACAGCCTAGAGCATCTGGATGCTGCGATTTGGCCCTGGTTTCGATTCCAAGCCGAGAAATATTTGGGCACCACTAATTGTTGGTTTTCCTAGTTTGGGTATGTTGTAAGTATCTTGTTTGTTTCTGAACTATCCTCCGATTTTGTTGTACATGCATTACAGGGCTTTGGAATAAGACCACAAGTAAATGCCCATGTGTTTAAGCACATGCGTACGGCACTATAATATATCCTACGCAGATGTCATCTGGCAATATACAAAAGATTTCGACGTGGTCAGTATGGACCAATACATTAGCAGAACTGTGTGAAACATACAAAGCGGTTACATCGTTCGACGAAATAATATAAGACGCAATAAGTATTAATGGCTGATAATTTATTAGCATTATCAGTTAACGAACCGAGATATCGTTTTATTGGAATCAATTCCACGCAATGGATATTATACGTTTGTTCGCAAGTTTCACACATGCCCGTAAGAATTGACCGATCGCAATTTAAATATGTAAAAAGAACATAACGTAAGGAGACGAGACATAACGTCACACGAACACACCACGCCTCACACTGTAAACAGTTAGTTTACATTGAATTTAAATTTAAAAGCAATTGTTTGCGCCAAATTTCACATGTGAATATAATTATATAATATGCGTATGTAGTATATAGCGATGAGAAGTAATCTAACTGGTGGCGTGGAGATCCTTCGGCTCATTGGCCTATTAACGAGATCATTATTGCTACTTATAATAATTCTGAAAAATTCGCGGGTTGAGGTTCCAGAATATTTCATTGTAGACATTTTTATTTCATATTACAATTGTTATCAAACTATATCTTGCCTGCATTCTAAGCATCAGCTTGATATATATTTTATCAATAATGCTAGGAATAATATTAGCGTTCCTTACATTTCCGTTAACCAAACCAGCTAAGCCTAAATGCTTGTGCTAGTTGATGGATCACGGCAATAAGTAAAACCCGCTAGTTCGAACTGTACTTTCTTACACAAAATAAATATGGTTTAGTTATCTTATATGTAAATAAAAGAGTTAAAAGACAATCTAAAAGTAAATATTTCAGACCTAGACTTAAATTATCCAGCTCCTAAATCCAACGGAGCACTTAATATACAAATAATTTAGCGTAAATCCGAGTCATAGCAAAATTCCACGCTCACGAATAAATGACTCAGTCCGAAGTATTTTTATTGCAGACTTGGTCATGATAAATATCACGAGGATCGTAACCAATCTCGAGGCAGTTATGTTATATTTATGGCAATTTAAACTACTTAATTTAAAACAAGGGAAACCGTTTACGTGCTAGAATCACTCGCAGTTATCAACTAGCTTCAGCAAGAATGTGTAGGCTCCACCGGGGTCCACTACAAAATACCACCGCAAATAATAGCTTTGCGCGACTGTGTTTCGTGTGGTGAAAGAAAGGTGACGAGGATATCTTTATTAGTGGTCAGGGTATGATAGCAACTGCATAAAGATCCCTTATCGAGGATGAATGCGGGTGTCATGGGCTCCAGGAATTACCATCAGACGAACTTAATGATCGACTGTCGTGTCGACCCTATCGTAAAAAAATCAAATGCGACGATAATCTTCAATCGACATAACGCGTAATAATAAGATTCCTTTAAGATTTATTTTGGATTTAACTATTATTAGTGAACTATTTATGTTTAAATGTATAAATATATGATGGTTTTAGAAATATACAATCATACACAAATCTATTAATATGACTTTTTAAGTACTTAACTGTTTCGCAATTTGTTTTTTAATAGTTTAAACAAAAATATCATTAAATGCGGAAAATATATATATATATATATATATATATATATATATATACATACATATATATATATATATATATATATATATATATATATATATCACATGGTAAGAAGTCAAGTGTATGGATTATAATAATAAAGTTTGATAATTTTTCATATAATAAACCTTTAAAGAATATATTGCCCTCAGGTGGACTAGTTGGGCACTACATTAATTAAAATAAAAAGAAAGCAAAGGTACGTATTTGTGATTGACTATGAAGCTTTATTTGAACCCAGTTACTTTTAGGGCAGACTTATATTTAGTTGTTGTACCAAATCTTTCCTTCCATCAAGATAGATCAGGACGACATAGTCATTGGTTAGTTATTTTTGAGTGGGGGGACGTATTGCGTCGGCGCCTTCTACAGCAATATTGCATTACTAAAAATCGATTCACCAAATATATGTAATTACTGGTGGCCAGTACATCTAATATGATGGGAGATATTTCCTGGTTTATATTTATGTTCATAGTAAAGCTATCAACGTCTTATGATCAGAATGCGGGCCTAGTTCCTGGGTTCCGAACACAGTAATTCTACTTACCTTGTTCTAATTTGTTCCCGCCCTTCTTTCTCTCCCTATTAGTAATTTTTGACTTTAATCATTATTTATCAATATGATCTTGCATGCGAAACTTATTAATTGTATTTTGTTAAAAAATTAAAATAATGTAATCCGAATTAAAATCAGAACAATAGCTTCATTCAAAGTTCCGCGTTCGCGTTTCAACATGCATGCCCTTGTACAATACGATTATAATTATAAAAAAAAAATCACCGTGTATTGCGTCGTAGAATTCGGTATCTATAGTAATGTTTCATATTCAAACGTGGTACATGATTAATGAAACAAGTTTCTTACTGCAAATCTATCAATATATTAGATTCAGTCAAATGTACGTGGGTGTCGCGGTGAAAAAGAAATAAAACATAGATTATTAAAACTTCGTGAGTAAATGCTTCACTAGACGCCATCTTTGACCGTACAAGTGCGTTATTATGACTACACTTTGAAAATAGGTTTTAAATATAAACGGCGATAGAAGAACATATTAGATACAAGATTTTGTGACCTTACCATATTTAACGTGGTACAGATTTGTTGCAGTATCACAAATATGTCAGCTCTGCAATTTGAGTTGATATATTCATACCACGATTTCCGGCTATAATTGCGGTTTAGCGTTACTGTCTTTTGTCTGGTAAAAGGAAGAAATCAAAGACTTTATTACTGGTATTGAGGTATTCCGCCTTAGCTCCCAGGGACAATACAGATACAGATGAACAGTGTGCCGGTTTGTATTCCCAATATCATAAAAAAGTCAGAACCCAAAAGGAGAAAAGAGGTTATGGATTCATAAGTAATCATCAATAATAATACATTTAAACATGCCGAAAGGAATATCCGTATGTAAACAATATTCCTGGACAACCCTAACTGGCTTATTTCGACTGTACAACGTCCTTGTCCGACGCCGCATGGTCACTCACCGTCGGGCCAAGCTCGTTTGTTTGACAACAAGCTTGCCACACACTCGGCAATCACGACATTACTAATATAACAGTAAACATTTTTTCGTGCGACGTCAGCACTGTACTTGCCAATTCTGAGAAGGCATCACATATTCCTCATTTATTTATTTCTTTTTTATTAAATTGAGAGTAACAAACGAGCACGCAGTTCACCTGATGGCAAGTGATTCCTGCGGCCCATGACGTCTACATTCATCCTTGACAAGGAATCATAATGCAGACTTGATGTCACCCTTGAGGACTGAGACGGAATGCCTTCATTGAAGCCTCCTACCAAACCTAATTGTCCGGGTAGTGCATTGGACCAAGAGATAGTAGTAGGTTCGTAGGTTCTGTTCGCGCCCATATTATAGGATCTTACTATATCCTCTGCGCAGTTGATGTTGTTTTTTAACAACTCGATGATCTCGACGTCGTCGTAAACCATAATCGTAGAAAAATTAGCATAAAGCTCAACTACTCATTCGTATATATATTAAAACGTGATCAGACGTGGTTTTGCGATAAGATGTTACGGCAAGAACGGGTCCTATCAAAATGTGTGTTCCACGCGATAATTTTTTTGCATTTTAATTTAGACAGGGGGCTAAGATAAAAGTAAATTATTTTTACGATAACAATGTTTTAATCTTAAAACGATAAAGATAATCCTCTAGTCACTATCACTACTAAAACTGGCTATTGCACGAGTCGGTCATCCCGGCCTTTCAGATTATAGTTGCAAAGTTTCGTATAGCGAATGAAAGAAAGCTGAAGCCAACCTAATTACTGATATCAAAACATTCTATCTAGGCCATTTCAGAGGGTGTATTTCAGATATATATAAGTATATATTTATATATACTACTATACTATACCAAGTGATAGAGCTACACTGCAGAACAGAACTGTGTGCTCGTTAGTTACTCCCAATGTAATAACAATAAAAAAAACTATAATTCATACGTATCGCTTAATATCTGTTCGGCAATTCGTTTGTTATCCTGATGACCCCAATATAAATAAGAAACAAAATACATCCGTCACCTTTACTCATGATAAACTAAGCTAAATGATAATCCGCAATTCACGCAGTTTGATTCTCAAACACACCTATTATGGCACAGCATATAAGCTACGAGCAATTTAAGGTATTGTTTACTATGTTTAAATAACTGTGGAACGGTAATAAAAAAATTCCAAGCACTCACCTCGCATTCGCAACAAAGTAATACGTCATCGACATAGTTAACGTGGGCGAGTGCATTGACGTCCGTCCACATATCAATTCATAAACCATGCTACAGTTTTTTACATCGTAAAGCGAGTCTGTAGTTACCTATAACACTAGAAGTTTGCTAGTCCCATGAAAAATCACGTCTTATGCTGTGAAGAAGGCGCCGTATAGTAACTTAAGATGTATTTCGTGGGGTGAGTGATGGAATCTGGATACCCAATTACTGGTATAGAAGCCTTTCATCTAAATAATAAATATAAAGGTGACAATGAATCTGCATTTTGGTTTCTTATCCGGGATAGGTATAGGACGTCTATGGACCGCAGGAATAACTTGTCTGTTGCATGTTTGTTTGTTACCCTAATTTCACAAAGCACCTATAAACTCATTCTTAAACAGTATTTTTCGCCTATAACGTATGCATAACGCAATAGGATTGGATAACAGACGCAGAACAACAACACTTCGATTTATTAAAATCGTCTAATTTGTTAATTACTACGCTCTGGATCGGAACAAATTGCCGGTCGAGGTGTAACGGAACAATGCATTCTTTATTGAACAGGAATGCATGTAAGTCTAACAAGTTAATCCGCTGAGCCTTTTATGAAAACATTAAAATATAGAATAATAATAAATATTTATTTCTGACCTATTTATTTATATACTTATAGACCATACATAAGTCTTAATGACAAACTTAAAGACATGTTATTACATAAAGCAAATAAACATTGTAAGCAAAATACATATCTTGAGGTTATTTATCATTATTTCCGCCATCTTATAGCACTGGCTGCTCCCAACGCCATTAAGTGGGGCAGTCTGACAGAAACCATCTTCATGACGATATGTTTTTGAATATTTTTTTTATTACATCTAGAGTAAAACTAAGCACACGCTTTACCTGATAGTAAGTGTTTCCTGCGGCCCATGATTCATTTACATTCATCCTTGATGAGAAATAATAATGCAGATGTGCTGTCACACTTGAGGGCTGAGAAGGTCTGATGGAGTCATCGGTAATAAAGTTCTCCGGATCCCTATACTGACCAGAAGAAACACAGCAGCATTATGCTGCTATTTCACGCTGGTATTGAAACTTATTAATTTTGGTGAGGGCGTGATCCTTCCCCAGTCGAGCTATCATTCTGCAGCTAGAAAAAATCTGCAACGTAGTACCCCACCACTGTAAGAAATATATAAAAAAAATATTTCGTAGTTATTCGTAGGTACTTATGGGATGGGATACACTAGCCATGCCTTGAAGCAATATTAGAAGTCAAGTCTATATTCAACAGCGGCTGACGATGAACCCATTACGTACGTGAATCCATGACCCCGCGTACGTACACAATAAATGTGATAAAGGATTAAGGCATAAACAAACTGATAAAAATACGTATCGTACATCACTTTTTATTGGACATCTATATAACGGTCAAAGCTATTATAACAATACTAGGCACGCGAATAATCTTCGTGGAATCTTCGTTGCCTGTATCCACACTTAAAGTGGATTGTGAACAGCAAAAATGACGTACATGTAACAAGATATCTTCTTAACCGTCACATATTAATTACTAATTGAATCCACTAACGTTTTATCTGACAGCAGTTTTGCTATTAAGATGACAAGGAGGTTTGTGCCATCCACTTTCACCAATATGAGTACGATAATAGTTTGCATCGGAGAGAAAACTGACGATATGATGAGTCTCAGAACGTTACGCTTTCGTTGTAAATACTTAATTATAACAAACTTAAAATGATTAAATCGTTTTGATAGGAAATACATTATTTATCACTGAATCGTTTGTTTTGACTATATTCTATAATCATTCCATTATACATCATATTTAAAACATCATTATACAATGGTCTATTGAAAATGATTCTTGATGAATCCCTTTCACTGTACGTAACGTAGAAATAAGTCGATACATTTGTTAGTGGGAGATGCTAGCTCAATGTTCGTGCGCTCGCCTTTTAATTTCACGGTACGCGAGCAAACTAAGTTCGAACTCCGACGCTGGCCTATTAGATTGGTATTGCAATTTTAACAAGTAGTGGAGGCATGTCGCCGCTGCACAGAATATCAGCGTAAAATAGCACCATAATGCTGCTGTGTTTCGTCTGGTGAGTGTACGGATCCGGAGACCTTTGTTACTGGTGTTGAGATTCCTTGACAAGGATGAATGTAGATGTCATGGGCCGCGGGAATCACTTGCCATCAGGTGAACTGTGTGTTCGTTTGTTACTCCCAATTTAAATTAAAAAAAATACCAACATAAAGCTGCTGTTTCCAATTTCCTATGAGGTGCGAAGTGATCTGGTTTATTTTTAGTTTGATTCCGGATTACGTCCCAGTTCTGATCTTTGTTGAGGGTTGATATAGGTATTTATGACCAATCATCACTTACCATAAGTGGTCACACTACATGCCCTGCTATTTCTATTATGTTAGAGTATGGTGTAGTATTATTATAGAATTAGTTTAAAATACCCCATTCTAGTCGTAATCTACCATAAAGGATGGAACAACAGGATACAGGCTTGCCTGGAGTGTTTTATATGAAACTAAAGAACCAACTGGTGAACAATAACACGTTCAATCTTAATCGTTTAGTTCGGAAGGTTAGTTAAATTATTCTTTATAAACGAGGATATTCCATCGTACTGCTCCTGTTGGTCATTTAATTTAAAAAAAATTGCTACTCACGTTTAGCACTCCATCCTCGCTCAAGTGACACGGCGTATCGTTATAACTGGTATACTACATTAGTTACTAAACTACAAGCCACTAGCATTAATTAAGTGCATATATCGCACGATTGTGCAGTGTGATGCATACTGCGATCAGGAGGGAATGGAGGGCTCAAGTTTCGCGACCTTCCGTTCTCGACTCGATTACCAACGACGCCGGCGTTGGCCTGGCGCCGTCCTGAGCCCTCTTGCGTTAAGACATCGTGACTTGAATACCGAAGGGGTTATACATGGTTATAATGTCGCGGTTAATGAACGAAATCAGCAAGTGTGAAAACGCTCGTTGCACGTTAATAGAATTTTTCTTTTTCGACGATAATTTATTATCACTGAATTGCTATGAATTGTAGTTTGTTTTATAAAATATCTAATTATCAATATATATTATTGCAATTAAAGAATGATGAAGAAAATATAGGCGAAATATTAATAGGCTAGATAAGTTAGGCTATTTAAAATATTCAAGTTACACATCAACAATTGACATAGCTATAATTTAGTCACTTACGTAGGATATTAAAGATAGAAGACATGACAATTTGTGTGACAAAAATCCGATCTCAAAGCCAAAGCGACACTTGTCTACGCAGACTTCTACGCGCCTAACCAAACCCTCTTCTCTAATTGAAGTTTTCAGTTCGAAAACGAGCAAAAAAAAAAATAAACAAAAAAGCGCATGCATCCGATTCGAACTCTTTGGCCGGCCGGAGTTTTGGAGTGCGTTGCGCGTGAGTCACGGCGTACACCGCCGTGTCAACCGCCTATTTACGTCGCAGGACGAGGCGCAAATAAATAACATCAAAGGGACGCCGAATACCAGCCGGTGGGATGCGATGTAACGCGACGAAAACAACCTCCATTGTCTACAGATGGGCTATTTTCTGCGGATAGATTCGCCGGTCGTTGGAGCGATCTATATTTGATCTTGTTGCTAGCTAAGCAAACTATCCCGACTAAGTCCTACAATACTATATAATTTGTCTCCATAAAAGTGATAATATAATATATGTACTGCAAATCTATATAGATTGATATTATGGTATTAATTATGTGTGCGACCCATACGTATTATTTGTATAATTCATTATTACTTATTAGTCGAAACGATTATAATCGATCGTTATTACGTTATTACTAACTAAAACAATATAAACACGATAAAAATGTAGTCTGCGTTTATATTGCATTTAAATTGTATTATTAAACTATGTATAACAAAATATTCCAAAACCAGTTCATCGGTCGAGTTTTTATTTAGAAAAAAAAAATTGCATTCAACACTAAATAAATACCAAATAATTAAAAAAAACATTTTCTAATAAGAAACAAAGAGAGTGTATGTATTGACTTGACTAACCTTTCATCCTCGGGGGGCGGCGCGGGCTGAGGCTCGTCCTTGCCGTCGCCGGAGTCGCCGGCCTGCAGGCCCTCGGACGCCGTCTCCGAAGCACCACTGTCACACGCGTTCACATTCACATTGCTCATCACCGAGCTACTGATCGCATGAGACACCGCACTCACTGGGCTACCGAAACCTTGGCTGTCGTGGCCCGTCTGTGCAGTATTAGCCACGTACGCGGTCGAACTGACTGGCAGAGAAACCACCGGCGAATTGGTCCCCGAGACTGTGCCCTCCACCGGGGCGACGTTGTTCTGCGACATAACGGGGACAACACTCCCGTAGCCGAGGCCCATGCTGGTCTGAGATTGCACCACGCTCGCGTGCACCCCGCCACCCATGCCAACCGGCATCGTCTGCTGCATCGACATCGGAATGTTCTGGTGTGCCATCGACACCTGCGGCACAGACTGGTTAGGAACGTACTGCATCTGTCCCTGACCGCCGCCGACTTGCTGCTGAAGCATGTTCTGCTGTTGAGCGATGTGCTGGCTCACTGGCATCTGCTGACCGACATTAGCTGGCTGCATGAATATAGGATCTGAGGCGGGTATCTGCATGCTGGGCTGATTCCCGTCCAGTGTCATCTGCATATTCTGTGGGGGTGCTGCCATCATTTGTATGTTGCCTTGTGGCACAGACCCCTGCTGAGTAGCCAACGCGTGCACTGTAGATGGCTGCTGCTGGCCAGTAAGACTTTGGAGATTTGCGGGCAGTGTTGAACCTTGAGGCTGGGAAGCCATCGATTGGAGGTTTGTGGGTAGGGTGGCACCTTGTTGTGATGTGACAATACTTGTAAGCACCTCTTGAGGCATTGTCTGTCCCTGCTGGCTCATCTGCGATTGTTGTGTGTGATACTGGGGAACGCTGTGCTGCGTTTGAACCATTGGCTGCTGCGATGATGCCATACTAGCTGTTATCATAGTCTGTGTATTTGACTGTTGGTTAACTGCTTGGTTATACTGTGGCTGAACACCAGACATAGCTTGCTGTTGCATTTGTGGATGCATTCCGGGAACTACCGATTGCTGAGGTTGTGTAGGAATTTGATGCATTTGCGGTTGCATCTGCTGTATTTGTTGATTCGGAGCATTCATTTGCGTCGGTAATTGCATTTGCTGAATGTGGTTTGGTATTTGCTGATTTTGGAGAGCTTGAATTTGGGCCTGACTGGGTAAATGTTGCAGTTGAGTCTGTTGCGGTCCAATAGATTGTTGTCCTTGCAAATGGTGTCCTGGCCCTATGTTTGGCATCTGTGCTTGTTGCATCTGATGTAATTGTTGAGGGTTGGGCTGGCCCTGCATTGGCTGCATTTGTATTTGCTGCATCTGAGGCTGTTGACTGGTCACTTGAGCCATCTGTCCTTGGTTAGGTATACCCTGCATCTGTGGTATCTGTTGCTGAATCTGTTGCATGTTAGATATTTGGGCTTGAGGAATATGTTGATTAATTTGTTGCATTTGTTGGTTTGGTATTTGCTGCATTTGTTGCGGCATCTGCTGATGCATAGGAATTTGTTGAATAGCAATGGCCTGAGACTGGGCAATGACTTGTTGCAATTGATGCTGAGGGAAACTTTGTGGTATATGCTGCACTTGCTGCTGGGGTGCTGATTGAGGGTGGCTTTGTTGAGCACTTTGCATTGTAATGTGTGCCATACTTTGTGGATGTTGTTGGCCCACTTGTTGGTTAGGCATGGTCTGTGGAGCCATTTGCTGTGGCATTTCCAACGGCGGAGACTGCACTGATACAGACTGATTGACAGGCATTTGTTGCTGCACAATATTGATGGGCTGAGTAAGTGACTGCCCAGGTGAAGCTATAGGAAACTGTTTCTGTACACTTTGATCAATTTGCTGTACAGCTGGAGCACTTACTTGGAGATCTTTAGGCCCTTTACTTGTCAGATCATTACACATATCATCATGTTGACTATCATTAATAACTACTCCGCTATCTGGAGCCTGCAGTGAATTAGTTTCAGTAACATCCAAATTGTTGTTCATAGTAATAGGTGCATTTTGTTGAGTAGTGGTATGATCCAAATAGTCCATACACATCCAACGACCTCTTCTAAATGGTTCAGTGCTTTCTATTTTCACAACTTTGAACCGCTCATTTCTAACATGTTCCTGTATCTCTTTCATGCCTTCTTGGGGTTTCGCATTTCCCATAAGGTTAATAATGCTACCCGCTCCGGCGTTAGTAACACTGACATGCATGTCATTCGCTTCTGTGTTATTACTATTTGGCACTACACCTCCGATTTGATTGTTACTGTTGTCCTGGCCGACAATTGCAAGACCGTACTGCGAGCTTGTCGGTATAACAGGTGCACAACCTAGGGAAGCACTCGATGCATTGTAAAATACATCATCTTTTGAGAACGTATCTTCAGAATAACTCGGCGTTTCATTCTCTATGTCGGTCACCCTTGAAATGTCATCGGTGTGAGATTCGTCTAGATCGTCGGCGGAGTCTTCTCCTGCATCAGTGCTCACCCGAGAGCCAACCGTCACACTGGTGATCTGAAAGGAAGATATTTTTCTTGTGTTATGGGCGGATTGCAGACTTGTCGGGTGACTCACTCCTTTCTCTGACTCGTTCAGCCGAAGAGATTCGCTTGTCGTACGATGAACAACGTTGTTATACTTGTTTTTTTCACTAGTTTTATGTGACTTTTGGATCAGATTGTCAGCCATTATGCCGTCCGACTCGAATGACTACCTAAAGAAAATTTCACTGTTTATTGGCTTCAGAGACATTTGACAGACTTTTCAATCACAAAAGCATATTTAGTACGAAATCATTATACACTCACAATTTCACAAACACAGTAATTTAACCATTAACGTTCTTAAAACTCATTAGTAAACACACACAGATGTGAACATCTTTCAGACGGCAGCAACATGGCGGCCATTTATGCGCAATGCAAGATGTAGATATTATTTTATCCCTAATGGGAAAGGCAAAGGACTTTAGTCCATACAGCCAGGTCTTGTTCGTATGATGGTTGGTTTTTATGCGCAATGCATTATGGTTGACAATTTGCCATAGATTATAGACGATGCAGACCTATATTTCATTAGTTCGTCTCTATGGTCATTGGGTATATATAACTTATAAAATGTACTTATTCAATTAAATTATCAATATATTAACACAATTATTACTCTATGTTTTTTGTGATTCATTTTAATATAAATATTTAAAATATACGTGACATGGATTATATAATTAAAAAAAATATATTGAATACTTCAACTACAAGAAACAAGGTGAACTGTAAACACAAGCTATCTCGTAATGTTATTGAGATTTATAAATTCATAACTAAAATAAGCTAAATCCTATCTGATAATCATGTGCTTTTATATTTAATTTTTATATTTGTAAAGTATTGTACTACAGATAGAAGAAATCAACTAAATGGGAGTGTTTTGTCTGTGGAACAGGACTTACCAACAAACTTTAGGAAAGAGTTACTACTCTACGATAGATGGCGTGAAAGGTTGCATCTAACCGTTGTAAAATAAAGCACACCGAAATTACAATCATAGATGGCAGTAGTTTAGCACGTTTTTATCCAACTTGATAATCATTGAATAGCGTTGATGTTTATGAGGTTAACCGTCAAAAGGAATCCCTTTGAAATCCCATTCACATGTCCTAATTTTGAAACCCTTCCCCTTGGCACCTCAGCTAGTATAAGAATTCTTGGCGTGACACATGGTGCGACGTTCAGTTCCGCGATTACTTTGAGGATAAGGTCAAATTGGCCGCTAAAAAACTGAGCGTGCTTTATAGAGATCAACCTGGTGAAACTGTAAAAGCCCATGGACCATGGCCATCACCCCTAAAGCTTAATAGAGCAAGGCAGTATTTCATGTCAGCCAGCCAAGCGGAAGTTCGGCCTCACATGGAATACTGTTCTCATCTATTGGCTGGGGCACCCCAGTACCAGCTACTTCCATTTGACCGCATTCAACGGAGAGCGCATCGAATCGTTAATTTGCAACGCATTTGGAACTCCTCTGGTGTGGTGGATGCCTATGGGCGGAGGCAATCACTTACGATCAGGTGAGATGCTTGCACGTTTGCCACCTATACTTTAAAAAAAAAGATTAGCTATGTGATTCAGCCATTTATGTCAAATTAAACTAACACATTAAATTACAAATTTAAATATTCCTCTGATTGAAAGTTCCACTGATAGCAAAAAATTTTAAAAAATACTCAAATGCTCTACTTCTTAAGTTCTAACTATTGGTTTTTTATTATTCTTTAGCTTCATTTTTAGTAGTATTCAATTTTAATTGTGTAATGAAGTTTGATGTCCCGTTGCCGTTTGTTAAAGCGGGAAAACCAAGTTCAAACGCAAATCGAATAAATTTATTTAGATTTATAAGTTAACAGAAAGCATATTTTCTAAAATACTAATTAACTAGTAGGATGATGAAGAAGTGCCAGTTTAATAGATTTTTAGTAGTTGATGTGATAGGAATGAAGAAAATGACTGATATTGTTTAATAATAATTATTGTACAATGTTATATTGTTTATGTAATGTTTAATTATTACTTTATTTCACCGAATTATCATGAATATTCTATGTAGAATGTCGTTAAAATAATCGTCGATTGTCGTAAATAAAATCAAAAATACTCACAAGACAAGCCGCGAGCAATAGTCACGCTATTTCGAGATCGCCGACTCCAAAGAGGGAACTAAAAGTCTATAACCAACAGCGCCCGGACCCCAGCCATTATCCACAAGGTCTTGGAATCGCCAACCGATTTAGCCGGTGCCCACCAATCCCCACCAATCGCCGTGACACTTCTTAAACGATGGTAATTTGCTGTTATTTGTAAATTGGCCTGTCGCGTCCGCCACGAGCTGGACGATCCACAGTAGCTCGGGAGCACGGGACCCTCCTTGGCTCTGCCGGTACCACCGACGCTCATAAACCCTGTATAAATAATCGACATACCTCCGGCACCTCGCGGACTATCTGTGCCACAGTCGATAAGATATACTCCGCGAGCGAACTCGTTAGTAATGAACACGCGAGACGTGTGAACATGGCAAAATCTTTAGATGTCTTTTCCAAAAAACACAGCGAGGACGAATACAATATGGACGAAGAGTGCGACGAGTCCTTGGGATGCGCAAGACGACTGATGCGCTGGTTGAGAATCAATCCCAACTTAATTATGTTAAAAGTGACTTTATTCGTGATGTATGGAGCTACTGCGTCGCTGCTGCCCTATTTAACAATACACATGCAAAGCATAGGACTAACTGTGCCCGAAATATCCTTTGTTTATTTAGCGTTACCGTTCACCACCTTTCTAAGTCCGCCTATAACAGGTAAGTGAGATGGAGTTCACGTGGAAAATAGTATTGTGCGAATATTTATCTAATGTAATTATTTTAGGATTTCTGGTGGACCGTTTCGGGGAATACAAACCTGTTGTGATAACAGCATTGATCCTAAATGCCGCTTTCCATCATTCCTTGTTATTGATACCGCATCAAGAGACGCCCGGGATCATGCCGTCGGCGTACGTCATGCGGCATCCTATTAAAAGGAGTGTTGAGGTAAATAAAAATATAAATATAGTGGATTTGCAATCAGCATTAAAGAATTGACTCTCGTTACGTAGATCTGAATTAAGTCGTCCTCTAAGAATTTGAGCAAATCGTCTTCATCCGGCCCCTGTGTAGATTAACTAGTGTCATAACGGTAGCCTCTGTATTACTTTAGAGAGTCAAGCGATATTTATGCATACTAAATTCTAGCAGCGGTAATTTTTATAGTTCGATGTCGCAATAATGTGTCAGTTTGAGAACCCATAGTTATGAGTAAACTCTTTTTTTATTTGGGCATTAATGCTAATAATAAATCAGTTTGCGTTTGGGGATGGCTTTTTTTGAATTTTTCATTAACGTGAGCATATAATAAAATAATTGTTCACAATAACAATGGCGATGGAGCCATGCTGTAACTGGTTTGTCGGCTCGACTGGGAAGAACCACGTTCTTATACAATACTAACGTAAATTTTCAGCATAACGCTGCTGTGTTTTGTATGCTCATTGTGGGGAAAATGAGAACCAATTCATCTAGTCAGTAGATCGATTTATATGTACGTGTATATTATATATCTTTATTTAAGGATGGAAACAGTATCCATTATTGGCTGCAGTCATCAATTACGATCAGATCAGAACTTTATACTCATTTATTCACCTTTATTTTCATATAAAAATTATTGGTAAAAATATATTTTTTTTAACACAACAGTTCGTCGCTAGTAATTTCATGAAACAAAGCCATAAATATAATTCGTATAAACTAATTTGAAGATTTGGTGGAGTCCATGCCCAAGCCGAGAATGTCCCGACGAGGACGAACAAGTAGATTTCGTACTAGACAGATGCGTGGATCATTGCATGCTGTCAAGACCAACGGAGAGTCCAACAAGCGATCCCTCAGACGACAAAGATGATCTGGACTTCCATATCAGTCACAAGATAAAACCTCCAAACTTATCTAATAGCAGGTAGAAAATACAGTGATATTAATTTAGATAATCCTCTGTGCATAGCGATATTAATTTAGATAATCCTCTATCAGAATCAACTGACCTAGCCGAGTTTCGGCACCCTCGGGCACCCTCGACGCTCTCGCGAAACAGTGTAACGATCAAAGCCGAGGCTCCCTCTCGGAAGCACTTGTGCTGGTTACCCAGATATAGAGGTCTCGACTGCTCGGTCACTTTTCAATCCGGTGAAACTGTAAAAGCCCTCGGGTTGACAGAGGAGGTTGAAAAAATAGGTAGAATATACAACGTAATGTTTATTAATCTTTTGTTATTTGTTTTCAGTATAAGCTTTTAACAGGATTATTTATTAAATATAAAACAAAAATGAAAAATAACAATAACAATTAATACAACGTTCAGGGTATTAATGTAATGTAAACAGTTACGAATGTCGTTACAAACGAATATTTTATGACTATTAATTATAAAGGACTTTTGGTCAACTTATACTATATTGTATATATATAGAGATAGAAAAATAACTTATTCTATTATATAAATTATATTTATTAATTATTATATATATATTATAGAATTATAATATATAAATATTTAAGTATATTTATTTATTTTTTCGAATAGTCACGTTAAGGAAATAATAAGATTAATGTTTTTTAGTTTTTTGAATATGACAGACGACGATGAAGATTACAATGATGCTGCATTCTTTTTGATAGAAGTTCACGATGATTTAGGAGAACCCAAAGAACAACTTGGAATAGAAATGGAGCGGGTTTGTATCCTGGATAAGTTATATAAATATAAATGAAAGACCTACTTTATATTATACTTTAAGGTTATAAAATAATGTCCTTCCATTTGTTTCAGGATGATAACGATACAGTAACGGATTTCCGATCCAGATTTGGTGAGAAGTTATTAATAGCGCAAGGGGTGAATATAACTGCACTAGATAAGGAGGATTTAAGATGCGGAGGTCTCGTTATGTTGCATAACATGACAAAACTGTCCCAACAACGACTCGAATCGCTTTCCGCGGATTGTATGGTACAAAAATGTGATTTTAGGTAGTTAATAAATTTCCAATTTTATATCGATTTACTTAATCAATAGTTCCATAAATATCTTTATTTAAATTGCAGGAAAGGTGGTCCAGAAATATGCCCTCCTGATTACAAGGAAAGCGACGACAAGACATTCTACATTTATTTCTTTCTGAGATTCATGGGAACAATTATGTTGTCGGCCGGTGTTACAATAATGGACCCTATAGCTTTGACAATGATTCAGAAATACGGTGGCGACTTTGGCAGAGAGAGATTGTTTTCTAGCATTGGAATGGCAATATTTTCCCCTATCACGGGCATGCTTATAGATATGAGAAGCAAACAAGTTGGTGTGTAGTCGAATCTTATAATCGTTATCTTTAATGTCAATACAACATACTGAATGTTTACATCGGTTTGTTACAGGTTACACAGACTACTCAGCCGCTTTTTACACTTACGATGTTTTACTTTTGATATCTGCAATTACTGTGGCGGTTATGCCTCTGGGAGCAAAGTTACCAGCCGATAATTTACTACATGATTTAGTCAACATTATCAAAATGCCGCATATTATTATATTTATTTTCTTTCTATTCGCTTTGGGTAATTTTTGGGGATTCATTGAATCATATTTATTTTTGTATCTGAAGGAACTGGGTGCGCCGAATTTTTTACTTGGTGAGTATTATTGCCAGGTTAAAATATATATGTGAATAAAGTTAATTACAGAAATATATAGTATTGTCAATGAATAAAAAATAATACAATTGTGTGTATACGTACGTTCATTTAATAGATACGGATTAAGTGATGACCTTATCGTTACTTAAGCCGTATCTATTATCTCAAGAGCAACTAATGTCCAGGAATAACCGTGACCGTGGGCACTCTGAGCAGCATCCCGTTCCTCTACGGGGCGGATGCCATCACCGCCCGCATCGGACACGTTAACGTGATCATCGTCGCGTTTTTTTCCCACGCCGCTAGGCTAGTTGGCTACTCTTTTATCGAGTAAGTATCTTTATTTTAAAGGCTTTAAATTTATGTACGCTGTACTCTAAGGTTTTTGTTGTTTTTATCAGTGATAGAGCTATGCTGCAGTTCGGTTCTAGCTGCAGCTGCATAATGCTGCTGTGTTTCGTCTGGTGAGTGTAGGGATCCGGACACCTTTATCACTGGTGACGAGGTGTTCCATCTCAGTCCTCAAAGGTGACAACGCATCTGTATTATGATTCCTGCTCAAGGATGAATGTAGATGTCATGGGCTGCTGGAATAACTTATCAGTAGGTGAACTGTGTGCTCGTTTATTAATCTCAATGTAATAATAATAAAGAAAAAAGGTTGATTGTTAGAGAATGCTTAAGGAATTAGTCCGCCTTTGTACATCACTGTATATGAAGAATAATTAAATAATGGTCGACAGTGAAAATGTGGCTTCTGTGCAGTCTGCACATAGGGATATTTATATTATTTACATAAATAAGCATGTGTCTAAATATTACATCGTTAACCATCATATAACAATTAATGACATAACAATAGCCTACTTATCTGATATGAGAGACAATGTGTTCTGTACAATTACCACGTTTGGAACATGATCTTGTCATGTGGATATTTACTTCTATGTTTTCATTGTGCGACTTTTAGGAATATGTATTTTCATAACTACAGCGTATATATTACATAGTATATATTCAATTAAACTAAGTTTACCGATTTGATTGGGTTTTTTTTTTAAATTTTACACATTTCGAGTGCTTTACGGTATGGTTAAATTTAAATACAAGTTAAAATATATATTAAACAATATAATCCGTAAAATGAAATACGATACAATTTGTTTTATTTAATGTGTAATATAAAAAATATATAAAACTTTTTTTAAACAATTTAGCATATTCATGAATGTTTTTTTTAAATATTTTGTATTGCTCGCAATACCTAATACTTTATTGTGTATATATAATATAGGACTGAGTTATAGGAGAGTATGAGGTTAGGCCAAGAGTGTTAATATTTAATATATTTTATTTGATGGATGTTATAACTTTATGGTGTTTATTTTATTTGTCTGTCTATATTTAAGTCCACCTAGCGCCGAAAAGCGTGAACTAATTTTCCATTGTTTATGAATGTTGGTTTTGATGGGATAGTACTAAAAATTGTATTATAAAAATCAATATACCCGACGTTACCTAGTAGAAAAAATTTTGACGGTTATTTTTTATTTAGGTCTAAATTTATGTACCTTATAAAATGAGTAATTTGTGATTATCAGACATGTTTTTTAAGTATACATATTAGTAGCAACAAATGATTAATTACATATTGGTAGCGTGTGTTTTAAAATCATTTCGTCCTTTTACATTACAAGTGTATTGGCGAGGTAATGTCTGCGATGTTTGTGACGATAAGGCATTGTCAAGTTTATGAGCACAATGATATGCCGTGGGCGGACCCCACATCTAAACATTTGTGTCGGACTACATTGTCATTTGATATGAGATGGATAATCTGAGAAGGATATTTTTATATTTGTTCGTTTATAAAGTTATCTATAGAAAAATTTGAAAATATTATTGAGTATTGAATAGGTTTGTAATATTTTCCTATTCTTTAATATTATTCCTTCACATTTTATAAACATAATTTATATTTTTTAAAGATATTTATTTAGTCTCTTGTAATGATTTCTGTATACGGTGGGAACATGATTAAGTGATCATATATATATATATATTTTTGTTTCCTACTTCTGTAAACTTTTAATTGAATTTTAGTTGGCAAATTGAACAACAATTTGCATAAGGGACGTACCTACATTCTAAAAACTTTATCAAACTAAGTATAAACATTCAAGTAAAGTAAAAAATTATTTCAGAAACTCCTGGTGGTGTTTTCCGTTCGAAGCAATGGAATCTTTATCTGTGCATCTGATGTGGGTAGCAGCGGCAACATACTGCGCAATGTTGGCGCCGAAGAATCTGTTGGCAACACTCATTGGCGTGTTGGGGATGGCCCATTTTAGTTTGGGTGAGGCACAAACTTATTATATACACACATATATATATATTTATATATGTATATTTATTTATCTGTCTGTCTCGCTCGCACTTACAGGTCTTATGGAGAGGTGTAGTGATGTGCGTAAGAATTGTAGAGGTGCAAATCGATAACGGGATAGGTACGATCGATATGCTAAATTATGTTAAGTATTAATATGAATAATTTTTCGCTATCTGGTAATAAAAGTTTTTAATTTGTAAGATAAAATGTTTGTTTCGACGTAATCATAGAGAAACTGTATAGATCGTAATTTGGTCCTGAAAAGGGTCGTTTTTATCTTTGGTTAGTTCTTCACAAATCCTTATCCGTATCTTCGCCATCTGTGTCATCTACCTGTAGGTTAATTATCAGAGGTGTGTGTCTTAAAGTAGTTTCTTCAAAACCACGTTAGAAAATGAATTCTCCATTGTGCGTATTGCGTAACGAAGCGTAAGTAATGTAATGAGTGTCATTACAAAAAATCTTATATTTATAGAAAAACAACAACCCTTACTCGTAACGACCAACCAGGAGTCTGAGTGCTAATGAAGGTCACGATGACGCATTGACCCCGCGTGCGCAGGTACTTGATACCTATCCTACCATACCTGATAGCTATCGATAACCGATTGCATTGCGTGCTCATTCCTACTGTCAGTGACATTTATTGCCCGACGACTCAGTTTAAAATGCGTCGGCTATAGTCTACTTCTGAACATAAGCTTGTCTCATAAAGTACCACGCCTACATCCTTTTACCGCTTACAGCATATCAAAATACCCATGGCTTTTCTATTTGATGGGACTTATGATGGATAGCCGTGGTAGCTGTTTGATTAAGCGCTCGCTTTTAATTTCACAGTACAAAATGAAATCGATTTCGCACCCCAGTGCCAGCATTAATGAAACTGTTAATTGCAACTTTAAGCGGAGAATTTCGACGAGTCCGACGTTGAAAGAAAACATATTGAGGAACTCGTGAATGTCTATGAAATATATATAAAACAAGACAAGTGGTGGAGTCACGTAACGGACTATGCTCCAACATTCTCTCTAGAGAGGATTTTGGCAATGCTTTGGCACTCTACTTTTCTTTTTTAGGACGTATGTTATGCTTATTTGAGTTTATTGTGTATTGATTTTTTTATGTCATTACATTTTTAAAAAAAGAATTAAGATTAGAGATTTTTTAAAGCGCTTATTTACAAAAATAATTAAAATTCAAATCTATTTAGCTAGTCTGCATCTCAATCTTTGACCCACTTCATTTGGGGCGTGAAAACTTTCATTTTTGTATATTTTAATCTAGACCTTAACGACAAATATTATTTTTGTTTTCAACAATCACACAATTTTGTCATTAACTGTAATCTTGGATGTACTCACCCGATTGAAATGTTTTTATTTTTTCGAGCTCATGGCCACTGTTAGTCCGAGGGCCTTTACAGTTTCCCGGGTTGAGATTTAAATGGAAAGTCTTTGTTTTTAGGTGAGCCTATCTATGCAATAATAATAATAAAAATAAAAATCAGCACTGCCGTTTTCTTATGATGCGCGAGCAGATATATAGATTGATAAAAATTTAGAAAATTGTTGTTTTACCACAAATCTTAAATTCATTTTCAATGTATAAACTTTATTGTACATTTATTACAATACATACATTTTAAACATTATTACTACAAACCTGTAATTTACTTACAAAGCTGGTGCTGCTTTATGGACTCAAAATTAAGGCGTTCAACGTAGGAGATAAAGTTATCCTGCATCGGTAGTTTGTATGACATACTCAATTCAACTCCAGTCGAAGACAATTAGAGACAAGGGCTAGAATATTCTTACAAAAAGACCAGAATACCAAAATAATTTATAAGGCTATGATTATCTCAGCCATCGTTAGTAAATTTTTGAACACGCATGACACGCAGATTGACGCAAAACACAACAACATATCAACTTCCCTTAATCCTCCCTCTTAGATAGCGATCCGAATCGAGGTTTCGTACCTCCTTATGAGGGGCCCTCGGATCGTATTATCGCCCCCCGCTGTTGTGGTCGACGTTTTTCGTCCACAGGGGTCGGAGTGCAGCGGTAGTGCAGCAGCAGTCTCCGCGCCAGCTTCGCAGCATCGTCGTTGTCTGTCTACGGCGGGCCTCTCGCTCACGAGTCTAATTAGATAAATCTGTAGAGAGAACTCTACAGATTTATCTAATTAGACAGCAACACTCATACACAAAAAAAAAACTTCCCATAAATTGGCGCAGGTCATCGCCTCATTTGATTATAAGTTTATTATATGTTAATTATGAGAATGTTAACAAGAAGATTTTAGCCTTTGTTTCTTCTTAATGATCTTTTTTTAAAAGCATGTTTTGTTAGTGCGTCAGTTAATAAGTAACATTTCATTTAGTTTATTTTTATTTTTTTATTAATTTTAACAGGAAGAGGCAGTGGTAGCTTCGGCGGAGGTCTCCTGATAGCGTCATTAGGCACAAGAGAGGCTTTTCGGTACATGGGACTGATCGCGTTCCTGGGCGGCGTTTTGTACGGAGTCCTACACTATTTTTGGCTGCGGAAAATTAATACGTCTAGCATGGGAGAAGTTTGCGAACAAGATACGGGTAAGGATATGAACTTTATATATTTATAGATAGTTTTGTATTACCAATGTCGAAATTAATCGAAATATATATCAATAGAATATATATCAGGTAATTATTTCTATTTTATTGTAAGAAAATGGTATCCTTCTCGGTGAATTGGACCACTTCTCATAGTAAACAAATAATCTTACTCTTGGAATAATAACTAATGACTTGTGAGTTGCCGTTCAGCTGAAAAATACTATACATTTTGCTTGTTGCTTTGAGGGTTGTCGCTGGGGCCTTCTTTGCTTTACCGTTTTAATAGTGGAAGAGTTACGACCACAGCTTTGTCATCTGCAGCATGAATGCGTCGGCTTGACCGTGGTAAGGTCAATCCACAGAATACTAGAGTGAAGAATCACAAAGTTATTGTGCTTAGTGGGGTGAATGCAGCGAGTCAGCAAGTAACTCTGGGAAGTTACTGCTAAGGGGCATCTTAAGAATGATAACCGTTGGATTTATGTATCTATGGGCCAGTTATGATCAGGTGATCTGTGTGTTCGATTAACTTTATCTTTAAAAAACTAGATAATGTCAAATATCTCAATCAACTCGTGCAGAGTTGCAGAATTTTTCTGATAATTCTGAACAATTATTGACTTCACCTGGTGGATGGATCCGGGACCCGAGTCTTAGTAGCATAGTATTCTAATGACGAGAGCGTCCGATGCGATCACTATATATTAAAACTAAATGTGAAACTTTTATAGATTTAATTATTAATAATACTAATAAAATAATTAATACACGATCTTTTATTTCTATTAGACAGCGGCGAAATGGATAAAATGAACGGCGAACCACTCAGGAAGGATGCCGAAACAATGGTGTCAATTGAGAGACTGCACATGATTACTCGATTCAACCCTTTGGGCTCGTTGCATTCCTTGCCGAGAAGTTCACGCGCCAGAGTAAGTATATAGTAAAGCGTTTCGAATACACTGCTAGAACGTTAAACTAAAGAATTTTAAGCGACGTAATATCGACTGCGACAGCCCGCTGAAGAATATCTTTAGTGAAGCAACAATACCCATTGAGCTTTTGAAATTTGCAAAAAGTCGCCGGATGCAGGTTGTATTGTCGAGCAATAGATTCGTCAAATTATGCAAAAATGATGATGCATGATTTGATTGAGCAATCAAACTACGCTTTTTAAAGCGTTATGTCACGGCATCTACACTTGCAGCCTGTGGGTCAGCTACACGCAAACGACATACAGCTCCCTGCGAGTGCAGTCTAACAACGCATTCAGTGTTGTTGGGACTGCGGCGCTTCTGCAGTGCCTCCGGTATGTTTGCTGAAGCGTGGACTGATGGTTTCCCTGCTGTTACTCGCAAGCGTTACTCCTCATTACTGCAACGTTTGCGAACCAGATCCAACAGCATCCTGAATGTGCTAACGGATCGGTGGGACTCCCAGATCATTAGGCATTGATTTCAGTTGCACACATAGCAAACAATGTCTTGAAGGTCTGGGTATTAAGTATTAAGTTGATTTATCTTTTTATTGTTTTTTTTATGTTACTAACCGTAGTATGTAAGTAAAATTGTTACTTACAAAATGGGCACAAGCCTAATTTTATTATTATTAATCAATATCTTCTAATCATCTTAAATGATTTCAACTGGCTAGGATATATTATAGTACCGTAAGCGTTTGTTCTCACTCGTAGACAATGCCCTGTTTCCATAAATACAACACATTCAAACGCGACCTAAGCCTATGTTATATATTATATATTTATATAATATAAGCTTCTTATAATTTATATAAGCGGTGTTGACTTGTAAATGCGTACGCTAATCTTCTGCCTGGGCTTGATAATGGCATCGGACAATATTATTTACGCTCAAATATCTTGTGCAAACAGAATTACTCATTAATCTGTATGCATATTACGTCTATCATAAACCCTTCCTTGTGCATGCTTTACATCGGTGTAAAACATGCAGAAGGAAGGGATATAGACGGGATAGAAACTTATATAGCAATAAGATCGAAGGAAAGTACGGATGTAGTGTCCGGGACACGGAATATGAATGATGAAACACATCCAGATCAAAAACCAAAGATTTGTGATGCACAAATTTTGTCTCTGGCACTGGGGCACGCGACAGATTCATTTCAAAATAAAAAAGGCGTTAGTGGTATCCTTAAGTTATTTAAAAAAAATATTAATAGCAATATTAATTTAGATAATCCTCTGTCAGGAGTAACTGACCGAGCTGAGGTTCGGCCCTCTCGGGCACCCTCGAGTCAGACGCTCTCGCGAAACAGGGTAGCAGTCTAAGTCGAGGTTCCCTCTCGGGAGCCCTTGTGCTGGTTACCCATATTAAGAGGTCTCGACTGAGCGCCATAAGCACTCGGTCACCCCTCAACCCGGTGAAACTGTAAAAGCCCTCGGGCTAACTGCAGCCAACGGCGCGAAAAAAAAAAAAAACCTAAATTGTGAGAAGAGTTTAATAAACAATTTTCTATTGAAGTATCATTCAAAAATTAAGAAAAATAAAATTGCAAAAACATTATGCATCTTATAAGATTACGGATATTTTATATTGTATTAAGTATGACTAACTAGCACACAGTTCACGAAAGTAAGTGATACCCTGTGGGTTATAACGACCACATTGATGTTCAATGAGGAAAGATGAGTTGTCACACCTGAAAAGTAAAACTTACCTTTCGTCACTAGTAATAAGGGACGACTATAGACAATTTATTAACATGGTGTAACACATTGCCCAGTAGACGATATTAGGACATGTCGAATCAGATATATGTGATTTTAATTTATTCTTTCAGCTTTCTCAGGGCGATATCAACGAGTTGTATAGAAGCCGTAGCGGCAGTAACAGCCAAAGACGGTGCAGCAATATTGAGATCCTGCCGAAGACACCTCAGGGTTCTGCTTCGAAAGTAGACTTGCTACGATCAGCATTAGAGATAACACATCAACATGGAAAAAGTCACATTTCCAATCCAGTACTCTCCAGTCACAATAGATCGACGCATAACCCGTACAAGGTAATATACCTAAGTTACGCAGTATTTATTTATTTATTTAACTTTTATGTACACAAAGCATGTATATAAGGAAGTAATATAGGAAAGGTCGTGTAAACTTCCTTGTCGAATTGTCACCCTATGGTCAGCAATATTGCATTATGCACCAAAACCTGTTGCACATTAATCAGATTTTACTGTATGTTACCGCATAAGCTTTATGACGGCCGTGTTGTCGTGGGGTGAACTGCATGTACATAAAATTTTTTTTTTGGAAGAACGAGAAACTCACCAATTCCTTCTCTAAATATAGTACCTATTTCGCAGTTCATTTTAACTCGAAGAGAAAATTGTATCAAACTATAAGGGATTTTCTTTTTTATTTGTACAACGTGAACAAAGAGTGTCAAACTTATTTTAAAATGTTAAAAATACCACTTCAAACATTATATATGCCAATGTAAGGAAACAAATGTTCTATTTGAAGAACAAAGCTATGACAAATATGACGGAACCTTGATTACCGTCCCAGTCTTAAATTCTATTTGCGCGCTCTATCTGCGACGTATTAATGCAAATTTATTGCTTTATTAAAAATTGTTTGTTATATAAAATATGTGTATCAATTACTGTAAACAGTTATTCCTTCTGATGTTAGTAATATGGAGTTTTAAGACAATTCATAAAAAAATCCTTCACAAAAGATCTTTCACTAATTGATGTTTTCCAAGTCAATTATGAATTGTATAACATAACATATAAATAAAATATTTTAATATAAGATAAAAATGCTGTAATTATCTTTTTTTATTGGATATTCTATCATTTGTATTGTCTTTTATTGGGTATTGGACGACAAATAGTATTATCCGAGTTTTTTTTAATAATGATGGCCCACCGTTCACTATTCGCTATTTAGCTTTTCAACATAAATAACGTAAAGTCGTTATAATTTATAAATATCTGTAAAGGTTTAATATTAAATATCGATTGTTAAAATAAAGAGTCAGTTTAATAAGAACTAACATTTCAGTTGGCCAACAGCGCACCGAAGCTGACACAACGCAATGACATATCCCAACCGGCGCTCACAGACTACGATGCCCGCCGTCGCGATTCCATCCCAGAGGAGGCCGAGGAGGACCGCCTGGCGGCCCCCACTAGAGTGCCGAAGACTAAAAGTGCCAATCTACCACCACCACCGACTTACGATGAGGCGACCAAGGAACGAAGGAAAAGCTGGCACTCCGACGATAGCACGCCTACATAGTTCATAATTATTGTTAAGTCGCGAGTTTATAATGAAACTGTTACATTTTATAAGTTCATTGCTTTATTGATGGAATGTTAAAGTTTTTCTGTGTCTACAATACCGTTAAAATGTTATAATTATATAATTATAAATCTCATAGTAAACGAATGCTAACTTTCTTTAAAGCATGGGCATAAATCTTTAGAATAAATTATAATAAAATCTGTGTTACTATCGGCATTGCTTGTTTACATGTAACTAACAATATTTTCTGGGCCTTATTAATAAGCATATAGTATGTCCCATTTAGGCACTAAACTTATCTGTAAAAATATTTTTGGTTTTATCTAAAATTCTGGTAATAAAGTTTAGGGACAAATCCTGAAGACTAAATAAAATAATTTATTCAGTGCGGAAACTAATTGAGTTTCGAGTCTAATTCCTTCTCACAATCTTTCAAAACGAAAGAGATACGAAGCATTAAAATTCTACCTAAAACTTTGTAGAAGTCAGAATCATTTGGGTTGAAAAAATGCATAAAGACCATCAAATTTCAGAAGATATAGAATATAAACTTAAAATAAACCCTAGATATTAATAATATATAAACAGGCGTTATTTTGCGCCCAAAATATTAAATGCTAAGTACCTTTAGAAGAAATTCATAAAATCTTCCGCCAGGTACTACTGACATAGAAACGGATATATGAATACATTAATTGCGTCAATTTATTGATCATCCACTATTGTACAGTTGTTCTGATCGGTTTTCGAAAAGTACGTTTGGTCGATTTTGTTATTCTTAATAACTTCATATGCTTTCTTCAAGACGGACTCTGGTGGATTTCGTTCTCTTGTCAATATCCAGGCGTTTTCTGTAAAATAGAAACAAGTACCCGTAAGAAACGATGAATTCTTGATTTAATTCTTGTAGCAATATTGCTTTAGTGAAGGAAACGTCTAGTAAAAGTCAGTGACAATCGAGCCCTGAAATATATCTACTCTCGCTGTTAATTTCAGATAGTATACCTACTATCAAATTGTTGAATATTCGCTTTTTTGTCTTATCATAAAATTTAGAGTGCCTAACGAGCAGATAAGCAACCAAAATTCCGGGCACCGGCAATCTGTACGGGACGAGTAAGTTCAGCCTGACAATTACTATTAGCAATATGTTTATTCGTTTCGAACAACATAACTTATAACAGGCGTTTTGACAATTATTAATACAACCTGTCGATAAGGTGCTTAAAATCTCAATTTCCAAGTAAACATGAACTAATCACTAAATATACTATATTATTTTGCATTTGATAAAGAATTTACCTATTAAAAATGTACATCCATTGTGACTATCTTGTTGGTTGGGTAAGAGTTAACTAGGTTCCGGTAGTTAGCAAAATAGTCAGAAAATTCCACCAATTCAGAGGAAGCCCAATCCTATAGCCACATAAAAATGGAAGAGAAAAGATTGAAAGAGTAAAATGGATAAAATAGAAATAAGCTTAAGAGGAAGAAGGAGTATATCGTGCCTTGGAAACCTGAGAGAACGAGTATTACAGTGTAGAGTTGTTAAAATCGGCAGGGTACCGTCATAAAAAAGAATTGTGATCTGATTTTTGTGTAGCAATTGCTTCGAAATATAATAATTAATATTAAAATATTACTAACGTGTGTGAAAAACGGTTCCGACCTCCAAGCAGCCCCACACGACAGAGTAGCTATCATAGTCCGTGCCGATAACCCAGTACGGCGCTGCGATGTTGACCGGCATCTTCGGGAAATACACCGAGAGTTTGGCTTCGTCTGACTCACTGCTGTCTAGAGTTGCGTAACCCTTGATTTCATTTACTGATCCCGTACTGTAACATATAAAATTATAAAAAAGGCTATTCAAAATCAAGTAAGTAATACATCATTCAGAATGTTTTTTGGGATTCCAAAGCCCCCATAGACTAAATCATAGATTAAATGTAAATATTCGTCTACAAGGAATGACGGTGCAGCTAATATGTTATAATCTGCGAATACTAAAGTGGAAGCCCCTTTACTAGTTAATGATGAACGAGGATTTACATTTATAATAGATAGTATCTGCTATATAGTAAAATAAATAAATTCTACATATCAGCAATTTATACAATATCGCCTGTTCAATTTTTAGATAACAATAACAGCGCTTTAATTTGTTGTTTTTTTGCCATGGATTGTGGGGTCTTAATTTAGTAAATATACACGTTAAGAGACGATCGGGTTTCTGCTCGTTCCAATCCCATGTGCGCCTATACTAAATTAATATCGAAGTTTAGACGGAATGTTAGAATTGAGGACAATCACAATCAGGCACAATACACAAATAAATTACGTCTTGTATAAATAAATAAATATGGCTTCATAATATGAAGTATGAAGGTGTTCTGTTAATTTAGACGCATAGAATAGTTTATTTAATATATTTTACGCTAATATATTTTACGTTTCTGTTCTGTTTTCCTATCCCGGTTGAGCTGACCCATTTATTCTGCTGTTAGAAACAAACAGCAACGTAGCTCTACCATTGTTGAAGGAAAATTTACAAATTCGTGCACAATCGCTATGACCAGCAAATTTAACAAGTATATTGTATACTCACAAATTATTAATTTGCCTATTTTTCACAGTAATTAAATCGTCCTTTTCACCGTAGTCCGCCGTGATACATCGTCCACCTAATTCGAAAAACGCAAAATATTTTTCGGCCTCGTACCATCTGCCCAAATACTGAAACAAAAAACGTTACATGTTTTAATTATGATTTGCGTCTTTAGTTCATCATACCGGCGGCTAGTAATCCGGAGGAAGTAATCATTTATAAATACAGTTGAAAGAAGTTGCAAAACCAATCCTCTACTTTCAAGTTTATATCATAATAAACAAAATATTGGTTCAAGAACAAGGCAATGGATCGTATTTGATCGTATTGTATTGGCAAACGTATTTTTTTAATAGTATGCGGTGAATACGAACTTACTATTTACCTTTTTTTGTTATAGAATAAGTGGAAAGTGATCACCGCCGCCCATGAACATCCACACAACGCAACGCAACACTAGAGGAGTCGCAATTGTGTTGCCGGACTTTAAGGAAGGTGTAGGCTCTTTTGTTTAAGGTCCCTGAGTCGTGTCGGTTCGGAAACACCGCTGACGACAGCTGATCCGCACAGTAGTTTTACGTGGCAGGAAATATCGCGTGTAGCGCACAGTGCTGGATTGCCAACCATCGAGATGAAATTTTAATTTCTGGCGTGTTGTACGATTTTCAAAATCAGCGGCTGGAATTAATTCGGTAAAACTGATGCTTACCTAATGCAAATCGATGACTGCGGCCAATGGGATTAATCTTTAGCATATATTCAAGATGCATACGCATTGTCACGCCTGATGGCTGAGATGGAATGCTTCGGGAAGCCTGTAATTGGGTCTTGGGTAGGGCCCTATATGCAACTCAGCACAATGTTCTGCTTACTTTTTCTAGCTGGCTTCTGTGATAGCGTAGTCCTCACCCAGTCTAGAGGACCCATTCATGCTGCAACTAGCTACGTTGCAGTTTGTTTCTAGTTGCAGAATGAATGAATCAGCTCGCCTGAGGCTACGGTGGAATACGAGCGTAAAATAGCAGCATAACGCTGCTGTGTTTCGTCTGGTGAGTGTATGCATCCGGAGATCTTTATTACTGGTGACGAGGCATTCCACCTGACAACGCACCCGCATTATGATGACTTGTCTAAGATGAATATAGACGTCATGGGCCGCAGGAATAACTTACCATCAGGTGAACTGTGTGCTCGTTTGTTACTATTAATGTTATAAAATAAATTGATGCAGTGTGGCTTTACCATTGTGGTAAAAGATGACTATATATGACCCTATAAATGAAGTGATGACTTTTTGATGACTACGAAGCTTGTTAGGTGAAGATGATAATGATGGTGATGAAGTGATAAAGAATAAAATGAAAGTGGATGGAGGTGGTTAAAAGAATAATCGCCGAGTGGGCGAGTCATCGAACGGCATAGTGGTCGTTGTAAACAATAACTTAAAATTTGTAAGATTCTTATATTTGTGCTCGGCATATAGTTTATTTTTAGTATAACGCCTTCTGTCAACACATATGTGATGGAAATTCAAGGCAAAAATTTGCTTGTAAGTACAATGTACCACAATTACAGCAGTTGACTACGGGCCAACTATACTTTTTTTTTACTACAAATAAATATAGGCTTTAGTATATGGTTGTTATTCGGTTGATTTTAGTTACCGCAAGGCTTTTTTTAGCCGTAAATAGCTATTTTTTTTTCGCACTGATGGCCGCTGTTGGCCCGAGGGCTTTTACAGTTTCGCCGGGTTGAGAAGTGATTGTCGAGACCTCTGTTAGTGGGTAACCAGCACAAGCACTCCCAAGAGGGAGCCCCGGCTTGGACCGTCATGCTGTTCCGGTCCGCAGGACCGGCTCGGTCAGTTGCTTCTGACTAAGAATTATATTTCTATCTCTATTATTATTATTGGCTATCTGTTCCACCCCTTCAGAATTGTTGGGCGCTGGAGAAGAAGTGGGGCAAGAAACTCCAGCGACGCTTCTATCTGTATTGACTGGAGAGAACTGGCCTGGGACATGGCGGTATCGCGAATAACCGTGTTTGCGACGCCCTCGCCGTCGGCGGGGGCGGCATGAGGGTGCAATGAACGTGTTTTGTGTTTTATGAAGGGCTTGGGCCCTGGTGGTCGCGTCGTCGGGGTCGTCGAGGGCATGTCTCGGTCGTCTTCGGACGCGGGTGAATCTATGATTCGCGATGGGATTGTAAGTGGCGGCACTTACAATCAAGGGGTTTGGGTGTGTGACGGCAGAGTCGAAATATAGGCGCGAAGCCTGCTTCAGGTGCTGAGCTATGGTCGGCAGTTCAAGATCTATGTGTAGATTTTCATTACGCAGTTAATAGCTATTGTCAATAAATATGCGTGACGTTCAGCTTAATAATTTTGAGAATCCTGTTTCTAATTCAAACTAAGGCAATTATATGTATATATAATTATACCAAATAATAATAATAGTGATATTAATGTAGATAATTCTTACTCAGAAGCAAATCACCGAGTCTGATGCTCTCGCGGAACAGGGTAACGGGAGACCTTGTTCTGTTTACCCACTAATAGAGATTTTGTATTATACGTCGATATTATATAATAATTATATATAGTTTATTAAAAGACTACTATTTTTTGTTTGGTTGACCTTATATTATTTAATTGATTTTAATAAATGTTTAATATGATGTATGACGATGAGGGTAATAGAAAAAAATTCTCTGTATATTGACGGCCTTACCCGTGCAGCGTCAAAATTTATCATTGCTTCTACTTTTGGACAAGTGCCTGGAAAGACGACCTGAGCTGCGGATGGTTTTAATGACAGCAATCCGCAGAGGAATACAGCGATCGCCTTCAAAACAGACATCTGAAATGAAAATATATTTTTTTATAGAGATACGAGTTTAGTACCTGGACGCCTGGACGCTGAGCTCACTCACCTGTTTTTTGGAATCGCAGGGAAATCTTGTGAAGACAACCTGGGCCACAAGGTTATGTAGAATTTGTACCCACTAAAACCCCTAGGTCACCATCCTCGGTACATTGGGAGAGGCTCCAGGATTTCTCCCCTAAGCCTAAAACGCTCCAAGTCTCTCTTGCAACCCCACCCTTAAGGACTGTTAAACGTTTCGTTATCGGTTCCGTTTTTATTTACTCATAAGATGAAAAATAGCAAATTATATTAACAATAATAGTTATGTGTTACATATTACATAACGTGTACATAATAACAATTTTACTTAATTATTCCTTGTAGCTGGTACTTAAATAGGAACAGACTGTGCTAAAGTATTAGCAACCTTACAGATGTACATTATACATATAGCGATGTTTTGAATGATTTTTAATTTTAAGTTTACTAATCTGTAAAGTCAAAAGAGGACATTATCTTAAGTATAGACTATCGAATCATAATGAAAAAAATAAAAGACGTCACACCTTCATACATACAATACAGTAAAATATAAAGAGATGATTTAAGAATGCTCAAGAGATAAACAACACGAAAAATATATGTATATGTGGACCCAATCAAACAATTAGTGAATCACAAATTTTTCCGTGACTGGGAATTGAACGTGGAAGGTACGACATGCGATTTAACATATACTCGTACCATTGGTTTAACTTACATGACATTGAACTTATCTAATGGAGTGTATCCACAGCTCAAACAACTTTCAAATACCTAGGTTAGATAGGGTAGTTCGAACTCGTCGATTGGCTGGATCACTATCTGCTCGTATAATCCGCAATAAATTCAAATATTAAGTAGGTATATATATTACTTAGTAATCGAACTTGTGTAACTGCATCTATCCATTAAAAATAGAACTTTCTTAGTCAAGCATACCGAAAACTTAGGAAAATATTTCAAACTAAAGCGATTTTTATTTAAGTCTTTTACAGAATGTCTGATTAAAAGTTACCTGAGTATACTGGAATTTTATTTTGCTATAAAATTCGTTATTTAGACACTATTACATAGTGTTGCTGTTTTCACTGATACTAATAATACATTCAAAGTTAGTGAATTTTATACATACTCTGTAATAATTTGATATCGAATCGATAGTTTGCTTTAAACTTAACAGTGGAGCTACATTGCAGTTTGTTTGTAGCTGCAGAATGAACGGGTCAGCTCTACCGGGACCACGCCCTCATAGAATACCAGCGTAATATAGCAGCATAATGCTATGTTTCGTCTGGTAAGTGTAGGGAACCGGAGACCTTTATTATTGGTGACGAGGCATTCCATCTCAGTCCTCAAGGGTGACAACGCATTATGATTCCTTGTCAAAGATGAATGTAAATGTAATGGGCCGCAGGTATCACTTGGCATCAGGTGAACTGTGTGCTCGTTTGTTACTCTCAATGTAATAAAAAGTAAATTAAAAATAATCATAATAATTGACTTATCTGTATATCGAGGAAGTTTAATAATTGCTTGTTATATAATGTATGTGGCTTCATAGAAACATTAAAGGTATGAAGTAATGAAGAGAAGCCAGATGTTTCTCCACATATTGTCCGTTAGAATGCAAATTAATCAGCTTAAATACTTTCCTTGCACGGCACGTCATGTGAACGATTTACAATCCACTACAATAATACTATATATTAACGATTCAAAAAAAAAATTCAAATTTTATATCTATAAAAAGTTGAGGGTAACCAGAAACTGAAACATCCAAATTTTGGAATAATTTTCCGCCGTCGTTGAGAAACTTGGAACATACTCATATTTTTAGAACCAAATTAAAAAAAAAAATTCTTTGTGAACACCAAAAGAATGAGAAAACACAAAAGAGTGACACGAGTGTTATATAACTGATATTATTTATTTTATTTTTTTCTCCAATTATCTTAGTATCAATTGATTGTAAGTACGTGTAATCAATTAGCATCTACACTGAAAACACCAACTGTTTGTTAATTGTAGATATGTCGGTACAACAAAAATAAATTGTGGGTTGGAAATATAGTTTAAGTTGTTGAAATTGTATCGTGACTGCTGGATGTTCATAGCATACTGTGTTAGGACCTAGTGATCACTAGCATTTAATTTTATTTAATTTTTTCTATTAATCATACGTATGCAATAATGTTAGTACTCTTACAAATAAACAAATTGTTTATATCTTTCTATATCATCTCTCAGAGTTGAAATATCTCTTTACCTGTTAGTAATTGTCTCCATTCTCATGAGACATACCTTATTTTATTCTTGTACACCAGATACAGTCAAAGTATGATACGCGTTCGAGTGGAACGAAGCATGTTGCAGCCGTTCTAACTTGAATCTGGCACGTAGAACAAGCAATCATAATTACTATTGTAGTTTGTTAACTCCTTGGTTAATTTAAATATCTTTTATATGTCTTTATAATTCATTTAACCACTCAACAAACTAATGGGAATTGCTATATTACATTAATTTTAGCAGATTTACGGTAAGCTTCAAATATTAACAAACATATATAGCACTTAAAATACTTCATTAAGTAGATACAGTCTATGACCTAATTCAATGTTTATGACTGACAAAAATAATATATTAATGTGATGCATTCATTTTTTTTTTTAAATTCATTTTCTTGCGAAGAAGATAATTTACGAAACCAAATCACTATTCTAATGTATGCAAACCTTCAACTTAATGTTCCTTGAATATATTATTGCACTGCGTTTAATAAACCGAATAAACTTTAATAATGATAGGAACAAATATATCTTTAACTCAGCTCATCATTTGGTATCCTAAAAAATTTTAAGCTTCATAGAATTATGACAATTTGACAAACGAATTGAATTATAAAGAATGAAATCCAAATACCTATATTAAACCAATACCGAATTATTAATACACTTGTCGTGATTTGAGATGCATTTTTATAATACTAGGGTTGACAATCGAGTACACAGTTCACCTGATGGTAAGTTATGACTGAGACCCATTGCATCTACAAATCCTCAACAAAATTCAAGATGCAATTGCGCTGTCATTCCTGAGGACTAAGATAGACGTACTCGTTACCTGTAATTGAGTCCCCGAAGCCCTAAACCACCATCACCATACGCAACATTGCATTTCACGTTGATTATCGTTCCCGGTCGAGCAGACTACGCGCTGGCGAGAAATTGTTGAAAATATAGTAGTTCAAATCGACTGACTATTGATGCAGAATATATTGAGGATTTATTACTAAACAGATTTCAATTTTGTTTTATTTTCTATGTTCGTTATGAAAGAAAAAATTTGATCGCCGAATATTTTATTTGTTTATTTATTTATTTACTCTTTATTGCATTAACCTATATGTATAAACAAAGTTAAAAGTTCACAAAGGGCGGACTTAATGCCAAAGGCATTCTCTACTAGTCAACCCCCAGTTGTGGTAAGATATTGTGATAGGTGTAGCATTAAATTAATTAATAAGGAGAAAAGACTATAAAAAATAATATACGGATAAAGAAAATTACATACATATACAGATATTAAATACATAATACATATATAAATACTTACATAATAGTATACAATCCAATAGCAGTAGCTACCCATAAAATTCATGTGCTGAACTTATCTGACTACAGGTAACAAGTAAGCAGTCACGAACCAAACTTTTAAAAATGAATTTTATTACTGACCTTCCTGATGTCATCGGGCAAGGAATTTCAGTATCGCTTTGGAGACAGGCAATAAAACCCTAGACTATTATAATAAACCCAATTTGTTTGCTTGTGTAATCTGACCTTAAGATATGTTGTGATTAGGATAATGAATCCAAAGGTAGGTAAGATCCTCTAGAGAGGCCTCCCGCCTATGCCGAAAAGTGGGACATATGTACATTGGATTGTTAATTTATACATTTAATGTTATATATAGTCGAACCTAGTCGCCGTTTTAAAAATATTGTCATTGCTAAAATATTTATATATATATATATATATATATATATAATTTTTTATATGGACATGAGTAACAAAATTTAATTTTTGTTTTCGTTTGTGTGCAAACATCCAAACATACAAAGTTTAATTTACCAACATAAAAATATTCTGTCTTTTAATCCATGTCAACTATATCTGTTAAATTTCATTCAAATCAGTACAGCCGTTTTTGTATGAGTAACAAACATATTTCACATTTATAATAATATATACATAGGATTTGCATATAAAAAAAATCCTTGTTTGTTTTTCTTTATATAAAAATAAACTTGAATTTTCTTACTTGTCATATGAAATTGGTTGAATATCCGCCTTCGTATTTGCTTTATTTGTGCAAATAAAGAATGAATAAATATGGAAAAACCGACCACAGGCGATAGTTATCACAATAATTCCTCGTGCCGTTTGAATTATTCGTTGGAAGCAGCCCTCGTTGCATATTAACTAGTCATACAGTTCAAATACGTGCCTTGAACAGTCAATCAATTTTGTGAACAGCATAGCAGAACATATAATAACAATGGTACTTTTATTTACATTTCAGAAACGGTAGAGCCTAATGTTTAACGTAAAAATTTTGTTCTATTAAACTTGGTGTTATATTTGTTGTGAATCGATTTTTATGGCAGTCAACACTTTTGACAGCTCGAAGCAATTTGTTCTAGATGTGGCATTGATGGGTACGCTCGACTGGCAGGTCCACACCCTCTAAGAATGTTAGTGTAAAATTACAGCATAACGCCGCTATGTTTCGTTTGGTGTGTGTTGAGATCCGGAGACCTTATTGCTTGGTGGTTAGGCTCAATTTTATATAGCCATTCTCCCCATCAAATGGGGTGCAGGCATCACTTGTATGGCACATCTGCTTCTGCTCATTGACGACCACATTCGTTTCCGAAAAGCAATCATAACGCATTGTCGGCTCTGAAAGGATTAAAATGGTTCCTCAATAATAACAACTCCTGTGTTTTTCTCCCACCAGACGAAATATACGAGTAACCTCCATATGCTGCTATTTTACGCTGAGATAGAGGATTAAAAGCAGTTTAAATACAGTCAGTTTATGGCTGTTAGTAGAGCCACTCAATCACTTAAAAATTCCCCCAAGAAGAGCTAGCAAAACTAGTTCTTTTATAGAAGAATAACACTTTGAGAAACTGCCATTATAGCGATGAGCTTGTGGTTTTTATACCCAATTAGTAAGTCTAACGTTTAAATGCCACTGAGAAGTAATGATAATATTTTTAAGTTATATTAAGTTACCTCAATGAGCAAGGTTTATTTGTAGAATCATAAAGAATTCCAAGCGGTTTTCAGAATCAAATGACGCGATTTTTGACTAAGATAAACAAACACTTCAAATTAGTGTGTGGGAACATTTTGCTAATTATATAATTATTAACTTGGTGTGATGTATATAATCACAATTGAAACCACGTCTTAGCAATATATGTATGTTATGTATTATTTTATTATGCAAGTCGGTTTTTATAGAATAAATTTTTATTATCCTTTTTTTGCATAAATATGAATTTAAAATTGTAATTATACATTATTACATCGTGAGGATTACGTAGAGCAACCCTTTACGAAAAGAATCGGTTAGTTCGTACCGTTCTATCCGCTAAATTATAGAAGATTAGCATGCAAATTATGTTTGTTACTTTTCTTTTTGGTAACGGATTTCCGCAAAGTAACACTTGATATACTAATTACGTGTAGAATCTAATTATCTTATCGTTCCTTGGGTATCCTAAGCTTCATACTATTAAAATATAGTAGAAAAATAATTTAATTCTATAATGATGTAGTTAAAATTTAATAGAAAATATACTTAGCCAAGTGTCGATTTATTTTAATGTACATAAAATAATAAAACTAGTAGGACCGATGGCCTCTGTTAGCCCGACGGCTGTAATAAAAAAAAAGAAATAACATAACAATAACAGAATATAACACCTTTTATACTCAACTATATGGTTCTAATAAAGTTAATGCGTAACCGTACCCGTATGCAAAACACTCGGTGGGCAGGAACACCGTGGGGTTTTAGTCGGTGCGAGTCCGACATACCCGTCTTCGTCCCCGCGAGGGCGGGTATGCGTAAGCATTGCCCCACGAAAAAAAAAACATGTACGATCCTGGAGTATATTTGACGTGTGGTTTTACATAAAATTATTACATATTATTGTTATTATTGAAATAATAGCACAGCACTTAGTCTGATTATTTTTAAGTTGATTGTAGTATCGAAAGGGTTGAGGTAAACGGTGTTAGGTTTTTTGTGTATAGGTGTACCAAAAGGAAACATATGTTCTATATCAATGATCTACCATGTTTTTTAAAGAACTTACGTAATATTGTTCTAAACAATGAATTTGTGTTTAAGCGTAAACAAGCAACTTCATCAAAGTCAACGCATTTTGTACTTGAAAAAGTCACGAATTTGTTGTCATCCACGAGGGTTTTATTGTCTCACACATTTGATTTTATCGGGTGTTATATAAGGTATTGATGAATGACGGTGTCAGAATGCACGATTCTTTAACCGCTACGATATTAAATATAGAAGACAGGATTTCATTTATTTGTTAATTCATTTAAGTCCGGTTTCTGAATAGAGTCTAAGCAGATTCATAATAATAGGTCTACCGGAAAGTTCTGTCCGCTCCGGTTACAATTCAGTCAAGATCATATTAGAGCAATATCCTTTTTTGACAACATTGGAGATTGCGGAAAGGCTTGATTCAGCTCAACAAACAATTTCCCACCATATTCGGAAACTAGGGTTTGTGTGGAAGTATTCGAGATGGGTGCCACACAAGTTAAGTGAGAGGAATTTGAATGATCGAATCATCATATACACATCTCTGCTTGCACGCAACAAAATCAAACCCTTCTTGGACCGGATCATAACTGGGGAAGAAAAGTGGATTACCTATGAAAACATCATAAGAAAAAGGGCATATTGTGAACCCGGAAAACCTGCCCCTTCTACCTCCAAACCGAAGTTGAGCCTGAACAAGAGAATGTTGTGAATATGGTGGGACATTCAAGGACCAACACATTTTGAGCTGTTGAAACCAAACGAAACTAAATTCGGAGAGGTACTGTCAGCAATTGGATAAATTAAAAACAGCACTCCAAGAAAAGAGGCCGGCGATGTTCAATAGGAAGGACATCATACTGCTTCATGACAATGCCAGGCCACATGCTGCTTTGGGGACTCGTCAGAAAGTCGCAGAGCTAGGCTGGGAAATTCTGTCGCATCCACCATACTCCCCGGAACTAGCACCATCTAATTATCACTTGTTTCTGTCCTTACAAAATTTCTTGCAGGGCAAACAATTCAAGAACGAAGAAGATATCAGACAAGCACTGGTTCAAGTTTTGGCCTCTAGAGATAAGACATTTTTTAAAAATGGGATATACAAATTGCCATCACGCTGGCAAGAAGTCATAAATAATGATGGCAATTATATTATTCAATAAAGTTTATCGAAAGTATGAAAAAATGTATTCCTTTGTTTCATTCTAAAACGGACAGAACTTTCCGGTAGACCTAATATATAAATCTACTATTATCTCCGCGACTTCGGCTGCAAGAAAAGTGTGAGTAATAAAAAAAATAGTGGGATAAAAAATTTCACCCACCATATCGCTCAATATTGTTTTTTATTAGATGCACATATTTTAAAATACTTCTGTAGACGACATTGTACGATTTATAATTTTCCGCCAGTAGATGTAAGTTTTGGACACTTTTGAGCAAGCGACATAAAGCTGACGAGTGCCCAAATGAATTCCTGCCACTTTCACGTTTGGTTTCGGGATTTTAGGTTCATTGAAATAATTTGGGATAGTTGGGATTGGGGAATTAACGCGCTCATCTTTAGCTGCTCTGGTACGAATAGTGGTTTTTATGATATTCCTCGTGTATAGCCACTTATGTTCCGCAATGTCGTTTTTAACATTTTTAATTTCTCTCTGGACCCAATTTTGAAGTCCACAAAGACGAAATCGCAGGCATATTTAGTTTTAGCATAAATTGATTACAGTCGTTAAGCCGCATTTACCGGGTTAAGTATCCTATGTGACAATTCAGGTTATAAACTATCTATGTACGAAAATTCATTGAAATATGTTTAGCCGTTTTTGCGTAATTGAGTAACAAATATGCAATCATACAAACTTTGAAGACCAGCAGCAATACTCATACACAAAAAAAAAACAAACCATAAAACTGGAAAATAATAATAAGTAATAAATATAGGTATAAATAATATAAACCGAAAAATAATGTAAAGTATATATTGAATAAAAACGTAAGTTATAGAGAATTTTTATGAAATGTCTTGTTATATCATCCATTGGTTATTACTACACACGTAATCATTTTTAGATGCAATTTGATTCTCTGGGCTAAATTATTAGGCTTATCTAAATAGTATAGTATTTATTGTACCATCGCTCAAGTATCATGTTAATATTTTAATAATACAAATTCGCAGAAAGGACTGGTCATTTTTTTTACTCTGACATCACTGTGTCTACAATCACTCATTCGATAAAATATTTGCGTTTTAAGGTGCGTTTTTCGTGAAACTTTTTCGTGGGTTAGCGATAAGTGACGTTAAACTATTAACTAAATATTATAAAATTATAGATTACTGCTTTTTTAAACATTGTTTTTTTACGTTTTTCCTCGTTGATTTGTACGCACTAAAAAAATTTATCATGCAATATAATGCGTACACGCGATCAGACCATCTGTTTATATAATTACTAACTTTCTCTTTGATTCATTCTTTGCTGTGTATAAAACAGGTACACGCTGGTATGTCTGGTACATGCTCCGTGAATTTGAAGTAAAAAAAAACACATGTGATGCGTCCACCTTAAACGCTAAGATCGGATGCTTTGCTGCCAGTACCCGTTTACTGGTCTTTGGATTTATACAATCACAAATAGAAACACGAAACGGCGGAATGCGGCTATTTCACAGAATACCACCTAATCCGTGAGGGGTAGTACTTCCCCAGTCCAGCTGACCTATTCATGTGGACTGAAAACTAGCTGCCTTAAGCTATGAAATTTTAAAACAGTAGCATCTGCAGAACTAATTATTTTGCCATTGAGAATTTAAATTTTAAGACAGCCGGTGATATACGTTACACCTCACTTAGGATCAATAATTACATGTACTTCCTTGCGGTATGTATATTTAATGTTAAACGAAGATCACTTAGATTTTAATCTATTTTATGATTTTCCTTTTCGTTCGCTTTTTTCCTTGTCGTTCGTTTTTTTTAGATAAGTAAGTAGTTTTTTAGTTTAGTAAGTAAATCTAATTGGATATCTCAAATGCCTCGTATCTTCAACTTTATTATAATTTTAGAAATTAAAACTGCGTCGGTAGCTCTACTTAAGACTAAGTTTTCTTTCTTATCAATGTGCTTAACCAATAAAAACTATAAAGTCATGATAGTAAACAACTTAATTTCGTTTTTCGAATGAAATCCAAACTGCCAAGTTTTCTTAGTAAATGAGCACGCAGGTAACGTCAACAAAGATTCGAGATGCACATGCCTTGTCATTCCTTAATAATTAAATGCTTATTGGGTCTAATAGTCAATTGGTTAATAAGCTGTTAGTTACTAAACGGGAAATTTCCTGTTTTTTTTTAAAAAAAATAGCATTACTTATTAACATTACTAATATACCGGTTAACCACTTCAACTAAGCTTAAATGCTTATGCTAGATGACAGTTAACGGCAAAAGTCTAATGACGGATTCGAATGTGTCATACGTTTCCTAAGTTTCGCATACCGTACCTTACACCATTAATAATTAATAATTATTATTGGTAAAATGTTTTAAGCAATGAAATATAGCTGTAATTATCAACTAAGAGTTTGTCTACCACTAAACCTTAGTGCTCTCTATTGTGTTTCTTCAAGACGTAAGCAAATTTATTGGTATTACCGTTTCAATTAGTAATCGGTTTTATAAAAAATTACTTTACCTGTATTTGCGTGTTGTCTAATCCAATAGAGCACTACAATCTGTAGTAAGTAACGAACATGGTATGGACATCTAAATAATACATGACAAAATAATGCTAAACGTTGCAGTTCTGATCATGCAACTGTGCGTTTTTTTATTACAAATTTTAGCCTTTGTATAATAATGTAAAATCATCTATAACAGACTGTTTTAGGATATTGGTTGAGTGTTTTAGCATTACTTACTTTAAGCTAAGCTAGATCCGGAATATAGAGTTAATAAATATATGTTCTCGAAAATGTAATTTTGTTTTTAAATATTACGATAAAATAGATTAGATAGGCAGATACATAGATTGCATGATTTATTTCTATCGTATTCATCTAAATATAAGGTAGTTTTTTTTCCTTTGTGTTATTTTAAAAATTGATAATTAAAAAATTGTATTGTTATAAAAAGTTTATAGTACTTATTTAATGATGATAATGATGATATTAATTTATCCCTAATGGGAAAGGCAAAGGACTTTAGTCCATACTGCCAAGTACTTATTTAAATAAAAATATTCAGCGTAGAATATCATCGAAAGGTATAAAATTATTTCACTATACTAAATACAGTATTCACTTCATTTCTTTTTATGTTTAACTGTTGTTTGAAATAATCCGGAAAACGTCGGATAATCACTTAGTTATCAATGATTTAACATTATTTTATAATGGCAAAAACAAGGTGTTTAACTTGACCAAACAAAAAGCTTTCCTGAAATGACATCATAATATTCATAGCATGACTAATGTATTAAGATATTAATTCTCGAATCACTGTGTAAACAAAACGTTACATACATAAATACAGTGTGAACTTTTTTATTGTTATTATATTATATATTTTATCCACTTGTTTGAAAATTAAAAAAAAAATTAATAAAAAAGAAAATATTTTAGAGTTTAATTTCTTATATTTAATTGGCTTTTGACTTAAAATTCTTTAGAAGCTTTAATGGCCTAAGAATTTAGTTTGCGAAACGTAAGTTTCGAGACCGCCCTTCGACTACAACTTGGTTGTGGTGTAACAGGTGTTTTTGTAACCATTGCATGCTTTCTTTTTGAAAACCATACCATAAAGTCTTGAATTCGAAGGAGTTATCAGTACGTAGTTGTTTTTTTAAGTAAGGCAAGCGCACAGTTTACCCGATCTGGCCAAGCCACAAATATCTATCTAACAACTTTAAGGAATTAGGATTGCTCGACCGTGGTAGGACCTCGCCTTCACAGGATACCAACTTGAAGTAGAAGCATAATTCTGCTATGTTTCGTCTGGTGAGTGTAGGGGTCCGGTGACCTTTATTACTGGTGATGAGGCATTCCATCTCAGACCTCAAGGGTGACAACGCATCTCCATTATGATTCCATGTCAAGAATAAATGTAAATGTCATGGGCCGCATGAATCATTTAACGTTGTATATAACGTGGTGGTCAGATGCTTTTATACCGTATACAAAACTAATTAGCAGTTCTATAGGTAAACTTAAGCATTCTGTACGTAAGTAGGTGTGTATAATTACTTTGCCCATATAAGATAAAGATGCGTCACACAATATATTTTGTGTTCAGTTTGAATAACTAAACAAAAAATCCATAAAATGAATAAAGTGCGACTATAACGGTAGTGGCGGTAAATGAATGTAAAATTGCTAAGAATGGAGCAAAATGGCCGCAGTACCGCAACCTTGTTCTTAGAAATCTGCTAACTGTATGCTGAGGAACAATAACGTATGCGATATATTGATGATATTATGATTTCTCGTCCATATTAGATTTGTTTATTGTTGAGTTAAATTACTTAAACGAATTTAGTCGCGTATGTTTGTGATTTTACATATATTAATAACAAGTTTACACATTTCGGTTACTATCCTGATATTCTAGTCGTAGATAGGACGTTTTTGCTATGAACATATTGTATATATTATTATTGTATATACATTATAATATTCATATAAGCACTAATAGCCTGATTGTTTGTGACGGTCTGCGAGTCTTAATTTATTAAGTTAAAATGGTTAAGGGGATACGTATATTTTGATATAACTTTTTAGAAAACCTTCGAAATCAAAAAAACTAGTAATAACTTCCTATACTGTTAAAGTTTCTCATAAAAATTGACATCTGCTATGCTTAGTAAGATGAAGTTGTATGACTTTACTTTCGACAAATTTCAAAGAAAATATTTATTAACAAAAACATTACCGATAACCTTTCCTTTAAAATGACCGACTCAATTGTGTTATTCTTTACAAATTAAGATAATTTAGTAATAATTAGTGCCAATTTGGCTTTTAAATTGCTAAATTTGATACGTTTTATCCGCCTATGAACTAAATAAGAGATAACAGTTATTCAAAACATAATTTTTTTTTCTATGATAGTTATATAAAGTATACGTAAAATATTATCTCTTTTTCTAAACCACCGTAACTGTTAGTTAAATTATAATATGACAAAAATGCTTTTCATTTAAATTAGTGTCTAGTCCCGAGTAACGAGGTATAAAGCAGAGATAAAATATTACGATTATTAGTTACAATATGGCCCAGATCGAACAATATTACTTGTTCGAAATTATAATTCGTAATATTACTATTTCTAGATTCGATATAAGAATGTGTTTCAATAAATATTTTCACGTAGAGAAAACCATAATAAACACCTGGAGTTGATAATTATAAATGACACATTACGAAAATTGCTATGTTTTGTCTACTGCCGATTCTATATATAGTTTAGATGAGGAAAACGAAGTATGACTCACTGAATAGCTTATCTCCGTACTCAATGTTTATCTTTGAGATGAAATATCGTCATGGAAATTGCTTCAAATATTACCTTTCAATACAATCTCGTTGTAAGGCTGTCTGTGTATGAAAATAAGGATACATTAAGAAAGTCTTTTATTAGTTAAATAGCTAAGGCAGAAAGGGTTCTTTTAAAAGTTGTTTGAAGAAATAACTTAATGAAATCATCATTAAATTCATTAGACCTTTATTTGAAAACGAAGAAGTAAAATTGGTGTATCTACTTAAATGCCTGACATTCGATGAATATGACAAATAAATTAAAATAATATTAAAAAAACAGCCAAAAAACAACGTTGCTGATTTGTTTTACGGTATATCATACAAACAAGCAAACAGTACTCCTGTTGGTAAATGATCCCTGAGGCCCATGAAATCTATAGATAAGAAATTAGCAGGTTTTGATTGATAATAGATGGGTTGTCATTCCTGCGGTTATTCCATATTGATTTCTCTCAATCACGGCGTGAACCTGCTATTTTATGCTGATAGTATACTTGGGTTTAGCTGTCGGATTAACGCGTACATTTTTTTATACGACTAGAGGGAAACGACCTAGTGGACGGTAACTGTACCGCGGTCCATGGTTGTAGGTTACATGTGCTCTTGATGAAATGGTAGGATGACTCCTTGAAAGTTTCTAAGGTGGAGAGTATGAAATATATGTAAGACTGAATAGATGGAATTAATTCGAACTATTCCTAAGAAATTCGTGATAAACGCCTTCTTATGCTAATATGCATTATTTCAGAAGGATATAATGGTTCAACCCATAGACCACACTCACACAGAATACCAGCGTGAGATTAGCTTAATTATACAATTGCAAATACAAGGTTCCCACACAAGAATTTTTCTTCCCCATCGGTTATCGACTCTACGAGCTATGTTTGCTCTATGAGCCACATTGCTTCTTTAGCTTATTGAACTTTGTTTCGTTCTACTATGTGCATACTGAGGATTATGTCACCCAAAGAAACAGCTTGCCTTTTCCGTAACGAAGCGTCGTTACTTTTTAAAGGCGATTATCAAAATCAAAGTGCATTAATCCTTATACATATGTTGTACGCAAAGGAAACTGGCAGGAAGTGACGGGTTTATGTAACGAAACTTAAATAATATCTGCACAATCGATAAAAAGCTCTCAGGACTGATAGCTACATGAGATTGCTAATTATTAACATTTTATCTAGACCTCACAAATGCTAAACGTGATAAGACTAGGCTTATCGCCATGCACCGGACACAAATGTAACTGATTATTTTGTGGTGCGTAATAATACTAAAATCAGAAACTTATTTCTACGGTCAAACTTAGACGAGGGATCAGATGCCCGCCATCCTCAATTCAAGGCCAGTACCAGCCGGTTCAAAAATTACTGTGAAGTAAAATTTATGAACAAATTACTTACTGCTATACTTGTTCCATAGCCTTGTAACTCTATAAATAGCTAAAAAAATTAACTATCAAGGTTTAACGTTGGTCAGAGGACATACAGTTATCGTATTAGTTTGCTCAACATATTTAAATTATATGTACATATACAGGGATATTAGTAATATCGACGTATTCCCGTTAGGAGGTGATAGGGGTGATTATTTGTGATAATTTTCACCAATATTTGATAACGTTTTTTTTGTTTTTAGGGTATTTTAGTAGAAAAAATCTCAAAAAATATTGAAATAATATCGCTTTTCTTCTTGCATTTTTCAAATTTAAAATAACATACAACAACAAAACAATAACAAAATTAAATGCGCGATAATTGTTGTTTTAATATTGATAAATAACCAGTGTTTATTTTGCATAATGCATATGGAGATAATAACCCTGTATAAATTGAAAAAAATCATTCAATGAATATTTTTTTTGAATTTGTTACTCATAATCTTAATCAAGAATTATTCAAACTAGTGTATGTAACTAAAAAATAATTAAATTATTTTTAATATAAACACTTGAAAAGTGAAACATCTTCAAACACACGTACGCGTAAAAAACCAGTGCTAATTAAAAAGGTTCTATATATTATTATTTGTTTTATACATAAAAAGGCTCACCTTTCATTCAAACGCAGCGTACAGGCCAAAACGGGTAACAATCACCGTTACAAAAAAAACAAATGATATTCTTTTATATGTTGATCCGAATTGATGTTTCGCTGTACGTGATCAACACACGACTGCGACTCGGCACGGCCAGATATCGGCACATATAGAAGCATTACAAACGTGATACTGAATCTCTACTAGTTCTATTTTTTTGTTAGTGGCTATTTTAATGATAATGAATAATTTATTAAACAAATTATCAATTTGATTCAATAATGCTTTATTATATTACGATGTATTCACACTAATATAAACAATTGTAGTATCAAATTTACGTCCTGATGAAAGAACTACATCTTACTTACACTTTTTTTTTATAGGAAAAGGGAGCAAACTAGCAGCGGGAACACCGAGGTGCTCATCAACGCCCATGGACAACCGCAACACCAGCGGAACTTCAGATGCGTTGCCGGCTTAAGAGAGGAATAGGCTCGCTTCTTTAAGGACCCTAAGTCGTACTGGTTTGGAAAAACAGACCGTTCCACAAGGCAGCTGTGTGGGGCAGAAAATTCCGCGAGAAGCGCACAGTAGAGGAAAAATGAAATCACCATCTCGAAGACTGCATCACAATTGTAACTATGAAGCTAGTAGAAAACAACACCCCATTAAAATATGCAATATTACTTAGACATTGCTTCATACCTAGCTATCTATTGTGACAGGAAGAGTTTGACAAACAAGTAAATGGAGTGGCGAGCGCTTCTGTATCTTCCGTTGTCGATGATGTAGTTATGGAAGACTTTAAAGGAAAATCGTTAACACTCCTCCAGTAAATTCAAGATTCTATAAGCGCTATGTAAACAACACAATTATATCAGGTGACAAAGCAATTGTATTTTTAGATCATCTAAACTCCATAAATTGTAATATACAATTCAAAATGGACTTAGACAAAACCTACTCTTTAACTTTCCTTGATTAATAATTCGATATCCTAATAACACCATAAATCATACTGTATATAGAAAACGGATCGATAGATATTTAAATGACTAAACTTAAGGTTAGTGGATTAGGGGAAATCATTGTTTCAGAGAGCGTGAGGAATTTGCACGTTAAGTAAATTAAAATGACAATAAGCTTCCCGTAACACCCCTTCGTCATAATGACCAGAAGCTGCCCATAGACGGGAGGATGCCTGCTGTACTACCTATAGGTAAAGGAGCAATTAATAAGATTGACTACATCTTAAAGTAGGCTGCTACAAGAATATTTCCGTCTGTCAACTGCAATATACGTCTGCGAGATCCAGGAGTGTACGAGCTTGTATGTGAATGTGGTCGCGTATAGGGCAAACAAGAAGATCGATTACGGGCGTAAATTAACACATACCTGGCTTACGTCTAACGTCGGCACGTAGAAAGTGCAGTCTGTAATCTGAAACCTTAGATTACGAGACTAAATGAACCACAATTTTTAACAAACGAATACCGTTTCCTGTCAAAGATGGTACGTAAGGTTAATCAAATAAAAACATCCTTATTTCATTAGAATATATGGCTGGGTATCCTGACATTAATTGGCTTGGAATCAAAAATTAAAATTAAAAATATGAAATCCCAAACCACTGCAAGACATCAAGATCCTGTGAGCTCCTTCTGGGTATCGCGATCGTGCAAATGATATTTTGCAGCGCCTTTCCAAATACCATAGCAGAGTGTGGAAAATGATAGAATGTGCTTTATAGAGGGTCGGAGATGTGTGAGGCAGTTTTAACTCACGGACCTCCCAGTTCCATGAGCCCTGTGGGCGATGAAGCTGTAAGAGCCGCATAGGCTAACAGCACCAATATCAACAGAATCTAGAGAGGCAGTTTTGCCTTAACTAAATGAAACTAACAAAAATCTCCTTGCCTAATTACTGAAGGTAGTCCGCATATCTCAGAGATACATTTCGGAAAGTAGTATAGAAAGTTTGTATTTATAACGCTCTACCAAGGCTTCTTTTGCTAAGATATGTGGCATGTCCTAAAAAAAATCGAATGGACCGATTTCAGAGAAATCCGTTCTCTTGGAAATTATGTTCTAGGATTGCTATGAGGTGCGAGTTCAATATACGCTCCATTATCTTGTAGACAGAGATAGATGAAGGTAATTGAAATTGGTCGATAATTGCCATAATCAGCATATTTTACCGTTTTAGACACGGGCTGCACATTATCAAGCTTCTATAATAATATCATCTATCCCTATTCTAGTCTTCAATGGAAGGCGGTTAAGACGTGTCAGAACAGGAGAAATCTCGGATGCACAGGTCTTAAGTAAGGTTTTCGATCAAGGATCTAGTTTTTTTATCGATATTTTTGTATCGGTTTCCTCTTCATTTTCATAATTTCATTAAAATCTGACATCATTCTAAAATTTTTGTGTTATGAGATGAACTTAGCTTTTTACATTATATCCGCAAAAATATATGTACATCTGGACTTGGTCAACTAATTTATTGCATATTATACAAAATACGAACATGATCACGTTTTATTGGCTATTTTAACTCTACGTAGAGTTGTATAGGCAACTATAGAACAATGTAGAGCATCTACTATGTAAATAGCGGAAATAGTCAAGTTTTATGCTTCGATTGTATTGTGATGGCTATGATAGTATACTGGTTTGAAAAGGTACGTTTTATTACAAAGGTAATAAATAACTGATATAATACGGGGTTATAGCCAATATACGTGGAAATACGATGGTACTGCCATCTACAACAGCTTTTAACAAGTGTACTGTGTACGTACTACACTCCGTTTATGAATGAACCGACACATCCAGAGGGCGCCACTTTTAATTTGGAAAAATTATATTCATTTTGTATTATAGAATATTTAAAGTATAATTAAGGAATAATTATAAGAAACTATTTTATTATGACTGTAGATATTGAAAAAGTGTCTGTTAATATTACTAACAATCATTCCGTTTATGTAGGTTTAGAAGTCACGACTTTTAATACTTTATATATCCAATATTCAACACGTATCTCGACTGGGAGCGTGGCGTCTCCTGTAATCCGGCTACTCGGAGGTCGGGTTTGGAGGATGGTTTGAGGTCGGGAGTTCTGGTACTTTGTGTCCCATGTTGACTGGACGTCCACACTAAGCCTGGTATTAATATGGAACCTCTGGAGGAGTCTGGAGGTTGCAGGTTTACTAAGGAGGGTCGAACCGGGCCAGGGGGGAAACCCAGCAGCCAAAAGTCCCCGTATCGGGCAGTAGTGGGATAGCGGCCAGGAGTGGGTACCTCAGTATAAGCCTGACCAATACAATCAGACCCTTTCCTTTTTGGAAAATTTGTACTATTATTTTACCAAACGTACAATTTTGATAAATATTTAACTTGTTAACTTCGTCTTAATTTATTTACAAGAAATTGTATACATTAATTTAGCGTTACTTCTTAACATGAATATTTTATGTTTCTTTATTTTAATTTTTCATGTAAACTTAAATACTATTAATTATTGATAGCTAATTGTTACACCTTTTACTTAACCAGAGGCTAAGCATTATGCTGACATTTGTTCTACTTGTAAATGGTACTATGAAACGATGGAAAAACTTAACATATCTTTACGCCTCAAAGTTTTTGCATTTCTGTTCTTTGGTAAAATCAACTGTGTTTGATGGTAAAATTATTAGATAGAATAAAAAAGAGACCCTTGACTTTTATATTGACTATTTTATTTTGAATTTATATATTGAGAATTATTGGTATAATTGCTCTGCAAGCCCTGTAACTACAAGCGTGAATGTTTTTTAAGGGCGAAAATACTGAGAGCTTCCGGTAGCGAGTTTCAGGAGGGTGGCCTAGGCAATTAACTTGCTCATTCCCTATTATGACTAGCCTTCTAAAAAATATATACACCAATAATGTTTTTCTGGCACTACCATCTTTTCTTCTTTTTCCATAGTTTCGGCTGCCTTCATTACCGGTATTGTAAGGTTTTGGTTCCTCAGGAGTTTCAGGGATAGCAGTTTTTACTTGAGGGGTTTCTGATTTTACTTCAGACTTTACTTCTTTCTGCGGACGCGAAATGAATATTTTTACAAATTTAATTGAAAAAACAATGATAGGGTTGTGGATTTTTATTTTTATAATATTATGAGTGAGAAGTGAGCACACAGTTCACCTGATGGTGAACTGACATCGTGCTCAATCGTCAACAAATTTTTAAGGTGCACATGCGTAGCGATCCTTGAGAACTGAGATAGAACGCTACACTCACACATATAAAACATGAGGTCGGCAGCTTTCACCGGTGGTGGAGACCCAATCATGGTGCAGCTAGTACGTAAGTGCAGCGTGTCTCTGCCACTGTCATCATATTTAACATATAAAGTTATTATTTGTACCGAAACATACATTATTATCTTTTCACATGTATGTATAGTGGTATTGCAGACTTTATTAACTTTTTTACAGCGACATTAAATGTCGTTTCCATTAACTTGTTTTAATTTCATTTAATAATTGTGATTATAAATTTAAATAAAATAATGAGTAAAACTGATTGGTTAAAGAATTCGCACTGTAAATATTTTTCTTTCGACTTATGTGTTAAAACTGTGTTCCTGTTGATAAACTATAAATTTATTACCTGTACGACCAGATCCACTACGGGAGAACACACACAGAATGGAGACCATACTGGCGTGCTATCCAAAAATTTCTGTGATTCCCGCGACTTTATAGTCAGCTAATGCAGCTGGCTCAGGTATAATGTAACAATCTTCTTGATTGGTCTTAACAAAGAAAGTTCTGGATACTTTGAAGTTTTCTAAAGCAGCATACGCTTTATGTATTACTATTGGAGGTGGAAGTCTATCACGAATTAAAACGCGTTTTCTGTAAAAAATAATAATGTTATTTAACATACTGCATACTGCATAGCATTAGCATACTGGGAAATATAATCAGGCATCACTTTGCGGAAATTCAGAAGGATATTATACTTTTTTAACCCATTTCTTTATCTTGTTCTATTTTCTCAAATTTGAATTGCCTTTTCAATTTCTAAACGTCCTGTTCTCTCGTCTCCATGAGTTCGTCGACTTGATTTCTCTACATTAATATTGAGCTTTTTATTTAAATATAAAAGTAAGTATTTAAATTGAGAAAATAAATAAAAATTATTCGAAGAGTATCGTTTTCTCGTCATAGTCAACTTCACAATCTCTTGTTGTAAATTAGTTAAGAAGGGAATATGAATAATTCATTTAATTTGAGCTGTAAATACTTTTGTAGTAGAGAATTTGGAAGAAATATTATATTTATTATAAGGACAAATTCTGCAATTATCGAAAACATCTCATCCAGTCACTACATTGTTTAATAATAGCTCAAGTCTAATTGATTACTTCAGCATCTTCTTATTACGTATGCATAATTTTGACAGATGTTAATGTTTTTTAATTTTTTATTGTCTATGACGCCCCTTAGCGTATTGGACAAAGTACCTGGCTGTCCGGCTGGAAGTCAAATGCATCATAAATTTTATATTTGTATGTTGCGTTCAGTACGTCCCGTGCCTTTGCATCTGATCATTCCAATCTTATTGATTGTAACGATCGCTTATACGAAATTGCACGTGTTTATATAAGACTAGAGAAGGAGATGAAAAGTGAGTGCTTCCGAATTTGGGAAAATATTTACAACACATTTTCTATACAGTTTATGTCATCCAGTACTGATTAGAACATCGTGAATTTTTGGCTTTATGTACATTCAATGTTTGCTACTTAGTTTTAGGATTTTCATTTAGACAGCTTGAGAGTTAGAATTGTAATATTTATAAAAAGCCGCTTTACTTACGTATATGGACGGGCACAATGCCGCTGCAAGACCACATTACTGCATAGCTGTCGTAGTCGGTATCGAGCACACTGAACTCTGTGTCGTACGGCACGGGAAGTGTCGCGTATTTGACAATCATACGTCCCTCTCCTTTCCGACCTATCATTTGCAGGTGACCGTCCAACACTCTCTTCATTCCAGTCCTGTATCAATTAATGCATTAAACTTTTTTTTACATTTAACTAACAATGATAGCCAAACTAGCTAGCTACAATATGTTTTTGTCGACTCTACCGGGGAATGCTTGACAGAACACTAGAATAAAATGTAAAAAAAAAGTTATGTGTTTCAAATCATTATAAAAATACAAAAAATAAACAGGTTTGTTCTACTCCTTCATTTGTATATCTACGTAATTAAAATAAAAGCGATTGCTTAAAGTAAAATCGGAAGTTACAAACGAGCTGCATCAATATTTTAGCGTTTTTATGCTTAAGAAAACAATAAAAAAAGCTAGTAAATATTGGTTAAGATAGTGATAGAATATGTGTCGTCGTACATCACGACAGAATTCAAAATTTCATCCTCATCAACTCAATGGTTAGCAATCCTACACTGTATGCTTTACGGGAATTTTTCTACCAAGCACAACTACTCTGTGGAATCAGCTGTAGCCAGCGGTATTTCTGAACCAATACGATTTAGGGACCTTCAAGAAAAGAGCCTTTGGTGTTGCGGACGTCGATGGACGCCGTAGCTACTTGCTCGTTTGCCACCTATTTGCATCATATTGAAATTGGTCATTGACTGTAAAATACGACGATTAAATAGATGTTTTTTTTAATTACATTGCGAGTAACAAACGGGCACACAATTCACTTGATGGTAAGTGATGCCTGCGGCCCATGACATCTACATTCATCCTTGATAAGGAATCATAATGCAGATGCATGGTCACCCATGAGGACTAAGATGGAATGCCTCGTAACCAGTAATGAAGGATCCCTACGTTCACCAGACGAAACACAGCAGCATTCTGCTGCTATTTGGCGCTGGTATTCTGTGTGGGTGTGGTTCCTTGTCGAGCTGACCTTATCTGAATCTTGTTATATATAACTGTCATTTAAACCGTTTGTACTTGTTCCTTTATGTTTTGCTGATGACCTAATAAGTCATTTAAAGATAGGTTTTAAAATAAAAATAATGAGATGACGTATGCGAATGTTGGCAATCTCTGGCAAGCGCCCATAATGTTATTAATATTAAAAACAATTGTTGACTATTCTTTATGTCAACATTATAGAGCGCCGTATTACTATATAAATCCAATTACAGTTAACAAGGCATTCCATCTCAGTCCTCAGGGGTGACACCGCATGTGCATCCACAATCTTAATATCTTTATTATATTGAGGGTGACAAATGAGCACATTGTTCACTTGACGGTTTTTACAGAGGTAAAATAAGATAAAAACCACATTTCATTCATCAAACATTAAGAACTCATGTATTAAGATCACACATCAATGAAAATTGTGAATTAAATTTTTTTTTGTATACGCTTTTATGTATACATATGGACTCGTCAAAATCGAAAATGTCCCGTAATAGAGCGAGGTCATTGACCGTGATTCACGACCGGTTAAGAACGTCGCTGCCTGCTAATTACATATATAACATACACCTGATTTGACGCGAAATATAAGGTCAAGGATCGTATTCGTATCGTTCATCTGTCTGACATACGACACAGAAGATAACTTGCAAATATTAAATCTAATGTGTTTATTTTATGTGGAAATTTTATTAATTATAAATTCAAACTTTATTGTCTTATGTGTCGTTTTTTAAAGTTAGACATGACATTTAATTCTCTATCTTCGAATACTTATAATTTAAGTACTTTTTGTATTAAAGATAATACAATAGATAATTTCTTTAGATAACAAAATATTTTTTTAAAATCTAAACTGATTTTAGCATTTCCCATGCGTCAATGATACGAGCTATATCATTCAAGCACCGGAAATAATGTCGTTTGATTAATTTTGTATCATAGAATATTTAGAGTATAATTAAGCAATAATTATAGAAAATGATTTTATTATGAATATATAAATATTGAAAAAGTGTCTGTTAATAGTAGTAACAATCATTTACTTTATGTAGGTTTAGAAGTCACGACTTTTAATACTTTATACATCCAATATTCAACACGTATCTCGACTGGGAGCGTGGCGTCTCCTGTAATCCGGCTACTCGGAGGTCGGGTTTGGAGGATGGTTTGAGGTCGGGAGTTCTGGTACTTTGTGTCCCATGTTGACTGGACGTCCACACTAAGCCTGGTATTAATATGGAACCTCCGGAGGAGTCTGGAGGTTGCAGGTTTACTAAGGAGGGTCGAATCGGGCCAGGGGGGAAACCCAGCAGCCAAAAGTCCCCGTATCGGGCAGTAGTGGGATAGCGGCCAGGAGTGGGTACCTCAGTATAAGCCTGACCAATACAATCAGACACTTTCCTTTTTGGAAAATTTGTACTATTATTGTCATTTATTACCAAACGTACAGTTTTGATAAATATTTAAAAGTATGAAAAATATTTATAAGAAATAGTATACATTAATTTAGCGTAACTCTTTAACATACATATTTTATGTTTTTTTATATAAATACTATTAACTATATGATACCTAAATGTTATTAATTGGGACAATTCTTAATCAGAAGCAAAGACCGAGCCGACGTACGGCGCTCTCGGGCACCCTCGCGTCAGACGCTCGCACAGGGTAACGGTCCAAGCCCTTGTGCTGGTTACCCCCTAATAGAGGTCTCGACTAAGCGCCATAAGCGCTCGGTCACCTATCAACCCGGTGAAACTGTAAAAGCCATCGGGCTAACAGGGCCCCTGTTCGTCAGCCCCAAAGAAAAACCTATATGTTACACATTTTTCTTAACCATAGGCCAAGGATTATGCTGATATTTGAAAGATTATGTTCAAATACATTTTCACAAGAAACGGATCTAATTACCGTTTTGACAAAAATTTTGTTCTACGGTAATATAAAACATTGGCAGCTTAACATATTTTTACGCATCAAAGTTTTTGCATTTCTGTATTTTGGTAAAATCAACTGAGTTTCATATAGGTAAAATGATAAGATACACAGAATAAAGAAACACATTTTTATAACTATTTTATTTTGAATTTACAAATTCAGAATTGTTGGTATCTAGCAAGCGTGAGAGCTTCTGGTAGCCAGTTTCAGGACGGTGGCCTACACACTTTACTTGCTTATTCCAAATTATGACTAGCCTTCCTTTTTTATAAATATTCGGGTCCATAAATATACTAAAATGCTTGTGCTAAATACGCACTTGCCTTTTAGTTCTCTAGATTTGTTTTATTATATTAATCGGTTCTAGATGTGAAAAAGCTTTAAAGGTGACGTAATTACTTCACAACGCTTAATAACATATCAACTGTATATTTCCATATTCCTTAACCGACCGGAAGACGACAATATCTTTAATATTTTTTTTTATTCGTTAAAACAGGCACTCATGGGAAACTGGTTTACTTAAAACATATCGTGTGAACAATTAAACTTCGAAACCGATATTGGGTTCATGTGGGTATATGCCATTACATTGCATTTTTTTTATTGATATTAACTATACAGTATAAATTAGCAGTGGTAGTTTGTCGTGGTAGTGGAAATTTAGTCTAAATAAAAACATATATTAATATTTAATTTATTTATTTATTATTAATATTTTATTATTAATATTCTTTCATTTATTAAAACATTGACAAAAAGATTTAATTACTATAACTGTCACAATCTAAACCTATTAAAACATCGTGAATAACGATGTCATCACAGACAAATGTGTATTTATTTGGTACAATTTTTGGAAAGCTTCACACAGTCACTGCTTCAGTTTCAAAGTTTTTGCAAATTAAAATAGAAGGACAAATTTATTGTTCAGGTTTAACTGGGAGTTCGTTTTATTGGCCGGACTGGACTGTTTCACTTCAGGCAAATCTTCCTTGACTTCAGCTAGTTTTTCTGGCACTTCCATCTTTTCTTCTTTTTTCATAAATTCGGCTGCCTTCATTACCGGTACTGGTTTCGGTTCCTCAGGAGTTTCAGGGACACCAGTTTTTACTTGAGGGATTTCTGAATATAGTAAATATTTATTATATTTTTACAAATTTATTTGAAACAGCAGTGACTACACTGTGATCTGACATCGTACTCTATCGTACACAAAGTTTCAAGATGCACATGTGTAGCGATCCTTGAGGACTATGATAGAACGCTACACTCACACATATGAGTGAGGTCGTCAGCCTTCCCTGGTAGAGGTAACCCAATCATGGTGCAGCTAGTACGTAAGTGCAGCGTGTCTTCGCTACTGACATCATATAAAGTTATTATTTGTACCAAAATATACATTATTAGTATATATATGTATAGTGGTTTTGCAGATTTAATTAACTTTTTTACAGCAACAATAAATGTTGTTTCCATTTACTTGTTTTAAACATACATTACATTAACTTGTTTTAAATTAATTTTGTAATTGTGATTATAAATTTAAATAAATGAATTAGTAAAACTAAATGGTTAAAGAATTCGCACTGTAAATATTTTGCTTCCCACTTATGTGTACTAAGATAGATAATATAATAGATAATTGCTTTATCTACTAAAATATATTTTTAAAACCTAAACTTATTAACATTTGCCATACGTCAATCCCCTGCCCCCACAGCTGCCCCATAGCAAGCCATCGCCGCTCCACAGCGCGCCCTTGCTGGCTCACAGCAACCTTCGGCTTTCGCACAGCCATCGAAACGCCCGCCGCCTGTCTTCATTCAGGCACAAGACAAGTGGCCGATTGTCGCATCAGCCCTATCCAATCGCTACAAGTATCAAGCGATCCCCACCGCTGTAGGTATTAAACTGCAGCTAGAAACCACGGACGACCATAGAGCGGTAACCCACTTCTTGCAAGACAAAGGTGTATTCTTCCACGTTCTTTCCAGTTATATGGCCACTCTGCTCGCAATTGCCTCAGCAAATCCAGATGCGTCAAGTGCCTGGAAGACCATGGCCCTACCGACTGTCCGAGACCCAAGGACAAGGCCGGTTGAGCATCCCCGTCCATCAGCCGGACGGCCGATTAGCGAAAGCGACCTCGACCTAGTGTGTCGCTTCGTCGCCGTCTTGAACGGCGCCGACGTCTCAGCCCTTGCAACAGCCTTAAGGGATTCCAATGGCAAGCCCGAAGTGAGGATTGCCACCACAACGCGCTACCAACATGTAGTGTCAGCCATCGTCAACTTTCAAGCACTCTATGCTTGAAAGTTGACGATGCCTTGACAACGGCAGTGCAAAACCGCCTTCCCTTAACGTCGCCTTTTTTTTACTCGAACGGTATTAACAATCTACTTCGTTCACGATCACCAAGTCGACGTGCTCCTATTGCAAGAAACATTCCTCAAAGCGCACACTCGCAATACCAACATTGCGAATTATAACATCATTAGGAATGATAGAATTTCTGCCGCTAATGGCGGAACTCTCATCTACTATAAAAAGTCCTTGCACTGCGTGCCCGTCGACACGCCAACCCTCACTTTCCTAGAAGCCTAGGTCTGTCAGCTAGCTATGACCGGCCACGCCCCAATTACGATCGCGTCCGTCTACCTACATTGCAGACGTGACGAATTACGAAGCGACTTCGTGGCGCTCCTTTCCCTTGGAAACTCAGTCATTTTGGCAGGAGATTTCAATAGCAAGCACACTCGATGGAATGCAGCTAAAATCCACCCCCGGGGGTTGACTTTAGACTCGCCAAGCGACGCACTCAACATTGACGTCGTAGCGCCTACTACACCTACCCATTTTCCATACAAATTGGGTCACGCACCGGATGTGCTTGATATTGCCATCTGTAAGAACATCAACCTCGCCTTCCAAAGGATAGAGGTAATGCACGAGCTCGCTTCCGATCATCGCCCCGTTCTTCCCCGGTTAGGGCCCTCCGCCCCAACCTCACCCTCCACCAAAACCATATGAGACTGGCATCGACTCAGGAACGACCTGAGGGAAGCCACATCACCGCACCTAGATACTATTCCTAGGAACATATCTTCAATCCACGACACGAACCTCGCAATTCATGCCCTCACTATGAACATCCAGACAGTCGTCGAGGATTGTTCGAGCAGGTTCCCTCGGTGGAAGACCACCGATGGACCCTGCTTAACGACATAAAGGCCATAATGAGGCGCACGAATGCGGCGACTCGTGCCCATGCCTTATATCCCACGGAAAGCAACCGGCTGGTGCTACGTACGCTCCAATGCTCACCAACCATCGTACCGATCGACGCCACTCATCTTGCAATGGTTGACAGTGAGGTCGACCGGAGGAGTAAGGAACTACCTCGCGATTCCGTTACTCAAGTTACATGCACCGAAGTTGTAACCATAATTAAAAACCTGCGACCACGCAAGGCTCCCATCCCCGATGGTATCACCAACAAGGTGATGAAACTCCTATCCATGTCCATTTTACATCTTCTGGTGATAATCTACAACGCGGCCATATTCAAAGGCACCTTCCCGAACACCTGGAAGGAAGCTGACGTCATAGGGTTTCTCAAGCCCTTGAAACATACATCCGATACATCAGCCTATCGACCCATATGCCTACTCAAATACTTGAGTAAGGTATATGAAAGTCTCATCCTCGCCCGCCTCAAGGACTCCATGCTGTCCCGAGGGCTACCAATCAATGAGCAGTTCGGGTTTCGCACCCAACACTCATGCTCACATCAAGTGCACCGCATCACGGAGCACTCTCTCAGTACATTTGCTCCTCGATGTGACGAAAGCTTTCGACAAGGTCTGGCACAACGGGCTCATATACAAACAATATGAGCTCGGTGTGCCAGATCGACTCGTACTTATCATACGAGATTTTCTCCGAAATCGAACCTTTCGTTACCGCGTTGAAGGAACGTGTTCCGAGGTTCACCCCATTTGTGCCTATTTTATACACACTCTACACCAACGACATACATCCCTTTATGAGCACTTTTCGCCGATGACATCGTGTCTGGGTTCAAACCAGATGCTATTTGTAGACGCCTCCAATCAGCAGCCAACACCTTAGGGAAATGGTTTCGGAAATGGAGGACCGAGGTTAACCCCACCAAAAGTGCAACCATGTACTTCTATCGGCGCAACAAAACGCCGCATCTCCCAACTATAGAGTTATTTGATCGTCCAATCCCCTGGGAATAGACAGTCAAATACCTAGGCGTCACATTAGATGAAAGACTCACCTTCGGTCCGCATATCAACCGCGTACGGAATCGAGCATTCGTCCTAGATCGTTTGGACCCGTTACTTAATAAAAATAGCAAAATGTCCCTGCATAATAAAATTACACTATAAAAAGCGTGCATCCGATCCATAATGACATACGCAGGCCTCGTCTTTGCGCATGCCTCCCCGCGTCACATTCACCGACTTCAGGTAATACAAAATCGTTTCATGCGCAAGGCCACCGGTGCGCCGTGGTTCTTGCGTAACGAAAATCTACACATAGATCTTGAGCTGCCGACCATAGCTCAGTACCTGAAGCAGGCTTCCCGTCGATATTTCAACTCTGTCGTCACACACAATAACCCCTTAATTGTAAGTGCCGCCACTTACAATACCATCGCGAATCACAGATTAACCCGCGTCCGAAGGAGACCGAGGCACACCCTCGACGATCCCGACGACAAGACCACCAGGGCCCAAGCCCTTCATTAAACACAACACATGTACATTGCACCCTCATATCGCCCCCGCCGACGGCGGGGGCATCGCAAACAAGGGTATTCGCGATAACGCCATGTCACTGGTCGGATCTCTCCAGTCCATACAGATAGAAGCGTCGCTGGAGTTTCATGCGCCACTTCTTCTCCAGCGCCCACGCATTCCGAAGTAGTGGTACAAATAGCTAATAATAATAGCGATAATAATTGAGGTAATCCTCTGTCAGAAGCAACTGACCGAGCCGAGGTTCGGCCTTCTCGGGCACCCTCAAGTCAGATGCTCTCGCAAAATAGGGTAACGGTCCAAGTCGAGGCTCCCTCTCTGGAGCCCTATACTGGTTACCCATATATAGAGGTCTCCACTGTGTACCATAAGAGCTCGGTCACCTCTCAACCCGATGAAACTGTAAAAGCCCTCCGGCTAACATCAGCCATAAACCCGAAAAAAAAAACCACATCAATGATACATTGACGCATGGTTTTTTTAGCTATTTCATTCAAGCACCGGAAATAATGTCGTTTGATTAATTTTGTATCATAGAATATTTAAAGTATAATTAAGCAATAATTATAGAAAATCATTTTATTATGAATATATAAATATTGAAAAAGTGTCTGTTAATAGTAGTAACAATCATTTACTTTATGTAGGTTTAGAAGTCACGACTTTTAATACTTTATACATCCAATATTCAACACGTATCTCGACTGGGAGCGTGGCGTCTCCTGTAATCCGGCTACTCGGAGGTCTGGTTTGGAGGATGGTTTGAGGTCGGGAGTTCTAGTACTTTGTGTCCCATGTTGACTGGACGTCCACACTAAGCCTGGTATTAATATGGAACCTCCGGAGGAGTCTGGAGGTTGCAGGTTTACTAAGGAGGGTCGAATCGGGCCAGGGGGGAAACCCAGCAGCCAAAAGTCCCCGTATCGGGCAGTAGTGGGATAGCGGCCAGGAGTGGGTACCACAGTATAAGCCTGACCAATACAATCAGACACTTTCCTTTTTGGAAAATTTGTACTATTATTGTCATTTATTACCAAACGTACAATTTTGATAAATATTTAAAAGTATGAAAAATATTTATCAGAAATAGTATACATTAATTTAGTCTCTCGGCGCAACAAAACGCCGCATCTCCCCAACTATAGAGGATTATTTGATCGTCCAACTCTGGAATAGATGTCGTCACCTAGGCGTCACATTAGATGAAAGACTCCACCTTCGGTCCGCATATCAACCGCGTACGGAATCGGAGCATTCGTCCTAGATCGTTTGGACCTGCATTTAATAAAAATAGCAAAATGTCCCTGCATAATAAAATTACACTATAAAAAGCGTGCATCCGATCCATAATGACATACGCAGGCCTCGTCTTTGCGCATGCCTCCCCGCGTCACATTCACCGACTTCAGGTAATACAAAATCGTTTCATGCGCAAGGCCACCGGTGCGCCGTGGTTCTTGCGTAACGAAAATCTACACATAGATCTTGAGCTGCCGACCATAGCTCAGTACCTGAAGCAGGCTTCCCGTCGATATTTCAACTCTGTCGTCACACACAATAACCCCTTAATTGTAAGTGCCGCCACTTACAATCCGAAGGAGACCGAGGCACACCCTCGACGATCCCGACGACAAGACCACCAGGGCCCAAGCCCTTCATTAAACACAACACATGTACATTGCACCCTCATATCGCCCCCGCCGACGGCGAGGGCATCGCAAACAAGGATATTCGCGATACCGCCATGTCACTGGTCGGATCTCTCCAGTCCATACAGATAGAAGCGTCGCTGGAGTTTCATGCGCCACTTCTTCTCCAGCGCCCACGCATTCCGAAGTAGTGGTACAAATAGCTAATAATAATAGCGATAATAATTGAGGTAATCCTCTGTCAGAAGCAACTGACCGAGCCGACGTACGGCGCTCTCGGGCACCCTCGCGTCAGACGCTCGCACAGGGTAACGGTCCAAGCCCTTGTGCTGGTTACCCCCTAATAGAGGTCTCGACTAAGCGCCATAAGCGCTCGGTCACCTATCAACCCGGTGAAACTGTAAAAGCCATCGGGCTAACAGGGACCCTGTTCGTCAGCCCCAAAGAAAAACCTATATGTTACACATTTTTCTTAACCATAGGCCAAGGATTATGCTGACATTTGAAAGATTATGTTCTAATACATTTTCACAATAAACGGATCCAATTACCGTTTTGACAAAAAATTTTGTTCTACTTGCGAACGGTAATAATAATAATTAATAAAACGTTGGCAGCTTAACATATTTTTAAGCATCAAAGTTTTTGCATTTCTGTATTTTGGTAAAATCAACTGAGTTTCATATAGGTAAAATGATAAGATAGAATAAAAAAAGAGACCTTGATTTTTATAATAACTATTTTATTTTGAATTTACAAATTGAGAATTGTTGGTATAATTGCCCACTAGCAAGCGTGAGAGCTTCTGGTAGCCAGTTTCAGGACGGTGGCCTACACACTTTACTTGCTTATTCCAAATTATGACTAGCCTTCCTTTTTTTTAAATATTCGGGTTCATAAATATATTAAAATGCTCGTGCTAAATACTTGCGTTTTAGTTCTCTAGATTAGTTTTATAATATTAATCGGTTGTAGATGTGTGACTAAAGGTGACGTAATTACTTCACAACGCTTAATAACATATCAACTGTATATTTCCATATTCCTTAACCGACCGGAAGACGACAATATCTTTAATATTTTTATTTAATTCGTTTAAACAGGCACTCTTGGGAAACCGGCTTACTTAAAACATATCGCGTGAACAATTAAACTTCGAAACCGATAATGGGTTCATGTGGGTATATTCCATTAGAATGCATTTTTTTTTATTGATATTAACTACACAGTATAAATAAGCTGTGGCAGTTTGTCGTGGTAGTGGAAATTTAGTCTAAATAAAAACATATATATTATTCTTATTCTTTCATTTATTACAACATTGACAAAAAGAAAAACAGACACTCTTGGGAAACTGGCTTACTTAAAACATATCGCGTGAACAATTAAACTTCGAAACCGATAATGGGTTCATGTGGGTATATTCCATTACAGTGCAAAAAGAAATGACGGCCAGTTTTGGGTCAGATTCCCTGCTGAATAGATTTCGGTTCTGAGTGTGTTGTGTGTATGTCCCGTGAGTCTGATATTGTATTAACCATCTTCTTACCTCATTGCACCTGCATTACATTGTAAAAGGGAAAGATACGATTTATTACAGCAGTATAATTTATCTTGTGCCGTTGATGCCATCTGGTAATAACCACAATATATCGCCGTAGTCGAGATTTACAAGAAGTATAGCAACTGTCGTGTGGCGTAGTCGTAACAGTATCAAATCGAATAACTATGAAGGTTCAAAGGATATTCTAAAAAGATGTACTACGTTGGGAATTTATTTTTAAAATAAGAGGGATAGACGAGCAAACAGTTCACCCGATGATAACTAATCCCAACGATCCATACATCTACAAATATCTATGATAAGGAATCAGCATGCGAATGCGTTATCACTTCAGAGGATTAAGGTGGAATACCTAGTTACCAGTAATTGCGTTACCGGATTATTTCGCAAAGCAAGCATACAGCAAAAATAAGTTGCTATATTAAACTACTGTGGAATGACCACAAGTTTGGTGGACCAATTGATACTACATTCAAATTTGAATGTAATAAGATTATAGTTATTGATACACAGTATAAATTAGGAGTGGTAGTTTGTCGTGGTAGTGGAAATTTAGTCAAAATAGAAACATAAATTTTATTCTTTCATTTATTATAACATTGACAAAAAGTAGTCAATTTAATTACAATAACTGTCGCAATCTAAATCTATTAAAACATCCTGAATGAACAGACAAATTCGTCTTTATTTGGTACAATAGCCTTTTTGGAAAGCTTCGCACAATCACTGCTTCAGTTATGAAGTTTTTGCAAATTAAAATAGAAGGACAAATTTATTGATCAGGTTTAACTGGGAGTTCTTTTTCATTGGCCGTACTGGACTGTTTCACTTCAGGCAAATCTTTCTTGACTTCAGCTGATTTTTCTGACACTTCCATCTTTTCTTCTTTTTCCATAAATTCGGCTGCCTTCATTACCGGTACTGGTTTCGGTTCCTCAGGAGTTTCAGGGATAGCAGTTTTTACTTGAGGGATTTCTGATTTTAATTCAGACTTTACTTCTTTCTGCGGACGCGAAATGGATATTTTTACAAATTTATTTGAAAAAACAATGATAGGGTTGTGGTCAGGTTTGTTTTTATAATATTATGAGTAAGAAGTGAGCACACAGTGAACTGACATCGTGATCAATCGCCAACAAAGTTTTATGGTGCATATGCGTAGCGATCCTTTAGGACTGAGATAGAATGCTACAATCACTCATATGAAACATGAGGTCGTCAGCCTTCCCCGGTAGAGGAGACCCAATCATAGTGCAGCTAGTACGTAAGTGCAGTGTGTCTCCCTCACGGTCATCATATTTGACATATAAAGTTATTATTTGTACCGAAACTTACATTATTATCTTTTCACATGTATGTATAGTGGTTTTGCAGACTTTATTAACTTTTTTACAGCGACATTAAATGTCGTTTCCATTAACTTGTTTTAATTTTATTTAATAATTGTGATTATAAATTTAAATAAAAGAATGAGTAAAACTGAATGGTTAAAGAAGCGCACTCTAAATATTTTGCTTCCCACTTATGTGTTAAAACTGTGTTACTGTTGATAAACTATAAATTTATTACCTCCACGACCAGATCCACTACGGAAGTGGCAGGAATGGAGACCATACTGGCGTGCTTTCCAAACATTTCTGTGATTCCCGCATCCTTATAGTCAGCAAATGCAGCTGGCTCAGGTATAATGTAACAATCTTCTTGATTGGTCTTAACAAAGAAAGTTCTGGATACTTTGAAGTTTTCTAAGGCAGCATACGCTTTATGCATTACTATTGGAGGTGGAAGTCTATCACGAGTCAAAACCCACGCGCTTTCTGTAAAAAATAATAACATTACTTAACTATATAGCATAGTGGTAAATATAATCAGGCATCACTTTGCGGAAACTCGGAAGGAAATTATACTTTTTTAACCCATTTCTTTCTCTTATTCAATTTTCTCAAATTTGAATTTCCCAAACTTTTCTAAACGTCATGTTCTCTCGGCTCTATGTGTTCGTCGACTTCTATGAAATAGCTTTATTGTTTTATTTACATTAATATTGAGAATTTTATCTTAATATAAATATAAGTATTTAAATTGAGAAAATAAATAAAAATTATTCGAAGAGTATCGTTTTCTTGTCATAATCAACTTAACAACCTCTTGTTTTAAATTAGTTAAGAAGGGAATATTAATAGTCATCCATTTAATTTGAGCTGTAAATACTTTTGAAGTAAACAATTTGGAAGAAATTTTATACATTATAAAGACAAATTTATTTCTGCAATTATCGAAAATATCTCATCGAGTCTCTACATTGTTTAATAATAGCTCAAGTCTATTTTGATTACTTTTTGATTTACAATTGATTACTTCCACATCTTCTTATTACGTATACCTAATTGTGACTGATGTTAATGTCTTTTAATTTTTTTCTCTATGACGTCGCATAGCGTGTTAGACAAAGTATCTGGCTGTCCAGCTGGAAGTCCAAAGCATTACAAATTGTATATTTTCGGATCTGTTGCGTTCAGTACGTCCCGTGCCTTGGTATCTGATTATTCCAATCTTATTGATTGTAATGCGCGCTTATACAAGACTAGAGAAGGAGATGAAAAGTGAGTGCTTCCGAGTTTGGGCAAATATTTACAACACATTTCCTATACAGTTTATGTCATCCGGTACTGATTAGACCATCGTGAATTTTTTGTCCTTACTTAGAGAGTTTAAGGATTTTCACTTAGACAGCTTCAGAGTGAGAATCTTAATGTTTATAAAAAGCCGCACTACTTACGTATATGGACGGGCCCAATGCCGCTGCAAGACCACATTACTGCATAGCTGTCGTAGTCGGTATCGAGCACACTGAACTCTGTGTCGTACGGCACGGGAAGTGTCGCATATTTGACAATCATACGTCCCTCGCCTTCCCGACCTATCATTTGCAGGTGACCGTCCAATACTCTCTTCATTCCAGTCCTGTATAAATTAATGCATTTAACTTTTTTTACATTTAACTAACAATTTTTGGCTATCAACTAGCTAGCTACAATATGTTTTTGTCGACTCTACCGGGGAATGCCTGACAGAATACTAGCATAAAATGTAAAAAAAAAGTACTGTGTGTTCGTTTGGTGAATAAAGGGATCCGAAGACCCAATTACAGGCAAGAAGGTCTTCCATGGATGTAGAAGTTGTGGTTCGCAATCATCTTTTACCATCCATGTGACCTATCTGATCGTTTGTCATCATTATAAAAATACAAAAAATAAACAGGTTTGGTCTACTCCTTCATTTCATCTACGTAATTAAAATAAAAGCGATTGCTTAAACTAAAATTGGAAGTAGCAAACGAGCTGTATCAATATTTTAGGGTTTATATGCTTAAGAAAATAATAGAAAACTATTAATTAATAGTTAAGATAGTGATAGAATGTGTGTCGTCGTACATCACGACAGAATTCAAAATTTCATTCTCATCAACTCAATGGTTAGCAATCCTACACTGTATGCTTTACGGGAAATTTTCTACCAAGCACAACTACTCTGTGGAATTAGCTGTAGCCAGCGGTATTTATGAACCAATACGATTTAGGAACCTTCAAGAAAAAAGCCTTTGGTGTTGGATGTCCATGGACGGCGGTAATCACTTAGTTAGCTGCTTGCTCGCTTGCCACCTGTTAAATAAATGTTACTCACATCGAGCTGGTTATTTCATTGGACACAAGGATCCTGCCCTCCGGTGTACTCTCGTACTTGGTGGTAACGCAGCGGCTGCCGAGTTCGCTCACCGTAAAGTAGCGCTCCGCCTCGTACCACGTTCCCAGGTAACGCATCATATTGAAATTGGCCATGGGCTGTGAAATACGAAGATTAAATAAATGCCTTTTTTCACACAATTCACCTGATGGTTAACAATAAACAATATAATTATCCATCAATTGTAATAAAATCCCTTAGGATAAATAAAAGAAATGCAGATCTGCATATTCTATTGTTAGTATCGAATATTTAAAGAAGTCATTCTTTTGTTTACTTTCAAGTTATTGGACAATAAACATCTATTGTTTTCAAACACCGGCAAACGCTGCGCTAGAGCCGGGTGGTACAATCTTAATAATATTGTTATAATGTCCTCATTACTAATTACTTTGCTTTTGTTACGTATTGGTCGATAATAATAATTATTTAGCTCCTGAAAACACGTGTTTTTGACTTATTATTACCCGAGTTTATTCACAACTTGGGTTTGTTCACTAACAATCTCAATTAGTCTTAACTTGTGGTTTCTACAGTGAAGCCGTCATAAAATGGAAAAAGCTCGAGAAATGACCAGTGAAGTGCGCTCGGCCATCGTTTTTTTACATAATGAAGGAAAATCCGAACGTGAGATTGCCTCACAACTGAAGTTATCGCAGACTTGTGTTCATGACACAATAACTCGATACAGGGAGATAGTCCGCAAAACAAGAAAAAACGGATGCAGTGGGCTCTTGCCCACCGAGATTGAACTGAAGAAGATTTTAAAAAAGTGCTTTGGACCGATGAATCCAAGTTTGGACTATTCGGTTCAAAACGTAGAATTTACGTTCGACGCAGTGCCCAATAAAAGATGATGTCAGATTGTGTAGTCCCAACAATCAAGCATGCTGGTGGCTCAATTATGGCCTGGGGTGGCTTCTCTAGCCAATGAACTGGCGATTTGATTAAAATTGAAGGAATTTTGAAAAAGGAACAGTACGAAAACATTTTAGATCAAAAAGCCGTTTCTTCCGAGTTGCAATTAATTGGAGATGGATTCATTTTCCAACAAGATAATAATCCAAAGCATAGCTCAAAATTATGCAGAGTATATTTAGAAGAGAAAGGGGCACAAGGGGTGTTAAAAACATGGTATGGCCGCCTCAGAGCCCGGATCTCAATCCCATTGAACATTTGTGGGAAGAGCTTGATAGGAACGTTTGTAATCGTGGCCCATCCACGCGAGAAGAAATGTGGAATACTTTATGCAAAATTTGGAACAATATATCACAAGACAACCATTAACAAATTGATGGCCCGTATGCCGAGACTTGTGAAAAAGGTCATAGAATGTAAAGGATTTTTTGATGAAAAATCAGTTTAGCTAACTATAGCCTTTTTTTGCATGGACTGTAAATATTTCTTTACGCTTTTAAATTATATTGTTTGTCAATCAATGTTCTATTAGATGATTTAACAGGTTAATTAAACATTTAATATTTTATTTGAGTTTTACTTTCTTTTCCTACTTTAATTAAGGTGGTCTTATACTTTTGGCCTGCAGTGAACATTCATCCTTGATAAAGAATCATAATGCTGATGCGTTGTCACCCTTGAGAACAGAGATGGAACGCCTCGTCTCCAGTAATAAAAGTCTGCGGATCCCCACACTGACCTGACGAAATACAGCAGCATTACGTTGCTATTTGTTATTCTGTGAGGGCGTGGTCCCTTGTAGAGCTGACCTTATCTGAATCTTGTTATATATAACTATCATTTAAACCGTTTGTGCTTGTTCCTTTATGCTTTCTGATAACCTAATTAGTCGTTTAAACATAGGTTTTAAATAAAAAAATAATGGTGTTGACTAATGCGAAGGTTGCCAATATCTGGGAAGCGCCCATAATGTTATTATTATAAAATCAGTTGTCGACTATTCTATATAGACATATATAATATGGAGCGCAGTATTTATTAAGTTATCAATAAATCTAATTACAGTAAGCATTCCATCTCAGCCCTCAGGGGTGACACCGCATATACTGCATCCACAATCTTTACATTTTATTGTATTGAGGGTTTTTGCAGTGGTAAAATAAGATAAAAACCACATTTCATTCATCAAACATTAAGAATTCATGCTTTAAGATAGCACATCGATGGAAATTGCAATTTAAAAGTGCGTATATACATATGGACTCGTCGAAATCGAAATTGTCCTGTAATAGATCGAGGTCATTGACCGTGATTCGCGACCGGTTATGAACGTCGCTGCCTGCTAATTATATAATATACACCTGATTTGACGCAAAATATAAGGTCAAGGAGATCGTATTAAGTTCATCTGTCTGATATACGACACAGAAGATAACTCGAAAATATTAAATCTAATGTTTTTATTTTATTGCGGAAATTTTATTATTAATAAATTCAAAGTTTATTGTCTTATGTGTCGTTTTGTAAAAGTTAGTCATGATATTTAATTGTCTATCTTCGAATACTTATAATTAAAGTACTCTAAAATCTTTCTCGCATATTTTTTTAGAACTTAACTTATTTTAACTAATCCCATGAGTTAATGATACGTGCTATATCATTCACGCACCGGAAATAATGTCGTTTGTCAACAACTATCAACAAATATCAACTTTCATTACTTTAATTTTTTTAAAAGAAAATAAGGAGTGAATTTAATGTAATTATTTTGTGACTATAAGATGATAAATTGCCACCCTTATTACATGTAAAGTATCGGTAGAAGAAGGTACATATGTATGGTAAGCGTGGTCTCCGGGTTAAGCCGACCCAGCATCACTCTATCACATAAGCCTTGACCATGACTCTTACCATGACTCTGACCTTAAATACATTTACAAGACAAAATGTTTGCTACATGGTAGAACCATGTTAATGTTAGAAAGCGGTGGTCTCACGGATTGGTCGCCTAGAGATGAGTAAGGTAAAGCTCGCACAGCAGCAATGTATGTGGGAGGTTAGGGAGCTAGGAACCCAATAACTGGTAACGAGCCTCACCATATCAGATCTCAGAGCAGACACTGTATCTGGAGATCTAATCGTTGGAGTATTAATAAAAGTGTTTATTGGCTCCAGATTTTTTTTAATATATAAGAACTTTAAGAATACTAGCACATACAGTTCACCTGATGCATGAAAATGCATTGACAAATCTCAAGACTGGAATGCCTATAATTATTCCTGGGTCAGAATGGGTCAGCACAATTTGGGAAGGATCCCCAGTCGTGCTGACCCATTCATTCTGCAGCTAGAATCAAGCTGCAGCGTAGCTCTCTCTAGATTCTGTTGATGTTGATGCTGTTAGCCTATGCGGCTCTTCCAGCTTCGTCAGAAACAGGGCTCACGGAACTGAGGGGTGCGTTAGCTGGTTAATTAGTTTTTGGTTTTCTTACTTAGTCAGTGTCAGTCTGCTCTGATCACGTTCCTATCTGATAGTGCCACCCAAGTTGCCAGTTCCCTAGCTATCGGAAGATTCTCCAGAGGAGGTTTGGATTTGCGGACCTAGCCTCTGACGGACGCCACCTATTATCTGGTCAAACGGAAGCTGTGGGCGGTGAGAACCGCGGGTGTATCTAGTGTACGCAGCGTAGCTCTACCACTCGAACTCCGACACTACCGACACGAAACTCGAGCAAAAGGGGGTTCGATCTACGATACCAGCACTAATGAAATTGTTACAGTGGTAGAGCTAAGCTATAGTTTGTTTTTAGCTGCAGAATGAATGGGTCAGCTCGTGAATAACAGCAAAATAGCAGCATAATTCTGCAGTGTTTCATCTGGTGAGTGTAGGATTCGGAGACCTTCATTACTGTAGTAATCACCACGTCATCAGACGAGGCATTCCACCTCAGTTTTCAAGAGTGACAACGCATCTGGATTATGATTCCTTGCCAAGAATGAATGTATTGTGGATGTTATGGGCTGCAGGAAGCACTTGCCATCAGGTGAACTGTGTGCTCATTTGTTACTCTCGAAGTAATACGTTAATTGCAATTTTAGTTGCCGAATTACGTGTTCGACGGTGGAGGAACACATCGTGAGGATACCGGCATATCTAAGAAATAAAGATAAATATTTCAAGACACGTGAAGTCCGCCAACCGGCGCTGCAGCTACATGGGGGACTACGCTCCAATACATTCTCTACGGAGGAAGCCTATGTCCAGCAGTGGGATATGTATATATAGACTGTGATGTATATAGAAAGAAACGACAATACATTCACAAATTAAATAATTTTGAAATCTTGTAATTACTTTAGGCAGTTTTATGGCACGGCACGATAACGATAAAGATAAAAACTATTATGTTCTCAAATAGCAAAATAAAGTAAAAATTATTTATTATCAATTCAGTTAAATCTTATATGTGTAACGTACGACATTACTTAATAGTGAATAAATTAAGGCCACTCACCTGATAGTCTGGGCAGAATCCCAACGAAGGGATTTGGGCCGACACGGCAGCGATCAGGAAGAATAAACGCCACATGACTGGGGAATACGTCTACGAGGACTGACGACACGGGAATGCTCCCAGAAGTCCCGACGCTCACGTTTTTAAACCCTTAAGATCCCGGGAACCGGTCCTGCAATTGAAAAACCGTCTAATGGATCAACTTATCTAGCAGGCCGGGCGAATTATTGTAGTTGACGATGAATTTTGCAATGCTCCTTGTTAGGATATGTACATCGTGTGCCTTAATGGATCGGCTTACAAAAACAATTTTTTACTCCTCACATTTCGTTCAAGTAGGCTGGATGTTTTAGTAAGAGCAGTGCAGCTAGTTTTTGTGTCTCCAATTATAGTTTCGTACGAGTACCAGAGCGAGATGAATGCTGTTTAACTCGGTTTTAATTGATTCGATGCTCAAAATAAAAAAAAATGCAATAAATAGCTCTAAGGCAAGAAAAAATGTTAATATAAAAAATTGGAATAATTTCTTTAATCATAAATAAAACTGCAAAACATGTTAACATTAAGAAGTATAGAATAGAAGTAATTAGATAAATAATTCAGATTTAAACTTAAAATTTTAAAGGTTTTAACTTTCTTCAATAGCAGATAGAGATAAGGAGTTTCTAAAAAACATAGCGATCGTTGTTATGGTAATTCCTTTCAAAATATAGATTGCGTCGTATTTTATTGCACACAGTAGACGTAGTAGCACGACGTCTCAGTTGAAAACTAGGAGAATAATTAACTGAAGGAGGATCTCTTACGAAATATTGGGGTAAAACAAAAACTTGGCCCGTATTAAATATGGTGAGTTGAAAGCATCAGGCCAAATTATTGATAACGAGTCAAAAAGATGCATGACCATTGCACCTCTATACACCACTGGGGTCACCTACCTATCAGGCAATTTGAATGCGCGTTTGTTAGTTTGTTTGCATAAAAAATAATAAAGTTAATTATTCCATTTTAATTACATTAACATACAGAAACTGCCAGCTTTGGTCATGTCACCATCATAATTACCTACGTCCAATGGTACAAGGGACTCAAAAGATGTGTCCTGGAATGTTTCCCGAGCCTACCACAAGTCGACTTACAAAAAGATGCGAAAACCATCTGCCTCCACCGGTTCTGTAGAGTTTGCTTCGTTTTTCATTTTCTATCTTTCTCATCTATTTTTAAATGCGTATGAGTGTGGAGACGGGATGAGCTCTGTTTTATTTTTATTCCCTGTAGCGCAATAAGCCATACCTTTAATATGATCGTTGCTATTTGTATATATTCTTTTTCTGAGTATATTAAGGGAAGACGCGCTATCTTAAGCTTTTAATTAATAAGACCGGGAAGACGACATGAATATTCATTTGCTTATAGTTGTTTTCTTGTTATTAATATTCTTAATAATTCATTTTTTTATTCAAGTTTTATTAGTCATAATGACATACACATTGTCGTCAATAACATACTAATTAACCCGAAGTGAACAAATATATTCGGGGTGAAAGTCTTGAACATTTTGTTCTGCTATTCGTGTGTCGATCGTCAATCGTATTTATTAATAATTAAACCTAGTAAAAAACATATGCTAATGCATAATATATTTCGCGCTACGTTTACGGTCTTATATGCAATAGGACTCTTTAAATTCCATCTCGGTTCAAAACTCCAAACTACAACTTTAGTAACAATACATTTGGATTTTTCCTTACTAACTTATTTGAGATGCTTATGCCGAAATCTATTGGAACACTTGATCTTTTCCTATCAGGTGATTAAGAAGAGACCATTTCGTTAAAATATATGGTGCGAAAGCAAGCACTGTGCTATAAATATTGTAAATTATAAATTAAAATAAACTCTTTTTAAATTCACTATTAATAAGTAGTCTCTTTAAAGGTTAGGAACTAAATGAACTAATTTAACTACACTGGCAACCCTACTGAACAGTCTATTATAATATGCTTTAAGTAGTTCATATTTAGAGTCAAGTTTTTGGAATTGCTAGGCTATTTAATCTTACGAAGGATGTCAGCGATCTTCCTATATCTGATAGGTAAATACATTGAGATACGTCAATTATACAAATTTATAATTTAAATTTGAACACGGCCGTCACTTGTAGAAATTCTTTCCTTTAACTTGCGCACGCTTAAACTAGATGGTGGATCACAAATCACTATCTGGACAATTTCTTACAGCTCACGCAAATTTAAAAGTAAGTTATTTTCATTTAAACTTGTTTCATCTCTTTAATGTGATTGTTATGATTCTGATAACGTTCTATGAACGTACAAACTGTGGCCTCAGTACCAAAATATTAGGTATTTACCTATAAAATTGTCGTTCGTCAGTATTGGCCATTTCAAACATGACATTCTTTTTACAAAGTCAGTCTTTGGTTTATTGATTAGCTTTGTATTTTCATTACGTTTGAACATTTTTCGTCATAATGGATACTTTAAAAATTGGTGTAATTATGGAAAATGAGTTCCGTCGTGGTATTAACGCGGCACAAACGGCACTTAACATCAACAACGTTTACGGAGAGAACTTTACAAACGGAGGCACAACCCGTTGTTGGTTTGCCCGGTTCCTGGAAATTTTGATTTAAAAAATGAACCTCGTGGTCGTCCTGACACTTTGGTCAACAATGAAGCTGATGATACTCAATCTACAGCCGATCTGATCCGATGGACCAATATTCTTTTGATGTTAACATCAAAACAATATTGGTCCATTTGCGACGAATTGGCCTCCTGTGTAAATTCCCACCTTTTGTTTTCGATTAATCTGATAATTCTTCCTTATGATAAAATTCGGTGCGGATCCTTTGGAGTTCTCTGTCCCACTACATTGGATCTCACTCCCCATTTTTCTTAATTTGTGTGCCACTGTGAATCAGGATCACAGGATACAGAGTAGTGGCGGGTTTTCATATTTATTTATTAATTAATAATATAACTTGCATAGACAATAATTAAAAGAAATCTAAACAAAACCAAATCATTAATCTAAAATAAGAACAGTGACGTTAAATATAATATATATAAATGAAATGTCAAATTCTTAGATAGAAATAAAAGACTTATAAAAGTCGACAGATAAGGTTTATCCGATTAACGGCTTGGTTCTTAATGGTTGCGTTTGGGCGTCGAGTTTAATGTACATAGTAGGTTGTTTCGTATACTTTTATTACACAATTTTTAACTTCTTTTTCTCCTTTGGTAATTTCTGACAGCTAAAGCTAGTATTAATATGGTTAAAATCCATTTAGTTATTGTTATGTCATAAATTCTATTAATAATAATAATAAACATTTATTTCAAGTATCATAAGACTCATATATTGTTAGTAATCACACTCTTAATATCTAGGGTTAGTAATAATTACATATGATTAAAACTAATTTACTGTCATATGAACCCTAGTGCAATGGTTAACATATGAACAGTCCAGACTACTAGCTATCACAGCTAGTAGAGTGTGGGAGCTAGCCTGCGCACGGGGGATGCACATCTCTTTCTCATTGTCACATAAGTTCTATTATTGTGGAGTAATATTAAAAACTGTTTGTGTTACGTTTCGTTGGATTTTTATTTAGATTCAAACTCAACTCGTTGCTCTGTGTACTTCTGGTATAGTAAGTGGGTCCCCTTGACGCATTACAGAAATGCCGGTCAGCGATAACGGTAACAAAAACCAATATTGATGCCGAGTCATTGCTTATTCTGATGTAATAAGAAAACAAATAACATCTGCAAGTAGCATGCACATTTAGGTATTAACATGAATTAAATGAAAAATATGTTACATCTATACAAGATTCAGAAGAGTTTTGCGAGTTATAAATCTAATGAATAAAACAAGTAAGTAAATAAAAAGTTAAATTAAAAAAACATTTGACCGCATTCAACGAGCAGCGACTCGAATCGTTGATCAACTTGATACACTGGCATTGCGAAGAGACATTGTTTCTCTATGCATTTTGTTTACCGAGTTAACCACGAGGAGCTATTCAGATTAATTCCAATCGTTGATTTCGTCGTCGTAACCAAATTTTTAATAATCTAATTAATTACATAGAAAATTTTCTTGACACTCCAGTTAACGCTGTTAAATTTACTATATTTACGAAATAAGAGCTTATATTTAACAAAAAAAATAAATATTAAAAACCACATACCCGTTAACGTGTGCTCATCTCACATTTAATGATGTTTCTGTAAGGAAATTTGAGGGTAGAAGTTTTACGACTGATCGTGTCGCGTTCAATTTGTTATGAAATATTTGACTAAAATATTATATACTTCCCACGCCTTACTGCGTGCTTCTAAAAACATTAAACTTAACTACGTAATCGGCATTTGTCTTTCGCAGTCGTACTAAATTCGTTTTTACACGCGATTCATTTGTTATTCAGTCTGTATTTCTGATGTAGTGTTATTGCTGATGTAGTATGGTGCATTATTTTTGATATTATATATTTTATTGTTAATATTTTAAAATGTTATAAATTAAAAATTGAAAAAAAAGTTATGCATTAAATATAATAATGTCTTATGATAAAGCATTCACGTTACTACTAATCTACACCGGTTCTTAAGAAAAAAATTTTACATGAGTGATAAATGCTGCCCATGAAATCTATATGAATCCTACACAAATGTTCAAGATGCACGTGCGTTACCCCCGTGAGGATTGAGATGTAATGCTTCTATACTTGTAGTTGAGGTTTCCGAGGACCCGGAAAACTCACCAAGTAAGAATGTCGAACCAGCATCTTTATAATAACCCGCCACTCTGATCCGCTTCTGAATTTCCTTTATGTACTAGGAAAACAACGGACGATTCCAATTTAGTAGGACAAAGAACTCTGACTTTCTTGGGAACTGCACGGAATTTAATCATATAAAAATAATAAGAGGAGAAGTGGAAAAAGTGGTTTGCCGACTTCTCTCCATTGCATGTTACAACTTTCTTACGAACGCAACTACGGCATCTAACTGATGACAGAAAATAGTATAATAAGTACAGTAAAATTACTAGGTACGTACGTACGAAATCTATATTTTATAATAAATTGCGACAGTCTAAGTTGCTACGCACAATATCAAATAGTAGGCACAAATCCAAGAGTGTACGTCTCCGTTGTGGGGTTAATATGCCATGTTCGATGCAACCATCCTCATAGGAGCCAGGACTTTTCCGAGGACGATAATTGTAATGGTTTATTTTGAATCCGTTCTAGACGTTTTTTGTAATTTATGTATTGTGGATATGGCTATTATCTTTTTTTTAATTAACTGTTGTGTTTATTTCAATCTAATTGCCTATTAATATAAATTCGTATACATATAATATTTCAATGCGAACTCTACGGTTTTAGCGCTGAGCTCATGTCAACATATTACTACCCATATTATACCCCACAGTACCCCCAAACAGTTGAAACATCACTGCACCCCTGAACTTGCATCACTCAATCTAGTAGGGGTTGTGGTACTTTGATTATGAATACGCGTACGAATCACCCCCCACTTCACAATAATTCTTCCCCATCGGTTATTGCCTCTACGAGCTCTATGGTTCATTGCGACTACAACTTACTGATCACTTGAGCCATGTATGTCGATATATTACATTTCTACTGGTTCTATCATGAACACTGACAGTCCACGATTTATTTATTCATTCGGCATATGTCAAATAACACATAAATAGCATAAATAATATTGTATTACGCTTAAATTACGAGCAATTAGGAGCAAGGAGTCCCCAAAAGTTATAAGTACTGGTAGAAAATAATAAATCATACAATATTGTCACACACTTTTGTCTTTGTACCTCACTTCTCTTTCGGCTCAATTCTGAAGATTCTCATCCACGTGGATGAAGACGTAGAAGATTATAGATATATATATTGCCCACAATAAACAAAATAAGGGCATAACAGTAATTAAATGATTTTTAACCTTATTATACTATTTACTCGTAGCTGTCATAAGTTACTTAAGGAGAAAAAGGAGTAATAGAAAATGTATGATAATAAAAAGAAAATATACGAAACAACCGACTAAGCACATTAAAGTCGACGTCAGAATACAACCATCAAGATAAATCGGATAAACCTTACCTGTCGACTATTTCAAACTTACGGTTTTGGGTAGGGTGGAACTTTCACTTTCTTTATTAGATAATTAACTTTAATTGCTTATTAAAAAGGTTTAAATTATAATAAAATGTAATACTGTAATATCGTGATATACGTGATGTTACGTCCAACAGCACCTCTCATGCTAGGCGGTTCTGAAGACGTTACGCTTATCGGGATACCCATTCCGGCACACAACGGAAAAAGGTTTGTTAATAGAATAAAATAACGGAGGTTTTGGAATCGGTTAAATATTTTAAAAAATATTCTGATTATCTCTTAAATTTTGACGACATACGCGTGGCATATGCCCTCAATTGAAACGTATAGATTGTGAAGTCATCTATAATGTATTTCGTATTTTATTTTCTAATGTTTTACGGTTATTATCTGATTTTAATAACCTATTGTATTAATTTCAATCTAATTGCCTAGGAGATCTATTTACATGAATTTTTAAACATAAAATCTTTCAATTTCATGTAGTTTGACGAATCTGCTACTTCATTTTCAGGAGAATAGTAATTATTGTCACGCTTCTGAAGTCTTCTGCGTCATAAATATAAGAGATGACTTATTAAGTTTATATTAAGTGTTATTTATGTTTTCGTCAGCTGTTAATATAAAAAGGAGGTAAATAAACAACATCGGGTTATGTAACTAAAATATTCTCGTTATTTAATTTACTACGGTAAGAACACATTTTTTACAGAATGTTAATGGTCTAAACAATATCTACAAAAATTGTACACTATGTGAAAACTTAGAAAGTAATGTTTAATTTACAATCAACAGAGAAAAATCGATATTCAAATTCAACAAGATTAAGTTAAGTTTTTTTCTTCATTAGGCTTACAAACTAAAATATTTACAAATATCCTTAACAACGTCATGTATAAGGCAGAAATATTTCGATTTATTGTGTCGACCTTCGTTTTGCTATCCATAGACATCCTATTCGAACTATTGTGATAGTAAATAAGAATAAAACAAGATAACAAACAATTGCTTTTTTTAACTGGTCAAATTAAATATGGGATTCTTTAATGATGATGATGATATTAATTTATCCCTAATGGGAAAGGCAAAGGACTTTAGTCCATACAGCCAGGTCTTGTTCGTATGATGGTTGGTCTGAAACTCTCTTTATGATTTTGGGGGATTCTTTAAATATGCCTAATTTTAATTTGCTCACTTAATTTGTGATTCTATTATAATATAACTCATTCTTTTTTCACTGTTGTAGTAATATCTGATTAAGTGACAAATAATTTTTTTCTTAAATTTAACAATTATTTCTTTACAAGATCGAATTTATCTGAAGCAGACAGATATTGACTCTTATTATCTATACAATAAGAGACAATATCTGTATTCTATAATACATTTGAAGTTATATTGCCTTTGTAAATTTAGTACAGGCGCTCTGCCTGTATGTCACAACAGTTTTAAAAATTATAAAAGTAATCAAGGCAGTTAGAAATGTATAAATTTGTTCGAAAAACGTTTTACGTATGATATCGGCTGGGATAATTTTTATATCCGGAGGACTTTATTGTCATGCGTTCCACTTAACCTAACGTCTATGTACACGAATTAAAAGAATCGAAAAATATGGAAAACGCGATGGAAGACAGCGTTCTCGTTGCGCCCTATTACAATAAAAAAAACAGGTATTTATCACATAGAATAATCTAATGATACCTTGAAATCACAATCCTTAAAATTAAATTGTTCCCCAATTACAAAATCTCGTCAATATGCGACGCTAAACAAAACACAAAAAAAAATAAAAATCAGGTAAATAGGTAACGATCGAATGTTAAATTAAAGTGTATCGACAATCTTTGCCGTCTACACAATGTTTTGAACAACACGCTGGTAACTCTAGTTTTCAAGTGAAAAAACCAATTCATAAATAATTGTTTTCTCATTCAACATCATTATTGCCACATAAAAGAATTTCACAGTATACATAGCGGACACGTATTGTACAAAATGAGTATTACGGAAAATGTAATGAATTTTTGACGCATAATTCTTTTTTTTTCAATATTTGGCCTCAAGCGTCAAATTGCTATTGCTTACGTAGATTTTAAAGATTTCGGAAACATCACTGAACCAACAGCTTTAACTATAATAAGTATTTATAACTGGCCATGACACTAATGTGTTCGACGGAAGGCTTCCAAGGTCTTTAAAAACTAAAAAAATAACGTTATATAGGTTCGTAGAAGAAAATTCACATGAAAATAGCGCTTGGTAAGCTTCGCATTAATACTAAAGTAGTAAATTAATAAAAAAATAGAAAGATATTTACGTTTAATACAATAGCGCGCAGTGGAATTATGAAGTAGTTACAGTAAGAGGTAAGTTAATATTTACAGTCGTGAGATTATTAAATTGGTACCTACATACTTTATATTTAACAAATCAAAATCATTTCAGGTCCCTATAATTTCTCTTAATTGTAAACACCAAAACATGCTTCACTTTTAATGCTTTACAAATCTTTGGTGCTCATCCACATTGCATTTATATCGGCACAAACAATCGAAAGTATAAGGCATATTAAAAAATTTAACATTACGAACACATTTTCTTTCTTCATTTTAGAAGTTACGTATATAAATGATAAAACCTAATATTGAGATTTAATGTGTCGTTGAAAAGCTGCGAAATATCGAGTCAGATAACGTATATTGGAACAAAGGATATATTTTTATTATTCAAATTTGTTCTAAAATTGTATCTTTAGCTAGTTGAATAAAAAATAATCTTTCAGTTTCTAATTATTCTTACACGCAGATACAACAGGTAAGTTGATAGACGGTAATGAAAAACACAATGATTTGTCTAATTCTAAGTTCCAATTCTGACTAGTAACATTAACATATCCACTTTGAAAAAAGCATGTCAGTCAATGTTAATAAAACAATTATGACATCACCGACGGTTTCATGACAACACTGATTTAAATTAGGAGGTAGTTCATGTAACATTGTTATTATGAAGGCATGTACAATCTTCGCAACTTTTCTTTGACATTCGCGTCTATTTTCTATGCTTAAGGAATTAATGTGTCGGTGGCTTTTAAATAATATTTACGCTAATGAAATACATCTTTCAAATAAATACTATCTCGGAAGGTATTGGTCCCGGATTATAATTTTTAAACAAATTATAACAATTTGGACCCATGCGGCAAACATGATTGTTTTAAATTATTCTTAAACGTAACACCCGCAGTCACTTTCTCCTGCGAATGTCTCACTATGAGTATCGCTCTGCGATTTCACAAATCTAACAACTAAACACTTAAAGTAATATCCTTTTTAAACACATATCACAATTGAGCTCTCGGAACGAGAGAAATATCATTGTCCAACAGCACGCGAATGTCCGCGTCATATAGGCGGGTGTCATTCGTGCAAGTTTTTGCTTAGAAGCAAACTATTGTGCGGACCCGAAAGATGTCTGATGAGCTCCGGAAGCGCTTCAAACGTAAGTTGACAGAAACAGCAATTGAAACGCCCTGGAGTGTTGGTTCGGCCATCGTTTTCGCTCGAGGATATTACGTTACGATGTACCGAACATAAGTGTTTTAGCAAATGGGCTTTCTGTTTAAACATCGCAACGCAGAGTCGACAAGCGAAAGGCTTCTCACCCGTATGTACTCGTAGATGCGTTTTGAGATTCCAAGACATTCCGAATTGTTTACCACAGTACTCGCAGCGATATTCTCTAACTGGTGCTTGTTTGCTTGATCCTTGTTCATGTTCAGTTGAAGGAGAATCATCACCACCCATTTGTGGTTGGCACAGCCAAGGGCCCCACGACCCCGCACTAGGAGGTCGATACTTCAAAGCATCTTCATGTGCCGCCGCTGGTGGAGTTGCACTCCTTTCTGGTAAATATGGAGGTGCAGATGCACTTAATGGATGAAAGGTACCGAGCCGGGCACTTGCTACACCTGCTGCTACACCGGGCCCCTGCGCGTATCTCAAATGTGCCATTTCTTCTAGGTAACTAGGAGGAAAAGATACAAATGGGGGATTCTGTGATGGTGAATTATGAAAACCGGGTCTTCTTTTTCGATGTGGCGTGACGACGTAATTTTCTGGCGATGTTTGCACAAGTGTCATAAGATCCTGATCAGGTGGCTTAAGTTGCGCATAATCTTCTAACTTTACTGTACGCAAGTCCAGCTCGGGAGGTTCAAGGTAATGTGATTTTCTTTTACTTCTTTCAATACCTTTACCTATTCGATCATTTAATAGTTGTCTCCTGTAAACTGATTCTGGGGGCGGGTCTTCTTGGCTTGACGAAGTTGACCTTCTCCTTCCAATGTTCTGAAAATAAATTTACATAATGTACTCGGCATTTATGGTTTATTTTTAGAAAAATAATCGTTTTCGACATTTTATTTAGTAAAGGTTTTATGGGCGGACTTGAAACTTTTGCAGTTTGTAAGAACTTCTGCAAAGTTGAACGATCACTTAACTTACGATGGAGATCTATATTCAATAGTAGATTAATAATAAGCTGAGACATTGGCCGGACAAGCTGGAATATAGTACGCTTTATCATCAAATTCGTATAAATAATATAATACAAAGACTAAATACCATACCTTTGCTGCGACTGTTTCAACATCTAGGTCTTGGGAATCGTCGTGTTCACTGCATGTGTTTTCGGAATTTCTTGCTAATGACAGATTGACGGGATCTGATGAACTCCTCCGTCGGGTAGGCAATCGGCTACACTCTTTACCTCTGTTTTCTCCGTCCGGTTCTTCATCCTCTCTTTCATCGTTACTACTTGTTGACATTGTTTCTTTTTTTATACTCAACGATTCTGAATCACCTCTTTCCTTGTCTTTACTGTAACCCGCACTAGGTGTGACTCTATCGCTTTCTGAATGTGAAGATCCTGAAGGCGCGTCATGTTTACTGCTCTCGTTACTGTTTATATCTGTTTTAAGGCTTTTGGCTTTTAATCTGTCGCACGATCTATTTCTTTCTTCTTGTTGTTGGCGTTCTTTTGTCGATTTCCAAACATCTGATTTTATTTCTAATAATTCGAAGAGCTCTTGCATATCATCAATTTCACCAGACTGTAAATTAAATAAAGCAAATAAGAATACTTTTTTATCTACTATTCAAAATTAAATCATAACCTACAATTAAAGTTCTACAATGGTTTTTCTAATGTAATAGACCTCTAATTAACATTGCTTAAAAGAACTGTAATACTAACCTCTATGTATGCTTGGCCGCTGTACAGGAAGACAAGTAAGTGCCTCATTAGAGAACTGCTAATGCCGGACATGTGAATCGTGACTGGATTTTCGACCGATGGTGTATCGTCAAGAATTTTCCTGAAACATAAAAATATTTTTTTTTTAAATTTTATTCGATAAACCAGTGAACGAAAATGTGAATTAACCTAAGGTTACCTAAATTTCAGGATTTTTAAAATATAATAATTTTATAAGCTTACCTTATTAACGGGCTAGCTGCGGCCATGACGATACGATGGGCGGCAAGCGGTACGGCGTCTTCGCAGACCAGCACCAGGTCGGAGTACCTGGCGCCGCGCCACGCTGCGCCCACCTCGTTCAGGATGCAGGCGTGGTGCTTGCCGTACGTGAGCGTCAGCAGGCCCTCGCCCATCATTCCAGCACTGTAATGAAATCATACAGATTAATACACAATAAGTGACGTTTTTATACATGCGGTGCTGTGGACACTAAAGGCGTTTTACAGATTCATCGAAATAAACTATTTAACAGGGTAGGAAACATAAAGCAGTGTTATATTGATGTGTTTATAACCTTCTATTTGAACTATGATAAAATAGAACCTTGGTTATCAAAATAAATATATTTTTTTAAACATCTTTAACATCAAAAGACACAATAGGTCTCAGCAGAAAGAATTTTACTATGATGGAGTCCCGTGGACGCTGCTAAGTTGGTTATATGTGTTGTTTTATGACATCCACAAATTACACGTTACATTTATACATTTTATTGTATCGCCACTGTACGCACCGACACCGTAAATTACAAAGTACTCCTTAAAGTATTAACGTCAATGAAGTAGATAATGATGTATCATAACTTCTTATATTTAACAATTTAATAGCAATTTTTCGTATCAACATGCTAGCAGCTTCTATGAAATCGCCAAATTAAGTTTGTGAAAACTTTAACAAGGGCACGTTTCTGATTTTCGTGATTGTTTAACATCCAATTGTGTGATGCATTCAACTATACCTTCGTGAGCTAATGCATTGTCTAACGCACGATACCGACGCTAATAAATCAGTGAAATCTCATCTGAAATCGAGGTACGTCAGAACATTTTCAGTTCATTAGTCTCGTTCGGAGGCAGACTGAAAAACGTCGGTGTAAAAGAAGTCAAGGTTTCAGCCACTGAACTGTTTCGACGTTTCAATATCATCGCTGGTGGTAAATTTATTGAAATAAATTCATCGGAAACAATTGAAGGTGCGATCCTTTGAGATAACAATGGCCAGTAAACACAAGCCACTATTCGGTTTGGTATTTCTCAATCAAATTAAAAGGTTAGAAGGTGAGACGAATTTAAATGAATCCTTGTGCTCTTGGAATGCCAAAAGCAGTAAGAAGTCCAGGTCGCAGGTGTTAGAAAGCCTGATGCAACGTGACCCTGGCTACGCGGCGTATCGCAATTTGCAACACTAATAACGCGTTGCGATAAAGTCGCAAGATCGTTTAAAAGACGATCAGCAGGCGCTTCTCGTATTGTGTCGGTGTTTAGTAACAGTGAGGTCAGTGAGAGCGGAATAGAGCATATTGTTGTCGGCAACCGGCAAATGGCATTGTTGCACTATTTTACACAAAAGTCATATTTAATTGCGAAAAGCCGAAGAATGCAACGAGATAAATCTAGCGGATTCGGCACATAGTGCTTGCTACCGCTCGATGATCTCAATCGCGACCTCTGTCGGGATTTCGCAACGCTCACCGGTTCTCAATGATCCTTGCATTTTAAAAACGTATTTAAATGTGATACTCCACAGCTTGATACTGTGAATATTTTGGTTTACATGATGACTTTTTAATTGATTGTCATTTAACAGTGATAGAGCAACACTGCAGTTTGTTACTAACTGCGGAATGAATGGGTCGGCTCGACCGGGGCAGGACCACGCCCTCATAGAAAACCGGCGTAAAATAGCAATGTTTCGTTTGGTGAGTGCAGGGATCCGGAGACTTTAATAATGTTTAAATGGTCGTTACCAGGCGTTCCATCTCAGTCCTCAAGGGTGACAACGCACCTTCATTATGATTCGTAATCCCATCACGTGAACTGTGTGCTCGTTTGTTACTCTCTATGTAATAAAAAAAAATACCTTGAAGAACCCTTAATCGGGCTTGACCAAAAGAATATCATCATCGTTATATTCTTTTACATATATATATATATTAATAGTGCAGTACGTTTTCACCTGTCAGGAAAGATGATGCCTCAATACGAAAAACAGCTTTATGCTATTATTTCGTATTCTGTGAGGGCGTGATCCTTTCCCATATTGATGGGGAATGATCACACCGATTGCACATAATCATAGCGCAACCAGAATCAAATTGTAGCTTAGCTGTACCTCTGTTATGGAGAGTGCAAATAAAAGTATTTTTCTTTTTGTCTCTCTTTATTTGAAACATGCTTTTTAGTTAATATTATTTTTTGAGCGCAACTCGTTCAGTTGTATGGTTAAGAGCGTTAACTAAATATTTATAGATGCGTGCATTTATTTGAGTCGATTCTAGGCAGCATGTGCCGGATCTGGCCGATTAAGTTCTAATAAACTCTAATTGAAGGCCAAGTTTCACGTATGTATCGGATATTGGCCGACAAATGATTGTTTCGTGTTGTAATTTAGGAATGTGTGTTTTTTTTTTTTTATTATTGTATACTAGGATTATATATTATTATTAATAAGACAGTCAAAAGTATACCTCTTACTTTTGAATAATATATAATTTATCCTGTAATTATTAAAATTTATAATTATAATAAACAGATATAATAATCACTGACAAATATCATTTTCCCACAATGTTACTTTTCTGTTCATTGTTTTTGGTTTAAATATATGAGATGGCTATCTCTATCAAAAATCACTTTTTGGGTTATACATTTATATGTATTTATTACTAAAGATAATTATTTCATTATATTAATGCAGCAACGCTTTTATAACTTGTGTAGCACAAGTCGTTAATTACAGGAAAGGTGCGTTTACAAAATTAAAAATACCATTCGCACGTTAATCACAGATTTGATAATCCCACTACAAATGCCTATGTATCAGATAAGTTTCCTGTGAAACTAAATTTATCCGTCTTTATTCACTGGTACTTAAACATTAACGTTCGTTTTTAATTAAACTGCATCGCTTTTTTTTTCAATGTCTCACAAGATGTGAAAATGTTCTGTACTTATACTGTGATGGCTTGTAGAATGAAGTAAATATTAAAAGTAGGGGTATTTTATTAAAAAAACAACAACATACGTTTTGCATATTATATACATAGTAAATTTATTTCGTATATACTTCTTACAGTCTAACTTTGACTAATAATTATCTTGTGCCGGGGTGATAAAATTATTACATAAGCACAGATTTATTATAGTTTTGTACACTTTGTTAGGTTATTATTAGTAATTTTTGTTTTCTCTTAAGACTTTAAAACGAGATTTTCAACAAATCAGATCATGGTAACACGCAAATCCGCGGTAAATCGCATAGTGTTCGCATATGATTGTAGTTTCAGGGCGTTCGCGAGAGCAGCGGAGCGCAACAGTCTCTCCCGCCATTGTTCTTGTGAAACCACACGTAACTGCAGTTTTGCATCATGCCGTCCTCCAGGGTTGCCAGTCAAATTCAAAAGAAAAGATAAATCATAGAAACAGCCTACATAAAAAGGATCCCACAGCTGGACTTGGGCTTCCTTTCTAGAGAGGGTATTGGAGCATAGTCCACCACGGAGCTGCACTGCGGATTGGCGGATTTCACGCGTCTTCGATGCTGATTTGATGTTTTTCTTCACCATCAAGCTCGTGTTAATTAGCATTTATATTGAGACGGGTTACCAAACTGTTAATCAGAATAGAAGACGCCTCGCACCATAATCGCCGTTTCTCGGTTAATTACTATTTAAAAATCTAGTGAAGTCATAGAATTTTCGTAGTGTCTCTTTTAATTAATGCAGCAAGACGACGCGAAGGGGTGATCTATTCTATTAATAAATAAATAATAAGTTCTATTAATAAAATTAATTTGGTTTTGAAACGATATAATTATTTAATTTTTTGTAAACAAAAACAACGCCATCTATACAAACAGTAAAGCATATGTTGAATGTCGATAATTAGTATGAGTGTTATTGGATAAATAATTTACTTGCTTGTTCTGCTAGATGGCGTTAAAATGTTTAAAGCTTCTCCTTCATAGGTGGCGCTGGCAATATAAAAAAAAATTATGGCTTCAATTTTTTTTTGTTGTTTTCAATATTGTTCGTTAAACTTTTCTTACTAATTCGTTGTGTGAAAGGAACTGTCGACCTTCGCTCGGGTTAAGTATATATTCGCTTTCACTGAGACTCTTTAGTAAACAAAATTCTGGAGACATTTAAATACAATCTCTTTCTTTGCCTTTTACTCATTTGGCTGCGAAGGTGATTCGGTTAAGCAATCGGTCTTATGATATTTATTGATTTTAATAACCGAAAATAAAAAACAAAAACCGGCAGCAATGAAACGAATACTTGTTAACATATAATGAGAATTGATTTATATTGACAAATTTCTACAAATTTGTCGTTTATTTGGTACATTCTTTTGTAATTTAAGTTTTAAAAAGTTATTAATTAGGTTCAGATAATTAAAACTCGTGCATGAGGGTGGAATGCTGGTATGTGAATTTTAATTATAATAATTTTTAAGACTTGCGGGACACTGAGAAATTTAATTAATTAAACACATACAAACACATGCCTTTATTTGTAAAGTAGTATTATTATGGAGATTTTTTAAAAAATATAATATCAAAAGTCTAGCTAAGTATTACATTGTTTACTTAGCTCTTATTAAACTTAACCAAATCATATTAAAACGAGCAGGAAGCGTTGCAACTAGATCTTTATGTAAACAAGAAGCAATAAAAATATCTCAATCAGTAACGAGAATCAAGTGTACACTCAAGGTTGGGTCATAAAAGAAATACGCCCGCCATGTTACATAATTCTACCCACACTAATTAACTACGTACCAGCCTAGAATGGTCACACTGAGTTATTACCGTATGCCAGATCCATACGGGAGTCTAGATTGTTACCATTAATGGTTTTTTATGACAGCTTGTCATTGTAAAAGGAGGAAAATAGTTCGTGGCGCTATGTACTAATTAACTAAAAAGCTTAATTTTATTATTGTAAACATAACTACTTATAGCTTTATTATTCCACTGTAGGATGACATTTAAGTTAACAGTCCTATTCAAATATATTTGAATTTATCACTAGTACTTATTTGCATATAATTTGAATGTGAGATTCCAAAAATTTTCATATGAATGTAAATAGTAGAACAGAAACAACAAACAACATTAACAGAGAAAACGAGAATTACCGAAATATTCCGGGAGCAGTTTCATGCAACATCAAAGATTCGAATGCAGTAATATGCTGCTATAACCAACAAAAACAAAGAGAGGTTTTCAACCCCTCTTTGCTTTTGTTGGGTTATATATTAAACATTTTATCAAAAAAGAATGCATGTACATTCTTTTTTGATAAAATGTTTATTTAATGAAATTAGAATGAACTCACTAACATTATAAATGCTTTCTATGTGTTTTAGTATTGATAGTAATTCTAAAAAATATTCACATAAAGTTAGGAAATGTTACTATTAATTTAATTTTGTAAAGGTTATTAATTACAAATTATAAAAAAAGTTATATGTTTTGTGTTAAATTAAGTCATTACGCCTTTTTAATAATTTACTAACGACAACATGCTTGTGGGCAGCGTTATTTATACGCAAAAACAAATTATTTTAACGTTTATGTGAAAACTATTTAACTTAAATAAATATTTAAGTAAGTATTCATGTGTCGGTAGTAAATATTATAGCGTGATTAAAAGACACAATAAATAAGTTTTCCAATAGGGTGGTTTACTGACTAGATATGCTTGCTAATCCGCCAAACAATCGTACATTGACTTATTAATATCATGGATGACTATCATCCGTGTGGTTAATGAGAGATTCTATCTTATACTTTAGAGTTAGTAGACGAAAGAGGATGAATGTTGCATGGACCACAGGTATATCTCACCATTAGGTGCATCGAGTTGTTCGTTATTTATGAGTTGGCCCATTAGCTATTTATGAATTTATTATCTATAAATGTCGCAATCACACAAAAACATTATTTAAGTAAAGTTTATAAAAATAAAACGAAAAACAATGGCAAACAATTTTACTGTACATTTTTTAATTATGTGTATTTTTTGTTTCTCGATTTTGTGACACGTACCGACTGTGGTGACTATAAAGTGACCACTACCGGAAGCTCAGGTAATGGCGGACTGTTAGACGTTAAATTAAATCGCGTTTGCGAAACGTTTCACGATGCCGGTGTTGCAAGCTATGAAATTGTAAGACACCGCCACTGTTGGACTACTGGAGCGTAGGATTGGGAAAAAAGTTCCAACTTTCCCCGTCTCTTGCAAAATAATTGAAAGTTACGAAAAGTTGAATACGAGCGGCGGCGATTTATTGTAATCTTTGACAATCGATATTTATAGGTTAGAGAAATTTAATGTATTGCAAGAGCATATAGACTACACCGCGGTAGACCTACTTTGTTATTAGATTTTAACATTAGTAAATCAAGGATATTTTTTTGTTATACAGATGACAAGCTAATACACAGTTCACCTGATAGCACGTGATCACTGCGTCACATAAACATCTCAATGTATTCTCAAAAAAGATTCCAGATGGAATAAGCAGTTATAGGTTCCCGTATCTGTTCACGCAATATACGAAACACAAGCATTTTGCTATTATTTCACGTTTATATATTGTAAGAGCTTTGTCCTTTCCCGTTCAAGCCGACACGAATAGGTAGTTCATAGCAACTATAAACTAGCTACAACATGTATCTCTTCCACACAATATTAGCGTTCAATGTGAGTATAACCTTTTATTTTTGCATAATTAGTAAACGAGATATAATTAGCCAGTAAGTTTGTACTCTAGCGCTTAGAACAGATAACACATTTGCGTATTAATTTGGTTGTTGTCCACACCGTGACCGGTGACGGCGACCCCAACTAGTTCCGAGCATGAGCCCCGATATGGCTTGCGAAGCCGAACTTACTCTTGAATACCCGCTCGCAAGTGCTACAATATAGCTGACCGGTGACATTGTAGGTGTAGTTGTAGGAGGGCTTGGGGCGAGATTTCCGTTCGTGGCGTTTTGCCTGTTTTCTCGTCTTGCAAGAGCATATAGACTACACCGCGGTAGACCTACTTTGTTATTAGATTTTAACATTAGTAAATCAAGGATATTTTTTTGTTATACAGATGACAAGCTAATACACAGTTCACCTGATAGCACGTGATCACTGCGTCACATAAACATCTCAATGTATTCTCAAAAAAGATTCCAGATGGAATAAGCAGTTATAGGTTCCCGTATCTGTTCACGCAATATACGAAACACTAGCATTTTGCTATTATTTCACGTTTATATATTGTAAGAGCTTTGTCCTTTCCCGTTCAAGCCGACACGAATAGGTAGTTCATAGCAACTATAAACTAGCTACAACATGTATCTCTTCCACACAATATTAGCGTTCAATGTGAGTATAACCTTTTATTTTTGCATAATTAGTAAACGAGATATAATTAGCCAGTAAGTTTGTACTCTAGCGCTTAGAACAGATAACACATTTGCGTATTAATTTGGTTGTTGTCCACACCGTGACCGGTGACGGCGACCCCAACTAGTTCCGAGCATGAGCCCCGATATGGCTTGCGAAGCCGAACTTACTCTTGAATACCCGCTCGCAAGTGCTACAATATAGCTGACCGGTGACATTGTAGGTGTAGTTGTAGGAGGGCTTGGGGCGAGATTTCCGTTCGTGGCGTTTTGCCTGTTTTCTCGTCTTGCAAAGAGTATATAGGTAAGTTGAGATTTATTTATATATATATATATATATATATATATAAATATCTCAACTTACCTATGACATGTTTCATGTCATTGTTTCTTGATCTTATAGTGTAAGGAAAAAATATAAATATACATTTACATTGTAGTTGACAAAAATATATATTCAATTTTTTGTTATTGCCGACATAAAATGGAACTTTCTCCCTGAGTTTAAACATCGTACATCTCTACAGAATTCAAATTATCACCCTCTACCATCTCGATCCATCTTTAGGCCAAATTTTCGGCCACGAACTACTACTCCGTGGAATCAGTTGTCGTCAGCGGCATTTCGGAACCGATACGACTTTAAGGATCTTCAAGAAAAGTACCCTACACATTTCTTAAAGGTCAGCGGCGTATCTGTGACCATCTGTTCATGGGCAGCGGTGATCACATACCATCAAGTGAACTGCTTGTACGTTTACCTATTCCCTAAGATCCTGTGTACATTTACAGTACAGTATACTTTCTATTAGCTCGAATATCGTAGGTGTAGAGGTGTCGTGGCTCAAATTTTGACAAAATTATTATTTACTGTCGACATATGGCAGACAAGGCTTTAATGATAATGACACATTCATAGCTATCTATTTACGCACGAACACTTTCTTTATTAGTCGACATTTCCATGTGAAGACACTCGTTATATTACGTCATGTAAAGTTAAATATGTACACACAAAACTTTGAATTAAATTGTAAACTCGTTGTTTTGTTTACTTACTTTGGAATATTATCGATTTTACACTGGATATTAAAATGTGGTTTTTAAAAGGAGGCTAAAATTTTGAACGCATAATTATTTCGCTTCCGTAACTAAATGAAATTTAGATTTTCATGTCAATGATACATTACGTATCATTGACATGAAAATCTACGCGAACATTTCTCTAATTTTATACTATCTAGGCACTATATTTCTTGATTATGTTCTCTTTTGATGGCGCAAATGTCGTCGAGGTCGGAATCGTAAAGGAAAAATCTTTATATTTATACGATATGTATCCTATCCGTTTATTTATCATAATATATTTCTTTATATTTGTTATGGGTACAATTTGTACAGGTTGGTTGCGTGGTTATTATTGACCCATAAGCTGCTTTCGTATTCGGTTGTAGGATTCAGATCCGAAAACTTTGACAAATATGAGTTGTTAAATATTAAATAATTTTTATTATGGTACATTTTTAAGTAACTGCTTTTAATATCGAAACATTCAATGACTTTAAATATCTGCATTTCTGTAGTTTATTTTAGTGTAAATACAATTAATTTAGACGATTACTATAAGTTCTTATATTACGCCGTAGATACGTAAATACCAATAAAAGTTCAACATGACCTACATTTTTGAGTCGTAACACTTAGTAAACATGTCGTTTAAAAGTCGATATAAAATATTTTATTAACAACATAATCAAGTAGTCGAATTGGCGTGAATATATATACAAGTGTTCGTAGACCACGGCGCGGCCGCGGTAACATTAACTCACATAGCTAAGAATGCAGAAAACAATCAAAACGTCGATCACTTAGCACAATTTCAGCACGCTACGATGCGTACAATAGTCTACTATGCCACAATCCCACAGCCCTACGAAAAGCGTTAACAGACCCACCGACAGTTTCATGCTCTAGTTGCAACACTTAAATGATCGATTCTATTAAATTGTCCATTTTCATCCCAACGCTCAGTCCACGCTCGTTGATATTCGCGACAATGTAGACAGCGCACTTCACGCTTGTCTACCTACTAACGCAACCGTACCCGTACAACCGACGCCATAAAAGGTCGAATAGATTAATAATAAGGAAGAGTTTTGAGACATGAGATCTGTAATAACAATTCTGATATGTATGCTGCTTCAATGACGAATGTAAAAAGGTACTTAGCAACGGGCCAGACCCCTTTACAAGATTCTAACAGACGCGCAATATGACAGTAAACGATAGAGTGATATAAGTCGATAGTCGTCAAACAGGAAATCGCGGGGCGCGCGTGGCGAACGATATGCGGCGCACGCTTTGTGCCGGTGGCCTTCGGACGAAATGTTTGCGGCAGTGCCGACTGCGTATAGCACCACATACAAGCATTATGTAAGGCCCCAAGTCCACAACAAACGCCTGCTCATTCATAAGAGCAGCCAATACTGTCTCGACGCATCACCGACGTCTCATCACTAAATTAGTTTTTACACTCTTTCAAATGCCGTCAGACCGTCTTGTTTACTACTGCGCGTACGAATGGGAAATGATAAGCACATGGCAGATAATTTCTTTACGAAGCAAAACAAGGAACTATCTAAATTTGGTATTATAATCAATGGTTGACATTGGAGTCGAGTGAGATCATTGTCATTATGATAATTATTTTTTACACGCTGTCGTTAGTTTCTCTACTTGACGGTATTATTAAATTTATGCGTTTATCTATTTCTCAATTATCATAATTATAATAAATTCGATGTTCGATTGACTACGAATTGTACGGTGCGTTTGACATTGTAAATATGACACGTAAATAATTCCATAAACTAATTTACGATAACTTATTTTTTTTTGGTCAAGCTTTGTACATAGGAAATATAAATATTTATAGGTAGTGGCGAATAAATATTTTCATATTCAAACGGGAGTTTTTAGCAGTTTCGTGTTATAAGGTTAAAGTTATGTTATCCAAGATTTGACCAGTATATTTTATGCAAATCTATTTGGTTTGCATAAAATATCACATTGTATCTATAAAAGACAAAGTTGACTTTCCTCAATGTTGATATTCTTTGGTCACATGACTATCCTGTGACGAAGACCACATATTTCTGGCAACTGACAAATGGATTTATTTATACATTACTTCATACCCTAGCGTGAGAGTCTTGGGCCGAAAGCGCGAATGAATATTACCTTCGATGATGCTAAAATAGCTCCCACAGTTACACTCTCACCTTGCATTTGATTGACGATTGATCCCTTGTGCCAGATACTTGCTAACGGACATCGCAAATAAATCTGGGACGTTCTTTTAGGTCTATAACATATAAAATAAATAGCGAAGGTGTAAGTATGCGGGTTATAAAATTACACTGAATTCACTACATAAAGTTGCACTACTGATAAAGATATTGAAAATATGTACATACGTACATATTTGAGCAGAGTCTAGTGTTGACCATTAGGTTATTTGCTGACATAAGGTAGAAATAAATAGTGTTATAATATTTATGTACTTTAAAAATGTAGATAGTATGGTAATACTGTTCGTAATTTTAAAAGTCCATTTAATATGAAATACAAGTCCGATCTAAAAAAAAAATTGGGATTTCCAATTACATGCACAATCATCTATAAAGTTTCCGTCGTAACTGAGTCCCAATTACTCACCATTTAAAAACACGTAGTGTTATGCTGCTATTTAACCGTGATATTCTTCGTGGCCTTTCAACGGCCCAGCCCTTTAATGTTGCTGAATCTAGCTAGCGTCTCAGTTGAAAATTATCTATAAATATTATATTTTTTTAGAGAACATAAAAAGTATATTATAAAAATTTAAATGCTGTGTGATCATCGGATTAACAATGAAGATAGGTCTGAATGAAAAACACCTTCACATACCCGATGTTAAATCTAAATACAATGCAGATATATAAGCAATTATTGTATTCCATTTGTGTCGCGTACAAGCCGTGATATAAAGCGTCAATAGCTTTAGGTGTGGGATACGATTTGTGAAACCTAAGGTAAGGTAAGGTTTAAGTCTGCCGTTCGATGATTGTCATGAACCAACTCCTAGCACAAGCAAAATTAGTTCACTTGGAGTGGTTATGTTGTATGGCGTATTGTAAACTGGCTTATGTTTTATGGCTGGTAGCATTCTTTTTTTAAAGACTAAAGTTTTTTTTGAAAGTATATGCACTGTACACAGTTTGAAATATAAAGAAAGTAGAGAGGGAAGTAGAGAAGCCTTTCTGAGTGTAGTCATTGAATTAAGTTACTCATATTTCGGTATAGACGATAACAGTAATCTCACTAAGCAATCCCTATCGATTAACAAACAATTACACAAAGATTTTAAATAGTTCAGACAAGTTTATCGTATACTCTCAGGATTTGACTTTTTTTCTTATAAGTCATAAATTTAGTTTTCAATTAACATTTTCGTTTGCAGTAGCGTGTGATATCAGTTTTGTATCTAATTGGGGTCACTTAAAAATGTTGCCCCCAAATCGTATTGCACATCCGGATATGAAATTCACCCGACCACCCCTAGTGTAGTTCTTGGTTTTCGCACCGTTTTTCGTACGGTTACAAATTAACTTCGTGTCCGACATTTCGCGAGCACGAAGCCGTTAGAAGACTATTTATAAAGAACGTGTCTAAGATAAGGTCGGATTTGATTGTCTGTTGGCAGTAATTTAAATATCTGTTGTGTTATTACAACGAATTAAGACGAATTAAGTCATCTATATACAAGCGATTCTCACGCCTGTATACGATGACTTAATTTACTCGTCAAGGTCAACAGATTTCACATCTGTTGACCTTGACGCGAGTTACTCTGTACGGCTTGAATTTAGCTTAAAAGCCACATAGCTATAGTTGCTAAGAAATAGCATTAGAGTGTAAATATGATTCAGAAATATGAACATAAATATTATTTGATCAAATCAGTTAGCGGCGTCTTCCGTTTACTTTACGGTTCTCTACGAATGGTCCGAGGTGAACCAGACTTGAACCAAGGTCTGTTTTGAAATAGGATGGCACTTGACCTTCAGGATGAAAGTCAACAATGTTGCGCAACCTATCAGCGTGATTGCCGCAGCACTCTATGCTAATAACGACTGCGAGACACATATTGGATACCTGATCATGACCCACATTACACGTTCAAGGATTTCACATATTTGGAAGGCGGTGATTTCAAAACTGCTAGAATTTTAAGGTGTGTGTTTGTTAGCGAGGCAACGCCAAGGCGAAGCGCCGTACAATTGTTACATTCTGGGACGTAATGCTCAGTAATAAAAAGTACGAAGCGATGCAATTTCTTATATCTTCCCATAACTCATTACCGCAGAAAATTCTTTACATATCAAGTTAAAACGTCAATTGACTCATTGGCTTGTTCGATTATCCGCATTCCGTTCGTCCGTCGAGAATTGCCCTTTCTCCTTAAAAGTTTATCTTAACCTAACAATGCGTTATACGAAGATAATATTAAACTATATCGATCATTTGAATGTTACATAGCAAGCTTTAATCTATTAGATTAGATTTTTCACCACTCCTTTCTACTAGCGTATGTATGTAACTCACACATTGTGACTGCACGTGTGTTGTCGCCGTGTGCGGGTGGTTGCGTGGTGTGAGTGCACACATGCGTACCTGCCGCGCTCGCGCTTGTGGGAGTGGAGCGTGCGTAGATCCGCGGGCTGCAATGGTGGGGGCTAGGGCCGGCGAGCGGGACGCAGTTTTGTAAGAGCGTTTTATTTCAAGGTCACTCGAGCAGTTTTTAGAAAGTTACCTCACACACGCTCAAGTATTAGGTAAAAATTAATAAGATTTACATTTCTTTAATCTGCTCATACTCGTTAAAAATCATTCGTCGAAATCGATTTGAAAAGTTATAAGGGTGTTTATGGCTGAAGAGATTTTTTTTGTTACGATTTATTAATTGAATTCTAACACGTAATATAAAAAAGAACACTAAATGAAATTAATATGGAAATTATTCCACTTCTATTAATTGGATTATGTTCCAATGATAACGGGTATAGCTCAATGTATCAATTTAAAATATTTATGTCAAGCTGATAACTTTTTGTGGTGCGTTTATCTACATTATAGAACAGAAGTGAAGCGTTAATACTTGAACCCATCTAAAGCAATTGGAGAAAAGAGCAATTAATTAAACATTAAAAAAATATTAATTTTAATAGACAAAACCATTCAGCCTTTGAAGGCGTAAAAAATATTTGAAATGCCAGTAATAAAAAATATTTACATCATAACTTTTCACGAAGCTCATTGTAGGTCATATGACATCGTGTCACGGACCAATAAAAGGACTCGCGAGGCGATCATCTTTACATTTCACATTTCATCAACATTCGTTTCCATATGCGTCGCGGTGATCTTCTCTCCGGCGTCGAAATGATGAAATTTAGCCGGCTGCCATTTCGTTGCTTGCGTAACGTTCACGCTAAATTTTGCTGACAGAGAAAGTATACGAAAGGCTTTACGTAACAATACCACGTAACTGTTGTAGCGACTCGGTTTTGATTTCCTTGCTTTTACGTCCATCGTTGTTACGTGATATTTTTTTCGGGCTAATTTTGACTCGTTAAGATAACTCATGCTAGGTTTCGCAGTTTTGCAATTCGTTCAATTAGAGAGGTTCTTATGCTCTTTCCAGCTTGTTATTTCATTCTAACGTTTATCAAGAAGTTTTTAAATAAGTTAAAACATTATTACGGGATTTAAAATACATATTTTTTATTTCGGTTTCAAAACGTATATACTTACACTAACTTAAACTTTTTTGTAGTACATCAGTGGCGGTGGTAACTTTTGACGAGTCCAATATTTAAAATAAAACTTATGCCCTTACAAATAGTTTGTAACATTGATTCAAAGAAAAATATTTTAATGGAAACTTTCGTGATAAATAACGACGGAATAACAATATGTAAATAGGTAAACACAGTAAGGAAAAACATTTTTACGCCACTACGTGACTTGTGAGATATAATTGTAGTGAAGCACAATTTTCCTATAATACGGTTGAGTTGAACATATGATATGTAGGGTAAATATTAAAATTGTGACCACCATTAATAAAACCGTTGCTAGTTTTAAACTCGCTGGCTGTGAGAAATCATGTTCAAACGAAGTACTCACCTATGTGAAACGAGTTCTTATGACGCAAAAATCGCTATCTAAGTAAAGATTAAGTAAAGCGAGATTCCTCCGGTGGGTTGCAACCGGTCACAATACAATCTCTGTCCTAATTTCTGCGTTATCAGTGAAGTCAAATATTCAAATCAAACTTGCGTACGGGTGCGGGAGATAAGCGTAGTTGATTTACATCTTGTTGACTCGTAGTTTCTTTCGGTGTTGCTTCCGTGAGAAAAGTTATGTATTTTTGGACACTTTCATAGCTTTCCTGCTCATGATTGGGTCGTGGCAAAAAGAAATAGGACATAAAAATACAATACTATTTAACAAAGGCCCGAGGCATTACAACTCGGGAAGTTATAGCAACTTGGATAAATAATTACTTATGCAGTAAAAAAAACAAAACTTTATATCCTCTTAGAAGACGAGAAAAAAAGTTATTGAGGAAGAGCGTAATGAGAGCGATTGTTCTTATTTCCCTTAATTAAATGTTTGTGTAAAGATTGCTCAAATGAGAAGAGATGTGCCGTAATTGCGCGAGAGTTATCTTCTTTCACAACGGCAGCAAACATGCGCCGAGGCTGATCGCAAGCGGGTGTTGCACGTTTTCACGCTCATTAACGAGACGAAGTTTTGTGCACGAATTTAGAAAAGTTTTTGAGTAATTATCACGAACAAGGATACAGCAAATGAATGAATCAAAACGTATATAAACACTTCACTAGTATTTTATAATAATCCATAAATACGCAATAAGGTGTATTAATTTATCAGGTTTATTTTTTTACTAATTCACACGTACGATGGTCTTTACGTATATGAAAATATGTTTTAAATTAGCAAAACAAAAACTATTAGTTGACTTTAAATATATTTTAGAATAAAACTACATTTTATTTTTTTGGAATTCAATATATTATACCTATAAATTAAAAACGAATAAGAAGTTCACCTTCATTTCTCCCAGTTATATTGTAAATAGGGTTGACTATACATGAGGTTTTATACTGTTTTAAAAAAGCGCGCCATTTAGCGAGATCACCGACATGTCAAACATAACGTCATTTACAAGGCACGTTTATTTTGAGATATGGCTGTTTTTTTGATTTTTATAAATACATTTTTTATGCGTGTGACGTTAGCTTCATCGACAGGAATGTTCCTGTGTAAGGTTGTAACAGTATGAGTATCAATCGCTCTAAATACAAAAATAAAGAACAAATAAACATAATGCATCCACATCAAATTAATTTAGTATATACCTAGTTGCAACGTATAATAATTATCTATGGTATTTATTCCATAAATCATCATGCATTTGTGTTTTGTATCCTCCATATACAGACATATTCGACATTTCTTCGAGATTACGCTTGTAGAATAATTTTAATATGAAAACAATCTATTGATATATTCTTTCTATGGTTCTCGAGGAACCCACAAAAAGGAAAAAAAACTGATGCCATTATAAAGTATCTAACAGTAGCATTGTATAACATTATATATTTTCTTATTTTATTTTATATATTATATTTTATCTTTCTACCAACTTTAATCAGTTTTTCTGTAAATCTGGACTCATCTCTCTATCACTAAATTATATATGTAAGGAGGTATATGTATATATATTTGGCATGTTAATTTGCTATTGAGCCTGGAATATGACGAAAACGGCGTGAATTCAAACAATTTATGTAAATTTGGCATACCCCCGGTCCATTTCGAAATGACCTGTAATAGTTAATGAGAGGCCAGCTATCAATATAAAAAAATCAAAGTAAATTATATAAATGCGAGTAATATAGAGGTGACTGGCTAACCTATGAATCTATTGCTCTAGACGAGGCCTGCCAATACAAATGGTTTCACGGGCCACTTTGATGCCGCGTAACGTAACAGGTGACACTTTAAATACAAAATGAATAAATAATTATTGTTATACTATAATTCAATATAATTCATGCTCAAATCATTAATCATTAATTTTTATTATTAGAAATAAAATTACGGTTATTCTACAATTATTGATGGTTGAAAAATCATTATTTCCTTGTGCACAGAATATAGTAGGATAAATTCTAAAATTGCAGTTAGAATGAATTGTGCTTTTCGTTTACATTCCTGTCGTACAGCTCTCTCGTTAGGTACTCAAAACAACAGCGCATCAGTTCCTCACGGACAACCCACTGCCCGCCTCTCGACATCATCATACTACTTTTACTAGGAACACAAATGTATGGATTTGTTCCTTATTGCACAACTACATTCAAATAACAAATGAGCATTACCAATAGTTGCATTAGACGAGACCGTTTTCATCACCATCATCATTCCGCTCTCCTTCATTACTAAGAACACAAATGTGTGGAGTTCCTTAATGCATAATTACATCCAAACAATAAATAAGCATTACCAATATTTGCCTTAGACGAGACCTTTTTCATCATCATTATCATTCCACTCTCCTTCATTATTAAGAACATAAATGTGAGTTCCTTGATGCATAAATTACATTAAAATAAATGAGTATTACCAATAGTTTCTTTAAATGAGACAGTTTTTTTTTTCAAAACATTTAAGAGTTCGCGTATATCAAATATAGCAGTTGATCTCGTAGTTTCACTTGTCCATAATAACACTAACACACACAAACTTTCATTTCTGTAATATATTTTGTATACATACAATGTGATACGAAAGTTTTAATTGTAATATTAATACTTTATTTTGCACAAGAAAAACATAACAACATTGTACAAAATGGTGGACATTCTCTACCAGCCCAACTTTGGGTTGAGCAAAGAATGTATTACGAGTGCAAGAAAAGATACTTAATATAATTTTAAAACAATTATTTTTTTACATTTTACGTATTAAATATGAAAAACAATGTCCTTCTGGTCGAGTTCGGTTCCGGGTTCCGTTAAACCAGATGACATCAACTGCGGAGAATATATTGAAGTGCCGTTAGCATTTGCAAAACACAATTCTTTGTCACACTATATTTATATGCTCATATAAATATAGTTAATTATATGAGCATACCATCAGAAGAACTGTGCTTGTTTTTCATCTCCACTTGTTATAACAACGAATTAGCAAAAAATAACAAATAAAAGTAGACTTATAACAACATATTTGTGGCAACTAGAAAGACAGTTAATATAATAAAGAGAGAAGACACCAAATTAAATCATGAAAAATCCAAACGCGTTCAAAATAAACTAAATGACACACAGTGTTAATCGCGGCCCACGAAACTAAATTCGGCGATGACCCAATGTCATTCTTTCTAATGACACTAAATATTCCGTATTTGTGCTAAACCGCATTCACAGTGACTCACGTATGATAAAAGTGTTATTGTAACACAATTTACGTTATAAATGCGAATTGGTAGATGCTTTGTAACATATCGTCTACGTATAAACACCGGAATAGTTTAAGGCCTAGTTGACATTATATTAGTTTGAGAGTTAAAAAGTTTTTGCTATTAGAAAAAACGGTTAAAAAATACGGAGTCGTGGAGCTCTGTGTGAGTGCTGAGTGATCGTTTTTATTTTACGTTACACGAGCAAACCGAGTTCGATCCCCGTTGCCGTCACCAATGTTATTGTTAATTGCAATTTTAAGTGCTGATTTATCACGCGTTTGGCGGTGAAGGAAAACGATATGAGGAAACCTGAAATAAATAATAATATTTCGAAGACATTATAATATTGATATTCGCCAGTTCGAATATTCCACTAGGATAAGGGTCTCTTAAACTCTCACCTGATCGTAAGTGATCCCAGCGACCCGCGACACCCACATTCATACATGAAACCGATTCATGCATTCAACGGAAAGCGGTTCGTCGTCGTCATCATCGTTGATGACCAGGTACCTTTCGGCTCGATTCAATGGCGTTGCGAAGAGATTTTTTGATTGTTGCATCTCTTTGTATTTTTTACCGAATTTACCGTGGGGAGTGTTTTGAGGGGTTATTCGAATTAATTCATGCCGCTGAGATTAAACATGCATGTACATCAAACACGACAGAATTCAAAATTTCGTCCTCATCATCTCGTCGGTGGACAATCCACCACTGTGCTCTTTATGTGAAATTTTCTGTCACGCACAACTACTCAGTGGAATCAGTTGTCGCCAGAAAAGATGCTACACCTTTCTTTGCGACTCCTCTGGTGTTTGTTGCGGATGTTCATGGGCGGCGGTGATAACATAGCATCCGGTGAGGTGCTTTCTCATTTGCCACCTATACTATAAAAAAAATGGAGACATCGTCACACCTGAGGGCTAAGATGAAATAGCTTTCTTCACATGTAATGACGGTCTCCACACGGTCGTAGAGATTCCACACGCTACAGACAATACACATCAGCGTTATGCTGCTTTTTACGCTGGTAGTTTTGAGGCAGCTAGACACAAACAGCAACGTTTCTTTTCTTTTGTAAAGTCTTATGTACATATATACAATTTTCGTACATTAAACTTAAATTCATTTGTATTTTAGTTTCATATAGCTCCGTGCTGATAATAAATATTTTATTGATACTATTTTAATATTAAGTAAAAATTATTTATTTATATTAATAATAACATAATATTACGTTTTATTTGTGCCGTGCGTAATGTTGTATCCGTTCGGACTTTTTTTTTATTTTTTCAAATTAAATGAATGCATTTTTTTCTTTCGAGTATTTATATTTTATTTAAAAAAATCAAAATTTATATATCGAGAAAGTACACAGCGAACATTTTGTTGCATATGAGTTTGTTTAAGACGAGTGAAGAATAAATACAATAAAGATTACCTATAACGAGCATAATGGTAAATAAAATTTAGTATGAGAAGCACCTTGCGTAACTTTCATTACGATATAGCGTTGGTGTTATCAAGTTTTCAGTCATAATAGTAACTGACCTACCCGTACACCGGCATCTCGCTAAAAATACACCGAGGAACGAAACGTGCGCTTTCGTTCACGACCGATCGTTCAGTTTTAGTACTTTAGGTTTGCTTCGATGTATGGGTATCTCTGAATGTTATATTTATACGCGTATTCACCGAATGCGAAGCGGTTTACGAACAAAAGCGCGAATGTGTAAGTGTAATGTACCACACAAGCACTATCGCCCTACTCCGGATGTGAGCGCAGATTTCTAAGCCTGTGAATGTGCTAGACCAAATTGATAGGTCTATGCGTTAATACATCATAGGCATTCATACGTTGAGCTACGTATGTGTTAGTTATTGTTTGAAAGCCTTGAGGCCTTTAAGTTATTTTACAACTACTTGCCAGCGATCGAATTGACTATAAAATTGTGAACAATCAGGATTTATGTGTAGATGGGCTATTTTATTACACCGACGACTGATGGCAATTAATTCGTAGACTTGGTCAAGGTTTCAAAGGTTGACATGAAAATAGCAAATAAATGAATGTATGTATTCTTCACACTGAAGTTAATTATTTGCAATATGGTTTGCGTACTCTCTTGTTTATATTATTACAAGGGCCCATGTTTTAACTTACTTGGAGCTTTGACAAATGACATTTAAGAATATTATAGAACTATATAGTTATATTGTATATTATCTTAGTCTCAACATTTCATTGTTATATTATAGTCAAGGTATTCAAGAAATCAAAAGCATTATAATTTCGTATAGGATTACGAAATTACTTTGCATAATCATGAAGGGACAAATGAAAGCATTAGATCATTAATAATGAAATATTAAATACAAGGGTAACACCGTAATAAAAATTAATAAATCAAAACGTGGCCTTTGGCCAGTGAGGACATTCAAATGGTATTATGAAAACATAAATCCGCCGCCTTTTCAATTTTATTGACCAGGTGACCTTAAGAAAGTCAGTTTATCAAATTGAACACGAAAGCGGAAGCTAGACGCAATGAGCCTCGGCGGGTATCGAAGATGGTATTGAAAAGCGAAGGTTAACTGGTGCTGAGGATTTAGAAGTTGTTGAGGATGCGCGAACCCTAATTGAAACGGGGATACGCATGTGTGAGTGGGCATTTGAAAATACGTATACATCGCCGACGTGCGTGTGAACATTGCGTGCGCGCAGACTAGCCGATAACAATAAACTATTTCCGAAGTGACCCAGTTCCAACGTCCTTCGGTAATTTGTGCCGCCAGGAACAAGAAAGGGCTGGGAGTAAATTTGACAGCGGCCGTACTAAAATTTTATGACAGTACACAATACCTTTATGTCGATGAGCTAGTTACCGCACTGTATCGCTGTCGGCACTCATTGTACTAAAAGTAAGAGTAAGCACTTTATAACCAAGTAATGGTTATAAAGTGCTTACTAAAAATTTTATTTTTACGTTTATAATAAAAAATTCAATAGCATTTTAAACTTTTATTACGGATTAGCATAAAAATTGAAGATTTTTTTACAACATAAAGTTTGTTTAAATATGAACTTATTTGATTTAAATTAGTTATGGTTCGATTTATATAATCTAAAATAAGAGGAGTATCAAGTGTCAGGAGCATTAAAATGTCTTTGGAGAAACCACAAACCTACCTCGCCGATAGAGACTGTCTAATTGAATTGGAACTTGTTAAGTGTGTTAATAGACGGTGGCCGTCACAATCAGCTAGTGGCAGCTTCTGAACATTAAAAGGCGATTTAGTAAAATCAGAAACTAAATACGGAGACGATATCGTTTATAGTACTGTAGATATTTACGAAAATCTACTTAATACTAAAATATTTTAAATTATTAATTTTTATAACAAATTATTGGTGTTGCAACATGAAAATTTTCATAATAGCATATTAGTAATAAAACTTTGCAATACTCTAGATTATATGAATGTTTAAATGGAAATAAATAGATAAATAATTAATAATTTTAATAAAAATATAAGTGAGGTTAATAGGTCTTTTAGTAGACTCGCGAGCGGGAGGCCCGCTGTGTAGAGTAGGTTTTATTAAAACATTGGCATTACACAGACAGAAAAGTCACAGAAATATACGAGTATTTCACAATACTGGCCACTATTGACGACCGGGCACATAGTTAACATTTTTTTTTTATTTAGTCCAATGTCAGACGTGCGTATGAAGAAATTCATATAGAACAAATCGTTTGTTGGATGGTCAACTAGTGTCGATTAATTTAGTAGTTCTAAGAAAATGTTTATGCCGACTTTGCAAGGAGCAAATGCCGATTGCGACATAACATTGAGCACTCGGCTCTTGCATTTAGAATTTTAGAAATGTTTGTGTTCCGAAGCTGTAAACCTAGTTTCTTTGAACGTTCAGTGTGCAGACTGAGGTTTATTTATATTGCCTTTGCATATTATTTTCTTTAATATTTCGTCGGTCGTTAGAAATGTTCGGTGGAAAATTACACATTGCAAACGGTTTAGTAGAATGGACTAGTTCAATGACATTAGGAATATTAGCCTATTAATTAAATTCGATGACCCATAATGTGAGAAATGTTTGATTATATACGGCAACATTATTTTTTTATAGTATTGCGAATGACAAAATGTACGCGCATATATATGGGAAGCTATTTCTACAACCCATGATACCCACATTCATCCTTGATAAGGTATCATAAAGCAGTTTCGTTGTCAGCCCCCAAGGTTATGCTGCTATTTTACTCTGGTATTTTAGAGGGCGTGGCCTATCCTCGGTCGAGCCGACCGTATAATGCCAGAGACAAGTGGTTTTTTTTTATAAACAACTTTAATATTAAATATATGCGTAAGCCATACATCTGTCTTTATTTCAAATAAAGGAAAGTTGAAAGATTTGAAATTTTTTAAATTCTTGAATTTTTTGACTAATTTTACCCAATGATTTTAAAGCGTTGAGGTCAAATATTAAATAACAACCGTCGTATTGAGAACTTGGCAGCGGCACGTGGCATTGTTAGCTATGAATAATTACACGGCAAAGGGTTTACAGCGGGAAAATGTCACCGTTTTCTGGGTTATGTTCAGAAACAGTTTTTTTAAATCAAGTGAATTAGAAGCTTTAATAGATTTTTTTAATGTTAAGCCCGAATTCACACCAATAATTGAAATTCACTTCTGAAATTCTATATTTACAAATTTATTTGTTTTCAATAAATAACTTTATTATTTTACTCGCACCAGTAAACGCAGTAAAATAAAGTTTTAGAAGAATTAATTCTTGTGATGGAGCATTTTATTTTAATCCTCAAAAGTGACATTGCAACCTTAAGATAATAATATCACATTTAAATATTCTAAAAAAGTCTTTACGTGCATTTAATATTAAGTTAAATGTCATACTTCGAATTATAATAAAGCAACACAAATAATTATACCACATTGGAGAAACAGCATATAGTATACTCAAATATTCGTGTAGTAAATAACATATTTACATAAGCATGTTTCAGAGTATATAAATATAATATAATTTTAAATATAAATTTAAATAAAATAAAAATTTTATATTTTAATAAATATAAAAATTATAAAAATCTAGTTTGAATATGAGTGTGGAGGAAGCGATATCAAAGGATACTTATATTAATTGGCTTAGATGTTTACCTAATAAATAATATTTTATCATACACAGAACAGTTCTATGAAGGTACTTCCAGGAAAGTACTGAAATAATTGTGCTATAGTTTGTCAACTAATTGGTACTTTGTAACATTTTGCGGTTAATAGCGTACGTATTTGTCACGGATAGATTAGCTGGTTAAATACGAGCCCTTTACTTGTAATTAGTTTAAACAAGCAGCGAAATAGATTCGTAACACGTGTAGATAATAAAATGGTGTGAACTGTAAAGGACCTTGACTAATTAAGCGCTAAAAAGGGTTACCAAAGTACCATTTGTAATTTGAAATACAACGATAATTTCTTGTTTTGTATTGTATATTTTGACACTGATCATTTGTATATTATATGATTGATATATAAATATGACTTTAGATGACTTTTGTAAATGTATCCTTACTAATTTGTGTGAAACAAACACATTTAGTGAACAAACGTGTGCTATGATCGCAGATGTCCCGTATCCATTTAGATCAGACCAAATCTAAAATGGCAATACAAGCATCGGTCAGCCGAAGCCTTGTCTATTATTAGCGGCATATATTGTAGACAGGTGAGGCCTAACCTCTTTGTATATCCTATACCGTTTTATACTTACAGCGGATAGCATCAATTATATTACCTATCCAGTAATTACTTGTATAGATTTAAATAGAAACATCACATACACTAGACATAAAACAATCACTTGCAGCCATTTATACGAAGCTTGAAATGCTAGGTATCAACCGTATCTTAGTTCATAGTACAATCTATTCATTGAGAAGTATACGAAGGATTCTGCTGTCAAAAAGATCGGGGAGACTCCGTGTTAGAACGACGAGATTCAACGAAACACTATGAGGAAACAAAAATTATTATCGCATGAAATGAAGACATATTTACCGTCAGTATACAGGACACGCCCTAAGTCAAACTCTGCAGATGTTTTCTGATACTGACGATTTCTGGAAATCACAGAAATGTGTTTTGTCTTTACAGATCAATTTACGATTGAGAGGCACTACAACAAGCAAAATTACAAAGTCACAGCCTAAAGAAGCCTCGCAAAAAAATAGGTAAAGTTCTACCTGATCATCACCCTGAATTAATCAAGGTTTGATGTGGGGCGTCCTATTTGGGAGTCGCAAAACAATAAAATTGTTTTAGTTAATCGCTAAATATGTACACGCAAGCTTTTTTTTATAATAATACAATTTTTTTTAAATTTTAACATGTAACAGAAGTTACGACCTTATTAAGTAATTAATATTTTGAAATGACTAACAAGATTAATTTTAAATGGACTAGTTCGTTATCAGCTTGCCAGTCCTATTCTATTGACACGGAAAATGGTCATATTGTTTTAAATTATTAAACGCTATCGTAACGAACATATGCATATAAATAACAAACTAACCAATTTGCTTAATATTTTAATGTATTGCGGAAAATGGTAGTTTTTAGTAAAGCTACTTTATTATCACATTTTAACCAGTTTCTCAATAAATCAATACAATAAATGTTACAACTTATATTTATACGACGGTGCTTAGAAAATAATTTTCTTTACACGGACTTTAAATTGAGACACTCATATTCGAATTGCATATTTCAAACATCAAACATATTCCTACAAAATAAAAATTATCATATCAATTTCGTCTATAAAAAAACCGTTTGCAAAAATTTTTCATGGACGTTATTTAGTCTTTATGTCATGTGTATGTATGTAATCTAGATTTTGATTAGCTATATATACAGAATGGAAGCCTATTCGATAGCGCCAACCTTGTTGTTTGTCTATAATAATTCCGCCACCACTTCTAGTTTTAAGTGGTATTAATATATTTTTGTTTTCGTAATTCGTTAATGTAATTTTTACTCCAAGTACTTTTGGATTCTTTACTTCTTTTTTTTGCAAGATAGAATAGGAAGTACTACGACATATTAAACAAAAATGCATTTGAGACCGCAAGAAGAAAAAAAAAACTGTCTTAATTTTTTCCTTGATAAAAAGTACTACAAAATCGTTAATTGTTGGTTAAACGGTGGAATTTTATTTATTGTATATACTATATAAAAAAAAATATTCCAAATTTACCGAGGATCGATCGGGTTTGTTTAACAACTTTAGAATAATTTCATAATTATTCAGTTTATTTTAGATAGGACGTTATTATTATGGTTAAAAGTAAACCACAATTCGTATCAGAAAAGTTACAAAATTGCTTATCAATTTACTTTTAATCAAACAATATTGAAGGTCTTAGATATGACAGTGAATATAACAAATAACTTTTCGACTCGGTATGTTTTAGAATAAATGAAAAGTGCCCATCACACAGTATATCTTTGGTAGTATGTTTTAATATCAAAATTAGAATGTTTTCAATATTTATTTACGCTTCTTTGAAAAAAGAATAAAAAGCTTTTAGGCGCCAGTACTATATTTTGTTGAACAATTTATATTTCAAACACACCAATTCTTACTTTATCGTTATATTTATTAAAAAAAAGTTTTGAAATTATGAACAAACGTGTACAACGGAAGATAAGCAAAATATGCAATCATGAATGATATAAATAAAAGGTAAGACTAATAACTAAAATTAATATTCCAAATTATTATAATAGTGACAAATTTTAAATAGTTTACGTGTTATGTGTTATTTGTTCATTTACAAAAGGATATTCAAGTGGGTTTCTACTTGATTTCTTTCAAATTATTGAATTGACACTTGGCGTTTATTACATAAAAACTTGACGAGGGAATCTGAAAGCGGTAATTTTTTCTTATTTTTTTTCTGAAGACCTAAAATCACTACACTATTCTTGAAAACGATGTTCAAAATTGTTTGTATAAAATAAAATTAACGCTTGTAATTAATTGAGTATTTAACTTTTGTTGTGTTCGCATCTATACGCTCAGAACAGCAGAAAAGTAAACATTTGTATAAATCCTGGTTTAGTGAGCTGGTTGAAGAGATAAAAAAGAAATATTATTCAAACGGACACAGTTCAACTCATGCAATATACGTAACTTTCAAAACATTGTGTGCGGCCTACTTTGACGCCGTTTTTAGCAGGAGGCTTCAAGAGATCTGTTTACCAACGTAGTGGTAACCAGGGGTGGCCAGCGGTCGATCTACCGGTCTATCTACCCATACCTCGCTGGAATGCACCTTTTACTGAAACACAGTATATAAACATAGTATGCATTTCACACCCCTCCTTCCCCCTTGGACTACGCGTATGAGAACAAGTCGATCACGACACACTTTTAAGATAAAAATTAGATCTTATATACAGAAAAGTTGGCCACCCCTTGTGGTAACTATTGGTTATGATAATTGATAGGCAGCAGTCGAACGGACCCTTTGTTATGAATTTTGTTTTTTTTTAAACAAATATTAATCGTGTAGATTAAATTCAGCTTCAAGGTGATGGGACGGTAGCCACACAGACACCGCGATAAGCTATGCAGATAGCGATATGTTCTGTTTGGTAATTCTAACACTCTCGAATGGCTATGAGTTCTTGGCGGTCTTTAGGTATGTTACTGTTGGATCCAATTCAGCGTAAGCAGAATTACCCGTAAGTAGGGGTTATATTAGTTTATAAAAACAAAGCTTAGGCATCATACTTTTAAGAAAAAAAAATACTTAATAGCTACTAAACATAATAAACATTAATGTCGATAAAAGTCAACTTTACTATACAATACATTTATTTATTTTAAAATTTTCTAAACTTTTAGAATATACCTGAATTTATCATCATAAATTTTTTGTTATGAGTTAAATTACGAAATAAATATATGCTAAAGTGAAGACGATGAAGCTCATTTAAATACATTATATTTTGGAGTTTTATCGATGGTATTTATCTTTTATTACTATTTTTATGTTAATTGTTTATAAATAAATATAATTAAAAAATTATAATTAAAAGAACAATGTATGGAAATATAAAGGCAGTTGTGAAAGTGGAACAAAATATTTATTATTTACGTTACGTATATATCCACGCAAACCATTTGACGATTAGGCAGATTAATATTACAAAGAATGCATTTAATATTTCAACGAGCATATTTTGCGTGTCGAATGCGCGCGAAACTAAGCGTGGAAAAGCGGCGCGGGCGCATGAACGCTGAGCTCAGTCGATTTCGCAAACCACCATCTAATGTGAACCTATTAACCTCTCCGTCGAGCGAGGCTCAGGCGAAGTCGAGAGGCGGATGAAGCATCGAATAGTGCGTTCATTAAACACAAGGTTGTACCGACCGTCCCACCGGACCATATGCCTGCTCTAACGTACAACAAATAAAAAAAATCCAAATAAAAGTAAACAAACAAAACCTCACCTTGCCAACTGTAGTGCACTTCTATTCGCAATCTCATTGTACAGATTCAAAAGGACGTTGTTGTCGAACATATTAACACATCACAGCCATTTCTTTCACAAATAAAAACGTAAAAAAAAAAACAATAACAATCCAAATACGAAGCACCAGCGATCACACAGGATTATCACACCGGTCGATTCTAGGCACGTCCGTGCGCCAGCGACGTCAAATCAAACTGGCCCGGTCAAAATGACGAAAGTGAAAACATCGCACGCACAGAAAAAAAAAGGTTGGCGGCGCGGTACAGTCCTTGCAGGCCACCTCTCGCGCGGGCACCAGTGACACAGTAACTGCGCGGCGCGCGATCGCCGTCGCCTATATAACGAAACGCTTAGAGGCTCGAACTTCAAACGCCGGCGGACGGCACAAAAAGAAGATGCCTCGCAACGGTAGCTAGGAAAGAATGAACACAAAGAATAGCGACACGTGCACGCACACGGGCGCACGTGCGCGTGTTGGTGTGCACAGAGATAGGCGGTCGCAGGAAACTCCGTTCTCTTCCACTAGGAAAGACCTTGGATTTGAATCGGCACGTTGCAATGTGTACCGCCATCGCCTACGCCGCTGTTACCTACTTGACGCCGACAGCACCAACCGGCTAAACGATGATTCCATATTATACGTTTATTTTCGATCACGATCTTGGACTGCGCCGGAGAGCAAACATAAAATTTCCTAGACTGTAAACAACCATAGTTTTTGTGTATTGCAATACAGCTAATTAATTAAGAAAAACTTTAGTTGTGTTTAAAAAAAGAAGATTCTATCAATTTAAGGAGTTTAATGATTAGAAACAAAAATGTATATGTAAAAAGGTAATTAGTAAAACAGCTAGTTGAATTGTTTTACCAAATGCTGGCATCTGCGCAAACGGCACATTTATTGTGGATGTGAACGATGATGCAATGAAAGTTGATAATGTTTTTAGCAGTTTGACACGTTCCAGGCGTGGGTGGTCGGTCAATTAACTAGCGAGGAAGTGATTTGCGTAATTTCGGATGAAGAAATTTAAGGAAATAGGAATTAAGTGAATAAGTAGATAATTGGCATGTTTTACACATTGTAGTAGAATTCGAAAGCGGGGAATTGTTAAAAGATAATTATTAGTGTATAACATATATTATAAGGGCATATAGCGTGTACGTATTAATTACTACAGAAAGTTGTATCAAATTATGGATAAAAATCTTGTATGTATGTAACGAGACAATTTTTTTTTTTTTATAAATATTGCGAATTGTGGCTTTTAATAAAAAAATCTGTTAAAGCTTAATATTTAAATTCATAGAGCGCCATCTAATTTATTTTTTAATTTTTTTCTTATGTTAGCATGGCTTATTATTTTCTGATAATAATTCGCTTCGTATTATTCTGACAATATTGACAAATATTATAAATAAGTTGAGCCTATGAACCGTTTGCCTCTCAGCATTATTAAAAAACGTTAATACGTTGCTAGCTGCGACTCGTTCCGTTTTGATAACGTAACAGCATTTCACTTTCGTTTCCACACTCTCATTGTCTAGTGAACACGATTGGATAACTGCGCAAATATCTTCCAAAGGCGCAACTTATATAAATGCCTCATGATCTGCTTCTGTGTGAAACGTATTAATTGCGTTCTTGTTTTTCAACTCTTTATTTAATGTTTAAGTTGTTATTGAAACCTTATTCTGTAACAAAGTGAGAGGCTCACACGTTGAAGACTCGCCCGTTGTGTATTCTTTATTGTTTTTGCCCGCCGAAGGTATATATCGATGTCGTACTACTAAGTGCATTTCGAATAATAGTTTGCTTGATACGGCATATAAAGAGCTGTCTATTAATAATTGATAGTCAACTGTCATAAACCGAATTATCTATCTATCACTGTACTGGCAACGGGCATTTTCATTTGTAATACAGATCAATGGGTCATTCAGTTTTGCAAATTGTCTGTACATAGTGAAACATAGGATAAAGTTACAGTCCAGTCTAATTTTAACGCAAAGTAAGTTTAAGTTGTATTAATGTAATTACCAAGAAACTGTTATGTTGAGACTAATATTTGCGCAACGCTTCCGAAAATTTATTCACGCTATGATTTCTACGAAAGGAAAGGTTTACAAACGATGACGAAATAATACCTACGATTATGGTAATTAACAAAAAACTTCACGAAAATGATTGGAATTTAGATCGTATATCATCATTTAAGTCATTATAGAATAAAAATCTTAGTTTGCGATATGATATAGGAGACAATAAAAGCGTTTCTTTCGCTAATAGGTTATAAAAAATATAGTAAAAGAAGCGGCGCACAAAATTTATTGTGTACTGTTTAGAAATTATATAATTTTTGTAGAATAGTTATTGTAAAGAAAAAGTGAATTAACAGCCTATATATAAATCCCACCATTGGGCGTAGCCCGCTCTAGAGAGGATTTAAGAGTACACATCGAAAGTACACCAATTCATTGCGAATTTACGGGCTACACATATGTTAAAATATTTTAACCTTTTATTACTTTATATATTTCGTAGATTTGCAGGTTGAAAGTCGTGACTCTTTTTTCAATCCAATACCTAAAATTTCAATGAACATTTTCATCGGTGCCAGCACCGGGAATTGAACTCGGTATGCTTGCTTACCGTGGATTAAATGCGATCGCTTTGAGATACGAGATACTGCCGCTACCAGGGCACGTTTATCTAATTGCCGCGAACCGAAACCTAAATGAAAACTATATAATAAAATATATTACACATATATAACGTCGATATTTTATTAGATACACTCGTGCCTTTAACGCAAGCGAATCCGGTCTATGGTATAATAATCAAACAGTAAAGGTCGAAGTCTGTACGTTGGATATATTTCCATGGAAATCTCTCGTGATGTTAAAAGTAAGTTACGTTTTGTATTAATACGTAATTGATAGTTTTATATGTATTTAAGAGGTATATATTAGAAATACATTTTTGTTATATTCTTATACTTATAACCTGTTTTATTCACGTCTTAATATAATTGGTGCATTATGTTCAATATAGTGATATGTTCATAGAGAAATTCACGGTATTTGAATATATTTTTAATTAGACCTGTATGTTTATTTTGCGAGTGGTAGAGTTACACAGCAGTTTGTTTCTAGCTGCAGAATGAATGGGTCAGCTCGACCGGGGTAGGACCACGCCCTCACAGAATACTAGCGTAAAATAGCACCATAATGTTGCCGTGTTTCGTCTGGCGAGTGCAGGAAACCGGAGACCTTTATTACTGTTGACGAGGCAATCCATCTCAGTTCCCAGGGGTGACAACGCATCTGCATTAAGATTCCTTGTCGTGGATGAATGTATGCTCGTTTATTCTGAATTCTATAAAAAAAAAATCTCCCTTACACATACGCCTCTAAACCATTAAAGCACGGTTTTGCCTTTTTACACGACTGCCCAAAGGTGTGTAATGTTTTGTGTATTCTGTTCTTATCTTGTAACTCAGCATACTTAACACAGTACTCATCTGTATATAAATCTATGTCGCTCTAACAGACGTACTGCTAACATTATTTATAACCTAAAGGTGAGGTATGTTCAATTTCATTACGAAATAAAGGAAACCGAGTTATATAGTAAAATAGATAGATAAATGTACACTATATAACTAGTTTTAACTTTATGCGACTAAGTGACAACTATATGATTTTAGCTATTTTTTTTATAGGTAGACTGACTATATCCTGGTATAATATAGGTATATCCGACTAAAACTATGATATTATAATACAGGAAGTCTGTGTAAGCTTTGAAAAAGTCTAGTCTATAGCAAAAATTAACGATCGCATGTGTCTTTATTAAGTCATTATTAATATTCTTTCAATTATTCTTTATTTTTAAATTTACCTAGCCTTCAAAAATAATAAGTAATATAAAAACAAATTGTCATTTATATTGTTCTATACCAAATATACAACAAAATAAGAGTGTATTAATTATAAATATATTATAACTACTATCTTTGTTGTCTTTACTATTTCATTATCGGTATTTTAATTATTATCATTAACTCTTAGCCGTTATAAATATCAAATTATACACTAAAATAAAAATATTACATACGCTTTCAAATGTGCCAATTGTCAATCAATCTCACGTTGATCTTGGATCCAATATGAATCCATTTCGTATGATAGTATTTTTTTTATTTTCCTTGTGCTAACTTATCTGTAATACATAAATGAATGTATCTGCTGATATAACTAGAAAGCTACTAAAAATATTTATTGACAATAAATAATAATAAAATTTAAGAAATTGAATAGCAGATGTCAAATTACGCACTGTATATACTTTATTTAATTTTTTTTAAGGGTATTTTTTATATGTGCAATACATAGAGTATTATAAAGAATCAATTAATAAATATATCTACAGAGTTGTGTTTATTATAAATAAAACATGTATATCTAATAGAGGGTTCTATAAAGGAAACATTTCCTCAGAGTATATTCGAAAAGACAAGCCAATAGAATGCCATGATTTCGAAACGCATTACTGGTTTGTTGGCTCCACCTAGAACGTCGGCTTCAACCACGTGCACGTTACATGTATATTTATTTAGCTAAAGAGATTGTATATTTGGTTTTCTTTTTAATTTTGAGTAAAAAGGTTCAACGATTTATAAAGCATGTGATGTTTTCGATAGAAGTTGAATTTGATGGAGCCATTGTTAAATACTCTATTAAAATCACTAATACGAAATTAATGTTAAGGTTTCACAAGGTTTTAGAGTTTCAATGAGAGGATCTACTCCTCCTCTTATTCGGATCTATAACAAAAGAATCGTGAGTATGAAGTCATCCGTTGAATTCGGTTGGTACACTGGACCGACACTTTCGCGTCAGCATTTCTCCCCGGTGAAAGTAAGTGTAAGTATATGTATTGTACTTTTGTCGCTGGCAAATCGCGTCACTAATCGTAAATCTTAATCTTGACATTTAATGGCACACCCACTGGTGTTCTCGTTTTGATAACGAAAGTTCGGAATTTATGTTGCGCAATTGTAATTTTACCAGATATATGTAATTAGCTTACTGGTTTAAAATTTATCGTTTCATAAGAATAGCTAGTACGTCGTAGCCTTTTAATATGCTGATGTAGTAAAAAAGGTAAATTGAAGCTTACATTGCGCTTCTTTAGCGGATTTTCAAAGTTCTTCATTCGTTAATATATCTTTTCGATTGTATACGACTGTCCTAAGTGCGTCCGTGGCTAGCGAAAGTGCTTTTGAAGCAATTTAATCATTGAGAACTCCTGCGAATCTACTTTTGCGTTGACAATGTAGACCGTGACCGTCGGTTATTCATATTAAACGAAAATACGTTATCCAACTGGCCTTGTACCATGTCCTTTTCAGTTCAACCAAATGATAACATCTGCTTGTAATACCACCAACTCTCTGAAGGCATGGCGACTGCAAGATTTCCTAGTTTCATTGCCAATTTTAAGCGAAGACTAATATTGAAGAGAAGTAATAACGTCTATCATATCATGGTTATGCTCATGATGTCCTCCTACTCGATTCCAATCATTTTATAGTTTATACCAGACGATATTAACTACCCGGGATATATTAAAATGCTAAAAGACATCGCCGAAATACAAAGGTACTTGTTCTTCGTTAATTTTCTTATTCCCATGTGATGTATTTATGTGTAATAAGAATGGGGATAGGGTCATGTGCAGTGTCAGAGACGAGAGACATATACACTGAACCCAGACCTTAAAACCAATTATTTGTGATGCACAAACATTGTTCCTTGTTAGGAATAGAATTCAGGAAGCACGACGCAGCAGCCAGGCCCTCCACGGGCCGTTACCAATACGCAGGCGAGATACCATAACATGTTATGTATATGTAAGACGATTAACGTGTAATGGTATAAGATTTTTTTTATTCTAACAGATAGTTAATGAGAAATTATAAAGAAAAATCGAAATGCCGGAGGTTTTGCAACGACTATCGAAAGCGCGGCTCGTCGAGCGAGGCTCGTGGCGGTGTAGACGTCGAAAGTGAGACCGTGAGGTTGCGCAGGCGCGTTACGAAGTTTTTATTGTCGGCCGCGCGCGAAATCACTTGAAAGTTATATTGTCCTTGGATATTTCACTTCTTTATTTGTTGCGTTTCCGACACCTGAGCCGAAGTTCAGTCGCCGGTGACGACAATTGTGTTCTTTGCGTGTGTTAGTGCCAATATCGAGTCCCCTTCACTGAGATCTCGGCGGTTTAGATTATCACGCGGGGATGTAGTTGCTCTCATTTCCACGACTTACAATGTTGATAACTTTAAGGGAACCTTAAGAAAACACCTGTGCACTGAAATTAGAAATGTTCCACTCTCTTACCGAGGAACGATGCTAGATGAAAATCCGTCAGTGTCGCGGCAATCCAGGGTGTCGGTTCGCGCAGGAGCGCGGGTATATTTCCCGGGGCTTGCGCCACTTCCCCTCTTGCGACACGTTTCCTCCGGGAGAGTGCGAGGCCGCGCGAGCTGCGCGCGTTGCTTGCACAATACCGTTATCGGTGACCCGGTTTCGGCTTTCGCGTCCACTCAAACTGAATCCAGGGCTGTTTGGCACTAGGTAGCACTGTAATCCGGGCACAGTCACAGGCACGTTCGCGGGAGCGCGGTGGTGATTCGGCGCGACGGCGCTGCGGGCCGCGGGCGCCGGGCGAGTGGCGCTGCGCCGGCGTCGGTTGCGCCACGCTGGAAAGTAAAAGTGAGCGGCGTGCGCGGGGCGCGGCGGCACATTTCTCCCACTTTCGCCGCTGTGATTCACCCGCAACACGCCAAGGTCACTTCCCGGCACTCCCGCATAATCTCCCCTTTTTTTAAGCGGATGGTGAGGATGTCTTCCAGTGTCTTTCTCACCACAGCGTAATCTTCTTGGCTCTGGTAACAACATCAACTGCACAGTAGATAATGTAATCCGGTAAGCTTTTGCACAAACACTGAAGTCGAAACTGGTCGTCCACTCCGGTATACTGATGTCATGCATGTGCAAACAATGAAAAAAAAGATTGAAGGAAGGTTCGAATCACGGGACATACACCGGACGTAGTCAAACCAACAATTCATGTAGCATGAACTAAGAGAACCAAACTCTCTAACCAGCTCACGGACCCCTCAGTTCCGTGAGCCCTGTGTCCGATGAAGCTGTAAGAGCCGCATAGGCTAACAGCATCAAATTCAACAGAACCTAAAGATGTAGCATGAATTTTACTCTTCGGTTAGGGATCGAACCCAGAAGCTGCAACTCAGAAGATAGATACTCTGGTCCACTAGGTTCAATAGCTGTCAATTTATTTATTCCTCTTTATGGAGATACGGGCACAGTTTACGTGGCACTAAGTGAACATTTTGGTTCTGTTGTTGTTTTTCTTTTGTATTTTGTGGGACTTTTTCATCGAACGGACTCATGAACGCACCAGAGATCTATGACTTTTTTAAATTACATAAGAATCATAATAGATCATACAGTTTGTTTGTTCACGGTATGTCGTAAATGTCATGCAATCGAGACTAATTTCTAAAATAAAATATTAATAGTGATCTTTAATTTCATTTCATTCATTAACTTAGAGGTGCTATACGATTGCTTCCAGCTATTACTGCTAATGCCTCGACGAGGCGATCGACAGTTAAGTCAGATTGGAGATTGCAAATTGGAGACAAAAGTTTTGTCTACAATTTGCAATCACTTTATTCCGTGAAATGAGATTGCTGCAGCGGCCATGCGGAAAATTGGACATTCTGGACTTCCGCGATTGGTAAATAGAAAGTAGAAATTAACTTTACATGAGCGATAATTCAAGGAACGTTACTTAGTATGTGATAACTCGTTTTAATTTATGTCTGTGACGATAACAAGAAATATATGGATAATTTATAAAATGTACTTAAAATAAATCAATGTGAAACATTTACTTTAGATACCTAAGTATTACATATTTTTTCTATTTGGATATATAGCCACCAGATGTTTAACCATGTGCATAAATGTTATTAGGCCCAATAGCCTGTTGCGATAATTTATCTGCATAGTCTATATAGGAGCTCTACGTTACAAGATAAATTTATCATACGTATATTTTGGTGGTTTCAAGATCTACTTTCTATAGATAATAACGAACGCCACTTCCGCTTTCTACTTACTTAAAGTCAAACAGAAACTGGCGCTCTGATGCTGCTTTATTTGAAAATCCACTATATATTATTTTAAAAATTGCTAAGTTGCGGACTATTTATACGAAGTAATCGTTAAATAAACTATATCTGTTTTCTTATCAATTATTTCCTCTATATCGGTTCCGTAAACACTGTTACCTGTTGCTTTTCCTTATCGATATAACAGTATATAATATTAATGCCGTCATAAGACTGGAGAAAGGTTCAGTTTACAGTGTCATTGACATGGGCCGATTATTATATATCCCCACCTGAAAAGCTACAATGTTTTTTCCACAATAATAAATAATTTGCCTCGGCTGAGAATTGAATTCAAGACCTCTTAGTTACAAGTCTTTTTAACCTTTGGTTTTTTCTAGAATATAAAACTTATATTTCTAAGAAAATTGAAAATGAATTTGCCTTCCATTTGACAGTCATTAGTCAAACAGGTCTGAGTAAGTTATGATATTTTACAAGAGCTACACGACACGGCTATGAGCTGGCTGTATGATCTTGGCATTTTGTTGAAAGGGTTCAATAAAGCACGTCGGTGAAAGGTATAAAATCTACTTTCTAACTTCGAAATGTATTCGCTTGTTTGTAGTGTGCAACTGCAGGCTTAACTAGTAAGATGCATAAAACTTGTAAGTTATTAAATTTACAGTTTTATACATAGAAATCTTTTATAAATACACAATGGAGAGTGTACAAATAAAATACATCTATTTAATTGATGCATAGAAACAAGAAAGAAGAGAAGAAATTACACCAAACGGATGATTTCAATGTGTCGTACGTTTAGCAATAGTAGTAAATTTAAACATAAAGAAAATATAGAAAATGCAGGAAGTCAGATCAAGGTGCTCTTAACTCGATTGTCGGGGTCAGCGTGTGTTAAATAAAGCATTTCTGACAATCAACAATTCTGTGAACCCCAATTTGTTTGGCAGTGACAATGATATGAATAGTGGAAAAAAGAGAGTACCAAAATTTTACAGTTATTAATTACAATAACTGTAAAATTTAGGTTACTAACAGGTTAACTAATTATTAATGACGTCCACGTGCTTAGAGTACCTGGCAACTGCGTCGCGAGTCCTGGTTTCGACTCCCAGCCTACGAGTAATATTTGTATTTCACAAATTGTTGGTTTTCGGGTCACGGGTAAGTTGTATGAATGTCCCGTGTCTCTGGACACTATCTGATCTTATTGAACATACGTTACATCGGAATAATATCGGGGTAATAGGACGACGAGTGAGAGAGTGAGCCGCCTTTGTGTTTGCGGAAATCCTTACGGCATTATAAATATATACTGTGCAGTTTGTCATCTGGCAAGAACTAGAAGATATCGACATGATCGAAATCGACCATCATCATATAAGGACACTAAGGCTGAGATTTATAAAGCGTACTTGAACTTTGCTCAGGCTTTGCATTTTAAATATTTAAATCTTTATTTTCAATTAGTTTTAAAGTAAAATATTACTAGGAGTATGTAAGTATTCGGTAAGTCAATGATTTTGGTGACTTTGGCTATGCTAAGCATAAGCTGAGGATATGACTATAAGTTTCATTGCCTACTTAACTCGTAAGCTAAGTGGAAGCAAAGTCTATGCGCTTAATCAATTTCAGCCTAAATAAATTACATTTAGTACTGGGTATATGTGATGGTGTAATATAATCGTACCATCCTAGCTTTTAACGGAACTGTCCCGAGAGGCAATTACGGGATATATCATAGTGTTCGGACGTATGGAGCATATCGGGAATATAAATATGAAACACACCATAAATATGTAGAACGGTGACGGTCAGCGTCGCAAATGTGTGACTGTGTACATCGTAACGGCCATTAATATTATTATATATACGGACAATTGACTATAATTATATATTTCAAGCCCATATGCGTATTATTGGATGCATAAAATCATATTTAATCTGTCTTTATATAAAAAGTTGTTTTTTTAGACATCAAGTAACGGACAATTAAAAGAAGACTACGATAGTTTGAGATTTAAAAATTGTAACTTCTTATTCAAGTTAATCGTAGTACGTAGAGTTTACCTATAATTTTATGTTATTAAAGGAGACTAACGATGGACCTAGCTCGTCAAAGATACCTTAGCTTGAGATTATCCTATTCGCACATATGTAAAAATAGTTTTATAGAGATTTTTATGTATTCGAATTTCTCTGGAAATAACAATGACGTTTATTAGTCCCAACTGTTAACATATTTTTTTTATAGAATAAGTGGCAAACGAGCAAGCAGCTTACCCGATGGTAAGTGATCATCGCCGCCCATTAACGTTTGCAACTCCAGGAGTTGCAAATGTGTTGCCGGCCTTTAAGAAAGGTATAGGCTCTTTTCTTGAAGGTAGGGACCTTCCTTGGTTTTGACCTCAAATAGTCTAACCTGGCCCTGTCATTCAATGTCTTTTCTAGTTCAGTCTTATCTTTGTTCCGTTTGATTTCATTTTTATTAATAAATAAAGGATGTTAAACCTGCAGTCAATGGCCACTGCGACCCTTCGATATCTATCCTCGAGTACTTAAGGAATTTACCTTGGTGTCTATATGTTCGTCTGTGACAGCCGTTTTTTTTCAGACTTTTAAAACGTCGTAGTTGATTGAAATTCGGCATAATTATAAGTTGTTACCCGAATACAAACGTGATGTCATGGGCCTTTAGCACTTTCCACGTTAACTGTGTGCTCCTTTGTTAACCGTTAAATTATATTAAAATGTATATTTAATTCCTTATTTTGTATTTCGTACTTTACGAATGAATTACACGATATCAAATATAGATGGCAGAAAATTATTAGATTTTTATTATCTAATAAGTACGGAACCCTATGCTAGAATAATTTGCACATGGCCGGGTTTTGTAGTTTATAAAGAAGTTTATAATATTTCTCCGTCACCTCTATTCGAATTAATTTACATGATATGATGATTGAACATATTTGTAACGTTATGTTAATGGTAAATAAATAAAATTGGTGTTGAAAATTTATCTGTCTCTTTAATAAGTAATGTCGTATTAAATAATCTTTGTTATGGATTATAATTTATCCAGTAACGTTTTTATGACAGAATAATAGTCCCTAAAAGAACGGACTTATAAATTTAACTTACTACTTCTGTGTACCGTATTATTAATAACCTTTATGTAACAAAACTATTTTAAGGGCAACCACTGGTTGTAGGTACTTTATATGTAGATTCATTATTTATTATATTTATGAGTACTTTATTTCAGCATTTTTGTTAATTTTATGTTCAACCCAATTCTATTTTTGTCGTTTTCTTATATATAGTATATGGGTCACTGCTACACGAAAAGTTCTGCGAAAGAATATATAATGCACTTACATGTTGAGTATCACGAGAACTTTTCAAATGATAAGTGCGAACGAATTTGCGACGAAGAGATGATAAAGAAAATCAGATAGCATTTTGTTTTATTACATTGAGACAAACAAACGAGCACACAGTTCACCTGATGGTAAGTGACTCCTGCCGCCCATGACATCTACATTCATCCCTGACAAGGAATCATAATGCAAATGCGTTGTCACCCTTGAGGACTGAGATGGAATACCTTGTCACCAGTAATAAAGGTCACCGGATCCCTACACTCGCCATACGAAACATACCAGTATTATGCTGTACGCTGTATGCTACGCTGGTATTTTGTGAGGGTTTGGTCCTACTCCGGTCAAGCCGGCCCATTTATTTTGCAACTAGAAACGAACTGCAGTGTAGCCTTGATACCAGTAATAAGATCTCCCGATCATCTCAGCAAAATTGGAACCGTTATGTTGCTATATTACGCCGTATTCTGTAAAACCAGAAACGAGAAATAATCGTAAATGTATATAAGTAAACGAATGTTTGCTTTAATCCTAGTACCGGTTGGTGCGGTATTCAGTTTTGGTTTGTCAATTATTAGATTATCCGGAAAAGTTTATATCTTATATATATTTAATTTGTTGTACTATTGTCCTTGTTTGTTTGTTGTTTAAGGTTTAGGAGGTAATGGTCTGACCAGCAAGACTTTATTGTAGAGGAAGAAAAATTTGAATACGTAACGGAATACATTTATCTAGGGCAATTAGTATCTTTTGGAAATGCTTCGCAAAAGAAATACAAAGAAGAATAACTTTTGCATGGAAAAAATATTGGAGCTTGAGAGGAATAATAAAAAATAATACAGTTAATATAAATATAAAGAAACGAGTCTACGAAGCAACATTATTACCATGATTAACTTATGGGTGGCCCACGTGGTCGTTAAGAAAAGAGGACGAAGAAAAAATTGCTATATGCCAAAGTAAAATGGAATGGAGTATGCTTGGAATTAAGCTATCAGACAAAATTCTCAACAGTGACATCAGAAGCAAAACAAAAGTAATAGGGGAAAGAAAAAGAATTCGATTACTCAAATGGCACTGGGCAGGACATGTTTGCAGAATGAATAACAGATGGACGAAACGTCTAATAGAATTGATACCAAGGGAGAACAAAAGGAGAAAAGGGAGACCAGGCAAACGATGGAGAGTTACTTTCAGCCGCTGGTGTGCTAATAACTGGATGCAAATGGCTCGGGAAAGAGATACTTGAAAAGGTTTAGGAGAGGCCTAAGCCGCAGAGGAGACTACTACAAGCATACATCAATAAATATAATTATATACACATATTTTTTAGATTTATAGATAGTACTTAATTAAGTTAGTATTTGTTAAAGTAAGTTAGTAGTAAGTACATAAAGGCTATTTAATTATTTATTTATATATTTAATTTATACAGTATATATAATAATATAACAGTAAATAGTAAATAATATAAATGTTAAATCTTTAACTGCAACATTGTCACTGGACGGTATTGAATACTTATCTTAAAAAAGAAATTCTCTTACTTTTTACTTTCGATTATGAGAGTTTTGCTCGTTATTCTGCTAAGTCTGCTTCTTATGGTAAAAACATATCAACTTTGAATACGATGACTATACAGCTAAGTGTCTGACTTGGATTTGATTCCTCTATTTATAGTTGTCTTAACAGATTTTTATCTAGAGATTCTTGAGTTGCCGTAGCATAGCGAGGGTACTAGGGGAGGCTTGACCTACCCTCAGACGTGATAAGGCACCATGCAGAGGAGCACTGGTGTGTTCTGTAGGAGATCCCGGAGCCCCTCCCAATGCACTGAGGATGACCACCGAGGGGGTTTTAGGGGTCAGATATACCACATAATACTGTCTCTCCCCCAATAGGCAGGGTATCTTTCGAAGATTTCACGACAAGAATAGTCTAAAGGCGGATTTGAACCTACGACCCTAAGTTTGACAGACCGTACCCTAAACTATTCAGCTATTCACCCTTATTTTTTTTTGATTCTCTGTGGAAGAACCAAGCCCTCACAGGATACTCATTCGAAATAGCAATATAAGGCTTCAATGTTCTGTATGGTGATTGAACTGATCGGAAAATCCATTAGGTCAAAGCATGTGCAACTTAAAATATAGTCGAGGATGCATGTATGCACGATATACATTAAAGGCCTCGGTGAATTCTCATTTTAAAGACTACGTTTACTACATGAAGACATAATGCCTTGTGTTTCTCATCATGGTTATTTATGATACACGTTAAGGGATATATATAAAAAGAAAAGTCATAATTGTAACCTTGGAAAAGAACTTCGTTTATTTCTTATTGGTATCCTCGAAGAGACCTTCGTTTATTCTGTAATTCGAAAGTTAAACATTCCGAAAACTTCTTTATTTTATTGTTTTCTGTATATTGTTCTCAATTTTGTTTTTGTTTGAAGCCGCCACTGTGTACATATCGACATACGATTTTCTATTCACTGACTAATTCAATTTCTATAATGATTGCAGCAAAAGACTATGTCACGTTTCGTGAAATAGTTGAGGTTATTATGGCTTATTTTTGGATTAGACTAAGATATACAAGAATAGTAATAATGGGGTAATTTGATGTATATTGCCCTCAGATAATAGGTTCCGAATAAAGTGCGACACAATGTGGCATGAAAGCTGCTCGCTGTAAACATCCCCGATGCCATGAAAGAACTATCAGTAACAATAGACATTATTATATTGTAGAATGAATGAAAATAGATTATTCCGATAAACCACGGGACAGCATGTGGCAACGTACTGGCAACGCCGTATTTTCTATTTCCATCCTATTATATATAGTATTATTTTATCTTATTGTTTCTAGTTCCGCATCAGCAGCAGGTCCTCTGTTATCACATTGACCAACTTGAACTTAAACAGACTATTATATAGTACACTGCTTATGCTAATAGGAGGAATGATATCAATCTTTTGTTGTCAGAATTAGTGAGGCTTTGCATAAGTATAACAAGTAGAAAACGATGTATATATATCCCAACCGAGTTAATCCACAGCCCCAGGAACACCATTTAATTTAATTACCAACTATACTATATTTTCGCTACTATACTATACACAAAATATCTGAAGTTGAAGAATGCTGAACGAGCTTTTGTTAATCTCTTTATGATTATAGAGGTCGATGAGTCCACCTAAAGTTAGGTGTATGTGTTAAATATATGTTAAGTATATCTGTCTATCTGACCTGGTTCAATTAGTGGTCAAAAAATATAGACTTGCCTGCTGTAAAAAATTGCCTCAAGCAGCTTTTCAGCAAATTATCATACGAAAGGTAGGACAAATGAGGGTCAAGGCAGCTTAAATAGCGTTTTCCTTTTGGTATAGACCTGGCTGATTGTGTGATTGCACTCTTGGTGAATAAACTCTTTTAAAGCGAAACTATCCAATGAGTTGTATTTTAAATAATGTCTGACTGGCCTAAGCTATAGTAGTAGCTAATAAGATGGGCTTATAGGTCCCTTCGTCATTGTTGAGATACCATATGCAGGAGATAAATGTGAGTTTAAGTTTTACTTAAGTAGCGACAATTTGTAGAATGAGTGAGTGAAGGCGATTACGCCATTTCCGTTGCAGTTATGATAAAAATATATTCTTAATTTGCTTTCTTATATGTCTTAAGTAACAGTGAAGACGTCATAATTATTGGATAATATATGATCAAAGCATATACGTAAATGATCAATGAAGATCGCCGTTATTTAGAAGAAAAGCATGATATAATAGTAAGGAGATTTCTATTTTTCGATTGATGTATAGATAATCATAGTTATAGCTTCTTTATTATGGAACACAAGACAAAGTTCGACTGCGTAACCCTGATCAAATTATACGTAACTGAGTCACTGTGACAATTAACATAGAAAATAGGACGTTAGATATATTTTTATTCACTATCGGACTATTCAATGGGAACGGATGAGAATGCGCTGTGATAGGAAGCGAACACGGGAACAGAAATAAAATGATATCATCGCAATAATGTAATTTGTAGTAGAATGATCATGCTTTGAATTTACTGCTTTTAAATAACACTTGGAGTTGAATAGTAATCTTACTTCTACTGATTACTGCACGTGCAAAGGAATTCTAATTGACGTGGTGTTTTATTTAAAAGTGGCTAACGCTATATTTATTTATTTACTTGTTCTTCAATCTTGACATCTTAAATAAACTGTTAACATGGGCCTCTAGTTATTTTATATGAATATATATATATATATATATATATATATTTAAATCTTTTCAAAATATTAGGTATACAAATAGGAGGAGAATATCTGTTCTTTATTTTATAAAACGGATCGCGTCGCCATTGGGTAACGAAACTCTTCAGAATTGTCATTATAAAATTGTAATCTTTTGGTTTGATTTTTGTATTTCATTTTTTTAACAATAGATATATCAGTTAAACGCAAACAATATCTTCAATCATAAACGATTCATTTACAACTTCCAATGAAGGCCACGATGCAATAGAACTACCTACCTACGTAGGAGAGGATGGGTATATATGTACGTACGTACATAAGTAAGCGCCGCACTGGCGACATTGAAAGTTGGCATTACGTTACGTAACCCTAGAAACATCGGGCGTGCGTATTGAATATCACACCAGGTCGCACGTGGCGGACACCGAGTCCCCGCCACAACCCACCAGCTCTCTGTATATAGATCTATTATTATTTTTGCAATATCAAGCGAAGAGAATTACCAACATAATTTTATTGCACTTTGTTATTTTCTGTAATAAAATTACTCAGTTACTTCAATTGATTTTAATTCACGACACGCGAGGAAACCAAGTTCGTTCCCCGGTGCCGGCACGAAAGAAATTGCACTGCGGTGAAGGGAAATATCGTTTTTCTCAGGATGTTTCCTTCATCACCGAGTACTTTCATTCGCTATATGTCATATTATATTATTATTAATACATGCACTATTGAGTGGCTTATTTCAATTTTTTTTTGTTCGATGGAAAATAACATCTTAATAAATGGCTATTCATTCCTTTTTTGAATGTACACTATTATATCTAAAATTACGGGTGACAAAAGTGTTTGTTTCACGTCATGGTAAGTGATACCTGATGATGGCACCCACATTCATTCATGGTAGATGTTTACCACCTTTGAGTACTATAATGGTATGCATTGTAACCAGTAATATCGGAATCCAGTTTTGTTTCACCAAACAAACACAGTAGCGCTAAATTACTATTGTATGCTGATATTCCGAAGCTGTCCTACCCAAGCTGAGCCATCATATCAGCTGGTTTATAACTGCGGCGAGGCCCACCACTAATCCACTGCTGCATAAGCCGTTACTCCATCTGATGGGATCCTACACAACGATGACCAATATAAGGTTGCTACTCAAAAATCTTTCTTCCCCAAAGCTTGTCGTTCAATAAATATAATATCACAATAAGTTATTTAAAATTTAACGCGTCATGCGTTAAATTAATAGACGTTGCCCGATCGTAGTAATTATTAATATCCAATTTTAGGCCCACTGCGATAGGTGCAGCTCAGTGTAACATTTTGATAACCTCAAATATAAACTACGTACTTATCACAAGACTTTAATACTCTCTTTCTAATGTAGGTAACCTGAATCCAGACGCCCGTTTATTTCACGGATAAGCTATTAAATTCTGTTTTTATTATGGACGTTGTTTATGCTTTTAACCGTACGTTATCACTATTGGGGGATTTAACATTTTTATTTTTACCATACATAACGAACACTTAATTATATAAACATATATGTATATATATAAAAAATATTACGTTAATGACGTAGCCATATACAAAATCGATGATAATTAGATAACTTCTATAAAGGTAAGGAAACATTTATTGCGAGTTTTTTAACTGTGGTTTATGTATTCGTTTTCCTGTACTTTATCGTATTAAATAATATCAAATTTTTGTTATGCTCTTATTTTTACTCTGCGCTTAAATATACAGTAAGTTTTGTTGTGTGTAGTTAGGTTATATCGACCTTGAGGAATAATCGGCTAACTACTTCCTCACAGACATATGAATCAACTGCGATGACTTTAGTGTTATGGAAAAGTTTTATGTATTGGAATATTTAATATTTGATATTAAATTATGAAAAGAGTGCTCAAGCTGTAGATATCACCCAAAATATATAATGACAAGTTTATATTATATTTATATCGGATTTATAGGAATTTGCTTGTTAATAATTGTAATATAACAAACGCATTGTATGTACAACTTTCATTGATTACACGTATTTATCTATTTAATGCGTACGTTCAGTTGTTGTCGATCAACAGTATCTAAACAATTGAAGAAACACTCAAAAGATAAAACATAAATCGAAGAAAACTGTGTCACAACCTTCGCCGGCGGATTGCGTTACAAAATTATAGATAACCCCGCCAGGGAATCAAACGAGCTATCACTGGGCGCGGAGATTCGGCTGTTACGCAATTCGAAAACAGGCGGGGGACGATTAATTGGATCGCTGTTGTACATTTTAGTAATATCAAATTGTTTGATTGGAATGACCGACGATCCTGGACAACAAGAGATACAGTGGCGGGTTTTTTTTTTTCATTTCTATTTAGTTAGCAATTTATATAATATATATATTTAACATTTGACGTCTGCTAATTATCAATGGTGTCAAATAATCGGATATACATATACCTATATATGATAATGCCCAATTATAACCAAGCATATGAAATGTAAAAGCATGAATAGGTAGGTGAATTTTTACCCTCTTCTCATTGACGTTAAGATCGGATGAAGGTTTATAACAAACAAAAACAAATGTGTGGTACAAATGCCTTGGCTGGGTGTTGGCATATCCGAACGAGGCGAGGCGAGGATACGTGGTCGAGGTGAAGGTTATATCTATCAGTGCTGAGGTCCTGAACTATAGAGAATACCAGAGGATATAAACTATGAATAACCTTACTATAACCGCAGTCTGATTTACTGGATACTCTAAACAGTGGTAGAGCTACACTCCAGTTTGTTTATAGCTGCAGAATGAATGGGTCAGCTCGACCGGGTTAGGACCAGGCTCTCACAGAATACTAGCGTAAAAAAGCAGCCTTTTGATTTTGTGTTTCATTGCTGGTTTTTTTTTAGTAAAGTAATGTTTTTTTTATGAAACTATCGTATCATTTAGCTGTTTTAAAACGATGGAGCGTAAATAATGCTAATAAAACGTTTTAAAAATATGATTTTCTTAATCAGGATGGATTTTTTTCCGTCTCATCATCAAAGTTGTCAATAGTACTATCAACTGTCTTCGTTTTCGGAAGCGGTCTCCTAATACCCAGTATGTATATCCAAAAATCTATTTTAAGGGGATCAATAAAACTGAAGATCATTCTACTATCGTGATGTTACAAGTGTTAGCGAGACGCGCATGATCGAAATCTTTTCCCATTCGATTCGATTCTGACTGAATACTGTCCACGATAAACGCGATTTTGTGGTCAATCTATTTGTTGCTAAACCGACACTAGCACTTAAAAGTTTGTTAGATTCCACTTATTTACTGGACTATATAAAGAAATCGGAGGATAAATTTTAGTCATCGCGTCCCGCGCGTTGGCGTTTTGAATTTATGTAAAAAGCGATAAATGAGACAAATACAATTTAGTTGTACTGCTATATACTTATCTTAAGGAACCGTCCCAGAATATATCTTATCCGAAAACTGGGAATTGTAGCAAGGACTCTGATAGTACAGATGATTGACTCTAACCATTGAATCAAGGCCCATGACATCTACATTCATGCTTGACAAGGAATCATAATGCAGATGCGTTGTTACCTTTGAGGACCGAGATGGAATGCCTCGTCACCAGCAATAAAGGTCTCCGGATCCCTGCACTCACCAGACGAAAAACAGCAGCGTTATGCTGCTATTTTACGCTGGTATTCTGTGCGGACGTGGTCCTACCCCGGTCGAGCTGACCCATTCATTCTGCAGCTAGAAACAAACTGCAGTGTAGCTGTACCACTATTAAAAGTGTCTAGTTGACAGTCTATCTACGATCATATTTCATGAGGAATCAGCTTTTTGCACCCCATGAATTAAAATAAAATACTCCAGAGCGTTGGTGTGTGTAAGTGTATCTTGTGAGCTTGGAATTTCTCTGTAGGCGAGCAATAAAATATTTAATTGTAACTTAAAGTGCTAATATACCACGTGCTCGTCAGTCAAGGATACGTGGACAGGACCGTGAGGAAACTTGAATGTCACAGAAATAAAAAAAAAAGTGTTCCGAGGACAAATGAAGCCTTCCAATGCGCAATGGCGCTGCGTGTCGTGGCAGCGGTACAAACGCTAGATAGATTGCCTATGCCCAACAGGTACATAAGTCGTTACTAAGGAAGCATTTTTAATCGGATCGGCGAAGAGAGTGAAAAGAAAAGTACACTTGGCACTTTATACTTAAATGTTGTAAGTGATTGATAGGTGCCGCCTAGGTCAAATGGTCAAATTTGATTATAAATTGATGAAAGATTGCAAATGGAAGATGATAATTGAGATTTGAGCTGTTAAACGTCTTAAGTAGGTCATACTAGAATGCTATCACCTTCCAATTATAAAATGGTTGAGTTCAGATTATCTTAGTTCGGGACAGATCTGTCAATGACACATGTGGATAATGAATAAAAAACAGCTTACGATGTCGATACAACGCGTTGCCGTGTTGTAAATATGATTTCATAGTTACGACGACCTGCTGGCGAGAAACTTCGTGGCGTGAAAGTCGGAATACTTGGCTACTAAATTAGCTTTGATTCACCGCCGAAGTCTATATTTGTTAACGACAGATTTTAAATATATTAGTTAACACTAGAGCATAGGGTCTGACAGCGTAGAATTTATTACCTATATACCCAAAGTTATGTTTTCAACTACATTTTGTTTTTGTATTTATATATGTAATGTCTATCCTTCACTGCTGGTCACATGATGAAGCTGAAATTCATTCAGCGAGCTACGGAAAGCGCTGTCCTCGCTGTTTCTCTGCGTGATCGAATAAAAACGTATGTATATATACGTTTTCGCAGATTAACTATAGTAATCCACATTGAGCTCAAAGTATCAGTAAGCTGAAATGTCAATGGGCCGTCTATATTGCTCGTAAAAGCAATAAACAATGAGGAAGTAAGCACCAAAGCCCCTAAACGAAAAATTACCTCTAGAAAGTTGATGGTCATTGTTTGGTGGTCTATTGCCGGTGGGATTCACCACAGTTTTTTTACCAAACGGCATGAGTATTACTGCAGATGTGTACTGTGAAGAACTGAAGACAATTATGGAGAAGCTCGCACATCTGCAACCAGCTTTGGTCAATCGGTCGTCCCCGCTGCTCCTACACGACAACGCGCAACCCCATACTGCACAACAGACAGTCTCCAAGATGCAAGAGTTAGGGTTGGAAGCTCTCCCTCATCCACCGTACTCACCAGACCTTACATCGTAGCATTGACTACTACTTTTTCCAAAAGTTGGACAACTTTATAGCGGGAAAAAAATTCAATTCCTGAGAGACAGTACAAAATGCCTTTGAATAGTTTGTTGCCTCCCGTTCAGCTGATTTTTACATGAAGGGCATCAATAAAGTACCACTGCAAAAGAATATAGAGGGAATAAATAAAAAAAAACAATAACTGCTATCATCGAAACTGAAATATTAAATCAAAATAATATTTTTTTTAATATTCAATTATAAAACATGTTTCCTATTATATTTTAACAATCTTTTCCTGAAATTGATACAGTTCATCCGAAATAAAAATTATAATAATATATATTAACTTTTTGAATATTTCATTATATTTCGATTTAGTATGTGATATTGGGCTAATCTTACTATAATTCCAGCATCATAAAACAATCACCATCTCAGCTATGTCATTAGTCCATTGCTGAACATTCTGCTCCACAGATTGCCGCATGGTACGTTCCTGAGCCACTCCATCCAGTAAGCTTTCATACCCAATTAAATTAATTGCCATTCACTAGTTAACATTGAGCCCGTTGTTAATTGACTTTGTTGTACATGATACGACTTCATCACGTGACCACGCTTCACTATGTGTTTTCTATACAACAGCTTATAGTACATTGTTTACAACTTTATAGTGGCACGTTTTCCTTTTACTGTTTTATTGGAGATTTGCTATAAAATAAAAGTTAATTCGCAGGAAATTGTGATTCTTGGAAGTAATTTTCTGTTTAATCAATCTTTTTCTATAATTTTCCATTGACTTTAGCGTAATTTGTACTTATATATATATGTTGTTATTTATGTTATTTATGCGTTTAGAATATGATTGTGTGACGTTATGGAATAGATCAGTAAGCAGGCAATTCCTAGTGAACTAAATGTGTATGGTTAGTGTTATTATTATCGATAATTAAACACTTCAAAACACTAACAGTGCTAGAGCTAGAGCTGCACTGCAATGTTTGTTTCTAGCTGTATGAATGGTTTAGGTCGACCGGGGTAGGACCATCCCTCACAAAGTACCAGCGCAAAATAGCAGTATAATGTGCTGTGTTTCGTCTGGTGAGTGTAGCGATCCGGAGACCTTAATGACTGGTAACAAGGCATTCCATCTCAGTTCTCGAGAACAACAACGCATCTGGTTTATGATTCATTGTCAAGGATGAATATAACTGTCATAGGCTGCAAGAATCACTTGCCATCAGTTGAACTGCGTACGTGTTTGTTACTCCTAATGTGTAAGCAAGTAAAAAAAAGTAAACATTCGCTTGTAAGCTCTTCAAAAATGCTGACGTTATTACCGAAGTTAATGAAGTTAAAACAGCTTTCAGTTTATACAGCTTACAGTTAATACAGCTTACAGTTAATACAGCTTACAGTTAATACAGCTTACAGTTAATACAGCTTTCAGTTAATACAGCTTACAGTTAATACAGCTTTCAGTTAATACAGCTTACAGTTAATACAGCTTACAGTTAATACAGCTTCACTTAATACAGCTTACAGTTAATACAGCTTTCAGTTAATACAGCTTACAGTTAATACAGCTTACAGTTAATACAGCTTACAGTTAATACAGCTTACAGTTAATACAGCTTACGGATTAATACGGCTTTCAGTTAATACGGCTTACGGTTAATACAGCTTTCAGTTAATGCAGCTTACAGTTAATTACAGCTTACAGTTAATACAGCTACAGTTAATACAGTTTACAGTTAATACAGCCAGTTAATACAGCTTACAGTTAATACGAAACACAGTTAATACAGCTTCAGTTAATACAGCTTACAGTTAATACAGCTACAGTTAATACAGCTTCAGTTAATACAGCTTTCAGTTAATACAGCTTACAGTTAATACGGCTTTCAGTTAATACAGCTTACAGTTCATACAGCTTACAGTTAATTACAGCTTACAGTTAATGCAGCTTACAGTTAATACGAAACACAGTTAATACAGCTTACGGATTAATACAGCTTACAGTTAATGCAACACAGTTAATACAGCTTCAGTTAATACAGCCAGTTAATACAGCTTCAGTTAATACAGCTACAGTTAATACAGCTTACAGTTAATGCAGCTTACAGTTAATACGAAACACAGTTAATACAGCTTCACTTAATACAGCTTACAGTTAATTACAGCTTACAGTTAATGCAGCTTACAGTTAATGCAGCTTTCAGTTAATACAGCTTACAGTTAATACAGCTTTCAGTTAATACAGCTTACGGATTAATACAGCTTACAGTTCATACAGCTTACAGTTAATTACAGCTTACAGTTAATGCAACACAGTTAATGCAGCTTACAGTTAATGCAGCTTTCAGTTAATACGGCTTACAGTTAATGCAACACAGTTAATACGGCTTACAGTTAATGCAACACAGTTAATACGGCTTTCAGTTAATACAGCTTACAGTTCATACAGCTTACAGTTAATGCAACACAGTTAATGCAGCTTACAGTTAATGCAGCTTTCAGTTAATACAGCTTACGGATTAATACAGCTTACAGTTAATACGGCTTTCAGTTAATACAGCTTACAGTTAATACAGCTTCAGTTAATACAGCTTACAGTTAATACAGTTTACAGTTAATACAGCCAGTTAATACAGCTTACAGTTAATGCAACACAGTTAATACAGCTTCACTTAATACAGCTTACAGTTCATACAGCTTACAGTTAATTACAGCTTACAGTTAATGCAGCTTACAGTTAATACAGCTTTCAGTTAATACAGCTTTCAGTTAATGCAACACAGTTAATACAGCTTACAGTTAATACGAAACACAGTTAATACAGCTTACAGTTAATGCAGCTTTCAGTTAATACAGCTTTCAGTTAATACGGCTTTCAGTTAATACGGCTTACAGTTAATGCAACACAGTTAATACAGCTTACAGTTAATACAGCTTTCAGTTAATACGGCTTACAGTTAATGCAACACAGTTAATACAGCTTACAGTTAATACACAGCTTACAGTTAATAGCTTACAGTTAATACAGCTACAGTTAATACAGTTTACAGTTAATACACAGCTTACAGTTACAGCTTACAGTTAATTACAGCTTACAGTTAATACAGCTTACAGTTAATACAGCTTACAGTTAATACAGCTTACAGTTAATACAGCTTACAGTTAATACAGCTTCACTTAATACAGCTTACAGTTAATACAGCTTTCAGTTAATACAGCTTACAGTTAATACAGCTTACAGTTAATACAGCTTACAGTTAATACAGCTTACAGTTAATACAGCTTACAGTTAATACAGCTTACAGTTCATACAGCTTACAGTTAATACAGCTTACAGTTGAAACAGCTTACAATAATGCTGGTTCTCTTAATGGCATTAGATCGTTAGGAGCGACGGTATTATAATTTTTTTGATAAGTAAATTGAAACTTTTATTTTATATCTATTCTTTATTTTTCAGACACACAGGTCATGTCTGGATATTTTCAATCAATACGCAAACAAATCTATTTAGCAGTTATACTGAGAGGCTAGGATAAAAGTCATGTTACTCGCATACTTTCAAATTTATAAAAAGGATACATGTTAACTAAACCACTACGTACCTCATAGCGTTTTTAAAATATATTTGTTTATTTCTGCAAATTTTAATGCCTGTACATAACTTAGATCTTCTAAAACTTTAGATCAGTATGTGTTATTTGTTGTATGTGAAAGGTTTTAAAGTTTGCCTATACTTTTTATCACTGAAAGGTTGACATGTTATAAATTGTTATGATATACACCGTCGCAGATATGAATACAAAAGTGTTGCTTGGAATCTGTTCGTGCAATCAAGTATATGTACATAATCCCGATTCACGTTTATTAAAGTTTCCATAAACGTGATCGGTGACGTGATTTTTAAAATAATACGTTATGCCTAGAACTGTACTCTATAAAAAAGATTGAGATTTATTTTAGAATGTCGTACCAACTAGTCCTGCGATTTAATAATCTTGGGCAACAGTGGCAAGTATTTCATGGTTCACGCCCTTTGTCGGGAAGAACGTTTTTGTGATGTGTATTGCAGGGAATTATTACCAAACAAGTCTGGCTATAAGCAATAATACAGTTTATAAAGTGAGGTTTTCTTTTTCTTCTGAATTCAAATTTGGCCTATATCCAACTTTGAATACAATTATTGTTAACTAATCGCCGATTATATGATTATTAATATATATATATTATATATTATATATATTTATATATATATATATATGTATATATATATATATATGTATATATATATATATCTTTGTAATTAAATTCCAATGGATAAATAAAAGAAATGCACACCTGCATATTCTATTGTTAATATCGAATATTTAAAGAAGTCATTCTTTTGTTTACTTTCGAGTTGGTTTGGACAATAAACATCTATTGTTTTCGAACATCGACAAACGCTGCGCTAGAGCCAGATGGTCCAGTCGTAATAAAATTTTTATAATGTCCTCATTAGTAATTACTTTGCTTTTGTTACGTATTGGTCGATAATAATAATTATTTAGCTCCTGAAAACACGTGTTTTTGACTTATTATTACCCGAGTTTACTTGGGTTTGTTCAAAAACAATCTCAATTGGTCTTAACTTGTGGTTTCTACAGTGAAGCTGTAATAAAATGGAAAAAGCTCGAGAAATTACCAGTGAAGTGCGCTCGGCCATCGTTGTTTTACATAATGAGGCAAATCCGGACGTGAGATTGCTTCACAACTGAAGTTATCGAAGACTTGTGTTCATCGCACAATAACTCAATACAGGGAGACAGGCAGTTTTAAGATCGTCGACGCTTGGGAAGGCCGATAGCTACCACGTCTAGTGAAGATAATTTTATTGTTGTTACCAACAAGCGAAATAGACGCTAACAGCACCAGAAATCCGCGTTGAAGTAAACAAAACCCGACTTAAACCTTTATCATTGACTACAGTAAAACGGCGACTGAGAGATGCGAAGTTGAATGGTCGCGTTGCCGTTCGAGAACCTTTTTTTTTTTTTTTACGTGGGGAAATGCCTTCGCATCCCACCCCCGCGGGGGCAAGGGTGGGTTATGTCGGACTCGCACCGACTAAAACCCCATGGTGTTCCTTCATCGTCGCGTATGGCGGGGTCACGGGAACGCTTTCGCACACATCCGCGACCCCGCCTGCGCTGGCCGACCAGACGGCCCCTTCTCCGGGGGAGGACATCTCCCTCTCCACCCCTCTCAAGCAAGGCGCGCCGGAACACGGACGCGCCTTCCAACTCGGCCTCCTCTGTAGGTGGGAAGCGGACTCACACGAGTCCGCCCCCCAGAGGCCATGGGGGCCAGGAAAGCCCCAGCCCCCTGCGGCGGATCTGGTGATAGGCTCCGCCGCCGACCAATGTTCGCCCGCGGAGGACAGTGAGAGTGGCGGGAACAACCAACATTCCACTGAACCCGCGGCCCCACCACGGCCGCATCAGCAGTGCGACCCCCGCGACAGTCGCGGAGGATAGGAGATACACTACCATCTCTCCGCGACTCCGTCTCGGATGCGGAGGATGGGGGCGACGATGTGCGGTACCGGTCTTGACAATCCCCGCACCGCCACCCCATTCTCCCGACTCCGCCTCGGCTGCGGATGGTGCGTAGGACGGCCTCGCTCCGTCCATCCGCTCCCCGCAGCCCACCGACACGCATCCGAGCGAGCTCAGCTCTCACTCACCCGGAGCGGCCTCCTCGGGCCGGCCTTAGAGCGCCTTAGGCCGGCCGATTGGGTTCCTCTTAGCTTCACCGTGGCTAACTCCAAACCACGGTTACTAAGCCCCCCCGCTACGACAAAGCGAGAACCCTTCGGGGGCGTTCGAGAACCTCTGCTAAGACAGCAAAACAATAAAAAACGGATGCAGTGGGCTCGTGCACATCGAGACTAGACTAAGGAAGATTTAAAAAAAAAAGTGCTTTGGACCGATGAAGCCAAGTTTGAACTATTCGGTTCAAAACGTAGAATTTACGTTCGACGCAGTGCCCAAGAGAAGATGATGTCAGATTGTGTAGTTCCAACAATCAAGCATGGTGGTGGCTCAATTATGGTCTGGAGTTGCTTCTCTAGCCAAGGAACTGGCAATTTGATTAAAATTGAAGGAATTTTGAAAAAGAAACAGTACAAAAACATTTTAGATCAAAATGCCGTTTCTTCCGGGTTGCGATTAATTGGAGATGGATTCATTTTCCAACAAGATAATGATCCAAAGCATAGCTCAAAATTATGTAAAGGATATTTAGAAGAGAAAGAGGCACAAGGGGTGTTAAACAACATGGTTTGGCCTCCTCAGAGCCCCGATCTCAATCCCATTGAACTTTTGTGGGAAGAGCCACATCTACGGTGGCCCATCCTCGCGAGAAGAAAAGTGGAATGCTTTATGCGAAATTTGGAACAATATATCACAATACACTATTAACAAATTGATTACCCGTATTCCGAGACTTGTGAAAAAAGTCATAAAATGTGAAGGACAGAAAAAAGGAGAAGAAAAATCAGTTTAGCTAACTATAGCCTTTTTTTGCATGGACTGTTAATATTTCTTTATGCTCTTAAAGCATATTGTTTATATATATATATATATATATATATATATATATAATATATACGTCACTCTGTTTTTCGGTTAAGTTTACCACCGAAAACGAAAAATAGATTTAGATTCAACGTAAGAGACTTAAGGCTGACATTATTAAAAATGCTTTCATTACTAGCGGGATTCAGTTACTAATAAGTAAAAAATATTTTAGTTAACATTTCGTTAACATGGACCATATACATATCACAAATAGTAGTAGTTAATAGTATATTAGACAAATGTTTGGAGTTTCAGTCCTACAGTATAAAAAAAATCTCAAATACAGTTAACAAAAAAAAACACTGATATGTGTTTGTTTTTTTCCAATAAGTCAACAAAGCATTTATGATAACATTGATATAAACAATTGTCAAATGCTTCCGCGTTACAATTTGTTGTAATAAAATTCTAGTTATTAAAAGCGCAACATTTTCAGAAATCCTTTGTCTACACGTGCCATTGTTCTACCTTATTGCCAACAATAAAACATTACTAAAATTATTAAATGGAATCTAATACTAATAATGACGTAATTTCCTAATATTATTGCAAAAGCAATATAAATATAGATATCTCATGATCGTAAAGGAAGCATATATTCAGCAGCAGAGTAATTCTGGATTTAAATAATGATTATGAAATTTATTTTCTATCTTGCGGAGGTGGATGAATTTAATTGAAGTAAATTCTACACCTGGAATAATCTACAAATTTCATTGAAAGAATAGATTTGGTTTTCTTATGGATGATGTGTAGTAATCAGATTAATTTTCGATTGCGGTATCAAAAGCGTAGCTTTTTAAAAATTGCTGATGTCACCAATTTGATTATTGTCTTGAAAAGAACCAGAAAACAAAAAAACCAAAAAAAGCATTTCTTCCGCGAAGATAAAATACACTTCGGTGAGCACTTGACATCACGTTTACCGTTTGCTTGTTTGTGGTTTTTACTTCTTATAAAAAAAAACCTACGTTTTATAAAAAAATCTTTGACTCTACGTCAAAACATCTTTACAGACCCTTCTGCTTACCCCGTAAGTTAATGTAGGCATTAGTGTTATAATATATGTGTGTGTATAGCGGAAATGTGTTCATTTAAATTTTTCCTTAAGTTTTTTTAAAGTTTAAGTTATTGACGTTTCGTAATATTCCGTGACTTTCATTCGCATTATGACCATGAAATAATTACCTTTGAAATAATTTAAATAATAACAATTAAGCCAATCGTCAATTTTGTTTGATAAAGATCACTGTTTTTATATGCCATTCTCTTTTTCCTTCCATTTTATCAGTATCGTCGTCTCAAATATACAACTTATAACGAAAAAGAAGTGTACCTCACCTCACGATTATTTTGTACTAGCAGTGTCTGCTCTACGACTAACTTGTGTTGTACGTGGGCACACATCATTGTAGTAAGTCCTGATAAAATGGTAAATAAATTTTGTATAAACTTTAAATCTTCGTCTATTAATTATATACTATAATATAAAAGCAAACATTATTTTAAAATGAGTCCTGTTTATTTTAATTTCATACTTTTTCATAGACTATGACCCATGTCCAAATATTTTGTATCGCAAAATAAAATGACATAAATAAATACGCATTCCTTGCTCTGTAGAATTTTTAAGTGTACTTAAGATTTTTTCAATATTTCTAGACAGATTATGTATGCGTTAGGCTCTTGCTATATTTCTCAGGAATGCGTCGTTTAGTTATTGCTGCGCAACCCCATATTTGATATTGTTTGAGTAGTGCACTATAAATTTGGTTTTTTGTACAATTACGTAGTTCACTGTTTATGGTAATTGGAGAGAGAAGTAGGTTTAACTGTCCAGGAATTTTCTTAGTTTTTATCACGAATATTATAAATTAACTAAGTTAAATGTGTTTCTAGTTGTGAATTTCATACAGGATGTGACATGAATTGTATGAAAATGAAAGAAATTTACACAAATTAGCTCTTTCTTGGCTTACCAACCTTTTGGGTATTAATTCTTTGAAGTTGATCCTTATTAATGACACTATCAGCAAAATGTGTGCACGCTTCTACAAAGGCGGAAAATTCTTTTAGTCCATAAGTAATTTTATGCATTTTTGAGGTCGCATATTTTAAGTTATGCTTGCCTTCAAACCTAAGGTTTCTAGAAAATACTATTTAATCAAGAAACAGGTACAAACTGGTAAGTAAGTGTCTACCTTAAAAAAATCTTTGCCTTATCAAAGGGCGACTGAGGGAAAATACTCGTATAAAACTCGATGAGTAATATTTTTTTTTGAGATACTATGTAATTTTTGAGGTCGCATATTGTAAGTTATGCTTGCCTTCAAACCTAACATTGCTATAAAATACTATTTAGTCAAGAATCAAGTACAAGCTGTACAAGTATTTCTGCATTGAACAAAAAAATCTTGGTCTTATCAAAGGGCGACGGAGGGAAAATACTTATATAAAAGTTGATGGGTAATATTTTATTTACGTGATACTCAGTTTTTAACTAGCTGTAGCAGGAGGTTTTCCTTTATCGGCTTGACCAGTTATAGCGCCAACACATATATATAATACATTTGTCGAACTTACTTATTTAAGTAATTTTATTTTATTAAATTACTTAAATTCCTTTTCCTTCCACTAAATGCATTCCTTATCTTGCGAGGTTTCCTCGTTATTGTCATATATTTACTTAATAATTCTAAAAAAAATACTAAACGGTACAAATAACTTGGAGCCTACAGGCCAAAACCCATCATATTTAAGACTGACAATCAAATGTTTCAAAATGCAGTTACAGTCCCACTTGATGTCACACGTTAACAACCAGAAGATATCGCCTTGGTATACGTATCAGAACATATTTTTATGCAGGAAGTTTAGTAGAGACTCATAGACTTAAATGAAGATGTATAATGACTAAAGTATAAATGAACTTTTAATTGTAATGTTGTGTTAAGAATGTTCTATATGTTTTATTCGTATGTTCGCAGATCAGGAAGCGAGACGAGGTATAACGTGGAATTCATTCTGGTTGCGTCTACAACGAGGACTGTAGAGCAATGGAGCATGTTTGGTTTTATTATTAAGTACTGCGCAGTTGTCTTTTAATCCAACGATGTTAAAATAATTGATCTTTAGGAATGCACTTCATTTTTGATTTATCGTTTACACTTCTTGATTCGTATTTTTACATTCAAATTGTATTTAAAGATTTTTCAACTTCGCTCGATTCTTTCTTAGTGTTTTTTTATCGTAATTTTATTTAATTTTAATTAGAATTTCTTTGTTTCTTCAAACCTTTTGTGCTGTTATCACTCCTCTGCAAACAAATACATTTAAATAATATTTGAATGCATATAATTTTTTTCCACATATTTATATTTCTTAATAAAAAAAATATATTACGCTATATTAATTATTAAAATCTACTCTAATCCGTATAGAGTAGATTTTAGAAGAGGGATATTATTTAAACTACGCCTTTCTATGATTTGTCAAGCACTTTCCAAATATGTCAATAGACCACCGAATTAGGGAATACTAGGAAAAAGAAAATAAAATTAATTGGCAGAGGCCAATTCAAGACGCACGTAGCGGGCGGCGCGAAACCAAGGTCGGAATGGTGATCTCACCGGCCATTTTTTTTAAACAAAACTTTACTCTGCCATTTTCAGTCGTGCCTGTACAATAACAGTTGTAGAGCAAACGTAGGAAAAGAAACAAATATTTCAAATGGTCGGGTTATAGCTTAAACGGTCGCACGCTACCCATTGTAACACAGCCATCTTTGAATATTTCATGCCGTCGAAATAGTTCCTTTTTTGTTTGCTTTTTTACTGTGATGCTAGTTTTTGTAGGCGTCTCATTTTCGCGAGCGCTATTTTTCACGGAGGCCGCGTTTAAGGACGATTCTAGTAGCATATGCTTAGTTAGATTTCAACGGAAAGTAATTCAATGTAGAAGGAGTAACAAATAATATATAAGACGAAGTTCTATTATCACGATTACGATACGTAATGTATGTAATGTATATTTTATTACTTTAACATATATCTTTTCGTCATTTTCACATACTTTATCGTTAATATGCCTCCTAGAAACCTTAATATCTTCTTTTTGATTTGTACATTTTCAAAAGAAAAGCTTCAAACAAAAGTTTTAATTTTCTCTTGAGAAGAATCTAAACCATTCTACAGTAATAATTACAAAAACAATAACACGTATTTTAGAATGAATGGTTTGAAATGTGTGCTTGTTTGTTATTTTTAGTTTTATAATAATCAAACTTTTGAATGGTTTGTAAACAGCTATATATATGTGATACATTTAAGAATTGATAGATGTGATCAAAAATATATAACTATTTTTCATTGTCTCGTAAATTGTACTAATCATCACAAAACATTTCCATTTTTATAAATATTATTATAATTTCAATTCACCTTATAATTTTAACTTATGATAAAATAAAAAACGTCAACGTCTTAGATATAAAAGTTAGGTATAATATAGCGGTCTTCAGATGACTAATATTACTGTAGTAAATTATTATTGGGAATATTCAACTATTTGGTCAGCGTATGACGAGAAAGTAACCAAGTAATTCGTTTCTCAGTGACTTTTTGATGGAGCTATGTCACGTAGAATATCTACGCTAATTTACGTAGATATTCTGCGTGACTGTGGTTCTCCGTCGGTTGAGCCGACTTATTCATAAGATATTCACTTTCAACTCATTTAGTTGTTCCGTTGAAATATTATCGAAAATTGTTAAAAATGGTTTTATTTTTGAATCGAAAATCTATCAATTTTACGCTCCTAATCAAACAGCTATCGCCTGAAGACAAAAAATACAGATAACGTTACAAACGATTATTTTTGTTTGACAAGCTTTGTGATATCAGTTATCTAAAGAAATCTTTGATTTTATCTAGTTATAGTCGTAAAGGTGAGACCCCACTTTTTTTTTTACTTTCACAATATGTAATCTTATCAGGTGTATGACTGCAAAGTAGTAAACAACATAGTAGGAATCTAATAATATTTAAAGTTTTAAGAAATTAAAAGAACATGCATAGTCAAATTCTTGTGATGTCATCGGTTCTTAATACAAATGCAAATTTGCAGAGTATTCTGACATATGGGATGGGAGTGGGTGAATTGAAATTTAATTGAATGATCTCATTACTTTCATACTAAGTGTATACATGTACATTATTATTTATGTATTAATTAATAAATTTATGCATGTTTGTAAATAAATAAAGTTCTGTATTTATTTTTATTTTACTATTATTATTATTTTATTTTTTCTCTATTTTTTTTTTGTGAGTACACTATGTTTTTTTCCCCCGATAATATGTCCTACACCAGGCCTGCTGGAAAATATTTTAGTTGTAAAATAAACTGCGTCTTTGTACATACCTTTCTTATATTACTTCCCTTATATAAATGCTTTTTGTACATAAAAGTTAAATAAATAAATAAATAAATAAGTCTGTTAAAACTACACCTACATACAAAGATGCAATTCTTCTTCTTAGGTTCGATTATGAAATGAGAGACGTATACGGATATAGGTTAATTCTATAAAAGGAAAAGAGGTTTCGTCAATTGCTGTACAAGTTTATTCAGTTTATCTCTTAAATAATTTTGTCTTGTGTGTGACTTGTGGTTTCGAGCTGCATTCCTGGATTCCTTTCGAGTCCTGGATTTGATAGTCAGACTGGGAATAATATAAATATGGGTATCAAAAATTGTTAGTTCACAATACTGGGATCGTTTCCTTGACACCTTCCGATAATATTGCACATGCATTACACCGGAATGCGTCGAGTGAGTGCCTCTGTGTTTGAACGTGCCCTTACGGCACTATAATATATCCTACGCAGTTGGCGTCAACGGATGATAACCGAACAGAAGGACTATTGTCCGAAGCAGCGTTAAGCGTCTTTATAAACTCTTGATGTTCTAAATATAAGGTGTAAGAATTGAATGTTAGCGTGATTAAAGATATAATAAATACGTTGGAACTTTCTTGTTTCAATATGCGCCTATAGTAATGTGACCCGTTTGGCATTGTTTATGAATCGAAAATGCCGGTTGAGTCACTCCAGTACGAATCGGTTTGAAATTCTTTGTAAGGGTAATGCATGACAAATGTTGTTTAGAGCATAGAAAACATAATATATTCTCATTATGTATGAGCCATAGCGTCTCTGTATTTTGGTGTTCGTTTAAAAATTCATAGGTAGCAAATAAAAATGAATCCGAGTGGTGATCCTGCTTCAACGCCTTCACTAGAAAATACCTATAGGCCAACTGTCATGTGTCGTGCTGATAATGGTGTCCTTATCCATTTCGACCACCAGAATACGTCATCAAAAAATAAAAACCAGCAAGCACACAGTTCATCTGTTGGTAAGTAATTCCTGCGGCCCATGACATCTACATTCATCCTTGCTAAGGGATCATAATGCAGATGCGTTGTCACCCCTGAGGACTGAGATGGAATGAGTCATCACCTATAATAAAGGTCTCCGGATCCCTGCACTCACTAGATGAAATACAGCAACATTATGCTGTTATTTTACGCAGGCATTCTGTGAAAACGTGGTCCTACCCCGGTCGAGCTGACCCATTCATTCTGTAGCTAGAAACAAACTATAGTGTAGTTGTACCACTGTCAAGTAAAGTGGCCTGTATTTACGAATTTCCGATCGTTAGGCATAGGTCTCCTGACTGGAGAGGGTATAGAAACACAGTCAACCACGCGATTCCACCTCTGATTGGCAGACGTTGTCTTTCTTTGATTTTTTTTTATTTCTTAGCCAAACAGGTTTCCTCATGATGATTGTAAATCGGTGCACCGATAAATCTTAATCGAAATTTGGTAAAGAATAAGATAGTGAGGAATACAAAGAAGAAGCATGTATACGCTTTAACTCATTGAGTAAACATTCTATAAAGATAATATTCTTAATGCATATATTATACGAGTATCTGTTGTGAAACTATGAATAAACGGCCGCCAGAGACGATGTTATCTTGATGGAAATATAAAAAACCGGCATATTTAACATATTAAATAAAAAAGAGGAATTTAAAAGTTCCCCAACCCTCGCTGAATATAATTTAAAAAATATTGTAATAACATTATTTATTGTTTAATTGTGGGTCCGATTTAAATTAAAAAAAAATACTTAAATTATTATAAAACGTTGCGGGGTTATCTGTCGTCACCAATTAAATTGTTAATTGCAACCATTGCATTGCTTGATTACGTGCTCGGTGCCGAAGGAAATAATAGTAAGGAACCATTCAAGTCTGAGACAGAAATAAAAAAAACTCTTGTCTATAGACGATATATGTATTTTGATTATCCAATGGTCGAGATGCTCTGCAGTTTGTTTCTAGATGCAGTATAAACCGATCGACACAGCGAGACATTCCGTCAAATACCTCAAGTGTAATAACACATTTAGTTCTTGACGCACGATCATTGTAGATGTTTATGAGCTCCAACCGTCACTTACTATCAGGTAAACTGCTTAGATTCATAAAAACACGAAAAACCTCACTTCAACATCATAAACTAGATATTCCGGTTAAGTTTAGTTAATGATTTCGGTCTGTGTAAAAACATAAAAATTAATAGCTTTTATATAGCCAGTGTGCATGGAATGCGTGAAAGCTAGGTCGTTCTATAAATGCTTGCTTTCTATTTAGCGTTTGGCTAATTGTGAAATTATCGTCAATTATTTGGAAACTAGTATATTTTTCATGGTTGCACTTGTCTGTGAATCTGTAGATGGGATATTGTTTGGAAAAAGGTACGAGAATTAATTATATGATATGCACTCCACAAAAATCGACGGTGTTTAGAATTTTCGTCTTTGTTTATTACTTAGATAATACTATTTAAATAACTATTATAAGGATTGGTGTTGTTTCTCAGTATGAGAGTACGGTACGGTATCAATCAATTAAAAGTATTATAAGTCAATTTTATAAACTGACGTACGTAGTATTTATTCTTGATAAAAATACACGTCAATGACGTACGGAGATAAATGTTTTTTTTTTAAATTAAAAACTGGAACATGTTTTATTGTGCTACGTGTGAGAATTGTGAGAAAGTGACAAGTTCTGTACAGAAAGGGACATACCCCGGTCGAGTTGACCCATTCATGCTGCAGCCAGAAAAAAACTGCAGTGTAGTTCTACCACTGTCAATAGAATATTAGAGATGGCAACGAGCACACAGTTCAGGTGAGTGAGTGTTGACAGCGGCCTATGGTATCTTTGTCCACCGAGAACAAAGATACTAGATAATTTGCTGAAATATCTGATAATCGCATTAATACGTCTAGTAATTGAGTTTATATAATCAAACGTCAACAGAAATTCCGTAACAAACAAACGGACAGAGATATAGAAGTATTCGGTTTGGGTTCAGTGACCTCCCTTTAGATAGCGATCCGAGTCGAGGTTTCATACCTCCTTATGAGGGGCCCTCGGATCGTTATTATCGCCCCCTCTGTTGTCGTCGACGTTCTTCGTCCACAGGGGTCGGAGTGCAGCGGTGGTGCAGCATCAGTCTCCGCGCCAGCTTCGCAGCATCGTCGTTGTCTCCCTACTCAGCGGGCCTCCCGCTCGCGAGTCTAATTAGATAAAGCTGTAAAGGACCAACAGCAATACTCACACACACAAAAAAATGGGTTCAGTGATCTCTAAATAGTCGTTTCGTGCCCTGTAGATTTTTTTTTAAATCTTCAATGTGAATGCATAGTTATTCTTTAGTTGTCCGTATTGAATTAAAAGAAACGTATTCGAATTACCTACTACCCTGAAAATCGACCAGTAGAACATATTCATTAATACCATTAAGAATATATGAAATATCTTTGTTATGGTGTTAGGGATGACAAATACACTGAACACAGTTAATCTGATTGTTATCCCTTCAGCCTAAAGACACCTGAATGGCTTATCAGCGGTAATAGTCTCCCGTTTCTATCTTTCACTAGATGAAACGTAACTGTGGCAAATTACACCGGTATTGCCGTGGTCCTGCACCGGGCTAATGAACCTATTCGTGCTAGAGCTAGTTCGTAACTGCAGCGTGACTCTACTATATAAATTATCACCCAATAAGTCGTACGTCGGTCCCCATTGTGTTAGAAATATACATTAATTTCCTTGCTCGCCATACAAAATAGGTATTAACTGGTTGTAACAAGTGGCATAATTTATAGGAAATAGTCGTGAGTTTCATTACGCCTTGTGCTTGCAGGAAAACGTAAAATATTAATTAATTATTAATAATAGTTTCTAGTATCTTGCCTAGATATAGATTTGTTTAGAATAACTTAATATTATAAGATAAATTCATTTATTCACGTCATGTAATGAATGACCTTGAATAATTAATAATGGTGGAACTATTATTAATCACCTATCTTTGCGATATCTATGAGATTTTTCTTGTTTTTCCTTTAGGCGATTAAAATATATGTTAGAATAAAATCGCAAAGCTTCCGATACATGGGCATTTTGGATGGATGGTATCTTTTTTTGCATAAGCCACATAAAAAAAGAATATAAAAGTCGCACAAAAAGCCAAGAAGCATTCTCTAACAGTCGACCCCGAAAGAATGAGTAGAGCAGAGCAGTAATGAAGCAGGTACTTATTATTTAAATAAAAGTCTTATGAAAATGAAAGTCTTACTAGTTTTTTAATATCTAGATCGGTGTGAAGTAACTTAAAGTTGTCATCTCATTATTTTTTGGACGTACGTTCGTCAATCCCTCAAACGATGAAAGTGTTATGTGCGATATTAAACTGATAACAAACTAATGAGGAATTGAATATGTAGTTATTATTACAACAGAATAAAACTAAACATTTTGTTTGTTTAAAAATGCACGGTAAAATAGTTATGCAATAAACCTACAATTTGGATAAAGCAGAGCTATCCATGTATAATTACTTATCCTGACTGAGTGACTGATTCATCAACTTACTGCCTAAACCGCTGGGGCTACAAACTTGAAATTTTGATTTGAACAGTTGATGTCTTTTATGTTATAAACGTCCACTGAGGAAGAATTTTTGAAAATTTCACCCCTAAGGTGGTAAAATAGGGGATGAACGGTTGTACGCAAGTCCATCATTTTCAAAGTAAGTAATACGAAATAATAATAATAAAATATATGTACCTGCTTCTGTTTAGATATGAATGTGAATACGTATATAGGTGTTTTTCAAAATCTTACCCCTAAGAGGGTGAAATGCGTGTTGAAAGTTTATATGGGAAGTACGATACTTTTGAAGCAAGAAGCATGAAATTCAATATTTATTTATTTTATTTTTTTATTTTATTTATTGAAAGCTTCTCATATAAAGTTTAAGATTTTTTTTTCTAAAAAAGTTTACATCTGAGATCTATGGCGTTGTGCACAGTTTCTGAATCCCGCTATAGTTTCGTACCGCGACTTTTAGCTCCACTTCTTCTCCAGAGCCTACGCATTCCGAAGTGGTGGTACAGATAGCCATCTTAATCAGAACGAACTGACCGAGCCGAGGTTCGACCCTCTCGGGCACCCTCGAGTCAGACGCTCTCGCGGAACTGGGTAACGGTCCAAGCCGAGGTTCCTTCTTGGGAGCCCTTGTGCCGGTTACTCACTAATAGAGGTCTCGGCTGAGCGGCATAAGCGTTCGGTCACCTCTCAACCCGGCGAAACTGTAAAAGCCCTCGGGCAAACAGCGTCCAACTTCCGAAAAAAAAAGACGTTTAGCTTTTTTCACTACTCAAAATACGAATATTATTTTAAAATACATATATTTACGCATGCAACGCTACGGGAAACAGCCAGTGAATATATATAAGCAGCCAAAACGTGACTTCACTAAATTCAAGAAAGGTTTTACTTGACAGTTCCCACATTATTAGCAAGGCCATGCATCTAGCAATTTTGGCGACATGTGGCCACCACACTGCAAGGTTACGTAGCATGCCTATGTTTTATGACTGACTTCACTTTTTGTGAACAAGTTTTTTATTGCTATGTGATGTAATTTAGTTCAAAAAAATCATCATAATTCGGACTAATGTCTGTAATTAAATTATAATATTGGTATAATAAGCTCTCACTTAATTTATTTCAGAAGCAAGTGGTATCAAAATTTCACCGTGCGATTATTATGTCCTTAACTTGATGGGCTGAGCTTACGAGTGCGTTCCACGTACACCGATCACAAATATTAAGGACTATTATATATTTTTTAAAACATTAGGGGTTAAGAACGCACACGGAACAATGATTCCAGGACGGGTCTTCACTCCTGCGGATTAAGATAGTACGCATCATATGAAACAGCAACGTTCTGCTGAAATAGGTGCACATCGTCACAAAATGCTGTGATGGGTCACTTCCCCACTGGAGTCGAGAAATTAATATTATAGATAAAAATTAGCTGAAGCGTGGTTTTACCACTGTTGTTTCGTTCGTAAGGATTCGAAATGTAATTCATTAGTTTCATCTAGCTGCTGATTCGAACCCGAAATTGCTAGATTTTTTTGCCGTTTTTATATATTATGCGAAACATTAATAGAAAATTTAACAGCAACGATATTTAAAATGAATTATGTATATAAACGGTAATTTTAACAGTGGTAGAGCTACACTGCAGTTAATTTCTAACTGCGGAATGAATGGGTTAGCTCGACCGGGTTAGGACCACGCCTTCTCAGAATACTAGCGTGAAATAGCAGCATAATGCTGCTGTGTTTCATCTGGTGAGTGTAGAAATCCGGAGACCTTTATTACTGTATACGAGGCATTCCATCTCAGTCCTCAAGGGTGACAACGCATTATGATTCCTTATCAAGCATGAATGTAGATGCTCCTGCTCCTGGCCGCAGGAATAATTTAAAATTAGGTGTACGTTTGTAACTCGATGTAATGAAAAAAAATATATAATTCTCCAGCGTACCACAATCTGTTTTATCTTTTTAGGGAAGATAGACCTTGTTAATCCTAAGACTGTTACTTCTTGTTAGCGAGGGATTCTTGGCTCGGATTGTGACTGCAAGCGCGATAATAATTGGTATCAAAGCCCGAACCACAGTTTGGCCAGATTTTTCTACGGAAATAATACATATGCTGCCACAGTTTAATATTTAAATTTTTATCGAGAGCATCTGTGTACTTACTTATACTGACATTATTAATAGCACCAGACGGAAGCTCATTGTAGTTTCTATTCTGCCTGGTAATTTAAAGATTTTTATCACAGTCATTTTATCAATTAAAAATCTTAGGCTCGCTCCATGGAAGCTGTAATTGTTTGCGTTTAGTACATATATTATTGTTATGTTACGGGGCGTCATTGTTTATAATGGCGTTTACATCCGACTTCTACGCTTTACCACGGCACCGAACGTCTCAGTTCCCACAGAGAGCGTGCGATAAAACTCGACTTAACAAAATAAATATTCAACGGTTTGTAGCTATAAACAATCTGCGCACACTTGCTCCTGCTTGTTGTACAGACAGCATCACATACAAATACTAATTTGATCAAAAAAAAAACTTAGAAAACTTTTCCGAAAAACCTATAAAATGTTAAAGGGCTCTTTCTTCTATATTCCAAAACCAACCATCTTTCCAATAATCTTCTAGTGTTAAGATCTAAAAGCTGTTGAAGTTTGGCAGCTAGTTTAAATGTATATAAGTTTAAGTAATATATAAGTGTCGACATTTTAATTTATTTATCTTAGTAATATTAGGTGGGTTAGGCTTTATTTGAAATTTAAGTTTAATATGTTCGTGTTATTTTTAAATTTAAATGTTTAAATTATCTGTACAAATTTTCCTAAAATGTTTTTTCATCCTAGAAAATGTTACAATCGGCCGTGAAAATAAGAATATGAAGCCGTTTATTCTAAATTAAATTAGGCTTGACAAAGGAGCGCAAGTATCTGGTACTTACCGACTCATAAATACCTACCTTACTCCACAACAAAACTAAATGCTGAGTACTGAGATGTACCAGTAATAGGGTCTCCACACACACATTCACTTTTTGTGATGTTTTTGTTTTTGCTGGATGTGAATGCCTCAGCAGATGGACAGTTGCGGTAAATAGATGTTTTTTTACTAGAAAAAATATATTTACACCATAAAGGAAAAATTTGTACTGGAATTATTTATAACATAAAAATTAAGTTTTAAATAGGAATCTTTCTATATTGTAAGAGTCCTTAGCTCGTTGATGCGGTGATTTACATACCAAAAGTTGGCATGGGACGAAGGATCGGATACGGTCCTATACCTTGTAGTGAACTTCCGTTTGCTAGCCATGGGGTATACGGCATTTCTAGAAGAAAGGTTCGTTGGTAACATTAGTATAAAAAATCTCTAGAAAGCGTACTAGAATAAAATTTGTTATAGAAAAAGTTGAATTTAGATTTACATAACTGGTATTCACTTACGATCGGGTCGAATTCTTTGACTTTACCTAATATTTTATGTTCTCGAATTCGCAGAGCAAATTACGGTCTTCCCTAAACAATTGTTATCGTTTCCTTGGTCATTAACTGTTCGTTCATTAACTAACTTGTTATTGCAGACGAATAAAGTATTAGTATCTTTTACAAAAATAACATTATATTCGAATAATTATTATTATTACTCGTATAGTAGTAATAATAATTATTAGTAGTATAGTATAGTATTTACAATTAATAATTACGGCAACAAACCAAAATAATTATATTACATACAAATCTAATTTAACATATTTTATCACTTTTATTTTAATCTTTTTTATCCCTACCCACCAAACATGCCCACGGGGAGGAATGAGACCTTTGACTTCTTAGTTCAAACTACCGTCAGCTTTGTTCTTATTTATTTTGGTCTGATGTACACAGAAGGAAAACATATTGAAAAAGGATCAACCATGCGAAAGAAAACATTTTAAAATACTTACTACAATTCTAGACAAATATTGATTATATGTAATCAATCATGTTTTTGAACGTTATGTCTGAATCACATTCTAAAATAATTATTAGTACAATATATCCGCGATAAACTGAAACCACTAATTATTTTTGTTTTCGCTTCAAAAACGAATTCGTCATATCGTTCTTTATAATTGTATTTATTACATTTATATTATTTGGTGTTGCAATTTACAATGACGAGCATTCCGATCCATCAGTAACAACAAAATGGTTTCGGGCCAGGATCTTTTCCCCGAAATTTTGTCACCCTGGCTTTGTCTGTAAAATCCAGGTAATTAAATTATTTTTCATTTTTAAACGAAAGAAGTTTTGATTGAAGTTGAAGAAAAACATTAAAAATTCTTAATAATTACCATAGCTCATTAGACTAACTGGGTCTTCAGCTCCTTATTAAGGAAAGAAACCACGTCAGCGTTTTGCTGTTATTTCAGACTGTTATTCACGTTTCAGCTTGATACCAGCACCAGCGTGGATCGACCACTGTAAATAGGTTAATATATCTTACATAAAACTTTGTTCTGTTCTAGAAGTAAAGGAAGTCTTCTATTATCAGCTACTATTTAACGAGTGAAGCTGTTACGGGTGAAGATTACCATTAACTTATTTCTTTAATGGAAGAATTGGTAGGTGTTGTTCTAATGATCGCTCATTAGTTAACGCACTTGAACGGAACTGTAAGTGTGTTTATTTGTGACCAAAATTACCCACATCTTCAACTTGCAGCAGTCTATTGCTGATCTATTACATAACTTAGTGAAAATAGGAGTTAGCCTAAACAATTAATTTTCTTCTGCATAAATAATATTTTAAAACATGCCCGTTTCTGCTGACTGTACTAGTTTATCTATGCTCTTACGTACAGCAGAGACACATGTGCAATGAAGGCCTCGCAGAGGATTCCCGCAGAACACTAATTTATTTTCCTATAAATACTCTATCATCAGTCTTTAGTTAGTTCATATCAGCTATTAGATTAAGGTCAGTAAAGTAGCTCAGTGTCCATGTTCACTCACTTTTAATTTTATGGTACGCGGGGTTCAATTTTCCATGACGTCACCAACAAAATTATTAGTTACGATTTTAAGTGCTGATCGTTATTGTGCTCAGCGATTTGGGCCAACGAAGTGAGGCAACGTGTGTGTCTAAGAAATAAATTAGGAAAATTATTTCGATGACACCTCAAGTCCGCTTGCAAACTGTATAGCATGGTGGACCATGTTAGGGGTTTATGTCAATGTATTATGTACGGGATAAATTAAACAATTTGTCCTTAAAATAGTCAATTTAAATAATAAAAAATATCGCTAAACTTTGGTAGAAGATAGAAGAGAAAGAGGCAGTCATCGACCCAAAAATCAGCCAAGAGGATTAAATTGCAAGGAACATTCTTATGGGGACATAGTAAATTATATCCACGAAAGAAATTATATCCCTGCATGAATCGTCCGTTTCTGTATATATAACAACATGTCCGCAATTCAAGGCCGAGGCGTTACGCTTCGCATCACACCTTTCTATCAGTTCTTCAAAGACTTCTATGATGGAGAAGACGATGATCTACGTTTGTCCGAAAGTCCACAACACAGAATTAGTAGAAATTGGCAAAGAGTATATATTTGTCATGTTTTGCGTAAAAGTAAAAGTTAATATATTGTGAGCTAACTATGGCTGGTTATTACCAGATGACGTCAACTGCGTATGATATACTAGTATAAAGTAGTAATAAACCGGTATTTTTTTTTTATTTATTTCATAAGACAAACGTTGTCTCATCGTCCCTTTATGCGTATGCCTATGTAATCCATGTGCAATAAGATCAAAGAAGAGAAGGTTCGAATGTAGTGTAAAAACAACGGGATATACATTCAACACACCTAAACCTGGAAACAATTAATTTGTCAATTTGCTTATGTTTTTGAATATTACAATAGTGAGATAATGTTATTTCTTTAATGCTGCTTTCACAGTAACTGCCCGAGTATATTCAATTATTAATTTTACTAATTACGACACTAAATATAGGCGGTTGTTGGAATTGTTAGTTGCTTAATAAAGATTTATCAATTAAACCTACCTACACAGTGCCGGAGTGTTTGGAAAGAAGCGATAATTCTTAATGTTTGCTTATTGTTTGAATAATCAACGGACTATTTTGTTCTCTTTCGCCACGTCAATTTCTTGGTATAGTAATACCGCTACTTATTTATACAGCACTTAAATATATTGTATATTAAAGCCACGCGTCGTAGTGATCTGGTTGTTGCGCGGCGGACCCTCTGTTCGTTTTCCAGACAAGAGACGATATTTAAATCAATATTATTAAGAAATGTATTTTTTTGGTCTTGCATCTGAACCTTGTTCCGGTCTTATTTCACATGCATTACATCGGACTCGAATAGGGGACGATTGTGGTTATGTGAATGTGCATGTATTATATTATTGGACTATGTTAGCCGATAATGGAATAAATGTCATATAGTAGATTCGCTTCCGAAATTCAGAAATCTGTGTCAAGTTTTCTCATTAACACTGCAGAGCCTTATGATGTTATATGGTAATATATTGCTGTTTTCAAATCGATTAGTGGAATTATTTGACTATGTTAGCTGATAAAAGAATAAATGTCATAATAGTTTCGCTTCCAAAATTCAGGATTCTTGTCGAGTTTTCACATTCATACCGAAGACGTAAGTTTTCGGCCCTGTCTGTATGACATGTGTAAACCAACAGTGCTTTCAATCGATATACTCAAACTTATTCGAAAAGTTATGGAAGTTCGGAGTTTTCCAGGTTGATAAGATTCGTCATAAAGAAATCATCAGTTTACGAACTAATGTCACGGACATCGCATTCCAAGTTGGCAAGCTAAAGCGGTCCCGTACCAGCCCATTGGTCGCATACATATCGTAACGTGACGCCTGAGTTTAGGTAAACGTAATTTTAGATGCTAGTAATTAATTGGAGAGATAATCTGCACCGACGCGACGGTTAGCAGCTACTTGATGCATGTGACGTGTGGCGCTGGTTGAGGGAGATATAGGCATGTATGTCCAGCAGCAGACTTCCGTTGGTCAATGTTCACGATTAAAAGAAGATCTCTGAATGACAAGTCAAGTCATACGATTACTGGTTACAACTGGCCACAACCAGTTGAAAAAAATACAAAATAGTTTAATCGATCATTTATTAAATTCTTTTTTATTACTTTGAGAGTAACAAACGAGCACACAGTTCACATGATAGTAAGTGCTTCCTGCGGCCCATGACATATACTACATTCATACTTAACAAGGAACGATAATGTTGATGCGTTGTCACCCTTGAGGACTGAGATGGAATGCCACGTCACCAGTAAAAAACGACTCCGGAGCCCTGCACTAACCAGATGAAACACAACAACATTATGCTGCTATTTTACGCTGGTATTTCATGAAGGCGCGGTCCTACCCCGGTCAAGTTAACCCATTTATTCTGCAGCCAGAAACAAACTGATGTGTAGCTCTACCACTGTCAAAATTAGTTTTTAAGAACATATTTAAATATCTCCATCAGTTAAAAATGTCTTATCGATTTTCAAAAAATACATGATCAATATTACTCGTATATTCTTTTTTATTCAGGAAGGAAGAACAATGGTGTTGGTCGCAAGAACATAAAGACATTAGTGAAGTAGTCGGGTTAGATCGAAGTACAACAGAAACGCAATAAAATGTAACTTTTGGGCTTTAAAGATCTGACACTAGTTTTACTTTGTATTACCCGTATTCCTGATAACGTCGTTATAGTCACTTAAGTATTTATAAAAATAAAGGCATTATCTCATCGTACTATTCTAATGTAATACATGGACAATAAGATAGGGGGAAGGTTCCGTAGAGTAGAGTCATAGACACGGGAAAATAGCTAGACCCAAATAACTGACAATTTGTATATTCTGAATGTTACAGTGGAAATAAAATCGGTTAATGATTATAAACAGAAAAATAAAATACACCAGAATAAAATTAGTTGATATAAAAAGAGATAGAAACTAGATTAGTTTTTATTGTCGGATTAGTTTAATTTGTTTATTCATACCGTTCCTGCTTATTTTTCTATACACTTAATTACTAAATGAAACTAAATTACTAGAAATAGACAAGAAAGAATCATAGAATATAACGATATTGTCATGCCGTAAATCCTTTTCCATCCTAGCAACGATCGTAATGGTTTTTCAAGAGAGCCCAGATGCAGCCCATGGCCGCGTAGCACGACGGGGGGCAGCTGCCCACACCGCGTGTCGCAACCTCGCCGACAATTTGGTTGCATTGCCCAACATTGCCTCATTTCACGTAGATCGTGTAGAACGGACCGATCTGCTTGCTTCGCTTGTGCTGAGAAAATTTCTTCAAACTTCGATTGTATTTTAAGCGACCGTTCAAATCAAAGCTTCTAATATAAGAATGATGTTTTAGTGGCAATAGCAGGATAAAATTTCAGGATAAGCTCTTTGATGAAATTTTTTTTTAGTTGTTCCCTGATAATATGAAATTATGCTGGGTACTACTGTTTTATTTTTCTTGAACGTGAATCTTCCTCGAAGATCAGATATTTCACCTTAAATCTTCTTAATTGAGGGTGAAATATCTGTAATTATTATTTCCTTCACCTTTGCTCATTAATTTTTCTTGTAATACAAGAAATCCTATGTGTAGTGGTAATATTATTTTAATTTAAATTGTATTGTATATATTAAAATGAAACATCGTTATATTCCAACCTTATTAATATTTTATATTATCCTATCCGAGAGTGCGAACTTCGTATGTGTTAATATTCAACGAAAGTTTTTTTTTAATAAATGAAACTATATTAAAGATTTTTTAAAAAACTGTATTAAATATACGAGAGTATATATTTCCTGGATTGGAATAAAATATAAGATAGGAAAGATTATAACACGTGTTGCTCCTAATTTGTACAAGTCAAATTTGCAAAGTAACTAATTTTAAGGTCTATGTGTGTGTAAACGAGATATTAGACAGCGTTATGGAATGTGCGCGCAAGTAGAGCAATTGGATGATTCAGTAATTTAACGAAGAAAATTTACTTCATATCATGGAGAATGTCCACTTCGGGTGAAATTTGCTGTAGTTAATTAATTAACCGAAAATTACATCAACAAAAGACACGACACATTCACTGAATGGTAAACTTTCTGGGAATAGATTTTTTTAATACAAACGTTACGATTAAAGCTTTAATACCGATAGGTATTCCTTACCAGCCAACCTTTGTGTCGAGTAGAGAATATATTACAGGTTCAAGAAATTAAACTTATTTTAATTTTAAAAGTGCTTAAACGTGATTCATAAAAAAATAATAGTAGATATATAAATATTCATTAAAGTTCAGATTTCAGATCAGACATAGATATATAGTAGCTGCATTTATATTCGGGGGAAGATCATTCCAAAGTGTAATTCGTTGTGCGGTAAAGGATTGTTTTAGTAAGGTATGATTGGTTTCAAGCTTCAAGGATTGAATAAGTTGACAGAGTAACTTAAGTTCCAATTGATAATTGAGTACGGGAGATCTCTCTATATATGAAATTTAAATATCGACATCGGATTATACTAAGGCATAGTTTAAATTACTTATCGTGATTATGAAATTGTAAATCTCATTACATCACATTAGATTGTGAACATTAAACACCATATGTATTACTTTAACAATAGTGAAAATAGTACAATAAAAATGCCAAAAAGTTTTTATTGATGGTTCAGGAGTTCGTTAGATAAATGCATTGAAAGCAAATCAAATGTATCAATTAAATACGTAAATTGTGTTATACTCATGTATATTTATTATTATTGAGGATTAACTTTATTGAACTCTGTGACGCTTCCATGTACATATGTATTTAATATTTTTTACATTTTGAAATCTATAAATTGTATAAAGTTTTGTTAAAAATCTTGCCTGCTTGTGTTCTGTGTCCCTAAAGCAAGAATAGATAAAATGTTTTAATGGACTAATTATGTAGACGATTGCTAACAAAATGAATCTACCACATTACATATTTTACATTTCCATTTTTGATTCTATTCTCAACAAGTTAGAGCTGTTAATAGCTTAAGCAATACTAACACTTCTATTTACGTTGACGTCTGTAAGACTTTTTTCTGTCCGCATTGCATGATACAAGACGAAAACTGAGTCATTTCCTGCACACATCATTGTAAAAGAGGCACCGACTTTTCAAATGTCGCCTTTAGTAATTGCGTTCTCACTAAAATGGTGTTATTTGAGCGACGGGTGTTTAAATTTACTTCCAGTCATTTCAATGTTTATTTTATGCTTGTATACGGCAGAAAGTACGACGCTTATCATTTTAGTATGCTACACATAATGACATTATTATAATTTAACAATAAGTAGACTAGAAAGTTTGAATTTGGCCATTTTCTGTCCGTTACTAGATGACATCAATAAATCAAATGCTACATAAAGGAAATTTAAAATGGATAACGTGCTGAAAATTATTAGTGCCTGCTTGAAATAAAATCCAGGATCTGTAGCTTATCAGCCAATATTCTCATCGATTGACCAAGTGGTGATATAAAAAAAATACCGAGGGTTGATGACCAAGTGTAATTTATAAGCAGATGAATACGAGATTAAAGGAATCCTATAAATTCCATATAAATGAAGGCGGCAAATAATGATGATGTTGCATAGTCAAGAAGAGAGGCTATCACAACTGGAACAAAAATAAAAGTATATCGTAGTACGTTAATTTTTAAATTAAATTTAGGATCATACCAACCTGTATGTTTAATGCCCTTACATTAAATTGTATATACGTAATGTATGTATATTATACTCTTTTTATGGAATATTACAGACTCATATATTAATAATAACAGACTTAAAACATATTTTCATCTTATTAATGTTATTTACTCATTATAATGGTTTGTTTTTAACATTTTTAACTCAATTCCTTAAATAATTAAATTTTATTTATTTATTTATATAAATAATTGAACAACGAAATATTACAAACATATATCGCCAAATTGTGAAAACAATGTGTCGGCGAAACAAACAAAGCACTCTTACACATTAGTTAGTCACTTATAGAACAAAGTTTAATTAATAGTAAAACATTAATTATTATTAGTACTAAATTTTGTATTTTGTTTTATACTAATTTTAAATATTATTAAAAATGTGATTTTATTAAGTGATCACTATAAGAATATTAATAACCGTCAATTTATTTTATAACATTTATGCGAGTATCTTGCTTCTCTATATTAGACATTCTGAAACTTCTGCAGTAATTTAGTGTCTTTCATTTATTTAATATTTTTATCATAAATACCGTTATTGGATACGCATGTTAAAATTTTAAATATATTACTAAGATATATATTTGCTGGTTCTCTTGAAAATGCTCATAAAACTTTTAAGAATAATTTTTATCTTATCAGATAGTAAAAGAAAATGAAATACAGAATACGTGTAAATTTGTTTTATCAGAAATATTATAGGATATTTAAGAAAAAAAATCTTTCTTTCTTGTTACTAAAGAAATCCATCTGAGACCTACCAACTGTATTCGAGAAAAAATAATAATGCATTAAAGTTATTTTCCTAAGGACTGAGAAGGACTATAGAGGCTTCAGTTATCGAAACTTACCTAAAAATATAATATAATATATCTACCATTCTGTTTGTGCATAATCCTTTAGCAGGCGATTAAACTCATTCCTGATGTAGCCTGTTTTCAGCTGCAAGGTGTTTGTACGCAATAAAAATTTAATAACTAAGCAAGAAGAATTATACTATTCAACATTATAAAATTTTGTGAACATTTAAACAAAAAATTCTGATTTTCACGGATTAAAACCAATCGATTAAATGTAATAAAATAAATGCACGCTGTATGACGGTATTTACGGCGAAATCATTAATGCAGTCGCTTTTTTAAATATTTGTTTTTATGCCACCATTAACACTTGATACTTAAGCTCTGCGTAAGAGTTTCCGTTTAGGAATTCTTGCAGCATTTCTCGCCTGCTATTTTTAATGCTTACGTGTTTGCGTGCTACGGTTAAAAATATAGTATTAAATTTCGTCATTCCTGCAAAATGAAAAGAAACAGGGTCTACGTCTACGAAATGTGAAGGAATCTTGCGTCATATTAGAAAGGGTTTTCCTTTCGCAACCGTTGCAGCGGTCGACAACTCAGTTTTATTTTATATATTTTAATTTATCGATTCGTTTTAAAATTTTGGGCGTTTATGGTTTTACGAGTACAGCATACAACAAATTATCTATAAAATACCATATATGCTAATGAGCAATTTCTTGTTTAAGGTTATTATAACAGTGTGACTTTAACACGGTAATTTTTTTTTTAAAACGTGTATACAGTCAGTCGATGTGAATCAAACTTCGTCCTCTACAGCTTGTTATTAAAGCCATAATGTCAATTTGATCATTTATATTTAACCTTATAATACCTATTTGCACACTTAAATATGTATTTTGCTTTAGCCACTTCTAAATTTTGTTTTGAAAATTGCATTCAAATTACACATATTATATAAACGAATATTTTTAACCATTCGTTTATTAAAATATACTCTCTGCTTATTTTATTTTAATGTGTTCGTATCTTTCTATCTTCATTTTACGTGGCTAAAAGCATCTGTTTATGTCATTAACATTAGCTAGCATAATTTACATAGCATATTTCGTATATTTTCCTGGATGACAGTATTTCTAGTACATCTTGCTCCTTGGATACTGCTGTCAGTCATCGTTGTGGATGCTTTAAGTGTACATATTTGACATGTCATTCGGATTTGATTCCGGTTTAAAAATTTATAATATATATTTCTAAATCTGGTTCGCTGTGTAAATTATTAAGCATGCCTGTCAACCGCCAGCCTCTAGACTCGAAAACTGACTATAGTGTGTATTCATTATATTGTTCATGATTGTTTTATAACTATTATCCATCATTTTAGATACAACAGCGTTGGGGTTTATATTCAATTCTGTAAACAACAGCGTACTTTTAATCTTTTCGTAATTTCAGTCCTTCATTTCAGAATCGGATTGTACATACATACATACACCAATAAATAGGAACATCTACGCCTTATGTCTCTTAAATCGACGTAAGAGCTAGCCGAAGGCCGGAGCACAGGTTACCTTAAATCTATCATTATTTATTTTAATGTTACCCGTTGTCGACGATACGATACGGGACAAGATGGGAAGTTTCTCTTACCTCATGAAATATTTTGATATAAAATAATATTATATAAAAAACCTTTCACGAAGTTATATCATATGACTTTGTGAAAGGTTTGCACTAATTGATCGTGACCGTAAAAGATAAAAATTTGCTACTGAGAGGATGTGGATGTGGCAAGTTGTAGGTCAAAAGAGCGAGTAAAGTAAAAAATTCTTTATAAACACTTTGATATTCAACCTGGCTATTTCTCACAAAGCAGGATATGGCTAGAATCTTTTCGTTTATGTTTTCAATTATCAAGATCGAGAAACGTAGCGAAGGTAGTGCCGTGACTGTGTAGCGGCAAGATCGCATTTGCATATTACGATTATCTAAAGGCAATCGTTTCCTATACACTGATTTAATCGATTTTAATCACGTGTTAATTTCCATATCTACAAAGCGCTTAATGTAAATCTGCGTAGGTTTCTATGATTGTAATTGTTTAATAATTATTATGAAAAAAAAAGGAAAACGCATTTCAATATATAAATAAGGAAGGCGAAATATGTGAATTAAGATGTATAATGCGTGTATACTTGTGAACCATGTATCGATATAGAATTAGTGCTCATAAAATAATAGATTTCTTTATGATAATTACGTACATTTATACTTCTACTTCTACTTACTTCTATTTTCTTAGGAAAGTTAACACTTCTGATTTCCATGTACCGGACTATATTATTAATCTGATTCATATATTTTCTGTAAAACATGAGTAATTAATCAAATGAAAACGAATAAAAAAAAATATATATTATCTATGTTGCTGCATCCGTATTCTTTCTACAGATGTCCGATGAATTGAGAGAAGGGAAATAAATATTAGTTCCCATATTTTATTATGTATCTACATCTGGATGCCAGGTGGGATGAACCTCAGTGTCCTTGCTCACCGGGATCAATTACCATAATTCAAGAAAAGAAAGCAATCTCGTAAGTACTATCCTCTATTTGTCATCTACTGTACAACTAATTTACTACAAGTTACCCATTACGATACTTTTTATTTGCGTGACTTAAGTTATTAGATATATTTATAGTTGAAATATCGAAAGAAGAGTCCAATGGAGAACGGACAAACTCAATGACAGACAATTTTTTCTAATGAAATATCAGAAATTTATGTAAATTTATACATCAAAGACAAACAAACCAGCAATATACTAGAATACATAAATATTGTAATAATTATGGTGTATAAAATTAATGTTATTTTCTGTATTGTTTAATTAACTTTGAACGTAAGTATATATTTAATGTAATATAATGTAAAAAATTGCTAGATCTATTATTATTTATCATTTACGCTACTCTGAACTTTGGCCTGGTGAGTAAAGACAGAGCATGCAATGGAGTGGCAAATGGGTGTAATTTTAACGTGGAATGACTAATATGTACAATATGACACAAGCGGTAGTGTTTTATAGATTTACAATTAAACATTAGCTAATAGGATGAAAACTATATTCCGTCGTGTAATCTTTTTTCTAATGAATCATTATACCCACGTAATAAAGTATAAAATCAAATATTGTTGGTTATTACTCTATTGGATTATGAATCATCGTCAAGTTAAGGTAATATAATATAATGTACAAAGATATATAATATAGTATAATGTTCCTTTAATTTTTCCGAAATGATAAATTTATCGACAATTGTGTGGTCTAGAGATAATAATCTTTGATAACCCGTGCGTTCTGGGTTTATATCAAAAGCGAGAAGAAAAGTGAGATGCCCTATGTGTAATTTAATAACTTAGTAGTGTTAACAACCGCAAGACGTCGCCGCGATCGGAAACGGGGCGGATAAAATCATTTACATTTAATTTCCTTTATACAAGACTATTCCAGGAATTAACGTTTTAAAATTTTATAATGAAACGTATAATATATCCATCCAATGAATATGCGAAAGTGTTATTTTAAACAACATTAAAATAAATAATTGTTTTATGATATTTGGGAATAGCTATGAAATACAGTGGCCGGAGTCAATAGTAATTAGTTATAAATATATAATACGATTATTAATAATTATTTAATTAAATAAAACTGAATAAGATCGAAGAAAGGTTCACATATCAAGGCCACAGGGCCATACATAAATCTCCAATTAGACCAGACAGGAAAATAAAAATTTTGTGATAGACAAACATTGTTCTTTGACTAGGAATCAAACTCAGAACCTAAGACGGAGCAGTTAGGTACTGACTCTGCTGCGCCAGGCGACAAATATACAAATCGTCTTCTTTTATGTCCATCTCATCGTACTGTTAACATTCACTCATCATTCTTTGTTCAATCTAGTCTCCTGTGGAATGCGCTACCTTCCCAAATCAGAATGGCTAAAAGTCGCTTAGAGTTTAAACGAAAAATTCGAAAGCATTTGTTGGAAGTAGTGTCAGCAGATTCACTACATCGATAATAATTATGTATTTATTTATATATATATTTACTTTTAGATATGTTTGTATTTACAATATGTATTTTTTTTGTTTTATAGTTTATGTAAATGTATATAAATATCTATTATTTTACTTAGTGTTATAAATTCCTAAGATAATATATAATGATATGTATATATAATTGTATAAGCATATAGATGTACTGTATGTCTCTATTTTCTTTATTATTACTCTTCTGTCCCTGCCTTGATTTCTCTGAACCCTCACTAGGTTGACTGGTAGATAATGTCTTAGGCGTTAAGTCCGCCTTTGTGCATATGTTAGTTGTACAAAAGTATATAAATAAACAAATAAATAAATGTTACTCACACACTAACTACATTACACTTAATGTACTGGCGCAATACTTTTCCGCTGCCTCTGTACACAAACTGACTCCCGGACACGTAAAAGTGCACGAAATGTTTGTGAGGCAGCTAACAATAGGCTGACGTGTCGTGTTTAACACCAAAGAGTTAAAAAGTTGTCAATAAATAGCACAGAGTAAATTAAAACATTCTCTTTAGGTCTCAAAGTGTCATTAACCTTGCTGTTGTGTATTTCAGTCAGATGTTGCGAAAGATTAAAAAAATAAAATCTGTTTTTATAGAACACTTTTTAGAGCACACAGTTCAAGGCGGGAAATTATTCCTGCAGCACATTCATTCTCGATAAGTTGTCGATTATGCTAATGTGTTGTAAACCTTGACGAATGAAACCCTAAAGGTCTGCAAAGCCCTACGCTCACCACACGAAACACAGCAGCGGTATGCTACTATTTTATGCCGGTATTCTATAAGGTCGTGGTTCTTGTACGATAGAACTAATCCATTCATGCTACGGCTAGATACAAACTGTAGTGTTGCTAAACAGCTAAACAAAATTTTATATGTTACATACTTGTAATCTCGATATCATTATATATATAGATTTAGTTGATAAATATGCGCCTCGTCGGAAAGATGATCATGTGGCACGATTCTAAGCTAGCGACGTCCGTCGACTTCAGGCAAATGATTTAATAATGGACGGAGATAATAGTAACGAAATATAATCAATAATTTTGTAATAGTGTCCAAAAATAATACGTTATATAATAAATAAGTCTTTATGATCTTACTAGGTATAGGCAACAAAAATGTGAGACGTACGTTAATATAACATTTTCTATATGATATTATATATACGACTTGTTCACTATTACAACAGTGGATAGAACATTAAGACAAATATTGTATATGTAACAGGCAGTTTTCCATGTTACACTGGATAGAAATAAAGAATACAATGTGCTAGTTGCTTCTTTTCTAAAGTATATTATGAAATTCAATAAAGCTTTAGATTTTGATATATCAGATAGCAGTATAGAAGAAAGGGTGGGAACCTGTCACTATAAGGGTTGGCGCAAAGCGATGGAGTGGTCTAATTTAGTAACAAATGAAATTCAACTTAATATAGTTTTGGATACGACTTAATTTGGTATAGCGAAGTAAATTAACACTAGGATGCTCAAACCAATATGATTTTTATAGCAATATATTTTTTCATGAATTTACTTGTTTAAATGACATATTTTTAGGTTTTAGGACTCCAATATAATTTGTAACAAGTAAATTAAGTAAATATCATCATTATTTTAGCTCCATTCCTAGTCGAACAAACACTCTACTGTGATAATAATAATGAACAAGTAATATTAAATAGACTAGGAACCGTGAATGCCCAGTATTCATTCGATCGTTTTATATATCATACGTACGCGGGCTTATCGAGTATTATCTCAGTTTATTTGTTAAATGCCGATGTTGATTTACGTCCAGAAAACAAAAATAAGAAAGAAATTTTCGAAAATATGGTCAGTCCATGGTACAGTTAAGTAAATAGAATACCTTTTTTAGACATGAGGTTCGTTTCCAACAGTAGCAAGAAATATAGGCACTGAATTTACAAGACAGATACGTAATTATATGATTACTTTTAGTTTTTTTACATTCTTTATACTAATTCTGACTATGCTTTTAGTAAAGATGGAAACACGTCCAAAATACCTCCGTACAAAAACACTTTCAAATGTCACCGTTTAAGATACCATTCCTTGGTTCAATTGCGAACGCTTTTTGTTCGAGCCGGCAGCTCTTCGGTACATTATCATCGGTCCATTGTGAAAGGTAAAGGTTATTTGCTTCACGTATTACGTAATGCAGGCATCGATTATTTTCTTTATTAGCTGTGAGAACACTTAGTAGAAAAAATACCATGGTCACTGATACACTTAAATGAGTTTTTTTTCATTCAACAATATGTTTATTTATTTCCTTAATCATTTTTTTATACCTAAATGCTATATTTAAAGTATGATTGACTTTAAAAGTTATTTTTTTCTTGTGTATCAAAGTATTTTTTTTTATTACATTACGAGTAATAAACGAGCACACAGTTCACCTGATGGCAACTGATTCCTGCGGCCCATGACATTTACATTCATCCTTGACAAGGAATCATAATGCAGATGCATTGTCACCCTTGAGGACTGAGATGGAATGCCTCGTCACCAGTAATAAATATGTCCGTATCCCTACATTCACCAGAGGAAACACGACAACGTTATTATAAAGCAAATATAATTAATTATATTTATACCTATATAAATCACAATATGGAATAATAATATTAGATGTGTTTTGCTTCTCTTTGAAATTATTTTTAATATGTATTCAATTTTAATTTTGATTTAACAATGTAATCTGTACATGAGTATTATATTTTTATTAAATCAATTTTAGTATTCGTCATAACATCTAAGATCAAAGTCGCACATTATATTTAATAAATTCATTATAAGATACAAGTTGCTTTGCACAATGATTACCTAAGCTAAGCACTTGTAATTTGACATTTTTATTAGCGGACCCCCTGAAGCTAATAACTTAACAGCGTTATCTTGGAGACCAATTATATTCTATCATATCAGCTATGATATAACACCCACGCAGAAATCGTGACAGAGTTGAGACTGGGTAATGATTTATTTTGAAAGCACATTGTCGCTCACGAGGTGCGGTGCAAATTACTCGAACTGTCAGCGTACAGTTCGTTTAAATTCCATCATAGAAAATGTTAGGTTTAATCCATTAAGAAAAAGTCAGCCTCGAGCTTCGCCTTGCGTGGGAATCATAGTGCATGTAAAATCACATTATTACGAACAATAAATATTAACGTGGTGGTAATAAGGCTGCGTTTTTTTTACGTCTCGCTGAAGAGTTGGAGGTTAAACAAGTTTAGAGCTTCAACTTTAATAGACAGTAGAGTTACGCGGAAGGACCTTCACTAGAGGTATTCACACATTTTGTAGCAGCAACGTCTTTGTATCCGCGTTTTTTCGAAGATCGTGTTGATCAGTGGTCGGGTGGCCTGGCTTCGAAATTCGATTCTCAATGTCTCAATAATCAATAAAAATGTTTGGTATTCAGATCTAATGTGCTGTGAAATTTTAGCATAGGGCTGCAATAATTCGCCTGTGTCAGCATTTCCGTTCGAATACAATGAAACAGAAAAGGTAACAGGTCTTCAAGGAAACAGTGAATAAAGGTAAGACAAGTGTCGTAGCGTATTAACCATCAGGTTAACTCCCAAGTTTGGTATAGATGTTAGTTTCGCGGTTAGCACCGTACTAAGCTGGAGCGTTTTACCATCAATTGCGACATTGGTTCTTGACGTTTAAGTAGATTATAATATTCAACATTTAACTATTATACTTACATTAGACATTTGTTAATTCTATGTCCTTCTGGCAGACCATGGCGATGTCTCTTGATTATTACCACACGACATCAATTGCACAGGATGTATTGTAGAGCTGTAAGAATTAGCGAATTAGCGGATAAATTTGGCACTCACAAGTTCCTTTTCCTAGTCCGCTGTAATCTATATGCAATGAGAGAGGAGGAAGGTTCAGATGTATTGTCATGGATACGGAATATATATGCATCATAGGCTGACCAGTTGTTATAAACTGGCACCTTTTCACGTCTTCTAAAAAAAATAATTATTGAAATAATATGTATTGTGAAATTGTGAACAAAATGAAGGTTAAAAGGAAAAATTGTGGTAATTTTTCTATACAAATAGAATATTAATACATAATTTTCTAATGCTAGAGTTAAATAGAGAGAAATGAATGAATGATCTTAGTTAATACAACTATAAATAGTAAATATCTTTGGGAATAATTATAGTAAAATACAATAAACACATGCTATAATGAAATAAACATAGTAGGGATTTACGGTCCAAAATTCCTGTCAACACATTAACGGCCCAAGGGTATGTAGTTAACAGGGAAATACAGCGACCTTGTCATTGTTTTTTATATTTATATACCAAATGGTATGTAATGGTGGTATAGTTTTTAGGTTTCACCACTTAGAAATTAATGAAGGCTGAATTTTCGCTTGATAACTATCCTAAGCTAAACTTACAATTGCCTAATTTTAATTGTTTAGATTTTATTTGAGCAATGTTTTTTACAAATCATTATTTCCTTTTTTTTATTTACTTATTTTATTTGATTACGCAATAATGCAGAGTTTATTACTGCTAATATTAAAAAGCATGCGCACTATTTTCAAGCAATTCAATGCCACTTGCATTACCCTGAAGTAAAATTTCTTTGGTGATCTAAAGCTCCATTTTTAAGTAAGTACAAAAAATAATAAGGAGTAAAACGGTAAAGAGAAAGAAAAGAGAGTAGGAGAGAAAGGGGAAAGAAGACAACAAAATCTAGCGACATATATGTAGCATAGTTCTTCTTTTCTTCCGTCTCATGCCAAGTGTCTATTTACTGTTGTGTTTGCTTTGCGTTTCATGTTCAAACGTAATATAATAGTGAAACTGAAATTTGATTTGAAATAAGGCCTTCAAAAAAAGTTTCACTTCAAAATAACTACCATCCCGCCTTGCGGAAATGTTTTCGTACTCAACAGTGGTAAAGCACACTTGTTTAGCTAATGACGAAAATATCACGTCGATGTGACGTGATCATAATATTTAGAAATGTTAGTAATGATGTTTTATTGATAAGTATTGAGCAGTAGGTTAGTGATTTAGTCTGTTCTACAAACGAAAAGTGACTAAGTGAGTCTATCGCGTAACTCGCACTTACTTTATTTGTGTACCGTAGAAGGCTATGGTGGAGTGAGTCATCGCTGACCGCATCGTCAAGTCATCTTGGTCAGGAAGATAGGATTACTTAGTGAAACGTTACATCAAGGTAATCTCGTTGTTATAAAGTTACAGATTTAGGTCACCTAGAGGAAATTGTTATGATAAAATTTGTTTGAGTTGGACTTTTAGGGTTAGTCTAAAGGCGTTTCGTTACGGTGGATCAAGAAGTCGACGGTATATCTTAAAAGTGTACCGGACGTGTCATAATGTTTTTCTTCTAAGCTTTATTATGACAAGATAATGTTGGTCTAATTTTCATATAATAGTTGCACCATCGTTCAAGACGATTATTGCAAGAAATTTGACAGTTCGACAAATTCTTCGTCATCTTGAATTGTCTCCGGTTTACTTTACAAATTTTGTTTTTAATAATTTAGCTGGTTCGATAGTAACACTTATTGTACAAATATTATTTTTTTAATAAAAAAAACATGAAGTATAGTCTATTATTAAGAGCGAACAACCGAGCAGCACTGTTAACATGATAGTGAGTCCTGCAGCTCATGACAGCCACTATCTTTTAATATTCCAATTCATAATGTAAATGTTTGTAACTCTGTGTACTAAGATGGAATGCCTTAACAACAATAACAAGGTCTCCGATTTCTTTATGTCACCACACGAAACATAGCGGCGTAGTAATATAGACTGGTACTTTGGAAATTATGGTTCTACCTCAGTCAAGCCGAACTATTTGTGCTACATCTAGTCTAGTAAATAATCTATTAATTTAGAATTTGCACGTAAACCTACTACTGTTTTTGGCTATGAAAATAGACATATACTTTAAAAATTAACTAAAATTTTACTGTATATATATATATATTTAGGTACAAGTACATGTTTATTTACGATTAATACTTGTAAATAATTATTTAATCATCAAGACAGGTACTAAAGTAAGTTAGTCTAAGTGCTATATAGAATACTATTTCTTAAATCGATTTTCTTTTAAGCGAATTTCAAATATATAACGTAAGAGAAGTTTTTAAATAATAATACTCATTTTAAACATTAACACGCTTAAACGATCACCGCCAAAAATCGAATAATATTAAAAAACAAGTGAAAGACAAAGGAACACAATCTTATTGTCTTTTATCCTATTCTGTAGAAAGCGAAAGTTGTGAAATTCAAAGTAAAAATGAAGCGCTATAAAAATGGGACCAAAGAAACCGAGTAGCGTGCACATAAAACTTTATTGCGGCCATCTCCCACTCACTTTCACATTTCTTCAAATGTTATGCAGGAAGCGTATCTATTGCAGTAATTATGCAACGCGACAAAGTCGGGCCCTTTAAAGAAATCGAAAGACATTGTTTAAATAATGAAATGGTATTGTTAGGTTCCAAACGCCGACTACCTTAAACAGGGGTTCTATTGTGTTTTAAAGTAATTTTGAATGGTTCGCGTTATCATTGATTTCTATAATAAAACTTGTAATAAATTACTTTACGATTTAAATTTTTATATAATTATATAAGATTTCTAAAAATTATAATGCAGTTGCCTGTTATAAAATTTCGTTTACGAAATAAACGTATAATTTGTATGTAAATAAAAAATTGTAATTTTCAAAGTAAATACATATTATCTGATATTACGTTTCGTTAGTTTTTGGATTTCGTAATGTTAATTTACATTACTTGCGTAGTTGCACACGTACATCTTCATTTACTCTGGGAGCACTCAGTTGAACTATATTCACCATAAATAAAGAATTAATATATAATTTTTTTTCGGGCTGATTGTCGCTGTTAGTCTGAAAACTTTTACAGTTTAACCGGGTTGTGACGTGACCGAGCGCTTATGGCGCTCAGTCGAGATCTCTATTAGTGGGTAACCAGCACAAGGGCTTCCGAGACGGAGGCATTACTTTGACTGTTACCCTGTTTCGCGAGAGCGTCTGACTCGAGGGTGCCAGAGAGGGCCGAACTTCCGCTCGGTCAGTTGCTTCTGACTAAGAATTGTCTACATTAATATCACTATTATTATTAGCTATACCACCACTTCGGATTAAGATACAATATCTTTGTAAGGACTATGGCGGTTTAACTTGTAATATGTTCTTCGGTTTCCTTCTCTCCTCTTACAAAACACGGTAGGAATGAAATATTGCTCAGATTTCTGTACAAGCGTGAATATTATCTCGTTAGATTGATCCATATAAAACATCTAATGAACGCTTACAAGATATCTGACCTGGTCAGGCTCGAGTTGTTTTGTTGTTTTACCAACAACAAGTGTACATTTGTTTTCTTGTTATTCAACGGCCGTATTATTAACAGCTGGACATTTGTTAATATCTTGGGCTTCTTAATACATTACGTCACCGAATTTGTCATCAACAGTATAACAAAAATTATCGATATGAGAACGTCCAGGCATGGGTTGGTAACATAGTTCCGTTAAACAATGGTTAGAAAAATTATTGAGTGGAAACATAGTACTGAATCGCACAGTGAAGGACATTTACTAGATGGAGCGACGAACTATGCAAATGAATATGGCTCACGATTGTTCTTCTTGGCTGTGATGAACTCAGACTATGATGATAACGCCTATCCATTGTTTAGTACCCCTTATACTGCAGCCAAAACGATGAAATTCTAAAGAATGGTTCCAGAAACAAACAAGCTAAGTTTGTTTACATTACATTTATGATTTAATTTAATAAATTTTTTGCTTTATCAACTTTTTTAGTTTCAAACCAGTGATGCCATTATTCAATGACTTGTATGTACCGATCTCGCGGAATTATTCGTAGTGACAGATTTTTTTGTACGAGCATAAGTTGTCAAAGCTCGACTAACATTAAAATGTCATTACAAAGTCGAAACCTAAAACCGAAAGTGACATTATAAATGACTACATGTCCGAGTCTGCTGGATACTGTATTGACACATGTTTTATTTATATACTCGGTACAAGTGTGTTACGGTCGTGTGGTGTAATGATAAAGTAATGTAGAGAACTGACTACTGGGTCGCGGGTCCTGGGTTCAATTCCCAGCCTACGAACAATAATTGTGCATCACAAATTGTTAGTTTTCGGGTCTGGAGTCCCGTGTCCCTGACACTACATCAAAACCTTCCCACACTCTCATTGCATTTATTCATACCTAACATTGAAATAGGGAAGGGGTGACGAGTGAGTGGCTTAGTGCTCTTGCGCAAACTGCTCGTAAATGCTCTAATCACTATAAAATATTATGCGTAGTTACATCTGGCGATAACCAGAAGATATCGCCGTAGTCGAAATCGACCAGGAGGACATCATAACCATCGCAAATTTACGGTGACCCATCATAAAATCATCGTCATAAAATGAAAAATGTTTTAGACGATACAAAGTTTTACCACTGAAGAAGGCTCCAGTCAAGGGTATTCGTATCGACAAGCAATTTTCTACAGATGAACTGATATAGTACATATGATATAGTACAACAACTGAACACTGATATAGCTCTCTCGTCTCCTGTGTAACAGTATTACGCAAAAAGAAATTTGTACTTGATACTCAGTTGAATATGAAAGTCAGTTAGTTCCAATCACAACACAATACTGTCCAAAAAACGTATAATATACTAATCTCTATAGTACTACTATATAGTACTTATTTATTTAGATAAATAGTGGCTTGGTTAGAATTATACACTATGATTGCGATTTAATACCCGATTTACAGATAGAGTAATGGTATTACTGATTCCAAGTAAGGCTCTACTTTTTGTCTAAATGAATTCTTAGGTCTGAAACAGACATAAGGATCCACTCCTACGACGACCCGTAAATATATTTAAAACAGTTTCTTTTATTTTGTGTCACTCAATTGAGAATTGAATTACAAGTCCGCGGCACGTGCCATTTGTATCTGTTTCCGGCCTTAAGTCTTTTAAGTACTACCCGTGGTGTTAGATTCAGTGATCAGATTCTGTTCATTATGTGACCCTTCGACATACTCTGGACATATACTACGTTAATGAATTATTTTACTGTCATTAAAAATACGCAGAATGAAAACGTATTGGTAATGCGACAGTTATCGATTCGATTTGTTTTATATGGACTTCATTTACACACACTGATTCTTTGCACTTTGATTAATCCATTACAGTTAATTTTTTATAGAAGTTTATTAAATTAGCAAGAAACTAACCTGAAGATCCCCAATACCATAGGATTTGAAGATGTGTCGCCAGCTATTAATAGAGGAAGAGAGGAGGGTCTTTTCTTGAAGGCGTCCATATTGATATCGTTGGTTTTTCCCAGTAAGCCCCACCCCAACTGGTTTTTTCTATCCCGTTAATATGTTTATATTAGAAGATTGTTAGACTAATTCGGTTTTATAATATTCTAAGATATTTACAGTAGCTATTATTACAAATAAAAAGCAAATAAACTATGATACAACGACAAATAACAAGATTACGTAAACGGTTCAAGGTATGTCTATGCAAGTCGTCTTCGGTGTCCTTTAAGGCTTAACAAAGTTTATACACAAACAAAACATTGTCCATCCTTTACAAAATAAACAAGTCTTTGTCATCGACAGTGAACAAAAGAGAAAAAAATTGGATCGCTATAAACAAATTTTCGAGCAGGCAGATTTTTACGACGACTTTATTAGAGCAAAAACGGATTCTGGGTAGGTACATCGTTTACGAGCGTTTGTCTCAACCTTTTTAGACGAAAGTAGCCGACAATGTCGCAGGCGACATTGAATCTTTTCATATGCAAATAAGTAACAATGAACTTATGTCCGAAAGGACTGTGGACGCATGTGTTTTCAATGACAGCGCGAAATATTTTCCTTTTTTTCTCTCGACCTCGAATTAAACACCTTTTTTTCCTATGCATTGTACGATAGAAAAACTGTTGTATAACAAATGGGTTTGTTTTAGATAATAAGTTAGCACTCGTCAACTTGCGGGCAAATATGTATTGTTGGCTTTACAAGTTTTCCTTGAACATGTCTGTGTTCTTTTTGCCGTTTTTTGTACTTTTTGCTTTTTTTTGTTCACTTTTGCTTTCATAGATAATAGTTGTCGTTAAACGGCAGCCTTTTTGTTGTCTTTTATTTATTTCTTTGAATAGTAGGTTATTTAATTTTTCGGTTAGATCTAGGTATGTGTCGAGTTTTTGCTGTAAGTGGTAAAACATTATAGTTATTAACATGGTAGATTTTCATCTATGCTAATATCAAATTACATTATATAAAGAAAAAGCTTCGGGAACGACCACTCTTCCATAAAATATCGGCGTGAATTAACAGTATAACGCTGCTGTGATGTGTAAGTGTAGGGATCCAGAATTAAATTAAAAGTAATAATGTATACCATGTTACAACAGTACAACAAGGTGCACTATGAATCCATGTTGAGCTTGGACATATATATATATATAAATAGTAATTCACTTAATGGTGAGTGATTCCTGCGGTCCATGATATCTGAATTCGTCCTTGACAAGGAAATATCATCAACAATATCAACTAGTGTTTATCCGACATATAATTCATTACAGAATAGGTTATTTTTGTTTTATACTGTTCACAGCACAGCAAACTGGTAAGCACCAGTGAATTTAGAACTATATAAGGATAGTTCGACTATCCGAGGATTAACTGGCCATTTCAATGCAAATGTATAGGATCGGTCATATACTCGAATCACGGCAGTGCGGAACCGCACACGCCTCAATCAACTATATAGAATATGCGAAGCGGACGCGGTCGAGGACGTTCTATACACCGAAAAAAAAAGCGATGCAAAAGTGAACGGAGTTGAATTAAATGAACGTTTAGTTAGATCTATTGTTCAATTATCTATGTTCACCCATACATCTAAAGGTCGCTTGAATATGCTAGGTTCTGTAGAAAACAACGTGTTAGTTTTTGCAATTTGTATCCTTTTATCAGAATGGCAAACGAGTATGTCGTTCAGATGGCTAGACTACGATTCACGACACCTTATATCCATTCTGGATAAGAAATCAAGATGGAGTAGCCTTATCGACTCTGGCTACGAAGAATGTATAGGTTTACGATAATCCAAAAGACAATTCTAATAATTCTGACACTTAGTTACCACCCGATAGCGATATTTTTCAATGGTATCTCAAAATTCTATATTAACCAGTTATTGCTATTGTGGTATTAATTAGTTACATAATATAGTATTTACAGGCTTAAATAATATAGTAGTTAAGTTATGTATGTATGTAATTAAATTTGTATATTTAGTCATCGCCACTTATGGCAGGGCCAAGCAGGCACCACATCCGCGGTCCCACTTGCGCCGGACGCCCACGGGAGAATCTTTTCGAGGGAGTACATATCCACCTCCGCCTCTCCAGGCAAGGCTGGGTGGATATATGGATATACGGCGCGCCTTCATCACACCTCCTCCACACAGCCTCTCCTTCTTTGTTAATGATAAATGGAATCCCCGAGTTCACACCCCAGAGATCATGGTGGCCAGAAAAGCTAGCACTACACTAGCAATTCTAGCCCCCTGAGGTGGATCAGATTCAAGGCTTCACCACAGACCATAGTTCGGACGCGGAGGACAGTGAAAGCGGCAATACAACTCCGATACTCCTATTGAAAACGGCCCCATTACTTCTGCACCTCGAAGTCCACCAGCATGCGTCCAAGGTGAACTGAGATTAGCCCATCTGGAGCGGCCCCCTATTGCCAGCTCAACATCATAGGCTGATCGTATGGGTTTCACTTAGATTCGCCGTGGGTGAATTAGCCACGGTTACTAAGCCCCCCCACCACGACAAGTTGCGAACCCGTTCCGACAGCGAGCCAACCCCGCCATAGTTCTATCATTGCCTTCTAACTTACTCTTTACACATAATACCTGCCTAGCTTAGCCTGTACAAGAAGATAAAACATTTGATATTGTAAAGATTTTGATCTTTGCAGTTTTCTGGCCGTGTTTTAAATTGTATGTCGTTTGTTAATTTCTTACTACACGGATTATAATAGCGTACAAAGTAATAAAGCAGTGAGTTGGACAATAATAGTACCTGGAAAACAATGGGTAGTAACTGATAGTTTGTTACGGGTCGTTAGTGTTGTAACGTAAATTCCGTAAAGTGTAAAAAAAGCTTAAATAGCAAATGTGAAAATTTATGAATATGATCTCTATATTAAGAAAATCTTCCAGATACATATTTTTTTTTCTTGAGTCCTTTGCTTTCCAACTTTTATCATCTATATCTTAATATTGTCGTCTCAATCTATTATTGATTCATACTTGTAGCTTCAGTCTTTACACAGTCTGACACAATATACGATACTGAGTCCAGGTCAATAGATAACGTCGTCCTAGCCCGGATAAGCGCGGCATGGGCAAAATAGCGAGAAGTAACCGGTGTTCTCTACGATCGCAGAATACCGTGGAGCTAAAGGGCACGTGTACAAATGCATCATCCGACCAGTCTTATTGTATGGCAGCGAAGCGTGGCAGTCCTACGAAGACATGTCCAGCAGCTACACGTTGCGGAGATGAAGATACTGCGATGGATGTGTGGTGTTACGCGATTAGATCGTATAAGAAACGAACACATCTGTGGCATCTTTTTCGTCATCTAAATCTTCTTACGTTATAGTAAAGTTACACCTATATATAGATCCCACTTCTGGGCATAGGGCCCCTGTCTGGAGAGGGTATGGGAGTATAGTCCACTACGCGGGTCTAATGTCTATTGGCGGTTTAATGTGTTGAAATATATTTTTATTCTCTAAGACGTTTAGGTTTCTTCCTGTTGCTTTTCGTCTCCGACGATCACGTGGTAAAATAGCTCTTTGAATTGCAATTAACAATTTCTATGGTACGGGCACTGGGGACTGAAATCAATTTGCTTGTGTAGCGTTAAATTGAAAGCTATCTCCAGGACAATGAGCTATCACGATGCTCACAATATAGTAAATGTTGACTTTTCTTAAAACCGTGTAATTACAAAACTGTTTTTTTTAATAGTACAAGTGGCAAACTAGCAAGCAACTCACCCGACACAAATACTTTGCCGGCCTTTAAGAAAGGTGTAAGCTCCTTTCTTGAAGGTCACAAAGTCGTATCGGTTCGGAAACACCGGTGGCGACTGCCATATCAAAATAATAAGTTCATAGGCGCCTGCATCCTATATAAAAGAAGGTTCAAGGTGTCATGACACATACATACATTCACCCCTGAGGACTGAGAAGGAATGGCTCGGCACCCTTAGTATGGTTTCCGGTTTCTTTCTTTCACCGAGTGAAAAACAAGTATCACTAAATTACTATGTTACCTTTCCGGAAAGGTTACCCTGATCGAGTTGAGCTGTTAATAATTACATCTAGTTTAATGAATAATTGGAAGAGAATACTACTACCACATTATAATTTTGTTCAATCAATTATTGTAAAATAGTTTAATGGCAGGAATCATTTACCATCAGGTGAACGAACTGTGTGCTCGTTTGTTACTCTACATAAATATAATAAAAGAACAATCTTTTCTTACATAGAGAGTTAATATTTTATTACATATAGAGTTACAAACGAGCACACAGTTCACCTGATAGCAAGTGATACCTGCGGCTCATGACATCTACATTCATCCTTGACAAGGAATCATAATGCAGATGCGTTGTCACCCTTGAGGACTAAGATGGAATGTATCGTTACCAGTAAATAAAGGTCTCCGGATCCCTTCACTCACCAGACGAAACACAGCAGCACCCTGCCGCTACTTCATGCTGGTATTACGTGTGGGCGTCGTCCTACCCCAGTCGAGCTGACCCATTCATTGTTCAGCTAGTAACAAATTACAGCGTAACTCTACCACTGACAAATTTATATATAAGTTGTTGAAAATTAAAAAACAAATACTCCTCCTACCATTACTTAATTTGTTATTCTTAAGATAAATTTTCAGTGATACAGCCAAAATTAAACACATGTTAAAGTTTCAACGATATGTATATTTTTATTGTTATTAAAATTCGACATTAAATATAATCATAAGAACGTGACATTCGCGAACACACGTACCAGCGCATAACACTTCAATATTATCGCGACTCCTTTGTGTACGGTACTAAACAGAAATTAGTTAAGACTCTTACAAAATATAACCTTAAGTCTTTCGAAGCTAGATTAAATTTAGCATGAGTAAATTAGCAAACTTAAGTCATTTTTCATTGTAGGTGATATTGCTTGCACTGCCTGACTGTGGGACCTTGGCCGGGACGTGGTAAAGTATCATCAGCTGTCTAATATTAGACGAGTTTTTACCTTCATACACTTAGTTTTAAGACTACATTTGTTTACACGTCAACTGTCGCTTACATCGCTTATGTCCACTTACCCTGCTCGACGTTAGAACCTTGACTGAAGTGGGACGTTACTCTGTTACCACAGAGGGCCTAAGTGCAGAACAGAAGGTGTACGGTGGCGAAACATTTGCGATGTGGCACCTTGCTGTTGCCATGCTGTTTGTAAAATACTCCTCTTAAATGTATCATACGTTTCCCGGTTGCCATGTAAGATTTTTTTTATATGTACGTTGTTTTTCTATCAATAAAATAATATTTCTGTTCAATATCAAGTTTAAAATTAATTCACTATTGATTTCATATTCTTATCGTGCAACAAACTAGATGAATTACTCTTAAAGTTTTTTTATATAAACGTTACTATATGTACCCTACCGGCCAAAACTTTAAGACTGTACATAAACAACATAACTTTTCAAATAATAAAATCCATCAATTGTAATAAAATCCCATAGAATAAGTAAAAGAAATGCAGATCTGCATATTGTATTGTTAGTATCGAATATTTAAAGAAGTCATTCTTTTGTTTACTTTCAAGTTATTGGACAATAAACATCTATTGTTTTCAAACACCGACAAACGCTGTGCTAGAGCCAGGTGGTAGAGTAGTAATAATATTTATATAATGTCCTCATTACTAATTACTTTGCTTTTATTAAGCATTGGTCAATAATGAGGATTATTTAGCTCCTGAAAACACGTGTTTCTGACTTATCCCCGAGTATACTTGGGTTTGTTCACAAACAATCTCAGTTAGTCTAAACTTGTGGTTTCTACAGTGAAGACGTCATAAAATGTGAAAAGCTCTAGAAATTAGCAGTGAAGTGCGTTCTGCCATCGTTGTTTTACATAATGAAGGCAAATCCGAACGTGAGATTGCTTCACAACTGAAGTTATCGAACACTTGTGTTCATGGCATAATAACTCGATACAGGGAGACAGGCAGTTTTCAAGATCGTCCACGCTCGGGAAGGCCGGAAGCTACCACGTCTAGTGAAGATAATGTCATTGTTGTTACCAGCAAGCAAAATAGACACTTAACAGTACCAGTCCGCGATGAAGAAAACAAAATCCGAATCAAAATCAAAATTATGTAGAGGATATATATATATATATATTTAGAAGAGAAAGAGGCACAAGGGATGTTAAAAAACACGGTTGGTCCTTCTCATAGCCTGAATCTCAACCCCATTGAACTTTTGTGGGAAGAGCTTGATAGGAATGTCCGTAATCGTGGCCCATCCTCGCGAGAAGAAATGTAGAATGCTTTATGCGAAATTTGGAATAATATATCACAAGACACCATTAACAAATTGATTACCCGTATGCCGACACTTGTGAAAAAAGTCATAAAATGTAAAGGAGGATTTTTTGATGAAAAATCAGTTTAGCTAACTATAGCCTTTTTTTGCATGCACTGTTAATATTTCTTTACGCTTTTAAAGTATGTTGTTTGTCAATCAATGTTCTATAAGAAGATTAAACAGGTTAATTAAACATATATTTTATTGTAGTTTTACTTTATTTTCCTACTTTAATTAGGGTGGTCTTAAACTTTTGGCCTGCAGAGACATATGTTAAGGGTGCATGTGTGTGCAACTTTTTTCGAGATTTCAAATTTTTTGACATCTGCATACAGTTATATTTAAGGATAGATTATTCAATTTAAATCCATTTTATAAATAAAACAGACAATTAATCTATCGCAATATATATCTAGCAGGCAATTAACATTTCAATAAACGTATAAATTAGTATCTAGAGTGGTCTTATTCATACCAGAAGAGTATGAGGTGATACGTAATAAAAATAAACATAATTCAAAACCTAGAGCTGTCTAATGATCCTTATTGAATTTAGTTAAATAAATTATGTGATAATATAACATTTATGTTACAGTTAAACATAATTAATCATTATACGCTTTAACACTTACACGTTTTTTTACACGATTAAAACATATTGGAACGTGTCCAACACTGAACTGAACATACGAGCGATGTCTTAGATAATCTATTTTCTTATTATCATATTTTTTTGACCGTAAGTGCCTACTGCCACCCGTAAACACCACAATCTCTCTGATATATGTATATGAATTCACTGGCAGTTGAGAGGGAGGTCTTTAGAGGTGTTAGACACAGATTAAAAAGGTCGCTAATCATATTAGGAGCTGTGGCTGTATCATCATTCTTTGCTAATTAATAGAAACCAAGTGCTTTCCCTATTTCTTAATATCTTTCATATCTTAAATTATGATGATAAATAATAGGAACAGCTGATGGTAAATTTAATAAAACGGTTATTTCGTAACATAGCGAGAGCAATTATGCGAGAAATTAAAAAAAATATGCGCTGATCTAAACCAAAATCGTAAACGCGGCTACGCGCTACCCTTTAGTGGGACGCCCACTAATCCGTGCCCCACATTAAGTCAACATATTTAACCTTAGTTCATCATCATTATTTCGCTGCTGGATTTAGGTTCGCTGATTGATAGGTGGCCCATCTTTGATCCTACACCGCCTGCATCCAAGGCTTCTCGTCATCTTGTATAGGTCGTTACTAAGTATTGTGTAGGAACGTCGTATCCTTTCTTGAATACAATATACGGTATATTGTACAATGACAACCTCAATATATCTAACTTTAGAACATCAAGCTCGCCATTTTAGAAACTTAACACTTTCTTAGAAGCGGCAATAGCCCAATGGCTTAGGGTGCGGTCTGCTAAACTTAAGGTCGTAGGTTCGAATCCACCATTAGACTACTGTCGTAAACCATCTTCTAGCACAAAAAATTTCAGCTTAGTTGGTTTGGTTAACCGGAATATTAGAAATTTTAATAGCATTGTTAATATTCTTTAAAAAAACAAAAACTTAGTTTCACAAATTTCATAACTAACATCAAATGTTGCGTTTTTTCTTTGATATATCAGAAAAACCCTCCGGTGAGAAGGTGGCCACTCGACTAGGAAATACATACCGCCTTTCGATTTATTGCACTTGTCCTTAGCGCATTACTCATTTAAAATTATTTGTTACTGTAATAATTACAAAAGTATAGCTTTTGTTATTATTTATACGATAATTATACATTTATAAACATAATATTTCGATATAGATAAATTATGTCTTCTATGTCTATTGTATACAAAAGAAAAAAGATAATTAAAAGTCAGAGCATTAGCTTAGACATCCAGCAGGACCAACACATGCCCTTCTTTCTGTAATATTCATTATGGTAGATATAAAGTTGCAGTTTTAGAAAATTGGCTTTACCCGGACGGGGAGGGTTATCTCCTCCGTGTAAACTTCTTGGTGTCATAAATTATCTGTTTCGTTTGGTGATTAATGACAAGAAGAAACTTGATCACTACAATACCATTCAGGGATCCCATTTGTTTTAGTATTTGCGACTTAGAAATTATTAAAGAAGTATAATATATATATATATATACATATATATACATATGTTGCGAAAGTTAAATAGTGAATATCAGAAATAAAAAATCTTTAACAGTTTGTTTCTAACTGTATCGAATGAATGGGTCATCTCGACCGGGGTAGGACCACGCCCACACAGAATACCAGCGTAAAATAGTGTAGCATAATGCTGCTGTGTTTCGTCTGGTGAGTGTAGGGATCCCGAAACTTTTATTACTGACTGGTAATATTATGATCCGGTGACGAGGCATTCATGGCATTCCATCTCAGTTCTCAAGGGTGACAATGGATCTTCATTATGAATCTTTGTCAAAGATGAATGAAGGTGTTATCGGCCGCAGGAATCACTATCAGGTGCACTAGGGGCTCGTTTGTCACTATCAATGTAACATATATATATGTATATATATATATATATATTTATATATATATATAACTCGTAATACAGTACGGTCACTCAAACCGCTTGACTTCTCTTCGAGAAATTCAAAAGTAGTATTCTTATGAGGTTTCTTAAAACCTCTTGTTTATAGATAAATGTTGTATTTATTTATATTAATGTTTTTTTAAAAAGAAAACTGATTAAGTAATAGCAATATTCTTTAAATAATAACACTTCAAAGAAGCTTTTTGCAAAGCAATAATAGATTTCTACCATCTATCGGTACAAAACCTAAACAACAGCATGTACATACACGATCACAATGTAACATGCACTGTTTATCATAAATATGTATTGAGTTCTCCATGTGAAAATACATAGTCTATTAAGGCGTGAAAACTAGCTTAAATTACCTAACCTACCTCTAAAATTACCAAACGCGTTCCCATCAAAATTTAACGGCTTAATTTATAATGAAACATGGAACGCGTGTAAAGACTATATTCCAACGCGTATGTCCCTGATTGATATAACATTATGAAGTAAGTAAATCTACATCACCTAGGCATTGAAGTTACATTATAATAAGGTTAAGACATAGCTATCTGTGAGCAGGCTTCACGGGTGAATGGTTAATTGTGTGTCTCTAACGATAGAGCTCAGCTTGATGTCAGTAATTATTAGTCGTGGCGGATGACGATATACCACCGTAAGGTATGAACAATCTTACAAATAACTTATATATAGGTGTGTGTTGTAAGTGCGTGATTGTGATACTTCAAGGCAATTAATGAAGCGAATATTATAAATCTATGATTGTAACATTATTTTAGATTTTAAAATGGTCACACTTGGTTAGGACGTTTTACACCTTGGATTTCAAATCTATGAGTAGGAGTGTCGTTGTGTATTGTCGTTAACAGTGAATTCAAACCTTATTCATATTTCACATATGCCCTAGACGAGGGTAGGTATTGAGCGATTGCCGATTTATGTTCGAAGGATCATTTCATGCGATTATAACAACACACTTTCTTGAGCCTTTTCTGCAACATAGGGTTCTACGAGTAGAAATAGCAGTGTTGATAAAATTAATAAATCTGAAACAAATTTTAAACACTAGAAATAAAACTCTTGCAACTTTCACAATGTCACATTTGTTTAATTAATCGTTTGGTCAATCTTAATGGTATTGAAGAATGATATCGGTCGAATCTTCAACATATTCGAATAGACATTAAGAAGATTGGTTAATTCTTACACTAAAATATAATTTATAAGCTTTTAAATTTGAATTATCAATGTTAGGCTACATATTAATACGATTAAAATATCTACCTCTCAATAATATTGGATAGCAAATACTTTTTATTCGGTTTATAATTTCATTAAATTAGCACCTGATATAGTAATAAAACAAGTTTAAATATGGCCACAAAATGCGCAGTGCATGAATGAATCATCTAATCTTCGGCCAAACCAGGTTTTAATCCTCACAAAGAACGACTCCATATCATTCACAAAAAATCTAAATGCGCCGTCGGAGGCCCGGAATAAGTCCCATTCACCTTGCAGGCAATTTTTTTAACACTGTTTGAGATACATTACTGGGTAAGTATATGAGTTAAGCGCAACATTAATATAAAAATGGTATTGGAATGCTTGTTGAAAATTGTGTAGTATTGTATGTGTGAGAGATTACGATTTATATTACAAGAACATGAACCGATCAAGTGCTTCCAGTGACATTACGCTGGTATGATATATCAAATTTCACGCTTCCTAGATGAGTGCGATAATTGTGTTTCCTGCTATAAATGCTAGTTATTCTTCATCGTTGGGATGATCTTTATCTTTAGCCTTTATTTTTTTTAGTTGATGTTCCGAATCTTGAATTAGTTTATTTTGTCGAAATTTGCGTTTAAGTGTTTCAGTTACTCTTACAGTACTCTGCTTTTCCTTTAGAATTTCTTTTGTCGTTTGAATTCGTATTTTTTTTTAATTTTTCACTTATTGATGAACTGAATTTCCTAGACACTGACTTTTCTTTAGAGTATTGTTTACATTAATAAATAACTTTTTAAGCATAATAGTTCCGAAGTATATATATTTCTAAATAAATTTTAACTGTTCTCCGGACCTTTTTCTAGCCGTTGATGATTTATAAAAGTAACGATATATCCGTCATTTTCTAATTAAATTTTACTGCCCCTTCATAAGGTTAATGTACACAACATGGAAGAATTACAATACGTTCAGACCTGAAAAGAACTTGTCTTTCCACAAACATTAGCCCAATTGGGATTTAGATAAACCACAATTTAGTGAGTAATGTGTATTCACAAAACAACAAAATAATCTATAATTACTCAACTTTAAAAATTATTCCCACGCTTTATACTTTTGGTAAAGCTAAAAAGAAACAGATTACCCTTACTTTCGGAGATATCGTAACAAATGGCTCATGTTTGTTGATGGCGAGACTACCTGCAGACATTTTCGCGCCCACGTAAATAATTTTGATATGAGGTAACACTGACCCAAGATGATAAAATTGCTACTCCATATGCGATATCTTTTAGAAAATATTCAAAAGGCTTCAAAAACAGTATTTTCTATGATATTAAGGGTGATGAACGAGCAAATAAATGATTGTAAGAGATTTTCGTTTAAACCGTGGCACCTACATTCATATTTCATATGAAATTATATTGCGGATACGTTATCACCCCAGAGCACTAACTTGCAATGATTTTTCACCAGTAATAAGGTCTCTGGTTTCTTTTCACCAAACGAATACAGTAGCGCTAAACTACTATTTTATATTAGTATTCTGAAAGGTTGGTCCTTCCCCGGTCGAGCTGAAATATTCTTGCTACGGCTAGATTATAGTTGCTGCGTGGAATTTCAACGCAAGCAAATAATATTACAGAAAATAAAAAAAGATGTTTATTTCTATTGTTATCTATGTTTAAGTTGAAACATATTTCTTGTGCCGTTAATTATTTAAAATAAATTAAGTTTCCCTCATTATAGTTAAGTCTTGTATTTAATTAGAGATGTCTTGACATTAAGATGCAATATTTCTCGTCTATACTATTCTATATGCTTCAACCGATACGAGGAGTGTGGGCTGCAGCAATTGTCCAGCCGACATTCATGTCGCAACTTACATTAACAAAGTTCCAAGTGGAGTTTTCACAGTTCCCACTTAGAACCATGTGCACGTAAGTGGTGCAATGTCATAGGATAGTCTTTGCGGTCGCCCACGCTACTGGCACATAAGAAGAATTCGACTTATCCGCCAAGGTCGGGCATGCAACACCTTTTGTTCTGAACCAAATGTTTTATTGTCGTTTCGACCCTTTAGACGTGCAGTCAACAGCGATTACGATTTTCTCCTTTTTGGCGTCTCCTAATGACTGCGATTTCGTATAGAGAATATGTGTCTACCTGAATGGATTTATACGACGGTTTTATTACTCTTTTTATGCACAATGAATTAAAACTGCCTTTTCCTCTTGGTAGATTCTATCCGGCTACTTATTAAGTCATTAGTGGTGGGTATGTGAACATGAATTTTATTGTCTCGAATCCTTACATATTTAATCCTAGTATATAAAGAAGATATATATCTTCTAGTATCTATAGTAATATAGAATTTTTAATTCGGTTTTTGCTTATACATTGAGATATTTAAATAATTCATGCATGTTCTGCATTTTGTTTTAGAAAATAACGGTTATGTAATAAAAGAAGTTAAAATAATGATAAGATGTCCTTCGTAATTGTATGATCAGATTATCTATCCCCATGTGGACAGATAATGTGACCATATAGATATGTGTCACGGGTTGGGTTCGTTTTATAAAATAGAATAGTTGTATATGTGTACATCGAGTCTGTCCACTGTCTTTGGCATTATATTAAGTAAAAGTACTCTACTGACTACCAATATATACTACCGTTACAGGCGTAATATTGCTTGACAATAATTCGTTTTTTATTGATGATTTTTTTCTTCTTTTTTTTTCTAGATAAAATAACATTATATAATTCGTCCATACACGTTACCCAGTAATGACGGCGGCAATACAAACTAAATACTGAATGTTCGAAGTGGTAATAGTGTATCCGACGTGAACCGGTGGTGGAAGGTCGAGAGATTTACTGCCTTTTGTATTCGTGGCAACCACGCACCGCTAAAGAACCTAACCTTTGTAAACAACTGATGCTTTATTAATCAATATTGTTCGTAGAACTCCTATTCACCTGTTCTCATATACAGTGCATTGTGACCTCATTCCTTCGTAGATCGGTTGAATTACATCATTTAATTCGCAGTATGCACTCTTTTTGCTTCACTTACACGTAAGAAAAAAATAACCCATATCTGACGTTCTATCGTTTTAAGATTGACTGATATCCGGGTATAAAATAAGCGATAATTGTTATAAAACAGTATAAATTACCCCCTATGCGGCGCTTCTTGCTATTTGTACGCCTTATTGTAGCAAAATAACTGAACAGATTTATTTGTTTATTTCGTTTTCACTTATGGTTCGAATTCCTCTTTTTTTTTTTGAATTTGAAAGATTTTTCTGTATAATTTATAAGAGTATTTATAAGCCCAAAATTATTACAAAATTATCAAGGAAGTCAAATAAATTAGAATCTTAAGAACAGATATATATATTAATATTATGTAGGATGTTAACCGAAAATTTCTCAAAGTTATATTTGTTTCTGTGATGTCTTAGGTATATATCATAAAAACCATATACTAAGCCACTGAAAGTCACTTGGAATGTATCCATCGAGGAGTATCGCCACATTGAATTCTCATTGGCATTCTTTTCGCTCTATTGCGTCATGAAACAGGCGAGTCCTAAATTGTTTGCTATGAACTAACATTTATTAATTATTCATTTAATATTATTATTTATTATTATTTATTATTATTTATTATTAATTACTTAAAATTAAGAAGTGTATTCTTTATTAATTCTTATATTCTGTTTTTTTTTAAATTTTGTTTATTCTGTTATAACGAGTAGTTTTTTTTATAAATGTGGCAAATAAATGTCTTTGTTTCTTTTTTTTTTTTGTGATATGTAACATTGATTGTGATAGTTATTTAGTGTCAAACTAGAACACAATCCATTTGATGGTAAGTGATTCCTGTGGCCATGCCCATTCCCACACTATCATCTTATATAAGCAATCATAATGCAGTTTCGTTGTCACCTCTCTACCATTGTGAAAACAAACTGCTAATAAGAAATATAAATCAACAGAATGGTTTTATTTCCGACCTTGGAACTTATAATAATTTGTTATTTCCTAATAATTTTGTTAGGCGATTTGAATAAATCAAAAATATGTGAATGGGACAAAAATACTTCATATATAATGGGATGTGCGAATATTAATAGCGATTTTGCAAAAGTGGCCGACCGTGAGAACTGGAACTGGTGATGTTTAATATCACTCGATTATTATGATGGACGTTTCTAAGTGATTAATAATTTGGTTCCTTTGTTTACATATATATAAAAAAATAATGCGGAAATTTGAAATTAAAAAATAAATAGTTTTTATTATCATACTTTTTTATTGGTTGTGTTTGCGGTCACTATTTTTAAAGATGATAGTTTTTTTATTTATATAAATAAACCATGCTTCGAATGTTTTGAGTTTATAAATAATTTAGTAGGTTATAAAATAGGAACGAGTTAGCCTTTTTGCTTCCACATTGGTCGTCGGACATGAATTGTAATATAGTATTTATTATTTATTGTCCCGAATAAATCATTGCATGTATCTTATTATCAATCGTCAACATAATTGTTTATTTGAAGTAAAAAGAAATGTTCAAATTAGAACATTCCGTGATCGTTCCAAACATGCGACATGTAAAAAAAGTAACTGCTTATATATATAAAGCGTCCTGTAGAGAGATATTAGAATGGTCCACGACGCGTCTCCACTGTGGGTTTGTGGACTAGTCTATGAAATCTTTTTGAAGTGAAACCTTTTTTAGGCGCGAATGGAAGACAACTCAGATCTTTTCCAGCCAGTATGATTATATATATATATATATATATATTTAGGTATTAGTTATTATTTATTAATAACTTTCTAATAGATCTATATATTAGTGCTTTGGTGGTAGTTTCAAATCAGGATACTCGCGTCCGTGAAATGAAAAGCGAGCTCTCAGACACTGGTCGTTCGAGGAAATCGTTATGTATGTGGCTTTTATTTTATTATATTGAGAGTAAGTAATGAGCATACGGTTCACCTGGTGATACGTGATTCCTGCTACCCATGACATCTACATTCATCGTACACAAGGAATCGTAATGCAGATGCGATCTCAACCTCCAGTAATAAAGGATCCCAACACTCACCTGACGAATCACAGCAGTATTATGCTGGTATTCTGTGAGGTCGTGGTTCTACCCGGGTCGAGCTGACCCATTCATTCTGCAGCTACAATTATAAATTTTCAAAGGACTAATTTCTGTGTTTCTTAACAACAGTAAATCAAATAACATAGAAAGAAAATAGTATAAGCTATTTTCTTTCTTCTGAAAAGTAATTTTGTGTTTCACATAAACGATGTAAACGTGTTAAATCAGTACTTGTACATTGCTATTTTTAAAAATAATGCACCGGATATCAAACTCGGGTTGATTGCGTCGATACGGGTTAGTCTATCATATACCCAACAGTTAAAGTTAATGTTATCTACAACTGTATCTGTGTAATTTATTACAAATACTTGTTTATGTATCGTATAAAACATATTTTATACATTTAAAACGTATTTAATATAATTTGCCCCGTAACGAAATAGTCTGTTATATTCATGTCTTAATGTTTATATATAATATATATATATATATTCTAATAATCATATATATATTCTTAAAATGGGTGTTATAAAACTATCGTGTTATTACTCCCTTTTACACGTTTGTAACAATAGTTTATACTTTATGGCTGCTTCATTTGGTTATTTAATACCAAAAAGTTATATAATTTAATATAAATATTGTATTCGACTAAAATGTCCTAATATACTCAACATAATCATTTCAACCCATCAGTTTTCTGTTGAACAGGCTTCCAGTGATTGCCACGAAAAATGATGTCGATCATAGTTTTCCGTGGAGCAACACATCCGTGGAACATCCATTAACTTCAGCCTTCCTACAAGGTTCATCATTGCATCTAGTTTATGGGGTATAGTCTTAACATCAATGTGTGCTCATTTGTCACCCATAGTTTAATTAAAAAAGTAGAATTAATGTGCGCGAGACTCTCACATCCAATCCGTGGCGGATAACAGTATTTCTTTTAAATTTTTTGAAATTTAAGAATGAACACAGAAAGACGAAAGTCTAGCGTATGTTTGTCCACACATCTACCACGCTTTTCCGTCCATGTGCCGTTCGCTAAAGACGATATGCACTCTGTGTGCAATTGTAAATTAGTGAAATATATGCGCCCCGCTAACAAGAATCGAGCAAAGTTAAATAAGCCTACATTTTTATATTAATCTGTATTTTATCCAAAGTAAATAAATTTCACAAATATTTTCACTTCAACAGAATAGACTTAATGTAACCAAATTTATTCGCCTTTAATGCGTACTATGAGCAAACTAAATCGACGTCATTATCTTATTCTCTTGTTTAGAAAACGGTTAAAAAAACATTGTATATATTGTTATTACTATAAATAAGGTGACTATTGCCTTTTATTATTACTTTAAGAGTAACAAACGAGCACACAGTTCACTTAATGGTAAGCGATTCCTGCGGCCCATGACATCTACATCCATCCATGATGCGTTGTCACCCTTGAGAGACTGAGATGGAATGCCTCGTTAACAGTAATAAAGGTCCCTGCACTCACCAGACGAAACACGGCAGCATAATGCTGCGAAGTATTCTGTGAGGGCGTTGTCCTAACCAGGAAACAAAATGCAGTGTAGCTCTACCACTGTTTATATTAAGGTATACTAGTAATAATAGGTGTACATAAAACAAATAAATATATTAATTCTCCTACAATGACATTGAAGTGTATAATATCTATTTAAAAGTTATTATATATCGATATTCGTCACCTAGCCATGATGTGCGTCCGAGTAGTTGTGTGTTTCAAAGGAACTCGTTTAGGAATTCTTTCCTCGTCAGCACATCACGCATCTATTAAACACTGACTTCACACGACACGCGACCTTGCCAATATGGAGCGACGTAATGGTTTGTAATTGTAGAATGCTGGCATGCCACAATCAATCGTATTCTGCCGTTGGTACAGTTCCGCGCGACAAGGATTCTCCGAATTTTTTGAACTGAAACATTTCCTTTTTTATATAATACGACCGTTATGGTTAAATATATTATCAAGCTTTTACCATAATAATTGAAATGGAAAAAAACTTAAACATCATTGTTTGCGCATGCAACTTAAACAATATATTAAACATGTATTTTCTATTTTTACATAAACAAAAGCATATACCTAACAAACGCAATTTTTACTAAACACGTTGTAAATATTTACGACATTATGGTATTCTGACATAATGTAATAAATACTTTATATGGTATACAAGCAAGTATTAATAATAAATTACACCTTTATATATATGTAGAATTGAAACAGTTATTATAAAAAGAACTGATAGCCTAACTGTCGGGTATAGATAAAATATTTATGAATAAAATTATAATATACCATTTTATAAATAATTTACTTAGAAATATTTATTAATAATGTTTAAAATACGTTTAAAGTATGTATAGTATTTAATATTTCAATGGAATTAATTTAGAATCTGAAACTAGTTTTCAGTAATTTGTCACAAAAAATAGTTTAAATCTGTATATTATATATATTTACTTGTCTGACTGATTGATTCATCAACACAGAGCCTAAACCGCCGCGGCTACAAACTTAATTTTCTGGCAGTTGATTCCTTTTATGTTGTAATTAAGGACCAATAAGGAAGGATTTTCACTCATAACGGGGGAAAAGTAGGGAAATCCGCCATTTTCAGATTAAAAACACGAAATTTCATATACCTGCTTCCGTTTAGAAATGTACCTGCTAGCCAAAGGTTTAAGATCACCTTATTTAAAGTAGGAAAATAAAGTAAACATCCAATAAAATATTAAATGTCTAATCTACCTGTTTAATCATCTAATAGACCATTGATTGACAAACAATATACTTTAAAAGCGTAAAGAAATATTGACAGTCCATGCAAAAAAAGGCTAAATTGATTTTACATTAAAAAATCCTCCTTTACATTTTATGACTTTTTTCACAAGTCTCGGCATACGGGCAATCAATTTGTTAATGGTGTCTTGTGATATATTATTCCAAATTTCGCATAAAGAAGAAATGTAGAATGACATTTCTTCTCGCGAGGATGGGCCACGATTACGGACATTCCTATCAAGCTCTTCCCACAAAAGTTCAATGGGATTGAGATTCAGGCTATGAGGAGGACCAACCGTGTTTTTTAACATCCCTTGTACCTCTTTCTCTTCTAAATATCCTCTACATAATTTTGAGCTACGCTTTGGATCATTATCTTGTTGGAAAATGAATCCTTCTCCAATTAATCGCAACCCGGAAGAAACGCCATTTTGTTCTAAAATGTTTTTGTACTGTTCCTTTTTTATAATTCCTTCAATTTTATCAAATCTCCAGTTCCTTGGCAAGAGAAGCAACCCCAGACCATTATTGAGCCACCACCATGCTTGATTGTCAGGACTACACACTCAGACATTATCTTTTCTTGGGCACTGCGTCAAACGTAAATTCTACGTTTTGAACCGAATAGTTCAAACTTGGATTCATCGGTCCAAAGCACTTTTTTAAAATCTTCTTCAGTCCAATCTCGATGGGGAAGAACCCACTGCATCCGTTTTTTTCTTGTTTTGTGGCCTTAGCAGAGGTTTTCGAGCGGCACCGCGACATGCAACTTCGCATCTCTTAGTCGCCGTTTTACTGTAGTCAATGATAAAGGTTTAACTCGGGTTTTGTTTACTTCAACGCGGAATTCTGGTGCTGCTAATCGTCTATTTCGCTTGCTGGTAACAACAATGAAATTATCTTCACTGGACGTGGGAACTCTCGGCCTTCCCGAACGTGGGCGTGGTGGTGAAAATTGCCTGTCTCCCTGTATCGAGTTATTGTGCCATGTACACAAGTCCTCGATAACTTCAGTTGTGAAGCAATCTCACGTGCAGATTTGCCTTCATTATGTAAAACAACGATGGCAGAACGCACTTCACTGCTAATTTCTAGAGCTTTTCACATTTTATGACGTCTTCACTGTAGAAACCACAAGTTTAGCCTAACTGAGATTGTTTGTGAACAAACCCAAGTATATTCGGGGATAAGTCAGAAACACGTGTTTTCAGGAGCTAAATAATCCTCATTATTGACCAATGCGTAATAAAAGCAAAGTAATTAGTAATGAGGACATTATATAAATATTATTACTACTCTACCACCTGGCTCTAGTACAGCGTTTGTCGGTGTTTGAAAACAATAGATGTTTATTGTCCAATAACTTGTATACAAAAGAATGACTTCTTTAAATATTCGATACTAATAATAGAATAAGCAGTTGTGCATTTCTTTTATTTATCCTTGGGATTTTATAACCATTGATGGATAATTAAGTTGTTTATGTGCGGTCTTAAACTTTTGGCCGGCAGTATATACGTATATCGTTGTTCTTTAAATTTTACTCCTAAGAGGGTGAATTAAGGGTAGGAAGTTAGTAATTGAAGTTCGTCACTTTTGAAGGAAGTAGCATGAAATTGACGTGATGTGAAAGCTTACTAAGTATACATCTAAGCTCGTTAGATGGAGTTGTGCACTGTTTCTGAATCGCGCTATGGTTTCGTTACACGGCTTTTAGCTTATTTTCCTACTCAAACTACGAACCTTATTTTAATATACATATGTCTACGTAGGCGAGCTGCGGGCAACAGCTAATCCTTAGTAAAATTATATAAAAACTGAGTGTTTAACTTTATGATTGTAATTTGCACGTTTTATGTGGTGCAACAAACGCTTTTTCAGTGACATGCTACACTAACCACAAGAGATTCATTTTATTGATTTCCGTAAAAAATAATAACGTTAGTACAGTCAAGCCCAATTCCCCCTTAATTTTTTTTGTTGGCATACTGTGCCAACTATTACCGCCATCAATTCGATTCAATCAATAAGGGAGATAAAAAGCATATTCTATTTACTTCTTGGTTATAGATTTCTTCAACGTAACGCTTAATTGTATTAATTATTAAACTGCTTACAATAAAATTTGTAAGGTCCCGAAGAGTTTAACCCTCGTACTACCCAGGTAAAGGGGGCATCCCCGAGGCCCGTTACCTGCCGCCGTTAGGCTATAGAAGTTCCAAGTACTAATAAAATGAATCCATGTTCCAAGTACTAATAATGTTTTCTTCTTCATTCTATCTTTTACTACGATTTAATCGTATTTTTGTAAGCAACTTCTATATAATTTGTATACATCAGTATTGCAAACAACACAATACATTTAATGGCACGAATGTACTTGCGATTTCTATCTTTATTTTTTATCGATTTGTGAAGGATTGTCGTTTGTATGTTGATTATACATTCTTTAGATATTTCTTTTTGTGTTTGCAAACAAACTAATTGTAATACTCATTTAATTACGTAGAATGACAATTCTAATGTGTAATTAGTTAAGTAATTACGATCTTTATTATGTGATTGATTGATTGGATCTATTGTATATTATTGTAAGTTTGAAATGAAGTGAAGATAATATTAAAGTCCCTTAACAATTTCTTCAATTTTGTTTGAGTGAATGAAATTAGGATTAAGTTTGTCAGATAATCATTTGAATGATTGTCACTAATCGAGATACCAAATTTGCTCTAGAAGAGTCAAGCTGCAGATAGCAACTGATTCGACGAGACCGGCTCGGACAGTCGAACTTTGCTTGAAAGCACAATTGGCGCTTCTCAAGCTAATAGCGGAAACATTCGGTACGTTGAGTGTCTGAAGGTTTAATTACTAATTAAAAACAATTTCATCTTAAACTTGAGGGACGATACAAATTCATTTTGATAGCCGTCGAGATTGGATACAAGTAAATTGTGTGTTGGTTATTTTTTTACGGAAGTAGACACATTAAAAGAATATTATCAGAATAAGGCAGTAAGCACGAACCTTGGTCTATCTATGATCTTTTCCAACACAATACTTTCTGATTTTATCAAGGAGACAGTGTTTAAATCATATTAAATAGCGTTATACTGTGAAAAGAACGTAAAGTTAAAGGTCGTAGTCAATTGTACGCAAACACTGAAGTATGTAATAACTGCGTCTAATGATAGTAGAAAAAACCCTTGACATTTTAGAAGAGCAACATCTCGACCTCGTGTGCGTCGTATCTAAACAGATTTATTTGCCATGTACGACCAGTCATCGACGTATTTACTGTTTGCAATTAATACAGCAACATAGGAGAGTGGTAATGAACAATTATTGTTAAGGGTCCTCTTAATGAATGCGCTGTACACGATATGGTAGGTTTATACAAAGCAGTCGGCCTTGGGCGCGACTGACATTCCATGCCCTTTCTTCCACCTTGCCTATGTCTTCTCGAACGGTGATTGCATACGTGAATCTTTATTAATATGCCACGCTTCCCCTGTCCAAGGTCGGGTCTATGTGCAATTATTTTATTATAGGGCCGTGAAATTGAACAATAGATCTTATTATAAGGTGTGGTGAATACATTTTTCGCTGGAATAATGACCGAATTAATGTGGTTAACGTACGTGACCAGGTTTCTAGTAAATCAGCGACATCTGGTGGCCGAAATGGTTGCAGTCGTGTATAAAACGGTTTTGAGATCGCTGATAGGAAGAATATCCTCATCACGACTGATAAAGATTGTTTCGCATTAAGTTTGTTTTCATAATTTAAAATCTTTTTGTCGGCAATTTTGTATCCAGGACTTGGTGAATTGTTCCGTTTTGGCCAAGTTATTGTGAAAGACTGAGTTTTTGCAAGATATACCTAAAAGGTGTCTTTAGCTAAATATGCTCAAAAAGAATTTGCTTAAAGCTTATCTCTTTTGAATTGTTGAACAGATTTCTTGATGTCAGTAAGTAAATAATACCAAAACAGAATAAGCCGAGTGCTATATTGTTTGAAAGTAACAACAGGTGTGGTCATTATTTTTTTTTCTCAATTACGTTCAAAATGGTTTTAATATTCACTCTTATGTCTTTTGGTTATTAAAAAGGAATGTTTTTTTTTTAAAAAAAAATTATAGTCTTATTAGGATTGGGTAATCACGTCCGGTATTAAGTGGATCTTTTATACTTGGTCTTACTTATTGTGAAGGTTACCTTGACCATGCTTGCGTTTGCCCTGCGGGTGAAGGCTGGTGACTCATATCCGATTATTGTTGTTTTGTTATGATTATGTTAAGGAAATTTTCTTTCCTCGTTTGTCAATAAACACTGGCTTTATATTTTTATCTACAAAATGAATAATTAAGAGAATATAGCTATTCGATATATGTCATCTGCGTTGGACTCGAAGAGATAGGAAACATATGTCGACTGCTTTTTTTGAGCACGTCAGTAAAAGGCTCGAGAACTCTACGAAAGAGTAAAGAGGAGGTATCAAGGAGGGTTGAATCATTGTAAAGTACCCACCACTCTCACCCGTGTCTCCTATAAACTAGGATCGACAGTAGAATACAAATTAAAAACAATGGCCGTCAGGTCCATTGTAATAGGACAGAGAACTCTTGATGTCTTAGTACCCACACAGAATGTAAGCATAGTTGAGTTGAATCACAGTTCACTATACAGATACAGATACAGATGCGTTAACTGTCGTGGCGATCCCTCCCCAGATTTAGTATATTAAGATGATCAGCATGTCTGAATCACGGTATCGGCGTCTGAATTAATCTGTACGCCCAGACTGACCACCTAGTCTGTCCAGTGATCTCGATAGCGATGATAATACTTGTGATAAGGGTTAAGTACACGTAAATTTAATGATTGCACAATTTTATATGCGTAGGTGGAAAATTAGCTGCAATGTCGAACTAATACAAGTAACTCATGAGTTGTTTACGCGTCAAACAGTAATTGTCGTGTTTTCGTGTCCTCTACGACGAGGTGACATCATTTCTCATTTTTAAAATAAATACCATCAATTAGCGTTCAAGTCCCAATTTGTTCGGTGCTACTACTATCAGCTGAAGAGGAAGTTTCAATTGGTATTTACTGTTAGTTGTATGGTTAAGAGGAAAACGTAAACTAGAAATGTAATGAGAATGTGTGTAAAATATTAATAAACATTTTAATAATACTCTAGTTGATATTTAATAATACAATACACGTGTATTTATTGATAGTATTGTTCTTCTCTTTCGTGATTATTTTTATAATTAATTAAGTGAAGTACTTAAATGAAAACAAAATACATTAGATTTGAACTTTCAAAACTTTTGCATATAAAAGCACTTCTGAGAATTAAGATTGAACTATTAATTACCAGGGTTCTGGGTCTCATATTCGCTCATACGAAACACATAATGCTGGTATTTTAAGATTTTAAAATTCAGCGAGAGCGTAGGTTTTCAATAAACTTTTTTCTGCTTCTCTTCTTACCACTTAATATTCCTAGTAAATAGAAAACACAGGTAAGGCGGCGTTTTATCTTGACGCTTTTTTTTCGGGCTGATTGCCGCTGTTACAGTTCCACCAGTCACAGTTAAGAGGTGACCGAGCGCTTATGGTGCTCAGTCGAAAAACTTGGCACTTGGGGCTAAAAAGCATTTTCAAATTAATTTAATAGATTTCATGCCACACGAGCCACAAGAGTAACTGACCATTATTAAAATGCATGCCTATTTTATTTATTATGAGGCTGTTAATTATAAAATAAAAGAGCGTTTAATTTAAATAATGCTTGTACGTAACGGGAAATACTAGCTCTTTTTGTTGAATAGGATATACATGTAAAGATAGTGCCTAAATTAAACACAAAGGATGACCTTCTAATGCACTAACTATTCGTTAAAATTAGGCGCACTAAGCTGATCAGCATGCGTAATTATACAATGTAAAATTTAGAACGTCCTTCTCATCCGCGGTTGCATGCAAGTGGTTGTCTATTCTTTTTTTAAATTATTATATAATTTGCTAATAATAAATATGTTCAGGGTTTCATTCTGAGAGCCAACAGGTCAATTCATTTGATTTCATATGATCATTTCATCCGATCTAAGTTCGATCTCCGGTGTCGGTGTAAATCGATTAAAATTTGTTTGATGTAAATTATAACTTCTGCAAATTATCCCGTTGGTATAGATGAGGGAAAAGATCTTGGTTCCTTTAGTTAGTTCATGGTTTTGAGAGTATCCTTTCAGCTTTTTTATTATATTAAAGTGACGAACGAGCATTCTGTTATTATACGATGGTATTCTGTGAGCAAGTGGTCCTTGCCAATCCATTCATGTTGCAGCTAGGAACTACCTACGGCATATAGTCTGTATGTATGAGTATGAGTATGAGTCTGATCTCCGGTACTAGCACTAGAAAAAAATATACAAATTTTAAGTGCTAACCATGGCATTTAACGTTTATTTTGGCGAATTTGTAACATGAACAGCATTATGTTGGACTTAACAATTGTTGGAATATGCTAGATAGTGTGAGATGGTTCCCCTTTTTACTTAATTTTAGTCCCATTTTATGGTAGTAAAAGTAAAAAAGATACGAAAGCACGCTAAAATCATTGATGAATTGATCAATAATGAAATTGTTGTAAAAGTGGTAAGAAACATTGATAAATCTTTTAATGGTCACGGTTATATAGTTATATTTCTAGTTTATATTTGCCTTCAAACTAAAAATGATAAACCATACGTAATGAAATCAAGTTCAGTGAATACTGCTTTTAGTCCAAGAGTTTAGTTTCCTTTCGATTTCTCAATGGACGTGGTTGGTTTTTGTTGCCAACCAGAGAACTTTAATCAATAATTATTCATAATGTTATATTCTTTACGGGCCAATGCAATTTTATACTGAGTGTTTAACATTAGTTTTAAGTCATGCGTTATTTATTTTAAGTGTCGATCGTTTCATATCAAATAGTTAGGCTTGACTGGTGCGTTATGCATGCCGTCGCACTGAATCTAATTAATTGACTCAAGGTCTTGGCTTTGTCTCACCGATTTGATGCCGACGCCGTTATGGTTATGCTAATATGGTGTAAGTTATAAACGAGTAGCGGAAACGCTCACAAATATGAGCTAACACAACGCTGAATAATTTGCTTTTAACGGTCTATTTTATTTGAAATTTGTACCAAGTCGCTTTAAGGTAATTTGTTAGAGCTACATCAATTTTAATAATATGGTGTAATTAAATAAATATGATAGATATATATAATTAATAATGTGTAAAAAAAATAAAAATAAAAAATGTAATGGTTAAGTTCGAAAACTAAATATCCGATATTGTGATTTTACTGTTTATATTTTTTATATATGCAAATATATATTTTATGGTTTAAGTTGTATGTTTAGCATTATATCGTTGTAACAAGTACGATGTGTATTGAACCATATATATATAATAACTATGTTTCAATTATAATAATTACATATATGGTATATTCTATACAATATGTGTGTGGTATTTGTTAATGTGATTGATTGTAAATACAATAATATGAGAGAAAACTCGACATGAGAAAATGCCTAAGAAAAGGACTTTAGGCGGAAAAATGTTGATTACTTGTAGTTCCCACCATGTATTGTAGTTAGTAAGGGTAGTTTTCTTTTTAGTAATTTCAATCTTAGCATTAGTTCAAACTAAACATTTATGAGAGTCTATTAGTTACGATAAGTCTGTTGTGCTAAAGACAGGTACAAATGTTAACAACTATTATTTTCTTACAAGCCAACTCGGATTCGAACACGACCGTAAGATCGTGAGACTGACATCCTAGCCTGGGGGCTATCAGCGCAAATCAAGATTGAATAAGCATCCTTTGACCAACACACAAATAGTCATTAATATGAATATTCATTACCGTTGTCGTAATGTACTGTGACATCTATTAATAAAATTATTGCTCTTGAAAGCTACCGTCGGCAATAAAGCTGTCCCACGCGAATAGTACTGCATGATAAAATTGCAGGCTGGCAACAAATGTACACAGACTTCGATAAATACATGAAAATCATTAGGTATTTCTACTGGAACTCTTGTATTTACGCTCCGCCAGGATAGCTTGTGTCCCGTAAATTACAGATTAATGACCTATATATTATCACAGTATCATCACTTTAAATTACTTAAAATTATCAATGTCATTGGTTATAGAATGGGAAATAAAAACTGCTTGTGGGCTTTTTAAATGCTTTTAACATAGTTGACCATAATATACTCATCTCCATCCGATCTTAATATAGATTGGCTCCCACGATTTTGCAGTAGTTTTCTTTCTATCTTCGAGGGCGTCAGAAATCTGTTCATGTGGGCGAAGATTCGTCACAATGGGCAGATCTTGAAATCTGGCGTACCGCAAGACGGTATACTTGCTACACTTTTTTTTTTCAGTTTTTATACAGGCTAATATTGAGGACCTCCAGCACGATTGTAAAGTTGAATTCGAACATAATAGCTGTTTATATAGAGTACATGATAATACCATTTGCTAGATTTGTAACAAAATTCGTTCCATATATTGGCACTAAATTGAAAAGGGAAATGAGACAATGACTTTCACTGAAGTCATCCGTAAGGTCTATGTTGCGTTATTATCACTGAACAGTGTATAGCTATATATAACTGTGTTTGAGCACTAATATGACTTATTTTCGATCATACAGATGTGTGTTACCCAGATTTAAACAGTTTCTCTTAACAAGCCAGAGCACCTCTACAATAATTACATCAGGTATATTTTCGTACGACGTAATATAAATACATATGAATGTCGCAATAAGTAGCCCACCATTCAGCAAAAGTGTAACGTAAAAAACGAACAAGCAGCCCACCTGATGGTAAATAATTACGGCCGCTCATGAACATCCGCAACACCAGACCTTTAAGAAAGATGTAGGCTCTTTATATAAGGAAATATATTTACATAATAGTTATTATATATATATATATATATAATAACTATTATCTAAATATATTTCCTTATATATATATATATATATAATAAGTTGAATTTATTTAGTTTTTTTTTCCAATGTATTTTATTTATAATATATTGGTTGATTGGTAGAGAATGCTTTAAGGCAATAAGTCCGCCCTTTGTAGCCTTTGATTAAGCTGTGACCAATAAAGTATAAATAAATAAATAAAATATCGTAATATAAATATTTCATCTATCCTCATTATTGAGGACAACGCAATTGCTTAAGTAAGCAAGATGCAATTGCGTTGTCGCCCTGATAGATGAAGGTGGACTGCGTTTCCAGTAATATCTCAATATGATGTGAAAAGGCGGAAAATAGGTACTTAGCCACAGACTAATAAAGTTTTCTCCTTTTCTCTACCGTTTTGTGTTTTTTTTTTATTTTTCCATGTATATTACAAATCAAGGCTAAGATCGCAAAATAAATTTCAGCCAAGGGTTGCAAGTGAACTTACTTTATCTATTTGGCAAGCATTTCTTCAGCCCTAAAATATTGTAAATGCGTATGTACCATTTTATATTTAAAACATATTAAATCAGTCCTTTCAACGTCACCGCCATTATAAGATTACTAAGAGGTGTCATTTGAGTCTATACTTGCAAAGACGCAAGTGAAGTCATCATTTTGAATAATTGCTATTACACGAAAGATCTATATATATATAAACTTAATGTATCTATAAATTTGAATTTGCTCAACTTCTATTTTACGCTGGTGTTTGGGTATGAGTGGTCCTACCCCGTTCAAGCCAATCCGTAAGCTACACGCACTACACGTACACATACTACGCTACAGCTAGTTTATAATTACGAAGTATCTATCATATTTACCACCCCGAAGTTCCCACTTCATACACATTTTGCCCGCTCAATTGTTGGTTTTGCTAGCTATGGATTTGCCAATGCTACTACAACTAGTTGGTCTTTTGGGCTACAATTCACCATATCACCTAATTAGTACGATTAAAACAAACTTTCGTATATTGATAGGTGATTAACTACGAGTATTTTGGAAAAAGTCACAATTTAATAGGAAGGATCTAGTAGTTAGAATATTACGCAAAATATTGTTTAAATCTTTGACCTATGTATTTCCGTATCAGATCGATGGAACAAGCAGTGTAAAGACTAACGTTTTCATTAGAAATCTGGAAGAGGCAAAGTACAGCTGCGCCTCATCCTTTGCTGACTAAACTGATGAGAAAATAATATAACGCAGCAAATATCTAATATATATCTATGGTTCGCGACCAACGTTTTTTATGTAAAAGTCAATTATCCCCTTTACTAATCAGGGGCAAAGCATTTGCGAAGAACAAGAGGAGAATTTAGATGTAATTTAATACTGTCTGGCAATTATTTATTTCATCATATTTATGATTTACGGTATGGTCTAAAGAGGCGGAACTAAAAGTCCATTTTACTATTGTAGTTAACAATCTCCAAGCAAGCATTTTAGATTAGTTAAAGTGTTTAACGGGATTGCAATTAAAGGTTAGTGTGAAAACATTTCTATTTTTGAAGAAGTATTATTGGAAAACAATAAAAAATAAGTGGTTTACAACACAGTTTCTATAAGATATACATATCATCTAAAACATAATATGCTTAATATACTTTTGGTGAATTTGTTTTATAAATTTATATTAACAAAGCAAGACTAAAATATCAGCAACGCTTTCGAAACCAAAATAATTGCAGTATATATATGGTAGATTTAAAACCAGTAATATTGTCTTGTCATATAACATGAGACTTTACCGCATATCTAGCATATCTAGGTATGGGTATCTACCTATCTATTTTGTAATATGCCTTTATTATCAAGGCTTAGCAGTATTAGGCTTATTAATTCTTTAAGTATGACTGTCTTTGCAATAGAAACCTTATATAGACATGTTAACTTACAGTAGTGTTTTTTTTACAGGAAGCCAATTTACTTCTTTCTGCAGCTTTTAGCGCTACCATGTCAAGTTTTATATCTTATTCTCAGGCTATAAAGTGACTAGTACAAGTTTTAAACTTTGACCTCCTACAATTGCACTCCTAGAGTATAGGTTATTAAGTAATTTAGATTTTGTTAAGTATGTTTTATTTGATGGTTGGATACAACATTGTATCTAACGGTACTAATATTACTTTGTTGCACACAATAAATATATAGATTTGCCTATGATGCTTCTTTCGAACTATTAAACAAATTACAGACCTAAAGATACCTTGTAGGGGCACAATGTACGTATAAACAAGATGAAGCACAAATTAGTCAACTTGTGAATGCAAAGGGGTGACAGCGCATCTGCATTATGAATTCCTATCAAGGTTGAATGTGATCGTAGGAATCACTTACCATAACTTGAACTGTATGCATATTTGACACCCCTAAAAGAGCTATGTATGTGAGGTTCATATAAATACATATATAACGATTTTTATATTGCGATAATTATATTGCTAAGTTACAAAGAACATAAAAGCATACGACTTAAAGACTAATTCATGTACAATTTGTTAAATCGCTATTTACTAAACACGAAGAACCATTAATATCGTCGTTTCGTCATGTGTAGTTTGGTACAACCCTTGGGTAGTGGCGATTTAGGGAATTTCAATATTTGTTACATTACTGGCGGTTCATTTTACAAAAAATTTCATACAGATTTTACGCATAGGCAGGTACACTAACCACAACGCTCTACGCGGTCGCCAGTATAGTTTATAAATTGAAAAACGAAATAAAAATGCGCTTTCGACCCCGTGGTGGGCCCTCCAAAATGTTTTTGACGATGAGCCCTTTACTAAGTTATAGGACATCTATGGGTTTTTATTTTTAAATTAAAATGCATTATATAATTGTCAATAATTTTACAAGGAGTGAATTTTACACACTTTTAATGACTGTGTAATCTTTTTTATTATATTCTTGTTTATTTTTTCATCTTGCACCACCGTCAAGTGTAAATGTATTGGCTGGATAATTGAAAGGCGGTGCGAAATGCACGGTACTATAGAGCAGCGCTGCGGTGTGAATTGCAGTGTAGCTGATACCATCGCGTCAATAGACAATTAGCGGCGCGAGCGCATACAGTGTCCGCGAGACGAAGGGATCGTGATTGCGACCAGCAGTGTACACTCAGGCCAAGAATATTAGCTTAATTAAGTATTTAGTAAATATTGAATTTTACCAAAGATTATAGATTATCATACTACTTAACTAAGCGTTTTGTCTTTCAAGATCACTTCGATGGCACAACACAAGACACACACTTACGACAGGTGGAATTATAAAGCACTGCATTGGATAAAAAAAGTGTAATAGTTAGTAAATAACTTGCGTGTTTTATGTATTTCATAATTCGACCATAATTATTAAAAAAAACTTCTTACTTTTTTTTATATATATTATATATTATTGTTTTTATGTTTAATAAGAACATACATTTCACCTGACATACACAAAGTTCTTAAGTTAAGCTCCCGACCTATAGCTTCCCGCCGATTCTTCGACTCTGCCGTCACACACCCAAACCCGCTGATTGTGCTCCCACTTACAATCCCATCACAACTTCTGTGGCGTCCGAAGCTACTTCGCGTAACGGGGTAACGGTCCGAGCTGAGGCTCCCTCTCGGGGGTCCTTGCGCTGGTTACCCACTGATAAAGGTCTCAGCTGAGCACCATAAGCGTTGGGTCACCTTTCAACCTGGTGAAACTGTAAAACTGCCCTTGGGCAAACAGCGGCCATCAGCCTGAAAAAAAGAAACACATTTAACCTTATTCTTTCGGTATATATATGTCATCCATATTTTTCACCAGCAATAAGGTCTCCAGGTCCCTACACTCACCAAATAAAACCCAGAAGTAATCGTCGTTTAACTAAATCCATGGGGTAAAGAAAATAATAAAGCATTTATAACGTTTGGGTTTTATACAGGAGTTTATTTATAATGTAAAAAGTATGGAAAATTCGTTGTAATCGGTATTCTTGATGATTGCTGATTGTAGTAAAAACTTAACTAACGTATCTGTTATTCCTAGGGATTTCAACCCGGTGAAACTGTAAAAGCCCCCGGGCTAACAGAGGCCATCAGCCCGAAAAAAAAAATCTAGGGATGTATCGGCGGGGACATGGGTGGGCTCAGCAAAATCTAGTGAGACTTTAGCACAAAACGATACATACATTAATTTTGTGTGGAATACATTAAAATCAATAGAATTATCCATTGACTATGGTTTTTACAAAATTGTTCATTCATCCATGATACATTTTCTTTTTCTCCACTCATTTGGCTCTTAGGAGAAATACAGAGCAGTACGTGTTACTCACGGGAAGGAAAACATTGGTGGATTCTTTTACTTCGATTTCACATCAATAATTATGATATTAAACCAAGTTACTATGACTTTGTTTTAATGACGATGCTACATAATAATAGTTATTAGGTAATTTATATTACAGATAAGAAGATTAAATGACTAAGGTAGTTTTGTTTTCGTATATATCCTGTACAGTGAAATGAAAAATCGATTCTAAGCAACATACGTCAGGTCATTTGTCCATGTTCATGCCAGCTAGATCGTGTAATGTTATATCTCGGTATAAACTGTAATAGTCTCTTCGAAGGGGTCAAACCTCTGATCTTTCGACTTTCCTGGTTATGATTAATGTTTAAATGCAATAAATTGTTGCATAGTATGCATGATATTTAGTATATTTTATGAGTAAGATTGAAAATATTTTTATTTACAAGCGATTTTCATCGTGATCGGGATAGACAAAGAATAATTACAGTAAAAACCTGTTGAGAGCTCACGAAACTTCGCGGTCCACCAAAATAGTCACTAGACTGTAACAGCATATACAATTTTATTCACATATTGTTTATTAAAAAATAATATGTTTAAATTTGTTGTTTGTCATTAAGCAATAATTTTTATTATCAAGAAAGGTAAAAACGTATTCGTCTGTTGAATGAATAGGTTTTTTTTAATTTTTCAATGATACTTAATTTCTGATTTTAAATGTTAATTGTCTTTCTAGCTTCTATTATTAAATCCATGTCTTTACGAATGTAAGAAAACGTTTTAGAAATATTAATATTAATATATGACATACATGTTTAGTATAACTCCTCATTATAATTTACACTGAAACCATTATTTTTCAAGTTTTATCTTAACATTATATGCTTCCTATATATTATGACCTACGCACTTTATTCCCATTATGACACCAATTCAAAGCCAGGGTCGGATTGAACATCAATACAGCCGGTGGGTGGACAATTACTGTGTGTGCAAACATGCAAACATTTGTGCCCACCTGAATACCTATCGCGGCAATAATTAATGATTGTTGCTACAAAAACAATATACAAACACTTTGTGTAAGGTCTTGTCCTTTATAGGGTGACGTGACTCTTCTTAGAAAGGGGACATTTGTTCTGTAAACTTTAATTGTTTATTTGTCAATATTTGCCAAAGTGAAATTCTGGTCAAATATTTGTCCTACCTGATAAGTGGTGGTCATACACAAGACGGTAATCACGTGAGTCTAAAAAGTACTTACAAGTATAGTATTACTTTGAAGATTTGGTACTGATGTGTAAAAGTTCCGTTACATTAGTTACCTTTACGGAGCCGTCATGCCATGGGGACCAGGAAATCGAGAACTCGAAAGTAGGTCTCTTCGGCCCTCGATGCAGGTCTGTTCTGTAGTCTCGTCACCGAGCATAATTCCGACACGGCGAATAAGGAGCAAGGAGCAACGTAGTATCAACGCTTCTCTCCCCCGTAAACATCTGTCAACGCTGCCATTCGAACCCTCCACGGTCGGCCTACGAGTTTCTTGGTACCCTAAATGTACCATACTTGCTACCTTTGTATCATTTGATAAGGTGTCACTTATAAAAAAATAGCTGATTAATATAATGAAATATTTATTACTTTATGTATAACTCCACGAAATTATCACTTGTGTTCTAAATTTATGTAGAGCTCTGTTGCATACTTGAAATATTATAAACTGTATAAAGTGTTTATAAAGTGTCATTATTAATATAATAATGGATAAATAAGTTAAAGTCCTTGAACTGTAGACTAAGTTCAGCAATGAGTTGTTGCAGGCTGATGATGACAGGAAAATTATAAAAACACTAGATGATTATCGCGACGTACCTCCTAACTACTTGCGACATTGGAACTGTCATAGTTCGTCTTAGTGACCACGAAAACATTAGATTTGTCACAAATTTCCGATATTTTTAATGGTTTTTCTGTATTGCCATTTTCCTATCTCGTTCATACCCGGTTCATGCTTGTGATGGTGATGAATGAATATAAATATTTTTATTGATTTACTCATAGTTTATACAAGAGTTTGTTGAAAAATTTAAGGAGTCGACGAAACATTACAAGGGATTGGTATCTAGTACTAACTTTAACCTTTTTCCGTGCTCACCGATTATGACAAGCTTAGTGATCACAGTACCACACTACTTAAACCTTGGACACTGTCAATTATAACACACAAATTGGACATTGTTTGACATTGTGTGCTACACCTATTTTTTTAATATAACTAAGCTATAATCAAAATATTCTACAAAGTTCTAACAAGGAAGGACAATAGTTGCACCAAATGACAGAGTCAATAGTAGCTTTGCACTACCGTTTCGTTTAGTGAAAGCAACCGGATACTTTATTATTGGTTACGAGGTTTTCCATCTCGGTCCTCGGGGGTGACAATGCATTTGCATTATGATTCCTTATTGAGGATAAATGTGGACAGGAGCCACTTATATTTCATAAGCTCATTTGTTCCAATTTTGTGAATAAATCATTCGGTCTGGAAAATTCGAAATGATTTACTTAGCTGCATTTCACAGAAGTCTCTTGTTCCTTGTTGGTTCGCCCTGGTAATACGACATTTTTAGAAAATATGTGAATGTTTCTGGAGTCTTTAACTTATTCATTTGTAACAATCAAGGTAGATCACTTAAGCAAGTGTCATAAAAATTCCCCCTTACTATTTTAGTCATTTTTCATTCGGACTGCGTTGTGCCGTCTCCGGAAATAACTACAATTTACCATTATACGCACATTTAAAATGTACACTTACTACTCATCTATCATTATACACTTCAATAACGCAACGTTTTCATTCGCATTCTCACTATCACAATAACCTGTATAGATACGAATCAATAACAAACACTTCAATAATTAGGGATGTACTTCAGGTGAAACTGCGGGAACATTTAATCGATAAGTGATATACCTGTGTATAACATAAATAAAATGCCAATTTTGAATCAGCATTCTAATCAATATTCATGATTTAAATTGGAGGCAAATAAAATTTGATAAATCATTTGGATATATTATTACATATATATTACATAATTTACTACAGAGGTAGAGCTACATTGCAATTTGTCTAGCTGTAGAATGAATGGGTCAGAAGGACCACGCCCTCACAGAATACCAACGTAAAATAACAGTATAATGTTGCTGTCTTTCGTCTGGTGAGTGTAGGGATCCGGAGACCTTTATTACTGGTGACGAGGCATTCCATCTTAGTCCCCAAGGGTGATACGCATCTGCAATATGATTCCTTGTCGAGGTTGAATGTAGATGTCACCGGACGAATCGTTTGAGGTGAACTGTGTACTCGTTTGTTACTCTCAATGTAATAAAAAAAACATTAAAGATACATATTTCATTGTCTTTTTCAATATCTGAACTGAAACTAATAATCAGACTTTTAAGTAGCGTTCATCCATTTCTCTTTCACATCCGACATGTTCCGCAATATATTACAATTCTTCATGATAATATGTATATTCAAAAGGTAAATATTTAGTTCAATAGTTAATATATCTTAAAGTAAACCAGTAACACTGTCACCACTATGATAGTTCGTTAGAAGCTACATAAGCCAAATTGACAGTTAATTCAAGCATCTTATGGTTATTTGAAAGGTTTACATTTGAAAATTTAAAATAATGTTTTGCATTAATTACAGTTATTTAATATACTTACCACATACCAGTGATACATCTTACCATGTTTCTATCTGGTGTCTGTATGAGGAACATGACAAAGACTTCCATACAATGGATTCAAATGTTAGTAACTTTAAGTAATTAAAAATTTTAAAAAATTACATATTCCACATTTTTTGTCGAGTTTTGGGAATATGATAAAAAAAGTCTGGCAACCTCTGGTTTAAACAGTGGTGCTATGGTGTAGCTTCTAGCACTCCAATGCATGTGCTGGGATGCGGGGATCCAATTACATGTTCCATCACAGTTATCAGAGAAAACAACGCATGAGCATCCTATGTGTGTGTAAAGTTAATCACTGACAATAACGAACCACGTGGTGCTCGCTTACCATTTCTAATATGTATTATAAAAAAATGCATTTTATCTGAATACTTTGTATATGTGCTAAGAGCAACGCTGTTGTTTGTTTCTAGCTGCAGAATAAATTTGCATTTCAACCGGGGAAGGATCACGCCCTCACAGATTACCAGCGTTAAATATCAGCATAATGATGTTTCGTCTGGTGAGTGTAAGGATCCGGAGACCTTTACAACTGGTGACCCGTCACCAGTTATAAAGGTCTCGACATTCCATCTCAGTCCTCAAGGGTAACAACGCATCCGCAAGATGATCCTTTGTCAAGGATGAATGTAAATGCCTTAGGAGTTACTTGCCATCAGGTGAACTGTTTGTTAGTTTGTTACTAAGAATGTAATGAAATAAAAACTTGAGCTATAACGTACGTGTTTTACTTTGTTTGTAGGAAAGATGTCTCTTTTTCTTCTTGTTATATTTTCTTTTATTGTATTTTTTTACATATGTGGATTCTTTCCGTGGGCTCACCCCACGGCTACTAAGTCGTCTCGCCGCGACATGGCAGTGATTACTTTCTTTTATGGATGGGAAACGCTGTCCAATTCAGTAGATCATTGAATAGAAATTTAGAACATGTAGAAGTTCCCCAAATTAAAAATAAAATGCTCTTCATTAACTTTTTGTACTTAAGATGCATTGTCACCCTATTCTTACATTGGTAGGACAACATTTTGTTGAGAGTTACGTGGGCTTCGAGATGATTAATCGACATTGCTTATAGTCGCTTAATTGGTTGCTTAGTTAGAGAGCGCGTGAAACAAAGGATATTTCGTATGCTATCATGCTTCTAAAATGGTTTAGCGAAGCGATAATGCTTCAAACAAAATTGACGTATTATTATTTGCTTAGCTAAATGCGTCAATGCACCACGGGAAGTGTTCTGAAGGATTGTTGAGATGAATTCCATTCGTTTAATTAAGCCATCATACATCGCGACATAATTTAAAATTTTTATCCACAACATCTTGAATATTTTGTATTGATGGTGTTGTATAAAGATTTTATACTACGTAATTCGTCAATTCAGCTGTAGTCGATGGTATTTTTAATCTAATACGACTTACGAGCCCTTCAAGAAAAGCCTTCTCCTTACTCAAAGGCCGGCAACACATTTGCAACTCATCTGATCTTACGGATGTACATGAGGTGACCACTTACTAATAAATGAAGCGCTAGTTTGCTTGCCTCCTCCTTTGTAAAACAAAATATTTTAATATGTAAATATATTTCTACATACAATATGAAATTGTGTTGTTCTGTACTCAGTTTGGCGGATTGAACCTACGACGTTGAGTTTTGCAGACGGTACATGTAAACCGTTGGAGTTTCACATCCGCTACTTTCAAGTACAAATAAAAATCTGGATACAAAATATTGTTATTAAAAGCCAAAGCTCGTAATACTCGTACATGTCGACATTGAAAAAAATATATGGAAAAACGCTTGCGTAAAACAAAACTGTAAAAGAAAATATTAAGTACTTAGGAATCAAAGAAATAATGTTTTAGTTAGATTATATTTTTTATGTATTATCATCACCTCTATATTGCCTGAGGAATTAGGTACGAGGTGCAAAATAACTAGAAATCGCTATTTAATACGTTGAGAGGGTCAAGTCAAACACACAATTGACAAAGACAAATTTTAGAGACCACACTCTAAATCCTTTAATTATCAAAACACATAGAGAATAGAACTGAAATAACGAAGTACTGAACTATCGAACCGACAAAATTGATACGATCCCATTTTTAAACTTTTAATGCACATTATGTAGAATACTTCTTCGATACCATTAAATTATCCTTTAACAAGCTGAAGTCCAATAAAAATCGATCACAGCATTAAAAGACGATATCCATCGGTATATATTTCAGTTAAAAGGAACTAAATATCTCATGTTTAAATAAATAATATGATTACACAATCTGCTGATGTGTTCTGGTCTAGACCACACAGTGACAGTTTCGCAACACCTTTACTGACCGGAAATTAGATAAAAAAAAAACAGTCAACACCTAAGACCACCTGTCTATCGGGAATTGAACCCTGGCCGCAAGGATCTTGCGATATGCCATCTGTTGTCATTATATCTAATTTATCTTCAGGTTGCGGAGCAAGATGCAAAATAATGATCAATAAAAATGTATGCAATTGCTAATATAGAATATACGTTCCTATTGCGTGACTAGAATTATCGAATATTTTATTCGAAAAAGGAATTCCTCTTTTTTCGAATATAATATAACATTTGAACATAGCTATTCTATACATTATTTTATTAATTGACAGAACGACTAAATCCTGAATCATCGATTATGTTTCTTGAATCGTGCATACTGAAATGAAACCAGCACAGGTAATTATTTCATCATCATTTTCTCATATATTTAAATTGTATGATATTATTAAGCGATATTTATGACTAAACCTGACCTGAAAAATATTGCGATAAAAAAAGTTCGACGCCGAAAATACGTTATGATATAGAACTGGCTACCCGCTGTTCTGTATAGAGGTGATATCGTCTCATACTAAAAGGACTTCCCTCGTTTTTATTTGAGTTGTATATATTCCATTTAGGATCTTTTTTTTCACTTTAGGGAATAACTAATCCACCGCTGTCTCTCTGCACATCGACTCTAAGCTCACTTGACAGCCACTATCCATAGCCTTTCTGTAAACTTCTTGAACCATGAACCCAACATTATTTACGAACCTATCCATAGTACGATATCCTGTAATACATGCATTATATGTCCCCTATCCCTGACACTACATCTGAAGCTTCGTTCGATATTATTGCACATGGATTACATTGAAATAGGGTAGTAATCGACCAAAGTTTACAGCATTATAACTATGACTAAGCTCCAGCCACTATCCATGACCTTTCTGTAATCTTCTTGAATCATAAACCCAACATTATTTACGAACCTATCCATAGTACGATCTCCTGTAATACATGCATTATATGTCCCCTATCCCTGACACTACATCTGAAGCTTCGTTCGATATTATTGCACATGGATTACATTGAAATAGGGTAGTAATCGACAAAAGTTTACAGCACTATAACTATGACTAAGCTCCAGCCACTATCCATGACCTTTCTGTAATCTTCTTGAATCATAAACCCAACATTATTTACGAACCTATCCATAGTAATGATATCCTGTAATACATGCATTATATGTCCCCTATCCCCGACACTACATGTGAAGCTTCATTCGATATTATTGCACATGGATTATATTGAAATAGGGTAGTAATCGACAAAAGTTTACAGCACTATAACTATGACTAAGCTCCAGCCACTATCCATGACCTTTCTGTAATCTTCTTGAATCATAAACCCAACATTATTTACGAACCTATCCGTAGTACGATCTCCTGTAATACATGCATTATATGACCCCTATCCCTGACACTACATGTGAAGCTTCATTCGATATTATTGCACATGGATTATATTGAAATAGGGTAGTAATCGACAAAAGCTTACAGCACTATAACTATGACTAAGCTCCAGACACTATCCATGACCTTTCTGTAAACTTCTTGAATCATGAACTCAACATTATTTACGAACCTTTCCATAGTACGATATCCTGTAATACATGCATTATATGTCCCCTATCCCTGACACTACATCTGAAGCTTCTTTCGATATTATTGCACATGGATTATATTGAAATATGGTAGTAATCGACAAAAGCTTACAGCACTATAACTATGACTAAGCTCCAGACACTATCCATGACCTTTCTGTAAACTTCTTGAATCATGAACTCAACATTATTTACGAACCTTTCCATAGTACGATATCCTGTAATACATGCATTATATGTCCCCTATCCCTGACACTACATCTGAAGCTTCGTTCGATATTATTGCACATGGATTACATTGAAATAGGGTAGTAATCGACCAAAGTTTACAGCATTATAACTATGACTAAGCTCCAGCCACTATCCATGACCTTTCTGTAATCTTCTTGAATCATAAACCCAACATTATTTACGAACCTATCCATAGTACGATCTCCTGTAATACATACATTATATGTCCCCTATCCCCGACACTACATCTGAAGCTTCATTCGATATTATTGCACATGGATTACATCGAAATAGGGCAGTAGTCGACAAAAGCTTACAGCACTATAAGAATATTCTGAACAGTTGCATCTACTGTAAGTATACAATATGGTAATAACCAGAAAATGTAGCCGTCGTCGAAATCGACAATCATCGGAGATAATTATCATTTTATCCTGTAAACCAGTGCAGTACTAAATGTGTACACTTCGTATCCCACTTCCTGCTGACAGAGAAATGTGGGAAGCTTGCGTCATCTCATTATTATTGTAGAGATAAAAGAATAATACGAAATATCAAAGTGCAAAACGAAATAAGTATCTTACCGTCCTATGCGATCTAGATAAGTGCTTCTCAATGATCAACGAGGTGTATATGACATTCAAGAGAGTATAATTTTCATTACTTTATCCAATATTTAAATAGGTTGGTATTTAGATGTCGTCGCTGCAATAAAGCGTGAAGATGCTCAACCCATTAGGACATACTCGTAACGTATTGTTTCTTGTCATAACTGATGGCAAATGTAAAGTGTCTATCTTTTTCTTTTTAACCATTATAGAGTTTATGATCAAAATCGTGTGTGGATTTAGTCAACAGGACGGACAGTTTTAGTACTTTATTAAAAAGCTCAGACTTACTCTGTGAGCTATGAGAGGGTTTTATTCGGTGGTTCTCGAGGGACAGAACACGCAACACGGGCATACGCAGTAGAACGAGTGTAAATGACATAGCTCCTAGGATCAGCAAACTGAAGTGGTGGAATGGGCTAGCTCGTAGAACCAATAACTGATGGGTATGAAAGTTTCTGGAGTGGCAAACAACTAGCAATTGCATCTTATGTCGATCCCCCACTAGATGATACTACCTACGCAAGTTTAGAGCAAACCGAAGAATAACGTATGTTTTAATTTGATTAAAACGAAATCGGAATAGGTATTTACTGCAAGAGGATAGTTTACGGTTTGTCGATGTTAATGGTAAAAGGAAATTTTAATTTTATAATAGGTTTTAATTTATCAGGAACAGATTATGATTATAACAATTAAATGTGATAAAATAATACTATAATTATAATTAAATTATTTTACGCTTCATTAGACCTACATCCTATTAACAGTATGTGCTTAGACTAGAATTCTTACATATCTAGTTTTTGTCCAAGTCAATGTTGACAATACAAAAAATTAACTCGTGTATATGCGATATAAGATTGCATTATAAACGCTGTCTATTTCAATTATTCATGGATATAGCATTTAGTATGAATATTAATTGAATAAGGATTCCTTAATAGCGTGCATATGTATAAACATGTAAGTACTTTAATATTTTCTATTTTATATCTTTTATATAAGTTTATTTTACATGAAATGCCGATAGTTATGTGACATAAAAGAAAAGATTTACCTTAATTTAATATTAAAATTACACTATTACCTAAATTAAACCCTTATTAAGTAATGGGGGCTTCTATTCGCGGAAACTCCGAGTTGAAGTTTCTTTTCGAGAAAGGATTGTACAGTTATTTGTTAATTATTATTTAGGTTTGAAAAAACAATGCTCAGTTCACCTGATGATTTTGATACTAGTGGCATAATGCAGACACGTTATATACACGTTTAAGTACAGAAGCATGCGTTATGTTAGAGCCAACATATTCTAGTTTATAACTGCCACGTGGCTCTAAGGTATAAAATAAACTATTTTATTATTTATAGGCACTTAAATCTTTATACATTAACAGGCATGGGAAGGCTTTAGAAGAAGTCTGCTTAATGTCCTTCAAAGAAGAATACTTTATAAAAACTTTTAAAAATCTGTTGAAGATCTTTCATTTATAAAAAATAAAATAAAGATTACAGTAACATTTCCTACCACATCAATCTATTTGCAAATGTCGGTACGTTACGTTTTATTTTTATTTTCTTACAAAAAATCTGTATGAAAAAAATGTCCTTGTCAAGCATTTTACTACTACCATTCTACTTGATTATTTTGTAAGTACACAGTAGCATTGTTAAATTGCTAACTAAAATATATATTTTCTCGTATTTGAATCACGCGCGCACTAGGAAAATATATTCGTCTTCAAGGCCCAATGAAATTTGTCATTCAAGCGGTCTGCTCGGGCAGCGTGATGCGTGCGCGCAAGTAAAATAGGCTCCGTAGACAATCGAGGATTTTCTTCTGTGACACACCGGGTACAATATTTTTATAGTTCGAAAAACTACACCAGTGTATAAGAACATAACTAAACATTGTATAATAATAGTGCCAATAAATTTATTTAATTTAATTTACTACATTAAGTCCTAGGGAAACAATCAGCGCATGCCATCGTAATTGAACAAACTTCGTGAGACTCTTGTGGCCCATCCTATAAATAGCCATCCGAGTTGAGGTTTCGTACTTCCTCTTGAGGGACCCTCGGATCGTATTGTCGCCCCCTCTATTGTCGTCGACGTTCTTCGTCCACAGGGGTCGGAGTGCAGCGGTGGTGCAGCAGCAGTTTCCGCGCCAGCTTCGCAGAATCGTCGTTGTCTCCATACTCACGCGACTCTAATTATATAAAGCTGTAGAGCTTTCGACAAACAGCAATACTTACACACAAAAATAAAGACTTGTTGCAGTTTGGTTATTATTAGAAAGCCCCAATAAAAAGCCAAAAACTTATTATTATAATTTTGATACATTTTAAATGATAAAGATAATGTAAAGTTTGCCTCTAACGTTACATTAGAATATTATTTGGTTCTTTATTATTTTTATTTTGCTTAACTTTTGCGGTTTAGGTTTGGTACGCACTAACTTTGATTGTATCTCAATCATAACAGTGAGGTGTAGAACAATGTTCAACCATATTACATATACCGCAAATTCAAATCAATGTTCTTTTTATTAACGCAAACAAATATTTTTTTTTTAAGATAGTGGTTATATTAAAAAAAAATCCAATTTTTTACTTAAGCTTGGTATGCAACAAACTTAACAAGGAAGATACACCTAACACGTCGCTCGCCGAAAATTACTGGCATAGGTTCGTGTGTCGTGAATTTTTAGAGCCCCCGGCTTCCTTCTTCCTCGTGACCGTCACGCCTTCAGGGTCGCTTGTATGGACATTCACAAAGAAATCAGTTAAAGTTTGCTGTCGTGCAAAAAGTTCGCTCGGTTGATATATTAAAACCTTTTTGCTTTTAATACACCTGTTTAGTAAATGAATCACAGGGTGATAATATTAAATTAATATATCATTGTCTATAGTTTTTTGTAAAAATAAGTAGTTAGAGAAAACGCAGAAGCAGTTTTAGCGTATACGGAGAAGGGTAGGAAAGGTGATAAAATTATCTTATTATCATGTAGAAATAAGGCAAAACGAGAACGAAGGGAAAGTCAGGATTTGGTTGGGTGGCCCTGGTGGGCTCTTCCAGATTTCCAGATGGAATTAAACTATATTATCTGGGTTTTAAGCATACTCATAGTCCCTGGAGTTACGGTCAGGAAGATGGGTTAGGTTAGGTTAGGTTAGGACTAGGTTACTTTCCATTTTCCGTCCTCTATGAAACTATGAGCGGGAAATCCATAGAAGTAATCTCCTATATAAATAATAACAATAAAAAGAGAGATCCCGTTATTGGGTTTTTCAGTTCCTGGGATTTTCAGGCCGAAGGGGGGTGGGGGGGGGGGACCTCTAAACGTAGATTGAAGTGTGGTTGGGTTGCAGTTGCGTTAAGAACGCTCGAAATATGTCGTCATCACTTAATTAATTACTCAAATATTAGCATCAAAGAACTCACTGATATGAACAGTAAATAGCATATTAACAATATGGGATAGATAAGTTGGCAGGCACAGTGTAATTTTTCGGTTGTATTCTTCCTTACTCCCTTTTCGCCTGTTGTTAAAGATTGATGGATTTTTTTATAAATATGATAAAATATTTTTTTTATTATTACACTGAGAGTAACAAATGAGCACACAGTTTACCTAATGGAGGATGGTAATTGATTCCTGTGGCCCATAACATCTATAGTCATCTTTGACAAGGTATCATAATGCAGATGCGTTGTCGTTGTTGAGGACTGGAATGGAATGCCTCGTCACCAGTAATAAAGGTCTACGGATCCCCACACTCACCATCCGAAACATAGCAGCGTTATGCTGCTAATTCACTGTTATTCTGTGAGGGTGTGGTCCTACCCCAGTCAAACTGACCCATTCATTCTGCAGCCAGAAACAAACTGCAGCGTAGCTCTACTGTTAAATAGAAGTGAGAAACGAGCACGTAGTACCCCCGATGGTTAGTTGCTGACGCCCATGATATCTACTCGTACTCGTATATTCATCCTTAACAAAGATTCAAAATGCATCAAATACTATAATAATAATAATAATACATATTGCCATCCTGGAGACTGAGTGAGAATGCGTATTTATCTGCAGTTGGGTCACCGGATCTGTAAACTCATTATTGAAAAAAAATTATACTGTTATTCTTTGAGTGCGTGTTCTTTCCACGATCCAGTCTCTAAAACAAGAAACAAGCTACAATTTGATTTTGCTATATTTTTTATATCAATTTTGTTTGGTAATTTTTACATTATAATTATAAAATTACATGAATGTAAAATTTCAATAATGATCATTATTAATGGAGTATGTTAACTAATTGGCTTTTATGGCCTAATATACCTTGATATTGACGGGTCTTGGCCGTGCCCTCAGGCATCTGCCTCCAAAAGGCTTTAATCTCTCGAAATAAGTTTTAATGTTGGTTGCATAATTTTTAAATAGCTATTGACTAATTTGCTTACGAATATCAGTTTAAAAAAAATAAGAGGTGTATTTATATTCGATCTGTTCCGATTTTGAAAGAGTATTAAAAGTTTACCTTTGAATACTTATTTTAATTTAAGAAGGTTATATTTTTTTTTACCTCAAAAAAAAAGTCAAGGTCTCAATAAGAAAAGAGCCAGGGAAAACTTACATTTTTCTAATTTCACAGATTAATTTTGAATTATTTATATACAAATTTCAAAGTTATTGAATAATGGTTTTACAATCCTATTTGTTGGAAATTTTGGAATACGCCTCATGTCCAATTGTTTGACTAAATTATTAATTAATAAGTTAGCATTTATAACTCGATTTTATATCACAATGAAGATCTCTTAGTCGATTTCGACAGAGTGCAGTACATATATTATAGTGCCGTAATTATTCAAGTATGTCTTACATAGAATTAAGGGAGAATAAAATACTGTTCATCTGTGTTTACCATATTTTTTTATAAGTTATATCACTTCTCGATGCATATAATTGCTTCGCTCCTAAGTAGGTTCGATGGCATTGTTGGAGTATGGAGCTATTACAATAACATTTACACCTAAAAAATCAACAATTTTTTTGTAGCACGGATATTATCTTTGACTGCAACTTAAGGTCATCGTATCTTATAAAATTATATAATTATGTTTATTTATAATAGAAAGAAAGAAATAATTTGTTTATTCATAAAAGAAATGACACTATTGCATAAAATAAAAAAATGCTAGTTGTCACGCGTCAGCTGGCTATAAACAACCAGCGCTACTCTTCCGTTGAGGCGGTATGGTATTCTAATAATTATCCTTTAAACAATAATTGTTTACCAGTTGCTAAATAATCAGATATCTATAACAATAGATATCTGATTATTTAGCAACTGGTCTCGACACATACTCATGATATATAAATACAATTCAAATTATCCGACAAAAACAAAAATTAATGCATAAAGTGACGTAACGAGTTCTTATTTTCAAAGCGTATATCTTCGAAAGTGAGGTAGAACCAATTAGCCCATTTTAGTTAGCACTAAATGACTTTTTAATTGATTTAGCGCGTGGAGAAATCGAAAAATCGTTTTACCTATCACCTGGGAGTCGGATGAATTAAAACATGAAATCGGACCTGGGCAATTAATCGAAATTCGATTGCTGCGTAATATTAGTTAATTAACTGAATGTACTTAGGGAAAATAGGTTTTTTAATTACAAAGATTAACTACTGATGAATTGTTACATGAAATAGAGGCCAATATGAATTCATAATTCGATATTTTTTTATAAATTTACTAGTAGCCGTTTCGCAATGTCTTAAGGCACTAAAATTTTGTTGCATCTTTCATAGCCATTATTTAACCTAAGTACCCAAGATATGATAATAAATGTGTTCTTAATCTGGCTATAACAATAGTAGAGGTATGTTGTAACTGGTTTCTGAATGAAATCGACTCGACCACACCCTCACATAATACCAGCGTAAAATAGCAGCATAACACTGCTGTGTTTCGTCTCATGAGTGTAGGGATCCGGAGACCCTTATTAGTAATGATGAGGAATTTCATCTTAGTACTCGGGGTGAAATCTGTAATATTATTCCTTATCGAGGATGAATGTGTTTCATGGTCCGCAGGAATCATTTACCGCCAGATGAAATGTGTGCTCATTTGTCACCCTTAATACAAGACAGCTATTTTTATTAACAGATTTTACCCGCGACGTTGACTGCATCTATTAAAACATAACTTCAGCCCATAATTTTTCCATTGTTACCACACCACATATATTTACCACCTTTATTCATTACTTTCCATTATCTAGCGTGGAGTTGTTCGAAACGTTGTTTGCCTGAGCGATATTATCATAGAGAAACTTTCTGATCTTTTGGTACTATACTAAACTAAAATTTGGTTCTATTGTGAGTGTTATCGATTTGAAATGTATCAAGAAGAGAAACGCCGAGCATATCCCTTTCTAGTTGGTCTGATGCCAGCTAACAACGTCCAGCGGCGACGGGCCAGGTCTAGTTTAGTAATAATAATATTCATTTATTCCTTTTTGGCACACATAAATAGCATATAGCAGGTCCAGTAAAAACAATTAAAAACAAACAAGTAAAATACTTTTATATTAACGAAAATATATATTTTTCAGCCAAAAGGAGCCAGTGCACCTTGGCTCCTACCTTCTAAGATTTATCTGTGGAACTCACTGATCACCTTCAGTTATTGGTAATCGAAAATTCATCGAACCTTAACTATAGACGATTCATCGAGTCCAAGGCGAAGATAGCTGCAAGAAAACTTAGGATCCTGGTCATGGTGCAGTGGTATTTCTCAGCGAGGCAGCTTTTAACGCTCTATAAAGCTCAAGTCTGGTTGTGTGTAGAATACTGTTGTCACATTTGGGCAGGCGCCGCATCTTACAGCTTTGGACTCGATGGTGGGCTAAGAGGCTAATTGGTGACGCAGCTGAAACCAATCTGGTCAGTCTTGAGCACAGACGTAAGGTGGCTAGCTTTTCAGCGTTGTATAGAATGCATATTGGAGAGTGTGCTCAGGAATTACATGATCTAATTCCCCCATCCCCATATTAGATTTCATACTTTTGTTGTGAACATCCCACAAACCCGAACGAAGCGCTTTGCTTCGTCTTTCATTATTCGTACAGCAAAGGACTGGAATAGTTTGCCCGCGTCTGTCTATTCCTCCGATTACAATGTGGGTGTTTTCAAAGGTAGAGTGAATAGGGATTCACTGAGCTAGTGCGCCTTACTATCCAGGACTGCATTTCCACTTAACATCAGGTGAGATCGTGGTCAAGCACTTGCTTAGAAAGTTTTTTTTTTAAAAAAAAGTCCACATCAGTTGCTTCAACGTAATAATTAATATCCCCACGATTCAATTTTACTCTCCTGATGATTTTTATCTTAGATTTTTTTCTGGTCGCACATTTCATAATACGTCTCACTGTACATCTATCCTTACCATAAGTAGTGCATAGGTAAAGGTCATTTCATAATGCTTAGCCAAGTAAATACATTCAATGTTTATTTGAACTCAATACTCGCACTATTGCAGTGTTTTGTTTCAAGTTAATTCAAGAGTCAATATGTATTGACATGATGTCAATCGCATTAGAGAATGAACTTTGTAAATGCTATTCTACATTTAATAAAACTAGATTTACGGATTTTATCGGGTTTATATTAAACTATTTTATCCCGACGTTTTAAGTACTTCACGGTCACGGGGAGGACAGAGGTGTTGGATCCCGATGTCGCAGTTACCCCAAATTACCGTCAGTTTTTAATTATTTATTTTAGGTCCGATCTACGCAAAGAAGATCACAGTGTCTTAAAGTCTTGCAGAGGTTTGGGATTTCATTTTATTAATCACAAGAAAACTCTTTTATTGTAATAGTTTTTTATATACAAATAAAGAAATAAGATAACATACACTTAATATATATCAATATTATATGTATAATAATTATTAAATTATGGCCGCGTACGCCGGTAGTAGCATGGCAGGTCCAGAGTTCGATTGCCAGCCTAAGCTATATATAGTCGTGAGCAAAAATATCGACTCACGCCATACGCTTGTGGTCAAAAATGCTTGTCATAAATCGGAATTATTTTAGACTAATGCAGATTTAAAATGATATGACATTCATAAAAATAAATTATTTTTTATTAATAAAAAAATATATATACAAAATTCGTCTTAAACTCTAAAATAAGGAAACATACTCTAAAGAAAATACAGACTAAACAGTCATAAATTAAATTTAAAAAAATAATTGTTACCGCCTCTGAATCTAAATTACAGCTCCTAATTGGTTCTTCATAGACCGGATGAGTTTTTTCACTGTTTCTTGAGAAACGCCATCCCATTTCTATCCCGAACTTTTCTTTAAAGCTCGTCCCATAAATGATCAATAGGATTTAAGTCCAAACTACGTGCCGACCACTTAATTTCGACCTCCTGCAGGTACCGCCGAACAGAAGCTGCATTGTCCTGCATTAGCACTAATTTTACACCGGTAAAGCGTGCGTAAGGAATGACATGATCCCCTAATAACTCTTCAATATATCTCAGCTATTTTTAAAGATATTCAGCCTCGCGCATATTATATATGCTTGAGTCGATGTTTTTGCTTACGAGTGTATTAGTGTATGACAAATTGTTGGTTTTCTGGTCTAATTGTGACAACATATGTATGTAGCTCGCATAGGTAGTAATAGTGAACTAAAGAGGTGACAAGCACCTCTGCGCTTGCACAAATGCTTCCGTCACTGTAATATATGTATATGCTGCTCGTATTAACCAAAAGATATCGCTGTGGTTGAAATAGATCAGGAAGACAACATAACAAATATCTACGCAGTACCTTTATATAACAATATTATACAATCTTGAAATATATTTTAACTCAAAGTTTTGTGTAGAATTGGTTTTTTTTTTATACTTTCAAAGCAAGTACTTGACCACGATCCCACCTGATGTTAAGCGAAAATGCAGTCCTGGATGGTAAGGCGCACTAGCTCAGTAAATGCCTATTCACTCTACTCTTCGAAACACCCACCTTGTAATCGGAGGGAAAGACAGATGCGGGCAAACTATTTCAGTCCTTTGCTGTACGAATAATGAAAGACGTAGCAAAGCGCTTCGTTCGGGTTTGAAGGATGTTCACAACAAAAGGATGAAATCCAGCAGTGCGTCGTGTGGTCCTATGATGGAACTTACGTAGAATAATAAAATAAAATAAATAACTTATGTAGAATGTATAATAGTAGATATAGTATATATATATCTTTAATATTGACATCGAACTGGGTAAATAATACGCTTCTGCACTCGTAAGAATGACATTAAAATTTTATACGAATAATTACGAATTCTTATCACAATCAAAAGATCTGTTATTCAAATACAATATTACCTTTATTAAACTTCTTCAGTTAAGGGCAACTAACGTCACGAGTCTTGCCCTTTTTTGGTTACGCGTTATCAAAAATGTGAAATACGGTTTTAAAGATTGTAATCGATTTTGGTCCACGTTCCCTTGTAGGAACTGTGACAACATAATATCGTATAACATAGAGTATATGTAGCAACTATTGTTGGGCTTACAACAACCATGGGGCAACATGACCTGTGTAAGTAGAGCTTTGCGAAATCTGTTTAGAGGTCAGTCCTGTCTAGTAGAAACGGGATCTTATCTTTTTAATTTTATTACCACTAAGACCATTTTTGTACCATTTTTAAGTAACATAACTGTGTCCGTAAAGAGAATTAAAATGGATTCGGATGATCTGTAGTGTAACATTGTAATATTTTTTATGGAAAAGACGAGCGTACTGATCAACTGATGCTAAATAGTCACTGTGGTCCAAAGACCGTCTATATATATATCTTTTATGATTAGTCAAAATAAAGGGAAATGCGATGTCAGCCCGGCGAGCTAAAGATTAAATGTGTCTTAGTTATTTGGGTTCCAATTTATCTAACAACATATACAAAATTTGAATGGTCTACACTTAGTCGCGGGTGCACTGCGAGCGTGACAACCTAATTATGCTGTAACTTTGTGCTGTCCATGTGAAAATATTGTTTAATCGGGTAATGCTGCTCGATAATTCTTCTGCCTTCGCTTTAGCCTGTTAATAGAGCAATTCTGGATATAGAATTCTCACTTCATGCATTTAATTGGAAATTTGATAGCCGGATGTGCATTGTTTAGATATTTCAGGCATTACAGATATTCGACGTAGGTATTCTGACAACTGTCTGAGGCAATCTTGCAATTTATAGTCATCTCTTATTGCTGACAGGGAACGATACATATTGACTGGATTGTATATGGGATTATATGGGATGTTTGTGAGCAGAGGTGGCAATAATCACATTTGTCCGAGAAGTGCTCACCGTTGGAGAAAATCCAGTTGTCTAGAACGAGGAAACGATGATCTAAGACACAAAAGGCTTTGTAGCAATTCGTTCTGTGAATCCGTCATTCAGCTCAGATATCTTACCTATAAATTTATTGATCGATGGACTACTGCGGGCCGACCATGAACACGAAGAAAAGTAATAATTTTTATAGGGATCAACCTATTTTAATAGTAATGGCGTTAATATTGTCTTTTACGAAGCCTAAGATTAGATACATACTAAAATTTAATAAGAAATTAATCGTGTGTGGGAATATTAATTGCTATTCAAAATGCTAATGGAAGCTTTTATAGATGAAACTGTAAGATTCCAATGATCACAGCAACTATTTTAGTTATTAGTATGAATCTAACACAAAGCCAATAATAATGCATTTCGTTAATGAATCATTATAGATACGAAGCAATTTATTTTGCATGCCAGTATATTAGATAGTTGATTGGATTACCTCTTGAAGGTTACTTTAAGAACTTTGACTCTTTATATGAAAGATGCGCATATATCGTGCAACACGATTAGAGATATTACGAGGACGTATTGAACAACACAAGGTTCAAGATGAGAAGGATTCATTATTACGATACCTATAGCAAGGCCACAAAATGCTTTTTACGCTTCTCTACCTCTTTAACGGTATACCATATTTATTTACTTCTAAAGTGAAAATATCATATTGCCCAAGAAGTATTTGCTTTAGATTTCAAAAAATATTTGCATAAAATAGAAGTAAAAAACGAGTTAAAAGAATCAGCAAGGATCTTTGATACCTTCAAACATTCTCGACGTAATATTACGACGTGATTATGTACGATGTACGGATGAAGTAGGATCAGATACGACAATGTATTAACATTGAACATATTTAATTTCATTAATCGTGACAAAGGCATCGTGAAAAACTGACCAATGCAACACGGAACAGAGAGGCCAATGGCCATCTAGATCAACTTTGTCGAAGAAGAATCTAGTACAGATGGATCGTCATCCCTGAGAACCAAGAAGATTTATCAGTATATAAATCTATCTGATATAAATATCCACTTTCGAAACCAAGAAGCGATAACGTGTTTCGTTCTTTTGACTTATTTGTTGAGCCAAATTTTAAATGGCAGGTTGGCTTCACCACTTATAACAAAAATAAATGCTAATACTATAAAATATGATTTTTTATTTTTACTTCTAACCACGACATCTAGTTAAATTTTGATAAGTAAAAAAACTTGAGCCTGTAGTATTTATAAAATTCTAAAAATGGAGGTATAACTATTGTTTTCTTATAACGGAAAACCCCAAAATTCTTTTGCCTACATAATATCTCAGTCCTAACGAATAAGAAATTATTCAAAAGGGCGTTCAGGAATCCCAATGTTGGCACTTCCGGTGATTTTAAACCTAAAACGAAAATAAAAGAAAATATGGGAACGGCCCAATTGAGTCACAAGGCCGCTAAAATTGTTTCGATTGGTTGCTCGAATTAGTGTGAGCCTTTTTTGACATTCGTTGTAAAAACATTAAAAAATAATGCGCGTTAACGATTTACATATACCGTTTAAAATGGTGTACGAAAATTTAAAATTTCTGACGTAGGTTAAAATATTGCAAAACTTTTTAATAGTTAAGTAGAAATTTTTCATAGTTTGATTAATGTTCTAAATATGATCATTTTATTGAATGACATCAAAGTAACTCTTTACCAGGCTCAAATTGGAATCGCGTAAGCAGATAATGTTTCTTAGCATTCTCTGTTATAAACCTGCTATTCTCAGTGTCAAGTCAAATCAAATCTAATGATTTTAGTATTTTGTATAAACCTAGTTGAAGTTTATACAAAATACTTTTCAATAGTCAAGATAGGTAATAGGACCACCGCTTCAGTAGGCAGCTGCTAGTATGAAAAATTATATAAAACTAAGTAACTTAATGCCAGCTTCATCATTACCCTATTTTTATTTAACTTCTATTTACTTATAATTTAAGCAATTAGTTCCAGATTAAGTTGTTTTATAAATTTTATTAGAAATATTGTATTGTAAGACATTGCAAACTTCTATTCCTGTATAAGATCAAGTATTAAAGGTCACTTGTATTGCAAATATCAACTCCACGTAATTCACTTAATATTAACTTTGTACTTATAATAATCTTGTCATTACTTAGTTTTTAAATTGCTAAGGGAAAAGTGCATAGAATTCATTTAAGCCTTTAGTTTTAGGGACATAAGGTAGGGAAGGAGAAGATATCCATAATATAAGATTTTTAGCACATTCAAATATATATAATAGTATTTTTATTTCCATTAGACTATCGGAAACATTTTTCATTTTATGCCATTTACGAACGGATATGTAAATATATTGCTTTATTTTATAATACTCATATATTAAATTCTAAGATTAAAAAACACCAATATTAAAAATACACTTTTAATATCTATTATAATAAAATTACGGTAAGTGTTGTATATAATTGTGTAAATTATCCTTAAACTATTTTTTTACTTGCCTCGCCCACTTTCAACAATATATCTACAGTCGCAACGAGCGGGTCGAATTCAAAGGTGAATAGTGAGATAAGGCTAGATATAAGGTACTAGCGGATAGCCTTGCGGGACGAAAGCTCGTAGGCTGTTGGTGGAATGTTCTCTGGTTTACTTTCTACTGCAACCTTGGACACCGGCATCGGCGCTCCGATCACCCGAAACTTGTGCAAATACGTACCGATTGCGTTTAGGTGATTTATGAATAGGAAACCATCATATATATATATATATATATATATATATACAACACTGTTTCTTTGACGAAAAGCATCAATATATGGACACTTTTTTGATTTCTATCGCAATTTTTTTTTCTTTTCCTTATTCGATCTGGAATTTAGATAATTGAGAGAAACAAGTGAACAAAGTGTAAGTCAAATGTATTTTTGTTTATTTTTGATGAAAATCAATTTTGTTATCAGTTTGTTTCTGATTTGTGGTAATTTATAAGAGTAGTTTTTAAATAAAAATGCAAAACTTAATAAATGTAAGTCAAATTAAAAAAATATCAAATTATACCTATAGATGTATAGCGAGAAGATACAATTTAAAATGTTCAAACAGTGCTTCGATATAAATTCTTTATTTTAAAATGTATCGTATTTTCAGTACAATTATTATTTTCAAGATCATTTTTATGAATCTGAATAAATTTAACTAAAACTTCGAATAATTTCATTAACCAGTTTTGGCTTATGAAAGTTGACTTCATTAAGTATACAAAATAACGTTTGATATACATAAATGTTTTTTTATGAAAGCAGGTGGTTGCTACGAAACTATATGAATAAATTTTGACAGATTTTTCTCCTTATGCATGTATAAGGAATATTCATAACTGTCAAAGCAGACAGTAATATCGAAGGTAATTGAAAATAATTGTCGATTGAATAGATAACTATAATAACTGACTTAACACACATTCAATATTTTCCCTCGAGGCTTATCCGCAGACCAAACAAGCCAGAAACAATTGATTACGCAGCGGTAACGCCTCCAACGCGTGCGAAACCGAAAAAATGGACCCGCCGACCGTGAAGATGGTGTGGAAAGAGAGGACGATATGCGAAAGTCGTCTCAACCTATAGAGGTGGAAACTGGTTTGTATAGAACGTGACGTACAGTTGAACAATTGGTAAGTGTGAATGAGATAGATGATGGAGGGAAAGACAGGGAGGAGAGTGAAATTACCGTGGCAACTTTCGCTGAGCTCGATTCAGTTACGTCACAGCTGTGCCGGCGCATTACGTAACTTACTGTGATGATTATGATTACTTTGTATGACACTGATTTGAGTGATAGCTGAAAGCGATCAGTTAGCCTTTTATGTTTTTTATTCTTTTGTAATGACAGACTAATTTAAATTCCTTTTTACATACAAGTCTCATCAAATAAGAACATCGTTTATTTCTGTATTTATTTCATTTCTTTGACATTTACTATATGTTAATTATACAAGGTAAGCTAGTTTGGACTTCTGTCTCCTAATTTTTGCATAAGTGCACTTATTAATAGCATATGCGAATCGGAGAATATAAAGACTTAAGAAATAATAATTATTACTATATTATGTATATCAGTCATGGTTATTGTAGCTTTAACTTCTAACCAACCAGATACAAGTAACGATTGCTTCGTATACTTGGAGTTGGTTGTTTGTCTTTGTTACTATTCTTGCAATTCAGCTACCTTTCATGTTGGGATTTTGTGAAAAGAAGGAATACTTCTCCGGTTGAATTGACAAATTTGTACTACTGTTAGGTTTTGACTGCAGCTTGACTATTCCAAGTAGAAAACGTTTCAATTCAATAAAGGACAATTCTACTTTACGTGCTTTACCCGTTTCTAGAATAATTTCTAAAATAAATTTAATCTGTTTATTAATTTATAAATATACTTATACTTATTTAAAAAATAAATAAAACAATGACATAAATAATACTGAATAATCTTGATATTTTTTTTTACAAATTGATTACACAGAGTAATTGTGTGTGGCAGAAAATTTCGCATAAAGCGAACAGCGAGCAGTCAACCATCGAGATGATAAGGATGAAATTTTGAATTTTGTCGTAATGTTAAACATCGTTAAACTCAACGGATGGAATTAATCTGAATAACTCCTCAGAACACGGTCAAATCTCCATGAAAAATTCGGTAAAAATGCATCTAAATCTAAAAGCTTTCTCCAGCATGCAGAGTCAATACATTCTCTTTATCTATTCTTCTAGAGTTAACTGAACCGTATCTCCGTATTGCGCAATATAATAGTTAAAATTAAGATTTGATACTTAAAATTACATCCTTTAATATATAATTACATCGTGTTTACCAGCAGGGTCAGTCTGTATGTTATTACTAAATGCGATTACCAGCACTTTCGATAATATTGGCGTGTTGTACTTATCAACTAATTTTAATAATCGCTTTTTGATGATTCTAGTTATTAAGTTGTTATTATTTGAACAATTATATGATTCTTCATTCCTTCAGATGATGCTTCCGCCATTATGTTACATACACAGAACAAGTATCGTAGTAAGTACTACGCCTGGAATGAAAATATATGTACATTACAATATTTCACAAATTCATTCAACAGTTACCATAAACTTCTAATTATTTTATTAACTGTTTTTGATTTCAATTCTACTACGTCATTAACTAAAATATATAGACTTAAAGTATACGGGATTAAGTACTATTTGTTTTAAGGTGAAATCATTATATTTTCATTAAAATTAACTAACCAATAGAAATAGATGTGAAGTTAGTATAACCGTTTAGTTTTTCCTTATCACAAGACTTCAAAATGAAAATGCTTCGTATAAACGGAGTTTTCATTTTTTTTTTCGCCATACGTATACAGAAGACCAAAAAGTGATTGTTTGTATGAAACGAAAGAAGCACTCTTTGTTTTATATTTATATTATATCTTATGTAATGAATAATGTTTGTTATGATATTATAAAAAATCTCAATCTTTCTTACAGCATACGCTGGTGGGAAACTATCGGGAGGTATCTCACAATTGCAAAAATCACCGTAATTTCTCGAAATAATTGGAAACAAAATATTTGCTATACCGTTTCCGTTCAAACGACACGAATATCCCTCAAGAGTAATATTGTAACCGGTCTGTTCAATGACCAGCGTTAATAATACTTCAGGAAACGTTTGCCTCTATAATTTTATTTTGCTTAAGTGGTCACCAGATATATAATTAGGCGGCTAAACACTGCAATAATTAATGGTTAAAATCTTTTTTTTTATTTTACATAATTTAATTAATTGCCAAATGTATCTAGCTCAATAGAAATCTATTCCTCTATAAATCAATTAAGAACAGGCGGGAATATTGTCCTAGTTGCTCCTAAATGATACACTAAATGCATCTTCTCGCTCTATAGCCGAAGCACAATACTACACAATATTTATTATACACACACGAATATCCAAACCTAATACGTTTTGAATGTGTGAATTTAACGAACAAACATATACTCACTGGGTGTCTGTTTAGTAACTTATAGAATAAATTCTGTTTAATTTTGAACATCCAACATATCGTTTTACTAATAACGCAGTGTTGAACTGTTTATTGAATGAAATGGAACTTTTCAACTACTACATACACCTATCATTGTGTGGTGTCTTACACGCATTCATCTATCGGAACTCGTTGTCATTGTGTGGGTGAGGTTGCTTATCGTATTCTACATTCAACCTCCGTCTTTGTGTTATATATTTTTTTTAGTGTGAGTGTATAGCGTATCTTAGCACGTTAGAATTAGATTAGTGTTAGTGTATTGCGAGTGTGCGAGTGTAGTTAGCGTTCACAATGAAAGTACTCGACGGTTGCACGGATTTGGGTCACAGCGCCAACTTTGATTACAAAGATTACGAGCTCCGTGTGAATCACCGAACATCTTCTGAGTCCTAATGTTCTAGTTTACATTTATGAGTGGTTTTAGAGATGTATTGGAGAGACTATGGCGCGGTATATGTCTATTGAGACAATGTTAACGGATATACACTCTTGCAGTATGAACATGGTGGGTTCGCACGGGGAAGGGTAACAGCCACTGTGTAATGCCGATCAGTAAGTGTACATTTCAGTCTTAAGGGGTTTTTTTTTATGATTTTATGATTTCTGATGGCCGCTGTTAGCCCGAGGACTCTCACAGTTTCATCGGGTTGAGAAGTGACCGAGCGCTTATGGCACTTAGCCGAGACATTTATTAGTGGGTAACCAGCACAAGGGCTCTCGAAAGGGAGCATCGGCTTGGACCGTTACTCTATTGCGCTAGAGCGTCTGACTCGAGGGTGCCCCAGAGAACCAAACCTCGGCTGGATCAGTTGCTTCTGCTATGGATTATCTAAATTCCTCAGGGGTAAAAATATCTTTTCTAGTGAGGTATTATTTATTATTTATATATATATATATATATATACATATATATATATATATATATATATACATATATATATATATACATATATATATATATATATATATATATATATATATATATATATATACAAAACTTTTAATAAAAACCAAACATTTGCCAAGTTATATATTTCTGTTTCACTGTTATAAAGAAGCTAAAATTGTCTTTCACATCGTATTTAATTTAGTATTTCGTAATAATGCTTAGCAGAATTGCTTTACTGGCCCTGTTTAATATCATAAATTTTATTTTGATCTTAGGCATTTGAGGCATCGCGTTGCGTAATGTAAAACGAAAGTGTAAAGCATAGAAGTTTTGATGATATCGCTTTTATATCTCAGGTCCTATTCCAACTATAATGTGTTTTTTTACGTTTAAATTATTCATCACGGATTAATGTTAATATTATGCACAAAATGATTAGTATTTATTAGTCAAAAGTAACTTATTAAAACTATAGTAGAATAATTAAACATAAGAGAGTAGGTAGATTTTTTTAGTATCTCGCTGCAGGTCGGGTTGTAAATCATGTTTTGCGTAGTGATGTGCACGTCATGCGCGAGCTATCGATAAAACATCCCGAGGTGAATGTATCACGGTAAATAGGTTTGTTATTACTAATACTATTTAGTTAGTAATGGCACCCTTTAACCGCTTTGGAGTTTTGGGTTCTGGGTTCGTTTCCCCACCTAGGCCAATATTTCTTAAAGGTTACAAATAACTCGGCTTTTTATTGAATGTTATTATCACCGCTCGCGTTGCATTAAGAAGTAAAAAGAAATATCGAATATTAGCGTAACCGGAATGAGCTAGTAGGATATCATCCATGACATATTCAGTATGTTTTTTATTGCTTATGACTACTATTAGCCCAAGGGTTTTTCAACTTCACCGGATTTAAAGGTCGAGGGCTTAGGGCATTCAGCCGAGACCTTCATTAATGGGTAAGAACCCGTAAGGGCTCCCGATACACATACATTTATTAATAATAATATAATAATGTATAAAGTAATTTTATATACACACACATATATTATACATTACTTAAATTACACATAAATTTTGCTACTTTTATTATTATTAATAACGGGGTCAGTGTGTACATATATTTTGTTTATCCAACGGCGTTTTAAAATAAATATAATATAATATAATATATACATATAATCCAAAACGCTGGCCGGTAACAAGCCCTAAGTTTGTTGAGCAACAACATTTGTAAAAGTGAAATTGAAGTAAATAACCATCTGACGCGAGTACGTGGGCGATTACGATAAATGTTTGATTACTTATATATATATATATATATATATGCGGACGGTGGTTAACCGTGGCCATTCGTTAGCCAACATCAACAGTGGCAGGCCAATGGTGAGATGCCTGACTTACGATCTAGCGAGTTTAAATTTCTGTGACTCGGATTCTTATTTATAAAATATCACGGCAATATTTCATGCCAGTGAGCTGTGTAAGTCGGTATGCGTGATCCCGTAACTTCAAAATGTAATTTTCTATTTCGTGAGAGTATAATAGATCCTAGTATTCTTGATCGATTACGATTACGGCGATTTCGTCTGGTTGATACTAGATGACGTCATCTAAGCGAGATATAGTATCTCTACCCGTATGCATCCGCGCAATCACATAGACGACGGCTATGTACCGCAGTGATCCCTTACCATCGGCTGTAAAAAATATGGACAATGTTGCAATGTATGGAAAGTTTCATAATGTACAAATATATATAGAAAGTGTTGTAGTGTATGGAAAGTAGCTTTCTCATATTGTTTATCATGACTGTGTAATATTTTTACAATTACGGCATTGTTTCTTGTGTAGATATGGGCGATGCTGAAATAATATTTACTTGTTATACTTTATTCTGATCGCAGGTACCGTGTTGAATTAATTAATTGACAATAGGGATGAGGAATGTAGAATATAAACCGAGGAACTTCCCTTTCGGACACCCTCGCGTCAGTTGTTTTCGTACGCAGCATAACGATATGGGCACAAGCCTGAAACGGTCTCAGCTTAGGCTTCTTGGGAATCCCTGTGCTGGTTACCCATAGGGAATGCCTTTGATTTAACAGTGGCCATCAAAAAAAGCGCTAAAAAATGGAGAATAATAGTACAATTAATTTAATATAAAATGTCGGATTTTAGCTGAATTTAATTTTTAATGAATTAATATAAATTTATATATTATACTAATGCCGAAATTCTTCCAATTCTAGTTTGCCAGTCAACTCGATTTAGAAGAAGAAGGTAAAGTAACAGCATATATATATAATAATCCCACAGCTGGGAAAAAAGGTTTCTAGATAGGCTATTAGAGAATAGTAGACCACGAGGCTCCACTGACGGACTGCACATATCTCAAAAATATGTATTTTTATATATATCTATATATCTTGGAAATACAGGTATCCTCCTGATATTTTCCTTCACGCCCAGCATACGGTAAGTCAGCATTTAAAATTGGGGGTCGAACTCGGTTTGCTCCCCTACCGTGAATTAAAAGTGTGCGTTTATATTCTGTGCTACTACGGCTCTTCTTGTAACTTAGTTATATGTACTTATATATTTATTTTTACATCTCTAAGTTCATCTTTCCTCGTCTTTATCAATAATATAGTTCGCATTGACTGCATAATAGCTAACGCTGTCGTACGTAAGAGCATAATTCTAAGACTTAATTGCAAAATAAAAAATATATCCCAAACACCATTAAAAAGCAGGCAACACGATAACATGAATTAGATTATATAAATTGAATAAAACAATAAAGAGTTGGCAGAATTACGAACATTTTGTTCCATTTGTTTGTATTTGAGTTTTTTAGTTTTACATATTACATTTAGTATATATTGCAGAATCATTAAATACATATTTTATTATATTTGTATCGCACTTTTAATATTAATATAAAACTTTCACTGATTTATATTTAATACATGCAGCATTAAATGTCGTTGATTTGTGGTTTTTTTTTCAATTAAATGACAAAAGGTCGTAAGTGATAACTGCTACCCTTAACGTACATTTTTTTTATTCGCAACAAAGATATACATGCGTTGTTATTTCTGAGGACGGAGTTGCCTCGTTACCTGTAACAGGATCTCCCTACACTCACCATACCAAACGGGATTCTGAGTGAGGGTGTGATCCATTCATGGTGAATCTAGAATTAAGCTGCAACGTGGCTACACTTTTTCTATACTTCAAGGAATTCTGCCCGTGGCCGAGGATATTCTTATTGTAGTATTAGTACAGGGCACATCACTTTTCTATTTTAGTAGTATATAAGTTTTGATAAAGTGCATATTTATTATTGTTCAATATCAATAAAGTATAAATTCTCAAATACTATTTAAAAAGACTTCAAGAGACATATCTAACAAAAATGATTTAATTATTAATAATATTTTTTATTACATTGAGAGTAACAAACGAGCACACATTTCACCTGATGGCGATTGATTCTTGCGGCCCATGACATCTACATTCATCCTTGACAAGGAATCATAATGCAGATGCGATGTTACCCTTGAGGCCTGAGATGGAATGCCTCGTCACCAGTAATAAAGGTCTCCGGATACCTGCACTCACCAGACGAAACATAGCAGCATTATGCTGCTATTTTACGCTGGTATTCTGTGAGGTCGTTGTCCTACCCCGGTCGAACTGACCCATTCACACTGCAGCTAGAAACTGTAAATCCTATATTCATAGTATACTATTTTATAATTATAAAACTAAACGAATATTAAAACAAATAAACCTCTTAAAATGAACAAATGCTCTCGTCATAATGTTACTTTAACCTTTAAACTCTATAACATAGATCATTTCCGCTAATGAAACAAACAAAATTAAAAGATCACCACAATAACGCGTGTTTAGTTATATAACAGGCCCTTGTTATCAATATGGCCCTGGACAATCAATGGCCTTCGCACATTCTACTAACATAGGCCATGTTTGTTGTACGAGCAAACAACGAAATGGATTTGTGTAAACATTTTCAAATGTACGTCTGAACGTTCGTGTGTGAACGGAGTTACCGTTCAAAGAATGATGGTTTTACAAAACAAAATCTCTTCGCGTGATATATGTATGTGTTTATTTAAAATTGACAATTTTTATAACAAATAAGCTTACTCTTGCGAATTTTATTTAAAATAATTAATCAGAATAAAACACAATTAATGAAGAACCTTTTATTTCTAATTATTTTTTTGCACAGGTAGATCAAAAGTTATTTCCAACAGTTTTTTCATATTTATTTAATACCAATTTTATGTTTAATTTATCCCGTGTCGATTTTGAGATTGAAAGAGATTGTTTTATTAAATTTAGAAAACTCAATCAATTTGGTGCGGAAATATCTACGGAATGTATTTCTTTTTTCCCAATACAAATTGATATTTGTTTCGAAGTTATGAATTAAGAATAAAGATATAATCTATAGGAAGGGTATAACGCAAATCACAACGCAGGAAGGAAAGAAAGTCAAGTCTGAATGCATATGTGCGTAGGTATACGCATCCCAATAACGGCAATTTTTTTATGTTTATTGAATAAAAGTGAAATTAATCTAGTAATACACATAGTAGCTTTATTCCGAAATTTAAAAAATTAAATAATACTGTTGTAAATAAATGTTAAATTTAAAATGTAATCTTACGAGCAAAATTGTTATATCTGTACAACTCTCTATAGGCTTTCTCTTAATATATTGAGCAAAATTAAATGCAGTGTAAGTAAGTGGACATCATGCGAACTCGAAAATCTTCTTGCATTAAATACGATAGTATAATTCAGCCAGTATCATCACCAGGGTACGTTTGACGTCTCTAAAGTTAAAGTATGATGGTGTAGCCTCTTTAATTTCTATATATTTCCATAAATACTAATTAATAGCAAATATTAAATGCATAAAAACATTACTAGCGCCATTTATGGTCAATTCCTTAAACGTCAACGAACGAATGACAAGAGACGATTTTATGGTTTGAATTTATAAACCAGAAAGCATGACCTCGTTTATAAAAATGTCACAATCAAAGAATCAGGATGCCCGACGAAGGGTCTATTTTTTAGATCCACCTACCTGGCTCTATTATGTTACGGGGAAAGTTATGTGAAAGAACGTGGAACAAAAAAAGCTCGATTTCTCCCTGCTCTCTATATATTTTTTCTCCCTATCGACCCTTAAGAATTCCGATTTATATCTGACGATAGTTTTTGTGTGATCACGTTTCTGTACGAACACAATGATAACAAAAAATCGCAAAGCTATTTAATGTAAATTGCAGGTTGCGCGTGTCTTATGAAATAAAAATCCTTTGTATTTTGTTGTTTTTTGTTCAATATATTTTAATCCAAAAAGTTTATATACCTTTCGAAATTTAATTAAGTATATTTGAATGCAACTTTTTCCTATTTTTTATCAAATTAGGTATGACAAATGAGGATATAGTTCACAGACATGGTCAATTATTACTGAGACCTTACAATATTTATCTCCAATAAGGTATCTTATCGCAGACGCGTTATCCCAGGGGGCAAAGATCGTACTTGTAACGTCTCCAGGTTGTATGAAAGAAAGAAAAGAATTTATTGCTGCATGAACAACTAATTTTGTTAAATTATCTATAACTAAATCATCACAGAATTTATACGTACATACAGAGGTTTTTACATAGTGGCGACGTATCCTATGATACCCACACTAGGCAAAGCCTGTATCGTGGGGACCGATACGATTTACAGTTCAGAGTAGCCTCGGGGGTTGGTTGCTTATTTTTATATAATTATATGTATATAATATTTGCCATAATTAACAATGTGCTAAAACTATACAACGTAATAAACTAAATGTACTACTTATACATTCATATAAATATATAAATTTAATATTGCATACGGTAGATACAATATATGCCCAAGTTAAATTCATAATTAAATTTAATTATTTTAAATGATGTTAGTAACAATTAATATAAATTCACACAATATATGATAAAACAATTTTTGCTATTTAATTGCCGTAAACATAAGGTTGAAAGATTGACGTGTAACGTGATACAGTAGTTTTTTTTTTTATTTCTTTGAGAGTAACAAACGAGGACACGTGTGATTCCTGCGACCCATGACATCTACATTCATCCTTGACACGGAATCATAATGCAGATGCGTTGTCACTCTTGAGGACTGACATGGAATGCCCCGTCACCAGTAAATCCTCCAGATCCCTGCACTCACCAAACGAAACACAGCAACATTATGCTGCTATTTTACGCTAGTATTCTGTGAGGGAGAGGTCCTACCCCGGTCGAGCTGACCCATTCATTCTGCAGCTAGAAACAAACTGCAGTGTATCTCTACCACTGCACGAGTCGATATCATCATATTTTTGCTGTAATATTAGGATAAACATTCGCGACGTAATTAAAGCGGAAAAACCAACCACACACCTCGTTAGTGTACTTGGCTACTGTGCCATGGCATTCGGGTTCGATTCCAAGCCGAGTAACAATATTTGTACATCACATATTATAGGTTTTTGGGTCTGAGTGTGTTCTATGTATGTCCTGTATGCTTGACACTGCATTCGACGTGCATTACATTGGACTAGGAAGTGTCTTTAACAAGTAAGTGAGCTTCCGTGTTTGCCCTATGATATACTTGAGACAAAGAGAAAGAAAATGCGTCAATTTGATAGGGACTAATTCCAAGATTTAGATTTTGGGAATGCCATAGTGCCGCAAGTGTCGAGAAAATGAAAGAAACCTTTAAAGATAAGAGTCGACTTATTAGAGCAAATTTTGAATTGAAAACGTCAACGTTTTTCAACATATACAGGTCGTTTTTCACAAGTGCGTATAATAATATATACTTAACATTTTAAATTACTTCACTTGATAGAATAACAAACAATAATTACCGAATAAGATCTCATAAATCAAAATATTCTAAAGTCACATTAATAAAAAAGTTAATTATGTCAATACAATCAAATATCTATTGTTCTATTTTATAATATATCCAAGAGAAAGCAAACGGGCAACAAAACAAAGGCAATCATTTTTCACTCGAATCATTTGAAGCATAACAGTTTAAATGGAAGACCAGAGAAAAAATCATCAGTCATTGGGAGTCGAAAGTCGCGTGCGCAGTGACATCACTCTCTCTTTCACCAATTAATTGGAGTCAACGTTTCGCGAGCCAGAGGTAAAAACTGAAAGAAAGTGTTATTACGACAGACCAACGTGCAAAAAAACTTATGACTATTGTTTTGTAGCTTTATCTCTTTCTAATTTATGACGCGTAGCGCTCCATCCCGCTCTAAAGAAAGTGCTCGCACGCACCCACCAGAACAGTTTTACGTCATTCATAGTATACGAAAAATTGCAGATGCAATAATGGATTAGTTTTACGAACGTGTTTTTGAAATGTGATGTTTTTTATTATAACTCATAATCGATCACATAGTCTTTTGTTTAATGAAACTGATCAACGAATCGAAAGTCCTAAGTTAAATTAAAATATTGGTTTTCGTATTTAATGCTGTTTTCATGTCATGTGGCGAACATTAAATCCGATTGTTACTTTTCTCCGATCTTATCACGGAGTAGAGAAAGTCACCTTCTAGGTGACTACCTCCTCTAGTTCAATGTAGGCTTAATAGGTGATTCTATGATTATTTAAATGTATACTTACGTTTATTATGAAATATATGTTATTATTATAAGTTTTAATATTTAATATAAATATTATATTATATAGTATAATATTTATAACATTTTGATTATTGTTTAATATTTGATCCATATAACACTAACCATTGTTTTTTTATTTTTTGTTCACATGTGGAGGATATTAGAATTTTACATAGATTTAATTTTCATATTATTATTATATATTAAAAAAATATATTAAATTATATCATAGCTTCTGCGAATTACACCTGTGCACACATTGAAAGTGAGAGTGAAAGATGTCGTCGTAGTGGATATACGTAGACAGAGACAGAATCTCGTAATCCCTTGGAGAGAAAGAGAGATTAGGCTGAGTTTACGTTATGAAGTGTGTGGGAACGCGTGCAGGTAACTATGCAATTTTTGCTTGAAAGCATAGATTTGATAGTGACGTACTTTATTAATATTTATTAAGGTTGATGCTACGATATTTTTTACATTTGAATTTTTAAAGGATAATGTTCCATAAACGTTGAAAGGCTGGCTCAAACTCCAAGTTATTTTTTTTCCGATTATGGTATCACTTTCATTTAAAATTAATATAAGATCTTATATTATTGTAAGATGTTAGTTATAATGATAATTTCAACTTTCTTATATTTCTTATAATTATAACAAGTAACATATATATATATATATATATATATATATATATATATATATATATATATATATATATATATATATACATATATTGCATTACTTAATAAAATTATTTACAAGTGAGAAAATGAATATCGATAAATTAATAACAAAGCATTCGACAAACATCCCTATTACTCGGATCAGAAGCCAAAAAAAAAAACGAAGAAAGTAAAAGCATTCTTGTGTTTGGGATTGTTTTCGTAAAAAGTTTGACAAAAACGTTGCTATTGTATCTAACAACAAAAGCCTGGACAATAGCTTGTGCAACACGTGTGGGTTTTCAGGTCGCGTTATTTCGCAATAGAGAAATTCGAAAAATATGTATAGTTATCAAAATTTATACAATTTGCGATTAGTTAAAAATTGCACGATTTGTAATATGATGTAGGTGGCTTCCAAGTACTTATACTGAAGAGAAAATCCAAGTATTTTTGCATTAATCAAATTTTATTACGGGTGTAGAAGCAATATTAATTTGCCTACCACGCTATGGGCGGAAAGTTTTCTTTAGTAATTTTTGACGACCATTATTATGTAGTGGTAGAGCTAAACTGCAGCTTGTATCTAGCTGCAGAATGAATGGGTCAGCTCGACCGGGTTAGGACCACGTTCCCACAGAATACCGGTGTGAAATAGCAGCATAATGCTGCCGCGTTGCGTCTGGTGAGTGCAGGTATCCGGAGACCTTTATTACAGGCGACGAGGCATTCTATCTCATCCATCAAGGGCGACAACGCATCTGCATTATGGTGACTTACCATCAGATGAACTGAGTGCTCGTCTGTTACTCTCAAAGTAAACAAAAAAGAACATCTTCCAGCACAAGCATTTTCAGCTTAGTTGGAATAGTTAATCGAAATATTAGTAATGTTAATTTTTTTTTAAAAAAGTGCCGTAAGTATTTGCGCAAACACCATCTCACTCATTCGTCGTCCCTTTCCCTACTGATCTTCTCGATGTGATAAATAATAATAATAATCATAAAAAAAAAATGATTATGTTACGAATGTAAGGGTAACAAATGGGCACACAGTTCACCTGGTGTTAAGTTCTAACGGCGGTCCATAAACACCTACATCCTAATCGCAATGAGAATCTTGATGTCACATTACTGTTACATGCCTGGATGCCATGGTCTCTGGATCCCTACACTCATCATCATACAGCCGCACCTCATCACACAGCAGTCTTATAAGACTGACCATCCAGCTATTTCACGTTGGTATTCTGCGAGGGCTTGGTCCTTCCCCGGTGGAACAAGCTGCATCGTTGCTAAGAGCATTGATAGGTGGGCTGGGATTATAATTCTGTACCAACCTGTATCCATCGACTTCCAAGTCTTGCAAAAGTCATCGAACTATCTCGTGGAGAGTGACCCTCCACTGCGACTGCCAGTCCGAAGTTACCACTGAAGAACGTTTCTCCTCCATCGGTTGTCGGTTCTATATATGTATATGGCAGGAGGTAGGAACACATGCATCTGCTCGTAGTTTCTCCCATGACGCCTTATACGATATAAAACGTTTGACCTTATTTAGTTCTATCGTTATATCGTTTCTTTAGACAAAATTAGAAGACAAGCATATCCAGACATTGTACTGTCTGTGTAGTACCACGCAGAATGCTTGAGACATAAAATTGCGCAATTCATAATCCAGGGTGAAACCCAAATTGTGCATCATGTATAGCGTTGCGCGTTCGCAGATATTTATCAAGCGAATTATTAAGTACCTTCGCGATCACAGTTGCTAGTGAATTAAGTCTGTGGTTTATAATAATATATTTAATTATATATTGCCGCGGTATCTCCATTTATATATCTTTATTTTTTATTATTGGCACTAGAAACATTTTCATGAGACCGGGTGGCAAGTGACAAAAATAAAACTAAAGACATTGATATTGATAGCACACTAAATAGATGTCCACTCCCACGTAACGAATGCTCAATGAGGGTATAGTGATTTTCCCACGTTTCATATTTTTAATTGCAGCATTAACATCCCTTATATGATTCTCTTATCTTTATTTTGGAAGAGTGGATCTCCGAGCATCTGCGTTGAAGGACCCTAAGAAGGTTCGAGGTCTAAAAAGATTAGCTACCACCTCCCTTGACTCACTAACACCTCCCACTGATGCTCACAGGAAGGCTCGAGCTAGGATTTAGTCTAATTAGTACACTTCCAAATTACCGTCCTCTCTTCGTTCATGTATTATATATCATAATATTACATTGTTTCATCAAGTATAATATTAATATGCATTATTTTAATGCGATTTATGCTATTTTGTTATTATCTGGTATACTAAATGTTTTGTCTTTCTTTCTAAAGTTTTTTCTAGTTTGATAAAGACCACTTTACCTTGTTTGGATTTCCTTCGACCACATTTACTTTTGCCTTAAACTTACGCCTACTTTCACCAAATAAGTTTCTAGTTCTATGTCTCTTAATATCTTATTACGCAATCGTTCAATAAATATTTATTTGATTATCATGCCTAACACCCAATAGTATATCGATAGAGTACGACGTCCTACTTGATAGGTTGTTAAAACTTTTTACACTTCTAGGTAGTTTATAAATATATAATAGCAATTTTATGGGTGCCGTGACTGTAAATAAACTTCGTTTTCTATCCTTAGCATAGTTTGTGTGTTGTACGTACGCGCCATTTACAATAGCTCTTCTATTAAAAACGGTAAAATGGTTTCATTCCTTCATCATTATGATCACCTGCGCATAGATAATAGTATCATATGGTCCTCGGCATGTAGTTCTACATTAAATGTTTAGTTAATTGTATTATCACATAAGAATGCAGACCTATGGTAAAATAGCCTTTGCTTCCGACCGCTGGCTGCTTGTATTTTTTGGAGAAAGAAGGAACATTGTTTTCTATACACGAAAGTTGAAGCATAAGCAACTTCAAAAATTTTTAATGCGATACCAGAGCGGATTGAATCAAAATATAAATATTTTTTGATGTCAGACATGGTATTCGCACAGACCTTTCCTTTACCAGGAAACGACAAGATTTAAACTTTCAGTGGCACCAATTCTTGTATACAACACGACTCATATATTTTTTTTAAACAACAAAAGTAATCTTATGCCTTTAAAACGAAAGGATGACATTCGAAAGTAAACAACGCAATATTGCCATATGAGACTTTGAATGAATCGAAGGTCGTTGGAGTCATCTTTAGTTGCACTTTAGTGCATTACTAGAGACAATACATTGACCCCGACGTCCTTATACGTTCTCCGCTAGTTTTCATTGCAACATCTGTCGGGATCGTTGGAGTCTCGGAAATAGGTAAACGTTCTTTGACGAAATTGTACCTAATTTACATTTACATCATTGGAATAAAATTATCATGTGTATATGATATGATTTTAATGCGAAGACGGTGCTCGCACAGACTAGTAAAAAAATACAAAAGTATGCAAAACATGTTTTTTTATTGTTGATTGCTACAGTTAGACAGCTTCACCGGGTAGAAAAGTGGCCTAGCGCTAAAGTCGAGAATTAATGGGTAACCAGCGCAAGGTTTTCCGAGAGGGAGCCTCGGCTTAAATCGTTACCCTGCGCGCGGAAGCAACCGACCCATGAGTGCCCGAGCGGGTCGAATCTCGGTGTATTCAATTGCTTCTGACGGATTAAAAAAGAAAAAGTGCAAACTGTCTAGGGATATTTTAATATACTATTAAAATTAAATGTCTTTGAAAATGATGAGAGAAATGTTTGAGAAACATCGTAACTGATACTCTACTACCTCCTACAATAATACAGAGTTTTTGCGATTTTCGTGAATCGTGGGAAATTTAATCATTGTCGATGCTGATATTCAAACGAAATAAACTAACAAAAATAAAGGGACGAAAGGACTTAAAGGCTTTAAATAAACAATCAGTAATCCGTGTTTATCCCGTCAGATTGAACCAATTTGGCATTTGAACACGAGTTCATGCAAAACACTGCAGAATGGCCGATCATATCCTTTGTTGTAAAAGTTTTTCAGATGTATGTATTACATTCATACTTGGCAGAGCTCTTCTTAAAAAAAAATATGCATGCTCAATGGGATTATATCAGCGATCGAGCAGGCCATAGTAGAACGTTCATAAATATATAGCATCATCAAGTGTGTTTGTTAGGACCCTGGCGGTGTCCCGACGTGCATTGTCATGCATAAGCTAAAATGAAGAACTCAAATGGATCCACAGAAATCAGACGCAATCGTTTTACAATAAATCTGTTAATTGATATTACCTCTGATCTAATAGAGTTTCATTATCTACCACCCACACTATGGCATGATCTTGAACGTATTTGACGTCCAGAGGTTCTACAAACAGTCGAACTAAAAAGTGTTCTATTTTCAAATCCATGAGAACCCTTTACGATATAACTTGCCAGTGTCAAACACATGAGTTAGAATAATCTATTTCGTTGGTATGTCCGGTGTATTTCTTATCCAAAAAAAAAACTTTTAATTAATCTATGCGATAAGATCGAAGAAAGGTTCGAATGTTATATCAATAACAGTACATAATCAGTTTAGATATTAGAAGTATACATACAGCAAGGACTACGACCCACCACTTAGTAGCCAATTAAACTGTACTGGCAAATAAATAATATTATCATATCAAACATGATAAAGTGTTTAAAGTAATATTACTATTTATATATATACTATTGCGTAGTTTTTATAGGAGCTAAGTCTCATCAGTATGATTTTTTTATAGCGATTATAAATATTTCTAGATATTAGGGATGATAAGCCATCACACAGTTCACTTGATGATATGTCATAGACTGCTTCAAAGTCAGTGTTCCAGGATATCACAAATTTCATTGACTATTGATAGAGCGTTACTAAGTATTTGCATTTGTGTGATATTTGTGATAAGATTGCAAAATTTCAAGAAGTGCTAGTTTATTGGTGGCGCTTTCTTGGAGGCTTATGTCCTGCAGTAAAATTAAAATGCCGAAGCAGAAGAAAGATTATATGGAATTAAACATATTTCTATGATGATTAAAATTTTATAGGAACCAATAAAATGTTTCATTCTTTAAAATAAACAGGTATGAAATGAATTATTGCTAATTTGTTATAAAATAAGTGAGAAGTAGCATAAAAATGTCTACGCAAAAAGCTTAAAATGGTGAAAATGCCAATTAAAAGCTGGACACTTGGTTGTTGATATTCGAAATAATTATTTCCGATATTAATCGAAGGTAGATAGGAAATGTTTTCCTAGTGGTTGTAACAAATGAAAATATATTATTCAATATTCAATAGATATAAAAGGACAAAATAAAACTTGTATACACAACTTTTTTTTTTCACTTTGGCCGTGCAGCATTTTTGTATCGCGACTACTTTTTACTGTCTTGGTATTTTAAATGCAACCAACCGATTTACATATTAATCTACTAATCCATTCCCTTTTTCTTTACACATATTGCCATTAGAATGTAAATGTACGCTATTAAGATGAACCTAATAAGGTGCCTGAGGTAACTAAGTGACGTTTTATTTGCGATTATGTTTCGTCTCCCATTCATCGTGCAAACATATAGCATTTATGCTCAAATGAACTTGATTGTAAATGGTTAATTGAGCTATGTATACATACTTATATATACATAGCTCAATTAACCATTGTATTGCTATGTAGATACACCTTTACTAATTAATTTGCTTCTCTAATTTAATTTTAATTGTTGAAATAGTTGAAAGAAACTATACTGTTTTTTTTTCTTATTTTAACCCATCTTCAATTGATCGTTGAACCTCTTTTGTATTGATCGACAGTTCTAATCCTGTGCGTATATAATGATTTTGAACTGTATAGTATACTATATAAGTTAAGTTATATACGATATTGTTACATACGGTAGATAAGTGCATAAATAATTTTCTGTCTTCTCGTTAAAGTCTTCGGAAGTAGGATTATAGTTTGGGAAAATTAAACCAAGGTGCTCTATGGCAACATTGAATGAAATTCGTTATTATCTCAATACCCTAACGTAAGTGTTTAATAACGAGTTATTCCAAGCAACACATAATTTATTTTAACTTTTTTTGTTTTGGACGGCATCTATCAAAAAGCTAACTCATGGTTCCACTATGATAAAACTATTTTTGTAAAGGGGAACAATTTTTTTAGTTTCGTACATTTTGAAAGATATTACTTCTTTATAATATTAATAATTTGAGGCTATAAATTGAAACTGTAATATTATTTTTATTTACATATTTTTTAAATATTATGCCTAATAAAAGCAGATTAGTTCGTCCGAAAATTTAATTGCCAAAATATTATCGTAATTATCATTATATACAATTGGGACAATAAATTTTATTTTGTAATTTTGGATCATATAACGTTCAAAATTATTTAAGAATAATTTTATAACCTAAGATTTATCAATCAGGTTCATTTTGCAGCACATCATGGAATTGACTGCCGATTGTTTTATAATGATGTTCTTACTACCAGTGTATGTACAGTAAAACGTGAAGTAAAAACTAAGGAAGGTTTGGATACAGTGTCAGGGACACTTGGAACTTTACAAACAGATGTGAAAGCCAACTGTGCAGCACAGAGCTACACAGTTTTTTGCCTTGACTAGGACAAGTAGACCATAAGACCACGCGGGTATTAGCTGAGGAAATAACAGCATTGGTTAGGATGGATACCTTTTTATTTTCTGGGTCATCTACAAATATTAGTTTAAGAATTCATTTGAATAAAGTATTTTTCCAAATGTTTAGCTGTAGCTGTGTATTATTTGGGCGCTGTTTACTAGAGAAGGAAAAAAAACATAAAAACAAAAAAATATTCATGGTCAGAAGTAAGTCTATCTTATTTTTTTTATAATATAAGGGGTGACAAATCGGCACACAATTTATTTTAATGATAAATGATTGCTGCTAATGACATCTACATCCATCCTCAGATTCACTTGCGTTGTCACTCCTGGACTGAGATCGATGCTTTGTTACCTATCCGGATCCATAAACTCAATATACGAAACACAGTGGTACCTATTGTGTTAATAATAACAATTATGTTAATTTAGTTAATCCGTCAGAAGCAACCGAGCCGAGGTTCGACCCTCTCGGACAACCTCGAGTCAGTCGCTCGCACAGGGTATCGGTCGCAGCCGAGGATCCCTCTCGGTAACGCTTGTGCTGGTTACCCACTAATAAAGGTCTCAGCTGAGTGCCCTAAGCGCTCGGTCACCTTTCAACCCAATGAAGCTGTAAAAGCGCTCGCGCTAACAGAGTCAGCCATACAAAAAAACCTATTGTACTATAAAGTGTTTTATAAGAATACATACCTATGTCGTTGCACATCACACACTGTCCAGTTGTTATGACCAAATATAATAGATTTTAAAACATGCGAAGTTTATAGCAATTGTATTATACGATCTATTCATGTAATGTAAAATCGTTTAACAGTAAAGTATTCATCTATTGAACGTCACACGATGAATTAAATGTGTTTGTTATACGATCTAAATACTCTTAGCACTGCTATCCTACGCTTTTTACAAGGCGAGGGGAAGACACGCTGACCCATATCCCGTATCCAGCACAAAGGCACTCTTGTCCACACGTGTTCACGCACACAAACGCGACGCCTTATAGCAATCCTAGTGTGCATTCCATTCATTCTATGTGTGCCTGATACGCATAGATATAGTTATGCTAAGATTTAAATGAGCTCGTGCTTTGCTTTTGCGATAATACTTTACGCAAATACTGTTAACGTATTGGACGATAAAGTATGAGTTGATGTTAGGGGTCCATTTTTTTATTGCATTCCGAGTAACAAACGAGCACACATTTAAACTGATGGTGAGTGGTTCATGCGGCCCATGACATCTACATTCATCGTTGACAGGGTATCATAATGTAGATGCGTTATCGCCCGCAGCTCACGGACCCCTCAGTTCCGTGAGCCCTGTGTCCGATGAAGTTGTAAGAGCCGCATAGACTAATAGCATCAACATCAACAGAATCTAGAGGTTATCGCCCTTGATGACTGAGATCGAATGTTTCGTCACCAATAATAATGATCTTACTTACCTACATTCACCAGACGAAAAAGAGCAACATTATGGTGCCATTTTACGCAGGCATTTTGTGAGGACATGGTCCTACCCCGGTCGAGCATTGGCAGCTGGAAACAAACTGCACTGCCACTGTTAAGTCTTCTTCGCCGACTATTTATATACGAGAGTTATAACAATCACAACGATGCAGCCAAGAAATACTCATTAGCATATTCATCTTTATAGATAGATACAGCTATAATGGCCTCAGAAACTCGACGTGGGTGCGAGTAATTTTTTTTTACAACCTGTAGGTTGAACGGTTGACTTTAAAAAATGAAGTTGGTTGAAATTAAACGTGATATAACACGATTATTAATTCGTTCGTAAAAGCCCTCAGAGACAATCTTAAATCAGGCACGCTGCAGCTTGTTTCTGTCTACAGCATCAAAGGATCTCAGAATACCATCATGACGCGGTTGCGTTTGATGAGTGTGGAAATATGGAAACTCAGCTACTGGTCGGAGACAATTCATCACGGACACCAGACGTGAGGTATGTTTCTTTTTTTTCTTTATGACCGATGGCCACGTTACCCGAGGGCTTTTACTGCTTCACCAGGTTGAAAGGTGGCCGCGCGTTTAGGGCACTCAGCCGTGACCGTTTCCGTATCACGTGAGTGTTTACCAACCACTTTGTTAACCAGCACAAGGGTTCTCGAGAGGGAGCCTTGGCTTGAACCGTTACCTGACAACTGACTCTAGGATGCCCGAGAGGGCGAAAATAGTTTAATGATGAATTCGAACCTACGACCTTAAGTTTCCCAGGTCGTACCATAAACCATTACGCTATTGACGTTTAAAGTAATTTTATTCATTCTTTATTTGCACAAGTAAAACAAACATTATACAAAAAGGCGGACTTACTGCCAAAGGGCATTTAGTAAATCGAAACTTTCTGAATCAGAAATAGGTAGAATGCGTCAAAGCCGGATGTCATATATTGCAATAATTTGTCATTTTAATTTTGGTTGAATTTATAAACGGAAGGAAAGACCTATTGATCGCTTTTGATAACGGTGACCTTAAAGATTTTTTTTTTTAAATTATGGGGGCGGGAAATAGTCCTATGATCTTGGCCTATGACCCCACATCCTTCATAAACAAAGTATTTAAAGATGCATTTCTGACGTATTCCCGATACCTGTTATAAGGTACTCGGATCTCTACTCAACATACCAAACTATCATGCTAGCATCCTCAAAACTAGTTTCTAGAGCCACTGCTAACTATTCCCGGCGTGAACACTAATATGGGTATTTTTAAAATACTAAACTAGGGCAAGCAAAATTATAGGTAAATACAAATAAGAAAAATATATTTATATGCTCCGTCCTTATTGGGCACGAGCCTACCTTACAAAGGTTTTACTTTGTAAGGTAGGCTAAATAATATAAAATGCAAATTTATTTTCAATTCTCTCATTATTTTTATTGTGATTATTTCAAATCAAAAATAATGGTAATACTGAGTTTTATAACCGAAAATACTTATAAATGTTTTCTTAGGGAGTTTCAGACCAACCATCATACGAACAAGACCTGGCTGTATGGACTAAAGTCTTTTGCCTTTCCCATTTGGGATAAATTAATATCATCATTATAAATGTTTACTAATGACATTTGTTTATTCTTTATAATATTTACGTGAGCAATCGTTTAACCATTTGATTTGCAGTATAATTTATTTCTTACACTTTTATTGTTCAGTTCTGTTATCGATTAACAAATAAGACTGTACCCAAGAAATTTATTGTTTTATGAAGTCAAATGCCCAAAACAATTACAATGAGTTATATGCGTCGCCTCGCCGACCTTACCGCGTCCTATCTCTAATTAACTTAGGTCTTTGGCCGAACCAAACAAACTGACTTTCAAACGCTCTTTCAATGCGAGAAATATTTTTCGCTTTGACTTTTTATATTGCATAAAATAAAAGTTTTATTTTCCCATACAATGCGAAACCAACATGTTTCGTTTGCGTTTCTTTTTTTTGTATTAGAGCGTACCTGCCTACGACTTTCTGCTTATAAACATTCAAGGATTTGCATTAACCATATAATAAAACCAATATATTCCCCTCTTTGTGATAAGCTTTGATAACATTTATAAATAACTTTTGAGCAATAATAATATATAAAATAAATAGTAAATAAAATTAAATAATTTATAAGAATATTTCAGTTCAAAACGAAACGGTAATTACATTACGGTTGTGGTAACCTATGACAAAGAATTACATTATTAATTACATCTTTCAATGTATAGTGATTATACAATACATTATATGTATTATAGATTATTGTATAATACATTGTCGCTATTACATTTCAATGAGTATACATTAATTTATATTTAATATCGCCAAAGTAATGGTGTAAAAATGTTGTTGAAATATTCACTTATTTTCTTATAAATTAAGTATAAATGAAAAGCCAAAAATTATAAAAACATATTTTTTTCCTAAAACAAAACTCTCCACGAATGTGTATTTGGCCTAATTCGTAAACCAATATGGCGTAATAACTCCGACCGCAATGCCATAGAATGGGGCCGTACAAGCTTTGAGCACGCGACACTTGCGGTGTCCTGAATGTGTTAGGATTGTTCGACCGACGTTATGGCCTTTTCAATTTGACATTCCCCGCATATTAAATGCACTTTATTATATTTATAGTGTCATCTATTTTTCTTCCGAGGTCAACGACATTTGGTAGGCAACCAAGAATTAGGCATCTTATTTCATAAACGACAAGATGTATTTTACTAAAACAACAACGGCAATTAAAAAACGCAACTTTTTGGTACACCAACGTAATGGAAACTATATGTTTCATTTTTTACCATTTTTAAATGGTAGATCATTAAAATCTGGGTCTAATTCGCTAATTAGCTTTGCCACTAATGGATATTTTGGATTGGAAATAGCATTCTAAAATATCTACGTTCTCACAGAATACCACCGTAAAATACATGGGTAGGCATATTGTTTATGAGTTTCTTGCGGCACTTTCGTATATTTTAAGAGTGAAATAATAATTCTTAATTTGTTTCATGGCTTCTTAGACTTCGATAGATAAGAGCATAGTTACTTATACTTAAACTGTGCTCTTTTGTCACACTTCCACGATATTTCCAATTTGTACAAGCGTGAATTTTCATAAATTTTAATTCTTATCTGCAACCCATTTTTAGTTGTTTATTTTAAATTTATAAAAATGTTTTCTTTAAATATTTAAAAAAAGCAATTGACAAATAATTATTAATTATTTTAACAAAATTGATGTTCGTCTATGTTCGACATCGGAATCTAACATGATCAAACTTTTTATCTAATACTTTTGTTTTTTCGCCTGCGGTATGGTTCTGCCATCTATCGGTAAACATTTGTACTATTGAATACTCGGTACTCTTTCCCTCCTCCTTTTTTCCCCGTCACTTTTTAATAACAATATAAAACTTTAGGTTTAATGAATACGTATACATTTAAATTAAGATAGTAATGATTTAAGTAATACTCCACTCAAAATAATTTTGTGTGGGGTTTTACTTATGTCTTATGTTTATAAAAGTAAAAAATGTATACAGATAAATATGAAATGTATAAAATTATTATAGTATTAATTATTAAAGTAATATTAGTCGTTTCACGTTTAATTGAAATTTTATTTCCCATGTCTGATTATTTTTTTCCTGTGTTACGAATGTTTTAAAATTACTGATATCTTTGATAACCATTCTCAATTAACCTTTAATGATTCCTTGAAGAGATACACAACAGATGAATGGTTGATCAGACCCTCCTATGTTAAGTTTTGGAAATCGTATCCATACAAATATTTATTTCTATTGCATACAAATATATCTTCAAAAAAGTCATTAGTTTTGTTTTGATAAAAATCCTTCACTTCACTTATAAATCATGAGGTATGAAAGGTAGCGGAATAACATGTCGGATATTTCATATTGGCTATACTTTTTTGTACCTAACAGTGAATTTATTTAATTGTTGACGTGTTTCTGGTAAAAAAGACCCACGAAAATAAACGGTTTTAATTTTTCTGATCTAAAATTTGTCACAATCGAGGTTGAAATAAATATAAAATTTTATTATAAACGGATTGTTCCTATTTTAGATGGCGTTATATAGTTCTACTGATGTCCTCCTGGCCAATTCCTACGATATCTCCCCGTTGTTACCACCTAATACCGACTGCACAGGAAGTATTGTAATGGGGTAAGCATTGATACAAACATACCAGGCACTTACACGACGGCGTCTCTTTCACTAATAACGTAGGAAGTACAGGTGCAGAAAAATAAAAAATAAAAAATTCAGAAAGAAACACCGTGGTCAGAGAGCAATAATTTATTATTATTAGAATTTGTTATATATAATAGAATCCAAGATCCGCGACTAAGTAGCTACGTACTCTAAATACTACACGTTCCTCTCGGGCACGCTCGAGTCGGACGTTCTCGCGAAACAGGGTGCCGGTCTAAGCCATTGTGCTGGTTACCCATATATAAAGGTCTCGACTGAGTGCCATAAGCGCTCGGTCACCTTTTAACCCGGTGAAACTGTAAAAGCCCTAGGGCTAACAGCAGCCATCAGCCCGAAAAAAAAGAAAAACAAATCTAAATACTCATTCACTCACTCATATACACCACGATTTAAATAAAAAGCTAATGAAAGGTAAGTACTCCTTTTATAATACTAAGGGTTACAAACGAGCTTACCGTTTACCTGATGGTAAGACGACCCAAAAATATTTACAACTACCCTCAACACAGTTTCAAGGTGCACAAACGTTTTCACCTTTTAGAATTGAGTTTGACTCGTTACAGTGTGGCTCTAAGACAGTTAAATTTTCGGTATGAAACGCTATATCGTATCATAAAACACAGACCAATTGCCATATCGTCCCACGATATTCAAATGAACTTGCAGACAAATTGAATGCAATGAGCTGTCGACGGGCGAAACTGGCGGAAAATTGTAGGCGCACAAGTGTTTATAAAAATGAAGAGTGATATCTCCTTTTGCTATAAATAATGTTTACATGTGTTTCAAACATTAATAATAATTCGATGATTTTTATGCTTTTATTTATAATAACACTATTGTTTTTTATTAAAACTTAGAAGGATTTAAATCATCATCATAATATTTGTAGGTGCAGTATGAATGGGTTAGCACGAGCAGAGAAGCATCACGCCTTTACAGAATACCTGCGTGAGGCCATAGACCAATGATGCAGCTGTGCAAGAATTCCATTTCAGCCGGTCGAACATGAAGGGTATAATGGGCATGTAACTACATACATCTTAAATCTTTTTTCAGTATAGATGTATGTGTTTATGAGCTACAGTCACTACTTACTGTCTGGTGAACATTTGTCACCCTTACTTTAGTAAAAAAATCTTAGCCTCCGTTAGTTCACTGCTGATGACAGACTTCTCCCACAGATTCTCATGAAGCATGAACCGCTTACATAAATCGACTAAAGAAAAGTTTGCATGTATCGTTACTCTATTAGGAAGTTGCCAAACTGTGTTTCTAATATATGGTTACCACTGTTGGAGTGGGGTAGTGGCGTAAGTCTACCAAGAGCACCTAGAAAAGATGATGTTGGTAGAGGTATGTTATAAGTAAACACATTTAACACGTAAGTGGCTCATATATATACATATATAAATATATATATATATATATATATATATATATATATATATATATATATAAATATATTATAATTATTATATATTATTTACATTATCATTACTAAAGATCCATTATATCAATAAAAAAACATTTTACACACTTTTTCAATTTAGAATGAAATAAAAAAAAATATATGTAAACTTGACAATGTTAAATCAATGATATTTGTTTCAAAAATCAAAATCCGAATAAAATGTATATTAACAATTAATAATATAACTTAAAAATAAATTAAAATAAATTATTAATATTAATATAACAATTATTAAATTAATTTATTTATAATGTCCAGTTCTTGTCATTCAAAAATTCATCTGTACATGTAGGTGTTTATGTACAAAGATATACATTTCAAAAATTTATAATAAAGACCGAGGGAGAATTCGAAGAGAACGATTTCAAGAAGAGACGAAAAGTTAACATGTAAATTCCTGCACACATGTTTCTCTTCACTGATTAGGACGTGGTAAATTTGTATAAATAACCGATTGTAGAATCCTAGCCTGTGAAGATTGTTACAATATTTTGTTGTATTGTTACGGAAATTACGCCAAAGCAGTTTAATTCATCATGATTATCAGCCTGCAGCAGTGCTATACATAGACTTCTCCTAGGGGCAACATCATTTAGCTCGATATACGTCTTCACGCATCAACTTGTTATAAGAAGCAAATCGTGCAGCAAGCAATTTGTATGATTATCAGCCTACGCCAGGTCCTCTGTTCTCTCCCAACGACCCCCGTCTAGCCCGATCTCTACCTTCACGCATACAATTGCTACAAGGAACTGTATTAAGTGCATCAAAGAATTTCGATAATGAGCCGAGGTCTGAGTAACACTACATTAAATTGTTTAACTTAGATATAATTAAAGACTCGCGCAGATTCGCACGTAGGTACATCAATTCTAAGAAAACTATATATATGATATGTTAGGCATTTTTGTCAAATATGATGATGCAAGGTGTTCTAAGAATACTATTAAGCTTAAGCCGAGCTTATATGGCTCTTTATGAGATGAGCATATCAGCACTGTATATAGTGGTAGACCCAAGTGCATCTAGAAATAAACTGGGCCACGACAGGGCTAAGCATTAACACAAGACATTAACTTAATGTTCGAGTAAATTTCTGTTGGGTATCGCATAATGAGTAAGAAAATAAAAGATCCACATACTACCATAGACTAAGCATTCCATTTCAGTTCTCAGAGGAGACATTGTAACTTTAACGTTATCCAACAGTGGCAGGGATACGTTGCACTTATCTCTAGCTGAAATATTAATGGGTGGCTAGACCGAGTCCAAGACTAGGGCACGACCAGGTCACGCTAGACCACATCCCGACATCGACATAATATCAGCAAGAAATAGCAATATATCGCTGTTGGATATCGTTGGATAAGTGTAGGTATCCAGAGACCTAATTACAGGTAACGAGACATTATACCCCAGTCCTCAAGGGTGACAACGCATATGTTGTTTGAAGATGGACGTAGATGTCACACATAGGTGGCATGTCATCTACATCCATGCACAGCAAAGATTGATTTAGGATGTACATGCGTTATTCCTGAGAGTATGATTGAATAAAAAAATGGTTCTTTATCGATAATGGATATCTTTCCATGACTAAATGCATCTGTTACCCTTGGCGGGCGCATGTTTATTTATAGTTTTATATTTTACTAAGAACTAGGTAAGATATTGTAGCCCACTTCAAATGTGGAATGGGTTGCCTTATCTCCCCAACATTTACACAAACGTAGAAATATTCCATTTCAGGATGGGAAAGTTCAGATTCAACGGGTGTGTAGCTTGGATCTTTGTTAAGTATTTATTTTTGCAAACAGTGTGATAGTCTGTCACACTTAGTTTTGGAAAAAAAATCCGAATAAATAAGAAATCATACATATATATGCAGCTTAGCTGGTAGTCATGACCACTAGAAATTGTGAGCACCTATATTACAGACTAGGAAAAGAAATAAGCGAGTACAAAGTTTATCTCACAGTAAATGATAACTGTGGTCGACGTTATTTGTATCCATTCACAATATAGATTTACCCCTAAAGCGAGATGGAATGCCTTGTTACAGGTAACTGGCGACGAGGAACTCCATCTCATTTCTCAAGGATGACTACGCGTGTGCATTATGATTCCTTGTCAAGGATGAATGTTGATGTCATGGTCTACTATCAGTTAAACTGTGTGCTCGTTTGTTACTCTCAATGTAATATAAAAAAGAAATGGTACCCAATTACTGAATATTAATACATTATTAAATTATTACTAAGGAGTATCATTATTAATATAACATTAACAAAGAATTTTTATCTTATAATTGTCATAGTTATTCTTTCTTGCTCTTAGAATAATAAAAGACATATAAATGTATACTTTAATGTCTATTGCTTATACAAAATTATCTAGTCATCGAGAACAGAGCAAATGTAAATAGCAATCGTATTATTGCTTATCTAATGTAAAGATTAATCTGGTGTGGGTTTAACTGTAATCGTAATAGGGATCTATCGTGATTGACACAACCCTAACGTTACTGCGACTTGCGCCGCCGCATGGTTTGAATATAATGGACCGGTGACATTAAACCTAATTTTTAATGCTGCAGGGCTGCCAAATAACCAAAAAAAAAATAGTCAACTTGACAGACTTAATTTAAAAAAAAATAAGATTGCATTAAAACTAAAGTAAAACACACAGACCTTGACTTGTTAATATGGTCAATTGACAACTTCTGATATTGGAACGCGATTCTTGAATTGGAGAGCGTGTTTAGACAAATGCTGTACGAAACTCCTTCTAGCCAGTTAGATGATCGATCTGTCCAGAGAGACTTGGAATAACTGGCTTGTATCTGAGTATCTGAATTCATTATCGAGCGTTCTTGAGTGTTCATTCGGATAAACCATTGTCCGGAATACAATACTGCCTTAAGATATTAATAATTATCTTAAAAAAAGTTTCAAGGATAATTGTGAAAAAATCATGAGGAAATCTGCACTATTCTTATCATATCAACTCATCGTCGGTCCACTATCACAAATATATTATTCTTCTATTCATTGCTAAGAACACCTTTATCGAGGCAACCAGTTGTCTCAATAGGTACGTCTAAAAGCTAATATGCGATACTAGCAATTAATTAATTTTATTGATTTTTTTATGATAATAATTTGGTTTTAGATTATATGCACTTAAGCTAGTTTAATCCGTACTGTATTGAGCTACATATATACATACGTCTACACTGAGCTATAAAAGCAAAATTTTCTTCATAAAGAGCATTGATTAAGTAATTTATAACGAACAGGATAATTTTAGCTAGTAACTAAACGAACACTACAATCGCATACTGATGGTGTTCCCCTTTGTACAAACGAACACTTTTTACGCTTGGCAACCGGAATACTATTGTTTGAACAAACCGATGATGTCCCTTTCCTTGTTTAGTTTTCTCCTATGTCATTAGATATTTAATTAATATGCTGTCTAATCTCTTAAGTCGCAACATATAAATCTTCTAAATTATGCTTTAAAACAAATGTTGTTGTTTCATTAAAAACTAAAATAATAGCATATCCCGTTGCCGACAAACGATTCTAGTAGACAGGGCTCAGTAAGTGTATAAATTTATTCGATTTTTTTTTAATTTACCGGTTTGTCCTTCCAAGCACGTGCTAAATTAACACAAAATTATATTGAAATGTTTTATTCGTATTGAGTTGAGGTTGCTCGCAGATTTATATTGAATTTTAATTCTAGCATTCAAACACTGGTTATTTGCTGTTTAATTTTCAACTTACCTCAAGTCCAAAAATAAAATATGAAGATTGAGTAATGTTTTAAGGTGAAAGGTAAAAGTATAATAAATATAATTTAGTGGCTGATAACCATAATGCCAATTCTAGAGGTATGCGGACAACCTCATTAAAATTCGTTTATTAAGTAAGTTTCAACGAGAGTTTAAATTCATAATAGTGTAAATATGTTAATATCACAAGCACTGAAGCGATAAATGTCTGTTTTATTAATCGCTTTATTTTCATATAATTAATCTATAAAAACAATAATTAATTGAGATATATCCTAGACGAATATTTCAATGATGGTCTTTTTTCCATATTCTAATTTTCTTCTAGGTACAGAGGACATCTAGGTCTCTTATAATTCTGGTGTAATTGAAATGAATGCATTGTACTCACTATACAAAATAGACCAACGTGATGCCAATTCAGGCAATATTTAGTTTCTATTTGGCTTGATGGGGTTGATATTTGTTTCTAATATTGTACTTGTGGGCATGGACATACGGAAATTAATGTAAGTTTTGTGGAAGCATCACACTGTAGCAGTTGCTACAAATCAGCCGTGATTGTTGTAGCAGTTATTTACAAAAATATTGGATATGGTCGCCAAATAGACCACGAAAGGATCACCATCACCACGCCGTTATTTTTTCTTAGTAAGAAAGAAAAGTCCGGGGCAGACATATGTTTGTTTTTAATTTTTTATTTAAGGTGGTAAACGAGCACACTATTCATACGATGGTAAATGATTCCTGTGTCCCATGACACCTACGCTCATCATCGTCGAGAATTATAATGCAAATATAATAAGATCAAATGCGTCTTTTCACTCATAAGAGTCTCCGGATCCCTGCAATCACCAAATGAATCCCAGCAGCAAGGCACAGGGCGTGATCGTGATGCTGTCAAATTATTTCAAGAAAAATTCTTTTCAGCAAGAAAGAAACTGCAGCGTGACTCCATCTACGACAATCTACGTAACCCGTGGGAAGATATACATTTTCTTACATCGAATCTAATAGTAAAATTACAAACTTACAATGGATTATGCTAATAAATAGAATAGACATGAAGTGATGAATTATTAACATAAAGTAAAAGCAAAGTAAAGCCTATATATTTGGATTCTTGGCATGTGCCCCCTCTATAGAATATTGGTGCCTAGTCTGTCTAACATATTCACAAAGGATTGACGGACGTTGCATATCTTCGAAATATTTTTCTTATTTATTTTGTCGGTTGTGTTCATTTTGTAGAGCATGAGGTAAATTAGAATATAAACTATATACATATATAAATATTAATTATGATTTATTAGTTATTTTGACATATTACTAATAAATCATAATTTTATATACATCTTGTTTTATACCTACTTAGTTATAAGGACCTTAAATCAATACTGTAAATATTACTTATCAATTAAATTTATTATTATGATTATCATAAATTTATTATATAAATTTATTATTTCTCAACACGATGGTACCCATTCAGTACCCAATCCTAACGTCCAGGTTTTCTGCCCTCACTTTATGCTTTGTTGGGGACCTTTATAAGGATCATTTACTCAAATAAATTATTTTGTATGAAAAATTTTTAGAATGATAACATTTTCCTTGAAAATTTTCGCGTTTCATGAAATTGAAAGCAAGAACTTCCTGTTCTTCTGTTTCCGTTGCATGTCGGATTATTAATACATTATTTTATTACACTTTATATCTATAGACAGTACTTTACAGGTATTATTGTATGTCGTGATATAAAATCGATCCAATAAAACAAGGAATATGTTATAATATCGCCAACCCTACTAAACTTGCAACGTGCGCTATCTCAACTGGCCCGACTCCATTGTTCTGCTTGCCCTACACGCGGTACATAGGTTCGATTGTCTAGTTACTCACATTGTTGCACTGTAGTATTAGTAAGACGTTGATTACAAGCTAGAAATAGTCTGACCTAAAATCAAGCCTCCTACATACGTGCTCATCGTTATCTTCATGTTCACAGTTTAAAGTGCGTGTTATCCCTGAGTGTAATTCTCTTATGCTGTATTATATATGAAGTTTTATATATCTATATCTCACTTCATATATTTTTATGTATTTAGTTTGTTACATTTAATAAAACAGTTCATGTTAAGTACTACAAATGTGTACTACAGTGCATTATTTTTTGATTATTATGTTAGCATAAAAATCTGTAATGATAATACTGGGCCTCGATGGTCTCTTTTTTACTCTATGCCTAACGGACTTATTTGCAACTGTTGTCTAAATATAAATTAATATAACGTCATATTTTTATTTCGAGCTGATGACCGCTGTTAGCCCGAGGGCTTTTACAGTTTCACTGGGTTAAGAGGTGACCGAGCGCTTATGGCGCTCAGTCGAGACCATTATTAGTGGGTAACCAGCACAAGGGCTCCCGTGAGGGAGCCTCAGCGTAGACCATTACCTTGTTTCGTGAGAGCGTCGTGACTCGAGGCTCGGTCATCAATATCGATAATATTATTAGCTATCTGTACCACCACTATGGAATGCGTTGCCGCTGGGGAAGAAGTGGCGCGATAAACTCCAGCATTGCTTCTATCGTTATTGTCTGGTGAGAACCGGCCTGTGGCATGGCGGTATCGTGAATAAGCTTGTTTGCGACGGTCTTTTTAGAAACCATTACATCTCTCACCAGAAAAATGAGTGAGTAGGTTTTTTGTACACCTGGAGGATTTTCACACTCACACCAAGCAGGTGTAATTATTTTATCAGTAAAGTAAGAAATAAGGTTGTGGGGCAGCATAGTATCGTCACGCGTTATTGTGTATAACGCTTAAAATTTTGCTTAGGAATAGGGAACAAGGCATAACAGGAAACTCCATGCCCGCACAAACAGATACAAAACATAGTTCGTAGACCTCTAAAATCTAGATTTTGTACCGCTTTGCGATATATTCGAATATGATTTTCGACAAACATCATTATGTGTGAGAAAAAGTGCACCTATCATATAAAAATTGTAGTGTTTCCCCCGATATCTGGAAATTAGACATTTGTTTTTTTTGTGTATGAGTATTGCTGTTGGTCCAGAGACATCTACAGCTTTATCTAATTAGACTCGCGAGCGGGAGACCCGATGAGTGAGACATTTATTACTATACTATAACTTATATCAAACTTGGGTGCTTTTGCTGACACATAAGAAAGCTTGTGTATTATAGACTAATTACTAAAGATTGCAGGTCGCAGCAACATTTTGTTGTCAGTTTCGCAGTGGTAGAGAATGCAGTTTGTTTCTGGCTGCAGAGCGAATGGGTCAGTTCAGCCGGGGTAGGACCACGCCCTCACAGGATGCCGGCGTAAAATAGCAGCATAATGCTGCTGGGTTTCGTCTGGTGAGCGTGGGGATCCGGAGATCTTTATATCTGGTGACAAGGTCCTCAGTCCTCAAGGGTGATAACGCATTACGATTCCTTGTCAAGGATGAATGTAGATGTCATGGGCCGCAGAAATTACTTGCCTTCAACTTTAAACTTGTTAAGGAATCTCGAGTACGGTTTCATATTTTAAATCTTTGATTTAATCCATATTCACGCGTACTTATCTCAAGTCACTAAATAAATGTTGGTAATGAATTTTAACCATATTATAACCCATCCCTCATATAATAGAAGAATAAAACTGCTATGTTTCATATGTTATGCCGTGTTCGCAACCATCAGGTGAACTGTGTGCTCATTTGTTACTATCAATGTAATAAAAAGAAATGTCTACACGTTTACAAAGTAGTTATACATTGCTCTGGTTATCCGATTTCGTCTTAAGATATATAAAAGTAAGCCACAGCCGACTTACACAGCATCAAACTTTAGCTTCAACTCCTTTATCCTCCATAATGAATATATATAATAATAACAGAAAGCCACATAAGGCGAACGTCTGTCCCACTCTTCCCAAGATATAAATATGTCATAAGGGCCAAGATATTGAATATCAATAAAATTTTGATATTATACGTCCTGATTCAATATATACAATTTAACGATCTGTGTGATAGAAGTTCGAGGACGAAAAAGGTATATAGACTGTTAAAACACTATAAAATGGCAAGTTTGGCAGCTAATTTATTTCTTAAAAGGCTATTAACATCTAAATAAAAACCATTTGTCATAGTACCTTATATTACTGAAGAAAATCGACCTTTTATTATTCTCGTCAGACTTTACGTGTAAGTATTTATGTACCTCTTGGGAAGGTGATGAAGAGGGCGACATACCTAGTAAAATTAATACACGTCGGTTAGAAATGTTCGCACCTTTGTAATGTTAGCGTAATTTAGGACCTGTTAGTGTTAGCGATACCCTGTGCACTGTATAAAAAATCCAAAGTAGATATGTTTTTTTATAATGTTTGTAGTGACAATCGAAACCACAGTTCACCTGATGGTTGCGAACACCGCATAACATATGAAACAATAACTTCATGCTTGTATTGTATGAGGGATTGTTTTTGATTTGTGATAAGTACACGTAAATATGGATACAGGATTAAATCAAATATTCGAAATATGAAAACATACTCGAGATTCCTTTAAAAGAGGTTTAAAGTTGAAGGCCTTGGCACATTTAAAACGGGTTCATAAAAATATATCCATAAGCGTTTCCGTTGTTAATTAAGTTTTTAAATACATTTCAACAATTCGGTCAATAATGAGCTAATATAGTGAATAACTGACGTCAGGAGGTCGATTCTGACTTCGGGCCTACAACGGTGCATTAACTACCTTAACATCAACAGATATTACGTCTTACGTGCATAATATATTCACTACTTTCAAATCACAACTTTCTCAGTAAAAAGAACAGAGTTCAAAAATACACAAGTTTTAAACCTATTCATGATTTTTTATTTAATATTTAATTGTAAACACTTACTTAAAAAAGGCTAAAATGGGGGGTGGGACGGACTTAATATCGTTGGCATTCTTTAACGATAAATGCTTGAGGTAAAGAAATATGGACCGTAGGTACAGATTTAGTATACAGTGGTGATCATATAAGTAGAAACACTTCTTATGGATAAAGAAAGTATAAATTCAACGTACAAATGTTCGTAAAAAATATACACGTTCAATAATTAATAATCATGCAATAATATAGCCACTTAAATAATAAACTCCTAAAATGCATAAAATATAAAACATATCGTACTTTTAATTACAAAATGAGTCTTACACATGTAGGAGTTTATTTTGTTACTAGCCGCTTGCACGCCTAATTAGAAACATTTAAAAAAGCATCCAAAGCTCGTTCTTTTTTTGAAATTGGAGAATTACATTTCTTTCTTGGCTTTTTCTATTATTTTGGCGGCAATTCAAAATTTTATCTGAATTTTATTTTGTTCAAAGTGGGCAAAAACAAAAGTTGTGACGCGTCAACTAGGCAAATAATTTTTAATTTACATATAGATCATAAGTGGGCGTACAGAAGCATTTAAATTGTTCTGTGAAGAAAGTTTTTAATACAATTGATCATTATAAAACACTGTTGAAAATGTTCTTAGAAAGGCCCAGAGAAGATACGCTAATCGTTTGTGCTGCTAAAAAAGACCCAAGTAAAGGCTCCAACCAGATTAAAAATAAATTTTTTTCGCCTGATGACCCGAGAAACATCTTGTCAAGATTCTTCCAAACAATTTAGCTTTTCCATGTGTTTTATAATAAATAAGAACGAGCTATGGATGCTTTTTTAAAATGTTTCTAATTAGACGTGCAAGCGGTCAGTAACAGAAAATAAACTCCTACATGTGTAAGACTCATTTTGTACTTAAAAGTAAGATATGTTTTATATTTTATGCATTTATTGAGTTTTTTATTTGAGTGGCTAGATTATTGCATGATTATTAATTATTGAATGTGTATATTTTTTACGAACATTTGTACGTTGAAGTTATACTTTCTTTATTCATAAGAAGTGTTTCTAATTATATGACCAACACTGTAAATGTACTTATATACTTATATGTATAAATAATAATAAACACATCAGAATATAATAATACCCTCAAGTTGTTGTTGAAGATATTTTCATTTTTTTTGGAAAATGTTGACCTCAGGAACGATCTGTTTTCTTTTTTGTGATACACCTGGACTGTCACGAGAAATCAAACTAAACCAAATTAATAATGCTTCCAACTGTTTGTGTGTTGGTTGGAGGGAATACATCTATTAGTGTATATATGTGTGTAAAAAATAATCTTTCTTGATAGTCAGGTGAAGATGAAATGGCTGATACTTTTTTGCCGTGTGCATCTTGAACTTTTTTCTATTGTATTTGGGGTGACAACCGAGGACACTGTTCTCCTGATAGTGTGATTGTGGCTCATGATATCCATATTCATACTCGATGAGGCATCATATCATCATCGCGTTTTCACCCCTGAGGACTAAGATCGAATATATAAGCGCTAGTTCGGCCTCACATGGAATACTGTTGTCATATCTGGGCCGGGGCACCCTAGTACCAGCTTCTTCCATTTAACCGCATTCAATGAAGAGCGCCCGAATCGTTGATGATCAGGTATCATGCATCTCTTTGCATTTTTTACCGAATTTACCATGGTGTTTTAATATGTTGTTCGGATTAATTTCAGTAACTGAGTTTAAAAGTCGTACATCATGACAGAATTCAAAATTTCATCCTCTCAACTGGTTGGAAATCCACCACTATGCGCTTCACGCGAAATTTCCTGCCGCGCATAACTACTCTGTGGAATCAGCTGTCATCAGCGTTGTTTCCGAACCGATACGACTTAGGGACCTTCAAGAAAATAGCCTACACCTTTCTTAAAAGCCCACAACGCATTTGCGACTCCTCTAGTGTTGCAGATGTTCATGGGCGCCGGTGATCACTTACCATCGGGTGTGCTGCACGATCGTTTGCCACCTATTCTATAAAAAAATGTCTAGTCACCAGTAATAAGGATCTCCGGATACCCACACTCACCAAACGAAACAGCTAGATTTTGGTGTGGTAGTTCTTCGTTTGTGCCAATTAATGTTAAGGATAGATGTAGGTGTTTATTTGCCGAAAATATCACTTACTATCAGGTGGACTGTCTGTTCGTCTGTCAAAAAAATAATTGTTTAGCCTCATATGCCGATTCTTATTGCTACATGTGCCATATCTTATAATTGCTTGTATTTTGTTTATCTTTGGAAGTAACTAGTGACATTTGAAGTTCCATTTGCATATACTGAATATGATAAGAAAAGCAAACTTGGTATGTTAATGACTAAGACCTTTTCAAATTCTAATAACTGATCTGTGTGCGCTTAATTGGCAGAGATTTCGCCTTAAGGTGAAATTACGAAACTTTCAATGGGCAATACGGCAAAAGCGTCTTTAATAAACAATGCAGGATTCATGATACCATCTAATGCTTCCAATGGCATAAGGTCCAAAAGTAGAAAACTAGTTTTCTGTTAGACTTGGATTTGAGTGATATGGAATTTGAGTGGAAGAAACCAGAGGCTCAAACCTTAGAGGCATTCTAGCATCAGGATTGCTACAGCACTTTCGTCTCGTTTCGTATTCACGAATCAATAAAAGGTAGCAATAATTTACAATCACGTGGACTTTTATTATTTGCTTTAATGAGAAAGCAAAAGCTAGCCATAACACTATATAAAGTACGCGTACCATTCAAACTTCCGCTTATGTAGCATTTAAGCTTTCATTTAAAGCTTTGCGTCTATTCAGATTCTTCTTCGGATGATATTATAAAAAATATTCTGTGTGTAAATTTCATTGTGTGTAACAATTTTTATTTACCAACACACTCGGAAATCCGCAATGATGTATTAATTTGCTGAATCGTGTCATAGTATTACATAATTTTCGCGTTACATTATTTTATTAAATAAAATGTACGAGCTAGCTTTATAGTAGTACATTGCACTTTGTATGGATACTAGCGTTACGAATTTTAAGGTTAATAAAAGACGCAAGCAAAAATCATTTAAACCGCACATTTAAACATGATAATCACAGTTTATATCTCACTTGTGGCTTACATCCGCTGATATAACATTTGAAAGTTGAACCTCCTTTCTATTTTATACGTAATTTTTTTTTATATTTTTCTACACACACTTTTATTATAAGCACATGTTACCAACTATTAAATATCTTGCACCCGTAATATGTTCTCTGCTCAACCCAGAGGTAGAATGGTACAGAAAGCCTCATGGCTTTAAGTTAACCTTTTTGTACAAGATTTATTTTACTTGTGCAAATAAAGTATCACAAAAATATTGTTATAAACATTATGATATGATATACATTATAAACGCTTACAAAAGTGTCAAATCATGGATAAGTGATGTCACTATGATAATGTTCTCTTGGTCAATTATGTGACAATTTAAGTAGCATTAACTGTGCAGAGTATGTTATAGTGCCGTTCACTTAAGCACAGAGGTCACACCCGTCGTTTCCTTCCTCATTGTGATCACGCATGTGTAATAAGATCAGAAGAAGGTTCAATTACAGTGTCAATACACAAATACACCACACGCATATCCGAATCCCTTAGGAATCGAACCTAGAACTATCAATGAAACAGTAAATTTATCTCAGTTCTTAAGATTGATCACGTAACTGCATATCGATTTCTCCTCGAGGTGAAATCATGATGCGTTTGTGATATAAACAAAAAAAGATATCACGATTAACTGTAACTGTATAAAATTTTTTGTACGTTAATAATCTTGTAAAAGTAATTAAATGTTATATTTAAGGCATTGAGTAAGAAAAGGCAGTATATTGAATAACCAGTTCAAATATTTGTTTAAACATAGCAGTTCCACAACTATACATTGTTACTTTGTAACAAATACGCACTTTATACAAAGTATCATATACTAGAAGGACTACATAATTAATTATAATTACGTTAAACTGAATGATTTAACATTTAAAATTATGTGCATTGCCAATGTAGAGTAACATATAAAATTTTTTTTGTTATTTTAATTATTTTGAACGCAATATTTAATTATTAAGATTTCTTTGACTCCAATCCTCGGACGTATACATCCGTGGATTTGAGTCCTGTTCTTTTCGTATTCTAACACCGTAAAGAATTGATTGGCCATTATGTTAGAATACATGACTGAGCATAATGTAAAATTACTTTATTATTAGATACTGAGTAAAATAGCCGCAGAATGTCTTGACGCTCGTCCGTTTCGGTGGTGAAGGAAAATATCATGAGTAAATTAATATGTATGTATATATATATATATATATATATATATATATATGTATGTACGTATATACGTAAGTATGTATTTTTATAGTAACTTTTAAAATTTTATAGAAATTATCTTTGTTGGGTATTTATAAGTATTTTTTATTATTCAAGGTGACTATCTAACTATGTAAGACGGAAACATCTCTCTCTAACGCCATTAATTGTATGATTGCGCTGGTCAATATGCAAACATTGCACAATTTAAAAATAACATACAACTTAACTAATTTGTATTTTACAAGAAGGGAAATAGAAAATTACTATAAAATATAGCCATCGACTGAAAACAAAGCTTATGTTCATTAATTATAATGGGCACAGGTGTTTTTGGCCAGGCGCAGTTGGCATATGCGTCTAATACAGTTTAGACCTAAAAATAGCGGCAGATGCAACAAGAAAATTGTAAAGGTCAACATATAAATATATGTACCGGAATTAAAACGTCCACGTGGCTATAACAAGCCTTCTGCTTGTTGCAACAACGAGCATCTTCGTTTTCTAATGTAGAGTTTGTAACCTTAGTATTTACAACGTTTGTGGAAATCATCAAGTTTAGTGTACTTGGTTAAGATAGAAAATAGGATACCTATTACACAAGTGGAGGAGGATTGAGTTATTTTTTATGTCGTCGGGGTTATAATCGAGCACGTCATTACTTTTTTAGTCCATGTCACATATATTCACCTTCGATAAGACAGCATAATATTAATGCCCCGTACGACACGATATTTCATGCCTCATTATCGAATTGTTTCATTAACCATACAAAACACAGAAGGGAAAAGTTTCTATTTCAAGCTGGTTAACACATTTTTACTGCGGGCAGCTTTTTTTCTGTAGTGAGTCTAAACCATGCAGAAACATACAGCCTAATAGGCTCTATGTTTGCGTTATGTTTCTGCAGTCCTAAACGTGATAGTGGGTAAGTCTGCCACGGACGATTTTTGATAGAATGATAAGATTCTGAATAAAAGCAAATCCATTGATACAAGCCAGCTTGGGTTATTATTTCAGACATTATTACTTATATATAGCATATAACCGAATTACAGTTTTTTTTAATGTTCAATTCAATTTTTATTTAATTTTTTTATTTTTTTATTTTATTATTTTTTAATTTAATTAGTCTAAAATTTAAAAATCCACACAGTATTTAGGGTTATACGAGTATGTATAATCTTTTCATTTGTTAAGATATTTTGTATTGTTATTTTTAACGACCTTGTGATGTCGAGTATCCGAATTTAATACTACATGTACCTTAGTGTATCCCATGGGCGTACTTGGAGGTTGTTTTGTGGTATAACTTAAGATTTTTATAAAAGTAATTTGCCGTCCAAGTTCGTTCCTACCTTTTTTTGATCGGTCTATAAATGTATTTGTATGTCGTCTATAAATGTCAACTATATTTTAACTGTATACATATAATACAATAATACGTAGTCCTTATTATTAAAGGGTTTTTCTTATTACTTATTGTAAAACTGTACTTGAAAAAAATGGGAGGGAGCACTGAGTCCTAAGTTTTTATTCCTAATTCAAAAGTTAGAGACTTCATGCATTTATTATATAAAGTATTATGTATCATTTGTAACTTGCCTTTCTGGACCATAGAATAAACAAGATATTATAAAACAAAGTAAAAATATTATAAACAAATATAAAGAATAATAAGAGATATATAAGGATCAACCAGACCAGAGTCCCACGACAGGAGAGTTTGTACTCCCCTGATACAGTACTGCTTTCTGCATGTGAGTGAGCCTGGAGCGGCCCGTCACGAAGGCCCAATCGCCTCAGCACGCTGAGTTACGTTGCGATTATCCCTTATGCTGACATCGTTATGACTTGTTATGTAGATAGATATATATATATATATATATATATGTATCAAGTAAGTATTAAATTTTACGCTGGTATTGTGGGATGGCGTGATACTATTCCGGTCGAGCTGACCAATTCATGGTGCAGCTACTAATAAATTTTCGCATAGATTCACCACTGTTACATATCACAAATTTTAATAATAATAAAATACACTGACAAATGAACATAAGATATTAAACAGTTCTCATTTTAAAACTTTAATACTTTGTCAGGTACATGTTAATCACTTTTATTTTCGTGTAGAAAAAGTCGGTACGGCATTGAGTGGCGGTTCGATGTCCCGTCAAGGCCGCATTTCTCACGTACCCGGGGGAAACGGGCCGAGATCATTTCTCCGGTGCCTAAAAAGAAATAAATGCGATACGAGTAAATGTCAAAATGTTTCTTGCACTTACTGGGAATACTTGTTGTGAAATATCAATGAACTGCTAAAGATGTCGTTAATGCGCGCTTTTGTGTGTGATTTTAAACGTTGAAAGGATTCTTTGTATAATTTACGCACACATTGATAAGGATTGGAAATAATTTTTGTTAAACAGTAGGTATATTAAAATGTTTGTGGCGATGTTTTTAAAAATATTGCTTTTGTATTCAAAAGACTTATAGATAAGCTTATATTTTTGAGGATCTAATAATATGAATTTTACAATTTGTCAAAATGTTTATTGCCATGGTTACTAGCAGCACTGAGTAGTGGAAGGTGGCTGGTGGATTGGTTGTAATTTTATTAATCTCACGTGATAGGTTTTTTAATTTTATAGTATACTGCGCCAGATTTATTCAAAAGTTGTGTCAGCTGCTTTGTTGTGATTTTAGATTCTTCGAATTTAAATTTCCTGAGTTTGGTCATGTCTAACTGCATGCAGAATTTTAACAAAAATTTGACATCTTTGAATTTGGCATCTTTATCATTGAAGGAATAAATCTGATAACCTTTAAAATTATATTTGTATCAAAACTTAGATAATGGTCGAGGTTGTGCAAAGCATGATCAGCCGAAGTAGCCCAATGTTTAGTTTTGACATCTGTTGTATATTCTTTTATCTATCTGTATTCCGTTGATGGTAGTGCTGTCTGCCTATGCGGCTTTTACAGTTTCATCTGTTACAGGGCTCGCGGATCAGGGGTGCGTGGGCCGGTTCTTCGTAGTTCTCTCAAACTATAAATCATCTTACTTACTGGTCATTTAATTAATTAATTTATTTATTTCTTTTAAACTTCATGCACAAAGTAAATTACATGGGCAGACTTAATGCTAAAAGCATTTTCTGCCGGTCGACCTGAGGGTCCATATAATATAAAAATGGGAAAAATAACTCTAGTAATTATAATATATATTTTCTAATAATATACTAAATATACTTAAAAAATATATATATGAATACAATAAATACATAGGATACCTAAATTAATATACTTTATAATATATAATACAATAAATAAAGATATTATTATATATATAATACTTACATACTTTATAACATGATGGTGTTATCAATCTGCTGACAGTTTATTCAAGACATACTCACGCACCTTCCTTTTAAACACAAAACGATGCTCAGCGATCCTGACTCCAATTTATTTAATCATAAGTAAAGAAGTGCAAGAAAATTCATAAGAAGTAAAAAGAAAATACGAGAACAGACCGCTTTAAAAAAAAATGAAGTTGAAAAAAAAATCGAGTTTTATGTAGTTTTATAATTTGTTTATCATAACCATATATGAATTATGAATGAGTATTTGGAAAATGAGTATTTATTTATATAAGGGCAGTAGCGATTTCTTTTAAAAGAATGCTGGAAGTACTATTAACATTACAAATATTCCGGTTAACCACTTCAACTGAGCTTAAATGCTTATGCTAGATGACAGTTAGCGGCAAAAGTCGAATGGCAGGATGGCCTACGACCCTAAGTTTCAAAGACCGTACCCTAAACCGTGAGAATATTGATGAGATTGTTATTTAACTCGAAAGTAAAAAATAGTTCGAATCGGGAAGACATATTCTCGCATTTTGTCGTTTTATATTAAGATCTAACTTATATATATCTGGGTACCATCAATATATATATGATGTTTACTGTACTTCATACATTCTGTGACCTATACATAATTATAATACGTAATTTATAAATTAATTGTTCATTGATAAATTAAATAAATAATACGCAGGGGACAGATCGATTGGAAACAGAAACAATGAAGTTGCGGTTTCTGATTAAGGAAATCCGGTAGTTTACTCATGTTTTGGAAAACAAAAAACCACGAAGACATAATTAGAACAAAAATACACCACGAAACCAAAAAGATAGGGTGTTAATATTTTTTTCCTCAATGGAATAATTTATCCAACTCCAGATTTACAAACATAGTTCTATGTCTCCGTCACAAATTGCGAGTAACGTTCATTAATTTTCAGCAAACTAGCAAAGGTTATCACTCCCACACTCCTTTCCCAATACGAGGCCATACAACTTTCTTTTTCAACATGTATTATCTATATTCAAACCTTAAGATATAACAATAATTTATTTTCAACGATTTCTCAGGCTCATGACACCCATAATGAACATATGAATCATAACGTAGATGCTTTGACGCCCTAAGATGGAATGCCTCGTCACCAGTTTTAAGGATCACCGGATCCCTTCACTCATCAGACGAAACAGCAGCGTTATGCTGCCATTTTACGCTAATGTACTGGTGATGGACCCACCCTACTATAACCGACTCATTCATTCTCCAGCAAGTAACAAACTGAAGGTGGTTCAATATCTAATAACATTTATAATAATCGTTATGTCAGAGACTAATATGTATTGTCAATTAATAATTTAGAAATTGGAAATGATGTATAAAATTTATTTATGTTATACTTCCATAACGCTTACATACTCTTTAGTGGAGCAATGAGAACTTAATGATCCTAGTAAACTTGTAACATCTGACCATCACCTGTTTTCATGTAACGATATAAATGTTTCCTTTTTTCTATATAAATACAAAATAAAAGCTGTATTCTTCAAAGGAAACGTAAATAATTCTTAATACCTCATGATAGTAATGGAAAACGCTGCTACGGACAGCTATTGTTATAGTCCACTTTAATGTGGCTACTAGAAAAGTGATAGCATGTAGTTATGGAACGAACGGACAGGTGTAACAGGCTTGCTGCTATATTGGAAGCTCGCTGAACACCTATGGTCAGTAATTAGTGTTACGAATACTCTTTTTAATCTTATAAAGCGCAGAAGCTGCTTCCAACGGGATGTAAGGCCGAGAACATTGTGCTTAGACGTAGCGATTTATGTCTGTTTATAAATAAAAGTGTTCAATGTCAAATTTGACAGTCAGTACAGTGGAATAAAAAATTGTTACATATGTCATCTAAATAAAATAAATGCGAACATAAGCTTCTTCAAATTATAAATTAGAAGTATTATAATTTTAAAATATAGATAAGAAGTGTGGGAGTAAAATCAAATGGTGTCGGAATATTTCTATATATTCTTACTTTTATTGAAATTAAGTTTTAAGTTAAACAAATTTACATATATTTATTTAGGAAAATAATAAAAATAATATATTTTTAATATGTTCAGGTTTTTAGATATTAATCTTTATCATAAATTTAATATTTTAATCGTATACCTGCGAAAGTCATCCACTATTTCCTTATGAAACAGAGTAACGTTATTACGAAATTTATAGTATTTAAAAACATATCGCGTAACATAACATAACTGGAAAACAATATTCCATTATCAGAATTCATTCGTTAAAATTCTACACTGTAGTCCATATCAAATCTATACAAATAATAACGACGTTATCACTACATTAAACAAAATGCTACATGCAGCGATTTTCTGTAAATTACTGATTAAATAAATTACTGAATTAACTATAGTTTTTATTTGTAATATTTTAGAGTGATGTGTGAGTGTGAGTTCGTAATTTAAATTTTTTTTCTTCATTACAACATTAATAAGAAAATAAGATATTTGTGACAAGTTATTTTATTTTATGCTCTCTCTTTCCTTCTCATTTTAAACGTGTACTTCTTGAAATACATCGCTCACGCTTACGCTCGACATTAGTTCTGGGTATATAACAAGCTCGGATGAAGGTTGTCAATCGTCTTAGCGATGTCACCGGATGCTCACGCCGACCATCTGCGGTTCCGGTCTTTTTTAAGAAAATAAAAACAAAGAAAACTACTGACGCTCATTAATGATTTATAAGCAATAGACAACACCACCAGGAGCACCTTTATAATCGAATAGAAAATAGTATCACGTATACCGCAGCACCTTTCTGTTAGACAAAGGTTCGACCTTAATTTCCTCAAACAATTGGCAATGGACACACTAAGCGTTGTTTAGAAGTGCGTCAGCGAACCATGTATAAAATTTACCAGTTCATAACAGGTAACAGTATGTAACCAGGTTATAAAATTTGTCTAAACAAGTTCATTTGCCATTTAAAAGGAAATATATGTATTTAATTGCTAAACGGTATAATGTTAAGAGTGAAATGATTTGTTGCCAGTTACAGCAAGATATACTGCAACAATGTATGTTTATTTTTTATTCTTTAACAGGTCATAACTCAAATTCCTTAGAAATATTTTATAGATGGCAACTAACGAGTGGGTGGGTTACTTTATAGTCTTAGTAGAACCATCGTATATATAAACTTTCGCATAATAAAAAAAACAAAGAAAATATATTAAAAAGAAGCATTATATCATAATTCAAATATGCTTACATAAAATTAATTTGGTTTGTTGAATTCTGTTTTACTTTAGTTTTGTTTTTCTTTATTATTTAATGAGTGATTCATGAATAAAGAGGAAATTCATGAATTACGTGTGTAGTGTATTCCATAAAACTCGTAAGATAACAAATATCTAAACACATATTTCTGATATATATTTCTAATTATATTTTTGCGTAGCGATATAAGATAATTAGAAATAATTGCCTTGTATACGTTCTTCTTGTCAAGTCCTTACTAACACAAGTAGTTATGGAGATATACAGGTGTCTTTTACAATTCATATCGCTTGATGCTTTACTCTTAATTATTGCTCAACGCTTTATTCTTAACGTAGAAACCATCGTAATCAATACATATGAAAATCTTTGTTACATGATAATTATATACTTACTAAGAATTATACAGAGCATTACTGATACGAAATGCAGTGGTTCTTAGACTTTCATATTAGCCTTTTTAAAATTTTAATGAGATATTTTAATGTAATCCATCCCGAGTCACGCGAATAGATTGTTAAATAGGAGTAGATTATAATCTCTTTACTTAACTTACTAACTAGTCTACTGCTAAACATAGCAATCTTCATTTCATTTCATTCATCAACATCCCGCAGACTTGCGCAGATCATCCCCCATCTAGTGGGGATCGTCTTACGTGGCCGAGTGGCAGTAGATTAGATTAGATTAGGTTTCTCCGTCTCATCCCATGGGTAAAGGGCGACTATGGGCAACGCTACAAACGCTAGGGGCCACGGGTAGATGATTAACAATCACTGAATTTTTGATCGTAGATACTCAGGCCCATGCAGCAAAACTGTGGTGTCCAAGCCGTTGGGAACGCCCGTCAGGTACCTTAGCAAAAATCTCTAATGATTTTATTAAAATAATCCTTTGTAATATTCACCCCTACTCTTTGGATCTTCGCATTGCGATGCCTCATTCGGATAATTTTGACAGTATTGTACTTCTCCATTTGTTCGTATCTTCATCAGCACGCAGCGTATTATGAACGGTCATATCTACCGGATGATGTCAAGAATGCAACATTCTCGACAACGTTATTTGAAGGCAAATATCATCTGATACATATATTTTCTCTGTAGTATTATTTATTATGCATTATTTTGTTATGTATATAATTATGTATATTTGTAATTTGATATTTTTATCTTAATAACCTTTTTTTATTTTCATGCCTACCAACATATTCCCTCGAACTGCCAGGGTTGACTGGTAAAGAATGTCACTGGGTATTAAGTCCGCCCTTGCAAACCTTATTTAAGGAACATAAAGAATAAATAAATATCGAATAAGGTGTTGGGTATATAACTATATATGACAGATTTTGCTCAATCTACACGTAGTAGTGTATTGAGCTTACAATTCCAAAAGCTATCCAAATGCTTTGTAATGATGCGTATCGTATATTATTAAGAAATGCGTAGATACAGGAGTGCATACTTATTTCGTGGTGTTTAGATCTCGTGTTCTCTCTGTCTCAACGTAAATATGTCTGTAGTAAATATTCGTAACTCACATGGTGATTCAAAGTCCTCTTAAGCCTTCGACACCCCCCAAGTTTATATTATGTGTAAAATTTGTTATTACGTTTTTATCTCAGAAAAAAAATGGTTGTTTTTAGTGTATTGTTTTGTATGTATGTTTATTTATATAATTTGTTTAGGTTTATACCTAAAAAAAATATTGTGTTTATCACTCGGTTCATAGTGTAGGGTTTCTGCTTAATATGTAATGAAATCTTCCCGTTTATATAACTATTTATCAAGTCATTCCAATCATATTAAATTTTCTGGTAACAGCCTAAATACTCTACTACACTTTCCGTGAAAAAATAGATTCAAGTTTTTATTTAAAAAAGCTCTAATATGAACCACAAATGTGCTACATAAATTTTAATACACATAGCACATAAAATATCTACCATACGTTAAATATGTTGCATTTTACAAAGGAATTAATTAAGGAATATGATCGAGTCGAATAATTAGACCGTATGTGCAGTGCCCTAACATATTGTTTTCTATCATTTATGAAACACAGGTGGTGCAATTTTTTCCCACGAAAGCGAACCAAAAAGACGATCGCAGCCAGGTGGCGGTTGCGATACCAGTTGGACTGCAATTAAGGGAAGATAACGGTGATCTAGACAATCAAGTTTCTGTCTAGATAGCGCTATTATAGAACATAGAAAGCGCTAAAGCATCCCATCTGTTGCCTATCTGATTATTTAGTGTCCCCAAAATATTATTAACACATTTACACTCACGTAGTTTTTGTAATTTATTACAATTTTATTTAATTACAATCTACAATCATTGATAGGGTCTTAAACGTAATGAAAAAATTCAGTTAATCTATATGAGCATATTTTAAATTTATTTTTAACTTACTTGATGATTAAGCACTGAAACACCTACAATGGTAGATCGAATATGTATATATATATAAACCATATTGAATTATTACTTAAACTTATTGCTGATTGGCAATTACTAAATGAACTTTAATCCCCTTACATTTACTAAGGTGGTGTTCATGTCAAGACTAAAATTTACTATATATCTTTAAAATAATGCAATGTCCATAATTTCTGCGCCTTATTGCACGACTTAGAAATCTACGCCGGCACTAGGCGGTCAAAGTACTAAAATGGCCGGTCAAAAGGTTAAAGGTAAAATTGGAAACAGCAGTGCAGATAAGGTGACATGAAAGTTAACTCTAAGAAAGGTCAAACTAATAACTGTGTCAGAAATGGAAATTACCATTCGCCTTAAATAAGCTTAATTTGGTGTATATAAACGCAGGATGGTATTTAACTCATATCAGATAAAAAGTTTCATGCAAACATTCTTATCTAACCGGCTTCTACTTGAGGTACAATCATAATTATTTACATTTATTGCTCAGTTCACATTTTAGTTTGTCATAATAAAAAAAAACAACATACGCCTACAAACCGCTACAGCGGTTTCCACTTAATGAATACAATTGTTCTTTAAACATAATGTGTTATAATGCCAAACATTGACGTAGAGAGGGTTTTTCTTTGAGGTACGAGAGATTTTCAGAATATTATTTTTATTAATGTTAGTCGTAACATTTGCCTTTGTTCCGAATAGATAGTAAAGTATTTTTTATGTCAGTCACGATAATAATTTAGGACACATTTCAACTGATGGTCAGAAATCACTACAACATAGCCTTGTTTATTAAATGTCAACAAAAAATAGTATTTGTAGATTGTCACTCCATTGGATTACTGCGAAATGGTTTAATCTTCGTAATTGTTTTACCGTCTCCTTGCACACGTCTTATTTAAAATCAAGAAGAAATAACTAAGGAAAAAGAACAATAAAATTATAAAGAATTAACATCTACTGCGCACATTGTTTTATGAGTGTTAACAATTTAAAGGCACTTATTTTAGAGACGAACGATTATTAGATTATATCAAACAGCAACCGTAGCGGCGAATGCTTAGTCAATTGGTTAATGCAAAATAAAAATCAACAAATAAATGAGCAGTTCATGAGCATTTATTGCGTTAACACAAATGAGCCGCTTGGCAAACTCACCACACATGCATTACTTACTTTGAATCTTATCACGAGGATATAAGATTCACGAATAATCCACGTCAATACCATGTAACAGTACAACTAATAAATGACGTTAAGGAGCGTAATATAACCATGAGAGTAAAAGGGTGTTCAATCCTTGTCTAAGAGACAGATGATGTGGAAAACGTAATTTAAAGTCTTAACGTTCATTAACAGGCTATTTATTTAAAAATACATACGAACAGCATACATACATCTTACACATTTTAGAGCTTGAATCTTTATATGTAATTATATTCTGAAAGGTATATCGAGGTAGCAGGTGTGTACAGCATTTGCTATGTAGAAAGAGAGAAAAAGAGAATATGTAATCAGTAAAAAACTTTTGCATATAATTATATGATCAAAAAAATAAAATAAAATAAAATTTTGTCTACTAGTTGTTATCAATCGGTTCCAAGTCAGCATATACTGGCTATAAACAATCAGAGCCGGTCTTCCGTTGGGGCCGTTTGGTGTATATATTAACCATATATTCAATTTAAACAAATCAAAAATATCATCAGTTATATAACAATCGTATCATTCTTTTGAGTTTCCTCATTTTTTTAGTGTTTACAAAGAAAAATGTTTAATTAAGTTCTAAAACTTAATATATCAACGGCGCGATAAATTATTCCAACATTTAGGAGGCATCATAGCGGAAACCACCCCAAAATGTGGCTGCGGCAGCCGGTGCGTTGCGAAGTGGGGCGCGCACTAGCAGGATCCGTAGAACTTTGGATTTGACACCCAACACAACTTCTGATATAAATAAGCCGGTGTTTTATGTTTAATGACATTAAAAAGAATACAGCCTAAATTAAGTTTTCATACGACGTTGAACGTTGAAAAGATTGTGAGTTCTCACTAGTAAACGTGGCCCAATAACTGAATCCATCCAATTTAATTAAGATAAAATATATGACTCCAGTGGAGTCACATATTTTACTTACCACTAACTGTATACCCAAATCTGACTATAAACATGGCCTTATTTTATACAGTATTATTAATTAAAAAAACAGCTATTCACTGAATACTGTAGGTAGTATCCATATGCAAGCCATATTATCAACCTTCATTTACACGTTCAATGGCTTCATCAATAAGTATAACATTCTCTGACAGACTCCCTAGTGGCAAGCGGATATTTACTACCGAAAATAAGATATTTTGTCTTGATAGAGTTAAATAACAAGCTATTAATTTCTGACAACGTAGATTGCAAGATCCCGATTACGTTTATTGAATATATATTGTATATTATAATATATAGTTGAAATATAATTTTTTGTTGAAATACCTGTATATCGTCCGTATAGCTATGGAATTTAAAATACTTAATATGTATTCTTGTATCATTAGAGTATAAAATAAAGAGGATTGGGCCCAGAACAGATCCCTGCGGTAATTTCCAATTAACGACTACTTTATTCGATACAAGCGGGGAACTATTTTCATGACCAAGCTTAACACACTGATAACGATTACTTAGCTGTTAAACCATTGCAAAACCTTGCAGTCAAACCAAAGTAATTTCATTTTTATATTAATATAATAATATTTATGGTATCAAAGGCCCTTGATAAGTCTAATAATACGAGTAACGTGCACATACCTTCATCTTGTGCACGGGGTATGTAATCAGTAATATTTGGCAATGTCCTCCAATCCGGATTATACTTTAGGAAAAATATAATTTTTCTCGAGATACACAGGTAACTAAAAGTACGCACACAACTTTATGCAATAACTTTTGACAAACACGCTAATATACTTATCGTTCTAGAACCTTTTAGTTTAGCAGGTACGTATGGATATCGTATAGTTAACAATAATAGAATGTGACTTTTATACAATTTTTGGTTTAAATTTGGTGCTATTAGAACTTCCCAACTTCTCGATGTTCACTAAAATAAAATATAAATTAATAAAAGTCTGGTCAATTTATGCGTTAATCACCTTTTGTATTAAATCCGAGTGTGATTTTTGGTCCCTAGTGGATCGTAATAGGCATTCCACCTAAGTTCTTAGTAGTGACAACGAATTTGAATAGAGAAGTAAATGTAATGATATGAAGTGGACGCATCAGATGGAATGCAGAACGCTCTAAATGATCTTGCAAGTCTTTAATTCCTATCGGACTAGACAAAGCTATTTTCTGCAAACATGACTATAGGTGCGCCAATGTTCGTATATCCTGCACAAATATGATTCCAACTTCTTAGTTTTAAAGAGCTTTTTCCATGCACCATGTCACGGAAAGATGCACGAGGAAACCTAATTGAACATTCTTGAAAATAACTTGCATTTAACTATTAGTATGTTGAATGTTATGATCCAAATATTAATCGATTATAGAATCATAGACATATTACCTACACAATAATTGGACGCAAATTTTATCTTCAACTGGCTGTCTTTCCTAAGGTTCTTCACTCAGCATGGTGGTTACTACATCAGTTTGTTATTGATTATTATAAAAAGAAAACATTATTTTTAGGGACAGAAAATATTTTACTTAACTAATTTATAGTAGTCAATAAAGTCTCATCTTACCTATATGTTATCATTATACGTACTATATGTATATAGATTCATCGGTTAGAAATAATAAAGTTAGAAAATATTTGCTTTAACACGGCTTGTAAAATGAATTACAAAAAATGTATACAGTTTTTTTTATTTTACTGTGCTGTTAGTAAGAGTAACGTAGTACCATGAACCTGTTTTGTAGCTTTCCAGTTAAAAGCTGCCATTTTTTTTTATTTTGTATTCATATGTAGTCATGGAAGATCAATGTCCCGACGCTCGCTTTTAATTTCATGTACGCGTACAGCTTATGTTCGAATGACGACACCAATAGAATTGTCAACTGTTTTATTACGAGGTCGAATCACACTGCAGTTATAAACAAGGTGTAGCACAAATAGGCCGTGTGACCTGGAAAGGATTTATGTTATGATTATCGATTTTGAAATTGGGCCCCAAGAATAATTTACCATCAGGTGAATTGTAGGGTCTTTACCATCTGTAATATTTTGCTAAGATGCTGATATTATGCTCAGCTGTAAAGGAAAACTTGAAAACCTGCATATCTAAGTAATTTTACAACAACATGCGTAGTCTGTCAATCCACAATGGAGCTGTTTGGTGGAATATACTTCTATACCTTGACAAACGAAATTTGGGCTCAGTAAAGGCACTTTTATAACTATACAAAATGTAACTTTTTATTTTTGTAATAACATTGAATATGCAGCGAATTATTGAATGATAACATTGCGTTTCATTATTCATGAACAACCTGAAAACACCATTGCAGCTTTAAAATAATTTACCACATTTGTAATTGCTAATTTATTGTGTACATGTAAGTAATCATCGTTTTAATAGTGATAGCTACATTGCAGTTTGTTTCTACCTACAGTATGAATGGATCAGCTAGACCGAGGTAAGACCACGCCCTCACACAATACCAGCGTAAAATAGTAGTATAATATGTGCTGTGTTTCATTTGGTGAGTACAGGGTTCCGGAGACTTTTATTACTGGTGACGAGGCATTCTATCTCAGTAACGCACGCATCTGCATTATGATTCCTTGTCAAGGGTGAATTCATATGTCACGGGCGGCAGGAATCACTAACCATCAGGTGAACTGTGTGCACGTTTGTTATGCATAATGTAATAAATAAAAAAAAACAAAATCTGCGTATTGAAAAAATAAAATATATCATCCAGCACGAACAACGTTCGCCAATATTCATGACTCATCATAAAAAATTAAGCTAGGTCTACGTGGAAATTCTAAATCATACCAAAACTCTATATTTAGGTCATTGTTATTTACTGCTGTAAGAAGTTCATTTCTAATGGAAGATGGAAGGATTATGTAATCACTATATATAAGAAAATATATAATAACTTTCAGCCGTTTCAATTGTACTTAGCATGAATTTAAGATTTTTTCTATATCAGATCACACTAACAGTTAACGAGTGCATTCGAGATGCACTCGTTAATTCGCTTCGAAATAATTCTGTTGAATTGCCAACGAAAGCATCTCCCATAAAAGCAAGAGTAAATGAAGGTAAAAAAACCGATCAATCGTACTTCAAGATCAAGAACGCTTCCCACGGTTTGAAACACCTGTGTCCTGAGACTGGACTAGACCTGTGTATCCTGCGATCTACTAAAACCTGCGCGATATTTTCATAGTTATATATTAATGAAAATAATGAAGAAGTATAGTTTCTATTTTTAATTATTTCTTGATAGATTTAAGTATCTCAGGAACGCGTTTTCGTGGTTATCTATGTTTAGTATTGTTTTTAGTGATTTATTAGGAAATTACTTATGTAAATTCTGTTGCAATAGTCAATCGAGGTAAATAAAGTTAATATTTAAAGTATTGTATTAAAATATTTAAATCATCCATATTGATGATCTCATAAATATGCCTTATTATTATTATTATTAGTAATTTACTGTGTAAATGACATCTATTAATGATAATAGGAAAATTTTCAATATATGTATCACATTTTATAATGAATGGAAATGAGACAATAACAAACTAGGCAGATGTTGTGAACACCATTGTATTGTGAATTATAAATATAGCTTGCACGCTTTCTAGTCGTACGTTTAGTATTTGTGAATAACTTCTCTGGCCGATACCGCAGCATTAACTGCAATTATAAGAACAGTACGAGCTAGCCTCCGGACCAGCCCTTCCAGTTGAAATAACGGTACTGCAGCCTCTTACAACGGAGGAAACTAACATGGGGATTGGTACAAATCAGAAGCTGTCCTCTCTCTACTTTGCTCTTGAAAATTTAGCATATTGTATAACTAATAATGCTACGCCTGCAATGTATTCCAATTGCCTTCTTGAAATATAATTAGGGAATGATTGAAAATTTTAATAAATTTAGTTAATTAAATTAAATAACTAGGTTTTTTTGTTTTTAAAACATCGAACAAAATCAATGTGATGAGCTATGTTTCGAAATACTTTCCGTCATGCTACATACATATATCATGTGAAAAATTATTTTAATACGAAAAACAATTTCATTTACAAAATTGTATTTTAATCGTTATTTAAATATTAATTATCTCAAATCAGACCTCATCATAAGTAAGGTGTTTATTCAAAGGAACTATCAGAGTAAAAAAAAAAACTAACATACATTCATTGATTATAAAAATAATAACAACCAATATTCTGAAATAGAATGAAATATAGGAGTATCCTAATAATAATGTCCTAATTTATTAAAGTATTTAAAATATAAAAATATACATTGTTAAATTATTCAAAGCTTGCCATTGGGGATATTACTTTATATTTACAAATTATAATGATTTGGGAATTACGAACGATATTAGTTCTTGCATTAGGTGTGTAAAAGTTCTTAAAATTGGATTTCGTGATATTTTGATAATTGATATTTTGGTTTTAAAAGTTATTTGTTCAAAAAGGTCATTGTAGTTAGTTTTCTTATCTAGTATTTTATATAAAAATACATTCAGACGCGTGCTTTTTAAGTAATTTAATATATAATAAAAATATATAATAATAAATTTCATTTATGAAGGATATGGATTTTTTAAAAAATACGTATTTTATATATTTTATATTTTATTGTATTGTATATTTTATTAATCTATGATTTAATGTAACATAACTGAAATAATATTTGAAAAATTTAGTACTTGTACCAAACGCGACAATGAAAACAAGGTTTTGTCAGCAATCATTAAGGAGCGGATGCGCTGGTGTTACTAGCTTTTAATTGGTAACCTTTTCCATTTGTTTTTCTTTACATTTGACAGTAATATAAAAATTGCCAGTTTTGAGTTAAGGACAATATTCAAACCTTATTATATTATTTTTATTATTGTTTTCTATATTGATATAAATATTACAAAAAATCATTGTCCATAAGTTTTTTTTTTGGAACATTTGTTTACGACAAGTACTGAAAGTACATAAACAAAAGTATTAAATCTAACACAAAATTATATACATACCCAAATAACTTTAAGGAATAATATATATACACGTCACCTAAGCACAGTATATTACATTAAGAGCATCGTGATTTTTTTATTAATAGTTTTGTTCATGACATTTAGATCAACAAAGATTCATGATACGTTACTACTAATGAGGACTGATATAGTATGCCTATTTATCTGTAATTGCGTCCTCAGATCCCAAGTGTTACGCTAATTTTAATTTATAATATATATATATATATATATATATATATATATATATGCCAATTCAATTTAAATAATCACAAAAACCGATAAAGGAGGCAAAAACAATAATTAGACATTAAGTTAATTTTGATGTTATTATAGTACGCTTATTGGAAGAATACAGTACTTTCTTATGTAAATAAATTTATTCAAATTCTTATGAGGAGAATAAAAATAAAATCAAAACTTAACTTAAGACAAAAATATAATAAAACTTAGTATAAAGTTACGTTTAGTTTATTCTAAGTTTATTAGGATAGTTTAAAAGGATTGAGTGAAATAAACTTAGAGTAAGTTTATTTAGTTATTTAGTTAATTACTTAGAAAGTAATTATTTCATTCTATTCTCCATTGTAATACATTGTGTGACGTGATAAGGTAATGTGATACTCAGGTCATAATGATAGTTTCAGGATTCTGATAATCTAAAGGTCTTATAATCTTTATATGAGAACGAAAGTTTTATAAAAAGTAGTGAATACGAATGCCCTTACGGTAAAGTATCTTGGTCGTGATCGTACGAGTATCATAATGAATTTTGATACATCCAAAACATTTGCACACAATATCGTTCACGAATTCCAATGCACTTTTTTAAATCTAGAATTTGATAACAATGACATTAGACTAATAGATAATACTTTTATCGCTCAATAACTATCTTCACTAACTAAATTAAGGGTACCGTCACCGTCTCAAGAGTTGACTAGTACAATTTTTTTTATATAAGGTGTTTACAATTGAAGATTAAATAAATAAATAAATAATTCGGATTTTTGTAGCAGACTTCTTATGTTACATCTGAAACGTGATGCATGTTTATGGTAAATGAGGTTTATTTTTCAACTATATTTAAGTTCACAGTTTGGCATAGTTTGTAACAATTTAAAATAAAACCAGATTTGCGTGCAATAATAGCTTTACAGTTAGAACGTCGAATAAGTTCTTACGCATATGTGGATATTTTAGATTTAGTATTTTCGACGGCTGTAAATGTACTTTACTTTTGCCCTAAATGGCAACTTTATCTGCATCAATGTACTTTGCTTGATGGTTGATTGACATGGTTCTGACGACTGTGCTATGAAGGAAACGCATTTAAAGATGCCAAATTTATATTTGCATTTTTTAAATTTACATTTAATTTAATTCTAATACAGCATTTCTAATGTGGCGCTGTCTCCACCCTCTCATGCCGACTGCCTAGGGCAACTTTTCCGGGTAGTGTCACTTTCACTAATTATTTGAAAAGTAATGCCTTCCAGACTATTTTTGTTTGCTCTTTAATGACCAGTTTTCATGTAAGAAAACTTATAAATAATTCCTTTATTCAAAATACGGAACTACTCTTAGGATTAATAATCGTGGATCTCATTAAAAATAAATACAAAAAGTTTTGTCGGCATCCGCAAAAGTAGCGGCTTATCTATTTTAAATGCATTTGTGAAATAATATTATACCACTTCCACTACCGACAAAATTAAATTGCACAGACATAGTTAAATATCAAGCTTAGAGGTCAAATGTGCCATTCATCATCGTCTAATTCCTATTTCGCCGCTGTAATGAGACCCATGAAGAAATCAAATAGTCATTGCGACGATATCTTTTTTGCTGTTGCCCAGAAAAGCGAGATGCCAGAATACACTGGACAATGGCAACAAATGCGTTTTGCATACAAATGTTAAATGATTACTTGTAGATTGTATATATATGGTTAATTATTTACGAACTTAATAATTTCCCTGTAATATACTTTCAGAAGAGTTTATTTATATCTTATGTATAGTTAAAGGTTAAACTAATAAAAAATGTGATCAGTCCCGTGGTATTGGACTTCTAGAATAGGGCTGAGGTATCCCTTGTCGAATAAAACGGGATTTTTATTTGGGGGCGATCATAGTTTGGGAACGGTCGTCCACTAACTAAGACAAACCCTAGGAAAAAACACAGAATGGTGCCGTAATGGTGAAGAATAGCAAGAGTGCCGGGGAAGATATGGTCTACGCTGGAAGTTCTCAGGCTTGGTGCAGGGATATCAATGAGTTACTCAGGAGATCCTAGTGGGTAGAAACCCCGCAAGAAGAAACTTGTCTTTCCGCCCAGGTGGTAAGGTATCTTTTTATACAGGTGAAAATGAACACAAGGTAATGAAACCCGTACTTAATATGCATTAACCTCACAATAGTTATTAGGTTCAATAAATTTCAATTACTTCGATTTTTTTATTTTGTCTAAGAATGTTTTAACTATTGTATTAGGAGAAAAATAAAAAATAAAAAGATAATTAAATTTACTTTTAATTTTATGCAATTTTACTGCTGGTAAAGTTTACTAGCAAAACAAAAAAAATGTAGACCACTTAAAGAGGTATGCGTAAGTTTTTTAATCAATAATTATAATTTATATGCTAGGCTGCGGTTAGCGGTTTAAATATTATTAATTATGAAAAGGTATGCGAATATATAAAATGATTATGCTGTAGGAGTTTTAAAATAGTTAAATAAAAAAATTTATATTCATTATATTTACTTGCGTCGGCAACGATTTAACATTCATCTTTTTGTTGAATTTTTTTTATACTTTCTTTAAAATGGACGAGGTTATCTACTACACTTTTTTATTTTATAAATCCACTTATACATTTCTGTTTTTAAAAGGTAAGTTCTTCCAACGTAAAAGTTATTTATATATATATATATATATATATATATATATATATATATATATATATATATACATGTATATAGTATTTATTTCTTACCACAGCACTTACAAATCAACTGTTTTTGTAAAACAATTTTGAAATCAAGTGACTGTTTGACATCCATTCTGAAAACAAATTAAAATTTTTATCTCTCAATTGAAAACTTAATTACTAATTTAGGAACAACTGCTGTAGTATAACTAAACTCTTCAACTTAAAGCAGCAAACATAAGAAACTTGTTCTAGAGCAGATGTATTTGAACGTATTACTCAAAAGGTGATAACCAATTTGTAGGATATTTAATAATTATGTTCGTAATTTATTATACTAATATAATAAAATTAATGAATATGTTTTGAAAAGTATCGGTTTTATTAGTTATTTTTGATTATTAATAATATATATGATATAATAGAATTCGATTAATTATGGTAAATGAAGAATATTATGACAAATTATGGTAATATAATTTGTCATAATATTCTTGTTTTATAGGCTCTGTAGTGATAAAGTAACTTTTATTGTTTTTGTGTATTTCTTGTTAAAAACTAACGTGGAGGCTACATTCTTATAGCCCAAATGGGTTGACTTTGCAAAAGTTTATCCACATTTACTTGGCGGTTACATGGTTCCAAAGCTAACAGATGATGAGTATATCACCGTACACGGGGAACTTATGTTAGCGAATTATTTTTTTCTTAGAAATATAACTATATATATATATCCCCCATTAGAATGTGAAAAACTTAAACACGAATATACACTAATTTTACGCGACTTTGACATTATTTGATGGTTAAAATATGGACTATATTGGCTTGTCGTCATCTCAGTACTAAAACTGACGTTTGTTGACTTTTACAGTGTGACCAGAAAACTAGTTAGTGTTGGGTTTTCTTTTTCCACTTTTTTAGCATGAATTGGGATATAGTTTATGTTTTATACAAATCTAGATTGCTGAATTGCCCAAACACTGTACCATAGTTAGGTAACGTTTAAATAAACATTTTAACTTTAGGGGTGTCAAGTAATGACGACTCATTACATGAAATAACGTTGTCGTCAAACCTAAACGGTCATTTTTATAAAAGCTGTACCAACAGATCTTCTTCATTTCGTCATAATTACGACAATACATGCATACATCTTTTATTATATTTTTTTTTATTACACCGTACCTTTTGAGAAATCTGGAGATGTTAATTACTGGGGACGAGGCGTTCCATCTCAGTCCTCAAGGGTAACAACGCATCTGCATTACGATTCCAAGTCAAGGATGAAGGTACCTAGATGTCATGGGCCGCAGGAATCACTTGTCATTAGGTGAACTGTGTGCTCGTTTGTTGCTCTCAATGTAATAATAAAAAAACATATGGATTGGTATATCTTTGTTCTCGCATACTATAAATTATTCATTTATTTTATTACAAATAATTGAAACAACACACCATATGTACACAATCTTAATGCAAATTACAATTACGTGATATTTTAAAAATAAATAGGCTTATAATATTTTGACCTATAGATTTTTAATACTGCTCTATACTTATATAATAAGAAAAATTAATCTAACCGCTTTCAATATACAATACGTTATAGGATTAATAGATATGAGATTTATTGTCCATGTCATTGTGCTGGCTGTCGATCGCGTTAAGATCACTGTGATTGATTAGACGCTATTTAAACAAACGTTTTTTTTTTAAGACGGTTTATTTATTTCAAAACACATTTGCTTCATTCGAATTCATATATGTCTTAATTTGTTCTAGAGTAATAGATCTTATCATTTATCGTTCGCGTCAGTAATTCATCGGTAGTTGTTGGATAATTGTTAAGTTATTTACATTTCATTTTACTTGGTTTATTAACAGCTTTGCACAGTCTTGATATATTTTAAATAAAATACTTTTTAATGGCGGTTTCGATAAACGTTTTCTAACAAACAATAACTAATTTCACCTGATGGTAAATGACGCGGCTCTCTCGGGCACCCTGGAGTCATTCGTTTTCGCGCAACAGGGTAACAGTCCAGCCGAGATTCCCTCTCGGGAGCGCTTGTGCTGGTTAACCACTAATATGTCTCGGCTGAACGCCATAAGGGTTTGGTTACTTCTCAACCCGTTGAAACTGTAAAAGCCCTTGGGCTAACAGCGACCATCAGGCTAAAACAAATAAAAAAAGGTAAATGACATCCGTGGCCTCTGCGCAATGCAGTATGCAGATGAGCTGTGCTCCTTGACGACTAAAATTAAATGCCTCGTCACCAGTGATAAAGTTTCCGGCTCCTTTATAATGTAGATATTTAAAATATGTATGCATTTATTTAATGATCATGAGTTTTAAGTTCTTAGAAATTCTCAAATGTATGTATTCAACAAATATACAATACACAAAATAACGTTGTTTTCTGCTTTGAAAAAAATATTTTGTTAAGCCCACTCGAGTAGATCAATTTATGTTGCAACTAGGAAATAACTGCAGCATGGCTCTGTTTCCTTTGATAAGATTATAAATAAAAATATTTAGAAATAAAAGAAACCACTTTATGTAAGTCGATGTATGGTTTAGTTTTTTTTTGTAAATGCTTATGTGCTCCTGCTTCTACTTGATTGTTCGAGTCAGAACTTTGTTTTATTTGTTTCTGGTTCTTCCAACGGTTGTCTGTAACAAAATATTCATCATTGTTATGGAAACTTACAATTTGAATAAAGGTTAGTTGGTAATTTTATTTAATATAAAAGATTATAGAACTCACGTGATTCGATATCAAATAGCTTCGCGAGGGAAGCGAAACTATTTTCACATTGTACATAAAAATCAATTTATCTTAGCTGTAAAATATATTAGTAAATAGAAACAATAATAAGATAGAGACACTAGAAGAATAAGTGTCACTACACTTTTCCGTTTCCTGTATTCTGTCTCGCTCACACGCATAGGCAACAATACGCGCTGAGGTGTACCAATAAGGTGCGTTGCATAGACACGTTCGAGCGTTTCACTTTTTGTGAATTACCTTCCCATTCCGAAAGAGCGTTAAGAAGCTTCGCTTCGAAAACATTAAGCTTTTATACATAAATACGATAATGCCATTAATAATATACTAACATTGATGTCATTGTTTGTAATTTTTCATTCAAATTCATCTTTGTCTACGGCTGTCAAGTAGATGAGTAATTTCCATATTTGTAAGTAGTTGCAACCTTTAAAATATAATAATAACAATGATGATCATCATTAATTTAAGTTAATCGGTAAAAACACATATCCGTCCTGGATACGTATAGAATATACAAAGATTACATGAGTATATTGTTTCTAGGAAGCCAATAGGCTTTTAAGGTTACACTATTGTTGACTATATTGAGACATTTTTATTACATTGAGAGTAGCAAATGAGCACACAGTTGACAATTGACTCCTGCGGCCCGTGGCATCTACATTCATCCTTGACAAGGAGTTATAATGCAGATGCGTTGTCACCCTTGAGGACTGAGATGGATTGAAATTTATTTTTAATGTATGAAAAATTACACACAGACCTTAGAGGGCTTGTTACCGGCTAGTGTCCTAATTGCAGCCAGTGTTACAGAACATATCTGTTCAGAACAATTTGTTTGTGGACAATTCTGACACCTAACAATAAGTGATGCAAGCAGCACAAAAACTTGGTATCCACTTTCCGTTTGGCCTGATTCAATAGCACTGTGAAGAGATGTTGCATCTCTATGCATTTTTTACCGAATTTGCCATGGGGAGTGTTCTGAGGGGTTGTTCGATATAATTCCAGCCAGCCAGCAGAGTTTAAACTTCAGTAGTGAGACCTACGAAACTAGTACTCTAAAAAGTTCCAGCATAATAAGTGGGATGGAAGGGGAAATGATACTAATGTATTTTACCAAATGTAAACATCATATGCACGTCGTGGAATTTCGATGGTTCGGGAAGAAGTTCTGCCGACCGACTAAGCAATCCGTTACTGCTTGTGCTTTCTTGGCTTTCCAATCAGTGATAAACTTGAAAAGGCTAAAGATAGAATATACGAACTTCTCTATTATCGTTTTAAAACGATTAGAAACAATTTCTAAAATTTCTATATATTTATTCAGTGTTTAACATATATCCCATATTCAAATATCTTGAACAGTAAACTGGATAATTGGAACATATGTATAAGGTATTTATCCTTCATGCCTTATAAGTAACAACTATCTAGTTAGTATCCTATGCTACAGACAATAAATTTAAAATAATGGTTGGAAAACGCTTACTTTAAGAGTGTTTCTCTGCCAATATGTCAGATAAAGACTGTTGTAAATGTCTATATACGTCTTACCTTTGATTTGGATCTAAGTCTATAGATGTCTTATCTGATGTATTTTCTATAATGAGTTAAGATTAATAGCTGTTTGAGTAACTGGCTGCGGGTATTAACTTCAAATACAATAAATAGTAAGCGTACAAATAATTTAATGAGGCAGGAGGTGTTGTGCATATTCTAGAACGGCATCTTAAACCTTCATTAGTTCATTTCCTTGACATTAACGACAAAAATTTACACATTGAGTACTTCATTAGTCCTGAGCTGTTGGAAATAGAGGGTTGATATGAAGCAGAAGGTGATCAAAAGATCCAGTATCCAGTATCAGGCAGATGAAAGGAACGTAAATATGGATACGATATTAAAAGATATGAGACTACAAGAATATTTAAAATTGTATAAAAATATTTTTTTTCATTTACTGATTGCGTGAATAATTACGACGATTCTTACTATTCCCCTTTTAATACGAGTAGTTGTGACTACCGCATACAAGTCATTTGGGCATTGTTAATATTTCTTACGTTTATTTTGTGCATAATAAAGCACATTTAAGTTCCCATGCCCTTTGCTTTGATAAAAAAAAAACCACGTACTATCAGAAGTCATCGATCAGAATCTCTGCATTTTCTGAAGAGATGTTCGGATTAATTACCGCCATCAAGACAGAATTCAAAATTTCATCCTTATCATCTCAATGGTTGGCAGAGATGTTTGCGAACCGATACGATTAAGAGACCTTCAAGAAAAGAGCCTACACCATACTTAAAGGCTGGAACCGCATTTTCGACTCCTGTGGTGTTGGAGACGTTCACGGGCGGCGTTGATCACATACCATCGCATGCGTTGCTTGCTTGTTTGCAACCTATTGTACCTAGTGTCCACGCAAAGTACTCGGGAAATTATATAATAATAATAATAAAGTTTATTTGCTGTAATCCTAAATACAATTTCAGTTCTGTCTGGCCCCCACACTAGGCTAAGCCTGTCCTGTGGGAGAGGACAACTTGTCGAATTCCAAGTAACTGCGGTACATTGTAGCAAGGAAGACAATATTACATTAAGAAATAATTGTTAATTAAATGAAATTAAGACAAAATTACACGAAAGTTACAATGTAATCAACATAACATTAGCCCAAAAAAAAAATTGAATATAAATCAATGCCTTGGAAAAACAGACTTGTGGGCCTATGACTTGTGTGCGGGTGTGTGTGAGTATGGAGTGTGTTTAGGTTTGTGTGCGTGTGTTTGTGTAAGTGCGAGCAACAATCAACAACTATTGATCTCATATCAATATGAAGCAATTAAATTTTTCCTAACAGATTTCTTTTTAAGGTCAAATATTTTAATGAGCTTGTTGAATATGAAAGGGAAAAGAAATGTTTTAAAATTGTGCGCAAAAGCTGTTTTTATTGTTGGGACAGAAACCTTATATAATAAATACAATATTTATAAATATATAATAAAGCAATTTCCGGATAAGATTTTTCTTTTTATTAATATCTATATAAAGTTATTTATTTAAAATGTATATGTATGAAGTAACTTCAATGAGAATAACTAACACAAAGTTGTAAACATTTAAAACAAGAAGTGTAAAATTTGTATTAATATACGTTCATAAATACATATATTACTCTCGACAGGTAGGAAAACATAAATATGAAATATTTTTAGTACATATAAAATTTACATGAACTTGATTTGTAAGTTAACACTCAGCATAGCTATAAAGTATGTCATTTAGATCATGGCTATGTTATGTTATATATACTGATGTTTCTACATAACAGGAGTATATATGTTATATAAAAGCTATTCTCTTGATAGTGGTTGATACACGATGACGCACTAATGTTTTTTTGGTTATACTTGTTGTCCTTGTTGATTTCGATCTCGGTGAAATCTTCAAGTTATTAGATGATACATATATATTTAATTCTTATATATAATTCTTGTATATTATAGTGTATATTATGGTATTGTTGAATATATGTAATATGATATGTTATTGTCCCTTTTTTTCGGTTTTTTTATTTAATTTTTTTTTCCGGCTAGTGGCAGCTTTTGGCCCGAGGGCTTTTACAGTTTTATCGGGTAGAGAGGTGACCGAGCGCTTATGGTGATCTGTAGATACCTCTATTAGTGGGTAGCCAATATCCCGTATGTATTTGAACACAGAGGCACCTACTTGTCTTTCTCTTCCTTAGTACGACGCATTCGTATATAATAAATTCGGACGAAGATTCATATGCAATGTGCGAAACTTGAGACATACATCCAATACTGATAACCAAACATTTCTGGGACGCGCATGTTGATCCCCTGCTGGGAATCCAACCCAGGACATATTATATTATCTCCGCCACATGAGCAGGCAATATACTATGGCAACTCAATGAGGTGCGTTGTATTGCCGCGTTCGCTCGTGCCGAACGTGTATTGAGAAGCTTCGATTCACGAAGTAATAAATTTAAAATAGAGCGGTTTTAATTAATAATGAAAAGCGGCGGTGGCCTCGTGGCTAGGGAACCTGACACGTCCTAGCAATTAAACTGACTTATACCAATGAGATTCCATTTCTCCAAACACATTATTTTTTATTCATTAATTAGAAATTATTACCTTATTAATATTGTTAAAAAATTGCTGCTTAATATGGGACGTAAAAGTCTATAATTATCAATATTATATACTTACTTAATTTGACCACCTTTCGGGTTTATTTTTATAATGAGATATTACAGACTATATTCACACACAATTTATATTAAAATATTTCATCATTTAGCCTACAGAGCATATTAATCTATCAAGAGTTAGTTATTAGATTATGAAAAAAAAAACCGTAGCATTAAAGATACCATTATCTTTGTTTGGCACTTTAAAACAGTGGAAGTATTTAAATTGAAACAATGTTTTAAAGTGTCCCCACAAATATTTAAAATCTTAATATAAAGACAACCAAACCTTAACTTTCTAAGCGGGGAATTTAATTAATTAATTAAGCGTCAATAGTCTTATGGCTTAGTGTACTGTCTGTGACGCTTAACGGCGTTGTTTATAATTCACCATTCGACTATTATCGTGAACTCTCGTAACCCAAAGATTTAAACTTCGAGAGGTTAACGGGAATGTAAGTTATGTTAACAGTACCGCTAGGATTCTTTTAAAATTTCTATACATATATATTGCAATACTAAATCGATATATGTGTTAAAAACAATAATTATACGTAAATGTTTTATTTTAATAAACTGACAAGAGCGAGCATCGAATAAACACGATTTATCAATAAAAACGTAATCGTCCTATAATAATAATCCATCTTAACCACTATTACATCTGTACCGGCACAATTAATATTATTACACCGCCGACCTTGTGGCCCGATTTCTATCATAGTAACAACAAAGAATCGCATTAATGACATGCAAATGCGTATACAATGAGATCAGTTAACTTCCGTGCCATTGAAAGTCGGTATAAGGCGAGAAAAGTGGATGCAATTAGGTAATTAACTTTAAACAATAGGTACTTGCTTTATAATGATATGACGTGTGCCGAATGTTTCCTTGTTAAATCATTCTTTTTAATGTATTAAGGGTGACAATTAGTAAATAGTTCACCGGTGAGTCCATCCTCAATAATGATTCAAGATATGCACTTGTTGTCACCCCTGCCGAGTGAGTTTCCAATTCGTTCCCCGAATCCCTACACTCACCGTGGGAAAGATATCAGTGTTATGCTGGTATTACCGTGGTCCTTCTCCAGTTGGGCCAACGCATGCATGCTGTAGCTAGGAATTAGCTGCAGGGAAGGTGAAGTATTTTTGTTAGATAATCACATATGTGTATTCTGACGTACCGCTCATCTTCATTCAAAATTTGACCCCCGATCCAGGAAACAAAAATATATACATTTCGAAGTGCATTTGAATTAATAATTATTATGAGAGGATATGACGGAGAAGAAATATTTAGAAATCGAATTATCGCCGCAATGGTTTACTATTATAAATCACTGGTACATATATATATATATATATATATATATATATAATACGATTATATACCGTAAAAAATTATACATATAATTGTAAAGTAACTTATAAAGTATAAAGTGTACAATATATCTGTAAATATATTAAAAAAAAACCTGTTGTCCCTGACGATCATATCTTATGACTCCTAGTCAATTTTAACCACGGCCATATTTTCTATTTAACATCAGATACCATTAACTGTCTAGTATATTATTGTAGTTTCGAGGTCATTAGCGCAAAGACGAACGAGTGCCACTCGTCCCTAATCTGATGTCAGGCCTGAACAACATGACCAGGGGAAAATTCAAATGTACTTTCTGGGGTACGTGACATATATATAAGGCATACCCAAACCCCAAAACCAACTAATTCTTATGCAAGAATATTCATTTCTAGGAACGGTAACGCAATTGTCGTAGCACTCATAAACTACAGTGGAAGTATTGTTAAAAAACATGTCATAAATTTGCAACAAATTCCGATTGAAGTGTATTTTACAGTAATTTTAGTAACTTAGGTTTGTTGGTAACGTAACTAACGTCAAAAATTCGGTCATACATTTCACTAACAATTAGTATCGAAGATTACAAAGTGGTAATATTGAATTTTCAGATACATTATTTATAATTAAGAACTCAAAATCATCAGATTTCAGGCTATTGTTGATTTTCTTTTGCAATATATTTCTACGATACTTAATCTAGAATTTCTCACACCTAGTGATTTCATTACACGGTTGTTCTACATTGTACATTCCATAGTAACCTTTCTTTTCCTACAGTTATCGGCTTTATCATTAAAAAATTAAAAGCACGTAAAAAAAAGAAACCAACTAAATCTCAAGATTAAGTAAATATACCTCTTTAGCAGTAATAGGACATTAAGTTTACTCGTTTAAGAAATAAAATCAATATTATGCATTAAATGCCATATTGATGATGTTATCAGTATGGCGTTTATCTGATTACGCAACAATGTTTTAGCTACGGCTTGGCTGTACTTTCTTATTTTACTTCTTAAAACGAATACCCTGGAGGATATCTATTGCGGATCTGTAAGAATGCAATTTGTAGCCTACGAAATATATACATGAGGTAAAATCACCAATTACTATTTTGCGTCAATTATTTGTCAATTAATTTTGTTTATACAACAATATCCTTGCAAATTTCACTTTATGCTTACGTATTTTACATAGATGTAATTGTAAATTGACGCACTGGTGAACGACAATATACCCAAAAAATTTTATCTTTAATCGCTCAGGTAGCTAGATTAATATGTCCAACTGACAATTTGACAAATTACACTTACGAAATATAAAAAGAACTGAATATACGTAAGAAGCAAAAGATAATCATAGTGACATTTTTTTTCTCACGTATACAATAATTCGTCATTAACAGTCTTGTTGAAATTATTGTCTCCTTGATAATATTTATCAGCATCGCTACTGAGATTCTTAAAATGTCGCTACATCCGTCTGTTATTTATTACCTCCAAGATATTAGCTGTAAAATAATAAAATACATAAATAAGAGGCCTGAGTTAGGAAACGTTGATTGGCGGTTCTAATCACAAATACCTCTCGGAAGGTTACCTGTTAACAACGCAGGACCTTGGAGGCGAGCGGTTTTCACATCACCTACAATGTAACGCACACATGCACATCTAACCGCTAGCTTTATACGTTCATTTTAATGTCAGCAAGTATTTCTAAAGTGTATGAATATTAAAGAGTTTTTTTTCAAAGGTTCAAAATTATGAATGTTATTTTAATTCCTTTGGTTTCACAATGCTAGATGAGAGATTGTCAATTCCGAGTTGTCCTCACCCGAATGATGCAGGGTCAAGAAGCATTTGTCGCAGTTAAACATCTGTATTTCATATCACTACACTCTCCGTGGGAAACATATCAGTGTTATGCTGGTATTACCGTGGTCCTTCTCCAGTTGGGCCAACGCATGCATGCTGTAGCTAGGAATTAGCTGCAGGGAAGGTGAAGTATTTTTGTTAGATAATCACATATGTGTATTCTGACGTACCGCTCATCTTCATTCAAAATTCGACCCCCGATCCAGGAAACAAAAATATATACATTTCGAAGTGCATTTGAATTAATAATTATTATGAGAGGATATGACGGAGAAGAAATATATAGAAATCGAATTATCGCCGCAATGGTTTACTATTATATTTTAACCACGGCCATATTTTCTATTTAACATCAGATACCATTAACTGTCTAGAATATTATTGTAGTTTCGAGGTCATTAGCGCAAAGGCGAACGAGTGCCACTCGTCCCTAATCTGATGTCAGGCCTGAACAACATGACCAGGGGAAAATTCAAATGTACTTTCTGGGGTACGTGACATATATATAAGGCATACCCAAACCCCAAAACCAACCAATTCTTATGAAAGAATATTCATTTCTAGGAACGGTAACGCAATTATCGTAGCACTCATAAACTACAGTGGAAGTATTGTTAAAAAACATGTCATAAATTTGCAACAAATTCCGATTGAAGTGTATTTTACAGTAATTTTAGTAACTTAGGTTTGTTGGTAACGTAACTAACGTCAAAAATTCGGTCATACATTTCACTAACAATTAGTATCGAAGATTATAAAGTGGTAATATTGAATTTTCAGATACATTATTTATAATTAAGAACTCAAAATCATCAGATTTCAGGCTATTGTTGATTTTCTTTTGCAATATATTTCTACGATACTTGATCTAGAATTTCTCACACCTAGTGATTTCATTAGACGAAAACAGCACCATAATGTGCTATTGTACGCTGGTATTCCGTGAGGTCGAGATCCTATCCCGATCGAGCTGACACATGCATTCTGCAGTTAAAAACATACTGCAGTGTAGCTCTGTATATAATAGTTATTAATTATTTGACATCCTATAGTTATTTTAAATATAAATCAGAAATAATTATACACACGAAGGCGTATGATAAGACTAAGCCAATAAATGACGATGATTTCGTCCTGGTGGATTTTTACTATGGTGATATCTTTTGATAATGGCCAGCCTACTGCGTAAGGGTTGAAAGCATTCACTAAAAGACAGCGACACTCGCACGTCTCCCTACGTAATCTTCCGATGTAATACAATGTACAATGATATCAAAATGAGAGAAAAACGTACAGATGAGGTGTCAAGAACACAGGGTACATATAAAATATACCTAGATTTGATTCCTAGCAATTTGTGATACACAAACGTAGATCGTCGGCTGTGAATCGAACACCTAGGACCTACATAGAAGCAGCCACCACTCCACCCATTCATCTAGTAAATAAATAAACTAGAGTACGAGCAGTACAGTGAGAGTAAACTAATGATGAACTGTCATTAAAATGAAGATGAATAGCTGTTGCATATATCATAATGTTTCTAGGTTCTCAAACTACTTGCTAAACGTAATTTAGGTCGTTTTCTAGCAGTAAACTTTGATTTGTAATATATCTTTTCAAAAATATTGTAAAACGCCGGAAGTCGATATTAAAAGTGACGGCGACTGTGATTTTTGCATATTCCTTTAAAATAACTTAGCATCGGTGATATATTTTGCAGTACTGTGATACAGCCTTAATGCTGAATTCAAATCGTGCATACAAAGGTTTTCCATGAACTAAATTGCATCCACACTATGGCAGCCACACGCGGCCTCGCTCGTGGATTTCTCTGTGCGCTAATCGTCTTAATTTTATGCCTTAGGAGAGCCTACGCCATGCAATTTGCGTCAAACGAACAATGGCGGTGATTGACAGAAAACATTAACTGAATTATGTATGAAGATCCTTGTTATGAGGTCCCGATTAATTGTTGCCTTGTGCGCTTACGCCGACTTGTCAATTTCACACCTCGTTCAGATTGTAGGGCTGAGAAAACGTTAAGACTTTTCATCAAGTTCTAGGAATGGTGACATACGAGCACACAGTTTACCTGATGGTAAGTGAACGTAGTCCTTATCAAATCTATATTAAATAGCGAATATATAGACGCGATATTACACTGAAATATTTTTTTACTCCTCACATGAAACTGACCACTGAAATGTGTTTCATTTGAATATTGTGTTAAATTTTTTTGTCTTTAATGTTGACCCAATCATAATACAGACAATAATTAGCACGATGATTTAATAAAAAATATAAATGTTTTTTATGGCGTAATATTTGGTGGAACAAGGTGTAAAACGAAAACAGCAATAGGTTGATAATAATATTCCAAATAATTCCATAACTCCGGAACATAAATACCATTTATCAGAAGCATTGATAAGGATGAACGTTGTAATGGTAAAATGTAAGGAAACCCGCATGTCTAAGAAATAATTAAGAACAATAATTCGAATAAATGCGAAACCCACCAACCTGCAGTGAGCGACATGGGGTGCCCTCAAGTAGTCCCCTCAGGCACCCTGAAGTCAGTTGCTTTCACGTGCAGGGTAACGGTCCAAGCCGAAGTCCCCTCTCGGAAACCCTTGTGCTGGTTGCACATAAATAAAGGTCTCGGCCAAGTGCCTCAAGCGCTCGGCCACCTTTCAACCTGGTGAAGCTGTGAAAGCCCTCGGGCTAACTGTGACCATCAGCCATAAAAAAAAGACATGGCGGACTACGTTCCAACAGATAAGTTATAATTATACCGATGATCCTGATGATTCTTATTTTAGTACAATAAGACAATATTGTAATCAAATGATGTAGGGAACATTAATTCTAACGGCCAGTCCGAAAATGTGAATGACCTTTCATTGATTTTTCTCTCTGAGTTAAACGATTAACTTTGATGGACTTGATAAACGTTGAGTAAAACGTTAATTACTTAGGATTATATAAACACATACTTTTTACAGCTTGGCCACATAATCTGTATGTATGTAATGCAAATTAATAATAAAATAGCTATAATATTTTTGTAATTAGCGGAACGTGACTGGCTTTTAAGAATACATTAATCCATAAAATATGTGCATACTAGTCAATTTATCGTTATATTCTTGTAGGTATATATTAATACCCATATCATTAAAATGCTATATACCCATTGTATCAAGCCTATATTTTACTTTAACAAGTATCGTTTTACTAAGCTATTTAAAGATGCTAGATTTGTTCTCTTCTCTTAATCAATTACAAACTTAATGCGTGACAAAAGTGAAAAGATTAGCGGATTACAGCTTCGCCATTTTACATTTGTACAATGCTGAACTTCACCTTAGAGATGCCGCATAATACATCTTTCTCCATCCGAACGCATCCAGATTCTGTCATATCCTAAAATAGCTGAAACTTGTCCTTCGACGAAGGATTCTCTCTTAAAAATAATTTTAAAGAGCTTCGACTCAATAATTCTAACATCATTTACTTTATATTTCTATGAGACCAGTTTCAAGTCAAAATATTTCAAACAACGAAATAGGTAGAGTCATATACTCGTTTTGCCGTGCACCTAAGTGTTAGAATTAAGGAACAAAGATGTTAAATTCACCTTCCATTGTAAGAAAAAACATGGAATTTTATGCAACGCCACTGCTTTCGTTTGAAAAAAATTCTTTTAAAGTATAATTTTATTACAGTAATTATTGTGCAGTTCGTAAAAAAAGTCATTAAACATGAGGTGTTCAAGGTGCCCAGAAACGTATCTTAAATTATAAGTAAGTATAAGTTCTATCAATAGCAGTGATAAAGTTACTCTTTATTTTGTTTGTAATTGCGGAATGCAGAATAAAAAGGTACAATATCACCATCTTAACCCGTCATACGTCCCTTTCTTAATGTATCCCACCGATTGCGACGAAGCGCGATTGAATGAATGATGAAAATGAACGAGCCTCATTTAATCATCGATTTCCCGTATACTTACATATATTGTTACAACATATGTGATATGGTAGATTCACACTGCGCTCATTTTCTAGGTCCAAGATAAAAGAAATGAACCGGGGAAGGACAACACTCACGTAATACCAATGTAAAATAACGATGCTCTGTTTCGTCTGGTGATAAGTGTATACCTGGTGAAAGGAGTAATATTTAGTAAACTGTGCTGGTTTGTCACCTTTAATACAAAAAAAAAGATGCTTTTGTATCACCGTTTTATACACATAATTATTAATTTATATTAAACTTCATGCACAAATTAAATTATGTAGGCGGACTTAATGATAAAAGCATTTTTTACCAGTCGACCTGAGGGTGGTATTGAGAAGCTAGGGTAGGTGCACATATAATATAAAAATGGGAAAAATAACAGTTACTCTACATAATATAATATATATTTTCTAATAATATACTAAATATACTTTAAAAAAAGTATATATATGTATGTAATTATATCAGAAAATAAAAAAAAAACATTTAACTAAATTATTTTGGGCTCAAATATCTAAAATTGAGGGATTAATAACCCATTGTTATCATTTTCTTTTTAGTTTCTGAAAGATTATTTAAAAAATATATTATATAAGTCCATACAATTATAATATCAGCCCCCAAGATTACAGGACCCAAGATTACCACAAACCACGATCTTGATCATAGTATTAAACAGGTCGTTTCCAGATATTATGTCGGGACTTTCAGACAAGACGATTGTCAATACGAACCACTTAAAACTTTGCTTGAGCAAAGTATAAGGTTTGATAAGCTTTGTACGGATCATAGTTGTATCAGCCTGCTGATCCTTGAATACGACTTTAAATTTTTTTAGTTATTTAATATCTGCTTCTATTAGCGTTAGCGCTGTCTGCCAAATGTTATTTATTAAAAGTAATTTAACTAATGTTTATATATTTATTATAATTGAATTATAGCAAATGAAAGTACTATTTTAAGTTCATCAAATTAGTACATTAAGGCAGCCCTGGTAAGTAATTTGCGTAGGTCGCAAGGATAGAACCCACCAGTTAATAGTAGCGTATTAACGCCGGTAACATCGGATTTATGGATTAATTAGTCACGACGTTTATTCCGGTGGTATGTTTTATTGATGGCTTTAATTATAATTAGTAAACAGTGGTTTCAGTTCCTACCACAATTTTTTTATTCATAAATATATAAATATTTTGCCGTTGACATGTTTTATATGAGAGTAAAAGAAAGTAGGAAATTGGTTAATTTCCTTCGCAATTAAATAAGCTATTTTACATATTTATTTACACTTCAGTAACTTAATAAATATTTTAACGTTTAACTATTATTAATAAGAGTAAAAGAAAGTAGATAAAATGTTAAATTCCTTTAATATTAAACCATCTATTAAATCATTTAAATTTTATATTATTTATTGAATTGAGCCATAAAACATTACGAAAAAGAACAGTAGGAAGCAGGTTAATTTTTAATTTATTTACACTTAAATAGAGTAATGAAATCCGTTACTGTTGACCTATATTTAAGTAAGGGTAAAAGAAAGTAGGAAATAAGTTAATTTCCTTCCCAATTATTAATATCATTAAATGCTCTACTTTGACAATGATATATTTAAATGAGGGAAAAGGCAAAGGAAAAGGAAAGCAGGAAACATGCCTTTTTCTTTCACAATTGAGCCACTTATTTATGCTTATTAATATTTATATATATGTATAAACAGTAAAGAAATCAGTCTTCAAATAATTTATTGTTAAACAAAAGCAGAGTTTTGAAAGGATTGTTTGTTGACTTGTGACCCTTATAACAAAATATAACAGCTTGTACTTAATACTTGTACATAATGGCATATTCAATGGGCATGGGTCTCCTCTTACTAAAGAGGATATTGGAGCGTAGTCCTCCACGTTGCCCTTATGGTCTTCACTGGACATCGAGATCTTTTTTAACTGGTACGATGTTTTCCCTCTCCGACGAACATATGGTAAGTTAGCACTTTAAATTACAATTAACAATTTCATCCGTACCGGTAGAACTTCCTCGCATGCCGTGATAGTAAAAGTGATCGCCCGAAATCTGAGCTACTACATCTCTGGAAGGTATATATTAAAATGCTTTTACTACATACTTGAAAATGTAACTAGACTAGTTCTTGTTTCAACGGGTTTAAGATTAACGGTTAACCGTTGCTATTATACAAACGACTCAAGAAATTAAAAGTAACAAAGCGAGAAATAAATGCTTATTGGCATTCTTTACGAGTGAGAGGGAGAGTGGTGAGACAATGTGATAGGTGCAGCAACGAAAAATAACTAACAAAATGAAAATACAAAAATATATAAAGAAGAACAAAATGCTATATAAAGTTATGAATATAATACGCTCACGCACTTTACGCAATCAATATAATCTTCTGAAACTGATAATTTTATACAAATGTGAAATGTGTGATGAAAATTTCTTCGATCTTCCTCTAAAAGATCTAGCAAAATTCTAGAATTGCGCCGTTGCAGGATGATACGCCACTCAACCCGTTATTTAGTAGGCACTCAAGCTTCTTAAGAAGGTTTGGGAATATTTGTTTTGTGGGTCAGGCCTGGATAATATACATCTACATAATCAATAACAGGCAAGGGTCTGACCGAGCATAATGTTTAGTATGAACGTATGGAAATATTTTAGACTTTAAAGATAGCGTAAGGTGTCTAACACTTGTCGGCTTATATTTGTTATGTGTACTCTCCAATTGAAAGTATAATCGATATGAGGCAATTTTTTTTACAGAGTTACGGAATGGTATTATTATATCACTATATGAAATCGGAGGTAAATGTAACATGTCTTAGACATCATTACTGTATTTTAGGATAACTGGTATTTTAAGATATTAACATTAACTCCAAAACGAGCAGACTATTCTATTATATAGTTCAACTTTGTAATGCCTGAATATCCTAAGCATCAGATTCTACTTATAACTGCAGATCGTCTGCTTACAGATGGTACGAGTAGTTAATATTTGAGGTAAGCATATTTATATAAACTAATAAAATGAGAGGAGAGAATATCGCCTTGTGGAACGCTAGTGTGTACATAAGCCAAAGATGAGAAATTTTGCCGTATGACTATGATGTATTTACATTTTGACATATGCCGTAACTGGCTGGTGAGTCGCGAAGAAAACTTTTTCAAGGCAGCGGATGAGGTAGGTAATGAGATAAAATAGAAAGGAGGATATCGTGGTCAACTGTGTTGAAAGCATTTTAGAAGTCAACTAGTGCCACCACTGTAATTTTTACATTTTCCATTAATAGCCTTATATCATCAGCGACTTTAATTAAGATAGTGGTGGTGCTGTGACCAGACTGAAACCTAGATTGGTACGTACTGAGTGGATTATGTTTCGATATGAGCACAGAGATTTGCTTGCGTACATAGGCTTCCAGAACTTTCGACGGAAAGGTCACAATAGAAATAGAGCGGATAAGATTTCGAAGAACAGGGTTGAATATTTTGGGACTTTGGGACTTGGGCTATTGTCATATGGAAGGATTTTGACCAGAATCAAGGGAAACATTTATTATACGGGTGAAAGCCGGTAAAAGGTGTTCTAAAAGAGTAGCTATAAAATATTTTTAAATAAAGCATTTTCTTAAAGATAGTATGGAAATGTCTGTCTGTTTGTCACCCTAAATACAATTAAAATACTTCTGTATCACTGTTTATGCATTAAATACATTTAATTATAACAGATAACAAAATAGACCAGTTGCGACAAAGGATTCGATCCCAGTCGAGGAAAAAGCTTGTGCTAAAAACAATATATATTTATTACCGTTATACTTTACCTTATATTCTTGTACTATGTAACAATGATGCATTTACTTAGCATGTAAGTAATGACGATAAATTACCAACACCCTCATCGGGTAAACGTAATAGATAACCCAATTACTGGTAACGAGGCATCTCAGTTCTAAGGGATGACGACGCATGTTCATCTTGAATCTTTGTTGAGGATGAAAGTAGAAAGAGTGTGTAGACCTTCTTATAAAATGTTAGCCCGTTTGTCACCATCGCCCTCAAAAATCCTTATTGAATAAAAAAGTGCAATTATAATAATGAAATAGTTGTACAAAATAACACCATTCATACTATTGCTGAGGTTTACTAAACTACTTGAATAACAATAAAGGCTATAACTGAGTTAGAACCTGTTCTTATAAGTAACAATGCTAAGGCTGCAAATTATGTTACTACTTGTTTTGTTTGGAATGGTATTTCAGTAATTAAAATCAAGCGTATACAAAGCTATGCAAGCAGCTTAAAAATCCTTAATATAAACAGAAGTTATACATTTACTATGTAACCAAGAAGAAAAAAACAAATACTAGTATATTTTCATTCTATTTATCTTAAAATACACTAGGAAGATGGTAAGTTAGTTTCACCTCTAAATAAGGTTTTCACAACTATATTGGTTTGTGGACAAATCTTATTATTACATTCAGATTAGTAAGATTGTAGGTCTTGGTAGAAAAGAAGAGCGAGGGCTATTCATATTAGGTCTCAGGTTTCTTTCTTTCATCAGGAGAAAGTGCTACTTCTATTTTAATACCGCAACAACTATACCTTATTCTATTGGATTTAAAGCTTTCGTTATCTGTATACACTTTTCTATTATTCTTGACTTTATCAAGCTCATCATATTTGAGCACTCTACTGCTCCTTAACGATACAGTGCTTTAGCTAATCTTAGTATTTCTTCGAGTAGGTGCAAAACCATAATGGAATACAAAACTTGTTCATATTATATTCATAATAGCGAAGTTTGTAACACTTCAGTAAACGTATTTAGTGTCGGCAACACACAAGTTAACATTGGTGTGATAAATTATTAGTGTTAGGATTTCGGGTCAAGGTTTCTGTGAGCGTCAATGATCATATGCTCGAGACAAGAGCATGTTTAAGATTTATATTTTCACTACAACGATTAATAATTTTAGGCTGCTTAAAGCAGGAGGCCTAGTAGTGGGATTTATATATAGGATCTTATATTATTAAACTAGTAACTAGTACTTAAATGCAATTTTTATTTTTCATTAGTTTTATCCTTCATTTCAAAAATGTTTTTGAGCTTAAACAGAAAAGAATATTAGGATTAGCTTGATTTTATTTTGTGACACTTCTGAGACTGTAAGTGCATAAAAACACCTACATCCAACCTCAATAAGAATTCAAGATGTACCATACATACGAACGTATGATATTGTTGTAAGATGTGAAATTTGTTTTAAACTATTATTTTATAAAATTTAAGTGTTTCAGTAATAAATCAAATTTAGAAGTGACAAGGGACAAAATGCTCGAAAAGATGTCACTTACAAACCGATAAACCGCTGTATCGGACAAAGAAGGAATAAGCATTTGGAGTGAACGCCAACACGTCAATTAATATACATAAGCAATAATTAATATATTACCAAAATTATTCAGCAAAATTCTTTATTCAAATTAGTGACTCATAGTATAAATACGTTGTGTTATAACTTTCAAAACACTCACAACGCTTAAATGAATCGAGTGAAATAATTTATCCAACATAATCTTTCATAGTTTCACTCATTCGTAGAAACATCTTTAATTAATTAGGGATTTTTATCGGTAGCTAAAGCGAGTGACGACGTTGCGTAAGTTATCCGACCGCCTATAGTTTCGGATCGTTATCTTGCTAAAATTATGGCATCTAAAAGTTTTACATTGGAGCTATAATTCGAACCTGGAATGCATTACCTAAGGTTTAGGTCTGATATTCTAAGAAGTGTCGACAAAAAGTTAGGTAAATTCACCGGACGCCATTTTTTTTCCCGCTAAAAAGTCGTTCATCACTGCGAAGGTCAGCGGCTAGACGTACACAAAGAATGCTTGTCTGCTTGTCTGTTTTTACTTGAGTTTTTTTTTGCAATGTCATACGTGTTTCGTTGGTACTTAAATGCGGGAGTCACGCTAAGGTCGAATTTTATATTTGGCTTAGATAATTTCTTATTTCGGCGGTGCAGGAAAAAAGTGGATTTTATTTTGGATTGTTGTTTGAGGTGTGGTCTGACGCTTTTTTATATTTTTAATATGTCCAAAAGTTTTTACAAATGCAACGAAATTTATCCCTTTGGTTCCAATATTTAACAAAGTTAAAAAAAGAAATCGTTAAAATTATTACAAATAATTGTATTTGATTATTATTTTTATGATGATTTGATTATTTAATTTATTTTGATTACAAACACTTACCCTCAAGCGATAGAAAGAGAAACGATGAAATATACTGAAGGGTTAGGTTCTTCCTAAATCCGGTATCGACTTACTTCCTGGTAAGAGAAGGGAAAACACATTCTTCAGATATCTTCGTCCCAGTCCAGCGTCTGATTGTTGCAGTTTTCTTTTTATTGTGATTGACAAACGAGATATCTACGGTCCATTAAATCAGTATTCATCCTCGATAAGAAAGACTAAGATGGATTGCCTGGAGTTGGGTCCCCGGATCCCTACAAATATCAGTCGAAACACAGCAGCTTTATGCTGGTATTGTGTGTGGCGTGGTTCTCCCCGGTTGAGAGGACCCTTTAATACTGTAGTTAGAAAGAAATTGCGTCGTGGCTCTACAACTGCTGTAAATTTACTAATTAAAATTTTCATTTGGGGTTATTTGTATTGATTTCCTATATTATTTACTCTGAAGAGGTTGTATGCTTTGTTAATGATTCTAGTTCTATTTTATTCTTTTAAATCCTTTCATTCTTATTACATGTATTACATGTTATTCAATATTCATGTCGTATAATATGGATAAGTTAGTTTTTACTCTAATCTCAGTGACTTCACATAATGAGTAAACCTTATATTTTAGATAACATAAATAAAATCTATCTAACAATATGTAAATAGATGCTTTAAGTACATCATTAATAAATTCTAGAATGGGGAAATAGCGAGATCAAACGACGTTAGATTCCTGCTGTAAATATTATATATATTTTTAATTTATTTATTAATTATATATTATATTTTATATATTTTATTTATATATTTATTTATTATAAATATAATTATTTATTTTTATATTATTTATATATTTAAAAGTTACTTGCACATTAAACAGAATTGTATTTGCAAATAGGCGGACTTAATGCCAAAAGGCATTTCCTTTCTGTCTACCTTTGGGTTCAGCAAAGAAAAATGACGGGTCCATAATGTTTATAAATAAGGTATATATATATATATATATATATATACATATATTTTAAAACCATAAAGAAGAAGTTATTAAAAGAAACATCTTTTCACTGCACAAAACAAATTATCAGGGTAGGGCAGGTTAAACCATATCATAATCATCAGGGTAGGACAGGTTTTTTTTTCGGGCTGATGGCCGCTGTTAGCCCCAGGGCTTTTACAGTTTCACCGGGTTGAGAGGTGACCAAGCGCTTATGGCTCTCAGTCGAGACCTCTATATATGGGTAACCAGCGCAAGGGCTCCCGAGAGGGAGCCTCGGCTTGGACCGTTACCCTGTTTCGCGAGAGCGTCTGACTCGAGGGTGCCCAAGAGGGCCGAACCTCGGCTCGGTCAGTTGCTTCTGACAGAGGATTATCTTAATTAATATCACTATTATTATTAACTACCTGTACCACCACTTCAGAATGCGTGGGCGCTGGAGAAGAAGTGGCGCAAGAAACTCCAGCAACGCTTCTATCTGTATGGACTGGAGAGAACCGGCCAGTGACATGGCGGTATCGCGAATAACTTTGTTTGCGACGCCCTCGCCGTCGGCGGGGCGATATGAGGGTGCAATGTTTGTGTGTTGTGTTTTATGAAGGGCTTGGGCCCTGGTGGTTGCGTCGTCAGGGTCGTCGAGGGCGTGCCTCGGTCTCCTACGGACGCGGGTAAATCTGTGATTCGCGATGGGATTGTAAGTGGCGGCACTTACAATCAAAGGGTTTCGGTGTGTGACGGCAGAGTCGAAATATCGGCGAGAAGCCTGCTTCAGGTACTGAGCTATGGTCGGCAGCTCAAGATCTATGTGTAGATTTTCGTTACGCAAGAACCACGGCGCACCGGTGGCCTTGCGCATGAAACGATTTTGTATTAGCTGAAGTCGGTGAATGTGACGCGGGGAGGCATGCGCAAAGACGGGGCTTGCGTATGTCATTATGGGTCGGATGCACGCTTTGTAGAGTGTAATTTTATTACGCAGGGACATTTTGCTATTTTTATTAAGTAACGGGTGCAAACGACCTAGGACGAACGCTGCTCGATTCCGTACGCGGTTGACATGCGGACCGAAGGTGAGTCTTTCATCTAATGTGACGCCTAAGTATTTGACTGTCTTTCCCAGGGATTGGACGATCAAATAACTCTATAGTTTGGAGATGCGGCGTTTTGTTGCGCCGAGAGAAGTAAATGGCTGCACTTTTGGTGGGTTAACCTCGATCCTCCATTTCCGAAACCATTTCCCTAAGGTGTTGGCTGCAGATTGGAGGCGTTTACAAATAGCGTCTGGTTTAAATCCAGACACGTAGAGGCCGGTGTCATCGGCGAAAAGGGCTAGCTCTACACCGCGAGTGCGCGGTATGTCGTTGGTGTAGAGTGTGTATAAAGTAGGACCTAGGACAGAGCCTTGTGGTACTCCGGCACAAATGGGGTGAACCTCGGAGCGCGTTCCCTCGACGCGGTAACGAAAGGTTCGATTTCGGAGAAAATCTCGTATGATAAGTACGAGTCGATCTGGCACACCGAGCTCATATAGTTTGTATATGAGCCCGTTGTGCCAGACCTTGTCGAAAGCTTTCGCCACGTCGAGAAAAAGTGCCCCAGTTTGGTAGCCCTGAAGAAATTTACTGAGGATGTGCTCCGTGATGCGGTGCACTTGATGTGTGCATGAGTGTTGGGTGCGAGGTAGGGCAGGTATAAAGGCGATAAGTAACGGGGAATTTCTGCCATTGGATGCAAGAATCGGTTGAGGCAATTTTTCTAGTGACAGTATACAGAATCAGCCATTTTGATTATTTATTAAATTATATCTTTTTTTTATTTTTATCACATTGAGAGTAACAAACGAGGACACATGTCACCTGATAGTGAAGTGATTCCTGTGGCCCATGACATCTACATTTATCCTTGACAAGGAATCATAATGCAGATGCGTTGCGTTGCGCAGAGATGCGAAGTCTCCGGATCCCTACACTCACCAGACAAAACACAGCAGCATTATGATGCTATTTTACTCTGGTATTCAATGAGGGCGTGTTCCTACCCCGGTCGAGCAGATCTATTCATTCTACAGCTAGAAACAAACTGCTGTGTAGCTCTACCACTGTAAAATGTATCGTGTTTCGTTTGGTAAGTCTAGGTAACCAGAGACGCTTGTTACTATTAACGACGCATTACATTACATACACATTAATGACAACCTATCTGCATTCCTTACCTGGAGGATAAACGTGTCATCAGGCCGTAGGAATCACGTACCTGAACTCATGTATTAATTATGTGCCATTTTGTCACCCGCAATACAACAAAAAAATGATAGATCGATAATAGAAATAAAACATCCTTTGTAATAAAAACAAACTATCAATAATCGGAATTATATTTTTTTAAAGTTAGTGGTTTATAAGTTACAAAATCAACAGATACACAGTAATAAATCTAAGAAAAAACAAGAACGTTTATAAAAAAATATCTGTTTTACTTAATATGCACACTCGTTTTACAACACGCCATTGAGTTGTTGAAGTTAACTATTTCGAGTTTAGATTTTATCTCCTTCGTTATTCTGACCTTACCAAAATAGTACAATAATCAAGTTGCATGTTCTAACCGTAATTTTTCTCACGGTGGTCGCTTTTGTTACAAAACGATAGTTTTATTGCTAATAACATTGTAACTTTTTTTTATTTTTTACATATTGCTTTATTCAAGATTTCTTATTCCCTCTTTGACTTTTCAGTTTCGTGTGTTGGAAGTACAATCAACAAAAAAGTTCTCAATCAACCATCCAAAATCTAAATAAAATGCACCCTGCATTGGATATTTGATTTAGTTAGTCTGGGCCTTTTTGATTATTGTCGATATTTGAATCAACGCGCAACAATCAGCGCGCAACTGATGTTGAATTTTGTTCTCGATGTGAGTTCTTGTATGTTCTATAATTAGTCATAAAGGCATAGTCGGTGAGAGAGCTCTTATGTAGCAAAAGTGATAAGCTTAATCTTTTTTCGTCTCTACGAGAGGAAGAGATCCCATTCATGAGTCAGTCAGAGTGGACATTCTTGGCGATCCATTCACTCCCTGATTAGATGTACTTCCATATTTACCTTATCTGTAAGAATTGTACTTATTGAGTATAAACAAAAATTGTTTTTCATTTTTTTAAGAAATAAGAAAAAAAATAAATGTCTATTGAATATTAAAATAAAGACATGGTCTGATCTGACGCTAGTAGTTATGGTATAAAATGTAATATAGAAATTTTTTGAATACAATGTATGTATGTATACATTGCATATTAATTAAAAAATATAACAGATATAAAACTTAAAAAGAAACAACGTATAAGTTGATCTTTTAAACGGTTTAATATCATTTTGAACACATCAATCATTTAAAAGCAAGGTCTGCCTAAGTGAGCGTTTGGTAAGCTACGTCAGGGTCGAGGATCCGTAGTCTCCGCGTCTTGACGTGATTTGATAATTTATAATTTAGTTAGACATTGAATGGATTTAATACATTGAGTTCAAAACAAATAGTTTAATGCCTTATTACAAAATGCTAATTACTATTATTTTTTAATTGCCGTCAAAGAGCACGCTTTGATTGATTTTATTTATGGAATAATAATAGTAGACATATTTCATATTCATTACAGAAATTATAATAGGAGTGGGAAACGAGCAAAGCTTACCTGATGATTGCAGCTCATAAGGGTCTGCTGCATCCATTCTCAACAAATAGCCAAATTTGGCCCATTTGCATGTCTCGGTTTCCATTATCGAGGTTAATTAAGTAGATTTTGTAAGTACGTTATTAAAAAAAATTGTAAGTATTGTTATGTTATTTTACCGTTGAACAATTTTTATTTATGAAAATTAACAGTTGAAAAACTATCATCATCGATAAGGAATCAAAATAAAAATGCATTGACGGTAGCGAAGCGTAGTGATAATAATTGACGGCTTGATGATGCATCAGGGATCCTGGTCTCCTGAGTTTGAGTTTTTAAAACAATATTTGTAATGAACTAATACAAACGTAAACAAAATAATTGCTAAATTTAATTACAAGTGAAATACAATAATGTCCCGTGTCCCTAATATTATATCTGAACTTTACACAAATCTTACTAGACATATATACATTACACAGGAATAGGAAAGGCGACGACGTGTTAGTAACTCTGCTTGCTCTAATGCCTACGATAGACACTGTAATATATCTTGCGCTTTTGTTATATATCCGGTAATAACCAGAAAAAATTAAGCCAAAAACCGATTTATTTATATTGTTAGATTAGTGTTGTGGGTCATCCTGTTCTCGTGGCGAAGAGGAAAAATTTCCTTGCGCTTAGGACTTTTTGTAATTCGTAGTTGTGGAACAAACGATAGAAGTTCACACAAATCTTCTTTAATATTTCGCGTTGTGCTACACAGCCAGGCACCTCCTGACTGGGTTAATTCCTAACGCGTGATTACGTATTCATTTCAATTTCCCCCCAAATCCCGCTTGGCATTGGAGGGAAGTCATAAAACCGATCCTACTTATATTCTCCTTTATGATTAAATTTTATGTTGATACCAAGACATTTAAGTTATATGTACCACTACACTCTCGTTACACTATCTGTAATGGCGGGCAAAAAATTTATCTCCAAAAATTTTTTTTTTATTCATATTAAAGCTACGTGTTTCAGCTTTACAATGATACTAAATAGTGTTTAATTTTTACGCTTTTTTTAAGTGTTTTATGGAAACGGTCGTAAGTTCCAGTTCACAAGTTTACATTGCCGACTAGATGAAGTCGAATCACACCCAAAACCCTTTGTTTGTTTTGAGTGCCGTCACTTACATTCCCATCTCGAATATCCACCGCGTTCGAAGGAGACCGAGGTACGCCCTCGACGAACCTAAGGACGCGACCACCAGGGCCCAAGTTCTGATCAACACACTAAACTCCAACACTGCACCAACCTACACTGGAGTTTTTTGCGCCACTTCTTCTCCAGCGCCAACGCATTCCGAAGTGGTGGTACAGATCGTTAATATAATATTGATATAATTTTCGTAATCCTTCACAAGCAACTGACTGAGCCGAGGTTCGGCCGTCTCCGGCACCCTCTCGCAAAAGAGTCGCTCTCGCGCAACAGGATAATAGTCCAAGCCGAGGCTACCTCTCGAGAATCCTTGTGCTGGTTACCCACTAATAAAGGTCTCGGCTGAACACCCTAACCGCTCGGTCACCTTTCAACACGGCAAAGATGTAACCCTCAAGTAAACAGTGCCACCAGCCCAAAAAGAATGGTTTAAAAAGTCACACCTCAGGGATCATATTGTATGTGCATTTTTATTCTTTGATAAGGAGATAGGTGTTTGTGATTATTGTGTGCCCGTTGGTCAGCAAAGGTCTTTTACTTTTTATATTATAAATTTTATTAATACGAAGTTTTCCTTCACCGTCGGTCAAATGTTACGTCAACATTTCGCAATTATCCATTGGATGCACCAGAGATCGAATTCAGTTTGACTGCATAGATGAAAGTTTAACCTGGTCCGTAAGAACACCAGCAATGCATGGACTATAAACTATTACATATCGTACCATTTCATTGAATTGCACAAGATTAGTGGTTCTTGTTTATATCCTTCTAAAAATTCCTGTAGACTATGCGGATTTCATTTTAAGCAACACTCATAATTTGCAGAATATTTGTCGGTATCTTTTACCTTTTCGCAAATGCAATCACTATGTATTCAAGTATTCAAATATATCCGAAACCGTGATTGGCTCCGTTGTATGCTTTGAGCACGTACTCGCGATAAGATCGCTGTCCGTTTGTCTGTCGTCACCCTTCACATATGGGATCCGGTTTACTCAGGCTGTTAAGTTACTTTTCAATTCGCTAGTGGTTTGTGTATATTTGACTATGTGTGTACTTTTGGAAACACTGACTAATTTTTTGACCGTTCCATTATCAAACAAATTCTAGAATCCTCGAACTCACCATCTAGCGGTTGTCAGTTCATATTAAAGTTTTATATTCTTATGAAGAAAATCGCTTAATTTTATGCACGGTGTACGGAGCTGGGTTCACCATGTCACGTCGCGTTTTGGGAGCTTCATAATCTGAAGATGAAATGTATAATATATAATTTGCATATAACAGAATACCAACCAGAGCTGATGTAATAATGAGACACATTTTTTTTTAAAACTGATGATGCCGAACTCAGTGAGTGATATGTGGTCATGATAAGATGCACGTAACTGCTGAGGCCATAGACAATAGCCTAGTTCAGGGTACGGCCTGTAAAATTTAGGGTAGTAGGTTCAAATCCGCCAAAGTAGTTGGCTATTGTAGTGAACCTACTAATCTACTAGCACAAGCATTTAAGCTTAGATGGATTGGTTGGACGGAATGTTAGTAATGCTTGTTAGACTGCTAGAATCCTTTTAAAAAAAATGTCTCACCATCAAAGACTCCGGATCACACTAACCGTACGAAACGCACCAACTTATATATAATTATATTTTTTTTTCATATTAATATTCCATTATTCTTAGACAGCACAAGTTTTCTCATGGTTTCTACTTTTTTCATTGGTACGGGCGTTTAGCATACAATTTAAATTTAACAAATCAAAATTAAAACTCATTTATTCCAAGTGTACAAAAAATCTAAATGTTTTAAACGTCAAATTTATATTGGACATACCCCGAAAAGCCAACAACTTACATTGACAAATTACATGTCACTAAAAATAAATAAGAGACAACGAAAAAAACGTTATAGTTCAACACTCAGGTTACCCGCGTACGAAAAAATTAAAAAAAAAAATTAAAAGCGAGTGCGCGTACGCTGAGTATTATCACAGCTTTCCGTACCAATTATTGCATTAATTTGCCCTAATAATTTTTTTCTGTACCAAGCTTTTATACCACACGATGAAAGATTCAATACGAGTTATTGAATCTTATAGAATGAAAAAAAACAAAATAATTAAAATGAAAAATGAAATCTATCCAAACAACTAATGTCTACATTCTACGTTTACGAAGATGTGCTCTTAGTAGACAATATTAACAGCGTAAGAAACATGCTATAGAAAGAGTAATTCACGCTAGAAGCGCCCAGAGTTCGCTCCTCGCTGGACCATTATTTGGGCATCACTATTTTTCTTCAGGGTCCGGTGTGGTAAATTGCTGTACGACAAAGATTATTATCGTTAATTTAAGTTAAGTTAATTTAAGTTATTTAAGTCGTAATATTTATTATATTAATCATTACGCTACGAGCATAATAGTTATTCATGGATACACATGTTACGGGCCCGATGAGCCGGCCGTAGTTAATTGTCGCATTAAACTAAGTCTGGTCCATTTGCCCAGCCCTCCACAACACGTGTCACAGTAATGTTATCGACTCGAATAATGCTGTTAAATGTTAAAATGATTTATCGTATGATAGCGGTTAATATAATCTTCTATATATTGGTCATATTGCAGTCATCAGATCGTAGTCTAGAAATATTTTTTTATATTTATTTCTTACATGATCACGTTTCCCCAAAGTATGTTCCTTTAGTTGATGAAGCAGCGGATCCCTCTTGGGTGCCCTTGTGCTGGCTACCCACTAATAGAGGCCTCGACTGAGCGCCATAAGCGCTCGGTCACCTATCAAACTGTAAAATCCCTCCGGCTAACAGGGGCCATCAGCCGAAAAAAAAAATATGACGAAGCGGTAATTCAGCACTTACAATTGCAACTAACAATTTCCTAGGGGACCGGAATCGGTTTAAAAAAGCATTACGAAGATATATTGGAAGAACTGTAAAGTATACATGACGTTATAAACACTGTTTTAAAATTACTCGCCATTTAGCGAGAACGCCGATATGTCAAACGTCACTTAGATATAAACAAATATCTTGTATTTGACACTTGTATATAGAATATTTTAAATATTGATTTAGAAGCAGTTTCTTATAATGTTATGGAGGAAAACACAAAAACAAGGAAATAACTTTTATATTTATAAAGTATTCTAAAATTATCATTGCGTAGCAATTAATAAAAATATATACAAGATTATATATAATTTCTAAACTTAGTATAAACTTAAAAGAGTTGTTATAGGATTATTTGTCCACTATATTATATGTGACAACATATGTGTATATGTGTATACGTGTGAACATATATTGATATATTATGCCTATTTATATATTACTCCTCTAAAGATAGATTTATGTGGGGACCTGCGCTCACTGATGGCAAAGCACTGTAAGGGAATTTCTTGCGACGAACAGAAATATAACTTAACACCTCAACATGGCCGTGTTTTCATTTATATTTCCACACTATTAAGTTATATTTATGTTCGTCGTATGCGAATCTGCCATGCCGTACTGTCAGTGGGAGCTGACCCTTGCGGAACTCACTGGCACCCTAACACTCGTTGCTACGGCAACACAAGGGCTATGTGTGGCGTCCTCCCCTGGTTCCCATTAGTGGACGATCAGAGGCCCCACCCTGACCACCCGCGAACCCGAGTCCTCTTTTAGTCGACCTATTTGACAGGCAGTAGATACCTTAACTGTATTCCCTCAGACCGGAATTACAGCGGTGATATTATTCCGCTTACACTCCCACATTAATTTTATTCATTTACAATTTTATATGACAGCACCTAGCTGCAAGTTAAGCTACTCCAGAATAAGCATAAATAATATAAAGTCCTTTTTTTACACTTTTCATCAAATAAAACAATTTTTATTACTGCGGAATAATAACTACATTACCATCTCTAGACAGGAAGCCTATGCATAGCAGAAGGATTTATATATAAATGTATATATAATAAATATCTATATATATATATATATATATATATATATATATATATATATATATATATATATATATTTATATAATATTATTACATATATAAAAATATTACAATATCAAAGATTAAGATTAATTCGTAAAATAATCCTTCTATTTTCGGATTCTTATGTGATTACATAATACGAGAAAAAATGCAGATTGTCTATAAAAGCGTATATTTCTTTCATCACGGTGTAATCTAATTATTGTAGGCCCCGTATTTTCATACTGATTGCTTCCCTAGAGGGGTCAAGAAAGGACGGGTAGGTAAATTATGCAAGTGTTTAGTAGTTAGCCTTGCTTCGAGTTAATAAAAACCGTGAGATGAAAACGGTTCCTTGTTTCTTTTTTTTGTGTTTCTTGCTGAGCATGGATTAATATTTTTAAATAAAAATAAAATGAATTTTGTAAGATACTGCAGTACTTACCTGTGTATTATATACACACACTTAAATATAGGTATATTTTACATAAGTTAAATAACATTAGAATTATATTCGTTAATATTTGTACTTCATTTTGTCTTCAATAACTCTTGTAAAATAATTCGCTTTTTTTCTTAGAAAAAGTGCAGCATTGTGCTAGAATGGGATGAGATAACGATGATAAAAATTATTATCTATGAAAGTAAAAAAAGGTATTACTAGCTATAAATACAACTTAAATATGAAATTAAATTTAACAAAGGTTTACTTTATAATGTTAGGTGGTCAATTAATCAATCAAATAATATAAATATTGATTGTGTAAAACTGAAGTAGTGAAGGATAATTATCGTGTATGTACAAATTTATTAAACATATGTTATACTTGGGCCTTAACCATACCTGTAGTGTCAAATATATCCTAAACATATTAGAAGGTGAAGTTATCGCAGTGTAACGGCCACAAATTTAGGTTAATGTTTCTTTGTACTGATTCCGTGAAACATTCATATCAACATTATTGGTGCTAACGTCAACTAGATAGGTAGTACGTTACCATTAAAAATTAAATTGAATTTTAGTTTGTAACAGCGCCATCTACTGATAGTCTCAATAACTACGATATTAAAATCTACGTTTTTACAAACAAACACTCATGTTATACAATTTATAGCCTAGATGTCGTTAATTTAAATTATAAAATTATTTTGAAATTAAATGTTATTGAGAAATACAGACGCACTAATTTTAATTATTATTAACGCTTTTTATTAGACTGTTCTTTTACATGAAGAAACTACATAAATGTCGAGATTATAATCACAAATAAATTATTAGTTTAACTTGTAACGTTTCCCGATTAGTTCAAAAAAATGACAGAAGTATTTGATCCAACAGAAAAAAAACAATAACTACTACTAACTAACTTTTTATTTTGTTATCAAGCACCAAAAATAAAGAAATAAAGTTACAGTATGATGCATACGCAACGCAATTGTGTACAAAACACGTTACAAATTACCTTACAAATACACAAAATAATAATAATAATATTAATTAATTATTAGAAGACAATTCAAATATATAAAGATATTGTATATAATAAAATATAAGAATAAAAAATAAATAATAACGTAGTGAAGATAGAAAACATTGTATCATAATCGTGCGCCAGTTTTATAGTCCCGGATAAAAATTGAGAGTCTTTGATATCCGCGCACAAAGAAAGTTGATTACATTAAAATATCTCTATGAGAACGGTAATATTGCGCCACTTTACCGCAGCCACGCTCATCATCGTTGAATTTAGTTTGCTGAAACTTATGAAATTTCTTTTGCGCATAAAAGGCTTACTTCAGGTTGTTTTCAATATTAAGTTCGTTGTTTTTATAACAAGGAAAATTGTTTTCTATCAAGGCTCTTTCATTCTGCTAATAGGTAGGCAGGTATGATAGAGTTTTGTTTTTACAAATAGATAGACTTTAAGAGAATCCTCATCGTATCTACTAACTGTTTTTATTTACCCATAAATATTTGTCTATGAAAGTATAGTGGGTGTACGTTTTACGATCCAAAAGCTCGCGGTCAAATTTCGTTGTCCACGAAATAATTAGTAGAACTTAGGTTTAAAAAAAGAAAGAGCAATTTAAGTAAACAAAGTATTTTTTTGGTACCGCCAACTATATTATACTATGAACATGTTCAATTTTCTAAATGAAAAAATACGCTAATAAATTCAACAACAAAAATTAGGAATGTAGCGTAATCGTGTAAATTCATCGGATCAAAACCGAAATGATAATTAGATATAATAGTGCTATAAAATCAGTAAGCATAACGAAACAACATAAAACAACCATAATACATTAAAAAAAAGACTAACAGAGTATAGTTAGTTCTTGTAATAAGCGTGATTATTTACTGTTAGACTGATTGTTTCGAAGTTAAGTAAATAAATATTTATATTCTTTCGATCTAGTGATATCCAGTTGCGGTTATTATGGATCAGTTGAGAAGTCGTAGGTTGACATTTTTTTATATATTGACTAGGGAAGAACGTCATACCACTAGATGAGTGATGTTGAACATGAATGTTGAGGATTGAGAGAGGAAGACCCAGGAAAGGAAGGAAAGATTCTATGGGAAAAGATAAGAAAGTAGTAGAAGTGGTAGCGGTAGTTTTAACAGTAGTAGAGCTACACCATCGGACTTCTAGACTCACTGCTGGTCATTTCATCCTTTTATTGTGAACATCCCTCAAACTCGAACGAAGCGCTTTGCTTCGTCTTTCATTATTCGTACAGGAGTGGAATAGATTGCCCGCGTCTGTCTTTCCCTCCGATTACAATGTGGGTGTTTTCAAGAGTAGAGTGAATAGGCATTTACTGAGCTAGTGCGCCTTACCGTCCACGACTGCATTTCCGCTTAACATCAGGTGGGATCGTGGTCAAGTACAGTTAAGTAGTAGTTTAGAAAGTATAAAAAAAATACACTGCAGTTTGTTTCTAGCTGTAGAATTAATAGGTCAGCTCGCAGATGGCAGCAATCCGGAGATTACTGGTGTAGACGTTTTCCATCTCAGTCCTCAAGGATAACAACGCAACAGCATTATGATTCCATTTCATTCAGTCAATGATAAATGTAGACGTAATGGGCCGCATGAATCACTTGCCACCAGGTGAACTGTGTGTTCGTTTGTTACTCTCACTGTAATAAAAAAAAAGCGCATGTGTACCGGAAATCGAAAAAAATGAATAGGCAGAACATGACACAGTGCCCCGATCTCAGTTAGAAATAAAAACTGAAAAACTTTTAAGGCTAATGAAATTATGACCTTTTTTTGTATTGTTGTCCAGAGACCTTTACAGCCTTTATCCAACTAGACTCGCGAGCAAGAGGCCCGCCGAGTAGGAAGACAACGACGATCCTGCAAAGCTGGCGCGGAGACTGCCATGTTGCACCATCTCTGCACTCTGACCCCTGTGGACGAAAAACGTCGACGACAACAGGGTGGGCGATAATACGATCCGAGGGCCCCTCATAATGCGGTACGAGACCTCGACTCGGATCGCTAGAAATGATGACTGATACGATCCAATACGATATTCTCATTATCATAAGCCTTCAAAAAGTTATACTAACACTATTAGACTATGTATTTTCCGATTTAAGAGATTATGAATTATAAAGACACAACAGACCACCAGATTTCATCCTCACCACGTGAATTGCTGGCATTCCTCTACTGTGCGCTTCTAGCGGAATGTTCCGCCCCGCACAGCTGCCTTGAGGAACGGTCTGTCCTAGGCGGTTTTTCCAAACCAGTACGACTTAGGGTCCTTCAAGTAGCGAACCTATTCCTTTCTTAAAGTCCGGCAACGCATCTGCAGTTCCTCTGGTGTTGCGGTTGTTCATGGACGTCGATGAGCACCTAGGTGCTCCAGTCTTCGTATAAAAAAAAATATATATATTTGTCAGAGGACTAAAAATGACATGTTAATAGCAATAAAGTAGAAAATTATGTAGAAATATTAGCTTATTAAGTGTCCTTAGCACATACATTTGTACACAACTTCTTTTTATTACGACATCAGAGCTGTTTATTAGAATACACATCTCACCAGATCGCAAGTAATCTCACCAGATCCCGCGACACATGGCAACCGTATTCATTCTCGATAAGGAATATATATTTTTCTAATTGATTGAATTTAAAAACTGATAATTAAATTTAAAGCATTAATTTTCCCGTTTCTTTCCCTAAATAGCAAGCAACAACAAATCTGTTTTTGGTGTACATATCAGAATATTGTTATATAAACATCCAACATTGTCATTAAACATCCAAATTCGGAAATGCGTGATATGTATGCTGTTGGTTTAACTATTCGTAAAACAAATAATTTAATAAATAAAATATATATGTTAACCCTGAAGACTTTTTTCTTTTCCCCCACGAAGCCCTACTGTCGATGTTTATAAAACTGTTTCATTCCATCGAAAATTAAAGGACAGGACGAGTGATCGCGTTGATATTATGAAAATAAAATATAAATATTATATACTAAAGTACGATATAGGTTGTTTCTTATTTTGTTACATTTGAAATGTTTTGGCAACTAACAAAAGAATTAAAAGAGTCGAAATTGACCTTTTGAATTGATGATAAAAATCTTAATATATAATTGTTTTCAAGTGATAAGTTGTCCCGTATGCAGCATGCTTTCTGTTTAGCCATGCATTCTTGTAATAAAACACGACCATGTAAATGCACAACTGCAGTTTAAAATCAACGCAAAATAAAACGAAACATCTGTTTGCTGGTATTTATTTCTTTCGTGTCGCTGTCTTTAAGTACATACAGCTCTTATCTATCTAGACCAGGGATTATCAATGTGGTACCAAAGATAAGCGAAAACTGATTTTGGGGGTCGACGAGGTCTAAAAATTGATCCCTATTAATTAACACAAGTTCTTATTTGAAACTTTCAAGATACTGTATGAGTTGTGTTACGTGTACAACCTTGTTATAAGAATAACTAATATTTTAGTAGGAAGTATCAATGTTGTACTTTTAAAAAACTCAACGAGTCGATAAGCGCGCACATGTTCGTACAAGATGAATAACTCGGCAATTTGTTAGAGGTAGAGGTCTCTTGCCCAAGAAAGTTCGGGAATCGCTGATCTAGACCAACAACTCTTCACATGAAAAATATTAATTAATTAATTATCTTATAAAAATAGAAAATAATGTTCATTTATAAGCATAAAAAAATATGTTTCCGCCCGGGATCGAACCGGGGGCCTTCTGCGTGTTAGGCAGATGTGATAACCGCTACACCACGGAAACTTCTTTAGTATTTCAAAATATATAATAATATCTGTCACGGTACATACAGTATATGTGTAATGTCCATGTAGTGATGTTCTCCTGGTGTATTATAACCATAGCGATATGTTCAGCTTATTATAAATTACTTCAACTGCGTAGGATATTGAACAGCGCCGAAACTATTGGCGCAAACAAAGAGAGTTTCTTTTCTCTACCCTAGTTAAATGTGGAATAAAACCGTAACTGGAATAAAAACGTAAGGACCCGTATACATAACCAAACCTGAAAAAACATAAAAATTGTGTTGCTACACTGCAGTTTGTGCAAAATTAATGGGTCAGCTCGACTGGAATAGGACCACGCCCTCACAGAATACCAGCGTCAGTAGCATCGTATTGCTGCTGTATGTCGTCTTGTGAGACATTTATTACTGGTAACGAGGTATTGCATCTTAGTCTTCCAGGGTGACAATGTCACCAGGAATCACTGGCCATCAGGTGAACTGTGCACTCGTTTGTTAGTCTCAATCAAATAATAAAAAAAATAAAACCCTAGAATCCACAATGCAGCAGACAGGTTTTTTGACCACAAACTTAATAACGCGACTGTGACGTGAAAATGTATGGCATCATGTCATTATATTTTTAATATGAGTTTCTCAGAGCGCCTGAATTATATTGTTGAGCAAAAGTGCCAGAACGAATATTGCCTATCTAAAACACTAACATCAGCAAATTTTATTTAAAAAAGATTTACGTCCGTCGATATCAATGAAGTAATTACATTGTTTTAAGACTATTAACAGTAGTACAGCGGCTTACACGCGATTTACTCGTGTTCTAGGCCGCTTCTAAATATCGACCTGTCCTCCCTTTAGGTAGCGATCCGAGTTGAAGCCCCTCCTTATGAGGGGCCCTCGGATCGTATTTCACCCCGTCCACAGGGGTCGGACTACAGCGGTGGTACAGTAGCAGTCTCCGCGGCAGCTTCGCAGCGTCGTCGTTGTCTCCCTACTGAGCGGGCCTCCGGCTCACGAGTCCAATTAAATAAAGCTGTAAAGGTCTCTGGCCCAACAGCAATACTGTGAGTATACAAAAAAAAACTATTTAATAAATATACATATTATTAGGAATCTGCTTTTTAAATCTGGAAGTTCTTCGTATCTTAAAATAGATAAAAGCGTTCTGGAGTATTTATCGCAATAACCTCTAATAACAATTAACAAATCGATATTGCAAAGTTATTAGAAAGTTGAGTATGTTGGCTTTGAATTATTAATTTGTTTGAAATTTTTATAAATGGTTGATTCATGTTCCATTTACAGAATGGTGAATCAAGTCATACAACAACTACAGATGAAGGTGCGATAAGGTAGATCTATAAATGGCACTTCTATAAACGGAAAAAAAGGAAATACAATAAATTCTATCATTCAGAAAATATTATTTTGTTTCAAGAAAACGTAGCCATATGCTTTCTTTAAATAAAAATTTTCCTTACAAAAATTGATAATTGTAAAGGCACATCAAAAACATGTTTCCGCCCGGGATCGAACCGGGGGCCTTCTGCGTGTTAGGCAGATGTGATAACCGCTACACCACGGAAACCTGACATATATCAAAGTAATTCAATAATAGTTTTTAATAAAATATCATAATATATCATTCCATTTTTTTAATAGTAACGTCAAATTTATTAAAATGCAAGTAAAGCTAAACAATGCTTTATATGTATTTAGTACATGAGTTGAATATGGTTATGGCACTTGAATTAAAGACTGACATTGCCAATAAAATATCTTTGGGAACCTCTGTCCGACTTCTTGCGTCCTAAATAATAGTCACTTTACAAAGATCGCGTTTGCCAAGTTAGTGCTGGTATATGGGCGGTTGCTTTTATTTTTCGTACTAATGCTTCTAAAAACATCTACATATTTGATATTTTAAACCTTATTTCAGTAATTTATGTTCACAAGCAAAGAAGAATCCACAATGTCAGTTCACACAACATTCCATTCATGAGGAAAACCCGAAGCATTAGTCCATCGTCGATATATCCTAGACATGCATATTTACTGGTCTCGGCAACGAACCCAGGACCTACGACCTAGCAGCTACGTAGTTTGACCAATACGCCTAGCGTTCGCCGAAGAGCATCCAATAGAAAACTGAAAGGGAGGAAACTCTGTTGATGTTCCGGGCTTTAGGAGTAGTACTAGGTTTGTTTGTTTCTTTTATTAGCACTTCTATCCTATAGGTTCTAGGATTTCTCTAGCGCGTACTAAAACAGATTTCAACAGTCTGAATACACTCGGCCTCGTTTAACAAAAGTAAAACTAGACCAATAATTTGAACGTTACAGACAAGTACGTCATTAAAATAAATCAATCCCTAAGATTAGATGCGACCAAAATAGAAAATCACAAAGAGACTATTCATTTAATACATGTTGATTTAATACTATATTAATATTTCATTACACACAGATACGTTTCCGTGGTGTAGCGGTTATCACATCTGCCTAACACGCAGAAGGCCCCCGGTTCGATCCCGGGCGGAAACATACTTTTTTATGCTTATAAATGAACATTATTTTCTATGTTTATAAGATAATAAATTAATTTATATTTTTCATGTGAAGAGTTGTTGGTCTAGATCAGATTTTCGAAAATGAACTGATAACTCAGACCCCTATAGCCCAATTTTTTTTATTTGTATTCATGACGGTATCATTTTTGTCAAGAAAACATAAATTTAGCTAATATATATGATACAAAAGAAAGAACTTCTTGTATTACTATTTGGGATAAAGGCATATTAAAAAATCTTCGCAATATTCGTAAAATAATATATCAATTAAGTCGATGCAATTGTTTTCAATAATCATCTTTTAACGAAAATTTACTCCTGTCTTTAATTATATCCTAATAAAAGTAATAAAAGTATATTCTTCTCCAATAAAAAAGCTAACAAACAAATTTGTATTATAATGATATTCAGTATATTAACCTAAACGATAACATTTAAAATTATATCTGCTTAGTTTGACGACGACAGGGATGAAAAAGGCGATACAGGCACGGGACGTTATTTTTCTGAGTAAAAAATATATTTTCTTAGTACGAAGTGCTTTTCTAAATTTATCCTTAATGAACCTTAATTTTATTTCTAAAATAATTAATATAATTAAAATTTAGCAATCTTATACGATGTAAAATATATTTTCTTAGTACGAAGTGCTTTTCTAAATTTATCCTTAATGAACCTTAATTTTATTTCTAAAATAATTAATATAATTAAAATTTAGCAATCTTATACGATGTAAAATATATTTTATAAATATTTATATTGTAAAAAAAATTTTGGTCAAATAATTTCGTTATATGTTTTAATGTCTTAGTAGTTACCTAGTCGTGTAAATGTTATGCTTGTAATAATATTTCAATTATTATATTCTAAACTTAACAACGAAATCTGTTAAAAATATAAAATTATTTACAATTTGTACGGTAGCATGTTTCAAAGAGAAGTCCATAAAAGAGTGCTTAGACGTTTTCACGGATTGTTTGACAAATTTAACGTAAACTTGAACCGTTTGATATTGAAAACGCTTGTTTATTTCTCAATATGAGTATTTATTTATTTGTAAGGGAAAAAGTACCCTCAGGGGCTTTTTATACATAGCATTTTGTTTAAGTAGTCTATTCATAACGTTTTAGTTTTTGTTTTTAAAAACTCCCTGATTTTCTTGTTAAGCTTACGAATACATTATGAATTCCACGTATCGTCAAGAATATTTTATGCGCATAGTCGTTTATTTTGTGAATGTTTTATTATTTATTTTATTCTAAACAAAATCATATCTCTATGTCCAATAATTTTCTATTGAATGTTTAAATCAACGTCATCTTGGCTTATCATTAGTCCTTTATCCCACCGGTACACGATGCACGACCGTCATCTAAATCTATCCATCGACTTCCCGTAAACTTGCATAGGTCGCAACAACATATATGTAATAGCCACAATGCTAGCTAATTTCTAGCAGCAAGAAGAATGGGTCAGTACGACCGGGGAAGGACTAGGTACGTAAGATAGAGTGTAGGGGTCCGGGAACTGTTACAGGTACAACAAGGCATTCCGTTTCAGTTCTCTCTAAACACATGCTTTTAACTATTTTTGGGGATGGATGCAGTTGTCATGGTCCATATACACCATCAGGGATGCGGTCGATTGTTACCTCTGTTATCATAAAAAAATCATATATCTTTTAGGTAATATAAAATTTTATTTTAAAATTTTTTAAGATTTATTTTACTATTTTTAGATAATTTAAACGATATATTCTACAATACTCATATTGCTATTTTGTTTTTTTATTACATTGAAAGTAACAAACGAACACATAGTTCACCTGATCGTAAACGATTCCAGCGGTCCATGACATCTACATTCATCCTTGACAAGGAATCATAATGCAGATACGTTGTCACCCTTGAGGACTGAGATGGCATATCTCGTCACAAGTAATAAAGGTCTCCGGATCCCTACACTCACCAGACGATACACAGCAGCATTATACTGCTATTTTACGCTGGTATATTGTAAGGTCCTACCTTGTTCGAGCTATGCCATTCTTTCTGCAGCTATAAAAAAACTGCAGTGTGGCTCTACCATCTATATCTCTACATCGCATATTGCAGAAAATCATTAATGGTAACGGATAATTAAAGTTATGCTATTTGGATAACCAAAACCCTACTAATCTTAAAATTTAAACATTTTTTATCCTCTATAAAATTTATTCATATATTTACCTAGTGTCTACCCATAAAGTCTGTTATAACATTTATCAAGGGGAATGGAGGAACTCTGTTCTAGGTAAACTTGTTATATGCTTTTAATATGGTAGTGCACTCAATTTGAAAGCGATCCTCCAACAGAATTAGGATCCAAAAGTAAACGAACCTTGTTTGATCTGTTCTATGTTTATTTCAAATGTATGTATTGCATATAAAAAAATTGGCAATTATATATAGACAGTTATTATAAAGAAAATCGATGACGTATCAAAATATATGTTGTTAATCGTTTTTATCTCAACTCGCAAATTTAGATTGGTCGTCATTCCACTTAGTGGGACCTCCACACTAAATTCGAAAATACCATGTTCCCTATCGGTCTATTGCAAATTCATGTGAATTACTCGCTGAGTGACTTTGGTTAGCTTCATCATACGGCCAGCAGATAACGACCACATGCTATCTGATCGTACTATTTGCCCTAGATAAATATGCAAAACTACTTAGAGCGTAATTTTTTTTTATTACATTGAGAGAAACAAACGAGCACATATGTAGTTCACCTGATGGCAAGTGATTTCTGGGGCCCATGACATCTACATTCATACTTAACAAGGAATCATAATGCATACTCGTTGTCAACCTTCAGGAGATGCTGCTATTTGAAGCTGGTATTCTGCGAGGGCGTGGTCCATCCCCGGTCGAGCTGACCCATTCTGGAACTGCAAATAAACTGCAGCGTAGCTCTACCATTGTTACAGTGATATCAATAACATCCGGTGTAGGTGTGACATAGTTGTTAGATATGATCTGCGTCTTGTTCATTTTCATCTTAATGGTATGTATTATAGGAAGATACTATTGGGGTACAGACACTGGGCATATTTTGAGAACTTTATGTATGCATACTTCATTATCTTTAATATTATTAAATAAGATTTGGAAAATAGTAATGACTAGATTGTCAGCAAATCATAGGTTATTGATGTTTTTGCCGTTGAGTTTAAATATGTATCATTGCCGTAGTTTTTAAATATATATTACAACGAAGGGCTTTGCTTCAGGGATATGACTTCACCCTGTAGTGCAGATAGATAGGTTTACTACTATTGGACTGTACTTGGATAAACGGCGTGCTCTTGATTTTTAAACACTTCAGCATTCGATATACCGACAGACAATTTGAGACCCTTCATGAGACTGAAGCTCCTTCCGAATTTCGATCTATTTTATTGCCCAAAAAACCAGGCATATGAGCAATTACACTCTTTGGTCATGAATCTGTTGAATAATAACGTATCTTTAAAAGCCTTGTCGTAAACCCGCTCGTTCGCGAGGCTGGGAGGCGTTGAGCTTTGAAGCGATAATATTCTTAATGATTTATAAAAATTGTACGTAGACGCGGCAAAAGCGATATATCAATCTATAATTTCTGGAGGAGGTTTTGTAACTATTCTTGAACTATGGACCTCCCCCTGTAATTCTGTCCTAGTACGGTGCGTGACAATTTTTTTTTATTACATTTAAAATAACAAACGAGCACATAGTTTGCCTGATGGCAAGTGATTCCCGCGGGCCATGACAATCTACATTCATCCTTAACAAGAAATCAAAATGTAGACACCTTGAGGCCTGAGATGGAATGCCTCGTTACCAGTCCTCACAAAAAGTTCTCCGGATCCTTGTACTCTCCACCTTGTACAAACACAGCAGCTTTATACTATACATTTTATGCTGGTATTCTATGAAGCCGTGGTCCTGTTCGAGCTGAGTAATTCATTCTGCAGCCAGAAAAAAAATTAAACCACTGTTAAATCTAATAATTCTGAATACCTGATCAACGTCCACAATCTAGGTTAGACTGTGAATGCTTCCTTCTGAATAGAAATAATGATTAAATGAATATATGTATTGTAAGCATTCGAAATGTCGGGAATTTAAATATATATATTTTTATAGGGCTGATGGCCGCTATTGACCCGAGGTCTTTTACAATTTTACCAGGTTGCGGGGTAAACGAGCGCTTATGATGCTTAGCAGAGACCTCTATTAATAGGTAACCAGCACAAGGGCTCCCGAAAGGGTACGTCGTTATCATGTTGCGCGAGAACTGACTCGAGGGTGCCCGAGAGGCTAGATTTATTTCATCATTATCTCACATACCTATATATTACCAGAAAGTACGATTCTGAGCCAGCTGCCAGTATAACAATGCCTCGCCTTTCCACAGCCAATCCATTCTTGCCTTAAAGTTATGTATATTGGTACGGGAAGATCCTGGCAAACAATTCCTTGGAAGAAGTAATTTGACAGAAGAATATGTTATGTAATAAATGTAGCAATTTAATTTAATTCACAACAACAATACAGTCACCAGGCCAATAAATCATAATCATAAAATAAATATTACTTCTCGTGTACACACTACTCATTTCCCATAATAAAGAAATATAAAATATACGTATAATGAAATGAAATGAAAAGAAAAGCTCCTATCCCTCTTGCTTTTAAACACTTCAGCATTCGATATACCGACAGACAATTTGAGACCCTTGATGAGACTGAAGCTCCTTCCGAATTTCGATCTATTTTATTGAAACCAGGCATATAAGCAATTACACTCTTTGGTCATGAATCTGTTGAATAATAACGTATCTTTAAAAGCCTTGTCGTAAACCCGCTCGTTCGCGAGGCTGGGAGGCGTTGAGCTTTGAAGCGATAATATTCTTAATGATTTATAAAAATTGTACGTAGACGCGGCAAAAGCGATATATCAATCTATAATTTCTGGAGGAGGTTTTGTAACTATTCTTGAACTATGGACCTCCCCTGTAATTCTGTCCTAGTACGGTGCGTGACTATTTTTTTTTATTACATTTAAAATAACAAACGAGCACACAGTTCGCCTGATGGCAAGTGATTCCTGCGGGCCATGACAATCTACATTCATCCTTAACAAGATATCAAAATGTAGACACCTTGAGGCCTGAGATGGAATGCCTCGTTACCAGTCCTCACAAAAAGTTCTCCGGATCCTTGTACTCTCCACCTTGTACAAACACAGCAGCTTTATACTATACATTTTATGCTGGTATTCTATGAAGCCGTGGTCCTGTTCGAGCTGAGTAATTCATTCTGCAGCCAGAAAAAAAATTAAACCACTGTTAAATCTAATAATTCTGAATACCTGATCAACGTCCACAATCTAGGTTAGACTGTGAATGCTTCCTTCTGAATAGAAATAATGATTAAATGAATATATGTATTGTAAGCATTCGAAATGTCGGGAATTTAAATATATATATTTTTATAGGGCTGATGGCCGCTATTGACCCGAGGTCTTTTACAATTTTACCAGGTTGCGGGGTAAACGAGCGCTTATGATGCTTAGCAGAGACCTCTATTAATAGGTAACCAGCACAAGGGCTCCCGAAAGGGTACGTCGTTATCATGTTGCGCGAGAACTGACTCGAGGGTGCCCGAGAGGCTAGATTTATTTCATCATTATCTCACATACCTATATATTACCAGAAAGTACGATTCTGAGCCAGCTGCCAGTATAACAATGCCTCGCCTTTCCACAGCCAATCCATTCTTGCCTTAAAGTTATGTATATTGGTACGGGAAGATCCTGGCAAACAATTCCTTGGAAGAAGTAATTTGACAGAAGAATATGTTATGTAATAAATGTAGCAATTTAATTTAATTCACAACAACAATACAGTCACCAGGCCAATAAATCATAATCATAAAATAAATATTACTTCTGGTGTACACACTACTCATTTCCCATAATAAAGAAACATAAAATATACGTATAATGAAATGAAATGAAAAAGAAAAGCTCCTATCCCTCTTGCTTTTAACTTACGTCCACTAGATGTCTTTCTATACCACACAAAAGAAGGCATACATACGTCTAGGCAGTTCTTAAGACTAATATTTCCTTCGTGAAGAGGGGATGGCGAAACGATAAATTTCATTTCTATTGACGATTCGTAAACATTAGCTCTCTTTTTGTAGTCTGTACGTTATTCAGTAGCGTAATTTATTACCTTACTTTGTACACTACACTAAAGCTGTCTCTAATGTGTACTAAACACGATTTGTCTTTTTCCTCGAAGAATTTGGTACTTATATTTTGTAAAAAATAAAAGATTTACAAGTCTTACCTCTATACAGAGGTATACTCAGAGGTAGGATCACACTGCAGTTTATTTGTAGATACATGAATGGGTCGGCTCGATCGGGGAAAGACCATGTCTTTCACAGAGTGCTGATAAAATGAGAAATAGCAGCATAATGTTGATGTGTTTCATACGGTGAGTATGTGAGGGACAAGAGGACTCAATTACATGTAGTAAATAAGTTATTGATTTACCACGTTGACGGTTGTAAAAGAAAGTCATGATAAATAATTAAGATATTTATTTAAATCCATCGCGGTCATGCGATTTTTTTTTAAAAAGGACTAAAAAGTATTAAATAATTCTCCTAGCCCCAGTGTACCGTTAGTTCACCAGCTGGTTGTGGTGAACTAACGGTACACTGAAGAACCAGAGATGGTGCAAAATCTGCTTAAGGCCTGCTTTTCACTGACAATGACCCGAATAGAGTCAGATAGTTCTTTCCGATCTATTTAATATACATTGGCCTTGTGAAGAGTAGTTTCTTTTCTTTTTTTTTTTACATTGAGAGCTACAAACGAGCTCACAGTTCACCCGATGTTAAGTGATTCCTGCGGCCCATGATATCTACATTCATCCTTGACTAGGAATTATAATAAAGTAATAAAGGTCTCCGGACCCCTCACAAGTCGAAACACAGCAGTGTTATTCTGCTATTTCACGCCGATATTCTGATAGGGCGTGGTCCTAACCCGGTCGAGCTAACCCATTCATCCTGCAATTAGAAACAAACTGCAGTGTATACATGCAACAATTGTTCTTTGTCGCGTCTTCTATGAAATGCCAAATGCATTCACTTATACTACGAGTAGTGTTCAGAGGAATTGTTTGGCGTCATACATCGCAACATAATTTAAAATTAAATTCTCACCACCTTTGGAGGATTTTTATCACGCACGACTATTTTGTGGTATCAGCTGGCGCCAACTAACTTATAATTCGGAAATAACGATTTAGAGTCGATTTTGAGTTCCTACTTCTTTTTCAAAGGCTTACCGGCGCTTGTAACTCTTCTGTTGCTGCTGATGTTCACGGACGATGGTGATCTACCATCAGGTCAGCCACATTATCATTTACCCAATTTTCATTATAAAAAATTAAATTATAAAAAAATACACACATAATGTACGTGGAACTCTAAATATCTTGGGTGTCACACATAATTTAATTTTCGTATGAAAAAATCCTTTCTCCAATACCTGTTAATCGTCATTAAATTCATTTTCTCCCTTTGATTTATTAATAAGTTTACATTAAATCTACTTATAAGTGACAGTATTTATTGGTGCTATTTTAATCAAAGACCACATAATTGATTTGATTGACTGAGAACTTTTATTAATGTCTTTATTAAGTCTGTATAGGTACACATACATTGTTTGTACACAGTTTTGACTATGTGTTAGGAGTTTACCTAAGTTTAATTATGCAGGATATGTAAATTCGGTTCAAAGCGTGCTTTGTACTTAGGTTAGACGTGTCGCTAAAGCTTGAGCAGTTCAAATTTACGCAAACTAAGTTTCTGATTGACGTTTCGGGCAGTACTAAGCGTTCAAAGAGGACAAAACGCGAAAATTTCATTTGAGCAAATCTATTAACATAGAATTTTTTTAAATCTGATGATGAAGAAAATCATTCAAGTTATTTCTAGATTCTTACCAGGTTGTCATTATTATTATTAGAATATTTCAAATATAAAATAAACATATTCTAACAAGGAAATAAACAACAAGAATTATACAATATAATTAGAATACGGTCGGATTATAATTAAGTACTTGTAGCACCATTTATATAATCATACAGTAATTGGAACTAATTCAGATATCTGATTACAAGTTTTTCTCTAATTTAATTTTAGTGAAAAAGCTATAGAGTGAGCAGATCTGAAACAAAATACTAACTAGTAAATAACGATACAATGGATGAAATTGCTACCTAATAAACATTGACTAACTCAAACTTACATGAAAGCAATCAAACAAAAAACAAGAAAGAAGTATTAATTGATTTTATTTATTACGACGATAGATCAATTGCCAAGAAGAGTTATATGAGTTTCTGGCTTAAAGTATATTGAGTTACGTTCAAATCATTACACCATTTTGCTGTATTTTTATACCTTTAATACTATTACTATAGAAGAAAGTAAATATAATAATTTATGCACAGTAATATGTACACATAGATGATAATTTTATAAAAAAGGTTAAGGATACATTCAAGGTATATGCATGAATACATATATATACATGTGCATACGTAACAAGTAAAAACGAAGACTGGTTCTTAATTGCATTCGGATTCTAGTATCTAAGCAAACCGGGTCCGAACAAACTGATACCAAACTGTGAAACTAGAAATTGCAGGTAATGAATTGTCGAATATATATATAATTATCGATGAATCGCCTATGAAGTTAATAATAGGTTATGGATCAATGAATGTTTGAGGAAGCCATAATTGGTCCGTAGGGGATAAACTCGTACCTGAGACACCGCAGTTCGATATTTATGTAATTATTGTACGCGATTAATCCATCGTGGTCTTTTTGAAACAAATCATTTAAATATAAAAGTTATAATACAAGACAGTGGAAATGAAGTAACTTTTGAAGTTTTATTACGCAAGACCGTTGTCTTTTAACAACAATTTAAAAGCATTTCATTTATGTAAATGCTACAATATTAACTTTTATCAAGTCTGCCTAATGCAAATGTAGATTCTTAGCTTGAGTTATATGGTGACGTTAACGTTTCAACTTTTGAATAGTCTTTTTATTAATAATTTATACCAATAAGGTAAACGTCCAAGTAATGCTTACCAAACATGTTTTATCTAAATGTATTTAAGTTCCTAGAGTTTCAAACTTTCCTGTAAATTTACTTCATGTATTAAAACCTATTTTCATCATTAATTACTAGCGAGAAGATACCAGCTCTACGCCCACAAACACGCCTATAAGTGTACGGGAAAAACTGTCAGCCATTTCCTGCGCTCCATTGGAAAAGCAAGCATGCGAGGAGTCAATCCATCTCAGTGGTGACGAAGTGACGGGCGAGAAGGAAAGAAGATATCATATACTGTTGGGAAATCATATGATCATTTGAAATATAAATATATATATATTATAATTTAAATAAAGTCTAATAAAAGTCTTTGTTTAAGTATAATAATACTAATAATAAGCAATACCGTGTTGTTATTATAGAATTATTAAAGCTTTTTTATCACATTTTAGTGAAGTTATTATAAAATACGTTGAAATGTGAACTGTGTGCACACGATGCCCGAACGGTATTTACATGCTTATTTTACTTGTATGGTCCATGGCATTCTCATTACTGAACACAATGTAGAGGGTGACTTCTAAACAATGGGGTCCAGGTATGCAGTAAAATCGTACAACATTCTTGAACTTTCAAAAAGTAAAATCTGTCGATAATTATGTGGAATGTTATTTACTTAGTTTAGTTATTACATAAATGTGTCTATTAGCTTGAACGGTAGCTCTTTCAATTATTATATATATTTTAATAATATTAGGAGAACGACATCAGATCATGTGATGTGTGCGGCCCATTTATATCCGCCCTAAACAAAACTTGTTGACAACGCTGTCATGCCTTACCACTGAGATGTACCCTGTTATTTCACGCTGGTACGGCCCTCTCCAGCACCCTCGAGTGAGCACGAGTAGGGAAACGGTCCAAGCGAGGGCTGCCTTTCGGAAACCCTTCTGCTGGTTATCCATAAATACCTTTCAACTTGGTGAAGCTGTTCAAGCCCTCGGTCTAACAGTGACCAATGCCCATAAAAAAAAACAACACACTGGTAGTCTATGGAGGCGCAATACTTCTCCGATCCTTTTATGATAGTGAGAAATTGTTTTAGAATTATTGAAGATGTTTATTGCCACTATTTTCATTTATTACCTACGTATAAATCAGCTACTTTTTAAAATGTACCGTTGTAGCATACGACATAGCTATTTTAATGGAACAATGATTCAATTAAATTGTTTTATATAAATAGACCTATTGTTTATACGTTGTAAAGCGAAACAGAGTAAAGTAATATTATTCTCTGAATATTTGCACGGAAAGAAGCTCAAAGCTGTCGTACAGTACTTAAGATAAGCAAAATTTCTCGAAGTTAGTGCAATGTTGCATTTTAAAATTTACTTAATGCTTACCGAATGGTAAGCAGAGCAAAGATATTGTTTTTTAAAATGTAAAATCATTGAAATAACAAAAAATACCTTTTTTGCCATAGAATTTGATTACTGCCTTACCAGTTACAATGAAATTTTCTAGTAACTTTCGGTGCCTAATAAAGGAGGCTTATTTCGAAGTGTCTCCGAAATCCACTGTGTTTTGGATGGCTTTGTTGGTGGCAATGGAAATCCTATCCAATATTCGTTATATAATTTTAAGTTCCAAATGCTTCTTATTTAAATATTATACTAAATTTTAAATTTTGTTACTAAAAACCTTAATACTCTTGTTTATACAATTTGTAAAAGCATTGCGTTTCTTTTGAATCCGTATCTGGAATTGTAGTAAGTTAGAGTAATTTGAGTGAAAGATACAATAAAACAGTTTTGTTTTCAAGATTTTCTAACATATGGCTATCACGATTTATAAAAAAAACGTTAAGTACGTAACGTGAAGTATCAAGTAGTCTTGAAAATTAATTTCCTGAAAAAAGATTACACTCTTTCTTTCAAGCCCCACGTTAAATCCCTTAAGATTATGAAAGGAGATGTAAAATAAATGAACGCATCAGCTTCTATGGGATTGAGGTCTGGAGCTCTATAGTACAGGTAACCCAGTTCAGTCTCCCTTTAACACATTGAACACTACCATTTATCTACATTAATAAACATTGATATACTATATTACCAATAAGCCTACATATATCCTTTAGGGTGAAATAATAGACACTTTTGCATTATTATCGTTCGAAGTCTAAAATAGTGTATCTGAACCTTAATGTAATCTCATAGTTTTAACGTTGTCTCTTTGCCTTAAAACGCAACATACTAAAATATATATATTTTATTGACAAATGAAAACTGACGTACTTGAAGTAAATGAATAAGTATTTTTACATATAAAAAAGTAAAGTACATTCCCATATACTAATAGGTCTTTGAAATTGCCGTTATGTATGAAATATTTTGTATTAAAGTATTTTTTTTTTATTTTTAAACTTTTTTATTTCTGTTATTCAATCACCTATGTAATCGATGCATCTTTGCCAACGCAGTGGTAGTTTATTGATGCCCTTCTTGTAAAAATGACACTTCACACTTGAAAACAAACTCTTCAAAGGCATTTTGTACTGCTTGTCGGGAATTGAATTTCTTTCCGCTAAAAAGTTATCCAAATTTTGAAAAAAGTAATAGTCTGGTGGGTGTAAAGTCTGGTGAGAACGGTGGATGAGGGAGAGCTTACAACCGCAACTCTTGCAGCTTGGAGACTGTCTGTTGTGCCGTTTGGTAAAAAACTGTGATGAATCATATATTATAATTATATACATATTTATAATTAATGAAAAATATCAAAGAATTAATATCCGCATTATTTAAAAAAATACTTTTGCTCTATTCTATAATATTAATGAACTTCTTAAATTAATTAAATTAAGACCATGGAGATGGAAATAATTTTGTCAAACTTTAAAACAAAAAGAAATTTGAAGGAGCTGCAACAATCACAACTAATTAACGCTGACTTGACAAAGCAAATGCAATCAGACTTAACGGTGAGGTAAAACTTAAGTCTTAAATGAAAAAAAATATATTTTCCTGTGGATTTATTTTATCTTATATATCATAAAGCAAAGTAAACTACTTATATTTTTCCGCACAATTAATACTTATGGTTGTTTAAGCAAGTAGAACAGGACTGCAAATTATATAATGTTTTTTAGTTTTTGTTTAAAGTATGTGTAAATATGCTTTTAAATTATTATACTAATATAAAGAGTTCTATATTTCAAAACTCCTTGTTTCACGTGTTGGTAGAACTATTTATAAAACAGTTACGCGTATAGTTATTATGTAATCTTGGGGAGCAAAAAGGGTTAATGTACCTATGTGGCGATCGCACCGGAAGTCGAAATCAAAAGTGCGAAGCGTCGAATCAATTATTAAATTTATAATTTTAATTAAAAAAATATGTGTGCTTGATAAAAAGGGTTCCATACAGTACAAACATCAAAAATGGAACGGAAAAATAAAATTACAGATTCTTAAGGGTTAATTACCATAGTAAATAACACTAATTCTCAAGATAAAATCTAAACTACGAAATGGCTTGCTTATAACGTAGTCTATATGATTATTAAATGTTAAATTCGAGTCGATGATTAGACCGACATCCTTAAAATTATATCTTCGATTTTTATCAGACAGGTTAACTGACAAACTCGGATTACAAAACACCGTCTTAAATCTTGCAAATATTTTTTAATCTATTTCAGAAAAAGGACGGTAGTGTTATATTCAAAGGTAACAGATATCCTCTCCTGATTTGTTTAATAATGTCAACAGTGACGTCGTTCATTCCACTTTGCAAGGAAATAGGGGTGTTAATTTTATTATGAAGTTATTAAAGATACTGTTAAGATCTTCTTAAATAAACCTCCACACGCCACTGCATATTATAATGATACGGTAATGATACAAACTGTCCTACTTTATTAAATACCCATAACATGCTTCTACTGCAAGAGTGACGCTTCTAATCCCGTCCGCGAATGTCGTGACACAACTGGTTTCTGTGTGACATACTGAGTTTAAGTTATGAAATCATAGCGGTTTAAATACAAAATTTTAAATCTTATTGAAATATTTATCACCCTTCAAGCATTCAGCAAGTATAGCATACTATAGCATAGTTAAATATACTTTTGTAATCTATCGTTCATGTATAATGAAGTCTAGATAGAGACTATGTTTTCTGATTAAGCTGTACGAATTCGATGTATATACTTTATTTGATTTTTATTGACAATATAAAAAAATCCAAGTTATTAATGAACTTTACTTTTATTACTTGTTTATTAGTAAGTAATAAAATTCAAAACTATATACTGAGATAAAAAAGATAAAATTTTCTTTCAGATGATTCTTCGTACATCACGACAGAATTCAAAATTTTATCTTTATCATCTCGATGGTTGGCAATCCACCACTTTAAGCGAATTTTTCTGCTACGCACAACTGTGGAATCAGTTGTCGTCAGCGAATGTCCGAATCAATACGACTTAGGAATCTTTAAAAAAAAGAGCCTACACTTTCGTTAAAGGCCGACAGGGTATCCATGACTCCTCTGATATTGCGGATTTTAATGGGCGGGGGTATTCACTTAATATAAGTGAGCTGCTTGCTCGTTTGCAAACTATTCTAAAAAAAAATACAAAAGCCACTAGAAATTTAAATAATAAAATCAGCATAGTCCGACGATATACTCCTATATAATTTATTCAGTGGTAGAGTCACGCTGAAGTTTGTTTCTGGCTGCGGCATGAATGGGTTGGCTCGACCGGGGCCCGCACATTGTGTTACAGGAAACGCAGTCAGTTGAACTGTGTGCTCATTTGTCACTCTCGATACAATAAAAAATATCAGATCGAGATCTTTTAAGGCTTTCGTTTATTACTTAGCCTGTTAGGCATAACACGAACACTGTTGATTGATTCATTACCATGTTAATAATTCAGGGATACTAATGACAGGCATTAAATTGTCGCTAGTATAGTGATCTATATGCGATTAGTATTAAGAATATTTTCACATAGCCCCTTATTGTTCACCTATAAGTATGACAATGCATCTGCATAATGCTTCCTTATCGAGGATGAATGTCTTTGTCATGGGTTACGGGAATTACTATCAAGAGAAAATTGTCTTCCTTAATACAATTTAAAAAAAATATCGTGTATCAATTTAGTTACCAATTAAGTTTAAATATATTTTTGTTCTGTGCACAGTGTGCTTGTATTCTATAATAGTGGCCCAGAGGTACAAAGAGTTATTTGTACAAGTTATAGAAGACCGAAGCTAGCATATCTACCAGCCTGAAAAGTGGTTCCATTGATTTGTATTAAATACGCTACATAAGATTTTTAATAAAATATCCGAGTCGGCTTAAGTGTATTTCGTAAATGAATTATTTCAATAAAAAAATTGTCTGTTAACTGTTTCTTTTTTTAATTATTTTGTTTTTTGTTTAATTTTAGAACATTTAATTATTCTGTTAACGAATTCTAAAATAACGATTAGCTTTTTTATCTTACAAGTTAACAACTAAATTCTAACAGCTTTTTTAAATTTATTAAATGTTTATTTTTCAATATATATTTTTAGCGATAACTTACTCTCCCTGGTTGTTTACAACTTTCTCCCAACGTTCAACAAATCTTCAATACCTCGTTGGTAGAAATCACCCGATTTCTACTCGAAAAATTCATCCATCCATCTTCATCAGTATTAAACGATACCCCATGCATACTTAGTATTTGAAAGAGGTGGAAATCACGAATCGTAGTGAGATCAATAAAAAAACTCAAATAAAAAAACAAAACATCGATCCCAACAGAACAAAACATCGATCCCAACAGAACAAAACATGCCCTTTAAAACAATCGTAAACATTATGCCGATAATATTTAATGAAATGCGAAATATAAAAAAAACCGAAAGAACTTAACTGCAAAACTTTTTCTTTTTGTGATGCTATTGGTCATATATATAGCAGAAACTATGATGTTTTCAAACATTTATAAATATGTAGTTAGAATACCGTCCACAAGAAGTGTAAACATTAATAAAAATAAAATTTGACATATTTTTAATTTTAATGCAACAGCGAAAAAAATATTGTGCTTATTAAAAATAAATATTACATGTTGTATGGGTATGATGTTATTCATTTTTATTCATTTTGCATTCCATGAACAGATGGCTATATAAAATAAATCATTGAATAATTTAATATAATACCGTTATATACATATGTATATAGTTAAACGCTGCTAAGTTTCTGGTGAGTGTAGGGATCCGGACTCCTTTATTAATAGTGACGAGGTTTTATATATTCAACCTCAAACTTAGTCTTAAAAATCATAATTTATAGTTTATTATTATTGTTGATATGAATAATTAATTACGAAGAATAGAAAATAACCAAAATATATTTTTATGTTTCATTTGTTGTGTAAAGTTAATACTTTTACAAATAGTGTTAATATTTTAAAGTATCAAAGGTTCACCACACAGGGGCATTAATTAAACGCGATATGCAGAGTATTGATTAAAATTTGGCACGGAGTGTGCTGGCGTAATCCACGCATGTTTTGGCAACGAAACCAAGTTCGCTCTAATCTTCGACGATTTGGCAGCCCCCCTCGCGTTGCAAGCACATTCGCATACATTTACAGGCTGTTAATTAAATGCCGACACAAACCAGTTGCATGAACGTCAAATATGCCTCTTTGACACTAAATATTGGCAAGTCACGTTCTTTAGTCGCCACTATTTCTCACGCAGTAATGTCAGTCTGTGAACGATTGTGATCCTTTTCGTTGTTACATTTAATTATTAATCAAAGTTTGGACAAACAAAATGCATTACTAAATCCAAACTGGCGTTATCATTCTGTTATTACCTGAAAACAAAAATTGTGCTCGATATATTATAATTTACACGAATACAGAGATGTTAAATTACTCAGCATTCATTCCCTTCGGTCCTACGTAACGCTCGTGCAGTTATTTCAAAGGAACTTTGAATATAGTCATGATAGCGGTACATATATATGACATACCAATTCCCGAAAACCTACAGTCTGTGTTAAACAAAAGAAAATAGAAATCGTTTTGAGGACTCGCGTTTCAGATTCACTCATTCTGTACTAGGACTGAATTTGAAATGAAAAGAACTTTGTTGAGGCGGTGCTAATGAGTAGATCAGTGCCGTGTATTAGGACATGAAAGGCTGCTAAGCCGCATTAAAGTGGATTAAAGAATGGGAAATGTTTTACTGACTTATAGTATATTCCTTTAATATACTGATACGAAGAAATTTTCATAGCAAAAAGTTATTTTTAAGATACATTTAAGTAAATTTGTTTTATTGCAATATCAGCCTCATTTTATGATATAATATCTGTTGGTAGTATAATAATTATATGTAAAGTACGCATTTCAAATATATCGTAGGAAGATTTTCTTTTTCGACCATCGGTAGAAAATTAGTATTCTTGCCAAGCTTAGTTATTCAGACTGGGGAGCGAGCAAAATGTTAAGCGATTTGTGGAAATATGCAGTTTTATTTTGAAAACTTTGTTCCTTTTATTTTTTATACCCAGATAATTACATCTTTTATCTTGATTAATTAGAAATAAAATAATATAAATAAAGTCTTTAAGTTTTAGTAATTTTTATAATAAATTCAAAAAAAAAAATACTGACCATTTACTAGGCCCACATTTACATGAATTCTAAAAGAATCTTAAAATATATGTTGAACCTATAATGATAGTAAAAATTGTAATTATAAAAAATAAAAGACGATATCGTTCACCTTCTCCTTGTCAATTTAATTCACGCCGAATTTTCGAGCTATTATTGGTTGACATTGACAGTAGGATCCAATACATGTATCATGCGTAGTTACGTCTCAACGTTATACGAAAGTTTTATGTATCTAAACTCTGTAACTATATAAATATGAAGAGTAAAAAAATATGTGTGTGTCTTCACCGTAAATTTTGACCTCGGCAATATGTTAATGGTTATTATAAGATCAAAAATATCATACATCAAAAACATATGTTATGTTATAATCCTGCAGCTTGCTTTTTCCGGCTGATGGCCTCTGGGGGTTGAAAAGTTAAACCACTTAGGGCGCTCAGATAAGACTTTTGTTAGTGGGTAACCAGTACAAGGGCTTCCAAGAGGGAGCCTCGGCTTGGACAGTTAACTTTTCCGCGAGAGTAACTGACTCGAGGGTGCCCGAGAGGGCCTGTTCTCGGCTCGGATCTTGAAGCATTTGCGCAAATATACATGCACTAACTAGTCGTCCCTTCCTAATTCCAATGTGTAATAAGATAGCAGGAAGGTTCAGATCCACTATGAGATATACGAGATATACACACATAACACTCACAGACGCAAAAGTCAACAGTTTGTGTTGTACAAATATTATTCCTCCACTGGGAATCGAACCCGTGACCATCGCAGCAGCCACATACTTTGACTAACGCATCAACATATTCAAAAATAAAACAAAAATCAATATGCTTAAATAGACATTTAAATTACACAAGCCGAAGCAAGCTGTTCTTCCACAAACAACAAATTATGCGGAACTACGTGCGCTATGCTAATGGAACATAAATATCATAGAATCGGAAGGTACACGTAAAGTGCACTACAAATCTGTTCAAGTGAGAATATATGACTAGATTTTGGGTGCATTGCAGTACAGATCAATCGATAATATTAAATAACGACGATGATATTAAAGCCGAGCGCTTGAACCCTAAGCAATCATAACTTGTTTTTTACACTATAATGTAAATAATAAACAGTGTATTGATTTAAAGTTAAAAAACTTAAAAGGCATGTAAGTATTGTAATCAATTCCTAATATGTTAGCAAAATTTCAGGTTATGGACGTTAAGATGATAGGGCTGTTAATTAAAAGATTCCATTATATTCATATATACAAACATACATATAATAAATATATGTATATAGATGTATTTATATATATATATATATATATATTATACTAAATCAATCTACTGGAAATTCTACCCACAAGGGGTTGATATATTCGGCTGTTATAAATTTTGTAATAATGGCCTCTATAATGCAATATGTTTATAAATTATATAAAGGATTACCAATGTAATTGTGTACTATTCAAGCATAGTGAAACCGCATGTCAGTCGTTTTACCTAGTCTTACTGCTACGTTTGACAGCAAAAAAAAAGATTCAGATTTTGTATTAAAAAGTAATAAATTGATTATATAAGTGGTGGGAATTTAATTATGGATAACACCCACTCACAACTCGCTTTATTAATATATTCAGATAATGTATATAGACAAATTATTTATACATAAATCAAATCACTTTATATGAATTAATACGGTAAATTTAAATTGTCGTTCCATTCCCGTTAAAAACGATGCCACGACGGCGCTGGCCGATGGCTTGTCACTGAAATCTAAGAAGTAAGCTCATTAAGTTTTCTTTAAAATATTTCGTTTCATTTTTAAAATGTGATGTAAAAGTTAATAACTTTGTAATTAAAATTCTTATTATTAAAATCTATTAAGCGTTATACTGTTATTTCTAGTATTGTATGACGTATTCCTGTTACAGTCAAAACTAACTACAATATGGCTTTATCACTGTAAATTCTTTCAAGTTTTCGCATATGTGTAAAAATGGTATAGCAAGAATATTTTATATCTTATCACGGTTGATAAATAATATCTAAATCATTTCATCACATCATCAACCTGCCACCTGAATCAATCGACCTTCCATGAACTTGCTCAGTCATGGCTGCATCTATAAGAAAGTTGTTTGTCACTGCGTTTAACGCATACATCAGACTTTTCCTTTTCACATTTCCACATTCCTATCGGTGCTCTATAAAGGTTTATATATGTAATTTATAACTGAAAAATATAACCAGTATACGGGAGTCAAGATAAAATTGTCTTAAATCAGACCAAATAATCAGACCAAAAACTGTCGGCCAGCTGCAAAAGGTTTGGAATTCATGCTTTGAAGAAAATTTAATTTTAGTATTAATCGCTTAAAAAAACATTGAATAAAAGGAGGAAAGCAGCTCCAATCAATGGATCGATTATAATAAAGTGCCAATGGATCATGTCAAGGAATCCAATAAGCGTCTTCTACCTGCAATACCAACCTACATAAGAATGTTTGAAATGGCGATAATTACATTAATTTTCAACTGTTACTTTCTCCATTCGTTGTCACATTCAATATTTTTCATCGTAAAATGCAATCGGGATCGGAGAGAAATTTATGTACTTAACAAACATCAAATAAGCTTAACCTTTAGTTTATTAAAATACTATTTAATGTAAAATATGTATAAAATGCACATTTGGCAAAATATACTTATAAACTATTTAATTATTTATCACGCCGATGAGACATTTCACAAAGTCTCTATATACTAGGTAAAAGTACACATTTTAAATACCAAAACTTTTTACTAATTTTTATTTTAATTTATTTTAACTGTACATATTATTATATTAGAGGTTAGAAGTTTATAAAGTAATATTAGAAGGTGGAACCCTGTCATATGCAAGCCTATGTTACAGGATTAGAAAATTTTCTGAAATTATTAGTATATATTTAGTTTAAGTTTGTGGGAAGTCGACGGATGGAGGTGGGTCAGACGCGCAATTTGAGGCAATATTTGGGGTAGGCTTATGTTCCCTAGTGGACTATGTAAACCAATCTAAAGTAATAAACAATATTTACTATTGCTACAAGCATGATATTAATCTCCATTTATTTCATGTCCACTACTTCTTAAATGTTGAGCTGAAAGCAAAAGAAAGGGGAACGTTCCACCTAATTATTATAAATGTACCCTTTTAATGGTAACCACGACTATTATTATGGCAATATTAGATACCAATATTTAGAACTGTCATACTAAAAAATATTTTATTCTATATCTTAAAATTATATATATAAGTGAATATTGTTTGACGATTTTTTTCGATATTGTTAAAAAGCTTTAGATATATTAGTATAGAGAATTAAAGTCCAGAGTAAGCCCGAAGTTTGTCGAGCATGCGTCATGGTATTAGAAATAACAGACTTGAGGCATATACGAGTATATTTGCAACATGCTTATTATCAGAATATTCTCAGTATTGTGGAGGCTAGAAATTCAAATAATAAAAAGCAAATATACATTTATGAAATGGAATATGACTAAGACGATGCTTTCATTTTGTACAAATTTATGTTTTATAATGATTGTTTAGAAAGTTTTTACATATTTTATATACAAATTCAAGATTTTTTATCATACTTTATTTATATTTGATTATATGTATATATATATATATATATATATATATATATATATATATATACATATATATATATATATATATATATATATATATATATATATACATATATATATATATATATATATATATATATATATATATATATACATATATGAAATTATGTTCTATAACTTATTGCAATCTTGTTGGCAGTGACATAATCCCATTGCTGTTGATTTTTTTTGTTAGATTCATTCAATTTGGCGAAAAAAACCGGTTTTACTTTTTATTTTTCTGTTTATAAGATGTCGTCTATTTAATGGTATTTTAATAGAAAAACCAACCAGATACAAACAGTAGAACCAAAGAGATTTTACTGCAACTTTTTACTTATAAAATACGAAAAAACCCTTTTTTTCCGACCCCTTATATAAAATTACCCGAGATTTATTATAAGTAATAATAATTAATATAAAATAATATATTTATTTATATCCTCGATATTTTTTTTATGTATGTATAAATAAGTGTGAAAAGAACAAAGAAATAACTACGCTGTCGTGCTTCTTAAGATTCGTGACAGTAGTTAAAATCCAAGTGCTGGTAAACAAAAAGAGATTGATTCGTTGTCGGGCTAGGAAGCAGATGTCTACATAGTGTAGTTGTCGTTTACAGCCAGGTGATTTGCAGTTGATCTGATGCCGCTGTTAATGAAATGTCCCACAAAATTCATAGTAGTATAGAAAATTTATTTCTCGCGCCAGGTGAATCATATTTTGTGAATTCTTCCTTTTATCACAATAGAAACGCACAATAGAACTGTTAGAAATTTATAACGCTATTCGCAATTTGAATGCCATAATGACGAAGAATGATCATCAATTAAAATGAAAAATCAAAATTATATATTTTTACTTAAAGGCAAAGAAGTTTATGCATTATCATTTATGTTTATGTTGCCAATTAGTTTGTTATTATACCGTGTGAACAAACCATCATTTTAAAACGATGATCAGATCGTGATTTATCTGATACAGTCACTTGCTGGAGCTGAATGGTGTGGTTAAACCGAGGATCGGGAGACTACGCTCTCTCAGCATATCTGTGACCATGGAGCAGCAGTGTTTTGTAGATCCTTTTTCTGATAACTATGTAGTCCATATTGTTTAACAGTCGCAGTTGACACTTCATCTTTACAAGAATATATGGAGAGTAAATATTATAAAATTTATTAAGTCAATTATTAGTCAACTAATGAAAGTCTACTCAACAATGAATTCAGTATGAAAACGCTTAGTTTACACAAGCAACAGTAAACGATCCTGTATAGACAGAGGAGTAATATCATCTGCGACCCCACTTTCCAAGCTAAATTACTTACGCACGAATAAGTGATTAACTGCGAACCAGGGTTTCGTGACGTCAAAAATAGAATGGCAGGAGAATTAATACGAAGGAAATTTACATGCACTGTTAATATTTTCTTCTACCGGTTTTAAAGATAAAACATCAATTTATAAAGAATGTAATCTCTAATGTAGAATTACTGTATTTTATTTGTATGTTTACCTGTAAACATTTTGCTTAGTAACTGCGTGATAGTAGATGTGGAATGAGTTTTCAAGTTATAATGAAAATACAAGTAACCAGGTAAATGTTTTCGTTATGATGGGCTCAAATAGTTACTTGTCTTACTATATCAAATAAGCGAGTTTGAAATGATTAATCCCCTATCTGTTGTAGATTGTTATATTTTACAGCAATCGAATCTAAAAGATCAAAACTACTATTTTACGCTAACTTAATTTACAAATATAAGATGGGTTAGCTCTAGCCTGAGGGAGGCATTCAATTTCGTCGAGCAAACATAATATAAGAGAAAACATCTTGCAGGCAGGAAATGTCGGAAGTAAATATGACATGGGCGTGAGGCGTGCATTGTAAAATTTTAATAAAATATTGGATATATTTTAGAATTTTCAATATCAACTTTTTGATATGTGTATATAACACAAGATAACGTATACACAATACAGGTTATCACTTTGATTCGTATGCTCGTATACGTTTTTTTTTATTCGTAAATGATTTTTACCACACTTCAAAGTCCAACGGAATCAAAGGCTTTCTCCTAGTTCACATACGCCAGGCAAAGAGGCAGATAATATTCTTTGGTCTTCTGTATTTTGCGGGACGTCGATGGATACCTACATCCATCAGTCTCAGGATCGATTTAATTAACTTATTAGCTACCATATAAATATATTAATAGTATAAAAAGCAGGGACGTAATAATATTAAATTATAAACGGAGAACTAGTATTTTTTTATTTACTTCGCGCAAAAGTATTAATAGCAAGAACATATTTAAAAGTCCACCGAAAATATCCGAAAACGTTTTCAGATATTCATCAGAAACGTACTTGAACCTTGGTCTTTTTTTTTATTAGATTGGGAGTATAGATGGTAAATGATTCCTGCTGCTCATGACATCAACATTCATGCTTGACAAGGAATCATTATGCAGATGTGTTGTTGCCTTGGACTGAGATGTAAAGCCTCGCCATCATTAATAAAGGTCTCCGGTTTCTACACTCACCAGACGAAACACAGGAGCGTTAAGCTGCTATTTTACGCTGGTTTTCTACGAGAGCGTGGTCCTTCCCCGGTCGCGCTGATTCATTCATTTTGTAGCTAGAAACATAAGTCAGCGTAGCTCTACTGTAGCAGTACCATTTTAACACAGCTCTTATAAAGGAATGATAGCTTATTACTGTACTGTACTTTTATCGATATGTTAAAAAAAATGTTCTTTTTGAAATGATTTTCCGCAAGCGGTCATAACAACAACCGTTCAACTTCCTGGCAGCGTAACGGCTTTTTAAACGGCATAGTATTGCATTTAAATATTTCATCGTTTATTTCCTTAGACAAGTAATAAATAAGTAGGTACGTAATAAAAAAACAAAGAATTAAATTACGATTGACGCGTGCTAGAAAAAAAAACATTTTTGAAGCCATACAAATAACGCGACTCAAACAACAAGGCAGTAAAGATTCATTGCAGAGATATTTCATGAAAAAATCCCGTATGTACTAAGGAATAAGCGAACATCGATTGAATATACCTTAATAAATACCTTAATATATGTAAAGAAACGTTAACAGTATTACAAATTGTACAAATAATGTTATAATATTTAATATAAATTTAAAAGTCTTGTATAAAAATATTATGTTTGTCTCGGTATCACTAACGCAATTTTGAACTAGTATTTTTTATTTACTTGGCGCAAAAGTATTAATAGCAAGAACATATTTAAAAGTCCACCGAACATATCCGAAAACGTTTTCAGATATTCATCAGAAACGTACTTGAACCTTGGTCCTTTTTTTTATTACATTGGGAGTATAGATGGTAAATGATTCCTGCTGCTCATGACATCAACATTCATGCTTGACAAGGAATCATTATGCAGATGTGTTGTTGCCTTGGACTGAGATGTAAAGCCTCGCCATCATTAATAAAGGTCTCCGGTTTCTACACTCACCAGACGAAACACAGCAGCGTTAAGCTATTTTACGCTAACTTAATTTACAAATATAAGGTGGGTTAGCTCTAGCCTGAGGGAGGCATTCAATTTCGTCGAGCAAACATAATATAAGAGAAAACATCTTGCAGGCAGGAAATGTCGGAAGTAAATATGACATGGGCGTGAGGCGTGCATTTGTAAAATTTTAATAAAATATTGGATATATTTTAGAATTTTCAATATCAACTTTTTGATATGTGTATATAACACAAGATAACGTATACACAATACAGGTTATCACTTTGATTCGTATGCTCGTATACGTTTTTTTTATGCAACTGTTTTTTATTCGTAAATGATTTTTACCACACTTCAAAGTCCAACGGAATCAAAGGCTTTCTCATAGTTCACATACGCCAGGCAAAGAGGCAGATAATATTCTTTGGTCTTCTATATTTTGCGGGACGTCGATGGATACCTATAACCATCAGTCTCAGGATCGATTTAATTAACTTATTAGCTACCATATAAATATATTAATAGTATAAAAAGCAGGGACGTAGTAATATTAAATTATAAACGGAAAACTAGTATTTTTTTATTTACTTGGCGCAAAAGTATTAACAGCAAGAACATATTTAAAAGTCCACCGAACATATCCGAAAACGTTTTCAGATATTCATCAGAAACGTACTTGAACCTTGGTCCTTTTTTTTATTACATTGGGAGTACCAAACGAACACACAGTTCACCCGATGGTAAATGATTCCTGCTGCTCATGACATCAACATTCATGCTTGACAAGGAATCATTATGCAGATGTGTTGTTGCCTTGGACTGAGATGTAAAGCCTCGCCATCATTAATAAAGGTCTCCGGTTTCTACACTCACCAGACGAAACACAGCAGCGTTAAGCTATTTTACGCTGGTTTTCTACGAGAGCGTGGTCCTTCCCCGGTCGCGCTGATTCATTCATTTTGTAGCTAGAAACATAAGTCAGCGTAGCTCTACTGTAGCAGTACCATTTTAACACAGCTCTTATAAAGGAATGATAGCTTATTACTGTACTGTACTTTTATCGATATGTTAAAAAAAAATGTTCTTTTTGAAATGATTTCCAGTGTAATCCGCAAGCGGTCATAACAACAACCGTTCAAGTTCCTGGCAGCGTAACGGCTTTTTAAACGGCATAGTATTGCATTCAAATATTTCATCGTTTATTTCCTTAGACAAGTAATAACTAAGTAGGTACGTAATAAAAAAACATAGAATTAAATTATGATTTTCTAGGACGCGTGCTGGAAAAAAAAACATTTTTGAAGCCATACAAATAACGCGACTCAAACAACAAGGCAGTAAAGATTCATTGCAGAGATATTTCATGAAAAAATCCCGTATGTACTAAGGAATAAGCGAACATCGATTGAATATACCTTAATAAATACCTTAATATATGTAAAGAAACGTTAACAGTATTATAAATTGTACAAATAATGTTATAATATTTAATATAAATTTAAAAGTCTTGTATAAAAATATTATGTTTGTCTCGGTATCACTAACGCAATTTTGAACAATTATTTATTTGTTTTTAACATAATAGTATTATAATAAAAATTGAGATATGTATTATGTCATTCATAGTTATTGTTAACCTATGTTAATACCTAATAACGCAGAATTTATTTATGGATTTCCAAACTTGAGTTTATTTAAATAGTTTTTTAAATGTCTTTTTGAAAAGGAAAACTAAATGATCTACAAATGTTTGATCTATTCGTTATATTAAATAATTCAGTTATTTTTGAAATTTATTTGACTTAGACCAAGCGTATTACACGTAAAAGTTTTCAATTCAACGCGAGATAGCGACGGTGTAGTCATGGTAACGATTTGAGAACACGGAGTAGGTACCCAAAATAAATTAGCTAACAACTTGTTTCGTGCGTAATCTCAGAACACACGAATAAAATAAAAGAAGAATAGTACAGTTCTGCATTATGTAATTAACTTCGATTATATGTATACGAATACGATTATTGTAGCTATTCAATAATTATGGGTAAATTGCTTCCAAAGTACAAATTTTAGCATAATTATTTTTTCAAAAGAAAGTTTAAACTATTTCACTTTTAGCCTGCTCACGACGTAATCGTTTTTCGTTTTGCTTTATGATCACGGCGTTTATTGGATCAATATATTAAATAAAGACTGTTACATCTATTTGTTTAATCGCCTTATCCTTCTCTATCGTTGGTGAAGACCTCGAGGCTACAATTATAAAATATAATATATAAATTAATTATACCAGTGTAATGAAGTACAAGCTAGCCTCTACCAGCGAGATAGAGTCAAATAAAATAACTCCGAATACGGCCACAAAAAACTCCAGAGAAGGAGTTTTATTGCGCCGTTTCTTCTTGAGCTCAACGCATTCTAAAATGGTGCTAAAAGGACATTTATCATTTGTCAAATATAGCCGACTAAGCCGAGGTTCGGTTCTTTCGGGCACTCTTGGTTCAGTTACTCCCGAGTGTAAGATAACGGAAGTTCCCCATTGAGAACCCTTGTGCTAGGTACATATAAAATTTTGGCTGAGCGTCCTAAACACCTTTCAAATAGGTGTTAAATATATGTGATATGAAGTTCGATACCGTAAGAACATAGTGTACCATTGTACGTTACTGTAACTCTACATTTCTGAGATCACTAAGATATTTGCAAGGACTAATTTAACAAGAAAAATGTTGTTAGTATAAATCATAGTTAAATTTATATGAATATTAAATTTATACCAACCCATTTAAAAAAAAACATTCAGATGGAAATAATCGTTTTTTTTATTATTTTCTTCAACAAAATCGCAAAAGTATAATTCCAAGGGCTGCTTTTAGGAACATGAAATTTGTGCTAAGTTATCGGCGATTCTGTGTATATATAATATCTAAATATCTACAAATAATATAACATCGACAAGACTTTTCTTTGTTAGATAACTCACATACAAACAGTATATTAATTATTATTATAAAACAGTAACTAAGTGCTCTAATATTATGAGATTATTATACGATTATAATTGGTACAATATACGAATATATTGTATCAATTATAATTAGAAGTAAAGCTGGGCTAACATGTCAAAGACCCTTTAGATATCGATCCGAGTCAAGTTTCGTACCTCCTCATGACGGGCCCTCGGATCGTAGTATCGCCCTCCTCTGTTGTCGTCGACGTTCTTCGTCCACAGGAGACGGAACGCAGCGGTGGTGCAGCAGCGGTCTTCGTGCTTCGCTTCGCAGCATCGTCGTTGTCTCCTTACACAGCGGGCCTCCCGCTCCCGAGTCTGATTAGATAAAGCTGTAGTGGTCACTGGACCAACAGCAATACTCATACACAAAAAAAAAGTCAAAGACGTAATTCGCTGATTAATATAAAATTGCTTAGTTTTCGATAGAGAATGTTCTGAAATATCAAATTTTCTAGATTAGTAAATTTTATTCCTTTTTTTAAAATTCAAAATTCTTACTCACGCCAATCAGCTGCCACGACACTAAAATATCAAATAAATCTAAGAATACTATCTGGTAAGGTTCTCAGTGTGATTTATAAGATAATATCTTAAAATTTATTGAAAATAATAAATAAATATAAAAATAATAATAAATAAATAATAAATATAAATATATAATTGTAATTTGTCTGAAAATTTTATACAAATATGCATTTAATTTTACGGTATTATGTCTGAATCAAACACACTACTTTTTTTAAAAAAAATATAACGCTGGCAGTGCTGTTACTATATCTAAAATTTCAGTTGACCGATTCAATTAAGTTTAAATAGTTTTTGGAGATGGTTTACGAATATAGTCGTAGAATAGTGGATTCGAATCTGCGACGTTAACTATCGCATACCGTACCCTAATCTATTAGGCTATTGACATTTCACCTCTTCATATATTACGTTGAAATAATATTTTCACTGATTGTACTTATAATTTTTATAAGAAATAAACGCTTTGATTCTCTATAAAAATTGAATTTATTTAAAACTACTTATATGATTATGAGGAGATAATGTTCTCCTTGTCGATTTTGGCCACTGCTATATATTTATAACTACACTCCTGAGCAAAAAAATCGAATCACGCCGTAATTGCGGTCAAAATATTCTCGTAAAAAGTCTGATGCTCAGATTTATTTTTTGACTATAGTGGGTTGAAGGTTTTAGCTTAAAGTGAGATGATATTATTTTTAATGATAAAAAAAAATATGAATACAAAATTCGTCTTAAACTCTAATATAAGGAAACATTAACTCTAAAGAAAATACAGACAAAAAGACAAACCAATCATAATCAATCAATTAAATAATAAGAAACAATTCAATATTTACCCCCCATTGGCTCTAATTTCAGCTCCATTTCTGCTCTAATTCAGATCTGACAATGTTTGTGTTTAATAATAAGGGATAAGTGTACCGGTTCACGTTTGGTGACTAACTAATAAGGATAGGTCAGGTAAATGACCTTTTATAGGGCATGACAACCCCTAATTAGGGCTATTGTAAATATTGTATATATTGTAAATTTTTGCAATTACCGACGTAATGCGATGCTACATGTTAGGAGGAAAGTTCAGATGCAGTGTCAGTATCACGGGAAATACACCCCCGATCCGAATACACCATTAATATTTAATAATTAATTAAAAGCACAATAATATATATATTTTTTATAGCATTAAGAGTAATAAACGAGTACACGGTTCACCTGGTGGTAAGTGATTACTGCGGCCCATGACATCTACATTCAACCTTGACAAGGAATTATAATGCAGATGCGTTGTTACCCCTCAGGACTGAGATGGAATGCCTCGTCACCAGTAATAAAGGTCTCCGGATCCCTGGACTCACCAGACGAAACACAGCAGCGTTAAGCTGCTATTTTACGCTGGTATTCTGAGAGGATAAAAACAATAATAAGCAGCCCAGTCCTTTGACACTACGCCATGAGCTTATCATGGAGAGAAAAATAACATTATATAATTATACATACGTTAATTTATTTCTTCACAAAATTACTTACATTTTCATTGCTAATCTGTAAGGGTAATTATTTTATTAATATATTAATAATTATAATTGCCCTAGCGATAGCCATAGTTGAATTATTTTCCATATAGTGCTAGTAATCGCAAGCTGATAACCATTGCACTGCGTGTATACGGTCGAATAAATACGTAAATTACCGGTTTGAGACAACGAGCAATGTCTGACAGACAGACACAGCCGTTCACTATATACTGCTATTCTCTCTATATTCTTTCTCATTGGCTATACATACTTAATTGTTCTTGTAATTGTATCTTTAAAAATGGTTAGATATCTATCTATCAATGAATATTCTACTGTTTAAGATTAGAATTATCATCTAGAAGTATTCTGGATTCGAAGCCAGCTATTTTGTAACAATAAGTTTCTATACACCGGATTGCACAATAATTTATTTATAACTTACATATATGCCTGTAAAAAGAAGGTACTTGATGCAACTTAAAGTTGAAACAATACTTTACTTTTACTTAAAACATGAAGAAAAGTAAATAATATAAATTATAAATGGAATAATGACACGTTTATTAGAACTTTGAATATTCTAAGTGAACCTAGAATATACTTTATTACAATGATATTAGGTTCAAGTTCGATGGAGTAGTAAACTCCCTAGATACAAAGAAGTGCAAATGCTTTGTACAACCGACACTTGTTAGTTAAAACTGCATATTCTTTTAAACGCAACTATTCGAAAAGGAATAGTCTCTTGAATTATATATACGGTAAAAGCTATGTAGATAATTATACGCCTTGTACAAGAATTTCTTTATTGGAAATGTTTTATTTTATTTTCTCGACAAGGATAACGCTTTTACAGAAAAATCATAAGACAGCGGCATTGCGTTGTTGTTTCGCACAATAAGTAATAACAATCGGAGATCCTCTCTCTCTCTCCGATACATCTGTGTCTCAATTCTATATATAAAATTGATTTAGGTCTCTTTTATGATCAAAAGAGGAGGATATTCATCAGTTATTACATCGGCTGTTATATTGGCAAAGGAAATCGTCTTGAGCGAGCTTAATCGTCTAAGAAATAAATAGGACAAAATATTTAATGACATGTTTCAATGACTTCTCTAGAGATGACGTCTATAGCCAGAGTTGTACAAGTAGGATATGTATGTATGTATGTAGGCATAGGGTTTTTTAATTTTTTTTTAGCTAACAACGTTGATTTGCTTTGCTTTTTCTTTTCGAAACTACTTTTACGAGATTATCATCATACAGGGCTCACGGAACTGAATGGTCCGTGAGCTGGTTAGAGAGTTTGGTTATCTTACTTACACCAAAGCGCTGATACACTGAGCGTGTCGGACGGCTCTGATCACGTTAGTGTGTGAATAAAATCGGGGGAAGGTTCAGGTTGATTTATGTATGATGTATGATTGTGTAAATGTTATAGAAAAATGTAAATGATTTAACATACGATGCACTAGCTAAGGCAATTTTAACAATTACCTAAGAATTGAACTCAGGAACCAGGACGTTAATTATGAATACAATAAATTTAGTATAAATACCTTGTATTCCATTTACATTTATCTTGTATTAGTAAAAACTCTTTTATATCACATACAAGAAGCTACACATCTAGGTATTTCTATTGGCTAACACAAATATTGCCTTCGTAAAAGGGAGGCACAACGATAAATTTAAGTTCTATTGACCATTCGTGAGCTAGTTCTCTTTTGGTAGTTTTGTTGGTTATACAGTGGTGTAGTTTATCACCTTTCTTTTTCAGTTACATTAAAGCTAAAATGTAAGTTGTTTTAAATCTGCTCAGGAGACTAACGATCGGGCGATTTAAATTGTGTAATCCAAGATCAAATACCCCTACCAATATTTACTTTAACGATTGTAGTCGTAATTTTTGATATGTAAATCAACATGATGATGGGTAGATGAATGTTACGAGTTATTGAATAATAAATAAATAAACATAATTGATATTGACTAAATAGTAATTTGATGTTGAACTCCATGGTTTATTTTTTCTAATTCTATTATAACAGTTTAATAAATGTTCGAAACTAAAGCGTAAAAGAATTCTCATACATCCTTATGTAATGCTTTATTTCTAAGACGCCTGATATCCTGATAATAATACTATATTTTATAAAAGAATCAATTATTTTTAGTTGAATCGTGCTTTTGCCTTCTTTTATAAGTACTATTTTCACTCTTTCCTCTTGTCATTCCGTACATCACTTATGTAATTATTTTATTTTTTAAGCCTTTAATAATTATATAATACTAATAGTAAAAGCTAACAAAATAATTGAAAACCTCCAAAAAGGCTCCATTTATAGAGCATGGTACTATGCATTGCAGTTCGTCTGACTGCTGGCCTTATGCCGTCAAATAACGATGTTAGGAACACGTAGATACTTTAGAGGCAGATTTTGTAGGATTTCTACTAAAAATGAAAGAGATAAATAGAACCAAATGAGCGTTTTCATTCAAGCATATGCCAGTATTTTTATAATTAATACTTTATTAAAGCAAAATATAGATAACTGTTGTAAATTATATCTTTCATCATTTTCTGAAAGCAGGTCTTACGAAAGAGCATAGATCGGTGAGCAGCATGAATCGTACCTCACAGAATTCCAGCGGTAAATAGCAGAATAACGCTGCTTTGCCCAGCTCGGGGAGAGTAGATATGCAGAGACCCAGTTACTGGTAGCGAGATAATACACTAAGGTGTATTTCAGAGATATATGATATCCTCAACGGTGGGTTGTAGGACAGGGCAAGACCACCACAGAATACTAGGGTGGAGTAGCAGCTTAACGCTTATGTGTTTTATTTGGTGAATCCAGGGTTCTGGAGATCTAGAGTTGGTAGCGAGGAATCTCTGTTCTCAGGAATGACTATGCATGTGCATATTGAATCTTTGTTGAAAATGGATGAAGTTGTTTATGTGATGTAGTCGTCACTTACCATCAGGTGGACTATATGTTCGTTTGTCAATTTTTCTTTCATAACTAAAATAACCTGTAGTATGTTAATGTGCCAGTAATATTAATCGAATACCGTCCACCAAACTAGGAGAGCCAACAGTGAAGTCACCGTAGAATGATGGTCAATGATTCTTATGCCCTATAACACACGAATTAACCCTCAATAAGGAATGAAAATGGGTAGCCACCTCCGATTACTAAAATGCAATCCCTCAACGAGTATGCAATGCATAGTAAGAAGTAAAGTAAAAAGAAAGCTTTTAAATAACCATTGCTAGGTACAGGGTCTTGGTGCATAGTTCCACGCTCACAATACACACTCCACCGCTAATTGACGTGTGCGAAATGTCTTTTTTTTATTTTTAATGGTTTCATCTAATTCATTGAAAAAAAAAACTTAATTCACAATTTTTAAAATTAAAACGTGGAATCCTTTCAAGCCAACCTGCAGGCCATACGTTTAAGACCACCTTAATTAAAGTAGGAAAATAAAGTAAAACTCCAGATAAATAAAATAAATAAAATAGCCTTTATTCACTTACTACTAACTTACTTTAACAACTTATTTAAATACTATCTATAAATCTAAAAAAAATATGTGTATATAATTATATTTATTGATGTATGCTGGTAGTAGTCGCCTCTGCGGCGTAGGCCTCTCCTAAACCTTTCCAAGTATCTCTTTACCGAACCATTTGTATCCACTTATTACCACACCTGCGGCTGAAAGTATCTCGCCATCGTTTGCTTGGTCTCCCTTTTCTCCTTTTGTTGTCCCTTGGTATTCATTCTATTAGACGTTTCGTCCATCTGTTATTCATCCTGCAAACATGTCCATCCCAGTGCCATTTGAGTAATAGAATTCTTTTTCTTACCTTTATTACTTTTGTTTTGCTTCTGATGTCATTGTTGCGAATTTTGTCTGATAGCTTAATTCCAAGCATGCTCCTTTCCATTTTCCTTTGGCATATAGCAATTTTTTTCTCGTCCTCTTTTCGCAACGACCACGTCTGATACTCATATGTTAGTCATGGTAATACTGTTGCTTTGTAGACTCGTTTCTTTATATTTATATTTACTGTATTATTTTACATTATTTCTCTCAAGCTCCAATATTTTTTTTATGCTAAATTTATTCTTCTTTGTATTTCTTTTGCGGTGCTATTTCCAAAAGATACTAATTGCTCTAGATAAATGTATTCCGATATATTATATTATGATTACGATATACGTATTAAATTTTTTCTTCCTCTTCAATAATGTCTTGCGGGTCTCCATTAGTTAGAATCTTAATTTTTAACGTGTTTAGTGACAGTCCCACTTTGTGACTTTCCACTTTGCTAATTCCCTGACCATGCTCTGTGGCACTTTCAGCGACTACCACGATGTCGTCGGCGAAGCGCAGGTGGTTCAATAGCTCTCCGTCAATATTTACTCCTTTCTTTTCCCAGTCCATACGTTTGAAGCACAGCGGAAAATATTTTTGGCGAGAGCGGGTCTCCCTGTCTAACTCCTCTTTTTATAGGAAACTCTGTACCTTCACGTTTTAACCGTACTTTGGCGTGGCATTTGGAGTAGATACTATATATGATATTTATATACGTTGAATTTACGCCTTGTTGAGTCAGTGACGTCTAAATAGCTTCAAAATATAAAGAGTCAAAGGCCTTCGTGTAATCTATAAAGCATATGTACAATGTCTTTCTATATTCTTTGGCTTTTTCTATTATTTATGTTAAGACTTGCATGTGATCTATAGTTGAGTATCCTTTGCGAAAACCGGCTTGTTTGCGCGGTTGCATTTTTCTAAAGTATTTGTTATACTACTTAAAAATATTTTTGAGAATACTTTATATAAATTCGTCGTGTGACTAATCGGCCTGTGTGACTTCTTTCCCCTTTCTTGTGAAGTAATATAATTGTAGTAAAGTAAAACCCCAATAAAATGTTAAATGTTTAATTAACCTGTTTAATCATCTAATAGAACATTGATTGACAAACAATATACTTTAAAAGCGTAAATAAATATTAACAGTCCATGTAACAAAAGGCTATAGTTATAATTAGCTAAACTGATTTTTCATCAAAAAATCCTCCTTTTCATTTTATGACTTTATTCACAAGTCTCATACAATGCGTACGGGCATTCAATTTGTTAATGGTGTCTTGTAATATATTGTTCCTAATTTCGCATAAATCATTCCACATTTCTTCTCGCGAGGATGGGCTACGATTACAGACATTCCTATCAAGCTCTTCCCACAAAAGTTCAATGGGATTGAGATCAAGGCTCTGAGGAGGCCAAACCATGTTTTTTAACACCCCTTGTGTCTCTTTCTCTTCTAAATATCCTCTACATAATTTTGAGCTATGCTTTGGATCATTATCTTGTTGGAAAATGAATCCATCTCCAAATAATCGCAACACGGAAGAAACGGCATTTTGTTCTAAAATGTTTTTGTACCGTTCCTTTTTAAAAATTCCATCAATAATAATCAAATCGCCAGTTCCTTGGCTAGAGGAGCTACCCCAGACCAGAAGTAAGCCACCACCATGCTTGATGATTGTTGGGACTACACAATCTGACATCACCTTTTCTTGGGCACTGCGTCGAACGTAAATTCTATCCAATCAAATGTCCAATCCAATGTCCAATCTCGATGGGCAAAAGCCCACTGCATCCGTTTTTTCTTGTTTTGCAGCCTTAAGAGAGGTTTAGGCGATACAACTTCGTATCTCTCAGTCGCCGTTTTACTGTAGTCAATGATAAAGGTTTAACTCGGGTTTTGTTTACTTTAACGCAGATTTCTGGTGCTGTAAGCGTCTATTTCGCTTGCTGGTAACAACAATGAAATTATCTTCACTAGACATGGTAGCTCTCGGACTTCCCCGAGAGTGGACGATCTTGAAAACTGCCTGTCTCCCTTTATGGAGTTATTTGACGCAATCTCACTTTCGGATTTGCTTTCATTATGTAAAACAACGATGGCAGAACGCACTTCACTGCTAATTTCTCGAGCTTTTCCCATTTTATGACGTCGTCACTTTAGAAACCACAAGTTCAGATTAATTGAGATTGTTTGTGAATTGGGTTTGTTGTACACTCGGGTAATAATAAGTCAGAAACACGTGTTTTCAGTAGCTAAATAATCCAAATAAAAAAAAAATATTACGGCTCTACCACCTGGCTCTAGAGCAGCGTTTGTCGGTGTTTGAAAACAATATATGTTTATTGTCCAATAATTTGAAAGTAAAGAATGACCTCTTTAAATATTCGATACTAACAATAGAATATGCAGATGTGCATTTCTTTTATTTATCCTATGGGATTTTATTACAATTGATGGATAATTATGTTGTTTATGTGCGGTCTTAAACTCTTGGCCTGCAGGCCATTTTGATATAATGTACGTTGTATTGTAACATTTGTAAGTGCAAAGCACTTTTCAATGTTCAATATTTCTTCAAAAAAGAAAATACTCTATTATATTTAGACAACTAGTACTGTAGTGCATTATAAAGTAGTACAAACTCATTTCCGCTTCCTTGGAAGCTATATAATTTAATGATAAAAGCAAAGTCTGGAAACATATCCACAATTCAAAGGCTTTATCACGGAAGCTCGTGATCTACATTACAACTCGCTAGCACCAGAAGATACTGCAGCAGAAGTGCATTTAATGATACCACGGTGTCCAGCTATTTAACTTTAAGCTTACTCCGTACATTGTACCCACTTTTAAGAATTAATTATTAATCAAACTATTTGTTTATGCCTGTTTTGTATGAAAATATTTTTTTATCTTAATAAATATCAAATACTTTTATAGTAGCATAAAATTAAGTACTTTTTTATGTTCGCAGCTTTTTAAAAAAATCTGCGAATATTTTATCTCAAACGGTGTAAACGTAGTAGGTAACGTATGTATTCGTATTTCATTTATTTTATAATGAATCATTCACCACCACCTGCGACGACGTTAAGTTTAAATATTCATAGAAGAATAAGACGAGAAATACTGTACTATTATTTTAGATAACCTATCCGATCCTGATGATGATTCATGGACATCTGTGTGAGAGGACTTTGCTTAAAAGGGGACTAATGATGAAGTAAGATAATGATGATGATGGTAAAGGTAGATAGATCTGATTGGCGAGAACAGATAGTCTCTATAAATAAACATATCTATTATGATGATATCTTCCTGGTCTATTTCAATCACAGCGATAACTTGTAGCTCGATGTAGTCAAGTACACAATGTTGTGGCGAAAGAATTTGCGGAAACACCGAGGCACTAACTTGTCGTTCCAACCGATGCATTTGTTATAAATTTTGAGCAAGGTTCAGATACAGTGTCAGACAATAGTGGTAGAGCTCCAATGCAGTTTGTTTCTAGCTGCAGAATTAATAGGTCAGCTCGACCGGAGTAGGACCACACCCTCACAGAATATCAGCGTAAAATAGCAGCATAATGCTACTGTGTTTCGTCTGGTGTAGGGATCCGGAGACCTTTATAATTGTTGACAAGGCATTCCATCTCAAGCCTCAAGGGTGCATACGCATCTTCATTATGATTCCTTGTCAAGGATGAATGTAGATATCATGGGCTGCAGGAAACATTTACCATCAGATGAACTGTGTCCTCGATTGTTACTCTCAATGTAATCAAGTACTTTCTCATAGTACGCTAAGCGGCCATCAATAACAAGCTGTAGCATTCCAACTTAGTCCTTAAAATTGAAAATATATCAAAATGTTTATAGAGCATGATTTCAGACCTGAAAACCAATAATTTGAGATACAAGATAAAAATATTATTCAATCGATTGGAAACCTAATCAGGATTAGGTTTACAATCGATGCACCGATCAGGTACTCTAACAAGTACGCCAAGAATGAAAACTAATCTTGTATCCGATAATAAGTTGCGGTTAATGCGGCTTTTAAATTATTTATATTTATATAACTTTTATAGGCTTTTAAGGAAAAAACCTTTTTCCTATTTTCAATAATCATCCCCTAACGCGTGTTGACATAGACGATACGGTGGGGAAGGAAGAAAGTCTGAGCATCAGTTGCTAATATTAACAACGATTCGCAGGGGTGAATATATCTTGGGTTAATTTGCTTAGAACACTGTGAAAATTATGCACATGTATTACTCAGTGTGGTAAGAATTTTGAGATTGATAGAATAATGGAGCGGCAACAGTCAAAATTCTTTTTTTGTATCTGATATATATAGATTTAATTAAACTATCTGTCTAATTCAAAGTAATTTTGAATGTCACATTTAATACTATTAGTATTTTTCATATAAAACTAAAAGTGACAAACGGTAACACAATGGTTGCGGCACCCCATAAACACCTACAAGCTACCTCAACAAATCTAAATTATTGGATAAATTCTATAAAGCCAGGATATGATAAAACTGATTCATAGAAAATTTTGAAAATAAACTATCCCTATTCCCCTAAAGCAATAAAAAAATAGACGCGCCAATAAAGATAAACTGCCTAAAGTTTTATGATTGAGCACTATGAGTTCTTTGAATCAGCCTTAACATCTAAATATCTATTACGACATAAAATAAAAATGATTACCTATTTTCAGTCTTACAAAATGTATTTTATTTATTTGAAAAATGAATATACATTAAAACTTCTTCCGAAAATTATTAATAAATAGTCAAGATGGTTCTAATCAAAAATATGTGTAACAAAACAATTTAAAACTATTGAGTATTACTCAGTCTATTAAGCATAAGTACTTACTAACTTACCTACACTTAACTACACTTTTATGTTCCCAAATACCTTTAAATTTTACAATATAATATGAATAATAAGAAACCTCCCGATTGTAAGATGCATTGTGCTTTAGTTAAAAAAAAATATATAATTACCACAAAATTTTAATCATTCTATTAAATACTGAAAAATTCGGAAGATCATATGTAAGAATATATAATGAAAAACCGTTAGTTTTTTTTTATAATAATTAATGGTTATTACTGAACTCATCACAATACAAAAAGTCGGTAACTGACATGGTCAGTTTCTGCTAGTTGCTATAGATAGAATGAAAGCTAACAATGAATAATGATATAAATATAAATAATGAAAGACATAAAATGTATGTATTAATTATAGTACATTTTATATTTCTTTAACTAAATACTATTTCCAAAAGTCTAAAGAGATTTTAAACTAGTTCCGACATGTGGAAAATCTGCGCCGCCATATAAATAGAACGTATATACGAAAGAAAAATTAAAGTAATCAAAAATGTTTACGTTCCAAAAATACTAATAATTATTACAAGGAATATAATAACAATTTATTATGAATGCATATTCTTAATTATATATATTTTTTTTAAGTGGTACCAACGACACAATTTAGTCGAGTATTGTGAACATGCGCCCGAACATTGACTTCAGGGATGATTTTTTCTTGAGAATGAATAGGTGTGTGCTGGTTGTAGCCTAAAGATAAGATAAATACTCTAATTATATTGACATTGACAGTAGATAATGCCTTAGGCATTAAGTCCGCCTTTGTGCATATGTTAGTTGTGCAAAAGTTTATAAATAAATAAGCAAATAAATTGACAAGAAAAATTTAAAGATATTATTTTAGTTTCCACTTATTAATTTAAAAGCCATTTTTCGGTTCATTCTTGATCACCAAATAATAAAGTTTTATGTTAATTTTAATCATCACATTATATGAGAACCAACATTGTTCTTGTTAAGTACTAAAACTAAACAACAGGGCATATTGTGCCAACATGTCTAATCAACAGCGATAGGCAAACAAATGCTCTGTATCCCTTAATGAGAAAATTTATCGTCTCATTACACACTCGTCAAATTTCCGATATATGGTGGCGATCCATTATTTTCAAAGATTTAGGGAGAACTCTGTAAGTATGCTACCTTTATTTCTCTTTATACCTTATATTTGTTTATACTCTAACGTCTATTGGGCTGTGAGACCTTTTTAATCTTTAATAAGGTCTCACAATAATTATAATGTAACAAATTAACATCAATTTTACACTATAAAAATCTATTATTATGATGATTTCTCTTAGTTTTTTCGATAGCCGATGTATATTCGACTGATTACCATATGATATCGACGAGAGCAGTATATAATTCAGTAAGTGTTTACACAAACATATAGAAAGTAATACTTCCTCATATTTCCTAATTCGATGCATATTCGATAAAGTTGGTTGATGTACGTAGAATGTAGATGCATAAACACACCTGGACTCGAGAACCACTTTTTTGTATTACACAAATATTATTATAGCAAATATGCCGGAGTGCTAAGTTATAACAGCTCTTCGTATTGTAGTAATAAATATGATTATCATCAATATTACATCATTGTGTTCCACTATTATTTTCTACTGAACACCAAGAACGCTGAAAGGAAATACTTCAGCGTTCTTGGTGTTACCCCAGTCCAAATATATATTAGGTCTTTTGTTACCTATGAAATTGCCGTTCTTCAGTATTGGCCATTTCAAAACAAAAAAAAGTTTTGATTGGCTGCGAATTCTAAATTCAAATTAAATTTGTTTTAAAAACATGACATTCTTTTTACAAAGTCAGTATTTTGTTTATTGATAAGCTTTGTATTTTCATTACGTTTGAACATGTTTCGTCATAATGGATACTTTAAAAATTCGTGTAATTATGGAATATGAGTTCCGTCGTGGCATCAACGCGGCACAAACGGCACATCAACAACGTTTACGGAGAGAACTTTACAAACGAACGCACAACCCGTTATTGGTTTGCCCGGTTCCGTTCTGGAAACTTTGATTTGAAAAATGAACCTGGTGGTCATCCGAACACAATAATGGTCAACAATGATGAATTAAAGGCGATTGTGGAAGCTAATGATACCAAATAAAATGATAAAAAATACACAATCTACAGCCGAGCTAGCAGCAGTTTTTGATGTTAACATCAAATCAATATTGGTCCATTTGCAACAAATTGGCAAGGTAAAAAAGCTTGATAGATGGGTGCCCTACGAACTTAATGATCGCCAGCGCAACGTACGCGTTGAGACCTGCCTCGCGCTGCTCAACAGGCAAAATTTGGTAAATTTTTTTAGCGAGAAAAAAATTAAATTCCCGAGAGGCAGTACAAAATGCCTTTGAAGAGTTTGTTGCCTCCCGTCCAGCTGATTTTTACAAGAAGGGCATCAATAAACTACCACTGCGTTGGCAATGATGCATCAATAACAGAAATAAAAAAGTTTGAAAAAAAAATACTTTAACTTATTTCATACAAAACGGCAATTTCATAGGAAAAGACCTATTATATTATTTTTGGGCTAGGATAGGGAAGGATAGTGTTTATTACCAGATCTGGTTATTATCAAATCACATAAAAATATAATATAGTGCCCTTCGTGCAAGCACAGAGGTCATGAACTCGTTGTTCTCTGCCCTGGTCCGTTGTTGAGCATATGGAAATAAAATCAGAGGCAGATTTAGATGCAGTGTTTGGACAATGTACTCGAGAGTTTGGATTCAAACGAGTATGCCAGTCAGTATGTTTTTTGATTTTTGACACCCTTTATCTGCGATAAAGAATTACCCCTTCAAGACACACATTTTCGGGGAAAAACTGAACAACATAACAGGCAAATTATTTCAGTCCTTTGCCGCACGCATTAAAATCCATTACTCTTCTACATACTCTCAAATATCCTATAGAAAGTAGTCTGTATATATATAAATACAGCCTTCAAGGATCATAAACCACTGTATTCTTATTTATTATCGAGGGTAGGTATAGCTGTCTACGAGGTTCCCTATCGCATAATTTGAATATTTTCTCTTACGTTTAAATAGTCGAAGTAAAGAGTAGAAATTGGTTAAAATTTGGAATGCATCAAGCATCTATTATATTAATACAGTGAATTTAAACCAGTTTTGCTTGGATTATAAGGAATTGCCTTAACGTCAATTGAGTTTTATAACATTGCATAGATTAGAAAACTTAGGTATATTGCATGTTAGTGTTCCATAGAGAAGTATGGCTGTGAGCTGCTACTTATAGGTTTTATTTTGTATTAAAATTCCAAGTCAAATCTACCATTGCAATACTTCAAGATACTGATGTGTTCTTTATACGTAAATTGGCCAAAACTTAATAATTAAAAGCTAACGGTACCACGGGTTAACTATGATATCAGGGCGTCAAAGACCTAATCCTCCCTATGAGTGCTGAAAGCTAGTCGAGAATTAATAAGTAAAATTAAAAGTATTAAAGTTCGTAAAGTTTTGCTTTAAAAATATTATTTAAAATTTGAATATAAAAGTAATGATTTTTTCATAATTTTATAGTGCAATAGAAAAGTCTATTTTGCAGGAGACACCTTTTTTTTTTTATTACATTGTGAGTAACAAACGAGCACACAGTTTACCTGATGGTAAGTGATTCCTGCGGCCCATGATATCTGAATTCATCCTTGACAAGGAATCGTAATTCAGATGCATTGTCACCCGTGAGGACTAAAATAAAATGCCTCGTCACCAGTAATAAAGGTCTCCGAATGGATACGAAACACAGTAATATTATACTGCTATTTTACGCTGGTAATCTTTTAGGGCGCGGTCCTACCCAGTCGAGCTAACCCAATCATTCTGCAACTTGAAACAAACTGCAGTGTAGCTCTACCACTGTTACACTCCTAAAAACACAGCACAGATTAAAACTCTTGCATATTGCTTAGTAGAACCTCCTTATACTGTTTAAGTTTAATATACATTTCACATAAAATGCAATGTATGTATCATACTATATAAAACATTTTATGATGAAGGAAATAAGGTTAGAATAAATCATAGTCTTCTCCTGTTCTATATCTTACACAATATGGATTGGGAGAAGTGTATGATTATATATAAAGTTTTTTTTAGAAGTGTTAGTGTGCATTCCTTTTAACAAAACTTTACCTCTGTCTTTAGTGTTCTGTCAATTTTTTATTTTAATTATCCTTTATTCAATATATATTTTTGAAATATCATTGTTGTACATTATTTCTCATATAACGGTTAAGGTAAATCAGCTAATGTGTCACAGGTTTTTGTGGTTTAACGTTGATGTCAACAAAGATTCAAGATGCACAATTCGAAACACGACCGCGTTTTACTGTTTTGCATTGCTATACTTCTAGGGTCGTGATGTCGTGATGACGTGACGTCCTTTCCCGGTCAAGACGACCCATTTATGCTGGCAGCCATAAGCGAGCTGCGACTTGGCTCTACAACTGTTACACTACTATAAAGATATAGCAAGTATGCTGCCGTTGCATCGGAAGGTAAGTTAACGGCAATTATCATTTATTGCTGTTCGGAATTTCTGTCAAACCATTTATATATGATATTAATTTCGTCAAAAATCGTAATAATTTTCCTTCCTATATTTAATTATTTATCTTAATTTCATGTTCAAAACGCATTAACCTACTCGCATTGTTAAGTAAACTCTAATGCGGTTTTGTACGGGTGACCAACTTAATTTAATTGGAACTTTGTGACACCCAATACAGTGTCGACCGTTTTCGTTAAATCAATTTGGTTACATGTTTGTTTGTAGTTAATTATTTATGTTCTTTGTCTGTATTGTAAATTGTAATTCTAGGGCCTTGTAATGAGAAAAGCATTGTAGTATTACTTTATCTATTTATATTTATGGAGTATCTATAGTATTATTTGTTTTTTAAACGTCTGCGTCAAATTTTCTCTATACCATGGGTTCGTTGAAAATGATAATTAGTACTAAGTCCACTCACTGTGCCTTACATTTTAAAGGTCTCCGAATCCCTACACTCACCAGAAGAAACAGAAGCGTTATGCTGCTATTTTACGCTGATATTCGGTGAGGGCGTGGTCCTTCCCTGGTTGTGCCGATCTACTCATTTAGAAGATATAACAAACTGGCAGGGTGGCTTTACCAAATGGTTAAAATTCTAGTAACTTGTAAACTGCGAAAGGTAAACCTTAGTAACAACTGATATAAGAAATTATAAATAGAACAATGTGCGTCGTTGTAATGGACATAAATATTGCAGAATCGGTGGGGCTACATAAAGTACACTACAAATTAAGTTAGGATATATAGCATTGGAGTACAGTTCAGTTAAAATGGATAATTGTTGTTAATAATAATTACTATTGCAATTACATAAAGAAGCACTGGTATATGTATGCGGTGGTTTTATTGCGTTAGTTGCGTAAGGGAAGTATCTATATTTTCTCAAAAATTGTGGTGTAAACCTTTAATAGAGTTCAAGTATTTAATTTCAGATACTTTAAGTCCATATTTGTAAATAAATAAATAGATAAAGGAATAAATTCGTATATAATAAAAAATTAAGAGTCGAAATAGAAAAGACTGATCTTTATACATACATCATAATCAAAAAAAAAATTTTTCATTTTGACATATGAATATAATATATAAATAGTATTTTTAAGGCTTTATATATTATTACACTACATTATATAATATTATTAACCAGTTAAAGAGTTTTTATAGTAGTTTTAAACGTACATCTTAACCATTTAATTGTTACTGATTTTTGTTCGTAAGAATAGAAATCAGGAAGAATAAGGCAGATACACCACCAGCTTTAAGATATCCGATTCTTTTTACTCACTAGAACAAATCCTGAAGTTACCTTATTTTGATATATACAGAAGCGTTTTATGTATGTTGCCCGCAGTGGTGTCAAGTCATTTTATATATTATTGATTCTTTTAAAACGATATATATAGTGGGTAATTTATTTATTAGAATAGCAATTTGTAAATCAGGAATAAATTCTCGGTTACTGCAATAAATTGTTTTCCAGTTTTGAAAACATAAAAAAACACGCATAGAATCGTAAAATGATTGCATTGCCATCGGTTCTTAATACTTACGACTGCAATAATTCTAATTATTTAGATGTCTAATCAATATAATTAAAAAAATGATTCACACACATGTCATTCATTCATACATACAGAAAAAGCGTGTTTAAATAAAGCCGGACATAACATACTCGTACAAGTTATTAAATCAGACAAGTACTATTTTATGAAATCAAATGGTTTAAGTTTTAAATCAGATAGTAAGTGATACCTGCGGCTCATAGAAATACTAATCCTTGACCAGCTTCATTCACGGGAAATAAGAAAATAGTTTTCTTATCCTTATTAATTTACGATACGATATTATACTGAATACAGTAGTTTCAAATGGTATGAAATTCATTTTTTTTTGCCGGAAATATTTGCATTATTTATAGAGAAAAAATTTAAAATTTAAAAATGTTATAAATTAACAAATTTCCTTTTACATGTACGTACATCAAACTTTCTTCAGTCTATGAATTTAAAAAAATATATATAATTTATTTTTGTTAAATCCGAAATACTCCCTAAATCTGAACAACCGAGTAAAAAGTTATCTGTTATATTTTATTTAAATTTTGATCGCGAAGAGTCTCTCGCGTAGAAGTCTAGTAGTTGAGGACAGTCTTTAAAATATATAGGATTGAGAAGTGAGGAGATATTAAAATATATAGTATATAAATTATATAAATATATATTATTAAATAAGTTTGTAAGTTTATTACCGATTAAAATTGTTAATATTAAACTTTTTGTCCCAAATATGAACCACGGTAGCGCAGTTTTCAGTGTAGTCTTTAATTGCTTAGACAATTTGTAAACCAATTTTGAACTTAGGCGCCTCAATGGAATTTTTTGTTGCAATTTTATTCCTTTGTTTTCTCCTATTCTCTTGAAAGCACACCGTATTTACGTAACTAATAATCGTGATTGCCAGAACTAGATTAACCGAGAACTTGAACTTGACTGGTAGAGAATGCTTTATGGATGGCACTAAGTCCGCCCTTTGTGGGATACAAATTTTTGTATGGTACCAATAAAGTTTAAATAAATAAAATAAAAAAAAAAAGATATTTATGGAATGCAGTGATCACTTATCATTCATCATTAGTATCATAAAAAAATGTAAACTGATTAATCTAATATGAGCTTACTAGAATTACAAGCTATTATTATATTGAATTTTTATTCAGATTTAATTAAACCAGCCGACAGTCCATAGTGCGTCCTGGGATTCCAATTGTATAAAGTCACTCTCTCATGCAATTAGTTTATTAGATTCATATAGTAAACTAATTCAAAACTTCACACTACGAACTTCAGTTCGAATTCTAAATTTGTGTGTTCAAACTCTGTGCAATAATATAATTTAACGATGAAAAGAAAAGTAACTTTATTTCAATTAGTCGTACGCCTTCAAACTGATCTCAGTTAAGACAATTAGGTAATATTTTTATTTCATTTAACAGTTTTATGTGAAGCAGAGCCCTCCAAAATGTGATACTCGTAAAATTTATCCTTAAAAATACAAGATCGGAACTGTTTAACAAAGTTTTAAATACTTAACTTGTTGCCCTTTCTACCATTTTGTAATGTATTATGTTAATCGTTTAATAAATGTATTATATACATATGTGCTTTTTATATAGGACCTTTATAACCTTTTATATAGGATATTGAAGTATCAATTATTCGTATGATCCACATGTCCTTCAATTGTAATTCTTTATTTTTACCTGGATAATGTTTGATATTGACAATGTTTTATTAGTCATCAAACAATTTACAACACAATAAAATTGTATTAGAGACGGCATAGTTATGACTGAATTTAAAAAGTCAAAAGTCTATAAAAAGTATATATATATATATATACATAGATAGATATATATATATATATATATATATATATATATATATAGTAATTACATAAATAGTAATAATTAGTAAAATATTGCAATAGCGTAAACTTATAAGTCAAATATATTAAGTCAAGTATATTGTTGAAAATTTGCTATAAAATCGTGCTCGTAACAACGATAGAAGTGGTTTGCCAAATATCCCGAACGGTAATATTATATAATAAAAGGCCATTGTCACAATTAACTTCACCCCAATGCAACAACAGTGAAATACTTCAAGGCATTTGCAGAGTACACATTAACTACATACATACTATACCTAGCATAGATGGTAGGTTACATGTGTAATGATCTAGCATTAAGGCCATGCACTTCAAATGATTTCTTCTATCTATTTTTTTACAAACGTGCTTGTTTGTTGTGTTAGGTCACTGGATGGTTAATGATAATACGGCAATAAAAACGGCCCATGACATTTACATCCATCCTTAGCAAAGGTTGAAAATACACGTGCGTACTAACCCCGGAAGTCTGAGATGAAATGCCTTGTTACTTACATAATCCTGAACCGTCATTATACAATACAATATAGTTGGGCAAATTCTTTAGGCTAGGTCTATGAAAAATATGATATAAAATGACCTCTGTAAGTAGCACGACAAACTTAGATCGAGGGGTCACCTACCAGACGAAAAAATAACCTTAGTAAAAGTTTCACCATTTTCGAGATGTTGTGATTTAATTTAATAATTCCTTTCAATCTGTCTTTTGTTACTGTGTACGCAGATATCATTGTAATTATTTGTTCTACATACTTTCCAATAATTAGTCTAAAATATTCAAATATCGTTGCATAAATAAATTACCTGCTCAATAGAGTCTTCAGGAAGTCACACTGAACACTTTTTTTAATGTATTTTTAGAAAAAAATAAAAACTCACAATTTCTCAAAAATGGTGCCAATTTTAGTAGACTTTTTTTATATCTGATGGGTGACACGTCAACCTATCTTCCCCTTAAGCTTGTCGTGCTACTTACGGAACACCCGGTAAATTGCATATTTACCAAGTCCTCCACGACGATCAAATTATGCACCTCCTCTGTTGTCCATCAAAACCGTATTCCCATTTTTGTGTCTGTGTTATGTGGAAGATGCATTGTGTACATAATTTATTGCTGCCACTTGCTGCACTTGAATAGATCTGACATAACTAATTTTATATGACATAACAATAGAAAGTTCATAGTTTTCATGAAAAAAATATCCGGATATGCACACACAACAGTAAATCTACCTTTGTAACGAACCAAAAATCTAGAAATCATCACTATATTACTTCAAGCAGTTTTATACTGTTAGCTGACTATGATAGAACTTGTCTATAATACTACCTGATGTTAAGATGTGACTTTACTAGTTCCTTCCTCTTTGCCAATAAGTTTGAATATTTATTTATAATAATAACCAATTTAGTTATAAATTATGTAACATGTTTCATTTACCCATTAACACCAACAAAGGCACCCTAAAATCTTTATTACGACGAAATTTCTGAGACCCGTTTCGAATTAAGCCTCTACCTTATTTCTATGTGACGTAGCTGGGCAATTTACTTTAATTTATCGCCTTTACGGATGATTTATTGTTGCTTGTTTATCTTTATTATAGAAGGTGGATGAAGTACCCAGGACATTTAAAATTAAGGAGTTAGGTAGTAGTAAAATTGCAATAATACAAATAAAGTGATAATAATACATTAGAATTTCTTCACATTTATATATTGAAGAGTGTACTGAATAAAATAATAAGTGAATCCTGCTAATCTTTTTACAAGCATTAAAGAATTTTTAAAATGGATTGCATTGCAATAAATGCTTAGGTTTCAGTCTTTACGTGGTAGAATCATGCCAGAATTAGTTGTAGCACGAATATGTCGGCTTACGGCAGGCAATAAAGGGTAAAAGAATATTTTTCGCCTGGTGAAACAATGAAACCGAAGGCCTTATACTACTACTTTGTTATGTAGTTATGATGAGTTTCGATTGATTCTGGGCCGAACACGCATCTCCTTTGTGATTCCTTATTTATGTTGAATATGAGTGATATGACACTCAGGAATTACTCATTTATCATCAGGTGGGCTGTTTGTTTTATTAATGAGTAACTACCACAATGATTCGCTAGCGAGAGCCTTAACTTGGAAACTGCTGCGTCGCGTGTTCTGGTTTCGATTAACAACCAATAAAAAAACATCAATAAAAAAATTCTATGTATCACAAATTTGGTTGAAAATGTGTGAGTAGTATTTTATGTACCGTGTCCCTGAAAGTGCATTTTAAATTTTTAGAGAGTGTCTTTCTTATGGTATATTTGGCACGAAATAATTCTAATATATAGACACCTATAAAAAATTACGTCAAGTAGTAAGCCATTACTACGAAACTCGTTAGTGCAGGTTAATGTAAAATGATGCAAAAGCTTAGCTCATGAAGACCGACTTAAATCAACTCGCTAAAAATGAAAGCCATTTACATTCAACTATGCAAAAATTTGAATTTTCCGTCGGAGTAATAACATTTTTAATTCTAACGTGTATAAAAGTTGTATATAGTTTTAAACTATCACAAAATATCCCTATATTTTATATAACCATTATCGCCTCACGATTATTGTTTCTCTATTTTGTTTTTTATTGTTATTATTATCAATTCCAATTTTTAGATTATTTTCGATAGCGATAAGGGGAAATGTTTTCTTGGGCAACATATCCAAGCTACCCCAGTACCATGCCGGAGCATGGATAAGTTATAACAGACTTGCACTTTGCACTCGATTTGATCATAGGAACGCTTTCGGAAACATCCATGACGAGTCCAGAGTCGGCCGCCCATTGACATCACTTGCTGGGCTTTTCCACTACAGGCAAGGCGAATCGGAACTTAGGGCGCACCTTCTTATATAACCTACATATCCACAACTGAACAATGAACTGCCTTGAATCTACCCGGAGGTGATGGGAGCCCGGAAAGTGTTGTGACATGGTCAAGGAAGGACCCTATTAAGAACTTACCTTACCTATTAAGGTTGACGCTAAACTAGGAAAGTTTAGTGTCACAGATATAGGAATATATCCATGACACAAAACTTTAAGGCTTTTTATGTATGACACCGATTACAGATTCGAGTGTGTTTGTACTTAGCCCATGTAATTAGAAGAAAAAATTAAATTATCATGCCACGACTATTAAATGAGAGTTCTTATCTTGATAACAATACATTCTACAATCTCGCCTACAAAGCTCTGTAACGTATAATGTCATGAAAGCAACAATTTTTTTTTAAATCAAAGGGTCAAATATAAAGTTGCCAAAGTTTTTGTAAAATAAATCGAACAGGTTTCTGACAAAGTTGAAAATTCCACAACTTCTTTAAACAAATAACATATTGAATAGGAGTAATCATTCCGGAGGCGTGCTTAGTTGGTTGTCGTTGGGATTTTAGGATTTGTCGCTGATTTAATGCGATTGTAGAAATTTAACAGTGGTTGAATTTTTTTTTTGATTATAAAGTTAGTTTACGAATTGAATTTTGTATGGCATGTTCAGTTTTCACGGTACTTTAACAGTAATCAATTAATGTGATTAAACCTAAATATATTTTGATTTGTAGTCTATTTTAAACATAATAGAAACGATTATATTTTCCCTGTTCTATTTTTCTATATTAGACATTATGAAAATATTTTCACAACTCTTTAGTTCTATATTAACACCAGATGTATTCACCCTCTGAATTTTTACTAATCACTGATACGACTTTCTTCTTTTTCAACCGTTCCTATATATCAACACACATCAGGGAATGATTATTAAAATCTGACGAAAGAGTTTTTCTATCAATGCTTTTGAATTTTATTAATATTAAGTAAATTTTCTATAACAGAAAATATTGTTATTACTTTTCTTTTTTTAAAAACTACAATAATTTCAAGAGCTCCTTTTAATAGCAGATATGTTCGTTGTTATTTAGGTATGTAATGTGTAGCAGACACAGCCTACTTTTGAAAGCATTCATAATTATCCTCAGCCTGTTGATGTCCACGATATGGCGGTGAATTATCTAATTTAGTAACAACATATACATATTTGTATATATACTTATTTCTTGGAAATGGGAGATGACCTCTTGGCTCGCTATTCATAACTATATACGAGCTACACACTCATTATACGTTACATTTTTATACAATTCCTCCATCATCATTATCCAAACTCACTATGAGTTCCTGAAACACCTACGAACGACTTCCCACGAACTTGCAAAGGCCGTTCCTTCTTCGATTGGTCGGTCTGTTAATACTAAGCTACTTAAACGACTCTCAAAAAACCTGTAACACTTTCGGTACGTTACTCCAGTACTGGACCACAGCCTATTGCCATCCCAGGTATAATTTCGAGGAAAATGACTGATCATTCGATAACCAAAAGTACTTTCTAATCACCTTTTTTTAGATAGGCAGTCTTAATCGTCTTCTATAAATCTACGACTACAGTCTACATACTATTTTCCCATTCTTACCCTTTCAAAGCAGTCGCTATTTGATTTATGCATGTAAATGTTTAAATCAAATAGCGATTCAACAAAAACCATAACAGCTAACTATCATAGGTTAGGTTCAAATCCTGGCTGGTTAATACGAAAAACGAATACTCAACAATTCCTTTTTGGGAATTTTACAAGGAAAAAAACGATTACCTTTAATTTTCTGTGTTTAAGATTTGAAATGTGATTAAAACACATTCTGTGCCTACAAAATATTCTACTGATTACTCTAAAATAATTTTCTAAATAATAATTCAAAAGTTACTCGAATACACGTCTTGATTTTTATATGTAAAAAATACATACGTTAACGTTACGTTTATTCGACGTTTGGGGAATGAAAAGTTTATCGTCAAAAAACCTAACTTTAAACTTTTGCAACATTAAGTATTATGAATTTTACTTGTTTTCGTCTGTGTAATATTTATTAAATCAGATCTCGGCAGTGAATCTTTATTGCCGTGTTGTGTGACTCGCATTATTTGTACAGCTTTAAAAATTCATTGTCTGCAGTTTTTTTACATCATACATTTTTTTTTGTTAAATACGTAGTTGGTGCTACATGATCGTAAACTTAAATAGGAAAAGAAAAAGAATATTCAATTACTGCAGTTTTATCATTCATTTCCTATATATATATATATATATATATATATATATATAAACAAAATTTTAAGAATGTTGCCTGCTTCCACCCAGGCCGTGTTTACTTCCACCGTTTGCTGTCTGCAAGATGTTTTTCCTAGAAAATGTTTGCTCGGCGAAATTGAGCACATGGTTTCTAGTTGCATCATTGATGGATTGGGCTCGGAGAACCAGTGCTAAATATCGGAATATCGCTGCTGTGTCTAGTGAATATGACAAACTGGAGTTCCAGTTTCTCGTAACATGGTAAACTATTACTTCTTAGGGGTAATAACACATGTGAATCTATTTTGTACAAGTCATGGATGTTAGAATAGTTTTAGCATTAATTTAGAAACATACTGTTGGTTTGGTTCAGCCTCGAGAGTTCAGTTCGGAGTCACCGTCACTGAAACAAGAAACAAAAATTCTCATGCATGCAAGAAAAGAACTATTTCTTTATGAATCAAAGTGTGATAAACATGCAAGCAGATTGCTATCAATATCTGGTACGGCGTCTTCCATGAAAAAAAAGAAGGATTGTCTTAACTTACCTAACTAGTTTTCTTAGATACGTTGCGAATTTACGAATATTATAGTCCTATCCCGTCACATGATGTTACTAACACAAACTGACTAACGCATTGACAACTATTTCAATTAGATCTAAAGTCGCGTTGTAGATTATGCTCCAACACCCTCTCTGGGAAGGAGACCTGTACTTAGAAATGTATGATCTAATATATAAGCTCTCCAAAACTGAGTTAGTCTGACTTATTGGCACATAAATTATTATAAACACTTATTATACTAAGGAAATTAATGTAGAGAAAGATAGTTTAAAATAAGTTTCCTTAAATGCTTACGTAACGCTAGTCGATAGTGTCATCATACGCTCACTCTGTTTAATGAACGCTAAATCACTTTTGCTCAGTTGAGCAGCAACCTTACTTCAATCAGGGTCTTGTGACACCCAATACAGACTGGCGGACGGATTAATTGAATAAATTTGCATTTAATCCCGGCAACATTTCCATTTGTTCTGCACTCAAGTCGTCTGGAAAATTGTAACGTGAATTCTACCTTAATACTTAAAGATTATCTACTTTTTGTGAATAGCGTTAAAACGTAACGGGTTGCTCTTATTTTATTCTGAATTATGTGATACGCGACAATTTATAAATAATATCGTATGTGATCTTTTTTTTTGACAAGAATACAAGCATCTTGGCGGCATGTTTTGGATAAGATTTTTAATGTTTTCTTGAGGATTAAGGGACAAATTAGCCTTAATAACTATTTTAAGTTCTCGTATAATCTGTGGGGCCTAAGTTGCAGATACAACGTTACTTCTGGAAATATAAAACGAGAGTAGAGTAGACGGAGAAATGTTTACAAAGTTTATACGAAGGCAACCATATAAGATAGAGAGTTAGATGTCCATGTGGTAATGCACCGTGTGGTAATAGCATAACAAACGTGAGAATTAAATCTTAGCAATAACAACTTTTTTATATACCTCAAAATAAAAGATTCAATTTTCTTTTCTTAGATTCAAGTCATTTTACATTCATAATCTAAATGATTATGAATGTAAAATTATTTTGTTTCTCCTAAATTAACTTAAACTATTTGGAAAATTCAATAGAGGACGAATGTTTGTCTATGCATATATCTATAATCTTTTAACACATTGATAAGACAATCATATTTTTACAAATTATTTTAGACAATTATTTTATTTCTCATAATTATTAATAAATCAATCACAACACAAAAAATAATATTATTTTAAACTTTGTTTGCTAACCGTAAACGCAACCGCGTGCGCGCTCATATGGACACGTATACAGATACGTCTTCACCACAAGCAAGGGCTGGCCACACTCGTGAATTGCAAGAACTATATATATGGTTGATGGTGCTAACACGACGCACAATTTATTTAACTTTTGAATCACATTTAATTATAATCATAATTTTGTACTGTCCCTTTGCAAATAGATTTTGATTATCATAATCCTCGCAGTCTATCAATAATCTACTACAAAATAAAGGTCTTCATAGATTGCCTTACATAACATTATCCAAATAAATATTCGTTATAAAATATTTCATAGCACAATCTGGAAGAGCTTCTAGAATTGACTCATAATTTCGTCTGAATACAATTTGCATATGAAAATACGAACACGACGCGAATTTGACTTCCTAATAACGACAACTGTTTTTAAATTCCTGGCAACGCAAACGCTCTTTACAACTCGACAATAATAAGTGTAATAAAATAAATTAGGAAATACATAAAATTTCTCAATTCGCAATTAATAAAAGAGATTTCTCGTATCGCTAGAAAATTATTTCTATTTTCACATAATGTTCTTGATAATTATGGCATTAATTCATCTAATATAAATTGACCTTGATGTTCTGCTCCTCGTAAGCAGCTTGATCATGTATTTTAGTCGTGATCGTAGGTCCCGTATATATTTGTTAATACCTTGTAAAAATAATTCCCATAATGGTTTGCCACATTGGTTTGAGTATTTTAATTTAAGTTTTGATAATGTATAATACAATCATGATAAATTATAAGGCTATTTCAGAATATCGTTAATACAATTACAGTGGATGACTAAAATTACATAACCATTGTGATCTTGGAAAATAAAAACACTGCCATCTACCAGTAATATAATTTGTCTGTTAGAGTTATAGTAGATTAGCAAATACACGAACGAATACGTAGGACGTTTTAGTGCCAACCCATGTGATTAAAACTCATATAGTATAAAACAAGAAACAAAAGTTTAAAACCATTTCTTTTGTCTAAGGTCTCATAATTGAATATACGGGATTTGGTTCTGTGATCACTACGCCAAACCCACTTCCATACTCATCAAATTTCGATTTCAATCTTCGCTTCTCTATTTTACGCTGTTATTCAGTGAGGGCGTGGTCTTAACCCGGCCGAGCTGACTCCATTTATTCTGCAGCTAGAAACCAACTGCAGTGTAGCTTTACCACTCTTAGTATTAGTTTAAGTTCACGCCCATGTAAGGACATCCATATCTGGACGGAACACTAAATATAACTGATATAAAATTCTTAAATAGTAACTATTACATATGGATCTTCAATTTGTGAATAAATATAAATTGCAAAACGGCTATAAAGAACAGAAAAATAATAATAATGAAATTCAGATAGATTAAAAATTAGATTAATAATTGGAAATAAGTCCAATTTATAGAAAAGAAACGTAACTTTTATATATTTTTTCAATTTGATGTTTTATTTTAGAACGTTTAAAGCGATAAAGGAAAACACTAATGACGATCAAAATAAATTTATTCAACAATTCTACCAGCGTTCTACATCGGGCGTTACGAATCCTTGATTGGCATTTAATCGCTCATTCGTGCGTAAGTAATTTGGCGTTTGGGAAACTGGGACGTGGATGTTATTATTCCTCTGTCTATTCGGGATCGTTTACTGTTGCTTCTATAAACAGAACTATTCATAATATATTTAAGAGTACATTTTCAATATGTTAGAATTGTGTTTTAAATATTTATATTCTTCTTATACGGATTCATTTATCCTTTTATGAGACGTCGGCCTTTTCAATAAACGTCGCCATTCTTAATCGCGAATGGATGCAGGTATCAATGAGCAACAGTGATGACTTACTATCTATTTATTTATTTAACTTTTATGTACACAAAGCATTTATATAAGGAAACTAAGATGTTAAGAAGAAAAGTATGTATAAAGGCGCAGCTTATTTTTATAATAAAAATCACTTCCAGCAGGTCTGGTGTTGGACATATTATCGGTAAAAAGAAACATAGTGTACTTAAAAATAATACAGAAAAATTAATAAGAAATACAGGACTATATTTATTTATTTACAAACACATACATATAAATACATAAATATTAATACATATAATATATAATATAAACATAAATATATATTTGTTTATATTATATATATAATAAAGCTTACATGATACTTAATTATATATTCAACTGGGTAAAGATAATTAGTGTTCCTTCAATAGTTTTTTAAATAGCACAACAGTTCTCGAGGCATATTTTTTCATGAAGAGCATTCCACAAACGAATTCCCTGCACAGTGAAGGAGTGGTATAGAAACTAGTTTTATGAGATCCCCTTCTAGTGACTGTTAAAATAATTTTATACAAATGCATAACATTAGTTTCATGCAACCATCGATTTCGAAGAGTTCTGGTACAATAGAAGATCTCCCTCAAAGATAAGGATGGATGGGAACGGGCTTTATGGGCTGTTCAGTCACCTCATACTAACAAATGTTCTGTTACATTAAATAATGAATAAGAATGCATTACAATTTACATATTTAGCAATATTTATGTAAACATCTAATGGTAAAAGTCTTGAGTACAATTATATTAGTAGAAATAGTTATTTGTTCTGCTTTATATGACATTACGAGTATATTTTAAAAAAGGCAAAAAACTTTTTTTTTGCAAATGCACATACACAAATGTTAATTTAGTTTTGAAAAATATGGAATTTTGTATTGTAATTAGAAAAAAACATATTTTTTTATGTGTAAAACTTTACAAATTCTCAATTCTTCAATAAGAATTTTGTTTATATTATGTTTGATATTCTGTTTTTATTTTGGTAAGTTAATAGAATTAAAACATTGTTACGTACGTGTAATATTTTAAGGAAAAATATAACTGCAATATAAATATAATTATACCTAGCCGAAGAAGCTATGCTATTTTACATTCCTGGTATAACGTGGGCTTAAAGTGTATTTTATACCCTTTCGTAATATAATAATATACCAAAGGGTATATAAAGCTATATATGGTATAATATAATATATTAATATCCGGCTTTCCGAATGCTATGTGGTTATATGGCTTGTAAACACGAAGTTTGTGTCTAGCCATTGTCACAAATTCTCGTAGAAAAATAATGAAAATTTGACTTGTTATGTATGTTTCTTATGCATAAACATGCTAAGGAATCAGGACGCAATGCATTTGTTATTAATCCTGGTGAATTAATGAAAATAATGCATGTAGTACATAATGCGTTAAAATACTTTAATGCAAATTCTGTATAAAGACTGGTTTGTTATGCACATACACGTGTTCCAATAGTTTGTCGAACCGTAATTTACGTTCAATTTCAGTTCAGACGTAATTAATGCCTAGAGGATTCTTTATTGCGAGTAAATCAACATTTTGGCAACGTCATAACTCACAAATGTTATCTACATTGTGTTATAATTTTAGCTTTTCATCTCTAAGTCTGTAAATTAAACTTTCCATCTATAAATTAAAGTTTACCATTATCTGAATGCAAAAGCTGCTTCTTTGGTTGTTAAAAAAATCTATATATTAAATAATAAAACAATGTTACGGTAAAATATTTTTTTCATAAATGTTATATATAATTATAAATATTTTAAAGCATAACCTGCAATAGCATAGGACGAAATTGGACACCTTGATTACTTATAAAAAAAAAAAATAATTACTAAATGTTTACTTATAAAAAAGTCAATAATTACCAATGCATTTTGTTCCTGATTTTTAGTACTATTTTTCTATTACATCTGTTAACATTTTTAAGGTGTCAATATATTATTGCGAAATAGGTTAATTTAAAGTTCTATAATTTCTACGTCGTAGAGCTACGCTGCAGCGTCTTACCAGTCGCAGATTTCGTCGTAGAGTATAATAAATTATATTTTCATTTATTACTTAATTCGTGATAGTTATCATTCTAACTTCGCTACTTAATAAAAATATTTAATTTTAAGGTAATTTTACATAATCATCATTTTCTCAATCTAAAATCGAATTTTAAACGCAAGTCGTATACAACAAGATTAGACATAATTTAAGAGAAGTTAGTTGCAACCATATACGATCCAAGTCTGTTGTTTCCGATAACATATCACATACTTGTCAAACTTGCCCTCCAGTGTAACATATCTGAAACTTTATTTTATTATAGTTTCAGATATGTTACTATTATTATTATTTATATTATATATTGTTTATTAGTTATCCTAATTTTACTTAGTGCCGAATTGAAACAACATTCGTTAGGCAGGTCAGTTAGTTGTAAGATTTAAAAAGTTTACCCTACTCTATTTCATATGTAACGTTATAATACCTTCTTGCACTTTAGTTCAGTTTTTTTTTATAGAAAGCTGTTAAAAATGCTTTTTACATTACTAAAATTCGTTAACGACTCCAACTAAGCTTAAAATGCTTGCTAGGAGATGATTCACGACAATAGTTGAATGGCGGATCCGAACCTACGACCTTAAGTTTAGTAGTCCGTAATCTAAACCATTCGGCTATTGACGCAGTGCAACCTGAAATACCTAATAGAGACTTTAAATATAAATCCATACGTCATACCTTCTTATATCTTCTACACTAAAACACAAAATATAATTAAGTAATACTCGTAAATTCGCTTTTTAAAAACATTTTTTTTTCGTTAATAGATATGTATTTCATATATTTTCATATAGATATATCATTTCTATAGCGTTGGATCGCTTAATGATAAGAGTGTCGACATTAGCGAATAGATAAAGTTGAAAACAATTGTATGTACTCAGGTGTAAGTAACGGAATTTCGAGCATTCCTATGTACGTTGGTGTTACTGGTATTAGACGTTTATTGGATTCCAGCGATGTTCCATTCGCACTTGATTGTAAAGGTTCTATTGATTGGATCGGTTTCGGCTTTTTTACCGAACATTTTTCATATGATTTGTGTAATTTAATTTAGTTGTTGCACAGTTACATAATTCATTACCGTCAGCTGATGGCCGATAATATGTGGAATGATCATATACTGTTCTAAATTAGGTGATTTATTTTATAATTTGATTTCTTCTTAAATTTATATTTTTACATTAACAATTTACGCTGTTAAGATTTTTACAATGTTTAACGTAACGTTGAAAAATGCAGGGAAATAGTATAATAAAAAATTCATGAACATATTACCTCCGTTTCAGTGACAAGTCGTAAGCCCTAAGTCAGCGCTGTCGTGATCGGTTTTTAAATTGGATATTTAATGTACAATATGCATGCATACAATAAATTTATTTAATATTCACATAAATTGTTTGTCTGTTTTTTTTTATTAGAACATCATTGAACCTGATAACAATATTTTAAGAAACAAAGTAAATATGATAAATTGCTTTTAAATAAAAAACTTTTTTTTTAGGGCTGACCTATGCAAGTCTACAGGAAGTCGATGGATGCAAATGAATCAGGATCGTGTTTTGAGGTAGTCCGTGGGGGTTGGATTATGTTCAGAAGTTGACTAGTGATGGGCTGAGATGATTGTGATGATAATAACTTGTAATGAAATAACAATTTATTTAATAGCGGTTACTTGTCGCATAACATCGTAAATGGTAATTTCAATTAATGTTCGTGCATTTACATTCTAAATTACTGTGAATTATGATCAGTTTATGAAATGTTATATGGATTCTTATGAAAATATTTTAAAATTTTGAGAATACTGTGCACTTTGGCATCGCTTTTGTTAGATGTTTAATACTTAAGATTTTTTAAATGATAAAATACTTTTTATTTTTTAATTTAAGTAATTAAGCAGAATTTTGATCTATATTCCGCATTTTAACATAAATCATGACATTTTTGATTCACTTTCGAATGCCATCAAATAGTGACTCTTCTTTTCATCTTTTCCGTCTAAATCTTTTGCATTTACCTTCGAAACATACGCGGTACAATATAAAAATACAAATAAAACAGTTATAACAAAACATAAAAGCGACTTTATGGTAATTCAAGCACGTATTCAACAATCTCTTAAACTTTCAACTTTTAACTTTTACCGAACAAATGTATTATTAATATAACATATTGTTATTGTTGATATTATTAATAATATATTGTAATTTTCATTGTCTGTACGATATATGTATCTTTTAAACCACTTACCAGAAATTCCATTCGCTTTCAAACGAATTGTAGAACCAGGAAATAATCTGTCGTCTGAACAGCGGAACCAATACTTATCTGTTTATGTCGCGGTGCGCTGTTTGCATTTGCACCAATACAAATACTTTTCCAACTCGAAACGCGTAGCTTATGTAAACATGTAACGTTATGTTGATAATAGGTCATAAAAACAACACACACACACAAATAGATATAATTATATTGATAGATAGATAGATGGGAGTGGCTGAATACCAGCAGTGCACGAGAATATATCCTGTTTCAGCAAAAGCCGAGTCACCTCCGTTTGCCAAAGTGTATAATATTGTTTATGTAAATATGTATATTTTTTCTGTGGCTATATATGTATATATCTATCTATATATGTATATATATATGTGGTTATAATTATTATTATTTAGGGAATATTTTTTTTCGATATCCGCCTGGTTGGTTAATAGAATAAATAAATAATATGGTACATATTTCCAACCGAAGTCTATGTCTAGTAAAATGTCTCGCCTTGAACGCTGCTATTCGTTGCTAGTCTGCGTATATTAGATCTGGCCTACGGCTTGAGCAAGATACTATGCTAGGCCAGTTCCTTCCGCTTTGGATTATCTCCTTTTTATTTGCAAGGAAGAAAAAATAAAAGCGCATCATCTTTTTCTCTTTCTCTTTGTTCTTTGTTTTATATATTTTTATATATAAATAATATATAATACTTTAATACCTTTTATATATTTAGATGTTTTGTTGGACGCAATGTATTTTTTTATCGTGTTGCTTTATATATAGATTGAAAGAAGTCGAGATTATCAAATTCAAAGAGCTGTAATGACATATTACTAATGTAATATCGTGCATTACCATTCATCTTAGTTCAAAGCACAGGAAACTAAGCTTCTGTGCCAAAACCTCTTTGAAAGTAAAAACCGGAAATTGTTTCGCGTCGCGTTGTTATCGTGTAACTTCTGAAGACGCTTGTCATACGTTCATCAGTGGCAAAAATTAAATTTAGTTATAGGAATGATTTTTACAATGATTTATACTTGAAACAACTTAATAAGAAAATTTCACTTCGGCAATATCAATCTCGCGAATGGCGTTGGCGTTTTTCCGTAGGTTAGACAATACCACTTACAGCTTTGACAGTGGTAGAGCTACACTGCAGTTTGTTTCTAGCTGCAGAATGAATAGGTCAGCTTGACTGGGGTGAGGACCACGCCCTTACAGAATATCAGCGCAAAACATATGTTTCCTGTTCCGTACACTCACGAAACATATGTTTTGCGCTTGCCCGGAGACCTTTATTACTGGTGACGAGGCATTTCATCTTAGTCCTTAAGGGTAACAATTCAACTACATTATGATTCCTTTCAAGGATGAATGTAGAGTATTAGTAATGGGCCGCACTTACCATCAAGTGAACTGTGTGCTCGTTTGTTACTCGGTATCTCTGTTCATTCCTGCTGGTTGTTCGTCCAAAAATGTTTGTTTTCGACCCTATATATGTAGACAATATACATATATATATATATATATATATATAAAGAAAAGAGGCTATATATATATGTATAGCCTCTTTTCTTTCTACGGTAAGATCTGATTAGGTTTTAAAAATTCCAATTAATATTGAGATATTTTAAAAAAAATATATGTTTACTCATTTAGCCATGCGGTTATATTTTATAAGTAATATGTTGCTCAGTATACATTATATAAAGCCATTTAACATACCATGCTGTAAAGATAGGGGTATGAATATTAATAGAACCTTTAATTTACAACGTGACACATAATCCCTATGAAATAACATGTTACTCATATGTCGTTATTAGCTTTAATGTAATATAGACGTAGAAATAATTTGTTTCATTAGGAAATTTAATTTATGGCATATTATTAGGTACCTATAAATATAGTTTAACGATTTAAAGGGAAATCATGCAGTTTGAAAATAGATTTAAATACGCCAATGACTTAAAACCGGTGGGGGTGTAAATATTGATTTAAATTCCCGTGTTGATTTATGGGCAACATTATCTTCAGCGCGGGTTTTCTCGATCTCTCGACTCCCTGGTCTTGATTTTCCTTGACCCGTTCAGTTTAAAAAGCTTAGTTTAGCATAATTTTCAAAAAGTGTTGACTTTTCATCTTGTATCTCATTTTACTAATGTAAATCTATCATATCTAACGTGATCTTTCATTTATAATATATATAATATAAGCTGGAATTATCGCCGAATTTCTTTCTGATAAATTATCAAAATACCATAAATTACCAATGAACGTTGTTGTGTGCTTGGAAACACTTTGTATAATAAAGTCACTTCACTATTACTATATTATTTTCTCCCATATTTATATAAAAATATATAAATATAAAAATAGTGTAAGTCTGTATAGATTTCGTTTTACATTAACATTAACCAGGATTAATATACGGAACAAGTTGGAATTTGTTAACTACTTTGTGTTATCATTTATTATACTTAACAGTATATTCTGATCACGAGCGAGGATTAATACCGATGAATTGTGGGTATGTTTGCAGGCTTCGGCTTTTTTTTCACTTCTTCGAAGCAAAATGAGTGTAAGTCACTTTTTAATCTTTTAGCTCATCTACATATTTTTTATATTATATATTAGATAAAAACATCTATTTTCAAATTATATTGAAAGTTTGAAAAATACCTTTGAAACAGCAAACATCTTAAAGTAAAATTCTAAAAGGTTGATAAGGAAATTTAACTGTGTGAAATGTTAGTATTAAAGAAAAAATCCCGTTTCCCGTTGCCACTAGCCTTTAGTGCATAAAGTTGAAAGTACAGAAAAAAATGGACAGAGATCTGTCTGACAGTGTATATACAGCTTAATTATAACTGCGGAGAAGCTTTACCACTTAATCACTTTGTTCATCCTCTCAAAATGAAAATATACTACCATGTAGTGATACTTGGAACAACATCCACATTCACACTCAACATCGTTTATTCTAAGCCAATAACTCTTGTTAATTCGACTTACGATAACTTTATAAAATTGTATACAATATGCTTATTGTATATTGTTTTTCAATTAGCATGTAATCTTATTATCAAGTATTTAATAACAACTACAATTTCAATTAATGAATGCAATAATAGCTTAGTAACCTCTTAATAATAAACAAGCTATCTTCTAATAACTATTTTACGTATATCATAAGATAATATAGCACTTGAAGTATTGTTAAGTTCTGGTAATAATAAGAATATTCAGAACTTAGCATAATGTTTTTTACTATCATCATATTTAGAAATCTCTATTTTTTTAACTATGAATGGACAAAATTCTGTACATCATTTTCTTTTAAAATGTTTTGTAGCCTTCTTTGTATCGCCCGAAATGTCAATCTGAAAACAAAATTTGAATAAATTAGAACTGTTCAAGCTTTGGAAACACGTTTGACCGAAATACAAAGAACGTTTCAAAGCAAATTTGCATATCATGCATAATGAAACTAAGGTGAGTTTCTAACACACAATCAAAACTGTGTACAAACGTGTTGGTATAACAAAGAGAAATTACTTTAATACAGACTGTTTATTGTATTCAATCTTGATTATATTCATACTTTGTAACTATATAATCATAAATGGGTTTAGTACTCAATACATAATATGTCATACAGCCATGGAACTAAAGGTTTCTTAATCGTTTTCTTAATATTTAAATTAATCTAAGTTTAGAGACGACTTGCAATCGCCTTTATGAACTATTCCGAGCGTGCTCAAGATGTCGAAAGGCACGACGTGAAGTCTAAAATTTGACTAAGGAAAAGAAAAAGAAATCACATCTTTGTGCTCGACAGAAACTCTTTCGTAAGTTTCGCTTTCAGTGTTGAACCAATGTCATATGAAAAGCTCTTGTCTCTTGTCGCAAACTTGTCTGTCCCTTTTTTTGTTATTTTTGAGTTTCGCAATCATTGACGGGCGTGCAGTTTGTTTTTCATTAAGGGATAATTGCGGGACAAGACATATGTGAAGACGATCTCCATAGTAGATTATATGAAGCAGGTTAGATAGGGTACAGTGATAGTGTTAATTTAATTCATATAATATCCGATTTTCAAGAAATCGTCTGTCTATTGAAAGTAGCCTAACTTAGCTAGATTCTAACCGGTCGTAGACTCGTTGTTACGTGACGAGTATAATACATATTAAGTAGTAGTGGTTCAACAACGGATTCCGATTAAAGTCCTTGGTTTGCATTCAACTTATTTGTACACGTGTTACACTGGTAGCTTTCTTCGGTTACGTTTGGGACCTAATCCAATTTCCTAAAGAGATTTCAAATCCAGCTACATCTTACATGAAATGACAGGTAAAATATATAGTATTATTAATATTTGTAAAATCATATTAACAGTGGCAGAAGCATGCTGTAGCTGGTTTCTATCTCCAACATGACTTGACTGGGGAAGGACCACATCCTCACAGAATACTAGAGTAAAGTAGCAGCACAACGCAGACAGAAACACAGCAGTGTTTTGTATGCTTAGTGTTCCGATATCGATGAGGCATTCTATCTCATTCCTCAAACATGCAATGTAATAATGCATGTATATCTTGAATCTTTTTTGAGGACGACATCCCACGACGACGATAGCCCACGACATCTATACCAAATAGATGTCGTGGGCTATCAGGCGAACTGTACGTATAAAACTAAAAGTAGTAGTATGCATAAAATGTAGAGTATTGTATCAAAATATTGTAATTGTAAATTTGTCTCGTGTTGTATCAAAATACTTAATTTAAAATTTGTGAAAGTTTAAACTTTAAAATTTTTTATAAACTTTAAAAATACAAAATTTATATAAATTTAAAATTTTATTGAAATTTTGCAATTTTGTGTATGCAACATTTAAATAAAATTGTGAATAAATTGTCGCCTACGTTATATTTACTTCTGACATTTTCAGCGCGCAAGATGTTTTCTCTTACATTATGTTTGCTCGGCGGAATAGAATATCTCCTCAGAGCAAGAGCTAACCCTCCTTGTGTGTTTGTAAATAAAGTTAGTACTCTTTTCAAAGCGACGATACTATGTCACTAAAATGTTACTTTCAAAACATTACTTTGTGATATGTTAATTTTATGGCACTTGTTGATGTACCTGGGTATTTATAAAATATTAAAAAGTGCTGTTTATTTTCCGTTATGAAGACTATTTGTCATTGACCATGACTCTGTGTCTGTTTAAATATAATATAGTAGAAGTATATTATTAAATATAATAGAAGTATATTATATAAGTTTTAGTGTATACAAAAGGATGTTTTTATACATGAGTTTAGTTATGTATCTTATATATCCATATCCTTATTTCTTCAGTGCGAAAATTGTACCGTTCTGTCTTCAAACTTTATTTAAATTGAAACTATTTGGCGATAGCATAGTCTTTTATAGATCTATACAGTAATAAATGAGTTTAAACATTCATGTTTTTAATATCTATAGACTTACTAATCTATGAAATGTCCAGTACTGAAAATTTTCCTAATGTACTCGTTAAAATGGTTTAACTAATGCCAACTCGAGCACCGTCGAGTCAGACGCTCTCGCGGAACAGGGTGATGGTCCAAGCCGAGGCTCCCTCTCGGGAGCCCTTGTGCTGGTTACCCACTAATAGAGTCTCTCGACTGAGCGCCATAACAGCGGCCATCAGCCTGGAAAATAACAAAAAGGTTTGACTAAAATTTGAATACTTTAACAACTTTAATTAGTTTTTACGCTAATGTTTGTTAATAAAAATTATTAATTCCATATTTTTTAATAACACCTGGCACTGTAATAACTGTTCCACCAAAACACGATCCTCCTGGTTGATTTCGACCACAACGATCTTTTGGATATAATTACATAACACAATGTGTGCAGGATATATTTAGAGCGGTAGAATAACAGTTCGCACGAACACTAACTCTCTCAAATGTAATGGATGTTCAAAAATAGTCTTGATTCAAAGTCAACAAGTACTTAAAAATTTTTTTTCGACTGAGCGTTAATCCCAGAACCCGGCTCGAAACTGACAGCTATTCCAACCCACTATACCACATGGCCACCAATATTGGATTAACATTAACGGTGTGTAAAATAAAAGTGAGGTACTGTACAATTTCTAATTAAAACTGCTTTGACGTACCGTTATAAATAAAAATATGTCATCATGGATAAATATAGGTTGCCATGAAACAAGACCACTGTTACTCTTTCACTAGTAGTTTTCGGTGTATTAAAATTAAAATGATTACTACTCAAATAACGTGCACTTCACCACTATAACAAACGTTGGAAGTACTCTACTAATACATAATATGCTTACGTGGAAGGATTTGGCACTGTTCGAGAAAAGCTTTGCGCACTTAGTTTCATAATAAAACTTTTTATAGCTAAAGTTAGCAGATTATTCAGTAAGTAAAAGAGTAATGCAAATATACATTTTGACAGTGGTAGAGCTACACTGCAGTCTGTTTCTTGTTGCAGAATGATTGGTTCAGCTCTACCGGGGTAGGACCACGCCCTCACAGAATACCAGTGTAAAAGAGCAGAGGCATAAGTTTTAATTTACAATATTAATTACACACATTACACAAATTTTATCAATACAGAATATTATTTCAACGTTATTTATGAAACAAGTAATATAGTCCTTAAAACTACCACAATATAAACTCCTGGTGCCTGCTACGTGTATGTGTGCAGCCAGTGTCTCATGATCGGGCAGTCGGGCTTCTCACTTAGCCCTCTTAGGATGGTGTTGGTGTTCTCCCGAACTCTGCGTAAGTGAGAGGCGGTCTGTTTGTGCAGTACGGCGTTAAAACCGTCCGTATGCGCTTGCGCAAACATCTAAGGTTGCACGTGTAAATGTTTAGCAGTACACCTTAAAGAGCGCGATTTTAATATATATATATATATATATATATATATATATATATATATATATATATATACTACTATTATTAATACTGACCGGCTATTGCAGGCCACGTGAGGCGATGATGATGATGAGTCCAGATCCTAACACTCTCCGTGCGAAACATGGTAATGCTGCTATTTCGACCTGATATTTTGACACGACGTGGTTCTTGCCCGGTCGAACCGATCCGTCTAAAAAACGTTACTGTGCTATTGTTAGTACTTATTTTCGGTAAGCCGAGCATGTAAATAAAGGCAAAGATAATGTAACAAAAATAATATTGCCAGAAGTAAATTTTACAAGGGAGCACACTTAGATCAATCTCATGCTAAATGGTTTCAGCTCACTAAAAGGCTAATCCCCAACTAGAATTCCCAACCGCATGAGAATTTCTGACAAAATTGTCGTTAACATTGAAGTGCGTCAATCTTCAACGGACTACGTTCTTATAAAATCTATATTTTTTTGTAATACAGGTTAAATTTTTTTATACGCCAAATTAGTTAGGATAAAAAGGCGAGGTAATTATTTTGGGGTAAGAAACACTTACGTAAATATGAAATTGCTTTTATTTAATGTACATTTTATTTATTTATTTCTTTATTTCAACTTTATTGGTCACACCTTACAAAAAGGAATACAAAGGATGGACTTAATGCCGTAAGGCATGCTCTACCAGTCAACCCGTGGCGTGGAGAGATATTTTGGTAGGTGTAGTGCTTACACTGTAAAGAACAAAAAAAAATATATATCTTAAAACTTAAAATTTACACACATACACACATTTATTTGATGAATGCAAAATTTTTGTACGGTTGAACTATCTTACTTCAATCAGGGTATTTCAACACTCAATACATCCTGGCGAGCGGATTAATTGAATAAATTTGCATTTAATTCGGGCAACATTTTCATTAGTTGCTTTATTCTCTTGTCCATTGATGATGTAGCGTAAGTTGTGTCTGATTAATGAAAGAATATCTATGTTTCGTATTTAATTGGTAAGCTGATATTATTGTTTTAATGCTTGTGTTGTTGACAACAGGTCGAAAGATCAAAAAAAATGTTAATTGCAATTGAAAGAGATGATTCTCGTGATCAATGATGATGGAAGAAATTGGGAAAAAAATGTATTGTAATGTACACAAATCTATGAATTTGAACCTGTGAAAAATAAGAAGTCACATAATAAGTGGTTTGCTCATGTAATACAATGGGATAAAACCTGTATTACCAGGCGAGTGATATATATGAATGTGGAGGAATGCAATGCAAGAGGAAGAATAAAGAGAATATAGATAGATTTTGCGAAGAATCATACGAAGGCAGCGGAAGCGGATGTGCATTTGACCGAAAAAGAAGATGAATAGGACATGGCTCGACCCCAGTCAGTAACGGAACACAAAGGTGACAATAGTGATGACAAATCTTACAACGATGGACATTATCCGCCTTTAAAAAGGAAGGCGGTGAGATTAAGAAAGGACTTTTTGCATAAGATGTCACATTATACAAATCCAATATCATATACCAATATATAAATCTTTTACAATTATTCCTACAAGCTACCTGTAATTGGGATTTCTGTTCTGATATTTTCAATTACCTAGTTTTTCACTTATGTTTTCATATTTTTTTGCTTTGTGGTAATAAGGGTCACCCTTCCAATTCCAAACGGACTTCATATCATGTAATGGTAAGTGACCACTATTTTGTTTTTATTACATTGAGAGTAACAAACGAGCACATCTTTCACCTGATGGCAAGTGATTCCTGCGGCCCATGACGTCTACATTCATCCTTGACAAGGAATCATAATGCTAATGTGTTGTTACCCTTCTGGACTGAGATCGAATACCTCGTCAGCAGTAATAAAGGTCCCCGGTGCCCTACAACCACCGGACAAAACATAGCAGAATTATGTACTGGTATATTTTACGCTTGTATTCTGCGAGGGCGTGCTCCTGACACATTCATTCTGCAACTAGAAACAAACTGCAGTGTAGCTCTACCACTGTCATAAACTCCATAACGAGTTTTTCTTATATTTATCTACATACATAATGTATGTATGTACATTGGAGCGGACGATATTTGCTTTCATAACATCCACATATTTAAATCTAGATCGCTTTTTGAAATTTATGTTTCTTAGACGCGCCTGCCAGCCGCAAGGATTGTGACTCAAAATCATTAACATATGCGGACATAATATCAATTCCTGTTCTGTATATATTTCACTACTATCCATAATATTATTTATCCTAGAGTAGTCTTGTATTGTTTATTGTTAATAATTAATTTTTGTGAACAAATAGAAAATTACGAAATAAATTGAAATAGTGTTCGAAAATTAACCTATTATTCCAGGCAACCCTAAGACCTACGCTAGTATGCGCAGCCCTGTGATGCCTGAACTAGCCGTCGGAGGGCTTCCTACTCGTCACCACGGTGATTTATATACTAACATCGTGATGAAAAAAGGTCTCTGAGAATTAAGACGGAGTTCCTTGCTATCAATAATAAATATTAATATTCCACATCTCGAACGCCATAATGGGTTCATAATCAATTTAAATAAAAACAAAACAAACCAAATTTTGTTCATTTCAGAAAATCATCAAAGAATTTCACTATTTCGAATAAGACACATTATTTAAGAGTAACTCTGATATTGTATAAGTTCATTTTGTTAAAATTACTTTAATAAACTAGCTTTTTCTGTCGGACGTATTGGAATGTGCACGTTGTCTTAAAAGATTCAATAATGTAAATCAATTAGATTAGGCGAAGCAAAAAAAAACTAAGAGCACTTTCATAACACATCTATAACAATACTCTACACACTTGATTCATCTTTCCATCTGCACCTGCATCTGCATACAAACATTGTATTGCAGAGTGTACATGAAGTGTACTCCTAAACCATTTATGTGGACATAGGTGGGATTTTCCGAACATTGCACCGGAGCTTAGCTTGTAGAGTAATGGTCATTCATTAAAGTTTGAAATGCAGATACACGGAGATTAAGAGAATGCAATGTTAGCAATGTGCGTAATTGAAAATAATCATTGACATTATAGAAAATGATTGTTTTGAAACTTCTGACGTTGTAATGTATTAAACATAAAGGACATCTATTTTTTAACCTGATTTGATAGTTTTAAATTTTATGGATTTTATATCATCAGGTGTAAGAAAATCTGTCATCCTGAGGAATTATTACATAATGATAAAATTAACGCTTATCGATTACATTTTTAAAATACCATCAGAAATAGTTAAAAGATTACATTCCTCTCGTAACCGTGTACCTCGATCCCTAGATAGAAAGAGAATTAGTGTTCCATTCCATTGCACTAGATTCTTTCGTTATTTTTTCTTAGTACAGGCCATACTTCGTTGGAACGCCCTTCCGGGTGATGTCAAGAATGCACCCAGTAAAGTTTCTTTTAAATCTCTTCTTCGACAACATTATTTGATGGCAAATAACATCTGATATATATATTTCCTATTGGTATTTGTGTATTTATGTATATATATATTTATATATAAATATATATTAATATTTATTATTTTTATGTGTATCTATGTATAATTTGATATTTTTATCTAATTAACCTTTTTATTTTTATGCCTCCCAACATATTCACTTGAACTCCCAGGGTTGACTGGTTGAATGCCACTGGGCATTAAGTCCGCCCTTGTAAACCTGTTGTATAAGGAACATTAAGAATAAATAAATAAATCATCAGACAAGGTTATAATATATTTAATATTATCAAACAATGTTATCCACTGAGACAAAATTTTAATTTACCATTAACTTAAACGAAACGGCATAGACTACTAACTAAACTCTTATTGGCTTCGACCATTCCAACAAGAAAGAGATGATTCCGAATAATAAAGGCGATGAGTTTACAGATAATCTGACCGTTAAACCTAAAAATTGTTACATAAGGTCTCACATATATTTTTAAAATTGATATGACGGTGAAAAATCTTTTAAATATCGTTTTCGTATTAACATGTTTCGGTAATGCCTGATCTTGACATTTGCCCAACTATACTTTTAAACCACACACATATATTTAATGTCATTAATAATTAATCATACAATAATTTAAATGTTTCATATTATAAGCACGAATATTCATTATGAAAAAATATTTCATTCATAATTACCATTTTTATAATGGTAATTGTGAACTAAATTTACAGGTTGCCAAACTATTACCGATAATTTAAAGAAAATAAAGAATAGATGGTTAAAGGCGATGAAAATTGTTTTAAAATGGCCTATTTAAGAAATAAAGTTTTATTTTAAAAAAAATTACTAACTAGATAATAAAGTAAAAATAAAAAAAATACTTTTATTCACGTTTTCTTATGTAACTTATGTATGCCAAATATGATGTATGTTAAAGTGGTATATACCAAAAATAGTGAGTGACTTGGATAATCGTATATTAAATTAAATGTTTATTCCTTTATTTTGTTTAATAAATGTAATATTCGAAACATTGGTGCTGATATCAATAAATATTTTTAATATTAATTGATCTTATGTAATATAACATTATGAGATATAATTTATCACATTATTTTCAAACAGCAGTATGTAAATTATATCCTTTTAATAGTTTTCAAATTCAATTCATTATCCATCAGCCTATCATGGCATAAATTTGTTTCTGACAGCACACATTAACTAGGCGAGATGAACATATGGCGCTTATCTGAAACTTTTCGCACTTTCGGTAAAATTTTCAAATGAATTATTTTTGAATTAATTATAACCTTAATGATAAATTAAACTATTTATATATAACAGAGAAAATTTCTTCGTTGAAATCAGTGCAGGATTTTTTATAGATTATCCGTTTTTTAGAAGTTTATCTAGTATTTTATATATATATATATATATATATATATATATATATATATATATATATATTATAGCTTTTCCCTACTCATTCATTCCGTTAGATTTCTCTGAAATAGATCCAATTCCCATACACAAAGATAGTTCGTAATCCCATGTCATCGCCGTGGGACTAATAGTTCTATCCCAATCTCCATCCGCACAGACGTTTACCGAGTTTCCTAAGTAATCGGGTAAATCATTATAATTTTATATCTTAGCTAATAAAACTGTGTTTTTCAATATAGATCTTTTTTTAAAAAAGACATTGAACAATTCCGTCATAACAGCTCGTATGCTCTTTTCAAATCAGCTATTTAAAATTATAAAATAAAAAGCGGTGTATATTGCCCATTTGACCCCAAAACATGGAAGCCTGGAGTATACCGGTTCATGTTGAAAGCGTTATTTTTGGCAATTAGAAAAAATTATTAGGAAGGAAACTTCATTTGCATTTACTGTTTTTGACAAATGAAGACGAAATTTTTTTTGTGATTTGGTAATTTATATTTTATTTTAAACACATTATTGAAAAAACGGAGAAGCCAATGATATTAATATTAATAAACTGCCGTTAACCCCTCCAAATAAGCTAAGATGCTTGTGTCAGGAGATTATTCACCTCAACAGTCGAATATTTTGAATCCACGTTTTTAAATGGTAGGCCGCACCCTAAGCCATTAGGCTATTGGAGCTTAATTAATTAATCACTTAGCTGCAATGAATTCCTTTGTAGGTACAGGTCAATAAAATAGAATGCACGGATTATGAGATGTCACCATTATGTGATTGACTGGAAAATAAGCTTATGAAATTGAAATATAATTAATAATATTTGATGCGATGCTTTAATTATATTATCAAATACGTCCTAATGATAAACGTAATAAACCATAACAGTGTTAGAGCCCCAATGTAGTTTGAATCTAGCTGCAGAATGAATGGGTCAATTTTACAAAGAAATGCCCTCGCAGAATACCAACGTAAACAGCAAACACTGCAGTGTCTCCGATGTTAGCCGGAGAATCTTATTATATTCTGGTGACTAGATATTCGATCTTAGGTCAGGGGTGATAACGCATCTGCGTTATGATTGATATCGACGATAAATGTGTAAGTTATGAGCAGCAGGAATCACTTAACCGATGATGTGTACTTTATCGCTCTAAATAAAACAAACACCCACATGTGAATATAGACTTGAAATCCTAACTTTACTTTTACTAATTCTAATTTAGGACTAATATAGGACTACGCCCAAATAGAATACGAGCGTAAAATACATAAATACGTATATAATATATAATAATGAATGTAGATGTCATGGGTCGCGGGAATCACTTACCATCAGGTGAACTATGTGCTCGTTTGTTACTCTCAATGTAATAAAAAATCGCATGCTAATTAAAAATTTAATGTTAATTACTTAATGCAAATAAAACATAGAATAAATACACCCGATGCCGTGAATACTGACGGTGCGACTACCTCTAAAGTTTCTGAGATGTATAACATTCTTAATTAAGGAAATTCTTTGAGAAAAGAACTACTCGTAAAACATCGAATTATATTTTTTTATATTACTTATTCAAATCATCCGCTGAAGTGGCAACTCCTAAAATAAACAAGGAATTTTATTTGTTTTATGTTAAAATTATAATTTATATAATTGAAATTAATTAAATTAAAATATATATTATAATTTAATTAATCGAAAAAGTTCTCTAACGAGCAGCGAACTTACATAATCAACCTAATGATCATTTTAAAAAGCAATGGTATTAAAAACGGTTTTTCTTGCAGATTCACATGTCAGTCAGTTGCAAATATCGCTTCCATTTTTTACCCCTAGAAAACTTCTTTTTTAGAAGACTATAGGAATAGGAAAATATACCGTAAAATTTAAGCCCCAATGAGATTCTTGTCTTATTTAGACATCATATCATAAAATGTGCTATGTAATATACATATAGTCATTTATTACAAAAATCCCTAACAGTACGAGTATTTAAAAAACCTTTTTATATAAGAAGTAACTTTTATTCGTCACAGCTTGTAATTTCGTTATTGAGTCTTCTTTAAGATATATAAGTTTCTTTTATATTATTTTTTTAACTCAAATAACATTTAAATATGAACATACAAATATGCTATAATGATCGCTGTTCAATAGGAGGACTGCATAATTGTTTGTCATTTCTTTCCACAAACGCAAATAGAAAGAAAAAATTTAATATTTGGTGATAAAAAAAATATTATTTTTAATAATATGAGTGGTGGTATGAATGAACGGACCATGACATCTTAGTCCATTCTCAAGAACGATTCAGTATGCACATGTTTTATCATCTCTAAGGACAGAAGGATTTGACTTGACTTGATATAAAACTCTTTATATAACATATTTTTTTTGTAGCGAGCATCCAGCCCATCCGATGGTAAGTGATCACCGCCGCCCATGAACATACGCAACACCAGAGGAGTCACAAATGCATTGCCGGCTTTTAAGGAAGATGTAGCCTACACCTTCCTTTTCTTGAAGGTCCCAAAGTCGTATATCGGTTCAGAAACAGTGCTGGCGACAGCTGGTTCCACAGAGTAGTTGTGCGTAGCAAGAAATTTTGCGTGAATCCACCACTGTGGGGATTGCCAACCATCGAGACGATGATGATAAAATTTTGTACTCTGTCGCGATGTACGATGTTTGTCTCTTTATATCAAACCTTTATGTGAACAATTTAACAATTGTTATGAAAATATCTCCGTGTCCACCGATACACAATATACTGAAAAGAAAAACGTAGATTGTACAGATACAGTATGCACGATCCAAATGTTTCTTTTGTCTTCCATCCGGAACACAAATACATCGGTTAATAACGTGTTTGTTACAGGTGTATTTTTATAGACTTTAGTTTATTCTAAATATGTCGTAAACAAATTTGGAATTGTGTTTAATAAAGCGTAATTTTACAATAATATCCAACACGATTCCTATAAGATATTGTAATCAATTCTAATAAAATATAACGCTACTACGTGCAGCAAAGAAGAATTCATAAATATTTAGTTATAACTATATTACATACATTTAATATTTTCTTAAAAATATAACATCATGGTAAAGAGATATTTCAGGGCATATATTTATACTGATATTAACCGGAACATACAGTATGATAGCGCTTATACTAATGACGTATTGATTGCTCTACTAGCATTAATAAGATGTCTATCATTAGTATCGTTGAATTAATATCATAGTAATAAATCAATCAACAGTGATCAGTCAGTTACAGGCTAAGGCATAAATAGATAACGAGTATGTTGTTGACTAAGCTATGCTGTTTTAAACTCTGGTGGCTGCATCTTTAATAACAAACATTTTGCGTCCTAGCTAATTAAAGTCGTGTTTTTTTTTAATTTAGCATCATTCATATTTCGTCGGGCATGTCTTCATACTAGAAACGATAATAAAGAGACAAACCAAAATCTACTACCATAAAATTAGATACTAATGCAATAGATTAGAATCTTAGATTTACGTGTAAATGGTAATATGTAATATATATCTCAGACTCAGTACTCCCTCATACAGCACCACGAAACATATTTCACATTTTAAGAATAACCTAAGTTTAAAGTTTAAAGCCAAATTAAAAATTCGATCTCTTATGACCCTTAGGGCCACTAGCACTGCACGTACATATGTACGTCACATGTACATATGTATGTATATATTAAAGTAAACCCAGGGCATAATTTCTTTGACAACTGTGTTCTATTAGTTTCGACGGCCGCAAGGCGTAGTAATTGGAACTAGGCTGTTATGTCGCAGATTCTGGGTTCGATTCACCAATATTTGTACATTTGATTTTGTTGCTCATATCATCTATCGTAGATTCTGTTGATGTTGACGCTGTTATCCTGCTATAATTATAACAAGGTACATGGTAAGAAGATGACGATACGAACTTATAGATGATCGATACACACTTTTATAGAGCGTTATCCCAACGAATCTCCCATGTCAGTAACAGTCGGGTAAAAATTAATCAGTTAAACTCATCAGTACTTCGAACTTTGTATAATTGACATTGCTGTACTACTCAAACCGTATGTCCTTCTTTTAGCAAGTGATCGGTTTTCTTAGCGAAGAAAAGCAATTATGACTTTCTTCTTTATGTTTTATTACTTCTACGTTGTTGGACTAAGCGTGTCAAGTATACATTTCATTGCTACACTGTAGTTTGTTTCTAGCTGCAGAATGAATGGGTCAGCCCGACCCGGGCGTCATACAATACTAGCGTAGAATAGCGGCATAATGTTGCTGTGTTTCGTCTGGTGAGTGCTGATATTTGGAGACTTTTATGACTGGTGACGAGGCATTCCATCTCAGTGCTCAAGGGTAACAACGCATCTGCATTATGGTTCCATGTCAAGGATGAATGTCATGGGCCGCAGGAATTACCATCCATCAGGTGAACCGTGTGCTCGTTTGTTACTGTCAATGAGATATATATATATATATATATATATATATATATATATATATAAATATAAATATATATATATATACCTATATATATGCTACTCACACAATAAGTGTTTAAGAGCGACAGGGCCAAAAAATCGCGTTAAGAAAAAAAATACAATAAAATATATTTTCCGATTAAGCAATATGTTAATTGTAAATAAAACGCTATATGGATACTAATTAATAATAAATGCGACAGATGCATTGCATAGTTGTCCGATTATCTGATGCGCAGATTATGCGTTCGATTCCCAGTCGAGGAACAATATTTACAATTTAATTTCAGGTATTGTGTGTATGTCTGGCAGCCGTAGGTGAGGCATAGAAGTATACAAGTGTTGTAGACGGTTTTCTGCCATCCGGTCATCTGCCCAGAGGTTGGAGAAGGACAGCATTGAACAGGCAAATGTGGAGGGAACTTGAGGAGGCCTATGTCACAAGACTGATACTAAATATTAAGTTATATACAGACTGAAAGAAAAATTAGAAATAAGTATAGTAAGTATAGTATAATTAAGTATAGTTAGTACAGTTTTATTTTTTATTATATTACAAATTGTACAAAGGTCAGAGTAAATAAAGGCTATTTTTATTTTTATTTATTGTGTGTATGTCTCGTTCTGCTCATTTGATTTCAATGGATTTTTTTCTAATTTACGTGGTAAATAGACGTTGCCGCCAAAAAGTAAATACAACACGAATGAGTCTAGTAACCAAAACCCCAGTAGTAAAGGATTTGAAACATCTTGAACGATATCTTGTTACTTAAGTAGCAATTTCGACTGCCATCCATTTATAAAAATGTAGTATGTATATCTGAAAAGGTAATTATAAACCTGTACTCTTGTTAATACATGTTACAAAATATATTCATTAAAATACTTTGTAGAATTATTTGGAAGCATTTCCAGAATTGACTCATTCGTCTGAATAATATTTGCATATAAAAAATACGAACACGACCAAATTTGACTTCCTAATAACGACAACTGTTTCCAAATTCCTGGCAACAACGCGGCTCTTATTGACACTGTAAAATTAAAAGTAACAAACAATTTAGCTAAATATATAGGACGTTACGTGTTTCATATAATACTTTTATAAGAAAATTCAATAGTAATGTTATTTTCCATGAGAAATAAACACTCTTTAATAAAAAATAAAAAAATCAGTATGTATCTTCATTGTAACATTATTGTATTTAAAAAACGATACGATCAGTTTTGTATAAAAATACGACAATCTTGACGCTTAGCCGGCAGAAACATGCTCGACTAAGTTTTTCAACTGATTGTAGAATTTTCTTCTTTAGAAATAAGTTTCAAAAGGTTTTGTGTCTACCCATTTCTTTGAGCATTTTAGTACGTTATTCTATAGCGTGGTTTTAAAACTATTTTGATAAAAAGAGTATGTGTGAGATAATTTGGGTAACTGAGTAGTGGTAATGTGGCTAAACTGTGATTCGGAATGGGTTTCAAGCGTTATGTTTCTATTAGTTTAAATTAAAATAAAAATAGTTTAGTAATATTATGTATTAATAAAATCCTAAATAATAGGTGAGGAATAATAAAAGAGCGTGATTTAAAAAAAGATGAAATGATAGTAAGAGGGATGCTTCTGTAGTTTAAACACGTATAAAATGTAGAGCAAGACTGAAGGCGAACCACATTCTCCTACATCTTAAATCTGTGTTGAGGATAGGTTACCACTAATATTTATATATATATATATAAATATAAATATATATATATATAAATATAAATATATATATATATATACCTATATATATGCTACTCACACAATAAGTGTTTAAGAGCGACAGGGCCAAAAATCGCGTTAAGAAAAAAATACAATAAAATATATTTTCCGATTAAGCAATATGTTAATTGTAAATAAAACGCTATATGGATACTAATTAATAATAAATGCGACAGATGCATTGCATAGTTGTCCGATTATCTGATGCGCAGATTATGCGTTCGATTCCCAGTCGAGGAACAATATTTACAATTTAATTTCAGGTATTGTGTGTATGTCTGGCAGCCGTAGGTGAGGCATAGAAGTATACAAGTGTTGTAGACGGTTTTCTGCCATCCGGTCATCTGCCCAGAGGTTGAGAAGGACAGCATTGAACAGGCAAATGTGGAGGGAACTTGAGGAGGCCTATGTCACAAGACTGATACTAAATATTAAGTTATATACAGACTGAAAGAAAAATTAGAAATAAGTATAGTAAGTATAGTATAATTAAGTATAGTTAGTACAGTTTTATTTTTTATTATATTACAAATTGTACAAAGGTCAGAGTAAATAAAGGCTATTTTTATTTTTATTTATTGTGTGTATGTCTCGTTCTGCTCATTTGATTTCAATGGATTTTTTTCTAATTTACGTGGTAAATAGACGTTGCCGCCAAAAAGTAAATACAACACGAATGAGTCTAGTAACCAAAACCCCAGTAGTAAAGGATTTGAAACATCTTGAACGATATCTTGTTACTTAAGTAGCAATTTCGACTGCCATCCATTTATAAAAATGTAGTATGTATATCTGAAAAGGTAATTATAAACCTGTACTCTTGTTAATACATGTTACAAAATATATTCATTAAAATACTTTGTAGAATTATTTGGAAGCATTTCCAGAATTGACTCATTCGTCTGAATAATATTTGCATATAAAAATACGAACACGACCAAATTTGACTTCCTAATAACGACAACTGTTTCCAAATTCCTGGCAACAACGCGGCTCTTATTGACACTGTAAAATTAAAAGTAACAAACAATTTAGCTAAATATATAGGACGTTACGTGTTTCATATAATACTTTTATAAGAAAATTCAATAGTAATGTTATTTTCCATGAGAAATAAACACTCTTTAATAAAAAAATAAAAAAAAATCAGTATGTATCTTCATTGTAACATTATTGTATTTAAAAAAACGATACGATCAGTTTTGTATAAAAAAAATACGACAATCTTGACGCTTAGCCGGCAGAAACATGCTCGACTAAGTTTTTCAACTGATTGTAGAATTTTCTTCTTTTAGAAATAAGTTTCAAAAAGGTTTTGTGTCTACCCATTTCTTTGAGCATTTTAGTACGTTATTCTATAGCGTGGTTTTAAAACTATTTTGATAAAAAGAGTATGTGTGAGATAATTTGGGTAACTGAGTAGTGGTAATGTGGCTAAACTGTGATTCGGAATGGGTTTCAAGCGTTATGTTTCTATTAGTTTAAATTAAAATAAAAATAGTTTAGTAATATTATGTATTAATAAAATCCTAAATAATAGGTGAGGAATAATAAAAGAGCGTGATTTAAAAAAAGATGAAATGATAGTAAGAGGGATGCTTCTGTAGTTTAAACACGTATAAAATGTAGAGCAAGACTGAAGGCGAACCACATTCTCCTACATCTTAAATCTGTGTTGAGGATAGGTTACCACTAATATTTATATATATATATATACATAAATTAGGTTCAGACAATAATGAAGAAATTGCAAGCCATCTTTAATACAATGGATAATTAAATATAGAATAGAGAACCAGCAAAATTCTAGAGCTTCGCCGTTGTCGAATAAAGAGCCTTTTTGATTTAAACGGTAGAAGTAATGAAGTTATTTGAGAGACGCTCAAACTTGTTAAGAAGATTTTTCTATAGATAGCCATCTCACCATAATCGATAACGGGTAGAATAAGGGAGTAAATAGCATAATCTTGGTTGAGAAGGGCGGGAGGGGGATTTTTTTTAAAAGGTACATAGAAAACAAGGTGGCAACAACCTTACGGATAATTTAAGAAATCTGAACATTCCAAGAAGTTTTATGGTCCTTGTGCAAACCAAGGTTGGCTCAATATTCCGTTGTAATAAATAGGAGTGACGCTTCTATAGTCTATATTATCAAGCATCCTGAGACTTCTGACCATTTTGACTTTGCTCTGATATATATATATATATATATATATATATATATATATATATATATATATATATATATAACTAGTCTGCCCATAAATACTGTGACATAAAAAATTTTCTTTTCTTCAACTTTATAATTATTTTGAATTTGGAACACGTATCTAATTTTAAAAACTTCTTTCGGCATTTCACATATTTTTTGTTTTTTTATTATCAAATTACAATATGGAATGAGGTGTTAAAGAAAATAGGATTGCAGTGATCGCCTTACATCAAGTGGGTATGGACCGTCGGTCATATTCCAGACACTTCAAAGAACGGTATCAGCCGTATGTTCGTATATCGTACTATCAACAGATACAACAACACTTCCTCTGCCGAAGACCAGCAAAAAATCTTATCGGGAGAAATGAAGATTCCCGCTAGGACTCTGTCGCGTATTATAAATTAAGACCTGAAGCTCGGTGCTTATCATCGATATACAGGACATGTCCTAAATCAATCTTTACAATTAATTATATTTATTGATTTAGAGAGATTAAAACGCCTTCTGCCGCGATACGCAGGTGAATATACCGTGGACTTCCAGCAAGACTCTGCACCTGGTCACAAGGCTCGAACTACCCAAGCCTGGCCTGAAACCAACGTTCCGGACTTTATGAGAGCTGAAGACTGGCCCTTATCCAGCCCAGACCTCAACACTTTAGACTTCAAATTAGGATCAGTTTAAGCAGAAAAGACATGGCATGCTCTAAACGACACGGCGGCATTGAGTCTCTTAAAAAAATATTTAGAGCAAGCATTGCATTGCAACAAGGCGAAAATTCCCTTGGAAACAGTGGCGTAAATCCATAGATTCGTGGCCAAACAGATTAAAGGCCTGTATAAAAGCCAAAGGTGGCCATTTCGAATAGAATATTTTTTTATTATTTTTGCTGTGACTAATAAATATGGAGTTATAAATTTTAATATTATTACATTACTTCATTGAAAAAAAAATGCATTTTCATTTGTAACAGAACTTATGGCCGGGTAGTATGTATGTATAAATAAGTAATAGTCTGCTGTTATAACACATAATACACGTCATTATTCTAGGTAAACTAGTTATACGTAAAAGCTTTAATAATTTATAATTTTTTTATTTTAGATTAAGCTATTGAATAATTTTTGGGACTATTCAACGCATATATATTATACAATTTGCATTTTGAAATAATCACTAGTAATTTGTTTTAGTCTTAAAGGATCTGTAGTAGGAATCGCTTACCATGAGGTAAACAGACTGGCCTCTTGTCCGTTAATTTTATTAAAACCACTATCCGAAATATAATAATTTATTCCAATATATAATGGGGTTTTAAACAATGAAAAAATTTTAAAACCCCAAAGCATATACCAAAATTAATGAAGTATTACAATATTACATTCCATTAGGGATACCGCGCATTCGTAAACCGATGTGATGAAAGTGTTGCGGTCTGCGGTTTGCAACACCAATTGCCGTACCTATGTAGAGCATAATTTTGAGTAACATTTAATTTTAGTTTTAAATATAATAAAATTTAAACTCTGTATTTTTTTTCCAAAGACAATTCAATATATATAAGAACTAGATTTTTCGAAAGATATTGAATTTAGACGTTTTAAAAATATTTCCCAGAATTTTCCAATACAATCCAAATGTACAAAACATTGTACTGCAGTAACCGATCTACACTGGCAGTACAAATTACAAGCTCATACCTAATGGTCCATAGTTGCATACATATGTACCTTTAGAAACATTACTGAAAATGAATGAAATTATTAAATTTAAATAAGTGTTTTAACGCTGACAGTTTGTGAATAAAAATGCTTATGCATTGTGAAATGCATATGCGATTTACATTCTTAGAAAGTTGATTTAAAACTGTATTTATGAGCTTAGCTTTTATATTATACTAACGTGAAACTACACTAACGAGTTTCTTGGCAAGCCAGAAACTGACGTACCTTTATAGAGGTTATTTTAATATGCATTTACAAGACTTCTCTAGAATTTTGAATTTCAATTCTTAGTTCTTTATTTAAATCAAATAACAATATCCTTTACAAAGTAGAGTACTCTGTGTATATAATCATTATCTCAGCCTATTATTAGCTTATTAGAGAACGTGCCAAAGTTTAATTAGTGGGTTTATTAAATTAACTGTTAAAAGTTATGTTCATTTAATATTATTAAATGTTAATTATAATGCTATGAAATGGTAAAATTATAAGTTAAATATAATATTAATCACCTAATAGTAAGTGACATCGATGAACATTCGCAATACCAGAGCCATGCCGCCTGCCTTTAAAAATGCTTTTCTGCACGTATTTTTTATATTATAACTATTAGAGGTAATAAAAGTGAGTAAAAAGTGCTAGTGATAATAAAAGATTACTATTTGTCAAAATCGAGGCACAAAAATAAACTTTTTGCTTTTCCAAATTGTCAATAATTGTTTGTTGGATTAGCATTATTCACAGTATGTAACACATAAAGATTGTGCTGTTATTTTTGAGTGTTTGCCTTCACCGTCTGCGCGAATTCATTTAGGCTAAAGGGAGCTGTGTAGCTCAGTTAAATCTTAACCAATGTAAAATAAATATTTCTTATATAATTGCTTCGGAGGAGCGCACAGTTCATCTTATGGGAATGACCTCTAGGTAATGAATATGGATGTAGACATCCGCAACATATATTCAAGACGATTATATTATTTTACTGGTAACCATTACGTTTCACTATTTTAGTTGTTATTTAATAAACTGCAAATTATACGAAATATCAAGCGCCAATATGCACACAAATATGATATAATTTGCACACCTAAAGTGCACCACAAATCCATTCAAGTGAGGATATATGGGCAGATTTTCGGTGCATTGCAGTATAGTCCAGGTGCAATCGAGTAATTGTCATTTATTACAGTCCTGAATGCGAATACATAGAGAAGCACTCGTGTGTAGAAAATAGAAACAGTGGTTTTATTACATGTGTTCGGTGTTGTTTGTTGTTAAATTGTAGCAACGTAGGAGATTAAATGATTTTATATAAAATAATACTATAACAAGTAAATCAGTTTAGAATTCCAAAGTAAACAAAATCTTTCTCAGCGATAGTTTGTTGTAGACAGAAATTCCAATAACCTGCACTGTTCTAACCGTATGGTATTTATGGAATTCGTTTTATTGAATTCTTGCACACTGTACCTTCAAATTATTCAAACGGTTTACAATAAAATAAATACTGGAAATTATTTTGAATTAATTTTCTTATTAAAACTGACACAAAACAGCTCATATAGTACTTACGGGTCTACTAAAATTAATTTCCATTGTTATTCTATGCACCAATAGCGTAAGTTTGGAGATACACGAAACCATATAAGACATTGATCTACTCAAGTTTTCGGGGAGCAAGTTAAGTCGAAGAGATTGCGTTCAGTTGCAATGCGTTGGAAAACCATACGGCACTTGACCTTCTTTTACCTATTGTCTATTTTTATTTATTTATTTAATGTAAAAAAAATAAAAGAATCGTAGAAGATAACTGATTTTTTTAATACTTTCACTTCAAAAGCTTTTAAAATTATTTTAGTTTTACAAGTATGAAATGAATAACAACAAAAAAGAAAACAATATTCTACGCTATGTAAGGTATTTTATTAATTCGTAAGCTTATGTTATTATTTAATTTTTTAAATTAATTTCATAAATTTCTTCAAATTTATGAAACTAAAAAATCGTACAAAAGATAAAATATGACTATGAATACACTGCCATTTTTTCATTGCCATCCAGCTAATTGCGTTCTCTGCTACCGATACAGAATATATTTTGATTTTGACGGTGAAACACATCACAAGACGCGCTAAATTTTATCCGTCATTTCATTCACATATCTCTCGGCAAAATCCCCTCACCCATCACCGCACTATCCCAGCAACCGCCGATTGCGACGCCCGCCGCCTAGACGTGCTCTCATTTATGAACGGTACGTGCTATATATAATATTGATGATATAAAAACGGAGAACAGCTACTTAAAAATAATATGTATATATTTTTATGACAAGGTGGAATAAGTTAATCATTCGATATGTCATGCTGAAGTTGTCATAGTATAAATAGGAGAGTAAACAAATAAAAACAAATTGTTGAAATGTGGTCGAGCGGTAACTTCTACTATCTAACGCAATATTGCATGATACTATCACATTACGAATGCGTAAGATATAAGTAGCATAGTTGACCTTTTAATAAAGACATAGCTAAATAGGCAAGTAATATATCACTAGGGAACATTTCAATTTGGGTAGGGTATACGAAAACGATAGTATGCAATGTCGCGTAGGACAGGGTCGCTATCGGCGCTTTGCCTAACTACATTTGGTCTACCATTTTGCAGTGACACGCTCCTTCATGATTGGAAATTGAAATGCACTTGAAGTTGTTTGTTTCTATGATTTATATTTTATTTACTTATGTTATATATGTTATTATAAGATCTTATAAATTAAATTAATATTTAGTGTAATATTTTGTTAATGCAATACATACTTTATTTATTATATAATGTAACTTTAAAAACGGTTACTTAACGTTCATCAATCATATTTTTTTATCCCAGCCTTAATAAACATTTTTTAACATGTATTTTTAGAACAAAATGTTATGTACCGTATTTTTACAGACTATAAGACGCATTTATTTTATTTATTTATTATATAATGTAACTTTAAAAACGGTTACTTAACATTCATCAATCATATTTTTTTATCCCAGTCTTAATAAACATTTTTTTTCATGTATTTTTAGTACAAACTGTTATGTACCGTATTTTCAGACTATAAGACGCATTTATTCATATATTCAGTTCATCTTCACTCTCTCGTTACTATCACTCGTCTCGTTAATGACACCGTTCGTATTACTCTCGTCTGAACTATTAGACGTATCTCAAATTTAGAGACTAATATTTCATTGAAAAAATAAATTTTAATTTTACCTTTGGACCATAAGACGCACCCTAAAGTTGAGTCCATTTCTCTATGTAAAAAGATGCATAATAAGCAATATTTTAAGAAAAATATGTTATAAAGAAGTCGGAAAATAAGAAATATGATGTTGTACACAATTCAAAAACATAATTTGTGTTGCACAGACTTCTGATTATTAAAAATCCTATATTCATGTGGTTTTTAATTACAATAGATATTCATGCAATCTCTCTATTGCAAAAGTTATATTGCGTACAAAAGCTATAGATTTATAACACACAAGTCCGATCCGTTTGGAACACGATCGCAAAGTTTAAATTACTGTCGTGCTATTGTTTGATGGAGTCCTTCCTTGTAAAGTGAGACCGTCATATGAACGTTATGAACATGATTGTAAATACTTTGAGAATCGACGTCTGTGTGTGCGCCCGTGTCAGTAAATGATCTTGTTGCTGACATGATAGTATAACTTTTTTTTTTACATGTTTCGTTTCATCATTATCATTTTAGTAAGCCGATCACATATTTTATTAACTCCTTTATAACTTTTTCCTTGATATTACTGCCAATTTTTTATTGATAATTCCGACTTGAATCGACAGAACTCCAATTGCTTCTCATGACCAATTAACCCTCAAAACATATCTATCGCAAATCATAATCTCGTAATTAGCTCACATTTTTTCAAACAAATCGGTGTGATATTTACACTTTAACTTGTAACTTATAACTTTCTCAGATTTTCTTTTTACATCTACTATTTCTTGGAAAATGTTTCTTTCCATGATTTAAGATTTTCTTTTTTTCGTGTCCATTCAATTGTCTCTCCTTTATTTATATATTTTCATTGTTTTATCAAAGTGAATATGACACTATTAAATAAAGCAAGAACTTTATAATAAAATAAATCTCTTGAATGCCCTTAGGACTGTTTAAATATGACATGGTATGTGTAGGATAGTTTTAACTCTTATCTCTATCTTCATAGTAAAAAAATTACAAAGGCAATGAAAATGTGACATTAAAGAAATGTTGACTTGACATGAGACTCTGTGAAATATCTTTGAAGCAGTACAAATAATGTCAAGCAACACGGCAATAAATATTCATTGCTAGGATATTTCACAAACTACGAATTTACGTAGGCACTAAGCCATGAGCGGAAGCTTTTCCCATATTTATTTGTATTTAATCTCAAAAAGTTTTGTATTATTTTATTAAAACAAATGAGTTCACTTGGCGGCAAGCGGTGCATGACAAAAATTCTGGTCATCCCCTGTGGACTGAGATGGAACAGCACGTCCCCCCGTATGGTAAGTGTAGGGGTTCCTGGATCCCTACAGCTACTATACGAAACACAGCAGCGTTATGCGATTATTTCATGCTGGTATTCCGTGAAGCCGTGGTCCTTCCGCGGCCCTTACATATCGCAGCAAGAAACTAGATAAAACGTGCTCTAATACATAATACTTTAAAATATTGTATGAGTATTATGATAAATAACTAAATAATAAATGAAATATGCTTACACGTCTTCCAATGCGAACCTAAACATAGCACATAGCGAGTTTGTTTAATCATATGACAATTTCTTAGCAGTTTTTCAAAAGCAAGCTTCTTAAATGTTATCGGTAAATTCAGTTTATTCCTAGAAGATGCGATTTTTTAACTGTTTTTGTGCTATGTATTGCACTATATTTGTATGTTACTTTTAGTAATAAATACTTTCAGCATGATTAAAACATCAAACGATCCGAAACATAAATTGTTACAATCTTGCTGCGGAGCGATCAACATGTTGATATTAATTACTATGTTGCGAAACATACTTGTATACGTAACTTAACATATTGTATCAGTTTTAACAGTAATTATGTAAGAGTTGAGATGATATAAAGTCACAGTATATGATAACTCAATACTTAATATTACGTTAATTTTGAAATTATAGTTTGATATTTTTTTAATTAGTATTTTATGGAGGTAAGAATTAATAATTAAACAAAAATCTTATGGAAATGGATATTGCTTCTATGTTTACATGAGCAAATGTTAACTAAAACGCGTTTAAGATAAATAACTTTATATCAACTTGTACTTTCTCTGATCAATTTTATATATTTAATAAACTGGATTCACTTTATTAAGCAAGGCCGGCTTCGACATGTCAAGATGTTACTGGACGACATCAAGATTGGTGTTTAGCTTTAACATGGTTCAGCTAGGCTGCAGCTAGGAGTAGTTTTTTGGTGCAGCGTGGATCAGTTGGCTTTATTGGGAAAATAAAACAAAAAACTAGAGTGAATATTAGCACTGTAATAATACTGTTTCGTATGGTGCGTGTGACAGTTAGTGGCATTAAGGTATCCCTTCACAATCCTCAGGAGTGAAGAGGTAGATGCGTCTTGTATCTCTGTTGATCATGTACATATGGAGATGTTTGTGGACTGCCATCATAACTAATTATGATATGTATCGTGTGTTAGTTGATTACTCTTAGTTTCATATAAAACGGAAATAAACAGCGTAACAGAATGTGTTATCATTAGTGTTTTAAATACACATAGCACGTTAAGTTTTTATTGCGTAATTACATCTGTTAATAATTGAACGCGCATTTGTAAATCTCCGTAATTATGTGACGAATCATATCAAAATATTTTGAAGTATGTAAAAATACCTACAAAATGTATTACAATGAAATTTTGACAGTGGTAGAGTTACACTGCATTATATTTCTAGGTGCAGAATGAATGGGCCAGCTCGACCGCGGTAGGACCACATCCTCGTAGAATACCAGCGTAAAATAGCAGTATAATGATCATGTGTTTCGTCTAGTGAGTGTAGGGATCCGGAGACCTTTATTACTGGTGGCAAGGCATGATTACTTGACAAGGATGAATGTAGATGAATATGAACCGCTGGAATCACTTCCCAGCAGGTGAAATGTGTGCTCGTTTATTGATATATACATAAATATATATATATAGATGTATATATATATATATGTATATATATATATATATATATATATATATATATATATATATGTATATATATGTTGGTATATGATAGTTGTGGATATTTGGAGTTTATAACATGTCAGTATAGTTTATTTTACATTGATTTAAGCTGCTTTTTATTCGACCTTTGTATTTCGAAAAGTTGTTATGATGTCTAAGTATTTTAAGTTACTGACTTTTGTAGACGATGTCATATAATATATTGCAAACTAGGCGCTTCGAACATGTCTGATTTAATAGTCAAATTCTCGCATTAATATTCTTCAAATAATGTTCTAATTGCCGTTTTTATAAAAAATAAATAACTGAAACGTAAAAAATTTCCTCCTCACAAACCAATACCTTCACTTCAAACTTTGTTTCAGATTCCAACGAGTAAATAAACTAAAATATAGTACACTGGACCAATAAATATGGAACATAGTCAATAATATATTGGACCAAAGTTCATGTCTCATCGAAAGAGAGTTTGAAGACCGGGCTGTAATTGAAGTATTCTTGTATATGTTTACTTTTATTTATGATATTATTTCAAAAGAAAGTTAATATACGAGTATATACTTGTGGCATGAACAAAAATCTCTCCGACGTTTCAACATTAAGAGAAGACGACAAAGCGATGTAATTTCCTGTTCATGAAAGAATAGTTCTACCGTGGGATGACTTATTAATATTAATGATAACACGGGAACTAAAAAAACGTAAACATTGCGAGTCTATGTCTATAGTTTATAATTGCCAATATGTAAAAGCACGTATAATGTTTGTTAAAAAAAACACGCAAATTTTATAAATATGATGATCTAATATAGTTGAAACCATTTTTTGAAATTTACAAGTGATAGAGCCACTCTGCAGTTAGGTTCAAGCTGCTGTATGAATGGGTAAACTCGACCACTGGTGTCTGTCATCACACTTCCTGGTATCTATGTGAAATAGCAGCATAACGTTGCTGTATTTCGTATACTCAGAAAATCGAAGACCGAGTTACTAGTGACAAGGTATTGTGTTAGAGTTTATTGAGGATGGATGAAGGTATTTATGGGGTGTACCATCAGATAAACCGTGATTGTCACGTGTCATAAAGAATACATAAATTCTAACATGTATATTCGTAAGTATTATAAAGGATAGGCTAGCTATCTATCAACTTAAGCCAGAACGTCTAAACAAATGAAAAACTAAAAAAACTTGACCCGTGTAAACATGGGCTCCCCCTTGCGGTTTGGTGTCGGCCTACAAGGAGTAAGGGAAGAACGAGGGGTCGTTTTGTCGTTGGGCGTTTCGTTTGTCTGCAGTTTCGTACAGTTGTTTCCACCCATTTTTACAATTATAACACGTAAAACAGTGACGAGAAAACTTTTTGATGTCTCAACATCATCATCACACCCTATCCATAGTCCACCACTGAACATTGATCTTCCCCGATCCAGAGCCACCTGCATCCATTGACTTCCAGCAAACGTAAGTCTATCTAGTGGGGAGTCATCTTATACTTCGACTGCCAGTCCGAGGTTGCCACTCAATAATCTTTTATGGCCAGTCAATTTCCACTTCAGCGTGCTAATCTTTTGAACTATATCGGTCACCCTCGTTCTACTTCGGATATCCTGTATTCTATCACGCAGAGAAACACCGAGCACATTCCTCTTTATAGCTTGCTGAGTGACTCTGAAAACATGTTTTGTTGTCTGGCTTACGTAATCTTATAAAAAGCCCTAATTTTCAGTTCACTTTGTACAATTGGGAAGTTTACAATGATCAAGAATTAAAATTTATTATACTGGTTCACAGAATGGACTTTTGCTGAAAGAAGAAAGCCATTGACGTAGCCGAAGGATCAGCTAGCCGCAATGCCAATAGGTCGCCTTCATGCTGGAGGAAAACTATTTTCCGAGATGCATAATATTATATAGAGGAGCTATGTTATACTGAGTAGGTTCACGCGACGTTGATCGTAGCAGCAACTACGCTTTGTAAGAAAAGCTTCTACGCTTGTAAGCAACATTTTACGAAGGACAGAGATTTATTGAAATCTGTTGACTATGGATATCTCATAACGTGCTAGTGCTTTATTTCTAATATATGGTATATTTAATTATTTGAATGCGTATTTATTTTTAGTTTTATCGAAATAAAAGTTTATCGTTTTTGAATTAAACGTTTAATTTTAACATTATTATTTATATATTAAGTATATTTTAGCATTACAGCTCTCATCGCCATGACGATGAGGTTGGTGTGACCCGATGTCAGTTAACACGAACTACCGTTAATTTTTAAGTTATTTATTTTGGCTCAATCTACGCGGAAGGAGCTCACAGTATCGTGTAAAATAAACGCGATAAAATCTGTATTATTTAATGTTCAGGTTTGGTTTGTTTTGGTATAAAATATTGTTACATTTAATTAATAATACATAAAACAAGTTTACCTTGATTATCTCCATAAATCATTTTACGCAAATAATAAACCAGAACATATTGGCGGTTTGATGGGTGTGTAATGAGACCATTAATTTTCTCATTAGCGGGTTCATCGCAATTGTTTAGTTTTCGCTTCATGAAATAAGTTGATACACGAATAAGCTAAAAATGCTAATATACTTTTTGGCTGTGGCAAAACAATTACGTGTCGCGTTATTTGGTACAAAAGTTGTTGTATTTGAAAAGATTAATTATCAAAATAAAAAGTTTTAAAGTTTTTTTTTAAAATCAGTGCTTTTGGAACGTTAAAATTACGTAATATGATCCACAAAGCCGATGCCCCTTCATCTGCGTTTCCTAGTCTCAAATATAACACCAAAAGAAATTAAATGTCGCAACAAAGTCCCCAGAATTATCTCACGGTCTATATTATATAGTCAATTAAAAAAAAATATAAATAACAATTTATATTAATAATATTTTATTAAATTAGTCCTTTTAAATATAATAACTTTCATCTAAAACGTATCAATTAAGAATCGATGGCAATCGAGTGAGCACCTCACCTAGATAGTAAGTGATCACCGCCGCCCATAGACATCCGCAGCATCAAAGGAGTCGCAGATGCGCAGCCGGTCCTTAAGAAAGGTGTAGGCTCCCTTCTTGAAGGTCCCTAAGTGACATCGCTTGGGAAATACCGCCGGTGGCAACTGATTCCGCATAGTAGTTGTGCGTGGCAGATTTTTTGCATAAAGCGCACCACAGTAGTGGATTGCCAAACATCGAGATGTTGAGAATGAAATTTTAACTTACTTTCGTTATGTATGATGTATAAACATAGCGGCTGGCTCATGACGTATATCATCGCATATGTATGCGTTACATCCCTGAGGTATGCCGATGAGTTGGATGTCCCGTTATCAGTAATTGGGGTTGATTTGAATAATAAGACTATTAGTTATACAAAGAGTCAATTAATTACTAAAGTGGATGGCGTGCATCCTTTACGGAGTAAATGAAACACCCTATACATCCGTCGAATGAAGGAACACCTTTTTGATCGTCAATTATGTTCTCATATCTTGTTACTTTATTATTGTATATGTTGCGTAAGATTACAAGCATTAATAACTAATAAATAATAAGATGTGTGTAATAGGGCAATATTATTAGAAATAGTGAAAGATAGTCTAGATCTATTTTGCTAATCTAGAAGCATTTACCCGCGGCAACTTGCGTTCAATATAGATCTTTACGTTGTCTCAATTTCAACGTCACTTTATCACAGTGTAATAATATTGTATATAACTATACCTAGTCCGGCCATAAGTTCTGTTACAAATGAAAATGCATTTTTTTTAACGTAGGAATGTAATATTATTAAAATTTATACCTACATATTTATTAGTCTCAGCAAAAAATTTAAATTTAATCTGTTTTGACACGAATTTATGGATTTACGCACTATTTCCAAGGGAAATTTCGCCACTGCTTTCTCCAAAGATTTTTTAAGAGACTCAATGTCGCCGTGTCCTTTACAGCAGGTCATGTTCTCTTAAACTGATCATAATTTGAAGTCTAAAGGATTGAGGTCTGGGCTAGGTGAGGGCCAGTCTTCAACTCTTATAAAGTCCAGAACGTAGGTTTCAAGCCAGGCTTGGGTAGTTCGTGCCTTGTGACCAGGTGCCGAGTCCTGCTGGAAAGTCCGCGGTATATTTTTAAAAAAGTGTATTGCAGAGAGGTTTCACAACGTGATCTAAGATTATATCTTGATACACTTTGGCTGAAGTTTTCAATCCTTTTTCACAAAAATGTAGTTTTGTGACTCCTTGATAAGACACGTCTCACCAAACCATCACTGACGCAGGATGATGACCACGTTGTACCTTTCCGACCACTTGAGCAGCTTCTTTAGAACTGTGAGCGTACACTTTATCATTTTGCTTATTGTAGTGTTCTTCAATCGTGAAAAATTTTTCATCGGAAAAGAGGATATTTGTATCTGTTGATAGTACGATATACGAGCATACGGCTGATACCATGCTTTTGAAGTGTCTGGAATATCACCGACGGCTCCATCCCCATTTAGTGCAATGCGATCAATGGATTGCATTGCTATTGTCTTTAACACCCCATTCCATATTGTAATTTGATAATGAACACGAAAAAATATGTGAAATGGCGCAAAGTCGAGAGAAAGTTTTTAAAATAATAAACCTGTTCCAAATTCAAAATAACTAAAGAGTTGAATAAAAGAAATGTTTTTATGTAACAATATTTATGGCCAGACTAGTTATATATTATACGAAATCGCAGTGTTCTTTATGGCTGCGTTTCTTTGAATTTTTAAACATTAATTTACCATAATATTTCTATTTAATCTAAGTTTTCAAAAAAGCTTAGGGTTCTGCTTCTTAAAAAAATAATTTATCATAATATAATAAGTTGGCGTGAAGGCTCATCTTCCTGAAAAGCGCCATATGTTGACGGCGCCTTTTTACCTGCGTTATTCAGTACTCACAACCAAATTTACTATATAAAATACTTTAGTGGACGATAGGTTAAAGTTCTTAAACTAACTCACTTGCTTAACTATGCTTATACGTATGTACACTTTCGCACAACAAATATTTTTGTTTATTTTATTTTTGTCATTTTTATTTAGAATTCATTCATTCACTATATGTTATTAATTTTATTTTAGGCAATAGTCTTCTTATAAATTATATTTAATCAAAATTTTAGTCTAGTTATAAATTGTATTTATTAAAAAAATAAATTTAAAAAATCAATGTTTATTTATAAATGCACTATAATATCCGGTTGAATTTAATTGGCAGTAAAGCAACGGGGAAGCTCAGAAAAAAAAACAATTATCAAAGACAACATGGCGTGCACTTAAGTATTTATAGCTTGTGGCTTGTGGCTAGTTTCATATGAAATTTACGAGTCACTTCGTAGCCATTTAATTGCTGGAATGTACTTATTCAAGTTATAAAATGAGATGATAAATTAATATATTTACTTTCATCATTTTTAGTATTAACTTTAAATTAATCTATTAAAAATAATTATACAGGATTGTCTTGTTACATATTGACAAATGAGTTTTATTTATTGGGTTTTTGCATTGCCTTATCTCATTTCCCTAAAACAGATAACTTGTAAATATGTTGAAAGGTGTTTATTGTAGTAAATATTGCGACTTATTTGTTTCCTTTAAAAAAAAACGGTTAAACAAATTAATTGTAATGCTATAAATGCGGATGCTAGCCTCGGCTGTAGTATTAACACGTTGAGATTCTGACGGCCCAATAATACTCCTTTTACCAACCTTATTAATATGGAAATGCCTAGTCCGTTACTTCCACATTCATCTACATTCCCACATACACACATAAGGCATCATTAATCATTGTCAAGACTAAGATGGAATGCAAAGTCACCATCTACCATCTAAATATCTTTATATATATATATATATATATATATATATATATAATTATTTTATTTAATTAACATTATACAAGTTTTAATATGTTGTTCAACATGATACGCATTACACGGCGGCAGTCAACAGACCACAAACCGGAACGCATTCAACGCGACGCTTTACGAATGTGCGGTCTACGCGACCGCACAGAATATATAAACACTTACAGAATCAATTTCGATTTTTGTTATGTAAAAATATATATATAAAATTAATTTAGCCAAAATTTTTAAAAAATTAAAAAAAGGGTTAGAGATAAACCTAGTCAAATCAAAAATCTTGACTAATCACGACAGATTAACTATGTTGGTAAACAAAGTCATAGAGTATGGTCGAAACGTATGTATATCTGGGCAAACAAATCTCCTTCAGGAAAGAGAGAAACATAGAAGAAGTAGACAGAAAAATAGCCTTAACGTGGAGAAAATGTTGAGTCCATAAAGAAATACTTAAATCAAATACTATCCCGTTATCGTTGAAGAAAATAGTTATGGATACAGAAATTCTACCATGCCTCACTTCAGAAAAACATGAAAAGGAGCAAATAAAAACATAAAATTAAAGGACAGAGCAAAAAACACAGTAATTCGTAAGAAAACTAAAGTAACCGATGCTTTAACATTCTCTCTGCAATAGTGACGATAGATTGACCGTAAGATCCGTAGCGTGGACTGGACCAAGAGGCACCAGAGCGAGAGGCCGCCCGCGCGCCAGGTGGGCAGACGAAATAGAGACTGTAGCAGGAAAAACATAGCTAGACATCGCAAAAGATAGAGAAACCTGGATTTCTTTGGAGGAGGCTTTTACCTGAAGGGGGCCCATACAGGCCTAGAACATAATCATATTGCATGCCTACAAAAAAAAAAGAAAACTATTATCTAATCTTGTATGAAATGAAATAAAGCTTTATTATTATTATTTTAGGGGATATTTTTTTCCATCTCCGCCTGGTTGGTCAATATAATAAATAAATAAAAACTATATATATATATATATATTTTGTTTGATTTACTAACTTTGTTACATTAAAAATAGATTATCAAACTAAACTAAAAATATAGTACATAAGACAAACGCCTTATGAACTATATTTTTATTATACTTATATTTTTTGATTTATTTAAGCATCGCGAAGGAATAAAATTTTCCGAGCAAGCGTCTTGTAGTAGGAAATAATTTGCTGGCTTGGTAGTCTCCTAGTAGGTAGATCTCCAACGAGGTGGCAAAAACGATGTTAAAACGCTGATATTGAATTTAACAGTGCTTATGAAAATATTTTTAGTTTTGTTTTGGTATTTATCTCGGACACAGGGCTAAGTTTCAGCAATTACTGAGGATACGTCATAAAGAAAAATCGTGAAAAGGTAATCCATAGTTACTCATTATAAAGTTGTTTTTATAAATGGTCGTAACTAATAATCTAATTACAATTAAAATTCAAAACATTAATAATAATCAATGTAATTGTAGTAACTAAATTTCATGTTTCCTTAGCAAATGTAAGGTCAAAGTATTACACTGGATTCTACATTTAATTCCTTTAAAGTATATAAACTCTCAAGGCTGGTATCTTATTTGGGCGGATAGTAAGTGACTTTGAACTCTTATTAAGTTATTGGCTAAAAGTGTTATATTATTTTTTGCACGAACCCAATATTGGGAATTTAACGTCCGAGAAACTAGGGATTATCGTTTTCTATTTTATTATTACGATGAATATTAATATTATTATGATGATATAAAAATATTTTTATCAAAACTGCCACGTAATAAACTTTTAGATTGAATGTTCATTACAAAGTCACCTTTCCGTTGCGAATTCTTCTCAAATGAATTTTTGAAGGAAGCAGTAACAATGAACAATGAAGGATAATGAAGTCTCGTAATTATATACTGGTCGTTGAAATATTTCTTCTTGATTCTCTTTATAAATAAATACTGAAATATAATATAGACTAGATATTTTATATGCTTATTTAATGTACTTTTTTATCGTTTTCATCTAATTCCATCTAGAGGCTCGAAACGTAAGCGGAGCTTGAATAACAGTTTTAATAAATCTGTAAAGTTATGCAACGTTCTATTATACGGCACTCTTGATTTAGGTTTTTAAAAAAAAGACAAATGAAATACACTGGAATAGAAAATGAACCGGCGTGAATGAGTGTTAGGATTGGACTGACTTAGAATGCGGGATGTATGGGAATGAGAAAAGAAAGGAAAAGCTGACATGGCAAAATAAGGGAAAGGTAAGGAAAAGGTGAGTAGCAGAGCGGGGCATAACACCTCCCCCAACAAAAGTAAACTCACGGTTACAAAGTGAGTTTGCTATAAACAAGTGTTGGATGGAGAAAGTGAAGGCTTCTCATAGGGAAGAAAATCATAAGTACTATAAACAATAAAATTAAAAGATGTCTGATATATGTTTTTATATATTTATACATATATTGACTAGGTAGCGTGTAGGAGGGGTGGAGTATTTGGAGCAAGAGATGGAAGGGATATGTTTTAGGAAACCGGTTCATTCGATTTATTGTTACACAAAAAGGAACATTTATTACTAAGCTTAATAATTAGACTTATAACTATAATTATAGTGATAACACTTATAGAGAACCCAGTATAATTGAGGACCGTGTCATTGGGAAGTGGATAGTCATCATCCATTTGTACTTGATCTGGTAATTTGTAATCAATTAATTTAATGTTGTCTAAGTTTACATTTTCGATTTTGGATAGTGAAATATTGATTTAATTTGGAGAATTTGTTTATATTACAACAAGTATCGTTTATAATGTTGAAGTTTGAGATAATAGATTTAGTAATAATATGTATATTTTCTTTTGCTTCTAATTTGACTTGTTTACAGAAACGCGACACACGTTGGTTCTAGGGTTAAGATTCCCGTTCCCGTTATGACATTATCCTTTACATAACTAGAGCCACATTCGACAGTAAGTTTAACAGGATTCGATTGTGTGAATACCCACTTGTTACCATTTAGTTTATGCCAAATATTAATACTGCCAAAAATGAAATTGGTTTTACAATTATTTGGGAGTACATTAATGGCTTTAGTCATAAGATCAGTTTCACAAGTGGGGTTCGTTACGACGCTAGAAACATCAATAGACTTACAAATAAAGATCTTATTAATTATTATCTTACATGACATATCTATATTATCTAAGTAAAAGTAAGTTTTACGGTCTTCACTTAACCCTATGTAGGGTTTATATGCGTTGATGAACGCGAAAGAGTTTGGTTTTTTGGTATCATGTGGAACTGGTAAGGATAAACATTTATACAAATTATAGATGATGATGATATGAGATCAACTAAAGGCATCTTAATCACAAAAATTAACTTATCGTTGAGATAATACGATATAATATCTGATAAATTGATTAATGAATGAATGTTGTCTAAGTTCAAATCTAACGGAAATTCTTTGTGTTTAGGTAAGATTTTAATGTTATTCGTGATTTCCATAAACAGTTGTCGCGAAGTGAGAATGGATGGATGTAAAGTTACTTTTTGCGAATAAAATGCTGTTTACAATATCTTCCATTTTATAAGAGAATGTTAGTAAATGAGCTTGCAATACATTTAGTATTTCATGAAGATTATTCCGGAAGTACATAGAATTAGTAACTTCCGAAATGTTTTTGACAGTCAGTGATATCTTTTCCATTGCATCATTTAACTGAAACTGATTTTTATTTAATTCTGAGATTGACCGGTTAAAATTCGCGATTGCGGATTTAGAAATAAAAATGTTCTGAGCCAGATTTGTGGTTAATTCCCTATCGGAGTTTTGCAGTTTTCTAATAGCATGGTTATATTTAAGTGCATCATCTTCGTTGAGAGTGCCAAATACATGTCTAAAAACGGTTCCTACGGCGGAAAACCAAGCAGATCTTTTTTGAGTGAGTAGGTAAAAAGTGTGAAACAGAATTGTAATCACGAATTATATCTTTAAACAAAGCGTCAAGTGGTTGTATCATATTGTTGCATTCGATGTTGTTGGTTAATTCGCTTTGTTGACATAGGAAACGTATTGTGCCGAAAACAGACTTTATATTTTCTATATGGGAAGTTGCAAAAGAAATATCTACCGGTATTATGATGTGAGTATAACTTATTATTCTTGTTGTTCCAGAAGGGTCGAAATAAATTCCAGGGCTGTTGACGACGGATTGAATGGATTCCTGAGAAGTGACGAGAAGAAATTGCATTGGCAGTATAATTCTGTAAAAAGGGGATATTACAATTTTTTTTTTCAGCAAATCTAAACAGAATTAGCTGTAGCTAGTTTAATTTGATCAAAGTGATGCCTTACGTGTCTACGATTGATCAGAAGGGTCGCAGTATTATTATCATGTACTTTCAGTATTTTGTATGGGCCTTCCACAATGAAGATAGCGCTTTTCTAAGCCGAAGGTGATTCTTTAAGTAAACGAGATCTCCTACTTTATATCTTACGGGTCTCGTATGGTTGTCGTAATATGCCTTTGATTTTTCTTTTGAAAATTGAATATTTTCAATGGCTTTATCTCTTGATAGTTTAAGACGATGACAAAGCATTTTTACATATTCAGGGTAAGTAGCAGTAGAATGTGAGTCATAAATAGAATCCGGGATGAATGGCTTATGTCCGAATAAGAGCTCGTAAGGTGTGTAATTTGTTGTGCAGTGAATGTTAGTGTTATAGGCAAGGATAGCGGTATAGACGTAACGGGACCAATTGTTCTGATCTTCGTTTACGAAGGATTTAAGGTATTCTTTCAGAGTAGAATGACTGCGTTCAAGTGCACCTTGTGTCTGTGGATGATACGGACTTGACCACAGTTGTTTTATTTTAAGGTGTTCACATGTTTTCTTAAAAAGCTCTGCAGTGAAGTTAGTGCCCTGGTCTGTTAAAATGGTTTTGGGGATTCCGAATAATGATATGAAATGTATTAGGCACTCGCTAGTTTCTTCAGTTGTTGTCGATCTGATAGGGTATGCCAGCGAAAATTTAGTGAGATCGTCTTGCAGAGTGAGTATGTACTTTAGCTTGGCTGGACCTGCTTCTGGTAATGGCCCAACTATGTCCATTGCTAGACGTTGAAAAGGGGCGTTGGACGCTGTGGTTATCTGCATAGGACTTTTATGAATTTTCCGCAATGCTTTGTTTTCTTGGCAGAGTTTACACGACTTTACATAATTTTCAATGTCATTACGCATTCCTTTCCAATGATATTTTTCTTGGATTCGCTTTAACATCCTGATACTTCCTAAATGGCCGGCAATAGGAATGTCGTGGTTTTCATGGAGGATTTTCTTAATTTCGCTGAGTGATGGGAATATAATAGTGTTGCGATGGATTGAGACAAGAATGTTAGTGCTATGGAAAAGAAATAGAATTATGTTATATAATTTTGTATAGGAGTGAGCTTCAAAAGGAATTTTAAAGTCAGTTATACTTATTGGGATTGCAGGTTGTTGGATAAGAGAATTGCGTAAGTTTCGGAGGCTTGTTTATATATCTTCATAGCCCGCGTTATCAAAGTGGTTGACTTTGGTAAATAGAAAATAAATGGAGCGCCCATTATGAATAAAATTAAGGTATGAGTGTAAAGCCCTTTCTTTACTTAAAACTTTATTCTTTTCATCTATTTCCGTCAATATCACTTCTATGTAGGGATTACTTTCGTCAAGATCGTTGGACGTTGGTATCACAATTATTTTGTCATTGCTTTTAAGAATACTAGAATTGTTTTCTAAAATTTTCGCGTCAGAAATATATGCTCTGCTATTTATTATTTTTAAAAATTGTGAATAATTATCGCTAAGTATGTTTTGGCTATTTACAGGTTCGTCGGAGTTGATACTGTCTTGGGTTGGTGAAATCATTATGGGCGAGTCATTGTCAGTGTGTGAATCTAATGGTAAGTCTACGGTCGACTGAGGGACTTGTCGGGAAGTAGAAGGTTGATCGATACTGGGATCGGAAATAAGTCGAGGACTTGGAGGTAAAACAATATTAGAGTTAGTAATTTCAGGAACCGGTGGATTTAGAAGCAGTGGCGTCGGGTCTTGCACAGGATCAGGTAAGTTAAGGGGGCAAAAATCTACATTACGATCACCATCAAAAGGGCTGATATTATCATCTAGATTCAGAGGGTCGATATTTTCTATGGGGTTTACAGGGTACCGAGAAAGTGCGTCAGCGGCTGCGTTTAGTTTACCTTTTTGGTAGGCTATCTCATATTCATATTCCGAAAGTTTGAGACGCCATCGTTGAAGTTTGCTGCCTGGGTCCTTGTGATTCATAAGCCAGGTCAGTGGTCTATGATCGGTAATAATATGAAATTTACGTCCGTAAAGATACGGGCGGAAGGTTTTACAACCGTAAAGGACAGCAAGAAGTTCTTTTTCTGTGGTGTTATAATTGGTTTCACTTTTATTGAGAGTCCGAGATGCGTAAGCTATTGGCCTCTCATGCCCTTTTTGTCCTTGGGAAAGGACTTGCATAGTTAGAAGCGTCACAGGTCATGACAAATGGTTTGGAAAAGTCTGGATATATCAAAACTGGAGCTGAGGTTAGTTTATGTTTAAGTTCATCGAATGCCACCCGTTGTTGATTTTCCCAAAGATAGGGAGTATCCTTTTTAAGGAGATGGGTCAAAGGCTTTGCAATTTTAGAGAAATTGGGAATAAATCTGCGATAATATGAAACGAGGCCTAAAAAGGACTTAATATCTTTGGGGCCCTTGGGAGTTGGAAATTTTGTAACAGCTTCAACTTTCTCCGGATTGGGTTTAACACCCTTTTCTGTAATAACATGGCCAAGGTAAGCTACTTCTCGGCGCAGGAATTCGCACTTGTCTGGTTGCAGTTTTAAATTAAATTTTCTAAGGCGTTGAAAGACTAATTCTAAGTTCTCGATGTGGCTAGCAAGGTCATGTGAGTAGATGACTACGTCATCTAGGTACACAAAACACCGGATGTCTTGGAGGCCAGCGAGTGCAGTGTAAATAAGTTATATCTTCGGAACTTAGTGGGATCAGTTGAATATTTAAATTAGATTTAAAGGTTACAGGTAAGTCGGAAGTGTTTATTACGGATATATAATTCCTTTATTTTCCTTTACTTTCACTAAGCAATTTGGGATAAGAATATTTTTGAATTGTTTTTGATCGAGAACTAACCCTTCTTTAATTTCAGGGTTGGAAACGGAGCACTCAATCATTGTTTCTGATCTAGGAGGAAGCGAATAAATTGGTTCATGAAATTGTAATGGTATCTGGGTATCACCGATAGTAAGTTTGTTTTTGTTGTAATCAATATTGCAACCGAAATAATTTAGCATGTCTGTTCCGATTATGCCATCAAAAGGAAGGTGAATTTTGTCGATCACGTGGAATTTATGATACATCGTGCCGATATTTGTTGTATCCATAAGACGCATTTCTAATTGGAAGTGTCCCAGTGTTTTGGTGGGACCAAGGTTACCGGGATCGATACCTTTAAGGTGAATAGGCTCCTTTATTAATTTGAAAGATTTATGTAGACAATTTGATTTGATGAGGCTCACCGTTGCTCCGGAATCAACTAAAAGGGTAAGTGGTACATCAGATACGGTAGAATTTATTTCAACAATGGGAAGTAGAATTTTATTAGCAGTGTTAACTTGAAAGATTTCAATCTCATTATCGTTTTTAATTGGTTCAGTGGTTGATATGGGCTCTTTAAAGGAAACCTTAGCGCGTGCATAAGATTTGGTAAATTTAGTCGAATTAGGAGATTTAGCGGGTTTATTAAAAAGAGTCGAATTAGTAGAATCGGTGGATATAGCAGGGGTAGTGGAATTAGTAATATCAGTGGATTTAGTAGAATCAGTGAATTTAGTATTATCTGTCGATTTAGTAGAATCAGTGGATTTAGTAGGAACAGTGGATTTAGTAGAATCAGTGGATTTAGTAGGAACAGTGGATTTAGTAGAATCAGTGGATTTAGTAGAATCAGTGGAATTAGTAGGAACAGTGAATTCAAAGGATTGGGTATCGGCTTTCGAACTTAGATTTCCTGTGCGACACCTATCAGGAAATTTTATTCGTTTAAATTGGTATTATCGACTGTGTCATATCCATCTTAGACATACTCGTAGGTAGCGTCTGTATTGTCATGAGTCACGTTATGGACGGGGCGATAGAAATTATTATTATTATTATTAGGAGGAACACTGCCGTTTCTAAAGTTAGGATTACGGCGACTATCATTGTATTGTGTTTTGCGGCAGTTTTCGATAGTGTGGCCAATGTGTTTGCAGTACCTACACACGGGGGCTTGTGAGTTAGAAGGTTGGCCTTGACCCTGAGGTCTTGTGAAATAGGATTGGCCTTGAGGCCTAGCAGGAGTCGTCTGTCTTTGTGGTCGGGAGAACGGAGAATTAAAATTCGGCCTGTATGAGGTATTTGTCTGGTTGTGAGAAAATGTGTTATTCCTGTACGTAATACCTAAGATTTTTTCTTCAGCCGCGGCGAAATTTATGGCCTCATTCAGCGTGGACGGGTCACGACACCTTACAATCGTAGCTAACCTAGGGTCGAGTCCCATCATAAATCGGTTCAGCGCTAGATCTTGCATTGTGGCTACTCGGCCGGATAACTCATCCTTCTTTTTTGTCGGTATAGTAATATTTATTTCTGTCAACAACTTCGACAAACAAGATTCTATTCTTAAAGAATATTGGCTAACGTTTTCGTTGGGGTGTTGCTTACAGCTTTGTAAGTCGGCTAACAAATGGGCATAATGCGTTTTCAAGAAGTCTTCGAGCTGTGACCATTTTGTAAAATCTTTTATGACACACACTGATTCCGCTTTGCCTGTCAATCTACTCAAAATATATTTAAAAACATAGGACATACTCCTGTTGAGCGACTGTTGCTAAATTAATTGCATTTCGGCAATTATTTAAAAACGAAATTAGGATGTCCCTGGAACCGTCGAAAGTTCCAATAAATTTAATCAAAACATTTAAATCTATTTCAGACATTTTTACTTGTAATTCTACACTTTTCTCTTCTTTTGGTTTTGTCATATATTAGATAACTTCAACTTAATTGACGCAACAAAATAACGTTGGTAGAATGTAATGAGAGGTTTAAAACTCAATAATTAAAATAGTTTTATAGAGGTACAGTGACTCGGATGCGAGACGGCGTTGTCAGTTCCTAGTAAGTGATGCGTAGGCGATGAGCGACTGCACGGCGTCTGTTATAACTATCGTCAAATATCTTTTTAAATTACGAATAGAATTATAATTAATATAAGTATATTAATATAAGTATGACTGTATGAGTTAATTTTGTTATTATTTTTATTAATTATTAACTCTCTGAAATATGCACAAAATACGATTTAAAGCGTGAACACATTAATTTTATATAATACAATTTGGTAAGTAGATTGAAAACGTTTTTTATTTTATTTATCACGTAAATACACTTAAACCAGAGGGGAAAATTAAAGTTTTACGACTCACAGGAGTGGCAGGAACATTGTAGAAATTTGACGACTCGTAGTAGCCTTACAGGAACCAGGAATAGAAGTAGCTCTCGGGGTCACTAGGTGAAGCAGGATGCAGCGGTAACAGTAGGTTACCACAGTGCGTTTTGCACGGCGGCCCAGTAGGCGATTAGGCGATACGGCGACGCGATGATACAGCGACACGAAGAAATGGTGATGAAGTAGTGGTATAACAACAGAGTTCGAATAGCGCCACGGTCGGTTATACTGTTTCCACAAATTAGTTTTTACACTATTCCGTACTTTTTAGACTTTTTTCACTTTTCTCAATTGTCTGAATAAAAACGAGGCGTACCGAGGATTTTTAAAATCCCTTAAGCTATTATATTTGGTGTCAAATATTATACGGCACTCTTGATTTAGGTTTTTAAAAAAAAGACAAATGAAATACACTGGAAATAGAAAATGAACCGGCGTGAATGAGTGTTAGGATTGGACTGACTTAGAATGCGGGATGTATGGGAATGAGAAAAGAAAGGAAAAGCTGACATGGCAAAATAAGGGAAAGGTAAGGAAAAGGTGAGTAGCAGAGCGGGGCATAACAGTTTGGTTATTTACAGTGTACGTTTAGTAGACCTAGGATATTTAAGGACAGCATTTATCAGGTCATTACAATTCTTTGGGCAGTTTTATTAGGACAATATGTCTAAATATTTGCACAAACGTAAGATAACAAGTGAAAGAAGATTAAATTATTAAAGATTATTGAAATAAAATCCTATAAGACTGGTCGGAGTAAGTCATTTAAGGGCAACAACAATTTAAAAATAATCAATAGCACTATGATTCATAACTTACAACATATACTAATGATTTTTTTTTCGGGCTGATGGCCGCTGTTATCCCGGGGCTTTTACAGTTTCACCGGGTTGAGAGGTGACATAGCGTTTATGGCGCTCAGTCGAGACCTCTATCTATGAGTAAACAGCACAAAGGCTCGGCCGAGAGGGAGCACAATCAAGGGGTTAGAGTGTGTGACTGCAGAGTCGAAATATCCGCGGGAAGCTTGCTTCAGATACTGGGCTATGGTCGGCAGCTCAAGATCTATGTTTAGATTTTCGTTACGCAAGAACCACGGCGCACCGGTGGCCTTGCGCATGAAACGATTTTGTATTACCTGAAGTCGATGAATGTGACGCGGGGGGGCATGCGCAAAGACGGGGCTTACGTATGTCATTATGGGTCGAATGCACGCTTTGTATAGTGCAATTTTATTACGCAGGGACATTTTGCTATTCTTATTGAGTAATGGGTGCATATGACACATAGGACGAACGCTGCTCGATTCTGTACGCGGTTGATATACGGACCGAAGGTGAGTCTCCATGATACGGTGCACTTGCTGTGTGCATGAGTGTTGGGTGCGAAACCCGAACTGCTCATTGATTGGTGGCGCTCGGGACAGCATGAAGTCCTTTAGGCGGGCAAGGATGAGCTATCATATACCTTACTCAAGACTTTGAGTAGGCTTATGGGCCCATAGGATGATGGATCGGTTAGATGTTTCGAGGGCTTGAGAATCCCTATGACGTCGGCTTCCTTCCAGGTGTTCGGGAAGGTGCCTTTGAATATGGCCGCGTTGTAGAATATCACCACTAGGTGTAAAATGAATATGGGTAGCAATTTTATAACCTTGTTGGTGATGCAGTCGGGGCCGGGAGCCTTGCGTGGTCGCAGGTTTTTTATGGACTCAACTTCGGTGCATGTAACTTGAGTAACGGAATCGCGAGGTTATTCCTTACTCCTCCGGAGTCCTCGATGTCAACCATTGCAAGATGAGCGGCGTCGATCGGTAGGGTGCTTGGTGAGCATTGTAGCTCCAGATTGTCAGCCAGACATTCGGCTTTCTCTTCTTCTAAGTAGGCGGGTGGTTTATTGGGACGCGCTAAGGGAGGCATTGTTTGGGTGCCCCCTTTTAGGGATCTGGGAAGTCGCCAGAAGGCGAGATGGGAAGGTTCTATAATGGAGACGTGATTATCCACCTATCATTCCTGTACTGGGCTCTGCGTGATCGGACTTCACGCTGAAGGGTTTCTTTCAGTGGGATATGGATCGTGGGCATGAGTCGCCGCATTCTCGCGCCTCATTAGGTCCTTTGAACTGCGAGGTTTGTGTCGTTGACTGAAGATATGTTCCTAGGAATAGCATCTAGATGCGTAGATAATCGGCCGTCCAACGCTTTCGATCACCGGCCGTCCAGCTGATGGAGGAGGCTGCTCAAGCGATTGAGCGACGGTCGCTACGCCGATAGACGTTTGCCATGCGGGGCGTAGACGTCAATCAGGACAATGCGGGGGCCCCGAAAGCGGCCAGAAGGGCATTGTCCTTGGGTCTCGAACAGTCGGTGGTGCCATGGCCCAGGCACTGATGCATCTGGGTTTGCCAAAGCAATTACGAGCTGAGTATATATATAACTGCCATTTGTGGCACTGCCCCGGAGCGCCGTTTTTATGTGGGTACTCTATGATTAGCCTAGAGAGCAGGTTTTCAGGTTAAATACCTGCTTTCTTGCCTCGGATCTTTCGAGGCAAGAAACAGATGCCTCAATTACCATGTTGAATGGTTTTTTATTATACCCACTGTAGATCCTATGCACAGATAGGACGGGGAGATTCTGGGCCTGAACGTCCTCTTTGGTGAAATCCGCGGGGATTTCCCGAGGGAGGTTTTTAATAACCACTCTGAGTTGGCGCTCTGCCGCTAGGGTGTAGGTGTGGAAGAATACTCCTTTCTCTTGCAAGAAACGGGTTAACGCTCTATGGTTGTCCGTTGTTTCTAGCTACAGTTTAATGCGTACAGCGGTGAGAATCGCTTGATATTTGTAGCGATTGGATAGGGCCGATGCGACAATCAGCCACTTGTATTATGCCTGTATGAATACCGGCAGTGGGCGTTTCGATGGCTGTGAGACAGCGGAAGTTTGCAGGGAGGCAGTAGGTCTGCGATGTGGAGGGGTGGCAGGTTGCTGTGAGGCTGTAGAGGGGGTGCTATGAGGTTGCGGATGTCGATGGCCAGGGATTGCCCCTCCGCTAAAAATCATCGGGGTATTTCCGCTTTAGGCAGCTGATAAAGTGCACAAGTTAATCCATGGATAGGTTCACCGATGTTTCTATGTGCTTTTTTTTTGTATAGTACGCGGGAATTGTGGTCTCCGGTGTTTCGCGGGAGTTCCGGGGTGAGTAGCCTACTCCCCCTAGGGAGAATGTGTGCCTAGTTGTGTAGTCCTAGTGCGTCCAAGTGGCAATCTTATTTGTGCACTTGGGTGTGTACTTAGAGCTTACTATAACTACCAGTAGGACTATTATTAGTCTAGCGGGTTGGTCAACCTTGGCTAGGGCACTACCCAAGGCCAAGTTTACGTACACTACTTCCGGTATCTTGCGTTTCCCAGAGGGGGAAACGCGGACGTATGGGGCTTGCCATACACTAGCTTAGTTAATACCGCAAGGTATCCACTAGTGTAACCACCCAGGTGGCTTTACAATAGCTTTCTTGGAAACTAAATTCCGATCACAATAGCACCAGCAATAAAAATTGCTCTGTGAATTGTTCTCGGAACAATGGGTGCGCAGGTGGCTTGCTCGAGTGCAGGTTGCTCGGGACGGTCGTGGCGGGGCGCCGGGCGACCGTTCTCAGCGACTGCTGAGCGTCGATTGATTCCGAATGAAAGCCTAAAAGAATAAGTGGACATTATTGTGAGTTTTTGAAAATATATTTATTTAATGAAATAATTTATATAGCATAAAATATAAAACAAATAACATGTATGTAAAATATAGTATGAAGTCGTATTTAATTTATTAATACTATATATATTATTTCTTTTATATATTATCCCATTTGTTATTATATTAATTATTTCATTAAATAAATTAATTTTGTATTCATGGACGTATTCCTTCTTGATTAGTAGTTGGTTAACTAAGAATATTTATATGCTGTAGTACTCAATTACCAATACTTGAACTTTGCCCTCCTTTAGTAATTTAAGGATTTCTGTTTGACTTTAAAACAAAAAAATTATTATTTACTGATATATGTACTCACCAAAAGAGAGCTAGAATGCATAACAGGTATAGTATCATTAAAATATAATAAAGGAAACTATTATTATGAATTATGGCATATGTTTCCAGCCTAGAATCGCTGCACTGTAACTTATGTATAAATTTACATATATAAATTTATGTTTTATTCAGAACTTTGTAAGGATTTGCCTATTGAATTTGACTATCTAGCTGATATTAAGTATCCCGATAGTCGTATTGAATATTATGTATCAATAACAAAATTAAAACGGATTTTTAATACACATACATACAGTTCTTACGTAAACGCACATATTCTCTTTTAATTAACTAAAAAATACACCTATAATGTTTTAAAGCAATCATGCTTGTTAGGATTTACCGTCTCATTTCTGTTACTAATTTTGTAATATTCAATATTGAAAAAATATTCTCAATAGCTTTGAACTATACGAAAAGTAAATATTCTCTTATTAAATTTTACAAAATTATGTTTTTTAACAGATTAATCTATTTTAAAATGGAATACTTAAACTTCAAGCATTCAATAATTTGAATAAATCAGTAAGCGAAATTCTTGTATACACGTTTCCTGTGTGTTTTCATTGTTAACATTACTGCAATATGTAATATAATTAATTTTATAATACAAACGTGTACGGGAAAACAATATATCAAATATGGTACTAACATAAGGCAGTCGTAGAACATTTCGGCCAACTGACGCGCACTAATGAAGGCATGGCAGTGTAAATTTGTTACGAAGAGGACGCTAACAAGATTTCGCCGCATTCAGGAGTGAGTTATTATTTCCACCGGGCGTAGGGCGTTGTCACTCAATGGCCTTTACGCAAGATGGTTTTCATGAATAGCTGTGCGCCTTTTAATGTACTGTTTCTATAGAAGTCAATAGCTAAGGGTTGCTGTACAGGTTAAATATGCGTTGTTTACTTTATATAGTATAATTACAGTAATTTTTGAACTATGTAAAACACAGAAATATAAATGACGCCTGTCAAAATACCTTCTGCCTAATACACTTCACCTTGATTCTATATCTATAACGAAGGACATTGTTAAGTTGAAGGGACTCATAAATAGCTTAGACGATGATTATGGTTACAGCTTAGACAGCGTTTCAGTTAGTAAGGTTTCAGAAGAAGATACAAAACAAGGCAGTGTTATACTGCTATCTCATGTTAGTATCTGATGACGGCGTGGTCCTTTTCCGGAATAGTAGACCCAAACCACATCGAGCACAACCAGCGCCTCCTGTCATATACTCATGTCTTTTATCCCATTTCAGATATCACCTGTACGTGGCATACTGAAAGTTTAGGGACTGGCCACTTACAGTAAATATACAATAAAAAAGAAATTACGGAATGCTAGAATGGAACTCTCCGGGAACATGTTACTTTTTAATTTGCGAGATTGTCGTTTGCTATTTCATTGTAGCATCCTCTAGAAAATAGCGTGGCTAATAATGCAATGAATTTAACTCGTGAAAATTTTCGCTCATTGATTTTTTACGATTTTCGCTGAGGCTTAACTCAACAAGAGAGTTGCCAGAGATTTGAATTGGCATTTTGTGATGAATCCCTAAGTCACAACTCTTAGTATGTAGAAGTGAAAGTGATAATTTCCAGGACGATGTAAGACAAAGGCTACTGGCGTCTGCGGTTAAAGCATCTAATATTGATAACTGACGACAACTGATTGAAACTGATAAGAAATTACTTGTCAGTAAATTCGTACTTTATAAGGCATTGTAATGAGCCAATTGCTTGTCACTCGATGGATAACGTGTGATTTAACGGAAGATCAGATACGACTGCGTGTTGAGTGGTGCCGTAAAGTGATAAAAAAGTTTAATGGGGGACACTCATAGGCTGTTTGTACAATATTTGAACAGTATATGACTGTATAATATCAAGACAGGTGTCGAAACCTGGGAAAGGCATTAAACCGGAAAGATAATACACCACATACACCTAAATTTAAGCGCCAACGTAGAAGTTGCGCAAGTTTGGTCTCGGCTGGGAATCGGGTCCTAGATTTGCTGATGTTAAGCTGCGTTGATTGGATGCCAATGAAAAAAAACAAAGATCACGGGGCAATGCGGCTGACGATAATTAAATGCGTCAACCCAAAGTTTGGGGGGAGTGGGGTCAACGGCTGGTAATTAACGTAATAAAAAAATTTGATAAATAAAATTAAAAAAAAAATTACCATAAAGAACCAATATATTTGAAATATACATGTAAATTATATTGTAGTAGACTTCGAAATGTATTTGTTTGTTACTTGAAAATTATTTTTCCTTAGGCAAGAAATAATGTACAGGAAAGAGTTAATAGTTTCCGTTTCTAAAAGATTGCCACGTGCTTCTAATAAAACTTAGATATATGTTGTTTTCTTTCCTCTAAGACATGTAAAAGTCGATAGTGTACGATAGTTTTTTCATGAAGTTTTCTTTGGATTCATATTGAGATCAATTTAAAGCTTAAAGATGTACAATCTTTTTGGTAAAGACGTTTTTGGTTACTCACGGACACTTTATATCAGAGGCGCATGGTTCAGAGACCACAGCACCTGACTAAGTTGACCAAGTTGCAGATTGGATTGAATATCCAGCTGTGCATACAACATAAGCAGAGGTCAAAGTATTTAGCTGTGTTTTGTGAACTCACTACAAGTTTCAACTTCACTTTTCCCTCAATATTCGGTCAAAAGATCACGCGAAAAGTAAAATACGCAATTCGGAAGTTTAATAACATGCATATAAATAATAGCTATACATACATACTTATTAACTACACAAGTGGTATTATGATATCAAATGAGTGTCATAATCATAGATAGCGTTCAGATTACATTACAAATCAGAATTACATCTTTGCTACCACCAAAAGGGAATGTGCTACAAACCATCAATGGGAATGAAATTTATCGTCTTTAGTCCCCTCCTTACGGAGAAAATATTAGTCTTAAGAAGTATCCAGACATGTATAGTAAGTGCCTTCTTTTGTGTACTTTAAGGGGCAAGTTAGAAGCTGAAGGCTTATAATTCTAATATTATTAAACTAAAAATACTAATTGATTAATTAATTTCCAATATTATGGAAACAAATAACGTTTTATTTACACCATATTACTAATAAATAACATACATTAGATTATCTGGTCATCTAAATAAAACATTTAGTCCATCGGTGTACACCGGTTTTGTTATAACCCGAAAGGTCATTGGTAAATTTGACTCATATTCAAATCTAAATCACCGTCGCCCTACCGTAAACGTAAAGCGTCACATTTTATCTCACGGTTTAGCGCTCTGATATTATTACCGGGGAAGGTGACGATATATTATTATAATTTTTTTGTATAAATTATTAATATATTTGTTCCTCCTAAACCTGTTAAGTTGAGTAGTCACATGTTGGCGTCTTTTGCACATGTATTGAGTGAAATAAAAGCCATATTATCAGAGAAGTGATGAATCATCAACACAAAGAGATAAATGAAATGATGGATGGATTGTGTACAATGATATTAATAGATCTAAAATTCGTGGAAAAAAGTGATGGTAGGCGGGACATGACCAATAACCCCTTACCCAGTCAAAAGTCTAATGAGGCTACTGGTGATTGTGCTCAGGCCAATTCATTTATACTAAGAAAAAGTTTTGTTAAGATTTATTATATTTGTGAATTTATTCTCTATCCACAGCTCCCCAACAATTGGTGTATTATAATTTTAACCGCATGTTTACACAATCGTCGCGAAATACTATTAATTTTCTACTAAAATTGATTTCTTTTCGCTGGAGTACGTTATCTTATACCATTACATTGAATCCTTTATGTTCCATAGAAAACTCGGTGCAATTTTTCCTTTGGAACAACGTTAATAAAATTGTCATAACTTCGGTTTAATAGTAAAAGTTCAGACAAGGTCACATAAATCTCTGCTGAACACAAAAAATAACGGAAAAGGAATATTTTAATTAGTGTGTTTGTGAATCGTAAATAGTAAATAGTAAATATGGTTACTTCGCCATTATGCATACATCCATATATATTAATAATATACATATTTAAAGATGACAAAGGTAAATAGAAAATAAAAAATATGTTTAAACGTGTCCAAACAACTAATTTGCTAGAAATTTTAGTTAAAGTTTTGTCGTAGACTTCTTTGAAATAAACATATAGAAAATTTTATTTGTGGATTATTTAATTGCATAAATGGATCTCAAATTAACGTACATCAAATGGTGGGGCAAGATGAGACAAGCAAGTGAGGAGCCGCTTTGGACGTGTAAATTGGGTAAATCTTGTTTGTAGCTTCTTGGTAACGAGTTTATTCTAGGCTGCCTTCATTAGTGCGTGTTTGTTAGATCTCTACCATATCCAAAACATAACGTGGATTTATGACATTAAAACCCAGTTTCACAATGTCTGGGTAAAATTTATTTGATTAAAATTGAGATAAATGTCATATTAAATTTTCCTATTTAAGTCTAAGGAAATGTAGCTACGAAAAAACATAATTTGAATCATTTTAATTGACGATTGTGAAATACTTATATAGCGACCCTTGTCAAATTTAGCAAACATCAGTTTGAATCAAATGAAACCCGAACAGTATGTTTTTCGATATTTTATACACTGAATTTCGAGAGTATGTTATTAAGTATTATTCTATATTCCTCACCTTTCTATATATATCTTATATAATATACCTAGGTGCATTTTACAAAAACATGTCTGATACATAAAGAGAAGTATTGAAACTACCATTGTAACTATCACTGTAGTGTATAACAACCACGATTATGATATTATAGGCCTATTTTTTTGTATAGAAAATATTAAAGTATATCATTATTAATTAAGAGACGTTTAATACTTTGAGATGACCGCTTCTTCCTCTTTGCTAGTCACCAATGATCAATTTGGGAGTTTAATGATCGATGCGCGAGATTCTGTTGATGTTGATGCTGTTAGCCTATGCGGCTCTTACAGCTTCATCGGACACAGGGCTCACGGAACTGAGGGGTCCGTGAGCTGGTTATGTTGCGTGTTCCTTATTGTGGTTCTCTTACTTACTTAAGCGTATCAATCTACTCTCTGGTCTCATACCTATCTGATGATGCCACCCAAGTTGCCAGTTCCCTAGTTATCGAGTAATTCTCCCGAGTGGAAAATGGACGGTGATGACTAATGACCATACGAGGTTTTGGAGTGCGAACCTAGTCTCTGACGGACGCCACCTGTTTTCTTATCAATCGGAAGCTGTGGGCGATGAGAACCGCCCTGACACGCGGGTTTAATGAGTGTACGCGGTGTCGCGAAGATTGCGTCGCGCTCGGAGGCGAGGGCGACGCGACGAGGTGTATGAGCTGTGTGTGGGTCCGTTGAGGACGGACTGGCGTTAGGCTCCCCCATGAATTGGGGGTCGTCGAGGACGTGACGGGGTCGATGGTTCCTAGTTTCCGGGTTCGGTACCGGATCGTAGGTTGCGGCGTTTACCACGGGTTGGAGTGCAAAAGCGCTTTCTCGAAGAAGCGCTGCGAGATAGATTTGAGGTATGCCGGTATGGGGACGAGATGTAAGTCACTGTGCAGATCGATGTTACGTTGATATGGTTCTGCTCCGGTTACTACTCTGGTGAAGCGGTTTTGAACCGTCTGTAACTGATTTAATTTATTCTCGGCTACGTGGGCGAAGACGACGCTGGCGTAGGTCATAATTGGTCTTACGCAGGACTTATATAAAAGGAGTTTATGTCTTAGGGACATTTTATTTTTAGCGCAGATGAGCGGGTGAAGCTGGCTCATGACAAACGCGGCCTTATTTCTAGCATTTTCGATATGCGGGTGGAAGCTAAGTTTACGGTCAAAGGTGACCCCTAGGTATTTGACCGTTTCTACCCACGGAATGGGTCGGTCGAAAATCGTGATACGTCCTAGCTTTCTACGACTAGGTACTGGTGCCGTGCAGAATGGGTCGGCTGAGCCTCTTCAGAAGAAGGCTGCTGCACTTTTATCCGGGTTAATTTCGATTCTCCATAACCGAAACCACTCGGCGAGGCGGTCGGATGCGGCTTGGAGACGAATGGTGATACGGCCCTTGTGTATGTTTGAAGAGTATAGGGCGGTATCGTCTGCGAAAAGCGCAAGACTGACCTGCGGGTCTTTCGGAATATCACTTGTGTAAAGTGAGAATAAGAGGGGGGAGAGAACGAAGCCCTGGGGGACTCCCGCTAGGAGCGGCCGGCTAGCGCGTGCCGTCGACTCGATATCGAATAGTGCGATTCGACAAAAAGGCTCGTATGATGTGCAGAGCCTGTCTGGTATGTTAATTGAGTGAAGTTTATCAATTAAACCGTTGTGCCAGACTTTGTCGAATGCCTTTGTGACATCGAAAAATAGTGCACCAGTACCAATGGGGTTTTTCAGGGTTAGCCCTGCAAGAATGTGTTCCGTTAAGCGGAAGGCCTGTTGAACGTAGGAGTGCGTATTCCTAAACCCGAACTGTTCGTCGGGAAGAAATCTATTAGCTAGGACGTGTTCTTTTAGTCGCCTAAGAATAATCCTCTCGTATACCTTGCCCACGGAGTTCAGGAGGCTGATTGGGCGATAACTGTTGGGAAGGTTCCGCGGTTTGTGCGATTTGGGGATCCCGATGACGTCCGCTTCCTTCCAGTCATCCGGGAAGGAGCAGCTGGAGAGGAGCCTGTTGAATATTGCAATGATCGATGACAAATATAAATCACATTTTTATGGAAGTAAATACATAATTTCTATGCAATTTAGAATAATCATTTAATAAACTACACATCTATTGATCATAACAATTTTTTTCTGTATAAAGTACAGATTTATTAATCATAAATAATTTTATTTAAGATAAAGTCGATATGTCGTCATTAAATTATTAGTTATAACATTTCAAACTACGTTAGTTCGTGATACAGCCTTTGTACTTGTCCGTATAGTAAGTGGCGATATCGTCCGCAAACGTAGTATGCCGCCCTGTGTCGTCGTCAACCTTTTGCAAGTGATCGGGATCCGCGGGAGCGAGTAACGGAGTCAACACTGTCTGTCCCTGAACCGTCTGCGTGACATTCGGCTTTCTCTTAGTTGTCATTGTAGTCGAAGGCGGAACAAGAGTCTTCCGGTTTGACTAACGCAGGCATTGGCGTGTTTTTTTCTTTACTAATACTTCGTGACACGGCAGTATACGGTATTCGACTAGAGATTTTATATCAGATTGTGGGGCAATCTGCTTGTGAATGTCATTTTTCAGCTCCCTTTGGAGTTGGTGTAGTTTGACGTGGTTTTCATCGTATCAGTCGTGAAGCTTGGCTACGCGGTTCCTTTTTTTTATCAGTCGTTGGAGACTCCCGGGAAGGACACCGAAACGATCGCTCGATGTGGGTACCGTCCTTTTCTTATCTTCTTTGACGGTCGAGTTATGGTGTGCTGATAGCAAATTGATCGTCCGAACGCCTTTTGGCATAGTCGATCTCGTTAGGTATTTCGTATAGGTGCTGGATGGTGATGGCTCTGATTTTGACCTCTAGAGTACGCTACTACACAATGAATATCTAACCGGGGAATCGGGAGCGTAAACATCGAAGTTATATGACTCCATCAGTCGTACAGAGACCTTTTTTACTTTTTTTCCCTGGTTGATTGTCAGATGGCGTGTTTACTATTGAGGTCGCCTGCTAAGATGATTCTAATTGAGTTATACTCTGGGGTAGATATAAAGAGACAAGTACTATACGGTTTTGACCGTTCATAACTATCCTACACGTGGTCACTTCGATAATATCGAGTTGCGGAACCTCGAGCGTTAAGCAGTACTCTCTTGTAGTAAATTAATGTTAAGGGTGACATTGTAATTTGCAATCTTTGGATCGCAGTGACAAGCTTTTAATAAAGTTCCTTGCACTAGCACGATGTCGTTATTGTGTTTGATCTAGATGGATCGCTAATTCGTCCATTTGAGATCTGAATCCATCCTCATTGAAAAACGACACAACTGGAGAGTATAATTTTATTATACCCGCAAGAAGCAATCGTTCTATCGACATCATAAATACAAGATTTTGAGTAAACTGTATAGCTGATTCGAATGTTTCTCCAGTCTAGATATTTGGGGCATACTTTTATCTCCGCCTTTATCTTTGTAGACTCTTATATTTTTATGAATCAATCTGTTCCTGAATGATATAAAATAAGGTCTGAATATTTCTGTTACATTCAGAGTGTCCGCGAAACGTGAAAATTCGTATAAGGATTCACCTAAGTAAATATAACTCTTGGCAGAGAACTGTGCGCACCATCCAAACTGTAGTCGACGCATTATGAACTGAGGCTTCGGGTCATAAATAATATTTATCTGTCTGTCTCGCTCACACATACAGGTCTTATGGAGAGATGTAGTGATGTGCGTAATAATTGTAGAGGTGCATATCGATAACGGGATAGGTACGATCGATATGCTAAATTATGTTAAGTATTAATTTGAATAATTTTATATTAAATTATATATATTATAATATAATATGATATCTATAATATAATATATAATATAATTTTTTGCAGTAACTTCGAAGCTAAACAACAACAACAAACTTGCGAAGCGTAAGTAATGTAATAAGTGTCATAACAAAAAATCTTATTAGAAAAACAACAACCCTTACTCGTGACGACCAATCAGGAGTCAGAGTGCTAATGAAGGTTACGATGACGCAGGTAGCTAAGTATAGATATCGGGATGCATTGCGGGCACATTCCTACTGTCAGTGACATTTATTGCCCGACGACTCAGTTTAAAATGCGTCGACTATAGCTGATTGTCATCATGGTGACCATTAACTTCATTCCGTATATATGTAGCGAATAACAGCAACTAGATGTCGTTGTCACACCATTTAATGTGCAGAAGAACATACACAAACAAGTGTCAATCGCCTCTACTGAGACACAGAGTAGAAGATAACCTTATGCTAAAATTCGAGGACTAACGATACTAGTCGAAGTCAGTTGGAAAAAAATCACTAATAAATACGAACAAAATCCAGATTAAATGCAAATTTATTCAATTAATCAGCCTTTCAGACCGTACTCGTTATCTCAAAGCAGTAATTTACGTTGAGTTATTCGACCGTTCAAATACAGTTTAATGGTTGTAGGTTTGGCATTACCAGTTCTATAATTCAATTGTTGTCATCTAAACTTTAAACTTAGCCGTGTTATTAATGAAGTAAAATGGGATCTAATTTTGCCATGGCATTGGGATATTATTGATATACGTTTATTATGCTACTACCCTTATGCTAATGTGATGTGGTTTTTTTGTTATATATATATATATATATATATATATATATATATATATATATATATATATATATATATATATATATATATATATATATATATATATATATATATATACGTATATATGACACTATTATGTCAAAACTTCATATTTATTCTAATTATGAGACGTTTAACACGTTACTACCTAAAAAAGATAAATATCATGCCCTCTAACCCCATTCCACAAACTTAAAAATATAGTTACATATATATTATGTAACTACGTTTGTGCAATATTTCAAGTGTATTTATGTGTCTTGTAGTTTTAGAAGAAAATTATTCAGTTACATATATGCAATATACATAATAATACATAAGCAAAATAACTATAACGTTGACGTACAATATCACTTTAACTCAATCAGTTCATTATTTGAAGTTAATTAATGTCTAAAATACTGCCTTTGAAATGTCTATATGCTACAAAGTAATTTTCTAATAATTATTTATCAAGTAACTACTTTGATGTGGTACCTCAGCTCTAATAACTGATACAATATATGAAATGTATATTGATGTAATATAGGAGGTCTCCAATAACTGTGTTTTAGTATAGTAATTAATACTCGTGTTAGAGTAACGTAACAGAAAACGTCTTGTTATAGTATAATATAAAATTAATGAAGAGGTTATATCTTCACATAGCGTAACGCGGAAACTTACTGTGAATATTATATTAGTTTAAATATTCTTTTATATATCAGAATCGCCAGACACAATAGAATAATAGAGGGTGTGGTAGCATGTGGCTACTGTGTCCTCTTTAGTAGATAAAGTGATCCGAAAACCCTGTTAATAGAAGCAGGTCAAATGCCTTATCACTAAAAAATTGTTTAGATAAATAACAAAATTAAAAGTTTATACTACAAAGTTCAAATAAATATGAATACCATTTGTTACGCTTAGCTGTTTGTGCAGTATAAGTCGATGCCTACAACAACAAGGTTATTACTTTGAACTCTAAAACTGTTGCCATGCATGCAGAATTTCCAGTTGTTAGATAATATTGACGAATTCAGAATTCGTTATTTTTCTCCTGTACCATAAAATAAACAGCAGTCTCTAGGACTCCAAGCTGCCAAACCTCTATGAGCGTTAAAAACAAATTTTATAAGTTTCCCATTAATATTTATTATTTCTTTTAAGATTAAACTTCTTATCTGAGGCATAGTGTATGCAATAAATTTCATAAGTTGTTATAATTCATGTTTTTAAAATTTGTGGAAAGTCTTCTTTGTGGGAAAACCTAGCAAAATTTTTAATTTTTCAATCAAGCATTTTTATAATGACTTTTAATATTTTACCGTAACTATGAAATATTTTTTTATTACTTTTCTATATCAAAATATTGTTTGGACTTGGCCTGAAGAATTAAAATTTTACAATATTGTCTGCTCACACTCTGTGTCATATTTACTTCCGACATTTCCTGCCTGCAAATGTTTTCTCTTACATTAATTATGTTTGCTCGGTGAAATTGAATGCCTCCCCAAGGCTAGCGCTAAACCACCTCATGTTTGTAAATTAAGTTAGTACTCTTTTTGAAACGGTGATACATGCTCGGCAAAAATATTTGTACAAGCATTTCTAGATCATTTTAACTCCATAAATTGTCAAATTAAATTCACAATAGAGTTAGAGGCAAATAATTCTATAGCCTAACTAGACGTATTAGAAATTCGGAATCCGATAACACCGAAGGCATTTTGCTTATACACAAAATACCCATATATCCTATGTATTTAAACTGTAACCACCATTCGTTACTGTTAGCAACCATTTATCTTTGTTTTAGAGAGCACATGTGAAACTAACAAGAAAATCCTGGCCATTTGTGCTCTACCATTTGTAAAAGGAGTGAAATCAATATTAAAATAAAAATAATGTCTGAGATTATATGCGTTGGGAGAATATCCGAGAAAATTGACTGGACTGTTTTTTTTAGTAATGTTATATAGCGCACGTTAGTTTGCCCATGACTCCTTTATTTATTGCATTTGATATTATAAATGCTTATTGAAAAGTGCAAAGATAAGAGTAAAACTTAAAAAAAATATGTTAAAAGGAATAAACAAGTACTTTTTACTCGTTTATTGTGTATACCTGGAAAGGTTTTGCAAATATATTAAATGGTGTTAAATTCAAAAACGGTTAGCAAATGGTCCACAAAATCCAAGTCCACAAAAACAGATTTTTCATTCATTTCAACCAGTGAAACTCCACAAGATTTTTCATAACGTTTCCTAATTTCCTCTTCGTAGCACTTTAAACATTGTAGGCGTGGTCGTAGAATATTGCCTTCGAGATTCAGTTTAGATCTCGGCTGGTATTTTTATGACGAATGTAGTAAGACATGTTGTTGGGGATCCGCCACATGAATTTTCTCTCGAACAGATAGTTTTACGAATTAACCGTCCGATAAACAATTAGAGTATTCATACATTTAACTTCAATGTAAAAATTGAAGTGTATTATTGTTCTGAAATTGAAATCAAATACAATTTTTGTGTAGTAAATTTATTAAGTTGAAAGGGATAAAGAGTTTAATAGGGTTTTATGCCTGACGAAAAATGTATCGCAGTAAACTTGGTCGTAACATAACACGTTAGCTTTTCAGAGCAATGCAGGTACTTAATATGTTCCATAATTTAAGTTGTTATATAATTATACCTTCAGGAAAGTACGAGTATTTGCAAATATAACATATAAAATGATTTAGGTTAAAAATATGACACGTTTATATAACCATTCATAACAAAACAAAAAAAAAATATCTTATTTATTTTCAATAAAAACAACCATTATTTAATTTGACATTCATTTAATAAAATAAATAATATTGTAAATTTAGGTATATGTGTACATTTTTGTTGTAAATCTGTGGTAATAAAATAGTAAGACGTTCATTTATTTTACGCGCTTAATTTAAGCAAAAATTATTCAACCTATTTCAAGATAGCGTGAAAAACCTTTTTTATATTAATGTTTTAAATGAATTATACATGAATGCACGATAAACTTAACCCTTTTGTGTTTGTTATTAGTTATATACACAATAATAAAGTTATTTTGTCAGTCGACGCGCACTAACGAAGGCATCGCAGTATAAACTTGTTACCTTCAGATCGTAAACAACGCCTTGCTTTTAGACGGCACTTTCACTTGTAGACAGAATCCATAATTTGCGTATGTATAACGTGTCAAGTATCATATAGGGGCATCACACAAAATGAAATGTGTCTTTAATGCAGGCAAACTTTTTGACAAGGTTATCCCTAGAACCATTTTCGATAACACTTTTAAACTATAATCAAAAATAATTAATGTTTTGTATACCAAATTGTATACTTAACCATTTTATTTCTCGTTATTTTTATTTAACAATTGTTTCAATTGCTAATTGTACTGCATGAATTTAAATTTACCTTATTGTATATAATAATTATGTTTTTCTAATTAATGTAAATTAATGTAAATATAAAATATATTTTGAGTGTTTTCTTTTGTTGTATTAATACTAAATATATAGTTATATACTTCCCTAAACAGCAATGTCCGTTTTAAAAAAATATATAAAAAATAACAGTCATATAGTAATGGGTCGGGGAAAAAGTTTTTTCCTATTCTATATACAAATTTAAGATTTTTTTTATCATAGTTTATTCACATTTGATTTTAATATATATGAGCCATTTTATTCGATAGCTTGTTGTCATTATATACGTAGCGACATAATTTTATTGCTGTGGAAATTTTGGGACACCAGATCATTAAACTGCGACACGTTGTTATGATAGTTCTGTCTTGATATTAACCTAACCTACTTAAAGAAATTGAAGAGACCGAAACAGATGAAAATCTGAGGGTGTAAGGTTCATGCTATATCGTGGATACATTAACACTTCCCAACCAAGTCCTTTCAATATTTGCTGATTAGCTAAGGATGTGTGTTGTCTGGCGTTATCGTGATGAAAAACCACACCCTTTCTGTTGATCAATTCTGGGATTTTTTCTCTATTTCTTGCTTGATATTATTAGCGGTTGGTATTCTGTATTAAAAAAAAATGTTGGTAAGTGATTCGCTGGTACGCTGGTATTCTGTGAGGTATGACCACGTCGGTCATATCCCGGTCTTGTTGATTCGTTGATGCTGTAGGTAGAAACAAACTGCATCGTAACTCTACCACAGAGTAAAGTGGAGGTAACATGAATACACTTTAAACATCGGAAGAAGCTCTAGTAGTATATATTATAATAGAAATATATAATATAATTAATAATAAAATATAAAGTAGACACATCTCCTAGTACTATCATTAATATTTTCATGCTAATGAAGGTCAGTTAGTAATGGATGGATGTAATCCTGTCTTCAATACTGTAAATCATATGATACGATATTCAATTTGATTAAGGATCTGTTTTATAAGTATGTATAGGGGAAATGGTATTTTATTTATGTATCATTATCGTCGTAGAACTGTGGTAGCGCACAAAGCCGTGTTAGTTTACAGTCTAAGCGTACGCTTCTAATTCACGGTTTGCGATCAAACCGAGATAGACCCCCGCTGCCGAAACTTTTATTGGTTATTTTAAGTGCTGATTTACAACATGCTCGGCGGTGAACGAAACATCGTGAGGAAACCTGAATGTCTAAGAAATTTATAATAAAATATATTTCGAAGATCACAAATCTACCGTCAATCCGTTGTGGAGCCGCGGTGTAGACTTTCCTGTAACACAGAGGGAACTAGAGAGAGGGGAGAAGACCAACAGTGGCTTTTATACATATATAGGCTGTAACTTTTGTCATTTTCTCGCCTTTCCTTCAAATTTAATTCGTGAATACACTTGAGACTCTATTATCTTTATTCCAAGGACTATTTATCATTTTTTTTATACATTTACAAACCTAGATAACATATTTTAATTATTATTCACTCCGTATTTTATCTAAACCGTAAGGTATAGTCACTTAGAAGCAATTCCTGCTAAAAATTAAATGTAACGACAGCACGCTCGACTTTTATTGTCCTTTTAACAATTTTGAAAGAAAAATAAAAATCAGAGAACAAACTTACGGTGAGAATTTTTTATGAAGAGGAAGTTTCGTAAAAATATTTGGTTACATAATTGTGTCATATAAACAATCTTTATGAACTTCTTGAAATGTGGGATTTAATTATAAGTTAAAATTTATGGTACGGAAATTGGGCCTTATGAAAATGTTGCATTGCAGTAATGACTCTTTATATCGTAGAAAAAATATTGCTTTAAAATATTTTTTATATAAATACCCAGGTTTTTAAAACATCTTACTTTTATGACTTGACGTTTTTAGGTTGGATTTATTTTAAAAATTAACCATTACTCCTAATATGACTAATTATAGAAAATAATTTATTTTGCTCATCTAATCTTTTAACCATGTGTTGTGTAGGTTTAGCCCTAATAGCAATCGTCACAACGCTGATAGACCGTAATGTCAAGGTGGTATGGTATATATATTTATTTATACCTACATGCATGGGATGTACACAATGATATAGCTTATGGAGTCTTAGTACAAACTAAGAATACTATTCATCTCAACTAAAACTTCTAGAGCTTACTTACATTTTAATGTGTTGAACCACTCGCGGAAATATACAAACAAATAAACAAAAAAATAAAAACTAATAAAATATTTAGCAACGATAACTTTTATCCTGGCTATATAACCAGGATAAATGTAAATTTATTCAATTAATCGGGCTACCAGTCTGTATTGGATTTTACAAAGCGTTAAGTTACTCAACCATGCAAAAGTGGTTTAAAGTCACTGAATTGAGTAGGGGCATGGTAATGTGATTGATGCATCCCGAATTTAATTACTAATTAAATAGAAGCGTATACGAATTAATGATGTAGATAATTAGCGCACAGAAATACTTAACTGACAATCAAATACCGTATATACCCTAATATATATATGTATATATATATATATATATATATATTTATATATATATATATATATATATATATATATATATATTTATATATATATATATATAGATTCTTCCTAGATAAAGAATCATACTACAGATGCGTTATCAGCTCTGAGGACTATGATGTAATTCCTCGTCTCCAGAAAAGTTTCCGAACCTACCGAACGAAACAGAGCAGCGTTAAGCTGCTAATTAACACTGGTATTATGTGAATACATGGTGTATTCTTGGTCGAGCTGACACATTCAAGCATAAATAGCAGTGTAGCTTTATCAAAAGTCAAAAAGATTTCGGATTTAAAATTCAAGATTAGAAAAAAAAATGTCAATATGGCATGCTTTGGATAAACCTAAAATAAAATACCATTATAAAATACCTTTGCCATACAAATAATGAAGTAATTCTGAAAAGTAAACAAGTGTTTTATAGATCAAACGTTTCAAGTTTACATTGAATTTGTCAAACATTTCGTGAAAATGTCTACGCACTTTTTGTAGACTTGTCTTCGAAATACCTTATGGTAAAAAGGTGGTTACAAATTTTCGACTTTATAGATTTTAAAAAGGGTTCGTAGTGGAATTAAAATTAATTAAGTATAAGATACGTTTTTAAACATTAATCATAACACTTTGATTCTTATCAATACTATTTTTATTTATATTCACTGTAATATAATGATGCGTTTACTTCATTACAGGGTAGACTAAAATATCTAAGGCTTGTTAGGCCAAGGTTAAAAATAGAAGAAGGTTAAAAGCAAATAGAGTGAACAGTATGCAGATTGGAACAGAATGCAAACAATAAAAACACCTGTAATCTTTTACTATTATAGAAATTAATAAATATGATAATAATAAATAAATATCCGGGATAATAAATAACTGTCATATTCAATTTTTCTCGATCTTTTTATTGTGTTCGTTAAGGGTATCACCTTTTTCGTGAGCAAACCTTTGAGGGTGAGAGGATGGATAAGAGACTAAAAAAGCAATTACATATCTATTGTGTATTTACTGAAACAGAAATTACATATAATGTCGTAGCCAATTAATTTCTTTGTTTCAATTCCTTGATAACTGACTTGCGCAAAGTGTATAATAAGTAGTGATTATTTAATAATTGTAATTATATATCAAAAACAGATGTATAAATTTCTTAAATGTATATTAAAAATACAAGATTTCTATTATTATTTACTAATAACAGTGGTCGAGTTACACTGCAGTTTGTTTCTGCAGAATGAATAGGTCAGCTCGACCGGGGTAGGACCACGCCTTCACAGAATTCCAGCGTAAAATACCAGTATGCTGCTGTGTTTCATCTGGTGATTGCAGAGATCCGGAGACCTTTGCTACTGGCGACGAGGCTTACCATCTCAGTCCTCAAGTGTGACAACGCTTCTGAATTATGATTCCTTGTCCAGGATGAATGTAGATGTTATGGGCCGCTGGAATCACTTGCCATCAGGTGAACTGAGTGCTCGCTTGTTACTCTCAATGTAATTAAAAGAAAATCAGTGGTATAAAGTAACTTACTAACATCTTATCAGACAATATGTATAATAAATTCATCTAATGATGAAAGCCTAAAGTACATAATCCAAAATATGTTTTATAATGAAAACTTCATACAAATTAAATTTCAAGATATTACTTTGATGTGGCACTTCATTACATTACAATTGAAACTGATACAATAAGCAAAGCTCTATTGAAGCGCTCCAATAACTATGTTTCATAATAGAAATTGCGAAAATTATGACAAAATATAATATATATTATTATATGGATAACGTAGCGAAGGCCGTGTTGTTAATATAAAATAAGATTTTTACGTTAGACATATTTAGCGCTGATGTATATTTACTTACTTCGCATCGCACTGATTTGTTCACGGTGCATAATGCTATTAAATAGGCATGGCTCTAGAAATAGACGGAAAATACGACCCAAACAACCCAATAATTAAATAACTCAAATTTCATAGGTCATTTATAATGCCATAGCATAGTATAGAGACATGCTGCAGAGTCTAGGTCCAGCTCAGTTTCTTCTGGGTCGGCTACTAGGGAGCGACCATGGAAGAAACCGAAGCACGCCCTCGACGACCCCGACAACGCGACCACCAGGGCCCAAGCACTTCATAAAACACAACACACGTATATTGCATCTTCATATCGCCCCCGCCGACGGCGAGGGCGTCGCTGGAGTTTCTTGCGCAACTTTTTCTTCAGCGCCCACGCATTCCAAAGGGGTGGTACAGGTAGTTAATAATAATAGCGATATTAATTTAGATAATCCTCTGTCAGAAGCAACTGACCGAGCCGAGGTTCGGCCCACTCGGGCACCCTCGAGTCAGACGCTCTTGCGAAACAGGGTAACCGTCCAAGCCGAGGCTCCCTCTCGGGAGCCCTTATGTTGGTTACCCACTAATAGAGGTCTCGACTGAGTGCCATAGGCACTCGGTCACCTCTCAACCCGGTGAAACGGTAAAAGCCCTCGGGCTAATAGCGGCCATCAGCCCGAAAAAAAAAGACCATAAAGTCCACCAACCCATAAATTCGTAACTGGTTGCGTTGTCTTAGCAAGTGTAGGGATCATAATGAGACGTAACGAGAGTCTAGAGCCTAGTTCTCACGGGTGATAACATGTGTAACCTGAATCCTTATTGAGATGAATGTACATGTCACGGCCCGACTACGTTTTAGCAGTATTATAAAAATCAAAACAATAAAACATACATACAAACAACAACAAAACAATAAAACAACGTATAAAAATCATAATTAAATATATATCGTTATCTGGTTTATAATTTTTGAAAATGAGATATCTTCCGCAAGGCTAGTTGACTTAGCTTGCCTAGACTAGCCTAATGCCCAAAATTGACCTTTGTATAATTACGAGTACCTACATACATACGTCGTTGTTCGGAAACTGTAATATTTTGATTCATGTAGCTCGGTCGTTTATTAATAGTTGTCCGTAAAGCGACAACACTTACATACAAATTCTTAACTTTGTCCTAAAAGTTTTCAACGGAAAAATTTTATATACAAGTAATTTTCATTGTCCATAATACAGAAAGTGCAGCAAGTGTTATTTATCCAACGGTATATTTAAATAATTCTACTCTATTTAATTGTGTGAAGCCTTTTGAAAATACAATATTGTAATATGTATTATATTGCTTATTAACCAATACTAGGTAATGGTAATGGACTAGACCTCTCATTGCAATCACTCAGATGTTTAATCAAATTTCAATCTGACCATTGTTTTTTTTTAGATAATAAGTTGTTGAAAATATCAGGAATCAATTTAAATGGTCGTGCGAATGATCCATTTGATGTTTTATTACCTGTACACTGTAGATACTTATTTAAAAATACAGTAAGCATTTGATTTTTCAGTAACTAATTACATAATATAATAAGCTAAAAGGTTTCGGCATTCATGCTCACAGAGAAAGCTTTTCTTATTAATAATTTAATAAAGCTTGTTGATATAACAAAATTTTAATGCATCTCCAAATTTAATGCATGTGCAATTTGTACAACTAGTTACCTCGTTAGGTACTGTTATACTTTAAAGCATCCTTCAATTTATTCAGTATTCAAAAATATTTCCCTTCCCTTCCCTTTCTATTTTTTAATTAAACATAAATAAACTACAGCTTAATTAATGTTCCGTTACTAAGAGCGTATGATACGAGTACGAATGCTTGACTTCCACAACTGCACTAACTAGATTCTGTTGATGTTGGCGCTGATAAGCTATGCGACTCTTACAGCTTCATCGGTCTCGGATGTTGCGGATCCGGGATCCGCAAGATAGTTTGGGATTACTTACTTACTATGAAGTCCACTCTCTAAAGCATGTTCTATCTGCGCCTATTTTTGTTACCGAAGAATCTACTCATCTGAGAATTTCAGAAGACAAATTTATATCAAGTCAAAAAAATTATTTTCTTTAATTAGGTATTTTTTATTTTATTGGCTGGTTTTTGTTGTCGAAAATGTCGTGCAAATAATACTTCTTCTCAGAAATAGATAACTAATCGTAAATAAATTGGGTATTAATTTTTCCCTCAAATATCGCTACGAGGTTGATCAAAATCTATAAATATCAAGTTTATATCTAACTAATAACATGAAGTGTAATCAAAGAATACCAGCGCAAAATAACAGCATAACCATGCTGTCTTTTGTTTGATGAGCATGTTGATCCAGGGATCCAATTATAGGTCTGGGCATTCCATCTCAGTCCTCAGGCGTTACTTTGCATACTGAACCTTTATGTGTTTACTTTATGTATGTTTCTGATGATCTGTGTGCTCGTTTGCCTCTCCTAAATATTTTAAAACATTATTTTTTTAGCTTATTCTATCAATGACTACAATTGTAATATGGTGCAAGCTTTTTATTTAGTATGACCTCACATCGTTAACATCATATTTACAAACATAATATTTTAACGATACATAATGACATTTTACGTTATATCTGTATCACTACTATCCGCTAAAGTCCATTAAATCAGCTTGGTCTTTAGTTTCTACTTGATTTGTAGTTATATTACTTGAAGAGTACCTGATTGGCGTCTCACTGACTCGCGCATCCTGTTTTGATTACCAGCCGAGAAATATTTTTACACGAAAAATGTAGATTTAATCGGAGAGAATTGTATGTCCTCTTGTGTCTCGTACATCTTATATTGTATCTTAATTTTTCTCCACTCTTATTCCAAATTATCATATTGGACTGGGGAAGGGAACGACTAATAGTACTTTTACCAGAAGATTTTTTCAAGGCTGCGCCGTGAATGTCATCTAGTTATAACTTAATAATTTTACTTTGCATCAGACGATATTATATAAACAAGGAGAATATCATATAAAACAAATATAGTCAATCAACGACTATTAAATTATCGATTAGTCTCTTAGACTACGGTGCAATCATCCAACAAATAGTTTCGTATTTATATATATACGTATTCCGATGTTTAAGCGTACGCGGTTAAAGTTGCTAGTCATTATTTGCCTTTTTTATTGTAATAAAATTTTAGCTCTTACACATCTTTTCATTATAATTTATTAAAACGCCCCTGCGTGCGAATGTGTATACACAATAACAAAATAATTTTGTCAGCCGACGCGCACTAACGAGGACATCGCAGTATAAACTTGTTACCCGGAGTACGCAAACAACCCTCCGTTGCTTTTATACAGCACTTAAATATATACATAGGTAGATCTTTTAATTTACGTACAATCGGTCGCTTGGAAGTCAGATATCATTAATGTACATCATAATGATTTATGTATATATTACTAGAAATTAAAATGAAGTTCAGTGAATATAGTATCTATTTAATTTAGTGAATTCCACTATCATTTAAACTTTAGTTTTAATCTTTCCGAACGAAATATTAATAAGTCTACACAGGGACAGGGTCCACTTGGGAGTAGCTGCTCTTTTAAGATGGTCAAATTTTCATCAATCATCATGAATCATGTTGCTAGCGAAGTGAATCGACGTTCTCAATACCCACACATTATTTGCACTTTAGTTGTTCTGGATTCATATCGATAAGAGCTTTATTATAATGATTTTTATTTTTATTTTTAAATTAGTAGTATATGTTATTACGATATGTATTCAATAGTGCAAAATAATTCTCTTCATTATTCACCTCATTTAAAACGGATGCTGTTTATATAGCCATCAATTATATATTACTGTATTATTATTAGTTAAAAAAAATTGACTTTCGTTATTTAAAATAGTAAAATAAGTTTTAAATTATACTTTTTTAAATATTATACAGTAATATATTGTTCGGAATCCTTGATGCGCGAGTCTAACTCGCACTTGACTGGCACAATGTATGGTCGGGAATTTTTTTTTTAAATGGTTCGATCGTTTTCAGTATTGGAATTTTGATGCCAAAGATGACGCTCGCTCTGGTCGATCTGGTACAGATAAAGTCGATACCATTTTAAAAAAAAAGGAGCAAGAATAACTAATTAGTACTAACGAAATAGCTGAAGTGGATTGACCCAAATCAATTTTGACCCATTTGAAAAAGTCTGGATGTAAAAAATACCCGATATTTGGGTACCACACAAGGTCACTGAAAGAAACCTATTGAATAATGTACAAATTTACTATTCTCTATTGAAACGCAACGATACCGAACCGTTTTTGAAAATATTGATCACTTGTGATGAAACATGAATTACGTACGACATCTTATCGTAGACCGTGCGAAAAAGATCAAGGCCAAAGAGCAGTCAAACTGTGTATGGTTGGATTGGAAGTTCATCGTTCTTCAAGATGTTTTACCGCCGGGCAAAACCATCGATTCAGATCTCTACTGCCATCTGCTAATAAGTCTCAAGCAAAAAATAAAGAAAAAAGGCCACAATTGATCAACAGAAAGGGAAAGTTTTCAATTATGATAACGCCAGACCACACGTCCTTAGCCACTCAACAAAAACTGAGAAAGCTTGATTGTGAAGTGTTAATGCATCCACCATATAGCCCCGACCTTGCACTCGTAGATTTTCACCTCTTTCGGTCTCTTCAGAGGTCTTTAGGTAGTGATAGGTTACTATCAAGAGAGGACTGTCAATACTACTTTTCGCAGAGTTTTCATCAGAAGTTCCATATTTCTACAGTAATGGGATTATGTCACTAACTACAAAATGGCAACAAGTTATCGACGATAATGGCACATACATATATATTATAATCAAATGTCAATAAATTATAATAAAAAATATCTTGAATTTGTGTATAAAATACAAAAACACTTATTATATCCCTTAGTCATTATAATATTTATAATAAAATTAACCCCAAAATAATAAAAGTGATAATTTCCTCTGTAGTTTTAAATAAACAATTAAAAGGATTCAAAGCGAAGGTAGTCGCGGGCACAGCTAACGAATAATATTTTGTTAATATCCTATTAAAATAAAATTGTTTAGCACTTATAGAATCCTTTTTATGATTAAAACTAACTTTCATAATTTACTTGGTGTGTAAGTTGAGTAGTATCTTTTGCAGTCTTTGATCGATTGAAGTTTCCAGACTGCAGACCAAGTGAAAAAATTAAATATGATGAATCTCGGTGAAAGGGCTTTGTATAGTCATGAAATTGCTAAGGGTCGAAAGCGTTTTAAATGTGAGTATTAGCCATCCAGCATCCTGTTTGAAATCTTTTCAACCTAGAATCTTGTTCAACTTATGCCATAACGATAAACAAATATGCAAACTCACATCGTAGGTATCGTGTTTTCTGTTAGGTTTTTCTTTCCTTTTTTAACACTTTCTTTCTTTGTTCTTTCTTAACTCTGCATAATTAAGTCTTGAATGGCATCATCTATTTCACTTAGAGGATTAGGCTGTAATCCGATGCGGGATAGGATTATATTCGCCTGGTGCCTTACCTTTAATCTAGAAATGAGAATTAGCGCACATATCGTTCTTTTTACCCTGCGTGAAGGTTTTAGTTTCTGTCTAATACGGTACATGAATTCACCCCCTGTCTTCGCTGTAGTATAAAATATAATTAAATTCTCAATGCGTGGATCACACTAAAAATATTATTCCTTATAAATAAATCACTTGATAGAAATATAAGCTTTATAAATAAGATATTGGTAATATTTATTTTTATGTCAATATACCTTTATGGATTTACATTTTGTTACTGGATTCTATCTCTTCTCGTTTATATATGCCAATATCAATCCAGACTAAGCTGGAAAGTGCGGCGGATTTTCTATTATTATTCCTATGGTGAATTAGAATTCTTGGAACAAACAGTTTGTAACCCTATTAGATTTAACTAATATGGTTTGATTTTTGTAATCGTTAAGTAGAAAGAATCCTTCTTCTCCATTTGTGTCTGGTGTACGGCGTCAGACTCACTCCTTTTAACGTATGAACTTCATTCGACCTTATTGAAAATGAGTGATCAGAGCCTATTCTACAATTATAATCAATGCCGCATGTAAGGATTTTCGTGAAATAAGTTTTGCTATTTTTCAATATCCCATTCTTCTAAATTTCTAATATTGCTGCTCTTACTTACCGCATTGAAAGTAGATTAGTTTGGTTTTGGTCACTGAATAATAGTAAGCATGTGGTAATAATTTAGACACATATATATATAAGAAGGTTATCAAAGTGTTGTCCTATAGCTGTCTCATCGTTTTAAACAACATGAGAGTGAGAGTGCTCCTAGAGTTTAAAAATTGTATGAAAAAGTTTTCAAAACAGACAATATTTTTATAAACCTTTCAAACAAATGAGCATATAGATCTCAGATATGAGTGATCTGTCTGGTTTGCGGCCTAGAAACACCTACACCAAACCATAATAAAGATATATGATTTTTATGCCATCGTTTTCTACCCCACATTACATCACTATATAGGCTCAGTGCAGTTCTCAGGGTATTTAAATTGCAATGAGCACTACTCAATTCCCCTTCATTACACTATCCTAATGCTCATTAAAGCCATTCGCATTTGTTTATGTTAGAGGATTTGTAGCGTGCTTGGTGTACCGCTCTCCTTACTCTCTTACTTCAGACTAACGAATCGATAAAACAGAAATGCCATATTATATGAAAGTTGTATGAAATTTGGTGTGTAAGCGAAATAATGCTGCTGTGTTTCGTCTCGTGAGTGAAGGGATTCGTAGACCTTTATTTACTGGTAACGAGGTATTCCATCTCAGTCCTCAAGAGTAAAAACGCATCAGCATTATGATTCCATGTCAAGGATGAATATATGTGATGGGAAACAGGAATCACTTATGATCAGGTGAATTGTGTGCTCGTTTGTTACTCAATGTAATAATATACACACATATACATATATATATATATATATATATATATATGTATATTTATCTATATATATATATGAAATTATAATGCAGAATTAGTTACCAGAATAAAAAAAGAGCTGTAATATTACGCTGGCATTCTGTGAAAGCATGTTGCTCCCCAGATCGAGGAGACCTAGTCATACTACAGTTAATATATAAAAGCTCAACTACGGCGTATCTACATCGTTTAATAGCTAGAAAAAGCTATGGCATTAAACAAGATAAAGAAACGAATTATGCTAGGTAGAAGATTTTTCTTAAATAGTTTACAAAAAATTACTAATTTACTGCCTTAACAAATTTTACTTTAACCAAAGTTAATACACCTGTTCTAAAGGTACGACACAAATCGATTAAAGCATCTGATTAAATATAAAAATTTAATATCATATGATGCATGTATTATAATTTGCAAGTATACACGCTTATACATAAATTATACACTCACGTTGAGCCATTCGTTTCTGACCTTTTCAAATTCGATATAATGCTCTTAAGATAATATTGAACGAAGGATCCAGATAAACTTCTCAATATTTACAAATCGATTTTATATTAATTTTATAAAATAAACTAAGGGAGCTTTAAATGTTATGGCTTGAAATACACTTCAACAAAGATCTAGAGAATTAATCGTGTTTTAGGAGTCGATGTTAAAATGATTGTTAAAATTCTTCATAATTCAATAGTTGGATGAAAATGGAAATCCATAGAATAAATATTAAAGTTCTGAAAAATATCCATACAATGTATAGCTGCTCTTCCAATTTAAGTATATAATATGAAAATACACGCATCAAAATAAGTCTAAGCAACACATGTATGATATATATGTGTTATATTTTAGTTAGTTATACTTGTGAAGCTTATATTCTTCTCTTGTCACATAAAATATTATTTATCTGAGATCATACTGCTTTTATAAAAAGTGAAATTTTTTTTAAAGTTCTAACTCTAAGAAATAGAGTAAATTATTTTGTTCGAATTTATGTATTTATGTTTTTTTGTTTTGTTGTTCTTTTATTATTTGTTTATATCTTTTTCTTGTGTCTATGCTAAGAGAATCGTGGTTTTGTCATGGTTTCGGACATTTAAATACAATTTAAGAAACTATTGGATTAAGTAAAACGTTATGAAACATATTTTACGTCACGGAGCCAGCGATATTTGTATAGAAAACGGATGCTACAGGGATTGCAATATAGTTGATAGAAATAATACAGTTATTTTAACTGTTGAAATATATATGTTTTTGTTATTTAATTTATAAACATAAATTTTTCGTTTTCATATCAAGAATATGATAAAAAAATATTTACAAACCAAAATAAAAACAAGATACTTAAAAATACCCATTAAAGTGTACAAATAAGTAGATGTTGCTTATACCTTTTGATGTGTATACATTTTTGATAGACATATTATGCTAGGTCTAATAACAAGGTCTGACTGTGTAAACTTGTTAACCCGAATAAGCAAACATGTCCCAAGAGCGAAAGACAAGGTTGTCTAGATCTTGACAACGGCTGCACAGACATAGTCAGGGTCTATGTACTCGTGATGTATGACCTTTTATACTATACACATTCATTTATATATTTATATTAGCACGTCTCTTAAAATTGTTGTTATTTTTTTAATACAATAATGACGCTGTCTCTTCAACTCGTGGTCTTCTCTTTTTGTAGTAAACAAAACTACATAGCATTGCAAAATTTCGTTTCCATTAAATATAATTACAACTTATTTTTACATTACTACTGTATGTTTTCAAACATTAATAAACGGAAATATATACAATGATTAAATATAGGGATGTTTCTCTATTGTTTTATTAAATTGTTTTCTCGTATCATAGATGGAATTGGGTCCGTAACTATTGTAAGCTTGAAAGCAGCAATGATTAGCGTACGTGTCAGATCCAAGAGAGCGAATTTCAAATCTCAGTCACAGAATCATAATAAAACGGATTTTATCTCGTTTATTTTAACATTTTTCTTCCGACATTTAGTGTTTTACGCATGATCAATGGCGAGACTGTGATGTTTGACGCAAGATGTGATAATTAACCCAAATTACCTTAACTTTTATTCATTTGTTTTTGTTCCGATATGTAAAACATCAACATAAACTTAGGAACACAAACGCCAATCTATCTTATTTTAACGCAATCGGAAATGACAATACAAAGTATCAAAATGGCATTGTGTTGTTAATTTATTTGATTTTTTAAAAAACGACTAGGCTATTAGGTAGCATAAAATTACATATCGAATTATAAAAATAACCAAATGAAACATTTTGTCGACATTTTCAAAAAAATCGCGACACTTGGCTTTCTTATCGCATATTAGTGGTAGGATTAGAAAATAATAAAATGCCAATGCTTAGGTGTGACGTAGACACTGGCGGTGGCCATGTTACTTTTAGTACAGAAAACTGGACAAAGCTGTAAATTTACATTTTTTTTACAAAACTAGAGAGATGCAACATCGTAATGCATAAAAATATTTACACTTAAATTTTTTAATGTTTCCTTTGTATTGTCTGAACGTTTACATATAACAAATAAGCGTAAATCACAAGCCTACTATCATAAGCCGATAACAATGACGAAGCTCTTTGTTTGAAATTCCAATGTGGCAAATACATCTAATAATCTAGAATATATGATATTATATATGTAGATAGATTATAATCACGTTTAGTTTCACACATTTCACATTTGCTGTTTAGTACATGCTTCTAATGACGAGAATACATAAAAAATCGATTATTTCTTCTAGCATCTTTATTGTTAAAATTGTTAGAAGCAAACACAATGTCAGTATCGAAGTGTCGAATTCTCAGCACCACTGTAATTGTTTATTGCAATTTTATATATAGTGCTCGACGGTGACAAAAACATCGTACAGAAATATGCATATTTATAATATAAATATAATATATGTTTCGAAGACATTTTTTATAGAACAAGTGGGCAATCACTCACCTGACGGTAAGTGATTACCGCCTCCCATGAACATTTGCAAGGTCAAAGGAGTCGTTGATGCGTTGCCTGCCTTTATGAAAGGTGCAGGCTCTTTTCTGGAAGGTCCCTAAGTCGTATCGGTTCGGAAATACCGCTGGTGACACCTGATTCCATAGAGGAGTTGTGCGTAGCAGGAAATTTTGCTGTAAAACGGTAGCGTGTAACGTGTGCGTGAAGTTCTTTGTTAAATGAGAAGTTCGCTGTGAAATTATATAGTCGTAGATATATAACCTTAACCCTTTAATTACCTTCAAAATTCCTTGGCAAAGTCACTTCCACATGGCATGCAATAGGATCACAGCGATGCTATGTTATGGTGAGTGTAGAGATTTGAGATATTCAACTCAGTGACAACAACGTAACACAAAACGTGACAAACCATGAACAATCTGAAACTTTGATGAGGTAGGATGGACCACAGACTTTACTTAATAAATAAAAATAAAATAAAAATAGCCTTTATTTACTCTGACCTTTGTACAATTTGTAATATAATAAAACATAAAACTTTACTAACTATACTTAATTATATTATACTTACTATACTTATTTCTATATTTTTTTTCGGTGGTGTATATAACTTAACATTTAGTATCAGTTACCAGGTCAGGCTGTCTTGTGACGTAGGCCTCCTCAAGTTCCCTCCACATTTGCCTGTTCAATGCTGTCCTTCTCCAACCTCAGGGCAGTTCGTCTTCCCATCTTTTTTTCTGCCTTCCTTTACGTCTTTTTCCGTCCCGCGGGTACCATTACTGTTACTTTTTTGGTCCACTTTGCTGCTGTTGATCTCATCATGTGACCGGTCCATTTTCATTTCAAGGTTCGCGTTTTTACTTTAACATCTGCTACTTTGGTGATGCTCCTTATTGTCGTAGCTTTCCATTTGTCTTTTAAACTTAGTCCCAACATACTTCTTTCCATTCCTCTTTGGCATACATCCAGTTTGTGCTCAATTTTCTGTGTCAATGGCCAGGTCTGGCAGCCGTAGGTGAGGCATGGAAGTATACAAGTTTTGTAGACGGTTTTCTTTTCCGAGATTGGTATAAATTTATTCTTCATAATTTCCCTGAGAGACCAGTATCTTTGCCAGGTATTATTTACTCGTCTTTCTACTTCTTTAATTGATAAGTCTTCCACAGATATGACTTGACCTAGGTAAATATACTCTTTTACGTATTCAATCTCTTCTTCGTCCACCTCAATTTTGACTGCGATCTTGTTTGTCATCAATTTTGTTTTACTGACATTCATCGTTAAACCTGCCTTTTTACTTTCAGCTGTTAGTTGTAGTAACATTGTTCTTAGTGTGATAGGATCTTCTGCAAACAAAATGAGGTCATCTGCGAATCTCAGGTGATGTAGTTTTTCCCCGTTTATTTGAATACCGAAAGTTTCCCAATTAAGTTGCCTAAATATATTTTCTAGAACTGCATTGAATATTTTTGGTGACAGCGGGTCTCCCTGTCTTACACCCTTTTGTATTTTAAATTGATCTCCAACGTTTTCAAGTTGTACTTTTGCTGTGCCGTTGACGTATATGTTCTTGATGATCTTAATGAATTTACTTTCCAATCCTTGGTTTTTTAAAGAATCCCATATGTAACTATGCTTCAAAGAGTCAAATGCCTAATGCCTTATAGTCTACGAAGGACAGGTAGTACGGGCGATCGTACTCGTTGCATTTTTCAATAATTTGCTTGACAGTATGTATATGATTGATTGTTGAAAAATCTGAGCGGAAGCCCGCTTGTTCTTTGGGTTGATTACTCTCTAGTTTTTTAGTCAAGTGGTGTAACAAAATTTTGCTGAACACATTGTACAAGTTCGGCATCAAGCTGATGGGTCTATAATTGTTGATTTCATTTTTATCTCCTTTTTTATATAGAAGAATTATTGTTGACGATGTCCATTGCGAAGGGATTTGATCAGTTTCCAAAATATGTATATGCATATATGTGTAAAAGGTTGTGTTATCTCTTCCATGGTAAATTTTAGTAATTCGTTAGTTATCATATCATCTCCAGGTGATTTAGCAGCTTTCTGTGTTTGAATAGCTCTTCTTACTTTACTTTGCATAACATACGGGATTGGTTCTGGGTTTGGGTCTTCTCCTAATGTTGTTTTGCATAAGTATTCGTTCATTTTATCCATATACAATTCTTTGTAAAAATCTGTTGCCGTTTGTAAAATATTTCGTCGTTTGGTTGTAGTTTGTATTTTGTTGTAACATGGATACCAAAGACAACGCAAAGAGGAAAAGTCTTTGCGTTGTCTTTGGTATCCATGTTAAATGTTCTTTAAGTTGTTTTAAAGCTCTTTTGATTCCTCCAGTTTTGTTTATTTGTTCACTAATGATATTAGTTTATTTGTTTTTCTATGGTTTCTGATGGCTTTTGAAATTTCTTTACTAATCTTAGCTATTTGTGTACGATTTTCTTTTCTGTTTATTATCATTTCTTTTCTTTGGTTTATTTTTAATCTGGCTTCGTCTCCGAGTTTGTCACTTTTATCTCTTGTTTTAAATTTATTTATTTTTATTAGAGCTTCTTCTAAGATGTTGTATTTTTCTTGTACATTATTTTGTTTCTCAATCAAGTTTAACGATGTTTTCAGTTCATTAAGACTTTGTTCTGATGTATGTGTTATGGGCTGGCAATTTGTTCTATGAAATTTTCTTCTTTGTATTTTTAATTCTTTGCACGCTATTGTTCCTCTTACCATTCTATGATCTGTATTAAAATTTAGATTTGAGACCACGCTGACGTTATTGAAAATCTTGGGCTTATTGGTAATTATAAAATCTCTCATTTCTATCTTTGCCATTTGGAGACATCCACGTCCATTTCCTGTCTTGTTTCTTGAGAAAAAAGGTGTTCATTACTCTCAAGTTCTGTTCGAAACAAAAGTTTATCATACGTTGCCATTGTCAGTTCTCTTTCCCTAGCCATATTTACCTATGATGAACTCTCCTTTATCTGATTTGGCTCTTATTTGACCATTAAATTCCCCCATCAATATGATGTTACTATTTAGTTTCTGCATTGTCTTGGTGAGATTATAATAAAATATATCCTTTTCCTTTTCCGTCGCTTGATCTGTTGGGGCATATATTTGCAGTATTGAGAACGGGTTTTTGAAGCCAGGTAGGTAATATTTAGGATTCCTATTCTATCCCATATACCATAAAATTCTTCTATGTATTGTTTAAGGTCGTTTTTAACTAAAAATCCTATTCCGTAATATTCATATCACATTAATATTCCGTATCAGTAAACAGACTTTACTTACCTTCAAGTAATTGTGCCATCGTTTGCCACCTCTAATATTATAAAAAGACTGAAAGTAAGCCAATCTGCTCTTTGTGACTGACCCCTTCACACTTGTCCAGTGTTGGAATGTTATACGTCAAAATATTAAAATATATGAATATTTCAGAAAACCTCGCAATTGCATTTAATTATTTAATCACTTAGTTGCATTCAGAGCCCCTTTGTACAATCAGATCAGAACAAAATAGGAGGAGGATAAATCCAAGGATTATCAAACGTTTCCATTATATGATTGGATGAAATAAAAGCTGCTTATAAAATTGAAACATAAGTTCTTATTTGTAGTTTACCTGTCCGGCTTTTAAGCTCAATACCAAACAAAAACGTTCACAACGTAGATTTACTTCTAATCCTTTTCATTTTGTAAATTCCAATTTATCTGGCGTTGGTTTATATTGTCAAATATTATTAAATAAAATATGTAACAATACTACTATTCTAATAAAATTCGACGTTTCATATTTTCTTTTATAATCAAAATAAGGTTGTAATCGTTGTGAGCTATGTCTGTCTGTGTAATGTATGATAGGTACTATAGTAATTCAAATTCTTCTTGGATTTCTTCTTCCTTTTTGGATTGCATTCTTCCCTTCTTCTACTACTTATATGGAAATTATAATATCAACAAAATAATCTTCTTTGTATTAAAGTCGTTTCCACAAACTACAATACAAAGTCTTCATTTAAGGTTTGAAAACCAAAATAAATGAGTTTAACGATTAAACTAAACTGGCTATACCAAACAAATAATTCTATGGATATTTGGATGGTCTTTAAATTAGGAAGTTATTGCTAATTCTTTTTTGTATATCTTAAAATATAAGCGATAAAAGTAGCTCTCGGTCTACCGAGCGTGGACGATCTTCAAAACTACCTGTCTCCCTGTCTCGAGTTATTGTGCCATGGACACAAGTCTTCGATAACTTCAGTTATGTTCATTATGTAAAACAACGATGGCAGAACGCATTAGCAGTGCTAATTTCTCGAGCTTTTCCCATTTTATGGCGTCTTCACTGTACAAACCACAAGTTTAGATTAATTTAGATTGTTTGTGAACAAATCTAAGTAAACTCGGGTAATAATAAGTAAGAAACACGTGTTTTCAGGAGCTAAATAAATAATCCTAATTATTGTCCAATACGTAACAAAAGCACATTAATTAGTAATGAGGACATTATAAAAATATTATTACGACTGTAATAATATTTTTATAATGTCCTATATCCTGTCCCTGTCATGTCCTGGTAGAGTCCTAAAATCTGGCTCTAGCGCAGCGTTTGCAGAATATGCAGATGTGCATTTCTTTTATTTATCGTATGGGATTTTATTACAATTGATGGATGTTGAAGGACTTATGTTGTTTATGTGCTGTCTTAAACTTTTGGCCGGCAGGTATATGAAAAAAATGCAATACTTTTAAGTTTTCTGTCAATAACTCTCTCGAATCGATTTTATAAATAGTTTTAATATACTAAATAGCTCTAATATTATCAAAAGTAAGTAAATTTGAGTCCGAATGTATACTTGCATTTGTTTGTATATGTAGGTACCAAAAGGACTATTTGACTTAACATGGGACCTAAAACTTGTGATTTCCCATTCTCCATTATGTTCCGACTTGAAAATAGTACCTCTAACACTATATGTATGAATTAAGTTGTTAGTAGTTATGCCTTTTTCATGCAAATAGACATAAGCATTGAAACATTAAAATAAAATCTGTAAGGGACTTCATAAAGAAATTTTAATAAGCGCTATAAAGAACATGTCAAAGATTCTGCCATGCCAGGAAACTCATTAGTGTAGTTTCCCATAAAATAATACCAGAGCTAAGCTCATAAAGACCGCCTTAAATCAACAGACTAAGAATGAAAACAGCATTTGTATTCTACTATGCAAAATTTATCCTCATTTGCATATGCATTTTTGTCCTCAAGCTATCTTTTGATTATTTATTTTAATTTTGCAAAGATTATACATTTAAATTCATCTATATACAAACGTTCTTCCATTTTATTACTTGAATATATCTTTAGATTAAGAAGTTTCTTAAAAAACCATCACTGAAAATAAACTTGAATAATGTAATATTCAGACATTTGAAGTCATAAATCGTAATATTTATTGTGGAACCTGGATCTGATTACCTAGGTAAAATTTTTAAATCACAAAAGGTGTATACTCAAATGTACGTCACAGGAAATACAAATCTATTTCCCGTGTCCCTGACAGTACATCTTAATTTACATATACCTGAACTAAAGCTATATCCGACTAGGGAACAGAATGATGAGAATGACGAGTAAGTACTCGCGCTAATCCGGAAGCACTGGCTGAATCCGTAAGTACGGCACTATAAAATTTCCTGCGCAGTAATATATATATTACATAGTATAGTATAAATTACAATAATCAGAAAGATATCGCGTGTCATGGGCGAAATCAACCAATGGTTGACAAGAGATGTAAACTATAGACATCAACTACAATGAACTTATTTTCTGATTGTCTTTCGTAAATGTAGTTACTTTATACAACAATAGTTTGTTTTAAAGCCTCAACTCAAAATAAAAGATGAATTGTTTTATTACTTACGTATACAATAAGATTTTTTGGATTACGAAAAACCTTTGATAAATAATAGTGTAAAGGCATTCCAGTAGCATATGAATCTGTTAGGTCTATATGTAAATTTATTCAATTAGTCAGTTCAGCAGCCCGTATTCGGTGTCTCAAAGCGGTAATATACATAAGATTATTTGACCGTTCAAAATGGCGTTAGTGGTTGTAGGATGGGATTACGAGCAAGGGATGGAAACTACCGCAATCGATTAAAGTAGAGCTTTAAACCTGATGTTATGTGATTACATTCTAAAGATATTAAATAATTATCCATTATCATAAACAAATGTAGAACCATTGATTAAATAAAAAACTCTAATTTTACTAAAATTCCATCTGTAATTCATGCAAGTTTAAAAAAAAATTAGCGTGCTATGACTACTTCTTTGCATTTTGTACAAATTCAACACTTTTCTTTTAAATCACCTCGTCCACATGCATATTTCATTTTGGTAACTTGGTCCTCTCCCGATTTTTCCATTCAGATTCATACCATTGATTTTTTGCGTCACTATTTCTTAATTAATCTTACATATGCTTAAACTTTCATTGTTTTCTCAACTCCTTTCCAGACGTTTAATTTTTTTTCTCATTACATTATTATGCTTATAAACAATGTATCAAAATCATCTACGTGATCAATCTTTTCATCTTCTGTTTTTGTTTCAATCACCGTTTTTATTCCTATACTCTATCTTTTTGATTCATTAATTAACGCATAAGGGGAAATGTTGGCAATTCTTCCACGAACTGTAGAAATACATTTTTCGCATTACCACTTTTAATAAGTATGGGATAGCACGTATAATATCTTCTGAATAATGATATGATGGTACGATTTGAGGAGATATCAAGAACTTTTGCTTTATTCTACTTTCCAGGCTTTCATTTTATATATGTTTAGTATTATTACTTCAACTTGTAATTAAAGCCATGATATACAATTCATAAAAAATGAAGTTAATAAGGGACTTCACCAGGGCAATGATTAGATTTATGTTCTATGTGAGAAGAAAAATCTGCTCAACTGATCATCGTTTCGCTTTAGATTATTACAAATTTTATTTCGTTTATCACCCTAAATAAACGTAAAGCGCAAACAACCTCTCAGTGACGACTTGTGTAATTATATTTATTCGTATCAGTCCTATGAATGTTTTCATTAAAAATTTATATATATATATATAAAATATATATATTTATTATAAAATAATATAATTAAAAGTTTAGTGACATTATGTAATAGTCGATTTATTCAATTTTATATAACAGATTAGATTATTTTTTCTGTCTTATTATATATATTTTACCCTGATAGAATTCATATACTTTCAATAATATCAAATGATTACTGATTGTTATATATGACGTCCATGTACGATATTCAATACATTTTTACTAAATGCTAGTTTGCACTAAATGTGATAGTATGGTCTAAAAACGACGGAACATTGCGTACTCAGGATAACAAGTTTATACTATATGTAATGTAACCTGGCATAGGGTGACAAAATTATTTTGTTCTTGTGTACACCTTTACATGTCAAGCTATAATTCTAGTAAAAAGTGTATAAATCTATAAAAATGCAAAAACTTGCTAAGTACCAGTAAAGCGATAAGCGTATGCTAACATCAGAGACAGACGGAAAATAGTGAAATTATTTACTTGTATAGTATAACTGTTTATAAAATATTGCTTGACTGTGTATAAAGAAACCTCGTTAAAATGAATACCAAAAAGTAATAAATATAGTGTATGACAGTTAAAATAATAAATACATTGGTAAAAGATCTGTATTATCTTATAATATATAGTATATAGGGGGTGGTACTAAAATGAAAAGGAAGGAAATGAAAAGAAATGGGAAAGAAAAGGTTTACTACTCATCTAGCAAAACTTTGAATACAAACCCAGAATTAGTCTTCCGATAGGCACGAGTAGGATCTATCCTCAAAATATGGTTGAACCAGCTCTACGCGTATTGATTTACTTTTCCTAATGATTACGCAAAATTGTGGTGACAGAAAAACCTGGACTCTTAAGCATCCCAGGCGATACAACGTATGTGAACAGGTCCAATATAATTACAGAATAATATACCTTATAAAATTCTTAGTTTAGTAAGCCATTATTCTAGGGAACGCAGTGAAGGAAATGTTAGTAAGTATCGTACCTTGAGAACGGATCGAAATTCCAATATCTTTTAGAAATTTGTGAACTAGTAGCACTTAGATCGTTCGGTTTCTGCATTTCGTACCTATGCAACTTCATAGCCGCCTAAACTGATAGCCTTGATTTTTGTGAAAAAAAATAAAAAAAATAATTCCACTATTACTGTAAGAAAGTACACTTAAATGCTACGTAATATGTATATAAATAAATGTACTGTAAACGGAACTAAGAAATATACCAATTTTGAGACTAAGACATGCAGCGTAACCTTATTTCAAAATAAAACTAAATTACAAAAACAAAATATTCTATTCCAAGCATATGTGTTTTGTTTAAACACATGTTTTTTTATAACACTATCGTGGACAAACTGTAGGTTGCTCATCAGCAAAGGAACCATATGCAATACAATTTTGTTGTTTCGGATAACATGGCGTATATTGGGCACACACTTGCCCCCCAGCGTAACATAACAGAAAACTTTACCTTACCACAAACAATATACACACTAATTTTATTCATAAATTTATTCAACTATAAAATGTGGTGTAGTGTTATGTAATTGCTACTGATTCTTGTATTTATTTAATTATATTGTAAAATATTCATTCTTTTCGTTAATTGCACCTTCAATACAATAACAATTGATCTATAGCGATGACACCTTTATATCGATTCAAGTGGATATTTACATTTTGAGAGCTCGCCAACTCTCTCCTATATTTTGTCTACCACTTTTCTCCTTTTTCCCCTTTCCTTTTGTACCTTCATACATAACGGATCTACATAATAATATTATTGAACAGCAAATATTCATACAGGATAAAACTCTTTTCCCTTTTCGATTACTTTGTGCCAGAACCAGCGCTACAATTTTGTTAATGTCGATATTTGTCAGTCACTACCACATTACAGGTACATTACCATTTTTTTAAATAACTTATATAAAAAAAGAATAATGTTTTATACAAGAGACTTAAAATTAAGAAAAAGAGCCTGTATTTAAACTAGTTTTTTTTATTTGCGCCACAAATCATAGAATACATTTCTGAAATTTGCTTACAGAATCAGAATTTATTGCAGTTTTATATGACTTAAATGGCGTAATGAACTTCTGCTTAGCAATTAATGGCTCTATTAAGCCGTTTCATGTTGTAATTAAGGCCCACTTTAAATTATTCTATTTCTTTTTATCCACAGAAAGTAAAGGACTGGGTTATATTTACAATTCATATATCATAAAAATAAATTTATTTACAGGATGCAGAAGGAAACCAAATAATTCATAAATTTAACAGGACTTACGCCTGCTCTTTAGTGAGGTTTACATCTGTTTACTTGCTGGGGGTAGATTATCCGCCCAAATATGTCACCATAATTATAACGTATCAATAGTCTACTGCTGGACATAAGTCGCTCCCACGGAAGGTTCTACTAGTATTAACAAGGAGCAGCATATTAATGGTAGTGATGTGTGAAAGTCACTTTTGAAGCAAAGGCCATTTTTACTATTTCTTACTTCAAAAAAGGCATTTCCAGCTGTTAACTTCATAAAATAACAGTCCAAAAAGTTTATTATTTAATATTTTATTACTTGTAAATTAACATTTACAAGTAATAAAATAACTAAAAATAAAATAGAATATAAATGGATAATTACGCAGTTTGAGACATTGATGAGTAATGCGAAATTGATATAAATATATATTAACAGTAATGTATGTATTTAAAATACGAAATATACAAAAATATTTCGTAATAACTAAAATTAGTTTCATTCCAATCATTACACACATGGTTTTATATTAAATTTTTTTTTTTTTAATTATAGGAGCTATTAGCATCTGATTTAACTTAATTTCTGCGGATACACTGACATTCATATTTGATAAAGCAGCATATTAGAGTATAAAAAATATATTTTCTTTTGAAGAAAAATAGTAAATTTCATTTAATAGTCCAGCTCGATTAGAATCGTATTACATTAATGGACACTACTTACAAAAATAAAAAAAATCTTTGTATAAATTACGTTATAATCTTTAAAAGTGACAAAATTGATGACTCATAAAAAAACAGTATATAAACTAAAACCTTCCAAATATTTTGCTTAGACAACTTTAACCCATCGTTCACCAACTACCCTTTATGCCGTAAACTTGTTTTTGATAGCACTCAATAACGCATGTGAAAAGAGGAAGTGAACATATGGCGCTTTTTCAAGAGCTTTTTTGCTATTTCAGCAACTTTTTATATGCTAATAGTTTTCGAAGTAAACAGAATCATAAAGTTTTTCATATGAGATATTCCATAGTAATATTTCAATAATCAATTGTACGAGTACGCAAAACACATTGCATTTTAAATTTACGTTAAATTCAATTTAGTTTTAATTAATGGTAATATATCAATTATGAAATGATAAATGTTTCTATATGTTACAATAATATAAATATTTTTATAACATTTTATGCGCTGGTGTATAAAATTGATAATGAAACTTTAAGTTGACTCTGTGTATTTAATACATCAAAATGTTTTATGTTGGCTGTATAAGAGACCGTCCACATAATTAGCATAATCGATAACCATTAAAATTTTAGTGGTAAAGACGTGTAGGCTGAGCTCACGTCAGCTTTCTTTATATCGAGCAGGATTGCGGTACCATGATGGAAACATGTGGAAGTCTATGGGAACCTAAGGACAAAGACTTATTGCAACAATACTCCCGCCCTTCGTAGTTCATCAGCGTCCAAGGAGGGATCAGTCGCGCCAAAGGCACCCCGCCTTCTTTTCTTCACGATTCTTTGGGTTCATCTTTGCGTCACCATGGTTATTGAGGTGCGATTGAGTTGGGTAGTATGTAAGTTTTTATGTATTTTTCGTTTCATTGATATTAAGTTAATAAACATATATCAATGATACTTTATTATAAATTAAATAATATTATTATAAATTTGCCTTGTCTTTGCTACGAAATACATAATGAAACCATTAATTTCCTAATTGGCGGCTACAACACATTTGTTTGTAATCGCTGCACGAGACAGGTTGACATTAAGGGCTTCGAATTTAGTTTAGCCGACGAAAACAATGTCGGTGACCACGTAACTTGATGTAACATCAATTTCTTTGTACATAACAACAATTACTACGACATAAATATCAAATAAGCGACAACACACCCTTGCATATGTCACAAGTATTAACTTTGTTGTGTTTTATCGATTTTTTTAAGTCGTTCTCATGATAGTCCCTGGGGACTGAGATGGAATACTTCTCTGCCAGCAACTCCTGGTAAATGTCTCCATGACATTTACCAGGATGACATTTAGATAGACTGTATAGGGATATATCCACCATCCATATATCCACCATCCATATATCCACTCTTTTTAATTGTAAAGATTGATTTAGGGCATGTCCTGTATATCGACGATAAGCACTGAGCTTCAGGTCTTGTTTTATAATACGCGACTGAGTCCTAGCGGGAATCTTCATGGGGTTTCGACGAATTCTGGCTTTAACAGCATTAACAGCCTTTGTAGTTCTAACAGCACGCGGCTACCCCGATCTTTTCTGGTCTTCAACAAAGTAATTGTTGTTGAATCGGTTGATAGTACGATATACGAACATACGGCTGATACCAAGTTTTTGAAGTGTCTGGAATATGACCGACGGCTCCGTACCCACTTTGTGCAAGACGATCACTGCAATCCTATTTTCTTTAATACCTCATTCCATATTGTAATTTGATAATGAACACGAACAAATATGTGTGTGGAATGGTCGCAGTCGAAAGAAGTTTTTAAAATAATATACGTATTCCAAATGCAAAATAATTAAAAAGTTGAAAAAAAGAAAGAAGTTTTTAAGTAACAGTATTTATGGCCAGAGACTAGTTATATCACCGCCGAGCTCGTGGTAATTTCATTGGTACCGGTACACAAACTCGGAAAAAAAAAATAGTGAGACATGTGAAGTCCGACAATCCGCAGTAGTTCCACGTGGTGAACTATGCCTTAACAATTTCTTCAGAAGAAACCTACCTGTGATATGCTCAATAGTGTGATTTATATAAATAGGCTGTAATTTTACTTAAACTCTAACATTTTATAATAAATTGTGAACCTCCTTTTTGGAGTCGGTTTTTCCTTGCTTTAATTAACCTTTTACACTAATTTCGTACGTATAATAACATAAAGTTATCAAAGTAACATAAGCCACGCCAAACAGTTCAGGATATGGCTATGAATATTTATAGGCTCGGCAATTTGCGACGCGATAGTTAATCCTTTAAGAATATCTTGTTTCATATTTATTAGTAAGCAATGTAGGGAAATGTGTGTAATTTGTATTTTGACATATAATTTGGATTTTGTTTACATCACACATTTTATTATTTTCCATAAATTTGAATATTGCTGTTATTTTAAGGTTACGTTTATGATAATTACATTTTCGCACAACATGTATCCTTCAGATATAGATATAGGGAAGTATTAGCTATGCATCGGGCTTATTAATTGAAATGACCAGCACAAGGGCTCCCGAGAGGAAGCCTCGGCTTGGACTTTTACCCTGTTTCACCAGAACTGACTCTAGGGTGCCCGAAAGGGTCGAACCTCGGCTGGGTCAGTAGCTTCTGAGAAAGGATTATCTAAATTAATATCGCTATTATTATTAGCCTTATTTGCGACGCCCTTCCCGTCGGTGGGGGCGGTATGAGGGTGCAATGTACGTGTGTTTTATGAAGGACTTGGGCCCTGGTGGTGGCGTCTTCGGGGTCGTCGGGGGCGAGCCTCGGTCTCCTTCGGACGCGAGTGAAGCGAGTGAACCCGGTGAAACTGTAAAAGCCTTCGGGCTAACAGCGGCCATAAGTGCGAAAAACAAAAGCGTGCAATTCCATTTGCCGCCCTCGCTGTCGACGGGGGCAATAAGTTGGTGCAATGTTATTACCTAATGTTTTGAGCAGGGCTTGGGGCCTAGTGGTCGCGACATCAACAGGGACGTCGAGAGCGCGCCTCGGTCTCCTTCGGCCGTGGGTGAATTTTTTATGGCTGATGGCTACTAATTGCCCGAGGACTTTTACAGCTTCACCTGTTTCACTGAGTAAAATAATATAATAGTTCAATCAAGGGCCATTCGCCACAAATTTCATAATACAGGGTAACTTGAGCCCAGATATTGGGACACTGAAATGATTTACTATGATATTAATTGCTGACAAGCAGGTGTTTAACCATGAAGTATAACATACATAATATATATATTAACATGGTAAAGAATGCATGTTTCACAAATAATAGAAATTATATTTAGAAGTGAAATAACATAACGCTTACGTCGTATATATACTACATACACAAATGCATGCACGCGCAAACATATTACACAATTACATACATACGCCTGTGTAATTGCCCTCACATACACACACACACACACGCACAGTCTTATTGTAGGTTTTATGTAAGCATTTTAAATCGTTTATACTTTATTATTTTATTATTTCATTATATTATTAATGTTTGTTACATATTATTTTTATATGCACCCTCTATATGAAGTTTAATATTACATTATTAGAAACATAATATGATTCTATAATCTGACACTGTTTATATTTTAATTCATTCAAGAATAACTTGTGCTATTGTTTATATGAATATAAATAAATAATTATATAAAAGATATAAAACGATATACTGTATATAATGTACCTGTATATTTGAATTGTAAAACTCGTATGAAGCCAATAATAAAATGTTCAATCCAGACACAATTGTTATGGAAATTTCCCCATATCCAGTCAATGGTTGCCCCACCAGCTAATGACATACGCGACAGGAATGTTTTTTTTTGATTTCACTTGGCAGCAAGCCCCAGTGTATTCAAAATCACACTATGCTTCTGTTTTGCCATCTACAACCATGTATATATACATATGTATATATAGATATATATTTATATTTATATATATATATATATATATATATATATATATATATAATACGTAGGAAGGACTATGAATACTAGGGTAAAATAACTGCATAATGCTGCTGTGTTTTGAGTAATGTCTCTTATTATCAGTATCGTCACTTTTTATCTGTTGAATTGTGCGTTCATTTGTCACCCACAATATAATAAGAAAAAGTGATACTTCACGATAAGTGACGATCGTGGCCCATGGCCAATTCGTATTGTATCGTAACTCTTCTTGTTATATTTTCGGGATGGTTATTTCCATGCGAGCGAGCCACTACCAGATGGCCAGTACCTATGTGAAACTCAATGTGCACTTATTCTATTTATTTTTTATTATAGTATGTGTCTTAGTTTAAATGTACACATCTGATAAATCATCTTCGCTAATATAATTTCAGACCATCTCTGGTATGGACAAGCGCTGGTTATAATAGGCCTCACCCGCAGACATAGGCCACAGATACACAGGTCCACTCCCATCTGATGAGTACAGTTAAATTAAAAAAAGTTAAGAAAAGTGTAATGATATAAAAGTAATAATAAAATAAGCATTATTAGCGACAAAAATATGCTAAAATTCATAATATGAGCTATTTGATGTAAGTATGCAACTGGTTTGTGTCAGCGTTAAATTAACAGCCTGCGAATGCGAATGTGCTTGTAATGCTGAGGAGCGATGCCAAATCGCCGAAGATTAGGAGTAACTCAGTTTTCGTGCCAATACAAGCGTAAATTACTCCAACACACTTCGTGCCAAATTTGTCTATGCGCTTAATGTAGGGGTTAAATTAATACCTTTGTGTACTTGGCGACTGCGTCTTTGGAGTGTTATCTAACATAGTTAAGTGTTATTTGTTAACTAAGTTAACTATGTATTATAATGTAAATAAACTATAATATTTTTATGAGAAGTTTTGTATTTCACTATTATCATAAATTATATGTATATATATATATATATATACATATAATTTATGATAATAACATATAATTATATGTATATACGCGTCGACTAGGCAAATAATTGTTAATTTACATATAGATCATAAGTGGGCGTACAGAAGAATAGCTGAGCATTTAAATTGTTCTGTTAAGAAAGTTTTTAATGCAATTGATCATTATAAAACACATGGAACTGTTGAAAATGTTCTTAGAAATGCTTAGCCAAGAAAAACCTCTTGAAAAACTCTCCCAGAGAAGATGCGCTAATCGTTTGTGTTGCTAAAAAATACCAAAGTAAAGGCTCCGACCAGATTAAAAGTGAAGTTTTTTCCGTTTTGATGACCCGAGAAACATCTCGTCAAGACTGATACGCCAAAAATTAGTGGAAGCTAAATTCTTTGGAAGAATCTCTCGAAAGGTACCGCTTCTTACCAAGCAACACCGAAAGAAGCGATTACTATTCGCTAAAAAATATGTTAATTGGACGGTATGAGACTGGAAAAAAGTGTTATTTTCAGATGAAACAAAAATAAATATGGTAAATTCCGATGGAAAGCGGTATGTTAGACGTCCTGTAAACAATGCATTGAATTATAAATACACATGGTGTATAGTCGAGCACGGTGGCGGTAACATTAAAGTTTGGGGGTGATTTTCCGGATGTGGAGTTGGACCCGTTCGGAAGATTGAAGGTACAATGGATCAAAAGCGATACAAAAATATCTTAGAGCACACAATGATTCCCTACTCGGACGATCATTTAACTGTAACCTGGATCTTGAATGAAAACTTGATCATGAAAATGAAACTTAACACACGGCCAATAGCGTCAAATGTTTCCTTAGCGAACAGCGTACTACATTCGTTTTAGACTGGCCAGCAAATAGCCCGGATTTAAACCCGACAGAAAATCTCTGGTATATTGTTAAAAAGAAAGTCAACCATGAAAGAACGTAACACCGGTCAAAACGAACTATATGAAGCATTTATTGTAGCATGGAATTCAATCCCCCTAGAAAAATATATGAAATTGATTGAATCAATGCCACGTCATTGCAGTGCTTTTATTGAAAATAAGGGATACGCCACTAAATATTAATTATAACTATTGGTAGGCTGTGGATATTTCGTAAATAATACTAATTACTAATATTTAAAAAAATATTGTTTTTCATACTTTTTTGTCGTAGTTTGTTGTTCATACCTTAAAACTGAGTTAAATGTTTGTCCGTAATGTAATATTGAAACTGCACTTGTGTAATGGGATTTATATTGTTTTTCTAATAAATGATAAATCGTTATATATATGTATATATATATATATATATATATATATATATATATACATATATATATATATATATATATATATATATATATATATATATATATATATATATATATATGTATATAATGAATCGTAGTGAAGTACCCCGCTGAGGCATTAACCACGGCAATATACCGCGACCCGTGACTCGTTATAACTGATTGGGGATCAGAAATGATGATTTTGGTGAGGGAGAACAAGGAGGGCTTCGCTACTGGCGCAGTGATAGCCTTGCAGTTGTAGGACTACTATTACTACTACTGTACTAGGTTCTTGACCCAGCGACTCTATCGAAGCAGCAAGTGGAGGTGCTATTTGCTAATCGATGGGTGCTAGATATGTTACAAATCTATATCACGCAAATGGAACAAGCTTGGTCGAAGGGAAAAGAGAAGAGAAAAAGGCAAATTCACAATCAAGAAAAGAGAATATGTGCTGCACTAAATACTACACACTATGTTACTCCCATAAACGCTGTCATCTCTTTTCGGATAATTTTGCACTTCACGTTTCTTTTTGTAAATCTGGATCCTTACATTACAAACCATCAGACTTTGGAATGAAAACCCTAAAGTATACATATGGCTACTAGTAAAGCTTCATTGAACCGGCTATCAGGGAACATTACCTAATGGAGCTGTACCTTTGTTTTTTTTATCTATTTACTTTCGATGTTTTCTTTTCATAATCGGTAATAATAAAAATAAAAAAAGCATTAGTGATGGATGTAGAAAGATTGCAATTTCCAGTATAGTCAAAGTTTATATACCAACATAAGACGTCCCCACTGTCAGACCCAAGTAAAAAAAAACAAAATTTGACAGAACACCATCATGGGCAACATACAAATTTCAAGGTAAAGATGTGGTACTAGCTTTTGCTTACTTAAAATAATGGGGAGAGTATTTATTTTACACTTAATAAGCACCTTCAGAAACGTTTAGAGAAAACTTAAAAGCCTATGATTACACATTCAGACAGCTATGAGGACACCCACAACACATGATGCATACAGCAGTGAGGAGTGAGCAATAGTGTTATTATGATTATTATGACAGCCTGGTGGTATTAGTTGGCAAATTGATATTATAGTACATGCTACAGCAGGAATTTGTTTCCAGCGATGTTTAATATATAAGAATTCTTAACTTTAAATGTTTATATAGCTGAATAGAAGCGACAACTTTAAGTGTATAAGAAAATTATAAGGAAAACGCTAAAGTGCGAGCTTGACCATTAAATGCGACACATTTTTGTGGCGGCCACATTGCAATACATTGTAAGATTTCGTCTACAAAACCCTGTAACGTAAAATGTCATGACATCACAAAATATTTTTATAATACAAAGGTCGAATAAAATGTCGCTTTAATCATCGCAAAATGAATTATATTGACTTGCTATAAAGTTGAAAATTCCACAACAATTAAAAAGCAACAATAATTTCCTAAGGCGTGCCTAGTTGGTTGTCGCTGAGATTTAAAGATTTGTCGCTGGTTTTATTTCCATTGTAGAAGTGCTATTAGCTAATCGCTGAATACGATCTAAGAAACTTAAGATTGCTCCAATTCACTACTATTGTCATGAATCAACTCCTATTAGTGGCATTTTAAGCTCAATGTAGTGATATAAATGTAGCTTGGACGGAGAATACTCTTGTATTGCGACAATTATTTCAAATAAATTAAATTAATTGATGAAATAACATTTTGCTAAATATATAAAATCCAATGATATGGATTTTATTGTTACAAAGCACTTATCATTTACTTTGTTTGGTATGTCTCATTAACCTGCGCAAGGTATCCAAAATAATGATATGAAAAAAAAATCTTGTCAAAAAAATGTCTATTCCTCGTTCTACTTCAATGAATAAACTACTAAGAAATAAATAACATAGAAACTTCACTAATTCGTAGAGGGATATGAAACAGGGAAATTATTAAAACGGAAATTTGATCAAATCCTCTTATCCATCTACGTTAGCATGATCAATTCACTGAAGATGTGAAATGACAACTCTGTGTATTAGGGAAATCCTAAAGAAAGTAAGTGATTTGATCAAATCCTTTAACAGTTTAAGCGAAATTTGGCATAGTTTAGAATTAGTTTTATTGACCTAACTTAAACCTAACCTAAACCTAACTTAAACCAAACCTAAACCTAACCTAAAACAAACTTAAACCTAACTTAAACCTAACCTAAACCTAACCTAAACCTAACCTAAACCTGACCTAAACCTAACCTAAACCTAACCTAAACCTAACCTAAACCTAACCTAAACCTAACCTAAACCTAACCTAAACCTAACCTAAACCTAACCTAAACCTAACCTAAACTTTACCTAAACCTAACCAAAACCTATCACAAAACTGAAGTAGCACAAAAACCAATTGAACCAATCAAGCGTTTTCAGTCCGGGATTTTGTCAAAAATTAAGCTCACTTTGGTCGATCTGTTACAAATAAAGTCAATGCCATTTTTGAAAAAATATCGGATTATTAGAAGATACAACATAGCTGAAGAGCTAGGGGTTGACGGGAAATCAGTTTCACTCCATTTGTAAAAGTCTGGATATACAAAAATCTCGATATTTGGGTGCTGAAAACAAAAAGATCGTGGCAGCTAAGCCTACAGACTATGGCGAAACCTGGATTAAGTTACAATAAAAGCTTGGATGGGAAGTGTTAATACATCCACCATATAGCCCTGACGTTGGACCCTTAAATTTTTACGTGTTACAGTCTCTTCAGAATTTTTTAGGTAGTGTTAGGTTAACATCAAAAGAGGACTGCCAAAACTACTTTTTTTACGTTTTTTGATCAGAAGACCCAAAATTTTTACAGCAATGCCCTTATGTCACCTGTACATAAGGCCATTGCTGTTTTTGCATTGGCAAATTAAATATAATACACAAATATGATAAAAATATCTTGAAATTGCATATAAAGTGAGAAAGATCTTTTTCCGGACCCATTTATTTCCCTGCGATATACATATATATATATATATATATATATATATATATATATATATATATATATATATGTATATACCTATATATACTCTTACTCCATACCTTTATCCATGTATAATTTGTGAAATAGATACTCGTATAAAGGTAGACAATAAGAATTTGACATTAAATCTCACGAAAAAAAAATCGGTAATATGCAATAATCAACCTCTAACGTGTATTGGCATCTACGGTAAGGAAAAGAAAAGCAGTAGATTCAGTTATTAGCAATGATTCAGAGGGGTGAATACATCTGGCGTTAATTTGCTTAGAGCTCTGTGAAAATTATGCACATATTTTACCTAATGTAGTATGAATTCCAGCACAAATAGGAATATGGAGCAACTTTATAATGATTTTTATCATGTAATAATGTTTGATATTATTGGTATATAGGAGTGGTTATTCGTAAATGTGAGTATATAAATTTAACATGCACTATAAAAATATTTAAAAGGTTGCAACATAACATATCGAAGCAATAGACTAATACGGCTGTGGGAGAATCCACACCCTACCGAAATACTATATAATATACTAGTTCCAGATCTATGGTTTCAAATACCGATCTATACGAAATAATTATGTCCAAATATACAATCATTATTATAATTGTAGGATTGTTCGTTTTTATGTTTGTTTTATTGACTAAGAAGTGTACTATAAAATTAAATTAAAATAAGTAAACGAAATATATACAATACTATAAAGGAACTGTCTACAGATCAACCAGACGGGAGTACCTCGACCGGGGAGTCCATACGGTCAAGGATTAGGGCGAGAGGAATAGAAACCAGCGGACGGGTGATTTCGAGGAGCAGCACCTTCAGCAAATGAGCTTTGAGCGGCCCGTCACGGGGCCCCTACCATCTCATGATTTGAGAGGTTGGCTGGGTTTAATCCGTTTACAGATACTAGTCTAGGGATAATTTAGGGTTGGATGTGACTTTTTCCTTAAGATATTGGGTATATAAATAATATATTTAGGTAATATATAAAACCTTCTTATGCCCCAAAAGTTTTATGGCTATAACACAGCTTTAAGAAGAATTATCACTTTTAACAATAACTTTAATCGAAATTCAAAGTTGGACTAATTCCCTTAAATAAATAATTATTCAAACGAAACCCTTTAACAGAGAACAAACTTCGCTCTCAGTGGCTTGTTACCATGAAATATTAATTAGAATTATATTAATTAATGCTTAGAAATTAACTCCCTGACGTTTTCATTGAGTTAAGTAGACATTTGACGTCGTCAAATTAAATGAATATATCATTATGGTTTAACCGCAAACGTATTAAACTACATAGACATATTAACTGCATATGAATAAATTTAATATTCATGGATAAGTTTTCTTTTGCTTATATACATAACATGTCCACGATATAAATAAAAAAAATTCAAAGTCCTGAATTCCGCCATTGCGGATTGGTAGACTTCTCTGTGAGATCTGTATATATAACGTTGTTAATTTACTTTTTATTATAATTAAGAATACAATAATCAATTTCCTGATATAAGGCCAAGTTGCGGCTAGTCCACTCTAATATTTGATAACTAAAATGTAATTCCAGTAATAAATATTTCCTGTCCCATAAGATATCAAAATGAAGTATGCACATACCAATGTTTTATTTATATTTTTTTTGGTGCAATATGTTAGATTGATTTTTCATTGATTCGGCTGAGTAATAACGACTTCAAAGCAGGAATATGCATCTATTTCATGTAATGGCGAGCCTGGTATTGTACGCATAAACATCAATGTCGCCAATAAATCACACAAATGGCGATACATGGCCTAAGTCTCTTTGTATAACTGATTTCACTCCTCGCCTCTCGTACGATTGGCAAACTCATGTCATATTTGCCCCAGTATTAAAAATTTACTGGGTTCTTGATTCAAGTTAAGAGACTATCGTATATATATATATATATATATATATATATATATATATATATATATATATATATATATATAAATATATAATAAATAATTTAATTTTCAGGAGTAAATAATTTTATTGCGCATAATAAACCTGTACGAAAATAGACGTCAGGATAAAACGCTCTCAGATTGTCTATAAAACCCAATTATTTTTAAATCCCAAGACACTGTCGACACTTCTGAAATAATGCAGTGATGTCACTATTGGTATTGAAAATTGAGCTTTAATTACACAAATTACAGTTCAATATTGATCGAGAAGTTAATAAACTAAGCTTAGAAAAGGCTTCATAAACGTGAAGGCGTGCCCAATTTACCGTCGCAGGGATTTTGAGATGTGACGCTGACCTTTTATTTTCATTTCATTTCATAGAATTTTTATCCCAATTGCGTTCTAATACAAATATTTGCTCCTTTTTTAAAACAATCGTATAAATTATTATTTAAATTGTTGCAAAAAAAGTATTTTAACAATAATGCCTCTTTGAATTCACTCACTCTCAAATGATCAGAAGAATCGAATATCTTGGAAAGATAAAAGGTCGCTTAAATTTACATTTTGTAAAGTAGAATTATTAATTCAATTCACAAAACAAAATAAAAACTACTTTAATATAAATAACCATAAATTAAAAAATTAAAGGAAAAATACTACTGAACTTAATTAATAATATAATATTATTAATATTGTAAAACTTGTAATATCCCAGTTTGGTATGTTATATAGGCTTACAAGGGCTAGGCTACTACTACTAAAGGCTAGTAAGGATACAATAGAATTAAATTTATGAAATTACGCCCCCGACATATAATACACAATTATCTCTCTTTCAATAAGTAAACTAATTAGCTTGTAAACCATATAACTGTTCTGTATAAAATATACATTCATATCATGTCTATCTTTGTGGTTATAGTGGGTTGTATAAGTCATTTATACAACGACTATAAATTATACAACGGCTTCTAAAAATAAATACAAGTGAAAGTAAATACTTCTATTGATTATCGTATTGGCGGATTATCACATAGTCTTATTTTCTTTAAGAAAGAAGTTTCTTTTCATTAACTATTCTTGTAAATAACTTTGAGAGATCTATTTAATTTATCGTTCTAATATAAATATTAAAATATTACAGAGGTATGGAATATTTTCTGATATTTTTTTAAATGATAATAATTCTAACTAGATTAGAATAAAAAGTTATCCCTAGGTAGCCATTTAACTAGAGTTGCGGTACCGGCACTACGGTCGGCACTACGGTCGGCACCGCCTGCTAGCGAAAGTTATAGCATATAGTACAATTATATAAAGAAATAATTCGAATTAAAACAAATATTAAGTTAATCTTTTTTTTTATTACATTGAGAGTAAAACACGAGCACACAGTTCACCTGATGGGAAGCAATTATTGCGACTCATGACATCTACATTCATCCTTGATAAGGAATCATAATATAGATGCGTTGTCACCCTTAAAGACTAAGATGGAATGCCTCGTCACCAGTATATATGGGTATCCGGATCGCTCCCCGGACACTCACCACACGAAACACACTATTTCACGCTGGTATGGTGTGAGGGCATGGTTCTACCTTTACGTAGCTTTAGTCATAACATAGTAGCTCTCATCATAACAGTAAAAACACCTTATAATATTATTTTGTTAGAGACTAAACTCATTAGCACTAGGCACAAAATTTATTGACGTCACGATCTCTTGTTTTAATTGTTTTGCACCCGAAGCTTAACACAAGTGTTTTGGCACATCTATTCGATTATATATCTATTAATCTAATAATATAAATACTACTAGTATACGGTAATAATTGACCAAGGTTTACAATTCTCCGTTCGTCATTATTCAACATTTCTATCTATCCTTAATATTAATTTAGTTTAGTAGGAGTTTTATAATGTTTGTTGTATTGTATATGTTATATATTATTTTTAAATATATACGACAAAGAATTAACTACTTTTCATATATAAGTAAATAATAATAAAAAAGTTTTATAATTAATTAAAAATTTAACAGAACTTCTTCAAATAGAAATCGAAAATAGAAAAGTGAATGGTATATGATATAATGGTTTTCTCAGAATAAGAACGTAAAATAGCCATCGTAGTTCGGAAGTTTGATATAGATATCTTCTGCACTCTATGTTATTAGACGTAAACTAGAACAAAACTATTGTGCATCAAAAATTAAAATAATATAAATTTAGATATTTGTTCGTTAGTAAGTACTAACTTACCACTATGTATACCTATACATTTTATATATATTGTGATATGTATATGATATTACAGATATATATATATATATATATATATATATATATATATATATATATTCAGCATTCCATTATACTCCTCAGGTACCATAGATGTAATGGTTATTTTCTATTTAAAAATATATAAACTTATATCTATTCTTACCATCCACTGTATATATAATATTATGAATGAATGAATTCTGCTTGCACAAAGGCGTGTTTAAAGAAATTGTTTTATTATTAAAAATTATAACTTATTAATATTACGATCACTATGCGAAGCAGGCTTAAAATTAAACAGCTCACTGGACTCCGTGCTAGCATTTAATGCACTTAACCTGACTGTATTTTCTGATGCAAGCGAGTTGTTATTCAGATCACGAGCGAGGCTTCCGGGATAATGCCTCTGAAATGTGGATATGTTCGCAAAGTTTGCTTTTATCGTTATGTAGTTTACGAGAATGTAGGAATGAAGTTTCAATCACTTTAAAATTTATTTTACTTGACGTATACGACAGAATATTCATACCCACCAGTATAGGTTGTTTTTTTTTAATCTGCTTAAGAAACAAATTGCAAAATTGATCATTTCAGTTGTTATCATTTCAGTCTAAACACTCTACTAGTCTACTGCTGAGCGTAGGCCTCACCCACAGGTTGCCACCATGCACCAACCTGAGTTACTTGTAGCCATCGACTTCTCGCAAAGTAGCATAGGTCTTCGTTCCGTTGATATGAATAGCAAATAATAAGTTGCAAATAATAAACCATGTATTAGAAGATTCTTTTTTTGTGTAAATGAAAAAATATCTTATTCAGTTAACGGACCAGGCTCCGATAACCAATTAATGACTAAAAATGCATTCCAATACACGGAAACCAATTCTCAGTGGGTATTAATTGAGAGAAGTACAATGAGTGTGGAGTTATCGGTTTTTGGTTATCTCACCAACACCCAAACGTCCAAAGCGTTAGACAAAGTATTAGACAGCCGCTTTTTCTGGCGCTTTCTCGGCAACGAGCAATTGACTGAACATTCAAATGACTGAAAAGAAGTAAAAGATATTATAACTGTGTCCTTTTTTCTTTCTATTTGAATTTTTTGGAGATAGTGTCATACTTAAAATGTAAAGAGGACCAGTTTAAATCAAGTAGTAAAATTACTATTCAAACGTTCCTTTTTGTCGTGATTCTTACATTTAGATTAAGATTTTTACACCTTAACATGTACATACACCTTAAGTATGGCCTAATGGAACTTTTTATTTGCTATGATCTTTGACCAAATACACAAATCTTACGTATTTCCTTAATTCTCAGAACTATTATCGGAAACCAAACTCAATTTAACTTTAAAGATTCTTGGCATAACACTTTGACGAAGGCAAAACTGAAGTATCTGTTTCGGATTTGCAGAAGAACTTTATCATAGTATCGCTACTATAAAATTATATTAATATATCATTTATATAGTATATTAATATATAACATTAACCAGGAGGTAGTTATTGTTATATATTAATATACTAATACAAGTACCGAACATACCGAATATAATATATAATATATAATATATATAGCATTGTCTTGGACGATGGAAACCCTTAAAAGCGAGTGGATAAAGAAATTAAATAATTTTATTTGTTATTCTTTATTTTTGCACAAGTAAAACAAATATTGTACAAAAAGGCAGACTGAATGCCAAATGCCAGTCTACCTTTTGGTTGAGCAGACAATATATCGCATATTGCGATTATAAATATAATGGTAATAATAGTAATGTTGACGTAACTCTACGTACTTAAAATAAAAATAATAAAACATTTATATTTTGAAAAAAAAAACTTAAAACTTGTTTGCTGGTATATTTTTATATTGTACTATGAATTGTTTTTAATAATGTTAACACTTAAAAGGCTTAATAGTTAGAATTAAATTTTGCACAACAATTTTGAAAACTGTTTCGAGTAAATAAATCATTATCATTGTGATACGACTCGTATTCCTAAGTAGCTATTTAAAACGAATTCCTGGTCATTATATTAAGTTTTAGAACAATATTAAAGTGCACCCGAGTGTGAACGCGTTATGTACACCTTTACATTGATGGCAAACGGCCAGCAGTCTCAACAGCGAGCCGCAATGCGGAGTACCGCACGGTGTAAATGGACCCTAAATTATTCTTTTCTATTGAAATTAACCGTAATATAAAATTTAGGGATTACAAACGAGCACACCGTTGTGGCCTATAACATCCACATTCAAACTCAGGAATCAACGCCGCATGACTAAGAACGAACGCTTCACCTTAATAAGGTTACCGATTTCTTTTACTCGCCGAAATAAAACAGGACTAAGCTACTTATTTTACGATAGTATTCTGTGAAAGAGACCTTTCTGCGATCCAACCAACTATTAATGCTTCTATAGGTTATAGCCGGCTAGGATCAGCCAAAGAGTTTTATTAGTATGGAATGAGATTTTATCTCAACCTGATTTAATAGCCTGCGCTAATTGCATATACTATATTTAATATATGAGAAATTAATAAAAAAAATACAAATATTACAAAATTACTGTTGTTTCTTAAAGTCCTATTTTGGAGGCCACTCGACACCGCTCTGATCTCTGATTTCATTTTTAGATTTTAGACTAAATTGCAGGATTGAATAATAATAATCTAAAAAATCTGCACGAATAAAATAAACACTTTGTAATATAAAAACAGGTTGCAGTAGTATTATGCAGTCTCCCTATCCAAGCTGCAATATTGTAATAATTCAATTATTAAATAATTGCAATATGTCTGCAGATATCCAAAGATGCATAGAGAGGAAAGTGTGAAAATATATATGGTATATTAAACGTAATCTAAGCTCAGCAATCAGTGTAGAGGTATTACATAAGTGTTGAAGTAGATTTAATATGGAGCAGTCCTCGTACCTAAGGCAAATATGTTATCAAGTGTTTCTTTTTACTTATGAATCCGAAAATAGAGTACGAACTACGAACTATTCGAACTGACAACTGCTTAAACTTAAGTACATTGTAGTTACCAGGATATACTTACTTATATATCATTTGAAGATAATTCATTATAGAGTATAACATATGGGATATGCAGGATGAAAAAAACGTACATGTCATTCTATTAAGGCTGCTTTTATTTCATTCATTTCCTTCTAGCACAAAAACCAGATATTGTAAATCAGGAAATCAGAGATAATATAATACGCATTAATATAAAACGCATTATCAGTACTCATATTTAATATCACGATGAAATTTATATTCGGTTATAAATTAAAGCTTAAGAAACTGAACACCATTTGCCTTTTTTTCTATAGGAAACAAATAAAAATTACATGAAATATAATTGTCGTGCATTTCGACTTTGCGGAAATCGATTTCAGGTTTGTAAACCGAACAAAATAATTGTCAATTTAAAGATTTGCTTCAGTAACAATTTTATATTCGTACAGATTTTCAAAGTAAAGCTATATTTTATAAATAACGAAGTTCGACATCAATTTTCTGCTTAGTCACATTTTTTATTACATAACGTCGGTAATATGAGAAATGGTTGAGATTGCGATAGAAACGGAGGGATATCTCTCTTTGTCCCAATAAATATTTTCAATTTTATTTCAATCTTATGGATAGAAATCAATGCCTTGAAGCTATTGTCAAGATCGCATTCTCGGGGCTTAAGGGGAAGTTCTTATCTTTTAAAACTCCTTTTCTACAACCTACAAGAAAAAGGTAATAATGATTTATTTATTTATAAATCTACTCTTACTATACGTATCTACAACTTTTTAAAAGTTACGTGCCAATCCTACACTTATGCGCTCACTACGATGATAAAAATACACAAAATTAAAATATAAAATTAAAAATATACATATAATAAGTATTTCGCATTTTTTTAAGATGATACTAAAAGTAACAAGTTAAAACTATCAATAAAAATAGATTTGGTCCGACCTCTAAATTTATGTTTAAGAAATGTGAAAAATTCTTAATAATAGTAATATCATTAAAGAAAGTTTTTGAAAGTTGGTCGGAGTAATCAGGTCTCCACTCTACCGCACACAAAGTTCACAAAAAGTATCCTGTAAACAATGCTGTAGACTGACACAATGCTGATTTCACTCACGACTGAGCCTGCGATTAGTGAAAAGACGGACGGTGCCATGGTGTACGTAAGGTAGGTAAGGTACGGTTACGGCTACTTCGATTTAATCCGGAGGAGCAGACAACAAAATAGGAGCCACCGTAAATCTACTTTTAATAATTACTAGCAGAACTACTGCAGACTTCTTTTTTAGGTAAAGGCTAAGCTTATAACCTTCCTGGATTTTGACACTTTCAGTCCCTTTCGGTATAGACGAGGCGTAAGTTTTCACCTTGTCTCAGACTTTTATTCACAATAAGTTTAAATCAAAGTTCAAATAATATTAAGTCGTAGATTACTCTAATTAAAAAAACCAATATACTGTAAAACTCTAATACAATATATTTTTTAACGAAAATACAAAGCCTCTCTTATATACATTGATGAAGCACGCAAAATTATTAAGATGTTTAGACAGAGATCAAGTTCCCGGAAGGTATATATATATATATATATATATATATACATATATATATATATAAATATATATATATATATATATATATATACATATATATATATAATACGAAGCCAGCATTCGTGAAGAACTTGACAAGTCAGTACTCTCACCTATAAGCTACATATCAAAAATCAATTACTCAGCAGTAGGCCCATAAAAACGTTTTGAAAAGTTAAGCATTAGATAGAATATGAAGTCATGTTGCTTTACTTTGTCATAAAAAAGCTCATAAATAAAAGTATTATAGCATTAGATAGAATATGAAGTCATGTTGCTTTACTTTGTCATAAAAAAGCTCATAAATAAAAGTATTATTATATATATGGTTTTTTTTTTTAAATTGGATCGAAAATAATAAATTGACATATGCCTCATTATTTTACTTCTGTATTAATTTCATTTATGCCAGCTGAAGAACACCTTAAATGTTATTGTTAAACTGTAACGTCAATTAACCCAAAGTTTTAAAACTAAGTAGCAAAATTGCGTTAGGAAGACCTATTTAAACTTAATGTTTTCGCATTAACATAAACAAAACGCTTTTAAACTTGTGTTAAAGTAGGACAGCCATGAGTAATTCAATTTCCTAAGTAAGTTTGTATTCATTGTGCGTCAAATTAAATACTTGAATTCTACTATTCTTTAAGATGGTTTCGGGTTTTAATAACCTTATAGAGGTATAAGTCTATCATTATAATCATATTAATAATCGTCTAAACTAAGTTTACTTTTGGAAATATGAATCCTCCAGCCTCAGAGTTTGAACATCGTACATCACGACGAAATTCAAAATTTAATCCTCACTATCCTGACGGTTGGCAATCCACCTCTGTGCTGTTTATGCGAAATTTTCTGTGGAATCAGCTGTCACCGGTGGAATTTCCGTACCGATACGTCTAAGAGACCTTCGATAAAAGAGCCTACACCTTTCTTAGAGGCCAGCAACGCATTTGCGACACCTCTGGTTTTACGGATGTCGATGGGCGGCGGTACAATCTAGCAAGTGCTGCATGATGGAGTACTTACTATCATGCAGCACTTGCTAGATTGCCACCTATTCTATTAAAAAAAATAACATTAAATTAAGTAACAGTAAACATATATAACAGCCTATATATATGTATATATATATATATATAATTCCTATAATGAGTGTAAATTCTAAAATTATTGAAGATTTTTTTTTGACAAATTGATATTTCTATCTCTACAAATTAGCTTTTTGGGGTCTTGGTAGATCCCAAAAATCTCAATATCTCTTATTAATACTTATATGCAAAAAAGGATAACAGTTTGCTGCGAGTTTACTCATTTAAATACTGTTTTAAATGTCCCTAGTTATGCGGTATATTAGGTGTGATAGACAAGTTTAAAAGTTGAACTACTTGTTACTACTTGCAGAGCGTCACAAAGTCTTAGGTGATCTTACTAGTTTCTATATAGGTTACAAAGTTCCAAAAGTTTAGTGTAATTGTAACTTCCAACAGACTACGAGAAATACAGTGAAAATATTTTCCTCAGTCTTCGTTGATTAAAGTTCTATAAGGATTAAGGTTTTATTTTGGTATAAAATTACATTTAGCTCTGGTACTTATGAAACAAATAATCGAATAAGATAAAGAAATCGGAATTTATTCGGATATATTTCTGTCTACTCCGATCGGATTAAAAATCAAGAAACTTTATTTGTTTTTCGACGTTTTACTACAAGTTCAGACCTATTTTCATAAGTTGGTTGAGCCGTTACGGCTAAAAGTTATTAGCTTTCAAATAAAACTAGATATACGTTTCACTTTCATCTTTTTAGATTTCAACTGTGAGGCAAGATTGTGCCAGGTGAGTATGTGAAATATGGAAAATATGGTTTAAATGGCAGCTGGAACTCGAATGTATAACAGTATATATATAATGAATCGCATACATCCATCTCCTTTTGTAATTATTTTTATAATAATAGTGGTTACTAACGAGCCTAAGTGATTTCTACTCCCCATGACACCAAGTAAACTTTTTGATTCGTTGTCGAGAGATAGATGCTCACTAAAATGGAATGCCTTGTCACCAGTAAATTTTACCTTAGCTTAAAAATTAATAATTTACATGTAGTTTACAATAGCAGACTTTTACTAATTTATGTATAGCACAACAAACGACCGGAAAAGGTTAACCATATCACATTCCACGCTTCCGACAAGCGACAGCATAATAAGCGCGTAACATAACTTCTGTGATGGATTTCTATAATATTAGGGGTGGCATACGAACTACACAGTTTACCGAATTGTAAATTATTATTAAGACCCATGACATCTACATGTAACCTCCACAAAGTGGCGGGATGCACATGCATGGTCAGCCCTTGTTGGAATGGAATGTCTCGTATGTACCTGTAATTGGGTCCCCGGATTTCCACACTGAGCATACGAAACACAACAGGGTTATGCTGCTATTTCACGCCGGTATTTTGTGGGGACGTAGTCCTTCCTTGTTGTTTTAACTAGAAACTAAACTTACTTTACCACTGTTAGAGCTGCTGCAGGCTATTTTATTTGCATTGAAAGTAACAAACGAGCACGCAGTTCATCTGATGGCAAGTGAATCTTGCAGCCCATGACATCTACATTCATTCTTGACAAGGAATCATATTGCAGATGCGTTGTTACCCTTGAGGACTGAGATGCAATAACTCGTCACCACTAATAAAGGTCTCCGGATCCCTACACTCAACAGACGAAACACAGCAGCATTATGCTGCCATTTTACGCTGGTATTCTGTGAGGGCGTGGTCTTACCCTATCCGGTCGAGCTGACCCATTAATTCTGCAGCTAGAAACGAACTTCAGTGTAGCTCTACCACTGGCTGTTGGTGAAGTCATCGCAATCATTGTTGTAAAAGTGGCATAAAATATGGTCTGTATTGAAGAGTAACTTTTTTTTAAAACTAGTTTTAAATTTTAAAAAAACACAATCTTGAATGGAAATTCGTGCTTTGTAATAATTATAGAAAAACTACTCTATCTACAATTGAGATGTGGAGTTTTTTTTAATTACCCTAGGGATGGCTCGGAACTTTGACGTGTTACAGATGTAAACAATCTTACCTTAATAGACTATTTCATCACGGTAAAATTAAACCGCGTTATTACCCGCAGCACACGAAACAATATCAATATCATCATATTTTCTACGTCAATCTTCAAAAGAAAAGGGATTGGCCTGAGGCTGTCACAGGAATTGCAATCTAAGGGCGGCGAGACGTTGACGTCGAAGCAACCCTAAGTTTTAATAAATAACGGGCGGACCCTGAGGTTTATAAAATGTAAATTGTAATAAGTTTACTATTAAAAATATAAAAGAAAAACATATGAAATGCTTCACGCGTTTTAAAATAAATAAAATTTAATGAACATTATACATAAACTATTATATTGAATTTTTAACCCGTGACGTTTTGAGAAGCTTTAACCAAAGTTTTAAATTTATGTATTGTGCATATTTCAGTCTCAGGACTTCTGATTTATTGCTCAATGTACAGCTCACTTAAATTTGTGACTTACACTGATACCTTATACTTGCTACCTTATAATCAAGATATGTTTAATTTTTTTAAACTAAGATTAAAAATAATGGATTAAACGATATTAATAATCGAAATAGTTTTTCGTTATATCGTCTCTTATATTCTTTTTGCATTAAAACTAATAAATCGTTTTACCACGTGAAGACCAGCAACATTGATTTTATTATAATATTAACAGCCTTATATTTCAATTGAATTCCTTTTTGTATCATTATTCATTTCAGTCGTACCTACTCAATTAACAAATTAAAACTTTCATTTACCAAGCAAATAGAACTTTTGAGCGTCAAAACAAATTTCAAATAACTAAATTTTAAAGTTATTCTATACAGAAATCTTACAGGCAAGCGCAATGCAGCTGTTGGACTCTACGGTTGGGAGACTTACTTTATTGGAATTTCCACTTTAGTACTACTACAATTAGACTCAAGTTGATTTTATTGAAACGGCAGATAGCATGTTTTGAATGTTAACTACCCATAGTCAGTAAATATCATTACGTTAGATCCACAAAAGCACTTTAGCTGTGGTTTTAAATTGCCGCTTAACAATATATTCATATGCCTACATTGCCTCAAAAGTTAACTTTTTTCCAAAATTAAGTTTTTACATACAAGATTTTTATGAAATAAAATATTAAATCACTTAAACATTGTATTTGACTAAGAAATAATTAACTTTAATATAAAATCGTACACAATTTTCAATATATGATTACAATAAGTATATAATTATCCTGTGCCTATCCTAGAAGTGAAATGCATATTTGTGTATTAACAAGCGGCAAAGAGAATATAATAATAGCGCGCACGTTTTATCTCATAATGAAGAACTAACGTGTTAAATTTTAAAATCAGCTAATTATACTTCAGCTATCTCCAGATTCTTAATAACCATATAACATTTATGTATTGAAGACCGATTAATAAATCATATATATATTTATCTTAATAACGGAGTATTTTTAGTAGGGAACTTACTTTTGGCACATTAGCAGCCCTCCGTATCTACTGTCAATCCAAATATCTCCGTGGTATGGCTTAGGGGTTGTGAAAGTGATTCATTATGTTCACACACCCATTTTGAGCGTTTACCTATTTATATATAATTATAAGAAATATTCAAAAAATTTAACACAAACAATACAATTATGTATTGATATAATTTTTCTGTTGTTACTGTCGTAAAGAGGTCAGCTTCCTCCTAGTCTGTCACATTTGAGATAATAAAACTTTTTTGAAATACGAGATATACAGGACATAATATTTTATCTTATAGTCTATTTGATTTTAATAACAGCGTTTAACATCATCCTGGCATCGAGTGTATTACATTTCCGAAAAAGACGGCGGCGCTTAGAGATCAACATAGAAAGAACCACGATATAGTGTTTTAGCTCGTTAATTTTAAACTTTGTCCCCTTAATAACAAGATATATTAAAGATATCACTAGATTTTTATTTAAATTATATTATAGGTGACATACAAGCACACAGTTCTCAAGATGGTAAGTGATGATAACGGTTAACAAAATAACAGAAGGATATCAAAGAAAAAAACAAATTTAAATATTTTTCAGAATTTTTACGCGAAAACCTAACAAGGAACAAATAGGTCACAATTTACTGTATTTAAAAATTCAAACTCATTCCCCGTGAAAACAAATAGTCTCACGTAATATTTTAAAGAAAACTGAGCGGTGCTTTGTTATATAGAACGCTCACGTCGTCCTTGGCACCTATTGTGTCGCTAAGAATTCTTATTTACTTACCATGTTAACACCTTTAGCGTTATGTGCAATAAATATTGCAGCATGTCTTTGCATATATAATGTATTAAAAGTCTGAAACAATCTCTATTATGTATTCCACACAATTATTGCGAAAAAATAAATTCCTCTATTGCATAAATACCTTCTAAAGTATAATTATCTAGCTTGATAATTTTTCTTGGTCTTAAAACAAAACGTGATAACAATGTTTATTTTATCTATCCCAAAACGATAGAATCGCTTTTGTATGTATAGATAATATTACGCATAATTGTTTTTATGATATCATTTTTATTTAATATTTAATACGACTTAGAAAAGAGATTATAAGCAGGGAATATTAAACTCCGTCGTTTGCTTAGAACTATCTAAAATCAGGTTCATAGACAAAGAGTAACTTTCTTTTTAAAATATCTTTGTTTCCGCTTGATTTGCTCAGAATAAAGTTCTACATAATTTAAAATAATATATTTGGTTATTATAGTACATGACTATAAAACACTTTATTATTTTTTTGCTATAAAAAATATATTAACTTAATTATTTACTCTTCCTAATCTTTTATGCTGGACGGCTCATTTTAATCTCAATAAAAATACGCAAGGGCCCTGTTCAATCATAAAAATATAACCTTTTTATTAAAGAGCTCTTATATCAATAAAGTGTAAACACCAAATTATTATTTAAAATAAGAACAGTCCGTCTAAAGCACACTTGACTAAAAAGATTGTAAACTTTATGAAAATACGTAAAAAATATGAATATAAAATACACCCTCGTCATTTTCGTAAAAAGTATCGCAGTCATTTTCCCGTCACGTCGGCCTATTTAAGTTTATTGAACCGTATTGCGCCCCCTGAAATTTTAACAAACGACCCACTCCCTGCTGTAATTAGTGATAATCCTGAAGAAGAATTTTCAGTCTATTTTGTAAATTAAACGAGTTTTAGATGTTTTCATAAAGTTCATCCCAAAATACCTTCAAGGAAAAACATAAATGAATCTCAATTTCAACATCAGTATCATCACATCACAGCGTATCAATAGTCCACTGCTAAATGTAGGTCTCCCCCATAGATTTCCATAAAGTACGAGCATAGACTTTGCGTAAATATGCATAGGATGTTCCATCTTGTGGCAGAACGCCCTATAAGTGCAAAGCTAAAAAATTTAATTTATAAAAAATTGATTTAAAATTTAGAAATTGTAAAGTGTAATAACTATCTCAGATCTCTCACATCCAATATGCTCACTGCACTCCTCAGGTACTTACTTCCACCATAAATAATTGTCAAGATTTAGATACGTTGTCACATTAAGAGATTGCCTAGTTACAAATTGTGCTACTGGTTTTGTGTAACGCTTTAACAGACCCTGCAGTTAGCCTCATCTGCACATGGCAACAGCAACTATGAAGTGGCTGTGGTGCTCCCTGCTAGATAACGGGTGAAGCTCTGGCGGCTGATCAATGGTGGTGGTGGATCAATCAATTACCATAATCTCTAACCAAGCCATCGGTTGGAAGAGGCTTTAGTGACCATGGGCGTCATATACCCCCTAAAATGTGTGGTGCAGAAGGAAACGGGATACTACTGCACTATTATCCCATGAAATCAGAATCATAGTCATTATGTTGCATGAAAACAACGCAGCGTTTTTGTCATGAGATCCGGTGACGCCACCAATCCAGAAATGGTAGTGTGAAACATGCTACCGGCCATGTGCATGTGAATCAGGCAACTCATGGAGACTATAAAACAGATAAAACCAAGTCAACTAGGCAACCTCACTGCATTTGAACATGGAATGTACGCGGCGTAAACCAACCTAGCAAACTACATATCGTGGAAGATAAGATGACGAGAAATGACATCTGGATATTGAGACTCAGTCAGACACGCTGAAAGGATTTAGGTAATTTTTCAACAGACCGAGGAAAAAAAAAATATATTTATAGTGTATACGCAATATGCATGGATGTATTCATGTTGAGACCAATGCCCCATATAATACTTGGGACTCCACTCTTACAAAGGCGAACATAAAGAACTACACTCGTGAGCAAAAAAATTGACTTGCGGTCTCGTAAAAAATTTTTTTGTTGCTGCAACTTTTGACTACAGAAGATTGAATATAAAGGTTTAAGCTTTGTATTCAATCATATCATATCATTAATAAAATAATAAAAAAAACAATTTATTGTTTAGTGTTACTCCTCCTGGCTCTTATTGCATCTCCTAATCGAATCTTCATAGACCGAATAAGATTTTTCACTGATTTTTCTTCTTCTTGAGAAACACCATCCCATTCTTTAGCGAGTGCTGCTTGAAGCTCCGATGTCATAGCTGGCGCAGGATTTTTAGCCCAAACTATTCTTTTAAGTTCGTCCCCTAAATGCTCAATAGGATTTACGGACTACGTGCTGACCACTCCGTGCACTCAATTTAGACCTCCTGCAGGTACCGCCGAACAGAAGCTACAGTATGTGGACGGGTATTGTCCTGCATTAGCACTAAGTTTTCACCTTAAGCCTTAAAGCTTGCGTAAGGAACGACATGATCCCCTAATATCTCTTCAATATATCGCTTTGCCGTCAAACCTCCAAATATGCCGTTAGTTTCGGTGAAAAGCAACTTGGTTTTTGCCTCCATTTAAATCGCTCTACATCGGTCTTGCTTCTTAGGGAGGAGAGAGTGGAATTCAGGATTCGGAACTTGGAAACAAAATACTCTAACCGCAATGCCACGCAACTATCATCATAGATCAGACTACGAATTTGTTAACATTTTTTACTTTTAGCTACTAAGAATTCGACTACATTGATATTTTGACATTTTCTTACAACTCAAGATATTGAGATAAGCTTGGAACAATATTTGTTTTATTGATCATAGATTATATATCATAACATGAAATCATTCGAAAAATTAAACAGATACGAGATATGTATGTCAATTTTAAAATTCATCTCGCGCGATATCCACGTTCACAAGTTGGAAGAAAAAGAATTGGGCATTTGAAATTGCACGTATATAAATAACTACTTTAACTGAGAATCAAACCTAGGACTAATTAATGCAGACAATTGTATTGTTTCTGAACCACTAGATTGTCTAAAATATAACATTAAATTATCATTAAATAAAGGTTCGGGTCGGCGAACACAGAGAATCATTAAATTAGATCGCATCCCAGCTTGAGGTGGCTACCGGAATTGAGATATATGGTGTTTACTTCAGAAATGCTTTTATTTTTAAACAAAGAGAATCTTTTATTTTTTATAATAATATTAACACAATCAAAAAACGATATTACAATATTACATACTTATTGGGGAAAGTAAGTTTTAAACTAACGTGATAGGAGTTACGCTAATTCGAACTATAACAGAAACATGGTATTTCATTACCAAGATTATATAGCACAAACCATGGTTTCAACAAACATAGAAGTAAACAAGTCGCACATAGGCCCTTCGAATCTACACCACCACAAGTATGCCTACGTTTAACACTCCCTTGACAAATTATAAATTTACGTCCAAATCAAATACGTTTGTAGCGGGAAAGGTTGTCAAATTGATGTTTAATTAACTCATTGCTTGATTCCTGTCGCAGTGAGATCAAAGTGCTTTGATGTTTTCGGGGTCAGGGCTTTTCACGTCCCGGCGTCGAGGGAGCGTCGCCTGTTTTACGGTTTGGAAAACGGCAAACGGTAATCATTATTTTATATAACGGTGTTACTTGGTTTGGGGTTTTAAGACAGTAAAAATAAACACGTATCTTGTGAATGATGCGACGCAGAAAACCAGCGATAAAAAATTTCGATTCGAATCATGGGCTTATATATTTATCCAGATTAAAGATATAATTAGACTAACACTTTTTAATATGTGGATAAAATTTTCTCTTTTTCTAAACATATTTCTTTCTGTAAAATTGATTTTCTAGTTTTGTAAAAATTACTTGAGTTTAGTACAAATTTATTTTTTAAATAATAACTTTTTTTTATATTGTTTTAAATATTAAATTAATTCAACATTGTTTTCACTCTTCCTAATGAATGTAATAACATTAAAATACTAGAATACGAGGAATTTTAGACAATAATTGCATCTATCCAGGGTGGAAACAATAAGAGGAAAATTTCCATTAATTCCTGAATACTTGAATGATAGGGTGAAATTTCCGCAAGGTGTCAATATAATGGGAGGCTGTTTGTGTATTTTGTATCGAGCAGGCCCCAATTCGCTCACCCAAACGCCCCGATCAGTGCTTTTCGAGATAAATAGTTTCATTATGGCCGGCTTTTGATCTTCTGCGAGGTTTTTCTCATAGTATACTGGAAAAATTGCACTCTTTTTTTAGTGTATATTGGAAAATACAAATTAGCAACAAAATAACTCATTAGAGAAACATAATTATTTCTTAAGATGTGTTCGTTGTTATACATCGCATTCAGCGATGTAGAATATCTGTCATCTATTTCTATTGTTTGGTGCAGCACAGAAAACTAAAGCAAACGGTTTAGAAAATGTATAAATGTCATAAAATGCCATGGCATATTATGTTACCGTATATGATTCCCAAACATTAAAATTTTAACGAAAAATTACCAAGAAATGAACAGATTGGAAAATTAATAAAAAAGGAAAAAAAAACATCGTCAAAACTATTATAAATACTATTACACTACACTAGTCTTACTTGTTTAATTTAATGTACTAAATTTCCAAATGAAATATTTCTACAAAATCAAAGATCCTAAAAGTAGCAAAATCAGTTTACAAGTTTAAAACAATTCATGTGCGATTTTTTGCTACTCTATCAACAAATAAAGGAGAAGCATACCAGACGGAGTCATTATTTTGCCAACAGATGGCAGCACAATCGATTACGGGCCGTGTTGGAAGCGAGCGGTGCAATTTGCGATCCGATCACCCGTAAAATCTACTGAAATGAATAAAACTATCTGAGAATAGCACACTTGAATAGTTCAATTTTTATCTCGATTCTCAGACGAGTCGTCTCAATTGATGATTGATTTTATAAGTGTATCTTGTCTAGTCACATAGAATTTATTACTACCGATCATAACGTCTTGCTTTTCACCAGTTTATTTGTTTTGGAAACATAGCATTATGCTTCATCTTGATACTAAAAGACTTTTTGTTTTCATGTATTGGCCATATTGACCGCAATTCTTTTGAATATACATAATACCGACACTACCACATACTTTGTCAATATTGTATAACATATTGTAATGCTGTCAATGTTTATAAAAGTATATAAAGACCATATAGTGTAGATGTATTTAACTTATTGGTCGATAACCATAAGAAAAATAAGTTGATGATTTCAGATTTCCAGATTCCAGTAAACTGTCTATTTACTTTAATGATTACTCAAACAATAATCTGTATTCCAAAACCTTCTACTTTCTTATATTGTTAGTATTCGTATTGGAACAAAAACAAGTAAAGGAAAAATGGAGAATATCAGTTTTGAACAAAGGCATGTCTTTGAAAATCCTTAAGGCAGTATATTATAAAATAATAAACACTTGAGACATGTAATTACAATTATATTCCAAGAATGTTGTAATTAGATTAATTATTAATCCAATGTAAATCTACTCTTTCTAGTTGCTTAACTCAAATAATTACAGAAGGAAATAAATCTATGTTCATAAAAGAACTCACGCAACTTCCACCGATAAATAATTAAAAACCCATCACGGACACCTTTCAAAAAGCCGCCCACTAATACAAGGCATTATTCCCTTGATCAGATCCTATTAAAGTTGGGGCTATATTGTTAGCGGGGCGAGCGAAAATAAATAAAAATATAATATATAATATTTTTTTTTATTTTATATTTCGAATGGAATATATATATATAAATAGGAATTTATCTTATAGAATTTTTGATTTATTTATTTTGCTAGTGTTAGAATGTAATATAATATAAAAATATGACCCTCTTTCATTACCTTAAATTATAACTGAATATTTGAACAGAGAGCGAAATCTACCAAAGCGCATGATTACTATCGAACGATGACTTACTCAATTTTATTGCATTTTATTTCAATATCACTCCTTTGTCGATTTTCGCTACCACTTCATCCGCACCTTTAATCCTAATTGGATAGAATGGACCCGGGAGGTGTACGGTAGTACGCGTAATTGAAACACGGATATTGGTTGGTTTGTTTTTGTGGGGTACAGCACGTACTTAGAGGCATTTCATGCATAGAGACGAGACCTATATATACCTATATAGCCAATACGACGTATATTAATAAAGTTCCTTGAATTACATCTTGAATATCAAAGAGACGTACGACTGTACCTTGAACATAATATAGATTAATAATATATCATTCGGAGTTTATAATTGTTACTATATCACATATACGAGTGATATATAATAATTAATCAAGTTTTCCTTTTTTTTCAAATAAAATAAAAAAAATGGTAAGCTTGCTCTTTTGTGATCATTAAGAATTTTCTTTTGAAGATTTGCCGTCTTGCTTGTGAGGAGAACCGAGTTTATGTAGGACTCTTAACTAATAATCCCACGGTGCTGGCCATCAGTGCTGACAGTGGGATTTCAGTTCTGAACGTAACCCCTCCATCGCTTTGCTGTGATATCCTCTCCTAGGGGCATGCCTAATGTTTACTACCCAGCTCTCTCTCGTGGCACTATCACTGATGGCCCCACAGCTTCTTCGTTCTCCTCAGGTTCTCGCATTATGTTGGACTTGTTTTTTATATAGACGCAAACGAGCAAGCAGCTCACCCGATGGTAAGTGATTACCGCCGCCCATGAACATCCGCAACACCACCAGAAGAGTTGCAAATGCGTTGCCGGACTTTAAGAAAGGTCGTATCGGTTCGGAATTACCACTGGCGACAGCTGATTCCACAGAATAGTTGTGCGTGGTAAGAAAAGGTAGATTTCAAGCACGGCAATATCTTTTGGTTATAACCAGATGACAATATTGCGCAGAATACATGGTATTATATATTATATATATAAGGCTGTGAGGATTTACGCAAACACAGAGACACTCACTCGTTGCTCAGTTGCCACAAAAAATTAATATACGTCTACCCTCAAGTGGTTGATTTATATATTATTATTTATTACCGGCAAATATGCATCACATTCATTAATGTAAAAACTTCTTCTTTACGAGCCATTCTAATTGCAAATACAGAGAAAAAATTGTTTAGTACTTTGCGTTCAGATGGACAGACATGGCAGAGTAATTTTGCTGTTTACTTACGTATAAAGTGTATAATATAATTCTACCCTCAACGTTCGATTTATTCAGCTTTTGAATTCGAGTGATTCAGATGTACTGTGTAATTATAAACATTTAAATATAAACGTCATAAAAAATTGACGTCAAGTGTTATTCGAAACTGGCAGAAGAGGGTTTCCATAAATTTCCAAACGAGAATGTGTGTACTATCGGTCCCATTTTCAGCAAACCTCATTGTTAAAGTTTGATATGAGTATTTCGTGGCTTTATCAGTGCGTGGACCACTTAATCACTGAGTGACACAACTTCACAAGTCCATTAAACTAAAGTTTAAAGTTTGCTGTTGACATGGAATCTACGTCCAGACACATTACATGAGTTTTGCTAACTTGAGTAATGCGAAACACTGTTGTACTCTATTAGTTCTATGTACCCAGTAAAATACATGATAATATAATAATTTATTACAAGAAAAAATACAATATAGGTCCATATATATGAAATGAGCGTATTATATGGAAAAAGTAAAAAACTATTTTTTTATGAAATTATTTAGTTAATCAATCGAAGTATGTACCATTATTATCTATGCACTTTCTCCATTTTATAGGTAATTCATTGATTACATTGCCGGAAAAATTTCGGGAGCGAGAATCAATAACATCTTTGAAAGCGGTTTGTACTGCCTCATCGGAATTGAATCTTTTTCTTTGCAAGAAATTGTCCAAATTCCGAAAAAAGTGGTAATCTGTTGGAGCATCGGACCTTGCTCGCTTGTTTGGAGCATGATGGGTGTCGGAGACATTCCAATCGCAGCTCAGAGGAGCTTGAACCAAGTTCACTTGGAACGTACCGTGCTTTCTTTTACAGTAGCTTCCCAATACACATCATTTATCCTTTGAGCTGTTTCTGCAATGCTGCTACTTCGGTGGAACTCGTATTAGTAAATAATATTTCAAGTTTTCCATATTGTTAACAGAAGGATGTCAAAGAAAAAACAAATGGCACGAAAACAAATAAATCACTGAAATCGAAATACAAATACACAAGCCTAAATTTGAATTTGGTATTCTTTATCAAAATTTGAGAAAAGGTGACCAGTTCGACAAAAACACCAATTTCATGTGTAAGGACCTAATATTAACTAACAATAACGACAAACGGGTGTAAACGTAATGCTAGACGAGGTCCATAAGCATTTGTATAATTTCTCTGCAAAGATTCACGATATGCTTTGTTGAGCTACTGAAATCTGGTATTCTTCTTCAAGCAAAAATTAAGTCTGCTTGAAGAATTGCCTTTCTGACTCGCGTCTATGGACCGTTACAGTTTTGTACTTTTTTACTAGAATTACCATGAATTGTTTCGCTTCCAGATTCGAAGACTTCTAGCCTGAGTTGCAATTCCTCGTTAATAGTAATTAGGTTCCCGAATTCCTACACTCACCATACGAGACACAAGACCTAATTTCGCCCAAAATATTATAAACCACATGAAATTAAATTATATTTTATCATTATTGCAAGCTTGTTCATTTGATAAACCACGATTCTAAAATTTTAGATATTTTGTGTCCTTACCCTTGTTAAATTACCTTTTATTAAAACTAAGATATAATAAATAGTTAAAATATAAAAATTGTTATAGTAAAAATAATTAAACAGTTTCAGCAATAACACCGTATAAGTTCTTTTTTCTTATATAAATTTAAAAAAGGTAATTAACATTTTCAAATTAATTTCCATTTAAGGGTATATAACAATTAATGTAAATACTAAGATGCGTACTATGTACATTAAAGCAATTATATAATTACGAATTTAGTGTTGTTGATATCATTTTGATTTCGGGAAATAAAAATATTTCGTAGAGAACGAACTTGTATATAACAGAGCCGAATTCGAAGCAAAAACGTAAACCGTAACGGAAACTTAAAACACAGCAATACATTTAACAACCCAACCGTTTGTCAAATGAAATACCCATTGGATTTAATTTGTCGCGTATTTACATAATAAATGAACGCCTCCGTCTCGGTGCGGTGTAATCCGGTTTAAACCGGCTTAAATCGGTTTTATCCATCATTGAGAGCGACTTGATTCTCGATCGGGACACAATTTGCATGTAATTTTGTATTAAACGTTAATCGTCGAGAATAGAGCAATTTATTCAGAATAATGTTTCTTCGTTCAAGTGACACGAAAAAATAAAAACATGAGAGTTTGTGTTATTAGGCCATTATTATTGTACTTATAGAACGTGGACAGTATATTTCAAACCAAAGTTCTAATATCACTTACATTGGAATTGCTGAAAACGAACGCCGCAACTTAAACGTCAAATAACACTTGATCTACTGGAACGGTGAAGGTTACTTCGAAGTTTTTCAGTCTTTTATGACAGTGTTAAAGCCACGCTGTCGTATGTTTCTAACTGCAGCATAAAGCAGTCGGCTCGAACAGGGAAGGACCACGACCTCACAGAATATTAACGTTATATAGCAGAATAAAACTACTATGTTACGTTTGAGGAGTGGTATTTGGGGATTTTGTTGTGTGATGCTGTTGGTCTAGTCACCTTTACAGTTTTATCAATATAGACTTGCGAGAATAAAACAACGATGCCGGAAAGAAGACTGCTGCTGCACCACCGCTGCGCTCCGACCCCTGTAGGCGAAGAACGTCTACAACAACAGAGCAATATGTGATCCGAGGGCGCCTCTTAAGGAGGTCCGGGGATTCAGCTGCTGATCGCTACTAAGATTATATTTCAGACCCCTTATTTAATTTATTAACGTATTTGTACTATTTCTTGATATGCCTTTTTGTGTTGCTTAGCATGTGTATTAGGCTACGGAAATCTCTGACCATAAATGTGTGTTCGATTATTAACCTCTATAAAAAAAACATATTGGATAACGATTTGACCAAAAAGTTTAAATATATTAGCTAAAACTTCTATATGATCTGATCCGTTTATACTACAGCCTGAGGGACGACTTTGTTACAATTACTGCCATAAATATTTTGAAATTTGTATATTGTTTAAATAAAAAAATCAACATCATTTAAGTAAACGCAGATATAAACATACATGCGTTGTCTTCAATGTAGTTATTTGTTTTAATTAAACAGTTAATTTATGGATCGAGCAAACTATCCCGGAAGTTTGAAATAATCCGCGTAAATTCTAAAAAATATGCACCCCATTATTTTTAATTGCTCAATAAGATAAGCATGTCTTCTTTCTCTATCATATTATCCTATAAACAAATCAAAGTTCATTTAATCAAATTTCAAATCATGGCACCCCTAGGACTTGTAATGCATTCTCTAGTCTCCCGCTAATCTCTCAGTCAGCCTCTCTTCCGGCATTTAGTTTATACAAACGGAGGGAGTTTCTTTCCCCTGTTGTGTTAAACAATTCTTAAGCCCCAGAGTTGAAAAACCTATTTCAAAAATATATAACTCTAGGCTAACTCTCTTAATTAGTAATGCGCTTGGATAAATGTATTTTGAATGCAATTTTTAGATTTCTAGCTTAATATAATTTTAACCCCAATGCAAAGGCTGTGTATTTAGGTGATAAATGAGCCCACAGTTCACACGACACGATAAGTGATCTACGTAGTGCGTGACCATCCCACTATGGATGTGGGAACAATGTGATATATCTTTCAACACTGCCATATACTCTCACATAGCCCACCACCATCCTTAGTGAACAATGTGATATATCTTTCAACACCACCATTTACTCTCACATAGCCCACCACCATCCTTAGTGAACAATGTGATATATCTTTCAACACTGCCATATACTCTCACATAGCCCACCACCATCCTTAGTGAACAATGTGATATATCTTTCAACACCACCATTTACTCTCACATAGCCCACCACCATCCTTAGTGAACAATGTGATATATCTTTCAACACTGCCATTTACTCTCCACATAGCCCACCACCATCCTTAGTGAACAATGTGATATATCTTTCAACACCACCATTTACTCTCACATAGCCCATCACCATCCTTAGTGAACAATGTGATATATCTTTCAACACTGCCATATACTCTCTCAAAGCTCACCACCAACCTTAGTGAACAATGTGATATATCTTTCCAACACCACCATTTACTCTCCACATAGCCCATCACCATCCTTAGTGAACAATGTGATATATTTTCAACACTGCCATATACTCTCTCAAAGCTCACCACCAACCTTAGTGAACAATGTGATATATCTTTCCAACACTGCCATATACTCTCAAAGCTCACCACCATCCTTAGTGAACAATGTGATATATTTTCAACACTGCCATATACTCTCAAAGCTCACCACCATCCTTAGTGAACAATGATATATCTTTCAACACCACCATTTACTCTCACATAGCCCATCACCATCCTTAGTGAACAATGTGATATATCTTTCCAACACTGCCATATACTCTCAAAGCTCACCACCATCCTTAGTGAACAATGTGATATATCTTCAACACTGCCATATACTCTCACATAGCCCATCACCATCCTTAGTGAACAATGATATATCTTTCAACACCACCATTTACTCTCACATAGCCCACCACCATCCTTAGTGAACAATGATATATCTTCAACACTGCCATATACTCTCTCAAAGCTCACCACCATCCTTAGTCAACAATGTGATATATCTTCAACACCACCATTTACTCTCACATAGCCCACCACCATCCTTAGTGAACAATGTGATATATCTTTCCAACACTGCCATATATACTCTCACATAGCCCACCACCATCCTTAGTGAACAATGTGATATATCTTTCAACACCACCATTTACTCTCACATAGCCCATCACCATCCTTAGTGAACAATGTGATATATCTTTCAACACTGCCATATACTCTCTCAAAGCTCACCACCATCCTTAGTGAACAATGTGATATATCTTTCAACACCACCATTTACTCTCACATAGCCCACCACCATCCTTAGTGAACAATGTGATATATCTTTCAACACTGCTATATACTCTCACATAGCTCACCACCATCCTTAGTGAACAATGTGATATATCTTCAACACTGCCATATACTCTCACATAGCCCATCACCATCCTTAGTGAACAATGATATATCTTTCAACACCACCATTTACTCTCACATAGCCCACCACCATCCTTAGTCAACAATGTGATATATCTTTCAACACCACCATTTACTCTCACATAGCCCACCACCATCCTTAGTGAACAATGTGATATATCTTTCAACACTGCCATATACTCTCACATAGCCCACCACCATCCTTAGTGAACAATGTGATATATCTTTCAACACTGCCATATACTCTCAAAGCTCACCACCATCCTTAGTGAACAATGTGATATATCTTTCAACACTGCCATATACTCTCTCAAAGCTCACCACCATCCTTAGTGAACAATGTGATATATCTTTCAACACCACCATTTACTCTCACATAGCCCACCACCATCCTTAGTGAACAATGATATATCTTCAACACTGCCATATACTCTCACATAGCCCACCACCATCCTTAGTGAACAATGTGATATATCTTTCAACACTGTCATATACTCTCACATAGCCCACCACCATCCTTAGTGAACAATGTGATATATCTTTCAACACCACCATTTACTCTCACATAGCCCATCACCATCCTTAGTGAACAATGTGATATATTTTTCAACACTGCCATATACTCTCTCAAAGCTCACCACCAACCTTAGTGAACAATGTGATATATCTTAATTAACTGACATATATTCTCTAATTGTGAATAATAATTGTTTTATAAAAAATTGAATATAATATATACTTTACAACTTCTCTACATTAGACGAGAACGATAGAATCATCCTGTACAAATATTAAACTATCAACGTCATTCCATATGGCCAATTTATAACGAAACTGTATAGATAATCATTATTTTTCTTTGACAAAAATAATTATTTTTTAACAATTTATTAGGCACAAGAACTACAATATAGATTTAATCGACACAATGGTTACTCTTGCTCTATTTTCTATTCTTTTTTTTTGTATGCAGCTTTATGCAATAATTTCTTAAATACAATGAATACAACGAAACAGCCCCTCAAATTGTCTTTATTATAATATCATTTTGCTTAAGTAGGAAAACGATAATGAAATCTACCAAACTTGTGAACAACAAGTAGCCTTATAACACAGTCGTTAAATCTTCATCAAGGCCTGGTTCGCTTCCCGGGTCGCAGTACCCCAGATTCAATTAAACTTTAACCAACTCCTCGTAAACAACACTATTATCACATCGTCAACTCAATTTCGGCTCTATTCTGTGTAGACAAGTGATATCATTCCTTGGATAGCAACATCGTGTCAATTATAGAATAATCTTTTGTATTGCTGAATTTAGGTAAACAACTAAATTGACATTGCCTCTAGGGGATCTTAAAGTATTTTGGTGCTAAAATTTGCAATTGGATATGGATTTTTTGATTTTGTATTTAGTCTCTGTTATAATATTGTCTCTTTGTAATGCTGGAGGTATTCACACGACGTCATTCGCTTGTTGTATTTGCTTTATGTGTATTTTATTTGTATTGTAAGGAACGTTTAAATGCAGTTTAAGCAATACAGAGCTATCACAATACTGCATGCATGCAATTCAACACACCAAATCCTAATTAAATTATTGCTATAAAGCACAAATTTTTATATAATAGATCTATTTTTTTGCATATTAAAATGAGTTGCTAAAGTTCGTTAAACTCCTACCAACATATAAATCTAAAACTGCGTTTGAGATTTGTATATATTGAGCCTAGCCTATTAGAAATACTGGCCCGTCAAACAGGTAAAAACTACCTTTATAGAGAGGATATTGTAACTTAATCCGCTAGGGGAATCCACTGCGGATTGGAGGATTCCACGTGTTTTTCAGATATTTATGTAATTACCACGTAATTCAGCCCATAAAATCAATATTATCTATTTCATTAAAAACGGCGTTGGGTACCAATCTCAAGATACTGTAATTAAAAGCGAGCACTTGAGAGCTGGGAAACCACGGGACATTTATTTATACTTAGTGGTTTGTTCTGCTGCAAACAAATGAAGCAGTACAAGTTTCACGAAGAGTAAACAATGAAAGTAATATATTTTTTACATTTTATTTTACGTTTATATTTTAATAATAATACGAATAATTTAATAAATAATAATATAAAGGCATCATCAAATATAAATTCCTTTAACATCTGAACTACCGAGTTTTCATCGTGAAATAATAATATCTATTACTCCTGTATCAGTCGTGAAATTCACGTTTATTTGTCAACCGTCAAATATATTTTATTACTGTCGGTACCGATGATGTAATTTGAGAAGGTTGAGTGTCTGATTCGAAATGGCTGGTGACCTAGCAACGTTTGATCTCACGTTGTAAGGAGTTTGTAACAGAAGGGCCACGAAAACAAAGGAAACTTTTGAAATGAAATGACGACTATCATGTCAGAGCTCAAAATTTGCTTAGTTGTTACAAATAATTCTTCTTTTTTACATCAAAAATGATTTATTAAATTATTTATTATTATTATTTAGAGAAACGTCGAACTCAAATTGAAATTTTAGTCTCATCGCGCTATAAGTAATTTCACTTCATCAAACAATTTACAACATCAAGGTCTTTCTAGTCTTAAGTGCTCACACAGCATCAAAGCATCTTCAGTAGTAAAAATAAAAGCAACTTAGGTGAGCTTTGTTTCTTTTCATACATGCAAGTTAAAATGTCACTTATTGAATTATTAAGAATTGTTTGATTTTTTCCACGAAAATTGAGGGCTTTCTTGTTACTGTATCAAGGTATTATTATTTAAAATTATATAAAACAATGATTTAAATCGCTGATTTTATAGCTCTTTCTTAAAGTTCTTTGTTTAAAGTGTCATCAGTACCGACTCGGTGAAGCATCGATTATTCAGAATGTTACGATGTTTGCGACAAACTACACAACTTTATTGTGTTGTGTATACAATCAAATTTATAAGCAAATAACTAAGTAATAATATGCGCAGACAAAACAATAATATTTTTAATCATTATCATAGATTGATTTGCATAGGTATTTATTTTAAGGATAAAGGTATTATGTATACACCCTCATTTATGATAGGTCATATTACCCTGCTCTACCTTAAAAAATATATACTGTAGCGTGGAGTTTTGCTATTATTTTTTATATCAAAAGAAGTTACACCTCACTATGAAAATAGAATGATTTGATTTATTACTGTTCTGCAAATAAATGTCGTAAAAGAATACTTATTAAGAATACATATAAACTCATGAGCAAAAAAATCGACACCAGCAATATGCACGAGGTTGAATGTCTTTAAAATATAACTGAGGTTTGAATTATAAGTTTTTTTGAATTATTAAAGCGACTCCGCTTCGGCTGCGGATGGAAGACGGTCTCTCGCACTTGCCATTCGCTCCCCGCAGCCCACCGATACACATCCGATGCGAGCTCCTCAGGAGCTCACCCGGTGCGGCTTCCTCGTGCCTTAGGCCGGCCGTTTAGGTTCCTCTTAGCTTCACCGTGGTTGACCTTAAACTACGGCTACACCACCCTTAGGGGATGGGGGGGGCGTTACTGGCCCTAAGTTAATCCCAGCTCATCGAACAGCCCGACTACGTTTCGCAAGAGAACACGTGACTGGACGGACGAACATTGGAGCCCTGTTCTCTTCTGAGATGAAAGCAGAATGTGTCTTCATGGCAGCAAAAGACGACAACGAGTCTACAGAAGACCTGGAGAGTAATTCGCTACATTAGTGAAAATGTGACATTTTGAGGAGGTTCCTGAATGGTGTGGGCAGGCATTTCAATGAAGGCAAAAACCGAGTTACTTTTCATCGAAACCAGCGGCAGATTTGGATGTTTGACGGCGAACCGATATATTGAAGAGATATTAGGGGATTATGTCATTCCTGACGCAGGATTCATCAGTGAAAACTGCTAATGAAAATGCTAATGCCACCAATATAACAAATAATATAATATTGTATTTTGAAAAATATATTTATTTTCTTTTTGTTATATAGCCACGGTAAAAGCGATACGTCAAACTTGAGATTAATCAAGCGACAAACCTTGGCGCACATTTTTCCTCCCCCTCGACTTTTTCAGTGGTAACACTAATAACACAGTCAGTGACAAATGCACAATGGGTTCCGTATTAGATGCTAAACGGGATTGATGGAGGGTGGAACGGAGCTACTTCCATAAATTTTACTATGTGCAATTTGGCCACAGTATTTACCAGTCCTATCACTTCACATCACAGCTATGTCAGTTTTCATTAAAAAGTACAAAAAGACACTTATTTAAGACTTCAAAATAATATGCAGGATTTTGAACATGGGAACTGGGTGTTATTAATATTTAATCTAATTATATTTACGACACTTTCATAAAAATAAAACTCCTAATTAAAATGTTTTATATTAAATTATTTGAATTTAATACCTTATTACAAAATGCTGATTACAACTTATACAGACAACTACGTTGGTTTTAGAGGGATCAATCGTTGATAATCTAAGGTCAGCGGAAGAAATTTTAAACCTGTACCAGCAATATAACTATGTATTGTAGATGTGAAAAGTAATAGTGTTTAATAAATGTTCGAATCTTTCTAAGCAGACGCAACTAGACAGGTACTCTAACTGTAAAGCAAGATGGTTGTTTGGAACTTATTACAAACAGTCGAAGAATTTTATAAACGTACCGTTAAAAATTTGTAGTCTAGTACTGAGATTGCAGCTATGCTTCTATTATTCCGTTGGCTCATATTAATGTTCACAGAAATAAAATAAGCTCAACACGTATAAGCAGATTTTCAGAGACGTTATAGGCTATGTGATATAATCGAAAGAATAAAAACTCAACCTTAATTCCATATCAAAACATTAGGACTTGGTGGTACGTGAATCATTTTCTTAGGGTTAGTACAGATGCCCATGTATTTGCGGAAAGGCCAGTAATTTAGTAACAATTGAAATCCAACTTAATTTAATTTTTATTACCACTGAAATTGGTATAGCGAAATACAACTGGAAGACTCAAAACGACACGGTAAACTTAATATGTAAACACGAGCAGTGTTTACAATGTTTTTTGGCATATTTGGTAAAAGATTTTTCTTTAACACTTTTCCTACATCTGTGAAATAATTTATATTTTTATTTTAATTGAAATTAAATCCGAATAAGCTAAAAATAATTTAGTGATAGTTGGTTCAAGCGTAAATGCGAAGGATCACAAAGAACAAAGCACGAGTACAGCTCCGCTGTTTTATTCGTCGTATAATGAGATCAAGGGAAATTCTCAAATATTTTTAGACTTATGGTCATACTCGTAGTCTTCAAGGTTAAGGATGCTGGTACTATGATAAGGAGAATAGGAAACGTAGGTTATACCTACAAGCCATAGTCAACACTCTCATGAAAGCAATATTTCTCTATCAAAACTTGTTGGTTTTCCGGTCAGGGTGTGTTTCGTGTATGTCTTTGTATATGTATATGTCTTTGGCTACAGCATCTAAGCCTTCCTCCAATCTTATTGCATACCCCCTACGAGTACATTAGTAAAAATAACAATGAAAATATAATTTGAGAAGAAAATCATAACGTAATGAAACATTTTAATTAAACTAAATCTTTTGCTAAATAAATTACGATTATAATTTGAAACGAATAAAATGAGTCCATTAATAAATTAAAGACTCTTTCGTTTCTACTTAAAAACGTTTTAATTTCCAATTTTGAAATAAGTTGTTGTTTGTTCCTTTATAACATAAAACGCTGCTCGCTATTCTAAAAATATAATATGATAGTTAACATAATTGATAAACTTTGTGACTCTATTGCATTTAGTTTAGATTTGAAATTATGACCAAGTATTCAACGTCGTGAATTCAAAAGTTTTGTCCTATATGATAGGCATTTTGTACATCCTATAACACGGGCTATTATTAAGCTTCATTATCAAAGCTTCATAATTTCACGGCAGACGAGTGAACTGAATGTGTTTTTTATTGCGAATATACATTTAAAAGGGAAATGATAATAACGAAGATTTGATCCAACCCCTAATATTGATGATTAATTCACGGAAGATGTTAAAATAAACAGTATGGGTAATTTCCCTACAGAAAGTAAGTGATTTTATCAAAATCCTTAACAGTTTTAGTGAAGTTAGGTTTTGATAAGGTTTAGGTTACGTTTAGATTTAGTGAGCTAAACCTAACCTTTGTTATTTTCTCAAAATATGTGTTCTTTTTGTGAAAAAAAATATTATGTACAGCTAAAGTAAATGATCATATACAAGAAGTAAGACTAATTTCCTGGATAAAAACAATATGTATATAATATATATATTTTACTATTTTATTAACCTATTACATATTCAGGTAAGAGTAATGACAAAACCAAATTAAAATACATTGTAATAGTAACAAATAATAATAGTTAAACATCTTGAAACAATCGTCATATAGGGATTGTATACCGATAGCAATCCCATATGGTGGACTTAAAAGAAAAACTTAAATTGGTCACCTTAGGGATTTGATCTTTGAACAATTACAGTAAAAATATTACATAAACTAAAACAAGAGGTGAGCTTCTTTGAGGCTTTTCTCAAATATAGTCAGCTAGGTGGGGGGTAGGCTTTCATGTATACGTTTTGTTATTTGCAAATCTAGGGCAAGCTTGATCATATAATTGTCTGTTCATCTTTGGACAGGGCCTTGCCACCAAAAGCGTTTTTCTTTCCCCTTATGTGCTATCGGGGCAATTTTAAAATTCGGATTTCGTCCAATAGTGTGCAACTCACTGAACAGCATAACATGCTCATTTCTGTTCAGTGAAGTTTATTGAGATGTCGCATGTCAAGATCGGCCCAACATTCAGAACATACAGAACAGGCTGTTTTTTACGTGGGCGCTTTGATCTCAAGCAGCATTTTTTCTATAGATCAGATGAGGTCTTTGAGTTGTCTCCACTTCATCCATTCTATTGGGGTTTTGTGAGTTACATAATTATCAATTTTACTGTCACTACTTATCCTGTGAGCCTAGTTCCTTAGCATGTATTAAGCACTAGCTTATACATATCTTTATTGTGCTTCGGCATCAATAGCCTAATAGTTTAGGGTACGGTCTGCGAAACTTAAGAACCATCTCCTAACACAAGCTTTTTCGGCTTAACTGAAGAGTTTACCCAGTATATTGTTTAAAGTATTGTTAATATTAGAAAAAAAGTAATAATTAAAAAAATGTACAATACTTAATAAATTTCGGGACGCTGATTTATTAACGCTTCAATTTTAATGAACGATGACGAAATAATAGGAAACAAGCAAAATAAACAAGACGACTAACAAATTCCCTAACTCCAACATTTTAATTGTCAACTTCGGCACGAGCCGTGTTTGTTCTGTTACATTTATACTCGAAGGCTATAATGAAATATTGTTTGGAAACTGAAACAACGCTAGGCGCTTTGTTACAACTGGATTTCGATTCCGGGCGCTGTTATCTTCAATGCCCATTCTTGCCAAAATCGTAAATGCTGTTTATATTGTTAAACTAAAATTTATTTTTTAATATTCAAAAATATTAAGTAAAATTTAATTAATAATTATGTAGTAAGTCTTCATTTTAAATTAAAGTTTTTAATTAAAATGAAGTAATTCGTTTTTAATTTAATAAACTAGAGCAATTAGTGTCAGTAGAAATTAAAAGAAATACAAAAAATAGTTTAGCATCGGATTCAGTATGCATAACCGCAAGCCTGAAACATCTACATCCATAAGAAGTCTCACTTTTTCCTTTATAGCTTGGTCTGATTATATTTTAGTACTTGCACAATATATTACTTTGAACAGTATTGTATTTACTTTCACTTCTTTCTTACTACGTGCTGTCTACAATTAAAAAGATTCTACGACTAGGTTGACGAAAAATCCGTCTAATATCCTAAATCATAATTTATCAGACGGTGTAACGCCCGTGCTCACAAACATTTGTTTCGTGTTAGGGCCACGCCACAGTTATGATCTAGAAACAAAACAAAACGAATAGGTTGGCGCGATTGTGGTAGGGCTATAATTTTCGGTATACCGACGTAAAATAGGTAACGTAAATAACGTTATTCTGTGTTCTTTCCGGTGAAAGAATGATTCAAATCAACTCTTTCGTTCACTCCTATTATAATAAAAAATAAATAACCGACTTTGAAACATTTGAGTACGGGCAATTCTTTTATATGGTATCAGCATCACGCCTGAACAGAAAAGCCTACACATAAGACTTTAGTGGATTCCTTAATAAATATTTTATATATAAGTTTACCATTATTTAAATTGGAGACTTGAAAAGGAAGTTAGAATCTTACTACGAAATGATAAATGGATACTGCAACGTTGCAAACTCAATACAAACTAAATTATATACAACTATGTTATGTCCCTGCGTAATAAAATGACACTTGACAAAGCGTGCATTCGACCCATAATGACATACGCAAGCCCCGTCTTTGCGCATCCCTCCCCGCGTCAAATTCACCGACTTCAGGTCAGAAAATCGTTTCATGCGCAAGGCCACCAGTGCACCGTGGTTCTTGCGTAATGAAAATCTACACATAGATCTTGAGCTGCTGACCATAGCTCAGTACCTGAAGCAGGCTTCGCGCCTATATTTCGACTCTGCCGTGACACACCCAAACCCCTTGATTGTAAGTCAAAGACCCCGATGACGTGACCACCAGGGCTCAAGCCATAAAACTTCATAAAACACAACATTCATACATTGCACCCTCATACCACCCCCGCCGACGGAGAGGGCGTCGCAAACAAGGTTATTCGCGATACCGCCATGCCAGTTCTCTCCAGTCAATACAGACAGAAACGTCGCTGGAGTTTCTTGAGCCACTTCTTCTCTAGCGCCCACGCATTCCGAAGTGGTGGTACAGATAGCCAATAATAATAATAGAGATATTAATGTAGATAATTCTTAGTCAAAAGCAACTGACCGAGCCGAGGTTCGGCCGTTTAGGGCACCTTCGAGTTAGACGGTCTCGCGGAACAGGGTAACGGTCTTAGCCGAGCCTCTTGGGAGCCCTTGTGCTATTTACCCACTAATACAGGTCTCGGCTGAGCGCCATAAGCACTCGGTCACCTCTCAACCTGGCGAAACTGCAAAAGCCCTCGGGCTAACAGCGGCCACCAGCCCGAAAAAAAAAAAGGAAACATCTATGTATTTTTACACTTTATAATTTCAAATATGCTTGCTAAGAGTGATTGCTGAGACTTGGGTCCCTGAGAGTTTATTGAATCACTCAACTCACGTTGATGACAACTTAACTACATTTAGCCTTTAGAAGAGTTAAATGATAAAATGTCTTTATGATTAGATTGTTGTTTATGGTGTTATTTTATTCCACCGTGCTACCCATATTGTAAAGACTTAATGCAATAAAGAAAAAAAATCATTATTATATTACTTACGTAATAAAAAGGGCAAAGATAAACTAAAATGATATCTTTATTAATATGAGATAAAATTCAACAAACAAGTTTGAAACAACAGTACTGTAAGATTGTATGCTACTCTTACCACTAACTATAGCAATGAAATGCGCTGTATGTAGTTTTTGGATAAACCAAGGAAACCATAAAGCTGCACAAACGAAGTAATTCCCGCAATTTCGTACGACATACCGCTCGTATTTCGGCTATTAAGCGATGTTTATGAGTCCAGCAACAGTAGAGTTTATGACCCGTAGTGGACTGCTGGAATTATTTGATAAGTTTCTTGAGAAAAGTCTTACATTGTCTTTTGCTTTTTTAATGTTTACGAACTAATTAACTCAAGCTTAGAAGATGGCTACAACTTATGTTGAAATCTTGATTGTAATATCTATGATTTCATATTTTTATCGTGATAACCAGTACTGAGATATACCATTTTGTTCTTCGGGACGGCAACGGATCACAAATGAATATAACTTTTAGTGGCTTCCAGACACCATTAGTTTTTTTATATATATTGAGAGAAACAATCGAGCACACAGTTCACCTGATGGCAAGTGATTCTCGCAGCCTATGACATCTACATTCATCCTTGACAAGGAACCATAATGCAGATGCGTTGTTACCCTTGAGGACTGAAATGGAGTGCCTCGTTATCAGCTATAAAGGTTTTCGGATCCCTACACTCACTAGACGAAACAAAGCAGCATTATGATGCTATTTTAAGCCCGTATTATGTGAAGGCGATTCCTACCCCGGTCCAGCTGATCCATTAATTTTGCAGCTAGAAACAAACTGCAGCGTAGCTCCACCACTGTCAAAAAGACAGTCTCTTCTTTTTCAGCAAGGCGAAACATTTATTTAATAAGATCGATTTTTTTCCGTCACATCATCAAAGGTGTCATTAGTACTATCGTCTGTCTTTGTGGCGTACTTTCAAAAGTTGTTCACGGGCATATTTTATTTTTGCACAATATAATATAGACATAAGAGCACACAGTTTAAAAGGCGGTAAATGATGAACACGGCTCATGGTATATACATCCATCCTCAACAAAGATTCAAGATGATCGTATTTTATCACCTTAGCAGAGGACTGAGATGTGATTGTAATTGGGTCCCCCGATCACATAACCACCATTCGTAGCACAGATTTCGTAGACATTGCGGTTTTGTATGTATAATTTATAAATATGTACTTGAATTAATTAGAAATTTATCAATTAGAAACCGGGCCAGGCATCTAGTATGAAATTGAAACCCTTGAAAGCCTTATTTGTACATTGATAATATTTTTGAAAGGAAAGGAACATCCATCCAAAGCTACGGTAACTAAATCCATAAACACACACAAACACACACGTAAACAAATGGGTCACAATATAAAAAGATTAAAATTCTAATAATTTCCTTAAATGGTTATAATATTAATTGTCTACTATTTAATTTAATAATAAAATCTATAGTATAATTATGTTTATTTGTAAAACAACATTTGATACGGAATAGCGAGGCATCCTGGCACAAGTAAAATTTATTTAAAAGGATGTCTCATAAATTGATGTAATAATGTTTAAAGTTTTAATGCAAATAAACTTTTTCTTTTATTTTATTTATAAAAAAAGCTTGTAAAAATACTAAACTAACAGACCTAATTATGATATGCTTTTTTTGGTTCAGTAGGTATAATCAGAATTTCGTCGTATAGCGCTGAGAATCACTAATATCATAGATGTACTCGTATATTACTATATTTACGATACATTCATATATAAACGAGATTCTAACCAGGGTTTGGTACGACAAACAAAACTAATTTCTTTATATACGATCAAGAAATCTATTACAAGATTTTAACATAAACACATTTATTACTTATACATAGAACTTCTGTGTAAAAAAGTCCCTTTGTTTATATCAATTTGCTTCAGATAATTCCAATTGGAATAGATCGTGAAAGGGTGACGAATGGATTTTATTTAGTTATATCAAAATTTCACGTCAGTTCATCGGATTGCGCAAATTTAATCCGTTTTAACGGGTGACGAGTTTTTAATTAACAAAGCACTGACCGTTTTGGAATCGAATATTTAATATAAAACTTTGCAAATTGGTTTTTACGTTAAAATGATAGTCTTTTTTCAAAGGCTGGTACTTAATGTAATAGTACTTTATTTTACGTTTTGATAATGTCAAAGTACTTTATAGACCACGAACAGATTATTACAGATGCTTTTAATATTTCATTTGATAACTATTCTACAAGACTTTTTTATCACAAGAATGCTGTAACGTTACCGGTAAAGGATATATTAAAATGCCATTACTTTTGGCGTGAATGCGAAGCTTTCTTTCAATACAATTTAATTTCTTCAATATAATTTACAGATTAAGTTAATTCAACATCCAATAAGAAACCAGAAGGTTATAGGCATTTAAAATAAAGAGGCATAGCTATATTGGTGAGATCAACATTGGAGATCAATAAGTGAGTACAAGAGGTGTGATGTACAAAAGATCTGCTATCGAGTACCAACACAGTGCCGGCCCACTTAATGGACCTGTCCCCGCCCATTTATTGGATTGTTAATATGACAATTATATACTACTAATTTTTAATTACCAGCTAAAAACGGGTTATGTAGTAAGAGTTTGTTAATATGCTTGCAGAATTATTGTTACTTAACAATGGCAAAATTAACAAAAATTAATCTTAACAGAAATCTGCACCTGCGAATGCAAACTGCCACCTCATCCAGGTACACCTCGTAGCTGGCGAGTGACCTCTCGGGAGAGACGAAGCAGCCAACTATGGCTAGGGTGCCCCATTGCACTGCACCAAAGTCCTGACCCCTTCCCAATAGGGAGTAGGGGTGGAGCAACCTCACCACCCCAGTAGATCGCCATGGAACCTAGCTATCATCGTCGAACCAGCGAAGCCACGGCATAGGGCTCCGCCACTACTACCAGAGCAACCCTCACTCCGCAACTGTCTGCATAAACAAATGCTGAGCCTTGCGGCAGTGGTTCAGGTTGCTCTAAAGGACATTGAGGGGTGTGAAGAGGTCTAACTAACCTCCATTTCCGAACTCTATGGCCCTATGCCCGGTCTCTCCACAGGCGTAGGCGTAGCAGCGCGTGCTCCGGTTCACCTGGTTGGGGCACCTACTACCAAGTGCCCCTTCTCCAGGTACCAGAAGGAATGCATGGAACTGGGGTCTAAAAACTGACCCATGCAGAATGCACCCCAGCCAATTAATTGATCCAGCGACTGATATGGACGTTCAGGTCTGAGAGAGCCTCGCTCAGTTTCGCCGCCAGCTGGTCCGCCTTCGGGCTGCAGTCGGGACCAGAGATCTCCAATAGGAGGCCTCAAGCCTAGTGTATTAAGTATACTTGGGCTTTTTGGGCTTGGATAGCTGCGAGCGTAACTTCGTGTTCTCGCGCTTCAGCTTCTCAGCATTTGGGACCCTCCGCGCCAACTCCAAGGTGGCCGCCTCGACCATCCTTGTCACCGATAGGCTATGGACAAATGTGCCCTTAAGGTTGCCGGACTTATCGGCAACCTTGTCCACCGCTAACAACGAGAACCTGATACTGGACCCCAGGTCCTTCACTGACTTGCCTTCTATATCCCGCTTGAGATCTTCGGGATTCAGAAGGCTAGCCTCAGCCCTCGTCTTTAACTGGGGCACCGACGGATCCCAGATGCCGTCATGGTCTTCGGCAACCTCCATAGATATGCGTGCGACTGCGATCGCCTGAAATTTGTCGGCCGTCATTGTCGTTGGCTTAGCTCTTCTCTCCTCGTTGTCCTAGTGGACACGTCCAATGTGGCGGATCTGAGCGACGCATCGGACCTTCACCGTCGCTTTCCTCACCCACACTAGCGGGGGTGGACTCTCCGGCGTTGCCGGTACCACCCTGGGGTGTTTCTTTTCCTACTGCGTTCATGATTTCCTTTTAAAGGCGTGATACCTATCCGATATCATCCGTATATCAGCTAACGACTGGACACCCCACCAGCCATTCATCCCATCGGCACTAAAGGCCTTGGGATTGGGGTTATTTTTTTAGAGAGGCTTTCTTCCTCGCGACTCCACAGCGCAGAAGTCCATAGAGCCCCCGGGTACTACTGGGCTTACGGGTGGTCTGGTGTCAGCTTTCACCGAAGTGCGCCTAGCACAGCACCGCACGCGTTGCGTCCCCTGTCCCCTCACACAAGTAGCACACAAGGGTACTGGGAGCAACCTCAAGCCTACAAGAGGCCCGCCTCGGCGGGCAAAGAGCCCTTGGCCGTTTCTCGCTCCCGTAAGGGATTGAGGGTACGCCCCAAATCCAGCCAGTTTTGGTCTGCGCCAGTTTCCCGTTACCTATCGGTGATCCCCTATCCGCCACCTGGGGGACGCGCTTGGTCTGGTAAATCCCTTGGAAAAAAAAGGAAGTTGTTTTGCCAAGTGATAGTATGTTTTTAATGCTATTCACCAATAGTTAGCACTTTAGTGAGGTAATTTTACAACATAAATTTTTCCTTTAATGTGTTTAGTGGCGGTAGCAGATAACGCTTTATTAACTTTATTTTCTCGTCTAATAATTAAAAAAAATTATGATGTATAAAGAACTAGTATAAAAACTTAGTAATAGATTTATACTGAGAAGTAGTGAATGACGAACTAAGAGAAAAAACCTGTAAAACAATAAGGGCGTGAAATCTCTATTTATATTTATATTCTATTTATTTATGTGTTATACGACATGCCTATATATGAACTAATATGACCGTTTGCCTGAAGTTGTACTGCATAGAGTTCTTGTAGGAATAGTTTATTAGTAAAAAAAAAAGCAATCATATCTATTTTGACATCACATATCATCACATACATTATGACTTCTAGTAATGTGCGTCTTTCTTACATCTTAAGTAATCATTATTTTTTCCAAGAATTCCAATATCCGAAATATATAATCCAAAGAAATTTACTTTGAAAAACTCCTAGAGCTTCACTACAATTGGGGCAACACTACTATTACAATGTGGGTTCCAGTAATTGGGTTTTGTATTAATTAAGTGGTAAAACATTCAAAAATTGGTAAGTAATCACTGCAGTTGGTAGACTCCATCCGTAGTTCCCATTAATCCTTAAGAAAATCGAAAGTCAGCAGGGAGGCGTTGATGTTAGATGCCCTACGGACTGAATTGGCCTACACTAGTAATTCGTTTTATTGTTACTGCTTGTAACACAGTTGTAATATGATAGGTATTGAGTGGAATACACAGATTTTTTTATAAGAAATACATACGAAATTTTTGTATGTCTGTTTCGAATGTTGATTAAATGACCTGACTAAATCTGTCGTTCATTCTGGCAAATAAACATCCAGATTTTTCCAAGGAGAGCATCTGAGACATTATTTATGTCGACTCACTTAAGAGTCGACCCTCGAAGCGTTGAGGTGAGAGTAATCGCTGTATCAAAGAGAAATTTGTCAAAAACACGGCTCCGCGTGAACTTCCGTCAATTCGCTCCAATTAATAACTTGGTACTCTCCTTTTTCCACAACAGCTGAACGCCATAATGATATCTCTTTCGTGTCCCCTTGTTTGAGGAGCCCCGTAGAGATAGAATATTGCCACTTTGTCGCACCGCCTCCCGCGGGCTATTTATATACCGAGAGAAATTGCAATTTTTCTAGCGTCGGAAATACCTATTGGAAAATTTTTAAAGTTTCACAAAGCAAAGAAAATAGCTTTCTAGCTTAGTGAATTGCCGCGGGTTAACGAACTTCGTTTGTTCAAGTTTTAATGAAAAATTTTCATTGCGGGCATAATTACAAGCCGAGGTAGGTATCGGATTTTTTTAGGGGAAAGGATTGTAAGAAAATATATTAGCGTTTTTTTTATCGTTATATCCATTTTACGTTTTATTCTCCACAAAATCTTTATTATAAGTTTTTGTATTCATTTTTTTAAACCTGGAAACCGTCTACTACTGAATTATGTTTAGTTGCCCCTTCCAACAACTTCTCGTAACCTTTACTGTTAATGATTGATATACCTCGTGTTTTATTTACTTCGTATACCACAGGTGTATGGTGTGTGCCATGTGCATGATGTCTGGGGGATTAAAAAAAAATTGTTTTCAAAAAAATTATCATTGGTACATAAACATATTTATTTCTAAATTAATAAAGATATATAATTTACTTTTTGAAAATAATTTCATCCAGATGTGATCCATCTCGTTGCAAACACTCTTCGAACGTTGTCTTTAAATTGACAACAACTAACTGGCACAGTGCGCGTGGATATTTCTTCCCGGATTTTTCCTCCTTTAAATGAGCAATAGTGGTTGGATTATTACAGTAAACCCGAATTTTCAGGTAAACATATAATAAATCTAATGGGGTCAGGTCTGGACTCTGGACTTCTCTGCGCGATATGACTTTTCCGGCAAACATCTCGTTGATGACATCTAATAAGTCATCATAAGAATGGCACGTGGCGTCTTGTTAAAAACATGTGGCACGGTTATAGACTTGCAGTTCTTGCAGTTTCAAAAAGCAAAAATCACGTAACATGTTTGTGTACCGGTCGGAATTTACGGTTACTGTTTGTTCTCGCTGATCCTCAAAAAACGTTAACTTCATTAAACTCTTCTTGAGTTCCTATTGAACTTAGGCGTTCCGCAGGTTTATGATTTATCTTGGAACCCGTGGAAACTCTCACAGAGACAATGATTTAAATCGTATAATCTGAACTGTTTGCGAAATAAACGCCGAAAAACAGTGCAGGAATAGCAATTTTTGTAATAATTTTTAATGCAAAAAGTACGCCCGTGAAATGCTCAATCGCGACTAACTTTCCGTCATTCGAACTACACAACCCACCTACTGCGCGCCCTAAAGCTTACCTTTCCGAAGCAATTCCATTTTTAAAATCGTATGTCTTTCCAGCCCTGTAGATACCTCGAAATATCTATTTAATATCGACAGACTCAAAGAATAGATTATCTAAACTAAACTAAACTGCTAACTCTTTATAAGAATTATTTTTAGATTTTTTCAAATAAAAATGCTCCACATATTTAGTATTACTGAAGGATTACCATAACTTTTATTAGCATATTGTTTAAACTGTTTAAAATATTACACAAGTACGTGTGTACTCAAAATAGCCATATTAAATATATTGTCCAATGGGTGTTTATATTACAAACGAGACGAAATGCGGTTGGGTTTCTGGTTACTTTCACGTATTTGCTATTTACTAAAATTTGAGTCAATTTTGATGATGGCAATGATTAGTGAATATTATTAACAGCGATTCCCCCAATTAAGCGTATTATTACGGGTATCAAATGACATTGAAGGCGAAACAGTAGTAGAGCGGTGCTTCGGAATGTTTCTAGTAGCGGCATGAATGAGTCACCCTGAACGGGGAAGGGTCACCCTCTTACAGAATACCATCTACCATTCTATTGAATTGAATCTATTTCGAGAATGCAGTCATCATTTACTATCAGGTAAACTGTGTGCTCATTTATCACCCCACTTTTTACTTAACTTGGTGAAGCTGTAATAGCCCTCGGGCTATTACAGCTTCACCAAGTTGATTTCACCGCACTTATAAAGATATTTCTCTTACCACATATTATAATTGCTACAGTTTTAGTTTATTATTAACTGCGAGTTCAATACACATCAGTGTGTTCTGACCCAAAGCTATTATTTGTCTATCTCTATCGTGTAAATAATCCACCACTAGACACAGTCCTTATTTTAGTTTAGACAATTTCTCGTAATATTCACACAGACTTTGCAGAGAGATAAGAGATTAGGGAGATAATTACCATATGCATTACACTTACGAGTGTATGGTACCTGTTCGGTTTAAAATATTTTACTTATAACATTTTAGAGCTGATAATGTTATCATGCATTAGTTTAATATCACGAAATTGATGTCGTATTTCCCATAGCTGCCTCTCTTTGACGGTATGATATGTAAAGATAAATTCTCGGAATCTTACGTTTGCTAAACTAGCATAATATTTGTCTGACCTACACATGATTAATACATAATAACGCTAATACATTGTCATTATTTCAATGTTTTAGAGGAATATATTGAGATATTGGTATTATAGTAAGCGGTTACAAAAAGTCTGGTGGTTATATGCAACTAATTTTGTTTATTTAGTGTGTTTAGTGGTACATACTGATGATATAAGTCCCTAAGAAGAAGAAAAGGATACGAGTATATCCATCACCAAGCATCATGAAATCTTTTTCTCCTTTATCACTAAATCGAGCAGGTACCTCCTGTGATTTGTTTTGAAAATCGGGCTAGTAGATAACCAACGTTTAAAATAAAAAAAATAAATTGACTGTTCCAGGGTTTCCCGTCGCATGTTAATCCGCTTAATTTGGTATTAGAAAATAATAAATCTAGAGTTGGGCTGCATAAATAAAATAATCTTTAAAATTTGTTATATTCAAAAATGTCCACTTCTTTTTAATATAAAGGATATCATTTGTTGTCTAATTGTATTGGGCACACAACTTTTGTAGATTGTGCCAAAAAATTAAGCTGGTGATGTCATAACTAGACTAAGGCGTATATTGATATACTTAAATGAACTCGGAGGCGCCAAACCTATTAAGTCGACGACAGTCCGACGAGTACCATGGGGCGGAAAGAATTAAGTAGAATTTTATTTAGGGCCCCGTCGCGTCTTAAGCAATGAAATATATTGTACAGAAGATTATAATTATGACGGTTACCCGTTCAATATTCTATCGTGTGACAAATTACTTCTAATTAGACGAAATCCCTCGTTTCTAATATAATTACAACTTTATCTTTTAAAATGAAAAATATTCTAAAGAGTAAAAAGTAAAAATTACATATCAAACTAATAACTTTATATTATAAAAGATAAAATTTATATAAAAAAAGAATTATATGTAGGATAAAAAGGTGACAAAAAGATATGAAATAACAGAAAAATTTTTGTGTACTGTAAAATAACATTTTATTTCGTTCTTTATAATAATCACTGAAGCCATATTGAATACATAAAACATACATTCACTTACACTATTTAAACAAATAGGTATTTATTATTATTTAAAGACACCAATAACATATAACCTACGATCACATCCATCTGGCACACAGTGATATCTACGACACATTTTTGGTAATCATTCCCATTCGTCTTTTACATAACTTACGAATACTATTTCAAGTTTCGGACAACTATTTTACTCGTATTACAAAAAATTATGTGACTTTTATCTTAGTATTTACTAATTTTATTTAACGACATTAGAATAAAACATGGTTTTATTACGAGCATATTAAACTTAATTTAACAAAAAAAAACATTTAAAAAAATAGGTCAGGTTAAATAGGTTTCTTTGATGTTTTTATACTAAATCTTACCGTTTACTACTAACTGTTTATAAGAAAATAGTGTTCCTTATTTATTTGGACAACAAATACATACAAACTGCTAACATCACAATACGTGTGTAGATTGAAAAAAAAGTTCCACTCACAAGCAACCTAGCGACCTATGTATTGCACAAAGTTATCTATTACTTGTAATGGCGAATTATATATATTAAAGTTAGATTTATATAATTATAGGAGAGGTACATCAATTGTTTAAGATTACATAGAAAACTTACAAGCTAACGCGAAATTAATTGCAAATTAAACGATCATTTATGATTACAAACACTAATTGCATTAAAATGCCTAAAAGGTAACCACCCTGTTTCATCCATAACGCGTTTTAAATACAATCATATAAATACCTTTTATTAAATCGGAAGCTTATTTAATTCCAAATGGGACCGAATACTTTCACGTTTTAGTTAAACGTGTTTTATTTAGAGAACTAGCCGTGCGTTGACGCGAAAGACAGCGTACGGACAATCTCGTTCCGTGGGTATCGTGGTATACGTCAAGAAAATCTTTTGGATTTCAACGGATGTTAGTAAAAATTTCTCGAAAATTCCGAACGATAAAATCCAAATAACAGTAGTGTCTTGCTGTTTACCCTGGTTTAAGCCACTTCCAAATATGGCCACTGTATTTAACGTCTTTTATGTATACAGGCTGTCCATTAAATACACAATATATTATTAAAAGTTGGTCCTAATTATAAATTGGCGAACTTGTAAAGCTGCAATTTGCTATGTTAAATTAATCTAAAATTATATTTAAACTTTTAAACAAAAGCCAAATTCTTTATTTATTCCACACAACAAAATAATATTTGGTATTTATTTTATAATAGACTTAGCGTTGATTTTGCGTTATTTACGAATTTCAAATAAACGAACTTTAAGTTTTATTGATGTGTGTAGCTATTTTTGAGCGTTTGATGAAATATTTTATTCTTAATATAGTTACTTAAATAGTAGTTTTGTTATTTTATACACTGTCATATTAAATTAAACAATATCATTTAAAAAAAGAGATAAAGTTAATGTAGTAACTTAGTAACCATTTAAATGAGATTCTTTTAATAATCGCCAAACATGAAATTATTAGTAGGCGAAAGTTTATAGTATGATTATATAATAATTATTTATTTGTAATATATTATTATTTACATACTTTACTATGATCACCATAAATTAATTTTTATATGTAATATTTTATACTATGGTTTTATGTATAATTTGTGGTACTAGACATATTTTATTCGTGGAATTGCTGGAGTTTAAATTTGAGAAATCCTTGCGTTCACCCAAGCGTCATTTAGCATTCAGAGTGCTTTATAACAAGGGGTAAATTCAAAGATTGTCAAAGTAACTTCAGTTCTTACCCCACAACTAACTACTGTTTTGGTGTTGATCCTTTTGCTGGCCTGGATGGACTTTAATATCCTCAGGAACTCTATTCTAAACATACATATATACTTATTAATAGAACATCAAATATTTCAAAATTGTTTTGATTAGTTTCTAGAATAATCTTTACTAAAATTTAATTCCGTAGCATCGGCTACGTATTTACAGTAAGGTTACTCACTCCACCATTTTCTTTATCTATATATATTTACAATTCAAAACTAAATAAAGTATACGGACCTTCAATATGTGTAATATGAGTATGAACTAGATTTTATTGACTCATTTAATTATTTTAGGCAAACGCATATTTGAAAATCGGAATTTTAATTATCGAGTCACACAAAAATGACACTGCGAGCTTTGAAATAATTTTATAATCTCCTTCCTTATAAAAGTATAACTTATAAATCTTAGCGGGACAACTTTTACAATTAGGACTGCAGTAAATATAAGAATTCTATGAATTCCCCTTCTCGGTGCAAAATTCTATATTACCTTCTCTATCTAGCTTTTTATAAAATTAAATGTAATTTACCACATCGTGTCCTCTAAGTCTTAAATTACCATACTTATCGATTAAAATATCACACATGAATAAATAATTTTAAAATATACAGTCTATATTTATATCAGATAATCTATTTTTAATCAGACCAATAAAAATAACAAAATATATTTTATACAACTGACTTGTGTTAAGCCCTTTTATAGTTTTTGTGACTGTAAAAGAAACTCCTTTAAGTTCCAAGTAATTATTTTATATTTTCATACAATCTTAGAATTTTTCATGTTATAATATAAAATAATAACTTTTTATAATATTTTTCCTTGGAGGCACTTTGGTATTAGAAGAAAATGAAATGGAAACGTCTAAAATTTTTCAGTTTAAATAGAAGGTTGTCTGCTGAATGGATTATTAAAAAAAAATGTAGAGAGTATTAATTAAAGCATAGAAGAGTGTTTTTAATGGTTCATAGCGTGTTATGAGAATTCATTTAAATGTAAGTGCTCAGTGCCTGTCTAAAATCGTGGAGGGCAGCTAAAAGTTGAGGAGCTGTTGGACGTCCTGAAGCTAATGTGGTCCAACACCATGACATAAGTCCGTACCTGTTCAATAAAATATAAAATAAATGATTCCCTCACTCTCTATAAATCTATTATATATATTGTCTCCATTTGGGTCCACTTGTAGTACCATTTCTCACTTTTGTATGCAATGAAAAGATAAATTATTTAAGTATCTTTTTGTGAGATACAGTAGAGTTAAGTAAATTGTTAGGTATTCAATACTTATTTTACATTTGTTTAATATGATTAAAGTTGATAAAGTCTACTGTTATTGGTGATCCATACCATAGCGGTAATAACAAAACTATCCTAACCTATACTAAACAATATCGTGGAATAATAGTAACGTAACATCACACTAATGTACGGGATTCTGTATTTGCGCAAATGTTTAGGGCACTAACATATATTCTGCGCAGTTGCTCATCTGATATTAGCCAAAAGATATCTTTAGCCCATCGACATTACATCTAAACTGCGAGAGAATATATTAAGGATTTTTTATGATTATGTGACCACTCATATTACACGTAGCGAAAACTTATAAAAGTTTGCGAGTGTTCGATGGATACAGGAAGCCGTCGACTAGACTAACGTTGGGATGAGGTGATGTAGAAATACTATATAAAATCCTGAAATCTTGAGATTCATTAAAATTTTAAATAAAAAAGGAATACTCATACTCACATCTCGTCAGGGCAGTTATGCGGCTGCGAAGGTCTATAGCCTCCATTGAGGAAGGCACCCACATCCGCGGCGTCAAGTTCTGCTAACGGCGCCGCCCCTAACGTTGACAGCTCCCATAAAGTTATGCCCAAGGACCACTGGGGAGGAAATGCATTTTGTTTTCTTTGCTATTTTTAATAAGATATTTTAATAACTCTTTTTTTCCTACATTAAGCTAAAAAGGAATGCAATGAACTACCTTTCTTCATTAGATTTGTTTTGATTTATTTTGATTTATATATGAATGATTTATTTTGTTGTCCCTTAATCGTTGTCTGTCTTTCGAAAGGCTTAATAAATCCAGACCATTTTTTATGAAGTTGAGAACTAAGACAATAAAAGCCTATTGAATTATAATCATTCATAATTAATGAAAAATGTAATTACCGTTATTTTTAACTAAAATATATCCAATATGTCAATATTTTTTTTTTTTTTTCATTTTATTTTTATATTACTATATAATGCTATAATATAATGTTTTTTTTATGTATTTTGTAAGTGAATGGCTAATCACGTATCATTGTTAACTAATGTATGACTAGCTGGGCTCTTGAAAATTATCTGGGTGCCAATAGCGTCTTTGTGCTTTATAAGCCTATGATAATTCTTTTACACCGCATGGGAATATAGGTGTAAATTACTGTTTTTATATGTTATATCATTGATCGAGATGGGTTATAAATACAAAACAATCACAGAATCGGACTAAGCTAAGCATTTCACATACATTATTTAAAGTATACCAGCCTTAAAAAGACTTTGCATTAAATATTATATCTTACCATATCGGAGCTGTGAAGGGTTATAAATACAAAACAATAACAGAATGGAACTAAGCTAATCATTTCGCTTAAATCATTTAAAATATACCTGCCTTTAAATGACAGTTTACCTTTAATATTATATCTTACCATATCGGAAGCTGTGGTATACTGGTTTTGAAGCAGCGACTCAGGTGCCATCCATTTTACTGGTCGATTCTCGTTATCAGCGAGGCAGTGATAGTCATCAGGGAACAAGTCCCTCGACAAACCATTATCTGCCACTTTCAGTCTCAATGTCTCGTCCACTCTGAACGTTAAATCAAATCAGATCAATCAAAATATATTTCATTCATCCCATATGAACAGATACAAAAAATTCTTATACAAGTACCGGTTCGGAAGGTTGATAAACATTAATCTGTACGTATAATACAATGGTAAACAAAAAAATTTGGCTGTTTGTATTTGTGCAACCTAATCGCTTCAATGGCTTAACCAATTCAAATGTGGTTATCATTGAATATCGAGAAAAAATTGTGGGCGTTCGGTTGACAAGTAAAATTTTTTTCTTTCAAATATAATTTCAAGAAATATAAAATCGATATAAGAACGTGTCATAAAGCTTCCTTAAACTATTAAAGTATGATTTGTTGGTCGTAATATAACTAAAAGTCGTAATATTAAAGGTCGTAATATAAATTAAGCTACACTTCACTGAACAAACTATCACTTAATTCAAAACCCTAACAATTTTAAAGTAAAGGCACAAACACTATAAAATATATCCATAGGTACCATGTATATTGGTATTATGTATTCGAAGTAATTTTAATAATTTAAAAAGAAAACATTACACACAAGGGTAACCCTTTTTCAGGAAAGAAGGGTTATAAGCAACCACATCGTACACTTTGTATGTAATTACGTCGCTGACATCAATTGACCCATATCTAGCCTATACCACTAATGAAAAGAAAGGTGTAACCATATGTCAATTTTTACCCCCTGAGTACGGAATGTCTACCAATCCGATTTTCTAAAATACGGCAATTCCATGCTTTTTCAAAAAAATCCTAGTTGCTACAAATGTATTCTTACATGCAATTCCTTGCGGCAACGTCGGCGTGAACTACTCGCTGTACGTGAAGATAAGCTAAGCCGCAAGCTGCTTGAGCTCCCAAGTCGACCAGCTCTCGCGTGGCTGGCGTCGTTTGGTGTCCCAGTCGACATGATGTTAAAAATCTAGGAAATGTTTGTTTTCGATAACAATAAGCTTTTAATAACATCCAATTTACTGGTACATAAAAACATGCAATATCTAATGCGACTACCAAGGTAAAACCAACGTACCCGTATAAAAACTGATAATCACAAATCTTGTTTTATTCAAATTATTTATTATGATTTGCCTTTAATCTTTATCGTTTCCCTGATAATCATAATTTTGTTTAATTTCTATACTATTTTATTCGGTAAAATTATTATATTATTATATTTATGTACTGTACTGTAATTTATTTTGTAAACTCATTGTAAACAAATAAAACTGAAGGAAAACATTTAAATGGAACATTTTTGAACAAATTTTGTCATTAGAAAATAGTCTTAAAGTTTTAAGAATTATAGTGATTTTAAATAGATTATGCCGTAGTATCGATGTCGGCAGATACAAGTGGGCCAGGATCATGCTTTGAGGAAATCTGTGAGGGATGAATTTGTTCAAAGGCGATGATGAAATTATTTATATTTAATTATTTCAAATGTTAAATATTTTTTTTAAAGTACAGGCTTTTTATATAGAATTCTTGCCTTATTATATACATTAAGAGGTTAATCAAAATCAAATAAAGTTCGCTAACCATAAAGATTCTGTAATATGTTGCAAATGGAGATGACATTTTTTTATAACCGCTTACAAATACTTTACCTCTTTAGGTTAGAAGAATGCGAAACACAGCAATAAACTAGGAGTGGTTTACGAGCCTCCTCTGCGCAAGCGGCCATCGGAGCCAACACATTAGCGTGGACTAATCCACAGAGTCTTAGTCCTTCTGCGACAAATAGTGCAGCCTGCATAGCTGACGCGGCTTCTAAATAAAAAAAATATAAACTGTGTTCCCTTTATACTAAATAAATACAGATACACTTCAACTTTCAGATATTGTAGACTTTATAAATTAACCGATTATATCTTATAACACGTTGAAATGTAAACAATCTGTGATTTTGTTTTAGATTTTAATAACTCTTTTCATTATACTTTTTGACTATTTTAAGAAAAAAAAAGTGGTTGGTACTATTTCGTAAACACAGATTCGTTACGTCAATGTTGAATTTAGTATTCGCATTGTTTCTAAACATATTATATGAAACGTATGTATTAGACATTTGTATGGTTATTTTATATGATATAAGTGTATATCTTCGAACTACTAACGTTGTTTCATGGATCATAGAAAACAATAATGACACATGACCCAAATAAATAATATCTACGGAGTTATTGAACACACTACTATAATTTCCTGATTCCAATAGAATTAAAACTAAATGGAAATCACTATAGAAAATAGATGCTATCGACTATACTTCAGCGTTAATTATACGTAATATTATTATATTATTGGTTTCTGATATTAATGATAAAAACTGCATTCGCTAAGCAATATTTTCCTACGACCTTTAATAAAGTAAATTATTTTCAGTGCATCAAACATGGATGCAAATACACAGGCACTCGACAATCCTCCAATATGACGGCTATCCAAATAATCATAGAACTTTCTAGTCAATTTACCAAGGTGTAAAATCCATAGCAACTTGGTAAGTTTTTTATAACTTAGCTCCAACCTTTTAAAGATAACTTGTTGCCATACATAAATCAAATTTCTTTATTTTGAAAGTAGTATGTTATTTGAACAATAATAGTTGGGCACGAAATAAATATGATCTGTATATTCGTGACCACTCTTTCTGAAGCACCTGAAAAACACTAAAGAAGTAAACCAGCTATGTAGATCAGAGAAAAGATCTCAACTCACCTGATACAGTCTTAATGATCACTTCTTCATAAGTATCACCACGCTTAAATACTCCTTTGTAAACTCTGCCAAATGTTCCCTCTTGTATAAGAATCTCCAGTCGTATATTTGAACGTGGCGCAGTGAGGTAATGGAGTTGCTCTGATGGGTCCGTTATACGATCCTTCGCAGTTTGCTATTGACGTTATAGGTAAATGTTAAAGTGATTGTAGAATAAATATATTGAAATTGGAAATTCTAGGGGTCTATCGTTATTGGACTTCGGATTATGCCAGCCTCGTGGGCAAGCGGTCTTGAATTCGAACCGTACTTTGAATATTATTACAATTTTATATGTAAGTAAAACCTATCCAGATTCTAGCACACACAAAGTCAATTACGAGAAAGGGCTTTCTTGCTTTATCGTCGTTGAATGAACCTAACGTATTTTACAAGAATATTTGAAGGAATTTCCGTCAAAATCTCACCATCATGATTATCATATTCGAACAAGTTTTCATTGCTAATTTGGATATTTAAAATCTGTCTTTAATCAACGCATTGTTTGAGGAAGCCCTGCGTTAATGAACTGCAACAGGTCAATGATGGTGAAAATATTCGTGACGTTTATTCTGCGTTCAAAAGTAACTTCGTTTCAAAAGTAGTTCTACTAAGATACTTTTCTGGTGTCGTAATACGACTATCATCTACGAGAAAATATAATTGAAGCTACCATCATAGTCGGGAAACAAGAATAAGTAACAGAGATAGTGACGTTGCAGTTTTATTCCAGCTGCGGCATGAATCCATGCCAACCACGCCATCACTAAATAACAGTATACTGTGTTTTCGTCTGGTGAGTGTAGGAATCCTGAGCCCCTTATTACTTGTCTCGTCATCAGCATTACATCTTATTCCTTAAGGGTGACAATGCATTTGTTTTATGATTCTTTATCAGGGACGAACGGATGTTATGGGCAGCAGAAATCACTTCAAGTGAATTGTGTGTCCGTTTATCACCCTCAATTCAATAAAAAAAGTACAATAACTAAATAGCGGCCTGATTGTTAGAGTTGTGTGCCAATAAACTAGTTACAGTGCTTATGTTCCAAAAAAATGGCATTTAACTTGGAGCACGGCCATTACGAGTTTCTACGTATGCCCATGGAGCTCAAGAACTCGCCATCTACCATCCAACGCGTCATGGACTTACTTCGAGGGTTACAAAAAAACATATGGCTCGTCTATCTATACGAGATAATAGTCTTTAGTCACTCCAAGAACATACGATCAACTTGAAGAAAGTCTTCCAACGGCTAAGAGAGACAATGTATATGCATCTTTTTAAAATTAAGTTAATTAGATTGTTAATTATTTAATATATTTTAATTATGTATATTTTAGATTTATTAAAAATTTTCACATATTTTAATAAGGTAATTATATAAGCATATTTATCATAAGTCTTATAACTAGTTATTCCTTCCTAATGTTAATTGCTTGTTTATTTTACTTTTAATTTAATTTTCATGGAATATTTGGCAAACTTTACTAAACTCTTTGTATACGTAAGTTCTGCGGAATGGTGACCTGATGTCCTGTGATTTGCAGGTTTTTTAATACCTACTGCAGGCATCAGTCAGCCACGACTATGTACTAATGTTTTTTATTTTTTATTAAGGAGAACATGTTTCTATTATGTAAAAATTTTATTCTATGTATTTTAGTTGTGGTGAAAATAAATAAATAAATAAAATAAATAAATAAATCTTGAAATTTTGTTAAATATAGATGTAGGTGTTTATTGACACTTCTTTTACATTACATGAAAACTGTGTAAGAGCTCGTATGGCAGATTAATGTCACAAAAAAACAATTACAAGAGGTTAAACGTCATTAATTTATGATGATTATATATTTTAGAGATGTATTCATACGATAACGCGGAAATTATTCGTATAACATAATATAACTTGTGAGAATAAAGTAAATATCTCACTTCATAAGGAATATACGATTTATTAAAAAAATAAAATAAAGAAAAGCAGCAACTTTTTTATCCGATTTGATTGCATCTCATTTTATCTTTATCTAAAAGTCAGGTGCGGGCATCTAATTGCATTTGCCCACTCTAGAGATGAAGAGCGATATCGTTAATCGAGTTCTGTATCTAAATTTTGTTTTAAACTCGTATTGGATGGTAAATAAGTAACAAAAACTTTGCTTCTGGTATAACTAGTAAAGTTATCGAAATAGACACGGAAGAGACGGAAGAAAACACATGAAAAAATTGTGTGATGAATTTTTTTGCGCTGTTCAATATTATATACTAGTTTATTAAGAAGTTGCTTACTAAGTGTGTCTAGGAAAACCATCTGAAAATTAATGAGCATATTACGAAAAAAAAAAAATTAATATTGTTTTTTTATAATGTATTTATTTTTATTATTTATTTATTATTTTAGATTTGTTGTTACTCATTAACAAAACATTTATGATTATTTTTTTATTAATATGAAACTATATAAAAATAGAATATAAATAAATTCATGAAATACTATAGGCAATCACTGCCTTCATATATGTTGAAACTAAGTTAAAGTCGTGCCGAAATGAGTTTCAAATAAATGCAATAGTAAAAAATAAATTCAAATTTTAATAAATAAATTTACATAGAAATTTTCCATTGCTTCCACATTTACCAAACTGTTGATTTCAGTTATTTATTTCCTGGTTATTAATTAGTCCTTGCCATAGGATAAGATTTAGGATAAGATAGTTTATATTATATGCAAATAAGAGATAGATATTTCTACGATACTTATATTTTGATTATAAACTGACGCTTTACAAAGCGTAAGTTCGGCCTCACATGGAATACTGTCCTGATCTCTGGGTCGTAGTATCACAGTACCAGCAAATTCCGTTTGACCGCATTGAACAGAGAGCGTCACGAATCACCAATAATTTGTGATACACAAATATTATTCCTCGGCTACACGCGGGAACACAAGACGCAGCCTATCTGTTACGCTACGTAGCCGTCGAACTTGGTCATATTTATTGTCTCATTCTTGAAAACAACCAAGTACATGCAAACTGTTCGGAATTGTTTTAGAATGAAACGTATCTATACATCCGCAGGCACAAAGAACGTCGCCTCTATCAAATGTTGAACTAACAAACTCGGTGGCTGACAAAGTTAATTTTGAGATGAAAATACAAAGTTTCCTCATTACATCATCGCACTACATTATGAAGCATTTGTAATTACCTCCTCTATTAAGAGGGTATTGGAGCATAATCCGCCAGGCTGCCACGTGAAGTCCGCCATGCTATAGTGGGATCCACTATGGATTGACGGACTTTTTATTATTAAATAAAATTTTAAAACTAAAATAATAATAATAATTAATACTGTCTAATGTCCTTCACAGACGAGCACGTGGTAATTCAACTCTTAAAATTGCAAGTCAATGTTATAAGTACTGGTACAGTGCCGGGGCTCGAACTCGGTTTGCTTGCGTAGAGTGAAATTAAAGCTTAGATAGCACGTACGTGCAATTTTATTAATTTTAGGACATATATAATATATAGTGGTTATACTTATTGTATGGTATGACTTACAATTGTTTTAATCGATTTTTTAAACGTATATAGAGTTTGTCGTTAAAAAATAATACGCACAAATTCATTCATTCGTACTTCATTTCCTTACAGTCAACAAGCACCCTATTTGACCATTCTATCTTTATTCCTCTCTAGTTACAATTTTCACACCACCGCACCAGCTTTCGTTAACGTTTCTCCCTTCCTAAACAAGACTAATTCATTTTTCCTTTAGACACAAAGACGCTGTAAATTTATGTACTAAAGGGGAATAGAAATTAAAAAGGCTGGGCCTTGCCAAGTGTAGTGAGATATAAAATATACTGGATGTCTTAAAGAACTTGAGTTAAAAATATATCAAAACTTCTTTGAGATAATAAATTAACAATTTATTTATTTAAGGTTTCATGACTGCAGTATGATGAATGCGGTTGGATAACTAAACATAATTGGAAAGTAAGTGAAATATGCACACACACATTATATATAAACATATATATATATATATATATATACATATGTTTATATATGTATATATATATATATATATATATATATATATAAAGCAATGCAATAATGCAATGTTTTCGTGTTTACATTCAAATCGTGTAATTGTAGGGGCTCATCCAGTACCTTGCAACGCGTTTCGAAGTAAATCGCTAATTGCATTACGTTTGTATCACCTGAAGGGGTGGTGTTGCAGGCTGCTCAAATTGGATCTCTAACGAGGTAAAGGGCTCATTTCATGCGCACTCAACCTTAGACGAGGAAACTTAGAGAAATAAAGAACTCGTTTGTAGAAAATTGCTTTGATATTTTTCTTTAAATTTATTATAAAACAGACGTCTTACTCATACCGTGAACAAAATGTATATTCCATAAAAAAAAACCAATGAAAGGTTTTTATATACATAAATATTAATATTTTTTTGCAATTCTTATTATTTCCAAAAAAAATATATTATCACAAATATAAAGAATATAATATTATAAATGACATCACGAATTCTTACTTTTTTTACACCAAGACGCAGTTCCTCTTAAAACTATACTACTAAATAAGCATAGATAGAGTAATTTGAAGAATCAAGATACAAAAACGCACAAGCTTCTAATCGACTGTTATTCGTACGAGTTGCAAATAAATCATTTCTTATTACCTAACAAAAAAAACTTATAACACATTTGTGATACTCGTAATAACCACTAATTTAATAATTGAAAATGTATTTTTTAATTATTCTTATAAGATTACTATACCAATCTATTTCAACACTTATAAGAGTTCTTAAAAGTGTTGAAATTTAATTTGGACATGGGTTATCGAGAAATATAATTTTTTGTTTCTCAATCTCTATATAATTTACCGTCAACAATATATATAGTTATTATATTTTGAACCGGATCTAGTTTGCTCGTTTCAATTCTTCAATTAAATTGAATAAATCGTCATATTTTTAGTCGATATTTTAAAGAATAATAATAATTCATTATAGAAGGGGATTCTTTTAATATTATGTATTTTTATTGAATAACGGCCAAGCAGATCACCGGATGGTAAGTGATCACCGCGGCCCATGAACATCGGCAACATCAGGTGCATTGCCAGGCTTTAAGAAAGGTGTATTCTCTTTTATTAAGGGTCCCTAATTGTATCGGTTCAAAAAAGGAGCTGGCGACAGCTGACTGCATAGAGTAGTAAAGCGTATAATGCTGGATTGTTAACCATCGGAATGATGAGGATGAAAGTTTGGTACTAATTCAAATCTTTTCATCACCTCTTCTATCTTTTATTTTAAATGCAAATAAATCATAAATACAACTATACTAATTCCAATACTCATAGTAACACAACATTATACGGTATATGATACGACCAATGTACAGTAAATTTAAAATATTGTAGGCAATGTTATCTTATATTGCTTACATAGTAATCTTACCCATTTAAATATAAATATATGTGTATATAAATGTACGTTCTACAGATATATGTACTTTTGTAACAAGTGAAATAGCAGCAACCACATAGTGGCAGCTGATTTATTAATTATGAGTTAAGAACACATGATTTAAATGTCTGAATCGATAAGACGAGTGATTCTCAAAAGCTTCTATATTTACTTAAAAGATTCTACGGGGTTTTTTGTATTACCAGCGAGGTGTGTGATGTCCTCCCGACCAATTTTCTTTACGGTGATGTCTTCTGAGCATTTCACATTGATAGCATAGAATATATTATAAAGTCCATAGATTTCGTGCAAACGCAGATCTCCTGATCCTTCGTTCGAAATGTGCAATAAGATCGAAGTTTAGATGCAGACTCAGATACACGGGATGTATAAAGTTTAGATGCAGACTCAGATACACGGGACGTATAAACAATACACTCAGGTCCAATACTTGATAATTAGATGCCCAAATTTTGTTTCTCCGGTTGATAGTTGAAACATACTTACTACTTTAAACACCACGCAGTGTACGAGCTTATTTTTGACTACAACATAACCAACGTTTTAATTCTAATATAAAATACACCGGATGGCTTAAAGGACTTGTGTTAAAAATAAAGAGAAGTATAATAGATTAATATGAAAGGTCGTCAGAACAATGAACTAAAAACTATCATTTCAATATCTAAAAATCAGGTTTCTTCTTTAATTAAAACAATATTGTTTCCTAATATATTTTATAACGAATTTTGCTTATCAAAAATAAAAGTATATATAAAAGGTATAAATAAATGAAATGTTTTCTTGTTTAAATTACTATTTATTCATAACAAATAGTGTAATCGTACGTAATATTTTCATTCGTATGTAGTCTTTAACTGTCAAATACGCAATCAATACGCATCAAATATTACCCATTACAAAAATATTGAGATATACCCGTTGAGAATACAAGTCAAAAATCCTGAATTAGAACTTATTACTCTCACAAATAAACTTCCACATATGTCCATAAAAGAGTATAAAGTCCATTGAATAATTGCTATAATTAACTTGTAAGTCTGTAAGTCTTTAATTTATAGCGCTAATAAATAAATGGGAGAAAACATTATGACATATATTTTAACGAAATATTTTAACGTCTGGGGCACGCTACGTATTTTGCGTAATTTAGTTAGTTAATTTTATATTATATGTAGATTTATATTATATATCTGTATTAAATTACCTTTACTCTTATAGTTTAGCAGTCATTGATTATCGATAGTTATTAAATGATAAACAAACCTATGGTAATTGATGCCTATTACATTTAAACGTTTATTGGTTGGTTACACATAAATGTCAACCGTATTTCACCCACAGTTCAATTAATTATTTTATGGAACTTAAATCTGGTACATAGTTCACCTGATGTTAAGTGATAATTGTGGACCATGTACACCCATTCGTACATCCATCCGACAAGATTCAAGATGCACATACATGATGTGACTGGGAGCTGAGATGCAAATCGTTACCAATTTTTGGTGTTAAACACTCGCCATACGAAAAACATTACTATTGCAATGTGGCATTTCGTGATATACAGAAAATTAAAGAATACATCCAAAATTAATTCACTAATATCTTTTCCCAAAAATAATTGGAACGGAATTGTTATTTAACACTTTAAACAGTTCCGTTGCCATTGGAAAAGGAGAGGTTATTAATTGAAGTTAAATAAAAACACATTACATTCTATTAGTCAAGTGACCTGCATTACCTGTGAAACGTGCGTAAGGTTGGAAGCAGCGTAGTACGATACTCTGGATTCAGGCTTCGCATACACGTGCTCTCCAATATGAGTCGTAGCGTACGGAGATGGCGAACGTCGACTGCCTGTTAATGTTCAATGTATTAACATTTTTCCACATAAAAAGTTTTGCTCGGTTCATATGAGCTAAAAGGGCTTTTAAAATTTTAATGACTTCCACAGACATGTACTTATGTTCGGTTTGATGTAAAGTAAGCGAAAATAACTGGTTAAATATTTCTATAATGAATACTATCGGTACATGTATGATTTTCGTCATTATAATGATAATATAGAATTTCTATACAAGTTCTACGATACCCATTAGAGACTTGAACGTTAAGGTCTTGTTTGACGCTGGTATTCTGCAGAGATTTATGCTGCAAAGAGACTCTATTATTAAATAGTTGTGTTTGGCGTACAGGAATAGGATTGCTGTTACTTTGTAATTTAATAAGTTCGTGTGAAACATGGATAGATTTTGAGAGAAAAAAGACGAGAGGGTATTTTATTGAAATATAATAATTTTAACTAAAATTAAAAAATGTAAATGGGAGATATTAAAAATAGGTTTGTTTCTTTTAATACTTTCCATAATATTGTTTGTTATTTTGTTATTTGGTTCTTACCAAAAGGAAACTTATGCAAGCTTGCTATTGTAGCATACGATCCGGTGGAACTAGGCGGCCTGCCGAGCGTGTCCAGCCTTAATAAAACATTCTGATGACTACCATAAGCGGCCGTTGTGTAGGACGTGCTAAAACAAAAAAAAAATTTATCCTTATTACTTCTTCATAAATTATTTTAAACGAACGACCGATTTATACCTTAGTTCTTAAATACCAATTAGTTTGGAAAAAATCTTAAGGTTTTTATAAATAGACATGTTTAATTCCAGTCCATACAGATAGAAGCGTCGCTGGAGTTTCTTGCGCCACTTCTTCTCCAGCGCCCACGCATTCCGAAGTGGTGGTACAGATAGCTAATACTCATAGCGAATTTAAAGAATCCTCTGTCAGAAGCAACTGACCGAGCCGAGCTCGAGGTTCGGCCCTCTCGGGCACCCTCGAGTCAGACGCTCTCGCGAAACAAGGTAACGGTCCAAGCCGAGGCTCCCTCTCGGGAGCCCTTGTGCTGGTTACCTATATATAGAGGTCTCGACTGAGTGCCATTAGCGCTCGGTCACCTCTCAACCCGGTGAAACTGTAAAAGCCCTCGGGCTAACAGTGGCCTTCAGGCCGAAAAAAAAAAAAAAAAAACATGTTTAATTAATTATTTTTAATTTTATTAATGATCAATGTAGTGTTAAATTATATAAAGTTTAATAGTAAATACAAACAAATACAATAGTAAACAATTTACATTTAAAATTTAAATGTTCGTTCTTGATGACACAGAAAGTGAATATTAATTCAGGTCATTAAAAATGTATTGAACCATCAATATTTTATTACAAACCACCAAAGGCAGCCAGCAATTAAACCTCGCCGGGTTATTTATTATCTATCGATAAAGCGTCCCCAGTGATCATCCATCAACCACGCCAGAGACAAAGTCTAATATACTTTATTATGTGCAAGTGACACACTTTAGAGGGCTCTACTTTTACTTTGGAAAAAAACTTTTATTTACTTTTAACTAAACGTTGATTACGCAATAATATATTTTGAACTGATTGCGTAGAAATACAATAAGAAACTGTACAAACGTTTTCCTTTTCGATCCACGAGTTCCTGGATTGGGACTTTCTATACCCAAATACTTGAAGACGACTTATTGGATTGTTGACTTATTGGATGATTTGACGACACGAACACGTTCATTATAAACTGAATTTATTACTAGCCTTATGATAAACAACGCAATTAAAATATGCTCCCCTTTCACACTTATTGTGCATTTCACTCTGTAATCTTGTGGGCAAAGATTGAAACCGAAACTATAAGACTATTAATATGTGATATATTATTTTATGAACATCAAGAAATAACATTACTGCCTGTTACAGTATGAACAGGAAAATACGTAGATACATCCATTGATGTTCTGTCTATCCTGTTTAAACTGTGTTCTAAAATTTAAAATATCATGAAATTGATCGATGAGTATAGTATCATTAATTTGATGATTAATAATTTGTGACATTAATCACATAAGGTCGTTTATGGTTGGATTTAACTGTCAACTGATACAAGTTGTTTTGTTCATCATTTGATCAGTTTTGTAGCGTTATGTTAGACAAGACATCAACATACTGTGAGCTTCTTCCGCCTAGACCTAGATCAAACCGAAAATACATTTTGGTCCGATCTATGCAGACTTTAAGCCCGTGTTAACTATAACATCATGACGTCAAACACCGCAGTGCATCCGCGACCGTGGGTGCTGGAAAGCTTTCGAAACTTTGGTAATTAAAACATATGAGGGGTAAGTATTTATTTTCAATAAATATCTATAAATATTAGTGTATAAAGTAGGCCTTTTCAAGGAACGAAAATAACACAGTCTCGTTAACATTTGCAGAAAATGTTGATATAATATTTCATTTACGATATTATTGGTTCTACAGATACACAGATTCAGTACGGATAAGTTAACTTACTGTATAGAGTCATGGTGCCTTGCTTTATTGCCTCGTCGATACAAAGTCCCGGCTGCGGCCGCTCCTGCTAGCAACGCCAACGCCGCCGCAGCACATCCACCGGCCGCGAACAGCACTCCACCTGAGCTTCGCGATGCATCACCTGCTAGTCGTGCCGTTTCATTGTGCGTAACTACTGTTGATAGCCCTATTATTGGACACGACAAGATCTTAAAACGCAGTTTAGGTTGTTTTAAATTAATTTAGGCAATGGGATAAATAAGCTGCTCAGCACGAATCACCGGGAAAGATCTAATCTCAAAATATTAACGAAAACTTAACATAAATTCATATTTTGTACGGTAGCAAAGAGAGTAGAGAATCTGAATACTCTTTGAAAACGAATTCCTCGTCAATCGAAATCTTGAGCAAGTTGTCTTGCTGATCATACTTGTCCTCTCATCTAGCTTCTCTTGAATATTTTTAATTATAAATTGACCGCTATGATCACTGACTATAAAGGGAGTTGTGAGATCGCTTATAAAATATAGATGGTATTATAAAAAATAAAAGATTATTTCTTATTTAAGTTCGTAATAAAGGTTATTATTCTATAAAATCCCTAAAGCCGAATAAAATGAGTTGTACCTATACATTCTTAAACCTCAAATCACTCCCTGCGCTATAATACTGCGACAGGCGTAATAAGAACGAATGAACACAAAACGATCCCATTTCAAAAATTCATCACGTCTCCTACCAACCGTAATAACAATGCAGCTTTTAAAGAATTTGTTGAAAGCCTCCCTACACGTAATGATATTAGATGAAACCCACTAAATGAAATATTAGGGATAATAGAAAAACTTTCTCCGAATGCCGAGGGAACGAGGGAATGATGGTGTAATAGCAATAAACCCAGGTACGTACTCAGGATTCAACGTTTTATTAAATACCACCCCCTTATTGCCTGCTTTAAAGTGTCTTGAAGCGGAAGACATTATGAGAAGCTACGATTAAAGTCGAGACGACAGATTGGTCAAACAAAATTTTTACAAAAGCGGAAAATAACTTAGGTAAAAATTAATATATATCACTGTTATTTATATAAGTTATAATTTTATTGTATAGCACAAGAAATATAACCATTATCTTACCGATTATTTGAAAGTTATTGATATAATAAGGTGCCATAATTTAGGTTTAAATAGATACAAATTGGGCGTACTTATTTATAATAAAAACAGGGTGATGTTTTTGATCTCGTACTGTTCAGATTTAAAGTCGCATAAGAAGTGATCTAATCTAATAATTAAAACCTATTATTTAGTTAGTAATAAAATTATTTAAATTATTTCTTCAGGTTTACCCTCAATAACGTTCATAGAAACTAGTTTCAAGACAATACGTCTTGAAGTGAAAATCAAGTAAGAATAAAAAATCACATAAGATTGCAACATCTTTTAAAGTGTGCAGTGTTCTTTTTATGAGAGGTTATATAATTGGAACATTATATCATATTAGAATTATTTGGCTATCCGTAGATAGAGAGACCCAAATCAAAGGCTTAATTGAATAAAATATAATATAAAATATTATAATATGATCTTTGGGGTTTACTAGGTTAATATTTATATTGTATAATATTTGTAGTTTTGTACTAAATTAATATTTTTTAATGTTTCCTGGAAACAAATTATTCCTTAGATAACGATTTTCGTAGTTCAATGGGTAATATTAATAAGGCAAGATAAATTCTTATTATGAAATTTGCAATATTCGTTATTAAATTAAAAAAAAAATTAATAACGATAATATTAATTGTTTTCTGCAGAAATATTTTAATCGAAATTAAGACGAAATTTTAAATTGATTAAGACAGAGTTTCTATACACATAATATATAGAAACTATCAGTCTATAGATAATCAGATGTTAACAGTGGTAGAGCTACACTGCAGTATCGGTTTCAAGCTTCAGAATGAATGGGTCAGCTCGACCAGGGTAGGACCACTCTCTCACAGAACACCAGGGTAAAATAGCAGCGTAATGCTGCTGTTAATGTTTCGTCTGGTGAGTGCAGGGATCTGGAGATCTTTATTATTGGCGACGAGGCATTCCATCTCGGTCCTCAAGGGATCCTCAAGACATCTGCATTATGATGCCTTGTCAAGGATGAATGTATTGACGATGGAATCATTTGCCAACAGGTGAACTGTTTGCTTAATGTTAAAAGCGACAGGAAACTTTATTTACATTTCACCAGGAGTTTAGTAAATTACTAACGTGATATCTTCTATCAACTCGCTCTCAACCTGGAACTATCAATACAAATTACGTTACAACGGATTTTTTATACATTTGTCAACATCTATAACTCATAAGTTTGTCAACTTACGAGTTATATATGTTGTTCTTAACCATGTTTATAAAAATTACTGCGATACTTATAGTGTGACAATTAATACCAATAATGTGACTCGATAAATAACTATCTTCTTTTGTTTCTTTATTTCAATGTCTATACTATAACATATTGAAATATTGTAATATTTAATAATGTTTTTAATATTGCTAACCATAGCGACCTATTGTAGTAAGAATTTATTCCCCTATGCGATGATTCAATGGCGCTCAAATTTATGGAAAATTTAAATAATTTTTTTGTAATACTTAACTATAGACGATGGTTTTAACATTAATTTTAAATTAAAGAACAAAAACCATGTCTTAAATTCGCCCCAACTCATTTAAACTTACAATTTATACTGTGAGACATTTAGCTTCTACGATATTAAAATTTCACATTCTAACACTGCTTGGGCTATGTATTCGCACTTTGAAATGAATCGTGTTTTCGGTTGTTGGAAACAGCACCGCCATTACATTTCAGGGTGGTTTTTATCTTGTGTTCATTTTTAACATATGAATAAGTTTCCTAATTAAATAAAGCTACTTAAAATTTTGTATATTTATTATAAATGGAAAGATATAGTATATATAGTAGTAGTATATACATATATAAAAGTGAATATTTTTCAGATTTGTGAATAACATTCAAAGATATTTCGCTCTGACACTCAATAACCCTCATAAACCTGAAGGAAATTACTTTTAGAATTATCATCAGTTCTTAAACTTTTGCAAAAGTAATTAACTCGAAAATTTATCTCCAGCTAAAGGGAAAATATATCATGAGTCTTAAATTTGTATTGGAGATTTGTATAGATCGTTGCCGTTTTTCTATATTATAATGTTAATTTCATCTAGTTATAACTAAAAATTAAATTGGTACTATGATAGACACACTTTAAACAACAACAACATATATTAAAGAAAAAATATTTATTACTCCTAAATCGTTATAACAGTTTTTAGAATATACCTTATCATATTTTGCGATACGACGAAAGTTATGAATATACCTTATTTATAAAAAACAAAACAAAATCTTTACGGTCTTCCAAATTATCAAAGCATTTCTTTTTAAGAACTTGATAAAACTTTATATCGACTTTAGTAGAACATAAATAAAAAAAATCAGTATTTTAGTTGTTGTTTGTTTACATATTAGTCTTCGGTACGTGGCCAACGACTTGTTCCCATTCAATGTAAAATTTGATAAGACTTAACAATAAACTTGACACTAGGAAAGGGAAAGCAAAATTTCCAAGTCAAATAAAAGTACAATAGAACAATCGATACTTCCTTGTAAACACATTAAATAGGGGACTGTATACGCCTCCGCGGGCGCCCCTCATAATGCGACTTCATCCCTCGCAAAATATCCTGTTGCGTCTACAGAATCGTCTACATGCTAATAAAGAATGCGAGGGAGTGATTTGTGAAGTGAATAAAATTGCGAGTATATTTTCAGTCGTATGAAATTCAGCAGTAGGTTCTTTTAATCAATAATAAACAAACTAAAGGAAATAATAATTAGATAAATATGTAAAATCTTTCTCTCTTTTCATAGCGTCAACGGGCTTCAAGATTGCTCTAGGTCTTCTTTTACGATACCAATTCTGGAGTTCATGGGTTTGTTTCCTCCTTGCTGCTGATATTACAAGTTTTAACAGAAAAACTAATATAGGCTTAATTAACAGACCTTTAATAAAACATTTTATTCACTTATCACGTAATAGATTTAAGAAGAAGTCGCTACTCTCAGAACACACAGGAGCACCATGTCTTTATAGAAGCCCATCGTAAGTTAACAACATATCACTGTTGTGTTTACTATGAACAAGGGAACTTGAGGCTTTACTTCTCCGAGCACACTGAAAACACACCATTACTTCGATTTCTCGGTGAAGATGGATTGAGGTGTACTTCAATGCCAATCACTTATCATCGACTCTACTTATTTCATAATATAAGGAAAGACAAATTATCAAACAGTTCATGGTTCCTGATGGTAAGTGGTAACTGACAGAAGGAATCTGCATCCATGGTCAACAAAGATTGTTTCAAGATGCACTGGCATTTTCATCCTTGAGGAAAGATATTGAATACGCTTCATTACCTGTGAATTGGGTCCTCGTATCCCTACACTGACCAAACCAAACACAACAGTGTTATGCCGCCATTTGATGTTGCTATTCTGTGAGATCTTGGTCCTTCCCAGGTCAAGCTGACCCAATCTTGTTGCAGATCGGAATTGGCACTACTCTCTAAAAACTATATGCTTCTTTATTTCTTTGTACTGTTTGCTCTTATATCATATCTGCTAATAAAAATATATTACTGATGTAAATAACAAAGTCCTGAAACAGCAATCTCTATTCAAATACAGTTTACGAATAACAAAATAAGTCGGTTGCGGTATCGGATAATTTCATCCAGATATGACACGATTTGAACGTCGTAAGCTATTCTGAATAAGCGTTTCAGTGATAGAACACCCTCATTCAGGCAATGTTAGTCGGTGGAGTCGGAAATTTATTGTTATTATTATTGCCAGACAAAGTGTTTGCCGGAGAAGTTCGTCTTTTTATTGCTTTATGCCATTTTAGTATACCTATTGGTTGTTGGAAAGTGATTTATCCAGGGGAATGGATGGAACATGGCCAATTTTCAGCAGCTCATTTAAATTTTAAATATTAAGTAAGTAAACTTTCATGTTTTATTTTCTTATAAAAGTCGTGTTAATGAACGCACTAAGTTTATCATATAAAGTTATCACTAGATAGACATCGTTGTGATCATAATCAAAAGTAACAGTTTGACAACCAAAGAATCAAGATCGAATGTTTTGTTACCCGTAACTAATTTGTCTTCGCTTACTATACGAAATAGCAGTCCTCTTTTTTTAAGCCTTAGATACCGTTAACGTTTGTGGATGGGCCACGTTTTTAAATTGCTAAAAAAATTATTACTCACCTTTTAAGCAGATTTTATTTCTTTTGAACACCAATTTTACATCTTTGTGGGCTCTATCCGGGGCGGAAATATTTAGTTGCATCGTTACTAAGATTTCCGCACTTCTACTTCCTGTGCACGGTAATCGTACTCTGAAACAATATTTTTAATTAAAGAAAGAACAAGTTTTATACAAAATATCCAATCAAACGTATGCTAATTAATTACATATTATTATTAGAAAATTAAGCAATAAACCTAATGATTAATTTCTTTGCGAAATAAATTATGTTCATTGTTTAAAATTTCTGTTGATATTCGTCCTCTTATCACATTTCAATTTTGATTTACTCAGATACTCACTTTATATGTATTCTGCAGACGTAGAGTAAAAATAATACGGAGGTATACAGACTTACCTAAACGTCTGCAGTGTTGTAGGGACATAGCCTCGTTCAGATATATTGACCTGCGGCGGCAGCATGGCGCCCCGGCTCTCGTAGTCTATACCCATCACGTACGGCAACTGTGCGGAATAATAAATAATGGTTACACGATTCTTCAGTGCGTGAATTATCTCCACATCATTTTATACCACCAGTTCAATGTGAAATGAAATATATTTATTTATTAACGTATTTAAATTGTTCTTACATTTAAGAGAAATTATTTCACATATGAAAAAAAAACGTAAATTGCTTTTGTGCCCTTTGTGGGCATTGAGCTAATAACTGACCGCTATTGAAATTAACATACTTTCTGCCCCTCTGCATAAAGTACTCATGAACGGATTTCGCCTATGGGCGCATCCTGTACGGTCGAAATTTAGAAACTTATTACTAAATCAATTGAAGCAGCTTGTGTGTTGGTTTATATGATTCATTATTCAAGTGCTTCCTACGTAAAAGTAATTATATGCAATAGCGATGAATGTTGAAGCATAAAATTTCTTTTCACCACAAAGGCTTTGATTAATACGCCTCTATATGCTTGACAAACAGCTTAACGTCGCACTGCCAAAACAATAGAACAAGGCGACCAACTTCATTAGCAGCATGACAAGCAGCATTTAAAAAGCGCTACAGCTTTTGTTTAAAATGCTTTCGCATTATCACAAAAATGAAATGAGTTTGGGAACTAAGGCTACAGAACTTAATTACCGTACCGAAAACGACAACTTAAATACCATTAAGTGAATGTTATTAGAAATTACATCGACAAAATTTCACATTAGTTCGTGAAATTTTGTCGCACAAAACAACTCTTGACTACTCGAAAAACGAAGACTTAATCCCGGTCTTTTGTTTGCCAAAATTAAATCGCTTCGAAGCTAAATTGGAAAGTGCGAGGACCACGATAGATACAGTTACCGCCTCTGTAATTGAACTGCTGTTTGTCGCATAAAAACAAATTTGATGACAGGCAGGATACATGTTAGTTTTGTTGTTTTTCAAAAGTTAAAAATATAATGATTTTGAAAGGGATACGTTACAAAATAAAAATAAAGAAATCATTTATTGGAGTATTAGTTGAACTCGGTATCGTTGCATATTTTCAACAAACCATTTTATTTACCCTACACAATATATTTGATCTACAAAATCTACAGCCACAATCAACATGAAGATGATAATGTATGCTAAAAATTGAAGTCAATATCCTAATCCAAAAATATAGTAGTTGACGTGATGGTTTGTTACTGTGCTATGCTTATATTAGGTCGAGTCATAAGTAACTTCCGATGCAGCTAAGTAGAATCTACTGTTTGTATCTACCCGCTATGAGTTATCGGGACAACCAGTTTTTGTTTTGACTATATAGACGAGGCTACAGAGATAGTCTTTTGTCAACTGTTTTGTAAATAGACATTAAGTTAAACTGTTTTTTTAGCCTCTGATGATATGAAGAGGCATAAGTTTATAATATACATATCCGTCATGCAATGCAATGCAAATTATAAATATATAATTTAGTAAATAAACAAAGCAATAGTGCTAAGGCGACAGGTGAAAAAATATTCAGTGTATATGGTGAAGGACTAATAACTGATTGGGCAGTTAGAAATTGATTTATAAACTTCCTTTCTGGAGATACGACCTTAAAAGAAGAACCGGGGCCGGGACGTCCTTCTGACTTTGAAAGGTTGTCGACCTTTTAAAGGAAATATTGGATCAAAATTCACGTCCATCGCCAAGAGGTATTGAAGAAAGGTTGAATATATCATAATCAACTGTTAGCCGCCACCTGAAGAAATTAGGGAAAATCAGCAAGTTAGGAGTATGAACACCTCACAATCTTAGTGAACGTAATAAAGAAGATCACATGTCAATCGCCACAAGTCTGCTCTCACTGGAAAAAAATTTGCTTTTTTTAAAATAGGATTTCAACAGAATGATGAAAAAAGGGTTACCTATGACAAAATAGTCAGCAAAAGACAATGTAAAAAGACAAACTAAGGATTAACGACCAGATCCGAAAGCAAACATCCACGGCAAAAATATTTATTTGTGTGTATGGTGGGATTGTCAAAATATAATTTACCACGAGTTGTTAAAGTCAAATTTAACAACTCCTCCGGATAGATACGTTCACGAGCTCTAAAGAGTGCAAGAGAAACTCAATGAAAAGCGTCGTTCACTCGTCAATCGCAAAAACGTCATTCTTTTACACGACAATGCGCCACCACATACAGAAAGGGTGACTCCAGTAAAAATTCTTGAGCTTGGATGGTGCGTTTTACCTTACTCCTCGAATTTTGCCTAACAAAACTTTTTAAAAGGAAAAACCTTCAATTCTGAAGAGCAAGTCAGTAAGGCTGTTGAAAAATTCTGCCGGTCCCAACTAACCACATTTTACAAGGAAGGAATTGATAAACCAGGATATGGGAGAAGGTATACATAATACAAATTAATATAATTTAGTTATTTAATGAGAGAAAAAAAAATGTCCGATAAAAAACGGAAGTTAATTATGACTCGACCTATTAGATAAGATTCAGTTTTGATTTAAAAAGAATGGATCTATCGCAGTAATTTGGTCTCCATTTTCCTTCATTATGAGAAACGACAATTTTAGGTCACGGTCCCTCCTTAGATGAGTCAAAGGTACTAATTCTTATTTCAGATGCGGATATCAGAAACCTTAGTCATACTGTGGATTTACTTGCACATTCTATACTGAGCTTTAAGAGGATGGAAGCTTCTCGATTGGATACAGGTTATTCGAGATCACTTCTAGTGGCATTCAATGGTCAGATGGAGATTAATAAAAAGACTGAACATATATGCATCAATGATCTTTGTTAAGGATAGATTTGATATAGACAGCTGTCTTTAAACTCATCTTTATTTAGATTTTATTCCCTATTTATAAACGTATTAAAATTTACAATTACCCACCGGTTTCCGTCCCAAGGCTTGCCACATAAATTCTAAATCCGTCATATGCGCCGGCACCGGTACAATGAAACTGGTGGCGTATGTGTTCACAACGCCCTCCCGTACATAATATAGCTCCGCATCTAAACCTGAAAAAAAAAAAATTTTATCGTTATTAATGTATATGTATTATTGTTTATACTTATTTATTTTATCGCTAATACATATTATAAAACCAACTCTCTCTACCGCGTACCTAGCCATCGGGATGGATAAATCTCAGAAACTACTGACGTACTTTTTATCAGGTTCACTAATTCTCAAGGCAGTTTTGTATGATTTATTACGTAATTTGTCAAGGAAATCAAATAAATCAACCACTTCAGCACTACTGATAAATAAATAAAAGTCATTTTTTAATTTTCATTGTCCTCTCCTAGATTAATATTTGTTACAGTTTAGGTAAATTGGTCTGCAGATTAACAATCGTAGTACACAGCTGCTAATATATATGTCATCATGAACGGTAGTAACGTTTATAAATATACGAGTAAATTGTTAAATTTACAAGCATGCTTCTTATCACCATGGCCTTAGTCTTGAACACAATATGCATTAGCATTTTGGGAATGAAGCTTAGCAACGAAATTGGTTGTGCAATAGTGCACTCGTTTCACATGTGTGCGTTGGACGATACCAACGTTTTCTTCTATATTATCATGTCTAACATGATCGAGGAACCGAACGAGAGATTAAACGGGCAATGTATTTATGTGTTAAAGTAAAGCTTTTCTTTATAGAACAAAGGGTGACAAACCGTGCGCCCAATTCACCTGATGGTAAGCGATGACAATAACCTGTGAACATCTATATCCAACCCTCATCCAAGATCACATGCATCGTTCTAAGGACTGAGCCATTCCACTCGGATCCCTCGAGTGGAGCAGTCGTCCCGGAAGTGCTCTCCATGCGCCTCCAGCCAGACGAAGATACTACTAATACTCACAGTGTGTTAATTAGTGTGTCTGTATCATCATCGGTGGTAGTAGTAGTACCAAAGTGCCAGAAGAAACCGACAGTGCATGTGTGTGTGACCAAGTGCGGGCGGACTACCGCCCTGTGAAGTGAGTGCGTCACCGCGCACCTGCAAGGACACCTGCGCGCGCCTACCTGCGCGCCCACCGGATCCAGCGACCCCGTAAGTTGCCACACCCGCTCGCCTCAGAGGCGGCTATTGTATTTCATTGTTCTGTCGCATTAGGCGACCGACAGGTACCCTAAGCGTACCCAAGACGCTAGGATTTAATTGTATAGATTTTAGGTTTTACACCCCCGCCGCAAGGCGGGGACAATAAAATCGGTTTTTCCCGCGGACGGGCCTAAGCCCCAAAGCGATATCGTCATGGACGCCAACAATTTTATGGCGTTCATTCAGGCAACGTGCCCCGACGTATGGGCAAACTACCTACGTCACCTAGAAGCTCCGCGGGTCGCCATCAGCGACAGCCCGCAGTCTCCGGACCCAACTCCCGCCGAAATCGCAGCGCCTTCCGCGCGCCCTGCCACCGCCTCTCCCCGATCACGGTCGACCTCCGACTCAGACTCGGAGTCCTCCGCATCGGACATGGAGGTAGGGCCTAGCCAGCCGGACGAGGGCTTCACCCTCGTCACCAATAAGCGGAAACGCCCCGCCCAGCCGGCCGTCGTCAACTCGGCCACGTTCGCAAGGCCGGGCTCAATCTCGCCGACCGCCACACCGGCGAAGAAGGCAGCCCCTCAGGCTCGCCAAGCGCCCCCTGCGGAGCGCAAAACAAAGCCCCCGCCCCCTGTAATCCTACAGGAAAAGTCCAAATGGACTGACGTCTCCAGGTGGTTCGCCACCCTAAAAATATCGTGCCCCAAGGCCCAAAATACGCCACAAGGCATACGTTTAAACCTACAGACAGTAGGTGACTTCCGCGCGGCCACTAAACTGCTGCGCGAGAAAAACATAGGTTTCCACACCTATGCCCTCCCGGAGGAAAGGAAACTCCGGGTCGTTATTCGCGGTCTCCCATTCGAGACAGAACTAGAGGAAGTGATAAGATCCCTTAAGGATCAAGACCTCCTGATTTTAGATGCGCGCAGGATGACAGATCCGCGCACCAAAACCCATGCCCCTCATACTGGCCACCCTGACCTGACTCCAGAAGGCAAGGCCATTTTCAATCTTAAAACCCTTTGCGGCCTCTCCGGCATATCTGTGGAGGCCCCCCTCAAACGCGGACTCGTTGGACAGTGTCATCGCTGTCAATTTTACGGCCACTCGGCCAGAAACTGTTTTGCCAGGCCCAGATGCGTCAAATGCATCGGGGACCATGGCACCCCGGACTGTTCGCGCCCCTCCGGAGCGACAGAGCCCCCAGCGTGCTGCCTATGCGAGGCAGAGGGCCACCCAGCGAGTTATCGCGGGTGTCCCAAAGCGCCGCAGAGGCAACGCGGCGGGACTACTCATAATGGCAAAAAAGCCAAACCTAAAAAAGCGACACCAACCCCAGCCATCCCCGTAAGGGCCGCGCCTGCTCCCAGGCCCGCCCCCACTCCAGCTGCAGCTCCAGCTCCAGCCCCCAAACCCGCTGCCCCCTTGCAAGCCCCTAAGGCCCCTGCAAAGCCAGCCTGGGCAACGCCTCCTGCTATGGCGCGCAAACAAGTCGCGCCTATCACTAGGCCAAACCCCTCCCCCGTGCAGCCTGCCTCCTCAGCGCAGGCCACACCACAACCTCTGGGTATGCAAAACCCAATTACATACTCGCTTAACTTCATCAGCTCACTCGACTTTAACGCCCTGGAGGACCTCACCAACATGGGGATCCGCCTCCAGCAGGCCAAAACGCCCTTCGAAATGCTGCAGATCACTGCAGAACACATGGGCACCATACGCTCCTTCTGGGCTCTCCAGAATGGTCCCATGCCCAGTAGGGCAACCCCCTAGTTCTGTCTCCAATGGCTAACACACCATTAGGTAGAGTCAAACCCCGCTCTCTGACTGTCTCGTATTTCAACGCGGACGGACTCAGGTCTCAAAAGACGAAGTAGCGATCCATTTAAAGAAACACAACGTCGACGTTATGCTAGTGCAAGAAACCTTCTTAAAACCTAGCCACAGCGATCCCAAGATCGCCAATTACAGAACCATCCGTGGTGACAGGTTGACCGCCTCCAGAGGCGGCACCCTGATCTACTACAAAAGGTGCTTGCACTGCGTACCGCTCGAGGTTCCGCGATTAACAAACATAGAAGCCACTGCGTGTAGGGTGGCTATGACCGGTCATAGCCCGATAGTTATCGCCTCGGTTTATCTATCACCGACGAAAACAGTTCTAGAATCGGACATCAGGACCCTAATCAACCTAGGGCCGTCGGTCGTCATAGCAGGCGACCTAAACAGTAAACATGCCTCCTGGCATTCGATAAGGGAGAATAAAACGGCAAGGCGCTTCACGCCCTCATGGGCTCTCATAACTTCGATGTTATAGCCCCCGACTCCCCGACACGTTACGCTCTAAACTTTGCACGTCAAACACCCGACGTTTTAGATATTGCGTTAATCAAAAATATCACCCTAGCGGTCGACTCCATTGAACCGCTACACGAATTATCATCGGATCATAGGCCGGTGCTCCTCAAACTGGGCCAATCGACAGGCGAGGTCCCTCAGACCAAAACCATAGTCAACTGGCGTGCTCTCGAAGGTAAACTCAGAGCCACGACCACCCAGCAGCTAGATATTTCAATCAACGAGATCGACTCACCTGACAAGGCGTTTCGGGCGATCGACTCCTTAACTTCACACCTTAGCTCGGCCGTCGAAGACTCGAAAAGGACGGTCCCCGCGTCGACCGATCAATTCGGGGTCCTTCCTCGAGTCTCCGTCGACTGATAAGATCAAAAATCGCGCGGCAAAGCTTCACGATAGATACCCGACGGATGTTAATCGCGTTAGACTGCGCCACCTCCAAAGGGAGGTCAAAGAGCGCATTAAATCTTATAACGATCAAAATGGGGCGACCTGCTAGCAGACCTGGAGCCTTCGAATACCGCCTACTGGCGTGTGGCGCAGGGTCTCAAAGCAGACACCATCACACCAATGCCTCCTCTAATTTTACCGGACAACGCTACTCTCGCTTTCGATGACACGGAGAAAGCCGAATATCTCGCGGACAGTCTAGAGAGCCAATGCTCCCCGTCGAACTCCCCCGCGGACCAAGACCACCTCCTAAAGGTGAACGCCGACGTGGCGCTTAGGGCGTCGTTACCACCAGCGGGCGAACCGTTAGAACCCGTGACCACCGACGAGGTCACAAATATTATAAAAAACCTCAAAAAGAGGTCAGCTCCCGGTCCCGACGGGATTAACAATAAAATAATTAAAGCGCTTCCCGCTAATATCATCTGCCTCCTTGTGGCAATATTCAATACGCTCCTCTCCAGCTGCTCCTTCCCGGATGCCTGGAAGGAAGCGGACGTCATCGGGATACCCAAACCGCACAAACCGCGGAACCTCCCCACCAGCTATCGCCCAATCAGTCTTCTAAACTCCGTGGGCAAGATATACGAAAGGATTATTCTTAGGCGACTTAAAGAACACGTCCTAGCTAATAGATTACTTCCCGACGAACAGTTCGGGTTTAGGAATACGCACTCTTGCGTTCAACAGGCCTTCCGCTTAACGGAACACATTCTTGCAGGGCTAACCCTGAAAACCCCATCGGTACTGGTGCACTATTCTTCGATGTCGCAAAGGCATTCGACAAAGTCTGGCATAACGGTTTAATTTATAAACTGCACTCCATCAACATACCAGACAGGCTCGTGCACATCATACGAGCCTTCTTGTCGAATCGCACTTTTCGATATCGAGTCGACGGCACGCGCTCCTCAAGCCGGCCGCTCCTAGCAGGTGTCCCTCAGGGCTCCGTTCTTTCCCCCCTCTTATTCTCACTTTACACAAGTGATGTCCCGAAAGATCCGCAGGTCAGTCTTGCGCTTTTCGCAGACGATACCGCCCTATACTATTCAAACCTACACAAGGGCCGTATCACCATCCGACTCCAAGCCGCAGCCAACCGCCTCGCCGAGTGGTTTCGGTTATGGAGAATCGAAATTAACCCGGATAAAAGTGCAGCAGTCTTCTTCTGGAGAGGCTCATCCATTCCATTCTGCACAGCATCAGTACCTAACCGTAGAAAGCTAGGACGCATCACGATCTTCGACCGTCCCATTCCTGGGTAGAAACGGTCAAATACCTAGGGTCACCTTAGACCGTAAACTCAGCTTCCGTCCGCATATCAAAATGCGAGAAATAAGGCCGCGTTTGTCATGAGCCGGCTTCACCCGCTCATCTGCGCTAAAAGCAAAATGTCCTTAAGACATAAACTCCTTCTATATAAGACCTGCGTAAGGCCTATTATGACCTACGCCAGCGTCGTCTTCGCCCACGTAGCCGAAAACAAAATAAATCAACTCCAAACGGTTCAAAACCGTTTCACTAGAATCGCAACCGGAGCAGAGCCGTACCAACGCAACATCGATCTGCACAGTGACTTACACCTCGTCACCATACCGGAATACCTCAAATCTCTCGCAGCGCTTCTTCGAGAAAGCGCTTTCGCATCCTAACCCGCTAGTGGTAAACGCCGCAACCTACGATCCGGATCCGAATCCGGTAACTACGAACCGTAGACCCCGTCACGTCCTCGACGACCCCCACTTCATGGGGGAACCCTACGCCAGTCCGTCCTCAACGGACCCCGGACCCACACACAATACCTACACCTCGTCGCGTCGCCCTCGCCTCCGAGCGCGACGCAATCTTCGCGACACCGCGTACACTCGCTACATCCGCGTGTCAGGGCGGTTCTCACCGCCCACAGCTTCCGATTAATATGATACAGGTGGCGTCCGTCAGAGGCTAGGTTCGCATACCGAAACCTCGGACGGTCATTAGTCATCACCATCCATTCTCCACTCGGGAGAATCACAATATAGCTAGGGAACTGGCAACTTGGGTGGCATCATCAGATAGGTGTGAGATCAAAGAGTAGAGCGACACGCTCAGTTTATGAGCGCTTTGTGTAAGTAAGAGAACCACAGTAGGCAAAACACGGTTAAAATAAAACCAGCTCACGGACCCCTCAGTTCCGTGAGCCCTGTATCCGATGAAGCTGTAAGAGCCGCATAGGCTAACAGCATAAACATCAACAGAATCTAGAAAAAAAAAAAAAATAAGGACTGAGATGGAATGCCTCGCCACCACAAAACGAGCTCATAGTTCCCTTGGAGGTAAGTGATTCCTGTGGCCTACGGCACTCACATTTATCCTCAATAAGAAATCATAATGCAAATTCGTTGTTACCCCTGAGGACTGAGATGTAATACCTCCTTGTTCTTTTGGGACCCTTTCCAGAGCTATTTGCTTAAAAAAAACTATAGGTGATAAACGAGCACATAGCTCATCTGAGGATAAGTGATGCTTGAAGTCAACAACACCATCATTCTCCCTTAGCATAGGTATGAATGCGTTGGTACCGCTGAGTACTGTGATGAAATACCTCACAACTAGTAATTGGATCTCCGGACGCTAATAACTCACGAAAAAAAATAAAGGAAAATTATACTTTCATGGATAGAGGGTGTAATCTTTGTACGGTCAAGTCAAACCATGCATGCGTTTAATACGTTACAGCTTGAATGGGTTAATTATTTTAAAAAAAAATAAGTCTTCCTAAGACTGTAGGCCTTTCCTGTTCATAGAGTGGTAGAGCTACACTGCAGTTTGTTTATAGCTGCAGAATTAATGGGTCAGCTCGACTGGGGTAGAACCATGCCCTCACAGAATACCGGCTTAAAATAGCAATCGTCTGGTGAGTTCAGGGATCCGGAGACCTTTATTACTGGTGACGAGGGATTCTATCTCAGTCCTCAAGGTTAATAACGCATCTGCATTATGATTCCTAGTCAAGGATGAATGTAGATGTCATGAGTCGCAGGAATCACTTGTCATCAGGTTAACTGTGTGCTCATTTGATACCCTCAAAGTAATAAGTAATAAAAAAAAATGCAAATTCGAAAAGAAACTCATAACAATAATAAATACATTATTTCTTGTAAAACATTACTTCAATTAAGTATATTTGAAAAACTGTGTAATTAAATACTTATTTCATTATTAATTTTCTAATATTTTATATTATTTAAATTACAAAGTACTTGAGAACATAATGTTCATGAATATTTCAAAAGCATTTGAAAGAAAAAATATTCTTATTCCGATTGTAGTGCAGAGTATTGCACAGAGTCCTTACGGATGGGTACACCCCAGATGTTAGTTCTATTCCCAGAGGGCGGACAGCGACGTCAAATTATCCAAGTAACTCTATTTGCTTAGCCAAAAAAGAAGTGTTCTGCAATGCAGAAGCGCGCTGCAATGGTTTTGAGACTTTTATATTTTTTAACCTCACGTGCATTTTTGTGTACATATTAAATTTTTAAAACATTTTTAGTTATTTTTTTATTTCGCGTTTTGATTTCTTTCGACAGATTATAAATAAAGCTCTCTGGTAGTAATGCATATTGTATGGCAGTGTCAATATTTAATATACTTCCAAAGCACATTATAGATCTAATGGGGAACAATTTCAAAAACGAATTATATACCAGGCTTATTTCAAAAATATAAATGATTACATTAAAAGAAAAATAAAATAATATGTTTTATAAAAATTAAATGTTGGTATTGTAGTAGTATGTCTGAAACGAGCTTATGTCTATATGATTGTAATAGTTAATTGTAACATTAGGTACTAGTTATAAGATTTGCACGCTTTTAAGCAGAATATGATGAAACTCTAACTATATGAACAACATATTGTAAACCATATCCTTGCAAATAAAGATTTATTTTATTTATTTTTAATTTTTATTTTATTTACTAGATTTTTTAATACAAACTATGGAAAAGGAGAAAGCAGTTCACCTAATGCGATGCTCCACCGTCGCCCATCAATATGCGCAAGACCACAGGCATTGCAGGCGCGTAACCTTCTCACCAGCATTTAATCATTAAAACGAATTTTAAAATATGTGCTAACTCGTAATCCCCGACTATTGTCCTATTTATAAATATTAATACTTAAGAAAAGGAATAGATGAGGTCTATAAAAGTAAATATTATCCGCAGTTTGATTTATAAATTAAACTTTTGTATACTACTTATTAATTCAAGAAATTTTTTACAACTATTCATTGAATACGATTGCAGAATTATATTCTCGTAATATTAAAGTGCATAAAAATAAATACAATCGAAATTGATGAAGCGTCACTTACAAAACCCATTTTTTTATTTCACTCACAATTTCAGGAGATAGTGAACCGCCATTTCATATTTACGAATGTTATTTTATTCGTTTAAAAACGCTCCAAAAGAGATCCTGTTTCAAAAAAATGCCTTAAATCCTTTAACATCGAAACAAATGGCTAACTTTTTCTGTCGAAAAAAAAAACCAACACTACAAAAAAATCATCAAATATATCCTCTTTTAATACACAAGCACTCGTCGAAATATTAACTCTCGGGATCGGTTTCGAAATTACTAAAAGCCTATCGGGCTGTGAAAAAAAACTTAAAATTAAAATGGCGGATCATCCAATCAGCGTTCATTTGGAGGCGGCAAAGCGGACGCGACAGTGAAACGGACTGAATATGAAGTGGCACTTTGCACAATTGATGAATCACTACCCCTACTTTATGCAAGCTGTACGTAGGTAACTGTGCGCCCCTACACTTCAGACACCCTATAGAAATCGCCCCGAAGCTACTTTGTACGTAATGCTTCGCGATATTTTATCTACTCAAGTTCATGTATACTAACATTTAGCAAGACGTTCTGTTTATTTTTAGCTACGGATCCACGACGCGGGATAATTCGCTTCCAAAATTGAAATTCTAAATGTTCGTCTCAACAAATAATTATTAAGGCTGTGTTTTATTATTTACTTTTAAGAACCTATAGAACTATAATAATGTTACATATTTTTCTATTCTATTTGTATTCTCATTAGGTCTCCTAATTTATGATTCATGGGCTCGAAAAATCTGACTATTATATAGTTCAAGAAAATATGTAGCCGATGTTCACGATTAATCTCATCCTTATCACTTTTGGGACCTACTAAAGTTTTTCATTTAAATTTATACCTTTCTGAATAACATTGTTCCGTCCATGCGAAGTGAAGAACGCGTCATTCCTCCAGGCGATTTCTTTGCATTGATGACACAGACGTTAATACAAACCTGCCTCGTTATACCAACACCCAACAATGGCGACATGAAGCCCTTTGTAAAGCAGAGGGGTGTCTTAAAATTTCATGGAATAATAGTGAAGGTGTACCTTGTATGACTGAATAGTTCTCCCGTCGCAGAAAAATTGTCAGCGAGACACGCAAATTTGGGATGTTTTTACGAGGTCTACCTAGATTATATTTAACAAAGATAATATTATAATGTTTTATATAGTAGTTAAAAGCGGGTGGAGAATCTTTCGATTTTCGATTATAGGTCGTATCTATATCTTGTTTTTGAAAGTCAGTTCGAATCGTCTTGCTTCCAGACCTAGCCGGCTAACGAAAAGACTATAGTACCACACATTATTGGATGCACATTATTGGACAGATTATCCTAAAGGCTGAGGAGAATGATCTACCTCTGTGCCCTCCCTAGCTCTGTGTCTAACCTTGAATAGGTTAGAAGAAACGAATTTTTGGACAACGAGATATCTTAACCCCGAAACTTTTCGCCACTGTATTGAAAGATGTTTTCATGATGTTGGACTGGCGACCCCCTATGACAAATAAATTCATCATCAATAATGTTTCAGGACACAAATTCATGACCACTCCTGTAGACTGAGATGGAATGCCTCTGAATTTATTTAGGAAATTACTTAATCGTTTCTTTCAGAAGATAACTTTAGTACACTTATTGTTGGTTTTTGTTCATAGAATAGGTGGCAAACGAGCAAGCAGCTCATCTCGCCCATGAACATCCGCAAAAGTAGTAAATACTCGGGAGAATAATAGACAGGTTGCACTTCGTATTCCATGTATTCTAAGACTAACCCAAATATATATAATATACAATGATGGTGGTGGAATAAAATATCGAGATACCGATATAATAATAATTAGAAGAGTCGCAGATGCGCTGTCGGTTTTTAAGAAAGGTGTAGGCTCTTTTCCTGAAGGTCCTAAGTGGTATCGTATCGGAAACACTGCTGGCGACAGCTGATTCTACAGAGTAGTTGTGTGTGGCGGGCGCACAGTGGTGGATTGCCAACCATCGAGATGATGAGAATAAAATTTTGACAATGTTCAATTTTTAAACTCAGTGGGTGGAATTAATCCGAACAACTCGGAACAGATAGTAGTACAATTCATCTTGTGTAGCTAGTTTATATCATATAAGAGGATTGCAAAGGTTCGGATTCAGTAACCTTGCTATATAATTTTGCCAAATTATATAGCAAGGTTACAGAATCAAAATATGTTACAGGATGTTAAAACATTGATGTTGCTTTTCTTAATAAAAAACATATTGGTATAATTAATGCTTTCAATCTTATAAAAACTAAATATGGTAAATAAATACTATTATTAATATTAGTGTTATGTTAAATTTTATTTATTTTTCACTCCTGCAAATTGTTGCTGTTTAAACTAAATCTAAACTTTATTTTCTTTTAAATTTATACCTAAATCATAGATATATTATTGTAAATAATATTATATAAAATAAATAATGGTTACTTGCTGTATATTTAGAGTTTTTCAATATACGAATATTATTCCTGAAACCAATGAATATGCAACAGACACTAAATTAGGCACCCACATAGAAGCCATAAGACACGGTCGTCGTGGGGTAAATTCTCAAGATAAAACTTGCGCGTCGTCTAGTTTATATTCCGAGGTGCTTCCATGAGCATTTATTAAAATGGCGATAAAAGCGTATTTATTGTCTCGTTAGTTAACCGTGCACACGCGAGCGGCACATTCTTCAACTGATTTGGAACCTTAAAACGTATACGCCCAGTATAATTTGTTTAGATAATTGTCATTGCTGGAATGAAATTATGTAAAAATGGGAATTTGTAGGAGTAACATTTGCATAAAATCTGTATATCGTACACAGCCTTTTGTTATTAAAATGTGAAACAAAACCAGTCTACTTGCTAAGCGCAGTTTTGTTTGCTTAATTAGTTCGTAATGCGAGAAAGAATTTAAACAGTTGTAGAGTTACCCATCCCGCTAGTTACTAGATGCAACATTAGCTCGACCGGAGTCCTCACAGTATGCCAGGGTGAAATAGCAGCGTAGCGCTGCTGCTTTTGTGGGGTTACAGGTGGTGTGGTAATTACATGTGAATCCTCAGAGATGACAACGCATCCGCATCAAGAATCTTTAAAGATGAAGAAAAAAGTATGCTAGCAGGGCTATTAATCTTCCTAGCTAATATAAAAACCTTACATTCTCTTTAAACACTCCAACTAAGCTAATGCTTGTTAAAGTGGTTAACTGGATTGCTAGGAAATGGTTCACGGTAATAATCGAATGGTGGATTCGATTCGATCTCAAGTTTCGCATCCGTTACCTAAGTCTATTGTCGCTTCAGAGATGGATGTACCTATATCATATGTATAGAAATACATATATCATGGGCTACAATCATCAATTACCATGGGGTCATCTGTGCGCACTTTTACCACTCCTAAGTTAAAGAATTCTTTTTCTTTTATACTAGAAGTATACTACAATACCTGTGTCCAATGTCAACGGTTTGCCGTAATGAAAATATGTCATATATATTATTATTTTTATTATCATACTATTCCACCATCGTTTTCGGGGATCCATCTCTTCACTTTTTGTAGATATTTAGGTTACTTTATATCAAATGGGCTCATTTTTTACCCACACATATATAAATAAAAAGTAAAAGAAGAAAATGGTTCATAGCTAAATAAATAAAATATAACAAATAAAAACTACTGCGGCTACTTAAGTTACCATTTGTGTATGTATTTTTTCAAAATATTTACTCAAAAAACAAACCATTAGAGTTGTATGTATTTAGAAATACTAAGAAAGGAAAATATATACCCAGCTACAGAAATTTATGCCGCCTCCTCGGAGTTCTGTTATCGCCGCAATAAATTTGAATTTGTTTGCGGCCTCGTTTTCACGCGAGAGAAAATACTTATTTTGAAAACTTCATGGTTTCAGCTTTAATCCAGAGTTACTACGAACAACCATTTTACCGTCTCAACTTTGTCTATATTATTAATTGGACAAGCTACTATGCTCAATTTCGATCGTACTGGGTGTAACGCCCATTTATGCAAACTGTTTCCCGGCCCAGGATAGTTGCTCTGTGTGGAAGTGTCTGTGAATTGTCATTCTGATTTCGTAACCTATTTATTTTAAATAATTTCAGACTAAGCTCCGTTTCACGTTCCATGAATAATGGATGCAAATATGTTTGAACTACTATTTAGTAGTACACAATTTCACCAATAAATACTATTATACGGAATACGTCGTTGTTAAACAGAGTTATAAAAGTAAAATATTTTTAAGATGCGTCAAGTCCGTCAATCCGTAGTGGAGCAACAAGGCAAGCGGACTATGCTAAAATACACGCTCTTTGGATAATACTCCTATATGGGTATATAGGTGGTACTATGAAAAGTTCACTTTTTAAGGACATATAAAGACGAAACGTTGTCTTTATATGTCCTTAAAAAGTGACCAAATCTTTAAACAGTGACCTTGGCCTCATGGCGTAATAGTCAATGTACCTGACTTCTAATTCGCGGATCTTACCTCAGATTGTAGAAGAATATTATTTGTCCAAAAAAATGTTGGTGTTCAGATCTGGATGTGTTGTTTCTCCCGTCTCCCTTACACTGCATCCGAACCTTCCAATCAGAAAAGAAGGACGAGTGTTTGCACTTATGCTAACTGCCGTACTATAATATTTACATTTTTTTTTCTGGCATCTTCATAATAGTCGCTGACCAGACAATTGTACTTGAGAGGACATAGCATAGAATTTCAAGTCACTTACTTTTCTACATAACTACCTTCATGTTTTCAAAACATTTGTCCGTAGACGGAAAGGTGGTAGACGGTGCAAATTTCGCAATAAATCTTATTTTTAAAATTCCTCAAAATTATCATTTAAAGAACTTTATTGTGAAAGTTTCTATACAAAGGTAACGAAAACAAAACAATAAAATGCGCCGGACTCATTAAAGTTTCTTTTCAAATTATCACTTTTTCCTCCTGAAAAAAATTGTTTGACAAGTTTAACAATGTAATGAACGCTTTAATTGAGTTAGTCTTGTTTAAAGTTCTGTTATAAGGCTGTTCGATATTCGTTTTCGATATTGTTTAATATCGAAATTGGGAAATAATTCTAATTTTACGTTGGATGAGAGATCGACGAATAAAGAAAGATTAACATTTCACTTTTTGTCAATATTTACTCCAAAGGTTACTTACTGGCGTAGTCACCACCTATAGTGGTAATCAAAAGTAATACTAAACATTTAAAATCTAATAATATATATTTTGTTACCATCGCACAAAATACAAAAAAAGATATTTTAATATTGTAAAAATAAAAGGCGGCCTTATTTCTAGAGCGATCTCTTCCACGCAACTTTATGGTCGGGTAAATGTTTTTAGGACATTATTATTCCGTTTTTTTACCGTTTTGTTACCCCCAATGGTTGTTTAAAGATATTCCCACAGAATTTGATAATAATTAAGAGATACAAAATTTTTATTAAATTAAACATACACTATATTAAGTAGCTAATCAAGAAGAGTTTTATTTGAGACAAACATTACTAAAAACTATTATACTAATATTTACTTAACATACGATTTGTATTTATAAATACCAAGTTTATAAATTTGGATTTATAAAGAGCAAGTGAAAAAAAAATATTCAGAAATTATCTTACTCGTTTTTAAGAAGTCTTATAGTAACGTGTTAAGAGTAATTAGCATAACCAATTTACTAATATAAAAATAAGTGGTCAGAGTTGGCTGCGGCATCGCGGGTCATCGGTTCATAGCATGGAACAATATCTTTACCCTCAAATGGTTGTTTATCGGACCCCGGTGTGTTGCATGTAACTCCCGTGATCTTGCATCTTAACGTTTTTCTCCGAGCTTATTGCATATGCATGATATCGTTCTAGTCACTTTGGTATCGCAAAGGCCTACACCACTATAAAATAACCTACGCAGTTAATGTCATGTGTGAATCTGCACATGGATGCAAGCATCATCATCATAAAATAATAATGGAGTCCCTATGACCACAAGGTCGACCAAGAGCATCTTTTAAGCACTCAGTAACATAATCTCTTAAGTATCAATTTATATTTTAAGAAGTGACTCCCAGAAGTTTTGTAACAAATGTAGAACATCAAAATGTCTAAATAAAAACAGATTCATTCAAATTTATTAAAAAATTCTGGATTATACAAGATAAAAAAATCTACGACTAGACTTCCAACTATTAGAGACTGACGAGAACACTCCTCGTCAGTCTCTTATAGTTGGAAAACTAATTAAAAAAACGTCAACCCAAGTCAGATTATCTAAATCTTTGTTTGAAGAATTAATGTTTGTTTAGAAGTACTCGTAGGTAATTTTTTTTCAATAGTAGATCCATACTGCAGCTGGTTTTTAACTGAAAGATGAATGGCACGACTGGGCAAGGACCACAATCTTATACAATATCAGCGTGAAATAGCAATATAGCGATGCCGTGTTTCATATAGTGAGGGTAGATATACACCCACCCAATAACAGCTAATATGTCATTTCAACTCAGCCCTATGGATAAACAATGCATGCGCGACCTTTAACTTCTTTAAGGATGCAAATTTCATGAGCAGCAGTCATTACATAATAAAACAAAAGTATTTTGCACAGAGCAATTTGAAGCTGCCAATCTTAAATCTTACTTGCTTGTATAATTTCTTTCTATAAGAAGGTAAATTATAAATTCAAAAGTATTTGTTTAAATCACCGATCTCTATTAAAATAATAACGAAACCTAACAGGATATTGTGTTTTTACTTTTTATGTATACGTTTCAGTTTTTTTTAGATATTTATGGTATATTAATTATTTTTTCGCGGCCTATGATGAAACAACAAGGGTCGACCTACGACAAAATTCTAATATTAATAATTAATATATTTGCAGTTTCTTGAATGCTAAATTATTTCGCCGTAATTTGATCTTGTGTCGCAACCAACGGGCCAAGGATTCGCAATCTATATAATGAGATCCTAAATGTCCTGCTGCAATCAGCTCAATGCTCAAACACTAGTTATCAGTGCATCGTCATTGTAATATGAAATTGTAATAAATGACGAAACTGTATATAAATGTGTCATTTATTTTTTAGTTCCTCTTCTAAACTCAATCTTAATTTTAAGTTTACCTAAATTTGTTTTAGAAGTTATTCGTTTAAACATAAAAAGCTATAAATGTAAACGATCAAATGTAAATAAAGCCTGAAACAGATGAAGCTTCAGATTTTATAATGGATAACGCCTAGAAACCGTTTTACTCGGTTTTACTGTGTTTTTCTCAAACACCGTTTTTGCCCTGAATTGTTCCGTATCCAATTTGTTAACTTTAATAAATTCACGGCCTGTCATTAATTCTTGAAGGAAACCTTCAAGGTGTTGAGTTTGACGCATGCCGCCGACATTCTTTTCGATATTCCATGAAAACTCGTTACTACACAGCGGATTTGTTGCTTTTTTTCATTTTTTAAATGACTCATCATTTTCCGACCTGGACGTTTCATTTCGCGTAGGTAAGTAATTAGTTAATGCTCCTCATGAAAAAGTAATTTCGTTCGTTCGTGTTTGTTTAGACATTTCCAAAAAAAATTAATGATATTTACACTACGTTATTATATGATTTTGTTTTCCGTCACATTTTCCTCACAAATTAGCGACCTGACTATATTTTTAACCTTAGATTTTTTAGACTTTGATTTCAAATTTAATCAACTTTATTCAATTTTAGTTTATTTAAACTAAAATTTTTATTTAATTACTTTTATCTTGCGACACAAGTATTTATTGGCCAAAGACACTTAATATTATTTTTTCTTAATAATTTAAGGCCAAATAAAACATAACAAAGACGACTGCTCTACTTTCTTGAAAATCTCAAGGTATAGGTAAAGAAAGCGAGAAGTTTTGGTGATTATAATAAAACAAATTAAGTATTAACTTCGTTTCCTGAGGTTCATTCTTCGATGTTCAATCAAAAGGTGTCAAAGTGTTGTGCTCCACTGATAAGATGATGTTGTTTATTATACTAATTAAGTTAATCGTCATCTTTGCTATTCTCAAAACGTATCTACCAAAGTATAAAATTCTTTACGCTAATTGTTTAATTTACTCTCTCTTCCGTGTTATTTTTAAATAGTATATTATCCGAATTGGGTAGAGTGATGCTACAATTTGTTCCCAGCTGCAGCATGAATGGGTTGGCTCGACTGTGAAAAAACTACGCCCTTACCGAATATAAGCGTTAAATGTAAGGCTACATGTTACCACCGGGGGTGTAGGGATCCGGACTAATAATTATATAAGTAGTGATTACCATTATATTTATGCGAATAATCTTTACACCATTCATGGTCATCATGGAATTTGACGTCCTAAGAAAGATAAGACGGATAAGAAACAATAATAAATCTGCGATGGAAGCTTGATGTAACATAACTACCACATTACACAACATGCACTTAACTGATTAATTACAAAATTAGATCTATTTACCAATATGAGACCTAAAACTTAACTTAACATCACATATGTACGTAATTTTTGGGAGACCCCACAACGACCACCGCCGTCATCCGAAGCTTAAAGTACAGTCTGTAAAAAAATATAACTGAAATTTGCGTGTTTTCTATGTACATACATAAAATGTATGCTTATTATCCGTATAAGGGGTATGTTGTGTCTTCTATCTAGTGGATTGTGATCTTGAACTTAATGCGAAAGATGACATTTGTAATGAATCCTTAGAAAACTATCGAAGGTAACAAATTGGATAACATAGAATGGCGTTTACTGTACGTATTGCGATCGCTGGCAGTACGCATGTAAGCGACAGCGGTTTTCCAAAAACGCACTGTAACGCTTTTAAACAAACGCTCAGAAAAGGCCATCCTTTCACTTTATTGGCACAACGACATAATTTCACCCTTTCTTTATAATATAAGAAGTAGCAAAAGAGCACATAGTTTACTTGACGGTTAGTCATAATTCACCATCGGGTAAGTTATATGCTACCCATAAACAATAGTTCACATGACGGTAAGTCATCATTTACAATCGGGAAAGTTGTGTGCTACCCACAAAAACACCTACATACATTCATGTCTTGAGGACTGAGACAATATCCTACCAGTAACTGACCTACACTTACGACAAGAAACATAACATAGCATTATGCTACTATTTAACGCGGGCGTTCTGTTAGAATGCTGGGACTTCTCTGATTGGGTCAACCAATTAATGTGACATCTAGGTCACTACAATGACTGTTTATAAATACATTTGTATTTTGATTTAAAATAATTATAATTATGATTAAAATGATAAAATTGATGCACATAGATCAACATTGAATAAACAAATAAATTTATAATAATAATAACAATAAATGAAATCCTCTTACATCGACATGGTATTTTTTTTTATTATTTTGTAGTAGTGATTAACGCCGCCCATAAATATCCGCTATGCCAGAGGAGTCGCAAATGCGCTGCCGACTTCCTCCGAAAGTCCCTAAGTAGTATCGGTTCGGAAATACAAAATGTTATGTCAAAATGACTACTTTAGTAATATTAAATAATGGGTATAAGCATTTCTATAAAACGAAAGCGTAAGGATAAAGTTATCGGAAATATATATATATATATATATATATATATATATATATATATATATATATATATATATATATATATATATATATATATATATATATATATATATATATATATATATATATATATTTATATATATATAATAAATATATCTATAAACTATTAATAACGTCTACACTATCGTTAAAAACATAAATGAAATCTCGTGCAAGTCAAGTACCTTATTATTCATGAAAGCGCAAAGCCCCGTAATATGTCCTGTTTTGTGAAACAAATCAGCGGCAATACACGTAACGAAACAAATGTAAAATTAAAGTCGCTTTACTTCAAAAGCGTAATACAAGTTTCAACGTAGCCACATTAAATTGCTTCCAGGGTTGTCGCACAAAGAGCCCGTGGGAAACCGGGAGTGTTCCCGACAAGCGTACCATTAGTCAAATCTTGTGACCGAGCAAAAACAGTATTAGACCGTCGCCTTAAGTATGGAATTGTTTGCGGGTAAATAAATTAAATGTTGAATCAACCATAAACGTTTCAGCCGGCGTTGAATTATTTATGACGTCTTTAGTTTATATTACGGTTTAACTGTCGCCGTGTTTAACAAACACGCATAATGGAACACGTGATTGGATTAAATGTTATGTTTTCGTAGATGATTAGCTAGTTTTTCATTTTTTTTATTGTTTTGAGGATGACCATTTAGCATACAGTTCAACTGATGCCGAGTGATTCCTGCGACCCGATATACCCACATTCATCCTTAATAAGGAATCATATTTCAGATGCGTTGTCACCCCTGAGGACTAAAATGGAATGCGTCGTCATCAGTAATAAGGCTCTCCGGACACTACACTCACTAGACGAAAGACAGCAGCATTGTACTGTTATTGTATGCTGGTGTACTTTTTTAATTTTAAACATCCTTTTCTCTCAAATTATAGGTGGTGTTATCACAAATGCTATATGTTCAGCCCAATATTATGACAGTGCTGAATATAAAGCTTCCCCATAGATTTCTACCGAGTATGATCCTTAGCCATTTGTCGTATCGACTACTCGCAGACTTACATAAGTCGCCCTTCATATTATGAAAGTTTTACTCATACCTACTACTCTTTGGCAGTCTAAGGTATGAACTTTTCTTCACAGTTACTTAGTTCTACGAGCGTTTTACATCAAATGTCGAATTTTATTGTATTTTTATTAATTTGAAATGATATTAAACATAAGTTTATCCTTAAGTTATAAAATTTCACAAAATATTTTCATTCTATTTAATTTTTTGATCAACATTCTCTTTTTCAGTAATTGGTCCCGAGTGCATTGTATCTACTGTTGATTGATTCAATTAATGTCCTAGATATTGCTCAATATACCGGGTTTCCGGTTAATTTCTCCATAAAAGGTCGCGAAATAATCTAACTCCGGGGAGCGAAATCATATTATTCCAGGGTTGAATGAATTCTACACGCACATATAAAAACCATTCGCAACAAGTGGCTAGAAACGATATTTTTTGGGTGACTGGATATTGTTTACCTCACTTTGCTTACGGTCGTGAATTTTAAACATATTTTTTTATTATATTCATAAATTTAATGATATTTATATTATGTTGAACTTCAGCTACTGAGATATTTAATGGTGTTAGTGCCACTCAACTTTGTTTGTAGATATTGCATGAATGGGTTGGCTCCTTCACAATTCAAAAGTGCTGAAGAATTTTAGTAACAGCTCTGTCGAGATTGCTGGATACTATATTCGCAATGGGTAAAGCCAAATTCTACAGCCAGTTTCTTGCTGCATGAGTGAGTAGAATACCATCTTATATCTTTACTATGGATGGATATGGTCTTTATGGACTGCAGTCACCATGTGCCGTGTGCAAATAATAGTTTCCTTTATTATTCTTTGTTTCTCAAAATAATCAGAAATCTAATAATACCAAATTTTCAATAAACAAGTTTTTTCCGTCATAATATAAAACGTATTATTGAACAAAAAAATAAATACAAATATATATAATATATACAATAATAACGGGGGACAATTTTACCTTTCTTTATAAGTATCTCAATAGTAATCTAAATATTTCCGCAACTACTTAAACCGTACGTGTAATAATCTCAAAGGTCGCACAGCGCCCGAGAGAAATGTCTACAATTTCATCTCCACTCGAGAACATTAGTGGGAGTATTACCCAAACAATCTCAGCTGGACTCGTATAAGAATAAAAGTAAACGAACCGCGAACTGTTTACGTTTCGTGCACCGTCGTGTGTACGGCGCGTGAAAAGTGCTCCTTTTAGTTGTCCCGAAGTGCTCGCGCTTGATGGAGTTATAGCTTGTTTACAATAGGGAGCTCGGGATCCTCGCTTCGTTCTATTCATTCGCCCTGTTATTATTATGCATATTTTTTTTTTATTTTTTACAAACAAGACATTAAATTTTTTTTGTCGCGATATTCATGTTTGGACTGCAACATTTTGATCAGGGATACTTATAAATATATTATATGTACTAAATTAATATTGAGTCTAATATGTGTGGTCGGTTTAAATTTTGTATGAAGAGAAATTGATAAAAATTTTGGAAATTACACATGCTGTGTTTTGCCAGTCTGTCGGTATCCCCCCTGTGTTAACAGCGAACTACTAATGGGATTTAATGATAATACTTATAAACTATAGAAAAAGAAATAAGATTTTTGGTCCATTTTGATGTATTCCTATAAAAGTAATTTTTTTACTGACAATAATTGAGTTGAATTTTAACATTGTAGGTATAACAGATTAAAACGACATCGGAAAACATAAACAGAATCATAAATAACAGCCACAAAGTTAGTTTGTGTACCGTTAACTTCTTCGTTTTGCTGAATTTATATCGTAGACTTGAGAAAAGAAATGGCAAACCTTCGGCTCGGTAGGAAGGGAATCATTTATGTTACACAGTTTTTAAATGCCACTTGTTGTTGCCTTCTAGATAGTGATACTGTATTACGACAGGCAATGAAACTATTAATAGAAACATTGGGAACAGATAACGGCAGTAGGGTGTAAAGCGTCAATAACGAATGGTTGACGATACTGTCTGCGAAACTTAAGATTGTAGAGTCGTAGGTTATAAAGAATCTCCTAGCACAAGTATTAAAGCTTAGTAGGAGTGGTTAATGCCAGTAATGGTAATAGCGCATCTAGCATTATTTTTAAAAATCATTATTAATATCCATTTAACCCCAGTAGACCCACGCTATAGCTCAACATGAATGGGTTGGCTCAACTTATAACTATATATATATAGGTATATACCATCGTAAGATATCAGCATAATGCTGCTGTTTAGTCTGGTGAGTGCAGAGATCCGGAGACCCTTATTAATGATGACGAGGCATTCCATTCTTTTCAGGGGTGATATGGCATCTTCATTATCATTCCTAATCGAAGATAAATATGGGTTCCATGAGGTACAGGAATCACTTACCATCAGGCGATCTGAGTGCGCGTTTGTCACCTTAGATACTATGACAAAATTTTATTGTTATAAATTTAGTAAAACAAACAACCAATCACAACACAATGAGATAATTTGTATTATTACGAGAAGTATAAGACTTTAATAAAATTTGTACGTATGCACCTATATATTTAAGATATTTACATAGAGAACATATTCTACACAATGAACGTAAACATTTGATAATTATAGTTTAATAGTTCCCGATGGACATAAATACAGTAATTAAAGAAAGACGGCAACAAACAGGACATTTAATTTGCAGTCTAGCGTATAGCTAATTATAACCTACGGTTGAGGAACCACTTTCTTCGAACACCTAATATCCACCACTAGCCACATGTTTTTAAACTATTAATAACAAAAGACACGACAAGTAACACTTAAGTTCTATATTTATATACACAATATACAGTCTTAATTCTAGTTCGAAATATTTAGTAAACAATTTTAAGTCTAGTCACACTAAATATACAGTTTTAGATCTAGTAATTTGCATCATATTTATTAGTAGTGGGGACTAAAATTCCTTTTAAGATTATAAGTTAATCATGAAAATTATAGAGATATGAGAGCCTTTGCAGCTCAGTGTCTACGAGCTTTTAATTCACGGTATGCAAGTACACCGGGTTCGATCTCCGATGCCGGCACCGATCAAAATGTTAATGCGATTATAAGTGCTGATTTATCACGAGGTCGGCGGTGAACTAAGTCATCGTGAGAAAATCTAAGTAAGGTTACTTACACAATAAATAAAATAAAAAATATTATTTCGTCGACATGAGAGGTCGCGCCAATCTTCGGAGTAGTCGCGTGGTTGACACTACGTTTTTACACTACGTATTGTTTATACAGACTGTTGCTTTACTTTTATGAAAATTTTAAGTGAAAAAAGTATTTTTCCTAATTATATATTCTTAAAATGTAATGTAATAGATATGGCTTTTTCTATTCTTTCATTGCGAGTTACAAATGAGCACATAGTACACCTGATGGTAAGTGACTATTGCGGCCCATAACATCTACATTCATCCTTGACAAGGAATCATAATGCAGATACATTGTTACCCTAAAGGGCTTAGATGGAATGCGTCTTCACTATATAACGGATCCTTAAACTCATTTAATCAACCTGTATTTTCTACATTACACAAATAATAATAATTTAAATAGACTTAAAGGTTCTGAAATTAAAAGTTATGTGTATTATAATCAACAAATATATTACATGCGACTTCCTAACGATCATAGATCATTAGGTGTTCCACACATAATAAATAATTTAGATTTTTTATGTGTTTTTCATTGCGTTTTTGATTATGATATCGAAGGTGACAAACTAGCATAAAATTCACGTGATACTAAAAGATTGCCGCGACCCATGACATCAACATTCATCCAATGTCACCTCTGAAGACTAAGATAAAATTCCAGTAATAAGAGTCTCGAGATCTATCTACCAGACGAAACGAAGCAGCGTGAAGCTGCTATTTTACGCTGGTATTTCGTAAGGGCGTGGTCAAGCCGACCTATTCCTGTGACGGCTGGGAACAAACTATAGCGTGTTTCTACTTTGATAAACCCCATATTCCAAGGAAGACTTTTAATTTTGAATATAGAGATATCCAAAAACATGTAAATGATATACGGAATATATATTATATAGGATGGATTTTTATTGTTGTTATATTTATAATTGTATTTGTGTTATTTTAAATTATGTAAGAATAATTTTTGCCTGAATCATCGTATTTTATATTTTTCGTACAAAATCAAACATATGGACAAACAAACGAGCATACATTTCTTCTGATATTAAGTGATGGCGGTAGCCCATTAACGCCTTCATTCACCCTCAACAAAGTTTCAAGATTCCTTATCATTGAGTAACGAGCACACAGATCATCTGATGGTAAGTGATGAGTGTGACCCATGGAATCAACATCCATCCTAAACAAATATTCAAGATACAAATGCGTTACCCTGAGTACTAACTAGACGTCTCGCTCCAAGTAATTGGGTCTTCGGACCCCTACACTACACCAACGGAAAAAGCATTACGTTATTATTTCTCGTAAATATTCTCTGTGACTTTTATCAATATCAAAAGTTATTACTACTATATTAATGAAAACATGAAATAGATGTTAATTTTAATTGGCAATGGTATCACAAACTCGTGTAATTATTCAAAAAGTTATATCGCATATCAGGAAAATATTTAATTTTACCTCTGATGTGCCATAACATAAGTACCTTGTAAGACTCAAGAAAAGTAAAAGAAAAGTTAATAAAACAGTATTTACGTAAAGTATCATCGTTCATCTTCATCAATCAACTGTTATAACGTTAATTTAAAAGCTTTACTTTTTGAGATATATTTTCGGAAAATTCGACTAAGAATTATTACATACATATTTATCGTGATTCAAAAGAAGTCCATTGATAGGTAGAGTATTATTATGAAATATCATACATACACACACACATTTTTTATTCAAACATAATATACGTAATATAACTAATAAACTAATTTCTAGACGATTATTATCTTAGTTTATTTAGTTATTATATTATTCTAGATTAAAATATCTAAGATTCCACCTTTACTTCTAGCTTGCTTTAAAGTGCTGTAGAGTAAGTATTGCTCTACACTGCCAATACGGTTGCCTCTAGAGATCCTTTCTTTCCCGTCAGTGTTCGGTTCTACAAACTATATGACTGGCCCATTGCCACGTCAACCGAGTGATCCCTTGAGCTATGCCAGTGACCTTTGTTCTGTTGCATATATCTACGTTGCGAATTTTGTCACTCAGAAAATAACACTTAGAATAGCGTACCCCGTAGCTCCCTTAGCAACTTTGAGCTTGTTCATACGACCAGACTAAGCAGATACAAATACCACGTTTTAATTCCATAGGTCCTCTGACAAACTCACTGGTTCAAAACCTGGTCTTTTGACATTTAGGGATATTCGATGGTTAGATATATTGCAGTTTCCCGAAGGCCACCTCTCTCGAGTTGGATCCGTCGATTGTTAAGTTACTACTTGCCTTACTAACTTGCCTTATGCCATAAACGTTTTTATGATGATACTTTACGTAAAAAGTGTTTTATAAACTTTTCTTTTATTTTTCTTAAGAATTACAAAATACGTTTGACTTAATTGAAAACAAATTTGGTAAATAAACATTTTCCTAAGTAAATACTCGTTATTTGAATATTCAAACAAGTCTGTGACACTAATGCCATTTCAGATTGAAATGCCATTAGTACATGGTGTCACATATTAACATATCAAAATATTTTTAATATATTAGTTGTTAATATATATAAGTTTTGTCCAGTTATTTTAATGGTATTGTGATCACTTACGAGTAGTGAACACGATGACTTAAAAGTAAAAATAATTTGCGGAGGAATTATTCAATATTATATGTAATTATATATATAATATTGGATAATTTTATATAAGTTACAATTTTCATTCCTAATGATTAGAGCCTCCTTTTAAGCATACAATACTTGTGCCAGGAGATGTCATTCTTCCATAACTTAAGAACAGGAAAATATTTAAAAAGAAAAGGGAAATTAAATCAAATTTAAAACATTTTGTTTGTAATTATGTGTATGGTATGGATGTATGTGTAAGTAGTTGACAGTCGTCTCGTGATCTTAACCTACTACTACTAACTGCCTAAAGAATTCTGAAGAGACCGAAGCAGGTGAAAATCTGAGGGTGCAAGATCAAAGCTGTATGGTGGATGCATTAACACTTCCTAGCCAAGCTCTTAATATTTTTTGAGTGGGTAAATTTTGATGTTGACATTATCATGATGAAAAACCACACCCTATCTGTTGATCGATTCCACCGGTTTTTCTCTATTTCTAGCGTAAGTCTCATCAAATGTTGGCAATAGAGATGCAAATCGATGGTTTTTCCTGGCGGGAAAAGCTCATAATGAACGAGGCCTTACAATCTCACACAGCATTACATTATTGTCTGTGAAGCTTGATCAATATTTTCAAGAACGGTTCGGTTTCATTACATTTCACTAGAGAATCGTAAGTACACGATTCATTAGGTCTCCTGCAGTGAACTCGTGCGGCACCCAAATATCGAGTTTTTGGTACCTATGTATATCCAGCCTTTTTCAAATGGGTCAAAACTGTTTTGTGGTCAACCAATAGTTTTTTTAACTATTTCGTGAATACTAATATGCTCATCTTACTCTACTTTTTAAAAATGACATCGACTTTATCTGTAACAGGTCGACAGAGCGAGCTTCATCTTGGACATCAAAATTCCCAGACTGAAAAGGCTTGAACCAATTTTGTGCTAACTCTTACTGCCAGTACCTTAAGTCCATAAAGTCACAAGTTTTTATCGCACCTTGTGACACATTTTTCCTGTGTGTATCTCATATTTATACGTTAGATTCACTCATTTTGACGGAAAGAAAAACAATATGAAAAAGGCGTTTTTACTTTTTATTTTTCTGTTTTAAAATGTCATATATTTAATGGTATAAAAAACATCCACATACCAAAAGTAAGAGCAAATAATCGAAGAGATTTTATTGAAACTTTTATAGTTATAAAATACAAAAACCCTTTTCTCGGACCCATTATTATAACATATATTATTAAACATTATATTCATTGAATTAAACATATATGTCAGAAATCATTTCTATGCATAATGTTTATATTCCGCATCTAACGATTCCCCTTTGTTATGAAAACGCCAAAGCCAAAAGTGATAACTACCGTTACAACGTTTTACATGACAGTACATTACATTGACCCAACAAAATATGGTATGATTCGCGTCTAATAAACTCCCATCTCTGTTCATTAATACCGATAAGTTCATTTTAATTATTATTATATAAGCATATATCAAGGCAATCTCTAGCTAAGACTGATTAAATGCAATCATAATCGTATTTATAAATATTTAAAAAGTAATTTATCAAGTAGAATAAAACTAATCATTTTAATATTTAATCACTAGTAATAAGTAAAAAGTCGTTGAAAACATAGATTATGGTTACATCACAACTCACATTTCCTTGCAGTTTCAACGTTTATTGCAACATTTACAAGGTCTCATTAAGTAAAAGGTTAAAGAGACCTTTTGACTTATTTATATGTAGGAAATTTTATAAAATATAGGTAAAACAATAATCTACTGAACATAGTGGTTCACGATTGAATTCAATTACATAAAACATTTCAAAACTTTTTTATTGAACAGGTACTAATATATATACAAAACAATTTACTTATAACCACTACTAATTAACTTATGTTTAAAAAAAATATGTTTGAACATATTTCGCCAATCCACTGTGTGCTAACTATGATCCATAAACCTCTTTACAGAAGAGGCCCAGGCTACACAAATAGGACCCACTGGGATCTTATTTATGTACTTTATTTAATTTAAACATATAATATTTTCATTTTTAACTATCAAAAGATTTATAACCGCGACCGACATCAATAACAACATGAGACATGTTATTAACACGTGAGATGTCAACTAACTACGGAACCGCAGCAATTTGTATCGACTACTCACCCACTACATCATACGTTGTGATGGATGACGATAGGCGGTCGAAATACGTCAAGAGACAATCTGTCCAATTAAAAAGCAACGCAATACTAACGAAATGGCAGCACATTAACTCACTCTTGTGCCGGTATTTGTGACAACGAGGTATTAAATCATTTAACATTTAAATTTTGAAGGATAACATTATTAATAGTGATATACTAAACTTAGAGGTGCTATTTTAAAACCATATATATAATTATATTTAGAAGTGATAGATTAGTGACTAGGACATCGGACTTACGGTAAAGAACTCGGCCTAGCGCTAGTATGTAGGTTAGTCATTTTGATTTAAGGTTATATTGTATATCGTAAAATAATATTGTTATTAGTTTTTATTCATTTTTAAATAGGTTATGTAATGAATTGTCATTTGGAAGATTAAGAATGCCAATACTATGTTCATCAAATGATTATTCTGTACGGGTATTCTTACCCGTAGGTACCTGATGCAAAAAAAATCGCTACTTAGTAACTAATAGTGTATTAACAACTGGTGAGTACTAGATACTTCCCAACTAAACTTTGCTGTTGTTCTACTAGAACATCTACATAACTACGTTGGACATAAATTACACCCTCATATATGAAGATGTTATTTAGTTTTATCGTCACTTTAGCTTCGAATTACACTAAACAGTAGATATAAAAGCTGACAATTATCTCGTGCCGTATGCAGGCATTAAGTTGCCAGTGCAAGTAGTTGCCACCCCTCGCTAGAGTGGCGCGAGGCGATAAGACACCGTCCTAAATTGATGTTTGAACTGTCATTAATTCCCCTTTTGGACAGATGTCGCTTTTGTCTATTATTTTTGACACACACCATTGTTATTTGTCGTTGGAATGATTTATATTCTTTGGTGGTATTTAATCGAATAAAAGGTTGAGTTTGAGTGACTTGACCACGATAACAAAAGTTGTCAGAATTGTTTTATACTGCATGCTTTACAAAACACCCTAAAGATAAAGTAATAACTTATATAGTCCCTCTAATGGGCCTAGTTACTTACCTTACTTGTAGCAAACTAACGGTGACCATCGATCACACAAAGATCACCTGACGGTAAGTGATACCACCCACATCTAAATCTGTGCATAATAAATATGCTATTTCACACAGACAGGACAGTATGAGTATTGCAACAATAATGGCGAAAGTAAATGCGAAATATTTGAACAAGAAAACATCCGATAACTCAAATCTTGGCGTTCTTCACATGTACGAAGTTTTTGCCGCTGGTAATTTTTAAAACCAAATGGTTTTAAAAATTTAAGTTAACAAACCCGTCGGTTTCAGCAGCGGGGCTCAAAATAAGTGGTGGTTCGCTTACTATAAGATAAAAAATGAGCTTCCGGGCTTTCAAGCAAAACGGCCGTTGTGGTAAGTTCTTAAGTACTTTAAAAATGACGAAGAAGAAGAAGTTTAAATTTAATAGCAAAATGAAAGTTTCATGTGAATGATTTTCGGATTCTATTAATATGAAATATAAAAGAAAAACCTACCGGTTCTTTCCGTCGATGACTGCCAATATGTCTTATCAATATAATACTTTTGTCAAGGAAATAGTAGAATTTGTATAAGAGTTATATAAACTGAATATTTCCGATTATATAATATAATTATAATATTTTATCTTCATTACGTAGGCAAGTAATAATCAATTTCTACAAAATAAAAGTTCACGGAAATAAGCAATATAATCTAGTAGTAATATTTAGACAATTTAACTGAGTAATATTCGTTATTTATATTTCATATATTTCCCCGCGACAGGTTGGTTTATGAGTTCCACTTTCATATGTATGCATTTTGCGATAGTAAGTTTCTTTATCTCGAGTAAGATCCCAATTCCTATGGCCATACGTCGTGTACTCCCTAAAGTAATAAACTACTTGATGTGCGCTTTAGTTTATATCCATTGCTTCACGATGCGGGAAGGCGCCACATTTTTTTTTTTAGTTAATAAAACAAGTTCTCTCTATTAGAAGTTAAATCTTTTTAATACGGAATTTATTTTATATATTTTTCCGACCAATGAAAGTTGACAGTTAATAAATTATAAGAAGTTAGGCGACCGTTTTAGTCTAGGTACATTGAACAAAATATGTATTTTATTCATTTATACGTAATCAATGATTGTATACTAAACAAAATAAAAAGTACGAGTAAGCCCTGAGGTTTCCGTACAAACTTAATCATATATATATATATAATTTATCCATCCCAGTAATCGAGAAATACTGGCATGATATCGGTACTAGGAATTCCGTAATTTCTGAGATTGTTCTAAATTTAAATTTTTGTATAAAAAATTTTATGTTTACAATAGCTATTGTTATTTCCTACACATTTTATTCATTTCAAGGTTATATTAACATGCTTATAAGCACAGGTTGTTAACACTGTCTTAAATTTCGTTATAGAACAATATTTGAGATGGCAGACTCGAAGTTCAAAGATCAGTGGGTTTAATTTCTTGATTCGCGCTCAGACGTTATTTAAGTTTTTATAATATAATTTAAAAAATAATTTTATTATAATAAGAGAATCGATACTGATGCAAAGATTGATTAAGTTGACTAAGATACTTTTATTTTTGACACGTCCAAGGGAACATAGATCTTAATATTTTGTATTAATTTTACCTTTGTAACGTCGGTTACAGGAATCGTCCTAAGAAAAGGGTCTTAACAGACAAACAAACGTACGAGCGGTCAACAAAGTGAAATCCCGTACCTCTAACAGTAAAATCTGTTAGATGTACGAAGCCCTAAACAATAACATCTTTATCTTTTTCTTTATTAAAATTAATACTATAACATAATTATAAAGTATTTTTATTTTTATTTATTAGTTTAAAATACAACAAAAATAATGTTTTTTGGGAATAATATACTATGGGAGGTTCTGAGACTAACGTTGAACTTCTTGATCGTAATTACAATCTTGTGGGTTGTGTTTCTTAAGACCATTAATAAATTCTGTGGTGAGTTCATAAATCTACCTTAAGTAAGCAGGTTAGTTATAAGATAGTAAATGTTAATCTGTTAAATAAGGAAGTTTCAAACATACATTCAATCGATTTTTTCTATTAATATTTACGGCTTTATATATTTTATATAAAGCTCAGTAAGTAGTTCTTAAACCTTTAAATTAATTTCGGTGTCCCTATAATTTTGCGACGTCACTTTATTCATACTGTAATGCAATGGAAATGGGTCCAATTGCATATACGAAATACGTCGAATTTGTAGAACAAATATAAATGGTTGAGGGTAGATCAGGGGTAGATAATTACATTTTTTGATCTTCGGAAACGGGGATGACTTCAATCCTGCGGAGGCGTAAGGTCTTTGTATTCGACATGTTTTGATAGTGTCAAAGATATGAGACTTATAAATAAAATAACTATATTTACTGGTACAATTTTTTTTCATAACTAAATTTACATGAAAATTACATTCCGTGGTAAAATAAGGTAAGGCCTAAATATAGAGGAAAACAAATTTAAGGAAACATAGGATAAATCAATTCATCTTCTGCATTATTTACTCAATCTTCTAATAATCTAGCATGATGACACTTGATTGACCTGATTGATTTAAAATTTTTAGCAGAAAAGATATGCATAAGTCTAAGATTATTTGCACAATAATTTATATATGATATATAGACATCCGCCTGATGATAGACCATTGGTTAAAACATGCTGATTTTTTATAAGAATGTACGTCTGAAATACGAGGATTCAGTGATAAGTGATTATTCATATGCAAGGTAAATTACTAGGTTATTACGTTTGTCATCCTTTTACTAATTTAGATATTATTATAAAATGGCCTCTTGCTAGTTCACTATGAAACTATGTATGTTCGACCCATAAATCATGATGATCAACAAGATAATAGTGCCATAATGCTAGAGGACAAAATTATGCATTAAAATCTTCAGTTCTAGTTATTCAACATACAAAACACAAGAATAATATAATGTTGTTTTACATAACTATTCTGTAAAGATGTGGTCCCAATCCATCCACACTTTTCTTATTACTGTCGCAATTAAATAGAACTGGTTTTCTATTCGTATATTCTTATATTGAATTCTATACGTATGTTGAATAAAATCATAATGATTAATATATAGATAAATAACAACGTTATAACAAAAAGAAAAATACCCGCACAGAGCAAAATACTAAACGGCGTATCGTTAGATTTATACCCGTACAAAAACTGCGGGTGAACTATTTGTAAGTAAAAAAGTTAAGGGGCGCAGTCATAAATCATGCGGATCGATGCTCCGTTTAGACATCTATGTACCTTTATAGGTTGAGTAATTTTCTATAAAGTAAATATTTATTGAATGTAAATTGCCAAAAGGCTCAGTGTAACTCTATTAAAGTTGTATTAACGAGAAATGAGTAAACAAAGTCATACTTAATTACACCTTTGACTTCGATTAATTCCATATTTGACTTATGGATTATCGTTTAAATTATAGTTTAAGTATCGGTATTCAACGAAGAGCGGCTCAAACCATCGACGACCAGGGATTTTTCGTCCGGTTAGACCTTTGCAAGGAAATGTTGCATATCTTTGCATTGTAAGTGCTATGAGTTCATAGTCATGCAGCACGCTATGGAGAGAGCTATGCTTAGTGTTTCTTTGCCTGATAAAATACGCAACGTAGACACCCCGCAGTAGAACGAAGATAACCGACACAACTGAAAAGATCAGTAAACAGAATCTGATGACGAGCAGCCTTGGAACCCCACTAGATTGAGCGACAACCTACACGCAAATTTGCGGAAAGTCCATGGACGCTGGTAGGTGAGGATCGTGCTTCGTGGCAGTGTATGGGGTAGACCTATATTCAGATTCGGACTATGGACACACGCACAACTATTCTGCGAAATCAACTTTTGCTAGCGGTATTTTCGAATCAATGAAACAATTTTATTACAGTGCTAGAGCTACACTGCAGTTCGTTTCTAGCTGCAGAATGAATGGGTCACCTCAATACCAGCGTAAAATAGCAGCATAATGCTGCTGTGTTTCGTCTGGTTAGTGCAGGGATCCGGACCTTTATTACTAGTGACGAAGCATTCTATCTCAGTCCTCAAGGGTAACAACGCGTCTAGATTATGATTCCTTGTCAAGGATGAATGTAGATGTACTCGTTTGTTACTTTTAATGTATTAAAAAAACTGAGGGTTCTTCAACAAAAAAGCCTACGCCTTTCTTAAAGACAACTCCTCTGTTGTTGCGAATGATATAATGATATAATGAGCAGCGATAATCACTTGCTATCAGGTGAGCTGTTTGTTTGTTTGTTTGTTTGCTACCCTATTGTAAAAAAAATATATTTTTATTGCTTCCAATGCCAGAATCATCGCACGAAACCGTTTAGTCTTAGCCGCGATGAAAGAGACTTCTTTGGGTTGCGATACGTTATCTACCAAATATAAAATCTGTATAACTTATGAGTAAGTATGTAAAATATAATCTATATGATTAATGTGCAACTTCTTCTGTGTAGTCTGTGTAGTTATGGATACATGCTACGCTTGACAGGCATTATCAATAATATGCTCGTAGTACCTGCATATTAAACACTAATCGAAATTAAATTGGAATAAATGTTTCTTTAAAATATGGTTAAAAAGAAGTCCTCCTTATTAAACAAACTTTTGCTTATAAAACTTTCATGTTTCAAATGACTTGCGCTTTTTATCGTAGCCAGAGCAGCGTAGTACAGAACTGTAAGCTTTAAAATTGATGTAAATTCTTTAAATACGCAAAAGTTCTATAGGTTACATATATAAATTGAAAGCTTCAACATCAATCATCATCATCAATTAGATAATTTAAGGGACAAACTCAATATCTAAATGTTAATAAAAAAAATCATAACATAATATCTATGATTATGCTATCATTTCGCTTGTTACGTATTTTGAAATATGTAACAAGCAGAATAATCTAAACGTCTCTCTAACCGTCTTCTAAACATTTGAAAAATCATCTTAGTAATTATATGTTGTATTAGGGGTATATTCATACGTATTCCTGTTTTATCTGTTTTAACTCTTTCTCTTTGGAAGTAAAGTTAAATACTGTTAAGCAGTTCTTAGTTAAATGTATCGTAGGGGTCACTATGCTCACTATAAGACAGAAGTTTATTACCTACTACAGATATAACAAGTGCTATCTAAATTTCATCATAGACCTGTCAAGTTTTAAATGTCACCTTTACTCGTGTAGGTGCTTCCTAACGCAGAACTATTGACTAATTACATGTCTTTGTAAGAATCCGAAAAAAACAAGTCATATTATATCAATTAGCATTCAAATCCGTTACAGCGACCATGTTTATTTTTTTTTGTTTACTAGTCTTGCACCGCATAGGTGTATATCAATGTCATTTTTGTATATTTTCATATCGAACTTTAAGAAAAATTTAAATACCGGTATCAGATTTCTCAAACCTTGTTACAGTTTTATATATTAATAACAATGTTATATATACGTTTTCTTTATATAAAAAAACTAAAATGTCCCTTACATTGACGTCAGGCTTGGCATTAACTGGAGTTTTCATTTTATCTAATTTTAATTGCAAATCTTCATATATTTTAGCGCAATTTTTTTAACTCTTTAGTACACATTAGGGAAATAATACTGAGTACCTCATCATTTATACATATACTTATAACACTAGAATATACTATGTGTAGTTAATTGAAACCAATCACATCTTATAGAAATGACCAAATGGTCATTAGTTCCATTACTAAAAACCTAACCGAAATCATTTCAGTAAATGACACAGTGAGCCTTTACTTTTTGCTAGGATAGATTAAGACCACTTAAAAAAAATAACACATCCTGTAATTATTTCATTGATTTAACAATCGATACTTTATACTGAATCGCTTCTAAATATTACAATACGCCGAAACACGCACTGAACTACAATTAAGTGTATTTTGTCACCCACGTGTTATTACGAACCATTAGCTTTACATATTAAAACAAAAAAGTAGACGTATTGAGTTCGAATTTCAAAAGTATTCGGTAATGTATCTAAAAATTAGAATTAAAAGGTATTAAGATACCTTTTTACTTCGATACTTTATTATTAAAATAATAGATTAAACTTATTAGATACTGTTAGATACTCGTAGAAGTCATTTTAAATAATGCTCTGTTTTAAATAAAAACAAGCGTCAGTAGCCTAATAATTTGTTTGCCATTTGCTGTTCATCACACTTCCTACATGCGTTTTAGTTTAATTCGAGTGATTGACTAGAATTAGCATTAGCATTCTTATTATAAACAAAAATATTATTGAATATTATTTTTAATCTCGCCGTGATAAACAGTTAGCTAATTCTATCACCATCTTAACTTAAGTTTTTCAGATGCCCAAATAGTAGTCAACCAAATAGGAGATAGTACTTAGAGTAATTTAAACTAAAGCGACGTACTTTGCGACAGATCTATCTGTGGGAAATGTAATTTCTAGCAGGACTTACAGGCGTAGTTAGACTAGTTATGGTTTAAGTTGGACTAATGATGGGTTAAGACAATTATAACTAAGAAACTTATAAAGGAAACTCTTTAGACCTAACCGAAATTTCAAGCAACATCTGCACATCTATACCTTGCTGTTAAAAATCGAAGTGATACTATTTTAAATTATTTACCTTTTACGTAAGGGTCTATTCTAGATAACTATGTAATATATATAAGTTAATTTTAATATAGTAAATGATTTACACCACTCTTTCTCAATGTAAATTGATTTTAATGCATAAATAGAGCCCGAAAGAACTGCCCAAATAAATCCTGAAATGTTCATATAAATTCCTTAGCAGTTTTCTGTTCAAAATCGTTTTATACATTCACTAGATTTTGCTATAGTTAATACCATTGATAATAAATAATTTATAATTATAACTTTTAGTTATTATTATTTTATATATTTCATTATTATTTAATACTTTATTGTCATAATAATTATTTCTTTATGTTAATATTATGATTTAGAACTCACCTAAAAGCTTCTTCACCTCAGCCTGACTTATTAGCATATTGAGATGGCCAGTTGCCAATGGCAACGCAAGCCAGAACGTCCATGCGATAAGAAGCCTTCTAGGCGCCATCACGGTATAAAATAGTCACTTTCTAATCATTTAAACTTCACTTTAGAGTTCATTTTCACATTTGATTAAAAATGTAAAATTATGTCGTATCCATCTTTCAATAATAAAAAAGTATTAACTTTCCTTATATTTTATTCAAACAAAAAGCAGATCAAATATAATAGAATTTAAATTATAATGATTGCCTATTCCTGATTTAATAAGTTTTACTTAAGATTTTCAGAGAAAGATAAAATAGTCCATATCTTATTTTAAAATAAAGAAAATATTATATGTAATAAAGTAAATTAAGTAAAACTACTAAATGAAAGGATAAACTAGAATAGGATTAAAACACAAAATAATAAATAGGACACAACCGTTGAAATTTCAATAAAAAACCTGTTTTATTAAAGAAAATCGGAGTGCGAGATATCAATTTTCGAATGGGTTCGAAAATAGCGAGACACGCGTCGGGCGTCCGCGTCACCGCGCCGCACTGCCGTCCGTTCGGATACACACCGCGGGCCAACAAGTTATTCGCCGACATGCGCACTCCGCCCCAACCCTAACGATACTAACTTTTTGACGATAAAGATTCTACATTTAAACCGATAAAATAATTGGTATCAATATCAGCTAAATATATATAGACAAAATATTTTACTTGGTATAAATAGCAACTATAAACTAGTTGTCTCACAAATGGATCGCATTGTACGAAGACTACGTTTTACTACGTAGTGTAAAATTAGCTTTGTAATTTTTAATGTGTAATGGTGACATACCTCGTCACCATTACACATTCCCAGTCCTCAGAGATGACAACACATCGGCATTATGATTCCAATATAAGGATGAATTAAATCATGGGCCTCCGATATCACTCATTAATGATAGCGAGGGGTAATTTTCTAAAGATATGTCATCTTTTGGGTTAAAGGGCCAGGATTATATGCATTAAAACCTCCTAGATCCATTTGGATGGGCTCCGAGATCTGGAGCGTAACGATTCAGTGTCTACACTTAGTCTAAACACGTCTCAGCAGAGGTGTCACCTCCCATCCTAAATGGGTTCAGTGGATGATGAGGTCCCTCGCCTTAAATCATCACCATATACAACAGGCAGGGGAACCCTTAGCCCTTTCCCATACGCCCGGGACTAAATAGTTGAAGCTATTATTGTAAAAAAGTTAAAAAACCGTGAAAGTTAGGAACAGGATATATGTAATTCACGATTTATCCGTTAGAACTCTATTACAGCTGTCGTCTAAAGTTTACTTATCATTAGCTTGTATACAACTCCCAGAATCATAGAAACAAAGGTTGTAATCTATTCTTCGATAAGGAGATGTTCGGTTATCATCACTAAAAACACAAAATAATAAATAGGACACAACCGTTGAAATTTCAATAAAAAACCTGTTTTATTAAAGAAAATCGGAGTGCGAGATATCAATTTTCGAATGGGTTCGAAAATAGCGAGACACGCGTCGGGCGTCCGCGTCACCGCGCCGCACTGCCGTCCGTTCGGATACACACCGCGGGCCAACAAGTTATTCGCCGACATGCGCACTCCGCCCCAACCCTAACGATACTAACTTTTTGACGATAAAGATTCTACATTTAAACCGATAAAATAATTGGTATCAATATCAGCTAAATATATATAGACAAAATATTTTACTTGGTATAAACAGCAACTATAAACTAGTTGTCTCACAAATGGATCGCATTGTACGAAGACTACGTTTTACTACGTAGTGTAAAATTAGCTTTGTAATTTTTAATGTGTAATGGTGACATACCTCGTCACCATTACACATTCCCAGTCCTCAGAGATGACAACACATCGGCATTATGATTCCAATATAAGGATGAATTAAATCATGGGCCTCCGATATCACTCATTAATGATAGCGAGGGGTAATTTTCTAAAGATATGTCATCTTTTGGGTTAAAGGGCCAGGATTATATGCATTAAAACCTCCTAGATCCATTTGGATGGGCTCCGAGATCTGGAGCGTAACGATTCAGTGTCTACACTTAGTCTAAACACGTCTCAGCAGAGGTGTCACCTCCCATCCTAAATGGGTTCAGTGGATGATGAGATCCCTCGCCTTAAATCATCACCATATACAACAGGCAGGGGAACCCTTAGCCCTTTCCCATACGCCCGGGACTAAATAGTTGAAGCTATTATTGTAAAAAAGTTAAAAAACCGTGAAATTTAGGAACAGGATATATGTAATTCACGATTTATCCGTTAGAACTCTATTACAGCTGTCGTCTAAAGTTTACTTATCATCAGCTTGTATACAACTCCCAGAATCATAGAAACAAAGGTTGTAATCTATTCTTCGATAAGGAGATGTTCGGTTATCATCACTAAAAATACAAAATAAGGGAGATCTTCGTTCAAGCCCATTAAAGTTAGGCGCTTACAATACCAATAGCGTGGTTTACTTTCAAGCGATCTATAGTCTTCTTTAGGTGTTTACTTAACGTTAAAAAAATATTATCACGGTTATTAAAAGGACTTAAGATTTAATCTTGCCATGCGTAGCATTTTATATAATAACCTCTTTAAGTTAAATCATAAAAAGTAAACTAATAGGTATACATATAACGAAGCTCTTTCAGTAGAAATGTCTTAAAAAATTAAAAGCCTTTCATCGAGAGCGACCTGTGTTGTAAGAGGAATTAATTGAGTTTGTCTCAAGGGAGAGGCGTTTCCGTTTTGCATTAGGCCAGTTCACGGCCTGCTAATGGAATTACATTCTCTTTTATGGAGTGCTGAATGCTTAAAATTAGTTTTTGCTTATATTGCGAATCTGAATATGAAAATTCCTTTAATAAGCTATTCCATTTGTTTCAAAACGCTATATTTTTTTAGTATTTTTTAGTATAGATCACCATTATTAACATGTACTTAAAAATATTGAATTATAAAACATTTCATAACATAATATTTGATTGTACAAATATGTTCAAATTTTAAAACATATTTAAGTTTTCGCCTATATGGTGAATCATACTTACACTGCCTCCGGTGTAATTGGAAAAATCCCAAAATGCAGATTTAACATCCTGATTAGTTAGTTTTAAAATAGGATTACTTACACCATGTCTTTGGAATATCCAAGCCTTTTCGAAACGAATCGTTTTAAATAACGTAAAGTAAACAGCCGCTGATCGAACGTCGACTTTTCACCATAAACCCTAATTTCTGGAAAGCTACCAATTGGCTAACGCATGATCATACCCAGCAGACATTACCTTAACTTTTCTTCTCACTACATTGGTCTTCACAATCCATTTTTAGCCTCGTAGTCCAAGAATGGTTCATATTGTTGTTGAGTAAGTAAAGAAGAAGTAAGAGAAATACGATCTGCCAACTTTTTTCGCTTAATTTTGAAAGTGGCCAACGTTTTAAGACAAAGTAAAACTTGTTCGTATATTTCATACTACATGGCGTAACGTCACGTAACGCAATTATCAACTAATGTCCTCAGAATGTCGTTATCAAACACCTTATTTAAATATCGTTTTTCAGTCTCGATTAATCTTGAAGCTTAGCTAGGCTAGCTAAGTTTGATCTGAAGTTTTATGAATCGTAGTCTCATAGTGTACTTTCAAAAAAGTTGGCAAACTCATAAATCATAGAGTGCTTAAAATAAAAATTTTCTTGATCCAACATTCTACTTATAAAACTCAAAATTATATTATACTAATAACACCTATAATATAAAACAATTTAAATATGAATTTCCTCGCAGAAAGATCAATATCGCTGGTCTCAAAATTACACACTATTAGAAATAAAAAAAATATATATGTAAGAATCAAGATTCATGTTCTGAGGATTGATTCCAGCCGCTGAGTTAAAACATCGTACACCGTGTCAGAATTCAAAATTTCAACCTCATCATCCCGATGCTTGGTAATTCACTACTGTGAGCTATATGCGAAATTTTCTGTTACGCACAACTACTCTGTGGAATCAGCTGTCACCAGCGGAGTTTCCAAATATATACGATACGACTTCAAGAAAAGAGCTTACACCTTTCTTAAAGGCCGGTAACGCATTTGCGACTTCTCTAGTATACCGATGTTTATAGGCGACTTACCATGCCTAACTTACCATCAGGTGAGATCCTTGCTCGTTTACCACCTATTTTATAAAAAAAAGAAGATGAATAAACTGAAATGCACTTATACCGTTATTGCTCCCAATTCGTTCACCATTTCAGAGTAGTTATATATTAAATGAAGATTTAGTATTTACTAAATCTTGATTTAATACCATATTAGACAAAATCGTACAAAGAACAACAAAATACGAACAATAGAAACATTTCAATAAGAGCAACAGAAAAACAACATAAATTTCGTACCTAACAGTATGTAGTATACTATTACTATTAATTACATAACTAGTGAATATAACCTCCTACACTTATTTATTTACTAAACTCATAACGATCATTTGATATGATATTCCACCTAACTATTTTATCTATTAGTCTGAAGAGCAATCGTGCTATTGAAGTAATAAATATTACTGCTGTCTGCATTTAATAATTATCATTTGCATTATGTATTCCAGACATCGTCTAGGATGCACACACGAGGATTCAAATGTGCACTCTCATGGAAAATTCCAGAAACTCACGCAGGCAAGGAGGATGTAGCGAACTTCGCGCTTGTTTTTTTCCTCATTTTTAAAAAGGAATGTCGAGTGAATAATGAAGTTGTGACGGTGCAGACATTCGAGCTCATTGTCATAAAACAAGCAATTTTAAAATGTTATTCAAATTTTTTAACGATGTCGTCATAAAACCTTCATCTCAAAAAAATATTTATTTTGTGTAGAACTTTTCTCATGTCGTTTTTAATATCTTCAAGAGTAAAAAATATAAATAAAATTTATATTTTTAATAATCGTTGATTTTTAAAGCCACTCCTTTAATTATTTAATAATAAGTTGCTGTTACTCATTTAGTAATAACATTAACAGACTTAATAATTAGGGTACTACAATTAACTGCTATAGTCTACATGGAAATGTCCCGTATATCATTTATGTATATTTTTGTATAAATATATGGGTATTTGTATTTATAATTGTCCTTGAATCGTATAAATTTTTCCATGTATCTTTTCATTGTATTTGCATCTCAGTCTTTATGGGTGACGACACATATACTTGAAACTTAGCTGTGGATGAATGTGGTTTATTCGCATCACTTACCATCAGGTTAACTGTGTGCTCAGTTACTCAGCTTAGTTACTGTTTGGTACCATTCGTTTATTTAATTTGTACTTATCGCTTCATGGGCTTAATCCTTAATCTAAATAAAATATCACTTTCTTTTGTAAAAGCTGTGAAAGCCATTCTTCCTTCTGTCTCAGTTAAAAAGCTAAAGTCAAAGCTAGGTACTTCGGACGCTTATATAGAGAAGAACCAATATCCAATACTAGGATATAGGTATAGGTTTATCACATATAAGTACTTAATAATTTCCGGAAAATCAATATATTTTTACACTTCATTAATCATTATTTTATGTAAGATAAGCTATTGCCCTAAGCTACAGGAGCTTAGAGTATTTATTACATAATTATTCGAAATTTCAGTTGGCATCCACCACTGCGCTACTCTGTGAAATAATCTGCGGTATTACCGAACCGATACGACTTACGGACCTTCAAGAAAAGAGTTCAAGTTAAAAGCCGGTGTTGCATCTGCGACTCCTCTGATATTGCGGATTTTCATGGTCGGCGGTAATCACTTACCATCGAGGGAGCCCTTTGCTATACTTATTTAACATTAATAACAGACCCAAACAATTTAAGTAAACAAAGAAAGTAAAATTGGTCAATAACAATAACTTAAAATATAATAGGATGTCATATTATAGAAACTGCTATTTAAATAACAAAAACAGAGCTTGTCGACAATTCGCACATTTCTACTACCCAATGCAACACAATTTCCCATCCAAATATTTTCTACGCGCGAAATACAATTTGCGTCGGCTTGCGCAAAAATGAAACAAGCACAATATTGCGCCAAATAACGTTTGCAAAAGCAAATTGCTCAGGTTTGCGGCTTTGTTTTGTTCAATATGAACGCAGTTTTTTGTTCGCGCGGACAATAATCGGAATATATTGTGGAATTTGCGAGAATCCCTGTCGCAATAGTATGCGTGCGTAATTTAAATAGCGCTCAAAATATTAACACTATTACAAACTGGATAATCTGGGGGATTTGTCTACCTTACCTACTAGTTACTGGTACTGTATGGTTTATTTTAATTTATTTATTGATTACAATTAATTGCTTTTTCACTTAATCTTCACTTCACAATTGAAGGCTTCGTTTTTTAAGTAACTATATTCAATATTCAGCCGATTCTAACGATACGAAAACGAAATATATTCTGAGCAGCGGACCACCATTGTCATCAGTATCAGAGTAGTGATAATAGTTTTCTATATCGTTATCACCGTGTGAGTAATCGCTACGCTTAGCAGATCTTACACCTTGATGCCCGCCTCGCATCTTAGTATTCCAACTTTCTGAAGTCACAAAAATGTTCTATCATTTTCTTAGTTATATACATAAACATAGTACCATAGCATATAAATAGATTTCCGTAATTTTGTTTTATACTTTCTTTCTATTATTACATTTCTAAATACTAAAATAATACTCTTATTTTTGTTTCTTTATTCCAAAATCGTCAAAAAAACATAAAATAAATACATTTACATAAGAAAACATATAAATAGCGTATGATTACCATATATAACGATACATTTACAGTCTTGAACACGGAGTAATGATTTAAAAATTACTTTGTACCAATTGCTTTTACTTATGCATCTTTTTACAATTTTTGATATATTGTCTACATGAAAGTTAATGTAACTTTTACGAATCGTTTATTAAAGGCATTAAATAAATGATATATCACCGGTTCGTAAATATAAATTATGTTTACGATATATATATTGAGACAAAAAGACGAATAAGACGATTAAGACGAAAGAAGAATAATAAGACGAATATTAATTTTGTATTTGCATCTTCTGTAGTCCATTCATCTCTCCTCGGAGATTTGTTTTACTTATAAGCTCCAGGCGTCTGTTCAGTTTGTGCAAACATTAAGCGATCTGTTACAATATATCGGACGAGTTGTTTGCTAAGGTATCTTATGATAATCTCGGGACGCAGATGAAGCTCTCTCCAAACGGATATTAGGATCAAGTGTAACATTCAGAAAATGTAAAATAACCTACCATATTATATAAAATGTGGTAGACTACTTTTTATTACATTTAAAAAAATCATTGAAATAAAGTAAATAACATAAATAACTACTGTAATATAGTAGTTGGCAAAAATCATACTGTTGACGCGTGAAATCATATCGAGTTGCTCAATTACGAGTTTTATCTTAATAATTTTAGCTTATTTAAATTATAACAAAACAAACAATCACACAATAAAACAACACCGTTTCTACTACCATCGTAACGACGAACCACACTCCAGCGTCCCAAACATAAACAAAGATCGTAAATTTAATTTAATCATAGAATCGAATCAAAATTACGTTCACCCATCACGGAGAGCCTAGACGCGTAAATATTATTGGAATTCGCTGCTATCGCAATCCAAATACATTATCTCATATTTCGGGCCCGGGTAAATATTGGTCGTTGAAGCCCTAAATCTCTTGTTACCCGGATACTTAGAGAGAGTCTCGAGTTACACGAGTAAACTCATTTTTTGATCATTCGCTATAGCAAAATCTTAAACTTTGTTAAAAAATATAAAAACATTTTGGACTCAGAAAATTAAGGAGAAAAAAAGAATTTTTTATAAAATATTACACGTACCGTCGCACATAATATGTACATATATCCATTCCCAGAAATAAATCATCAAACGCTTGAAAAGTAAGTTGTAACAGTAATTAGTTGAAGTTTAAGACAATAAAAATAGAGACAATAAACAACTTGTCAGTCAATTTTCCACAACATATCAAAATTTTAAGTATAAATGAAAAACGAAACAGATAAACACTCTACGTATCTCCATCTCTGCAATCCAATGGTGAGAAATAGAAACGAATTTAGAAAGACTAAATATAATCAACATAATATATTTTTTGCTAATAATTTTCAATAAAAAACATAGATTATCGTGGGACGATGGTTCGATGAACATATCAATCAAGAAAGGGCCTAAAAGACTAACAGCGTGAAATAGTAACACAATGTTTCTGTATTCTGCCGAGCCGTTCAATCTTAGTCCGTGAGCTACCATCATACATATATATATATATATATATATATATATATATATATATATATATATATATATATTAATAATATTATTTGCTAAGAAAATTATTATAAATTAAAAATTCTGTTAAAATTAAAACTAATAAAATATTTGTACAAAACTCAATGGCTTTTCATATTTTATTACCAACTAATATTTAAAGAATATGCCTTTCCTTATAGCCCTTGCAATCTTACTAACTTATTAACTTTATTAACTTAGTCAGTACACTATTTCAACTTCTTTGGCTATGTCCGCGACTTTTTGATTAATTGACAAAATGCATGCACGAACGAAACAAATAGAATTTATGACAGTATCTCTCATGAGAGTATAGTGAAGTTACTTCAACATAGTTATTTGGAGAAATCCTTGTGACAAATAATTATAAATCTCATTTGATATTCCGTTTAAAACGGGGCGCTACCGCAAAATGCAATCTGAATTAGGTAACCGCTAGGTGTGGCGGTGACGGGGCCTTTACCGCGACGCGGTTGTCTATGTTTGCGCTCTAAACTTTAAATAAAAAACAAAATATACAGGAATATATTTATGAGAAATGGTTTCATAATTATATCATTATAATATTTCTATTTATTAAAAATTTACATTATAACTATTTTTTAAACTGTAAATGTTACATTACAAAATCCTGAACTAACTCTCCACGTTACATAAATGCACCAAAGTTTTCTAAAGTTGACTTAATCTGACTCGAGAACAGTGGTGGGAAAGCTGCGATAGTTGACTTTAAGAAGTTTGCCCCGTAAAGTGGAAGTTGTCACGACCATGTGGGAGTTGGCGGGTATTGGCATTAAAGTGGACTTGCCGGATGCAGTTCTCGTGTTAAGGGAGGATATATCTTAAATTACGAACAATATGCAGGAGCCAAGTTAAAGTTCGTTGCAACTTACACAATTGAAGCTGCAGAAAGCTTTTGACCTTATTTAAAATTATACGTAGATAAAAATGGAAAGTTTATCTATGTTTATACTCTTATATAATAAAGTAATTGAAACTTTTGCTAAAAGAAATAAATTAGGTGATAGACGCGTACTGTGTATTATATTATTGTTAATTTTACGTAAACACAGTGGCACTCTGTTTAAGTCCCTTTTCTATTACCGAAGATCTGTTCCATATTTCTCATACTAAGTGGGAACTGTCTACATTTAACTGATATCTACGATTAATCATTATCATCTCAAAAGGATTGATAAAGATCTCTATGAAGACGTGTTCTTTTTAATCAAATATCGATCATAACAAAAGCTTCCTGCTGTTGTAAAAATATATTAAAAATATCGTCATACGTATGGATACATACACAAACATATCATACATTAAATTAACACAAATATTATTAAAAACACAGAGCAACTCGTCTCGATTTTACTTCCTTCCAATTTCATATTAAGCATCACAAGAAAGTTTTCACGTGCGATTACGTACGTACGTTCAATTGTTTATATAAGATATGGGAATTTAACACAGCACCAACTCTCAAATATACTTTATCATGACTTTATTTGCACTAGGATACGATTTTTTTGAGTATTAAGAAATATAGGCTTCAGTTTGATTCGAACCACTTTTTTTATAATACATGGGGTAAATGTCCAAACACATACCTGCTATAACAGCAAGGATGGATTAAGTTAAACTTACACCGATTTAAGTTGATCTTCGTCGCATAGACAAGGAAACGCACTCATAGGTGTACGCAGCCTACCGATCGAAAGCCTAGTCGTAGAGATTAAACCTTAGAGTTGCCACTTATTAAACAAATTTTCTTATACTCTACTTAATGATTAGTTTATTAATTAGCCTAAATAATAAAAACATATAACTGGAATACTTTGCTTCATCATACTTAGAAACATTTTAATTTGTAAATAATTCGCATATATTTCATGTTTTTACAAACTGGGAATAAAATAATCATGCGACACATTTACTTCTACATAATTCACTGTTTAGCGCGTCGTTATAAAGTCGTAAACCTACAAAACTCTACTTAATATTGAAACGAAGGGGTGGTACATTTACTTAAGTTTAAGCGGGATGTAGCAATGCATAGACGTTTTCGTAGCAAAAAACCGTAGCAATGACAATAGTTAGATTTAGGTCCGGTAATAACGTATTGTGTTTGTCCGGTTATAATGTATGAAAAAAATATTAAAGTCTGATATGATGTTTTTCCTGAATATTTTTAAATTCACTTTAAGACACTTTATTTTATAATTATGTTACTATGTAGATCTTAGTTTTATATTAAATGATATGATTAGCTTTTTCCCTATAAATTTGTTTATTTATGTTAATATTAAGTACTTTATATTTATTTAAATTTTTCATTTTCTACCTGTTACCTTAAATACTTAATAAGTTTTAATCCCTTAAAAAAAATACAAATTGTACCACGGACAAAACTAGAATTAAACGGTGCGCGGTCATGCGAGTAAAGACCGTAGCATGATGTGCCAACATAAGCCCTCCAGTACTTTAACTAAATACCTGGATATTTAATAACATTGAACATATAATTCACTCAAAATGTGATATAAGTATTGACTTTTAGATATTTTTTCGAGAATTTTATTTACACGATACGCAATAAAGTACGATATTTATGCTAATAATTAATTACATAATTTACTGGAACTCAGTAGCTTTATAATTGAAGTATCTGATAGCTAACTCACGAGTCTTGAGTTCTATTACCAGCGAAATCAAAACTTGTGCTTCTGCATAACATTGATGATTTTATTATGACGCTGAATTCAAACCTTTTTCTTCTGCCTTCTTAATATAATCATGACAATGGACAGGATAATTCAAAGCAGAGTGCTTAATGCCTCTTTATATAATATATAATCAGACAAATCCAACATCGTCGATTTGTGTGTATGGATTCATCGGGTAAGATTGCTTTATGACACTGAAATTGACCGTTATTCTGTCTTTCTGTTGTTATGACATTGGATTGGATAAGTAAAGGCAACAATCTATCACCTATCTCACGTCTCCGTCTGTCTATGATATAGATGTCGGATGATCATATAGATATTTAGGAACACTTAGTAACAAACCAAGTCTATATCATATAAGAGAACACCATTTTACCACGACAATTATCTAGTTATGTCAACACAATCATAACAAACATTTAAACGCTTACCAAACTCATATATACACATATAATAAACATATAATAAATATATAGAAAATGACAGCAGGTTAGTAAAAACAATAAAAGTAAAATTATAACGAACTTATAACTTCCACTTTAGACTATCACTTATTTGTAAAACACGTTTGCAATGTTTATGATGCTGATTGATGATGATCTTTTAGTGAAAGTTATTTTGTTATTAATTGCAAGCTTGTTTGCAAAAGCCCTTCAGTGGAACAAACATAGTATTTTTTTGACATGCATATTGGCAGTCCCTGTCATCTTTAAACGAACGATACTGAAATTTCTCAATCCAGGAAGTTTTCCACTCCACCAGATCTAAACTAAAATAATTGCTACAGTTGAGACGCACCGCTGCACGTTCTACGCTTTGATCGCCTCGCACACCGTACACAATTTACCATGAATTCACTGAATTATTTGATAAAAAGTATTTACAATTATGTGAGTGATTACTACATTTTCAAGTCACAAAAGTCGCTAAAGCATGCCGGGCATTAGCTAGTAATTTATGAAATTAGACCAATGAGTTTTCTTTTTAAATCAGGTTCTTACGTACAGCGTCATCATTGCCTTGTAATTAATTTATACAGGTTTTTCTTTAAACACTTAAAATTTTTTTAAGTTGTTAAATATTTGAACACAGTATACCTCTCACATTCAGACAGAATTATCAATAAATATATTCCGACATTGAGTGTTTATACATATATATTCGTTATTTTCAAAGATTTAGCCACCACGGTTTAGCGTCGGGACTCGAATCGAACTACATTGCTACAAATTCTTTTTCTGACCTAAATTAAATATCATAATAATCAAAAATTAACTTTAATTTTACTCATATTCAAATTGTAATATAATATAATACAAGAGTTATATATAATAAAAATCATTTTTTCACTTCTGTGTAATAGTAATCCCGAGTTGGCATTTTAAAATGCGGTACAAAGTGAGCAGGGACTAAGTGGCCGGAATAGAGAGAAACTACCCTTTGTTATGTGCAAAGCGTAGCGATTTTCCTCTTCCCTTCTTTAATTGGAAAGTGAGAGAATTGGCCCGTGAGGAAAGATAGTGTCAGTTGTCTTCGCAACATGAAACTTTCATAACTTTTATTACTGCCCGATGGTTTCAATTGTTCTCGCAATTAAAATACAACAAGACGCAATCTAATATGGATTTTATAACATTGTGGTAAAAATATGTTACAATATTTTAACTTATTATATTTTTATAATTTAGTTACTTAAATACGGAAAATAAATAGATTACCGCCTCTCCTATAGAAAAATTAATTAATAGAAAAACTAGTAAAGTTACAAAATATACAAGAAACTACTTTAATACGCAAACAGTAAGATTATGTATATCTTCACTCAGAATTACCTCACTAGCAAGGTACGCTCAAAAGCCTCTTTACGTAAATGGCAAAAGTATTTTCCCACAGTTCAACAAAGCAAGCAAATACGGTACTTCCATTATCCACATATCCCCACAATAAATTGCATAAGTATACTTGCTGTATGTGGTACACCTGTCGATGCACGAATCTATCTAACAGAATAGCACAGCTGAAGACCCCGTGAGGTAGTGGTATAGCACTTGGCTGATGCTTAGCGGTTCCAGGAATCGATTCCCAGTCGAGGAACCATATTTGGGGAACACTAATTGGTAACTTTCGGGTCTGGTATGGTATATCCTTGACACCTGCATCTGAACCTTCCTTCGATCATTACATCGGAATAGAGATAGAAACGATGTGTGAAGGCCTTTGAGTTTGCGAGATTGCTTATGGCATTATAATATATCCTGCATAATTTATGTCATCGGGTATGTATTACTCAGAAAATATTGCCGCAGTTAAAATCAACCAGGAGGTCATAACCATAATCAGATGTTTATCTATGGTTTATAACCATAATCAGATGGTTTATTAGTCAAAGCCACAAAACATATTGTGAACATAAAAAGTCTAGTTTTGATAACATTGACAAAAAGTATGAATATTTTTTATGAAATAACCTTAGGATTTTTTATCTTGAAGGTAATCACTTAAGTAAGTCACGAGTCCTCTTTTAGAAGCCAGAAACAAAACTAGCCGAAATCCAAATTGTTCGTGTACGGATCTTTTTATATAATTTATTTATATAAATTAGGTGGCAAACGAGCAAGCAGTTACCAGATAGTAAGTGATAACCGTCACCCATGAATATTGTAACACCAGAGGAGTCGCAAATACGTTGCCGGCCTTTAGGTATCTAAGGGTGTTAGTAAAATGTCCTATTTCACTGACACTACATCCCAAACTTAATCCAATTTTATCGTATGACCCTAACATTGGATGGTGAAAAGGAAAGATGTGTCTATTTACGAAAATATTCACGGGACTATAATATATCATGAGCAATCGGCATGTGTTAATAACCAAAAGATGTCGCCGTGGTGGAACTCCACTTAAAACACGATATTTTTATTTGTAACTAAGGGTCACATAGGTGCAAACCTAAATGTATCCTAAGATTACACATTAGCTTAAATTAGCAGCATAATAAGGCGTTTCGTCCGGTGAGTCCGAATCCGGTGAGAGATCAGAAAAATTTTATATACTGGATCCGAGGCATTCTATCTCAGTCCTCGTAGGTGACGCATATGCATTATTCCTTGTCAAGGATAAATATAGATATAATGCGCCACAGGTGATGAATCACTTACTATCGGGTGAATTGAATATGTAATTTCAGGTTTAAACTATTATGCATTTGTATAAATATACAGAAGTTTTTGATATAACACGGTTGTTATAGAAATAATGAAAATAAGTGTAACAGATAACGTAGAAATGCAAGTATTGCATGTACGACAACGGAAGGAGTATTTTTGCTAGATATTCACTGGTTTCGAAAACTCCGGCATGCAATGTTAAAATTTCAAAGCGTCGTCTCTGAAATGATTTCCACTTTTTAAGTTTTCCGTATGTATTCATGGTATTCGGTTCAACGGTGTAGAAAAGTGAAAACATTCTGAGCACTACACTCGGTCCGTGAAATATTTTCTCAAGTGACAAGGCATGAGCGTGGCGTTAATCAGAACAATGGTTTTAAATTTGTTTTAAAAATAAATTAAATTATTTCAATAATTTTATGTAAATAATTAAAAAGTATTAAATAAAAAAGGTTGAAATATTCTAGTTCACTAGGATTACTTACAATATATTCCTCTTGTTCTTAAAATATATACCTCCCCTTGTTTAATTTGCGATTCTGTTAAATAACTTATAAAATATAATCTAAACAGTAATCTGCATAGAAACGTAAATTAAATGAGATTACTGAAAGAGATTACACAAAATTTTAAAAAATTGTTATTTAATTTTTTTTTAAAACTTAAAGTCATTTAAAGATTTAATAAGACATGATTTCCTCATGAATCTTAAAAATGCGTTATGTTTGAAAGCACCAATTTATGTTTTCCTTTTTGATTTAATTTTTAGCTTAGCGCTTGTTTCTTGTACCAGCACACAGCAAGAATGTCGAACGACACGAGCAAATATTCCATCGGATATGTTGTTTGATCGGCGAGACAGGTTTGCCGACAAATATGAGATAAAAAAGGCTTTGGCGTGCTAAGACCCTGTTGGAATTCCTTCTCAACACTCTCTATATTCATACTTGTATTTTATTGGTAATATTTTATTAAAACAACTATATCATTGTAGTATTATAAAATATCACATTTCAAAATAAAATCATTCGTTTGAGAATGATGGTTTTAGGGATTTATACTTATTGTTATATGTTGTACAGGAAAAAAGAACAAAAATCATGTTCTTTTCTAGTCATACAATGAACTTTGTGTTTGATTTTAAATGTAAATATCGATTAGTCATTAAATGGTAAAACCATATTGGGGTCACGTATATTAGAGCCATGTTTTTAATTTACAAATAATTATTACTTTTAATTAACTAAGGATATTGTTCCTGTGATAGCTGAATGTTTTTTTTTTTAACTGCGCTCACTTTTAATTTCACTGTGCTAAAACAATTCGATTTTGATTCCCGGTACCGACATTAACGAAATCGTGATTTTGAATTATAAGTTTTAATTAATCACGTGATACAATACCGCAAAAGAATTTTAGAGATCTCGTATCAAAAAAATATTTCATAACACTCCACACGCCTAAATATATTTATATATATATATATATATATATATATATATAAATATAAATATATATATATATGAAAGAATAAAAATATTTAATATATGCCAATAACAGACATGTCATTTGTAGAGAATAGTCAGTATTATTATTATTATTATAAATACTTTATTGTACACCACAAATGTAAAATTGAAAAAAGAAACAAATATTATATTACATTCAGTAAGATTGAGCAGAGTGCTTTTGTGCTGATGTCTTTTCAAGTTTCCGTTATAAAAGGCAAAATCATTATTATTGTCGCATACAAGCCTTGTTTATGAAAACCGTAAACACCAGTGCGATACTGCAGCCTCTTGGCCTATTTACGACTGTGATTGCAGAGCTTGGCACCAGTTCAAATATAAATGATATGGCCGCAGGTTGAGTCCGAATATCCAAAAGATAGACGTGGATTTATCTGTATAAAAAAGGTTATAGTCAAGCTTTTAAATTACATTTTCAATTTAGTAAGCTACATGTCGACTTTACTGCAATGCTCCAATCTTCTTAATGTATTAAAATTGTGCTATTTTAATTCTATTTATGATTGGTTTAAATTTTACATAATCCACATTAAAAATAATTATAATATTTTAATTGAACAATTTTATTACGATGACTAAATATTTTGTTTTTATAAATCACTAGCTGATCCGGCGAACTCTGTTCCGCCTTAGAGGCAATAAATAAGCAGATTTTGGATTTAATTAATATTAATAAAAAAATTAGGTATTTTAATGATTCTTTATTGTTCATGTACTTTGGTGCATAGGTCTCTTCAGTTAAGTACCTTGTGATACACGACATTTTTCTTTTATTATCTGACGCAAGAACAAACAACGCTGATGGTCTTCCGACCCGTGAACATGTCACATATAAAGGACCATGGGAAAAATATGGATATTCCAGATTCAAACCACAAACTTTCAAGGATTGGCCTTGTGATTTGTTAATGGTCATGGCGAATGCAAGACGGATCGGTATTTGAAGTATTTTAAACTCAAACGGCATATCGGTTCGGATCATCCGGATCCTCGGAATGAGAACTTCCTCACCTTCAAATTTTCCTTTGAGTATCGTCGCGTAAATTACATTGTTCATCAATTTACTTACCACCAAACGCGTACCGTGACACAGTTTTGGTTGGTTTATGTTTCGAAGCATGATTACTACGGAGCCAATCTTAAGGCGTAAATTGTGCGGTGGTAAGCTAGGCACATCCAAGGAGTTTAAACATTCAATTCGATAGTAGGTGGCTTCATCTTCATTTGTTACGCAGTCAATAGATTTGAATGAATGCATTGTTCCAAGATCTCATTCTGAATTATGTAGTTTAGGTCATCTACATCATTATTCTTAGCCGCTATAATTGCTCGCTTACTCAACCATTCATTATTTTTGTAGTAATGATGTTTTGGAATACTTTTTTGATAAGTTCGTCTTTCGATGAGACAAAGTTACAGAAATTATGAGAAAATTAAATCAATCCGCTCGATTCGTCGACAGGTACTCGACCATTACCGATAGTCAGCAATTGTGATTGAGAAGCACAAAGTCGAGCCATACTAACGCGGCGCTCTTCACGGGCAATTTCTTGTTCGTCGTCAGTACTTTCATTCGCAATGTTTCGTATCCTACTTGCTTTACGGCTTTGTCGGGAAAGATTCGATCGTCTTGGTCGCGGCTTTGTTAATGATGATTCAATGAGAATACAAATTACTGATTATTACTGATTATTTCGGTTAAAATTAAACTATCAAATTTTCAACCATATAGACAAAATTACGTTAAACTATCATTTGCGATTGTTATTCCATGTCAGATGCGTTTTTGTTATATCACGTTTTACAGTGACTTGTATTCTCTTTGACTTTTTATGTCACGTCACACAGGAACGCGTTCGAACCAGGTAAAATCTTATGTCCGTCTCCTGATTCTAATCTACCCCACCAATTTTCAGCGAAATCGGTACAGCCGTTCTTAAGTTATAAATAGTGTAACTAACACGAGTTTCTTTTATATATATATATAGATATACAAATGTTCTGTGTATTGTATATCGGCGTTAATATAATGTCATATATTTAATAGATAATAAATTATCCAGCTACTTTGGGACATTATGTCTTATCTAGATAAATAATTCAACCAAAACGATTTTCTTAATTTGTGTGACCTTCAGCTGTAATACGAAAACCAATTAGAGTTATAAATATGCAGAATCCATTAAGGCAACTAACAACAATACACATACAAAAAACTAAAACGGATCGACTCTACCGGGAAAGACGTGAAAACGTATCACAAAATATAAACATAGAAATAATATTGCTTAGTATGACTGATGATTGTAGGTGTAGCACGATTGAGTTGGTGCTACTGTGAAAAGACTACGCCCCCATAGAATACTAGCGTGAAATAGAAGCATCACACTGCTGTGCTTCATACGCGTAGGGTATGTGTGGAAACCCGGAGGCTCAACTACAGGTAACATAGTGCACAGTGAACAGGAGGGGTACATGTGCATCTTTAATATTGGTGAGAATGTGGGCCGCAGTGATCACATACCATACTGTGATTTGTGAGCTCATTAGTGTTTACCCCTAACTGTGGGACTGGACAAACAATAATGATGATGGAAGCCCATGTTATCTACTTAAAGATACTAATACATATTATATCTGGAATTTGTTTCGTGGATATATTAAGCGGATGTCAAACAACCATACTGCACTGACGAATTTTAACAAAAGCAACACTAGTAATTTATGATATTAGATATTAAAAAAACTTTCCAATATAAAGAAACTATCAACTGAATTAACTCGAAATATTAAACTATTAATCGATGAATACGATGTCAAAAATATTTGTCGTGTCACCCTATTCGATATCAACCTGGCACAGGGCTTATTCCCAATGGACTGGATGCAATTTAAAACCCATCAATAATGGTCTAATGGACAAACTTTCCGCCTTGCATCGCAATTACACTAATGTGATTATTTCTTCGCGCATCACACACACAGCTGTGTACATTGTCAAACGCACCAATAAACATATTTTATTACCAAAAACAATGAAATTCGTGTGGTGCTTAAAAAAACACTTACATCAACGGTTACTAGCTTCCCTAACCAACTCTTATAAATTGTAATAAAATTATCACGTAATGTATATGAATAAAGAATTTCTCATAACTTGTAAAATTTTGTACCTCACTGACTTACAGGAGTAGCCTTTTAAATTATATTAAACAAAAAAAGTTATACAATGATATTTTTAAGAATACGTTATTAAAATAGGAACTTTAAAATACTTACGAGATATAAGATAAAAGGAAATTTATAAACTCTTAAACTAAATAATGAAAATACACAAAATAATTTAAGAAAATTTTACATTGATGACTTTGCAAAAATCACAAAAGATTACTAAAACAAAAAATGTATTGCGATTTGCTAATCTATTTTAACCACAATGAAATTTGATGATAATTGACAGTGGTTACATTATAGCGCCTAAGCATTTGAAAAACTAAACTGGACTGGAGGTACTAATCTTTTTCTTCCTCATACTAGCTAATGCTTGTACAATAAGATCAAACAACAGATAATAAAGTATAATTTAAAAGTCGCAAAAAAACTCAGAGAACCCTAACATAAAGACCAATAATTTGCCTGTATTTTAAACAATCAGCAAGTAACTGAACCCCGATTATATAACTTAGTAGCCAAATAGTTTGATTACTTAAAGACAATACCACCAATAAATGTAAAATGTACTATTAAATGGACACATTTCAATTACTATCTAGGAAATATGCCTTACAAATGTAGCGACAATAGACCACAGACTTCTTTATATTAAGTTTCCTTGTGTCACGCCCGTCAGAGAAATGGAAAAGTTTGTGGTGTAAAGATGAACATTAAATCTCGTGTCACAACCACTAATTGAAACATAGATTAATGACTTTCCAGGCAAATCATGTTAATGGGATTCTAATTTTAAACCAAAACCAACTCGAATGATAATTGAAGGAAACTTACCTAAAGTTTGATAAGTTAGAGGGTTTAATTAATACCTAAGTGTTAGTTACTCTTATAATTATTTTAACAAATTTGTGACAATGTTTGTGGAAATGATACTTTGTTGATTTATAAGATGCGGCCAGCATTTAGTATAATCTACTTTAAAACTTATAGAATGACTACTGCAATAACTACTCATGTTCGTTTTAATACAATATCTCTTTACTTTCTCTACTTCTTTCTTATTACAATGCGACTTTCAAGCGCATCCATTACCGTAGACTTAATTTCCAAAATTTATATGCCAGAAATGGACTTAAATGCTGTTGATAGATAGACGATTATCGACTACTTATATCTTATGCTATTGGTGTTAGGCAATAAATTAATATTTGTTCTTTAACAAAAATCATTTTTATGTATAAAGTAGACCTAGAGAATATATGAAATAAAATTCACTTTAAGCAGCATGAAACAAACCCGTTCATTAACTGATTATATATTCTGAGAGGATTGTTTAACGACAATTCCTCATTAATATGTACTGCAATTATTTTCACTTCACTTCTCAACTCGTAATGAAATCGTTATGAATATAACGATGAATATACTACCTAAAATAAAACAAAACCTACCAGTATTTCCTGTTAACGTTAAAAATCTCCTTTATTTTTAACAAATATTAATAGATTGTTGTAGTATCTGAGCAAATATGCAGCAGTATGCTTCCGCTGTCATGTTAACCCCTGTGACGTTAAAGACCCAACAAAATCGAGGAATGAAACTTTCTTATATACTATGTCTTAACCGATTGGAATAAATAACCTAAAAGCGTCGCAGTAATTTATATTTCCCTGTCCATTTAAAACACAATATAATCTTATTGTTATCTATCATCTATTAATCTTTTGGTTATATGGGATTTTTCCCCTTATAAATCGTAAAAATGCGTATTGCTCCGGGATCTTTTACAGGACGTCGGATTCTAGTGTCTCTCTCTGGACCCCTTTATGTGCTACGACACCACTCCATGGTGCTCCAATGTACAGAACCTATTCTTATGTTAACTATAGTGGACAATCAAAATTAAACAACTCCAAACGGTTCAAAACCGTTTCACTAGAATCGCAACCGGAGCAGAGCCGTACCAACGCAACATCGATCTGCACAGTGACTTACACCTCGTCACCATACCGGAATACCTCAAATCTCTCTCGCAGCGCTTCTTCGAGAAAGCGCTTTCGCATTCTAACCCGCTAGTGGTAAACGCCGCAACCTACGACCCGGAACCGAATCCGGAAACTACGAACCGTAGGCCCCGTCACGTCTCTGACGACCCCACTTCATGGGGAACCTAATGCCAGTCCGTCCTCAACGGACCCCGGACCACACAGTGCATACACCTCGTCGCGTCGCCCTCGCCTCCGAGCGCGACGCAATCTTCGCGACACCGCGTACACTCGCTACACCTGCGTCAGGGCGGTTCTCACCGCCCACAGCTTCCGATTAATATGATTACAGGTGGCGTCCGTCAGAGGCTAGGTTCGCATACCGAAACCTCGGACGGTCATTAGTCATCACCATCCATTCTCCACTCGGGAGAATCACAATATAGCTAGGGAACTGGCAACTTGGGTGGCATCATCAGATAGGTGTGAGATCAAAGAGTAGAGCGACACGCTCAGTTTATGAGCGCTTTGTGTAAGTAAGAGAACCACAGTAGGCAACACGGTATAAACCAGCTCACGGACCCCTCAGTTCCGTGAGCCCTGTGTCCGATGAAGCTGTAAGAGCCGCATAGGCTAACAGCATAAACATCAACAGAATATAGATGTACAGGAAAAAAGAACAAAAATCATGTTCTTTTCTAGTCATACAATGAACTTTGTGTTTGATTTTAAATGTAAATATCGATTAGTCATTAAATGGTAAAACCATATTGGGGTCACGTATATTAGAGGCATGTTTTTAATTTACAAATAATTATTACTTTTAATTAACTAAGGATATTGTTCCTGTGATAGCTGAATGTTTTTTTTTAACTGCGCTCACTTTTAATTTCACTGTGCTAAAACAATTCGATTTTGATTCCCGGTACCGACATTAACGAAATCGTGATTTTGAATTATAAGTTTTAATTAATCACGTGATACAATACCGCAAAAGAATTTTAGAGATCTCGTATCAAAAAAATATTTCATAACACTCCACACGCCTAAATATATTTATATATATATACATGTATATATATATATATGTATATATATATATATATCTATATATATAAATATAAATATATATATATATATGAAAGAATAAAAATATTTAATATATGCCAATAACAGACATGTCATTTGTAGAGAATAGTCAGTATTAATATTATTATAAATACTTTATTGTACACCACAAATGTAAAATTGAAAAAAGAAACAAATATTATATTACATTCAGTAAGATTGAGCAGAGTGCTTTTGTGCTGATGTCTTTTCAAGTTTCCGTTATAAAAGGCAAAATCATTATTATTGTCGCATACAAGCCTTGTTTATGAAAACCGTAAACACCAGTGCGATACTGCAGCCTCTTGGCCTATTTACGACTGTGATTGCAGAGCTTGGCACCAGTTCAAATATAAATGATATGGCCGCAGGTTGAGTCCGAATATCCAAAAGATAGACGTGGATTTATCTGTATAAAAAAGGTTATAGTCAAGCTTTTAAATTACATTTTCAATTTAGTAAGCTACATGTCGACTTTACTGCAATGCTCCAATCTTCTTAATGTATTAAAATTGTGCTATTTTAATTCTATTTATGATTGGTTTAAATTTTTACATAATCCACATTAAAAAAATAATTATAATATTTTTAATTGAACAATTTTATTACGATGACTAAATATTTTGTTTTTATAAATCACTAGCTGATCCGGCGAACTCTGTTCCGCCTTAGAGGCAATAAATAAGCAGATTTTGGATTTAATTAATATTAATAAAAATATTAGGTATTTTAATGATTCTTTATTGTTCATGTACTTTGGTGCATAGGTCTCTTCAGTTAAGTACCTTGTGATACACGACATTTTTTCTTTTATTATCAGACGCAAGAACAAACAACGCTGATGGTCTTCCGACCAGTGAACATGTCACATATAAAGGACCATGGGAAAAATATGGATATTCCAGATTCAAACCACAATCTTTTAAGGTTTGGCCTTGTGATTTGTTAATGGTCATGGCGAATGCAAGACGGATCGGAAATTGAAGTCTTTTAAATTCAAACGGCATATCGGTTCGGATCATCGGGATCCTCGGAATGAGAACTTCCTCACTTTCAAATTTTTCTTTGAGTATCGTCGCGTAAATCACATTGTTCATCAATTTACTTACCACCAAACGCGTACCGTTGTTTCGAAGTATGATTACTACGGAGCCAATCTTAAGGCGTAAATTGTGCGGTGGTAAGCCAGGCACACCCAAGGAGTTTAAACATTCAATTCGATAGTAGGTGGCTTCATCTTCATTTGTTACGCAGTCAATAGATTTGAATGAATGCATTGTTCCAAGATCTCATTCTGAATTATGTAGTTTAGGTCGTCTACATCATTATTCTTAGCCGCTAAAATTGCTCGCTCACTCAACCATTCATTATTTTTGTATTACTACAATGATGTTTTGGAATACTTTGTTGATAAGTTCGTCTTTCGATGAGACAAAGTTACAGAAATTATGAGAAAATTAAATGAATCCACTCGATTCGTCGACAGGTACTCGACCATTACCGATAGTCAGCAATTGTGATTGAGAAGCACAAAGTCGAGCCATACTAACGCGGCGCTCTTCACGGGCAATTTCTTGTTCGTCTTCAGTACTTTCATTCGCAATGTTTCGTATCCTACTTGCTTTACGGCTTCGTCGGAAAAGATTCGATCGTCTCGGTCGCGGCTTTGTTAATGATGATTCAATGAGAATACAAATTACTCATTATTACTGATTATTTCGCTTAAAATTAAACTATCAAATTTTCAACCATATAGACAAAATTACGTTAAACTATCATATGCGATTGTTATTCCATGTCAGATGCGTTTTTGTTATATCACGTTTTACAGTGACTTGTATTCTCTTTGACGTTTTATGTCAAGTCACACAGGAACGCGTTCGAACCAGGTAAAATCTTATGTCCGTCTCCTGATTCTAAGCCACCCCACCAATTTTCAGCGAAATCGGTACAGCCGTTCTTAAGTTATAAATAGTGTAACTAACACGAGTTTCTTTTATATATATATAGATATACAAATGTTCTGTGTATTGTATATCGGCGTTAATATAATGTCATATATTTAATAGATAATAAATTATCCAGCTACTTTGGGACATTATGTCTTATCTAGATAAATAATTCAACCAAAACGATTTTCTTAATTTGTGTGACCTTCAGCTGTAATACGAAAACCAATTAGAGTTATAAATATGCAGAATCCATTAAGGCAACTAACAACAATACACATACAAAAAACTAAAACGGATCGACTCTACCGGGAAAGACGTGAAAACGTATCACAAAATATAAACATAGAAATAATATTGCTTAGTATGACTGATGATTGTAGGTGTAGCACGATTGAGTTGGTGCTACTGTGAAAAGACTACGCATACTAGCGTGAAATAGAAGCATCACACTGCTGTGCTTCATACGCGTAGGGTATGTGTGGAAACCCGGAGGCTCAACTACAGGTAACATAGTGCACAGTGAACAGGAGGGGTACATGTGCATCTTTAATATTGGTGAGAATGTGGGCCGCAGTGATCACATACCATACTGTGATTTGTGAGCTCATTAGTGTTTACCCCTAACTGTGGGACTGGACAAACAATAATGATGATGGAAGCCCATGTTATCTACTTAAAGATACTAATACATATTATATCTGGAATTTGTTTCGTGGATATATTAAGCGGATGTCAAACAACCATACTGCACTGACGAATTTTAACAAAAGCAACACTAGTAATTTATGATATTAGATATTAAAAAAACTTTCCAATATAAAGAAACTATCAACTGAATTAACTCGAAATATTAAACTATTAATCGATGAATACGATGTCAAAAATATTTGTCGTGTCACCCTATTCGATATCAACCTGGCACAGGGCTTATTCCCAATGGACTGGATGCAATTTAAAACCCATCAATAATGGTCTAATGGACAAACTTTCCGCCTTGCATCGCAATTACACTAATGTGATTATTTCTTCGCGCATCACACACACAGCTGTGTACATTGTCAAACGCACCAATAAACATATTTTATTACCAAAACAACGAAATTCGTGTGGTGCTTAAAAACACTTACATCAACGGTTACTAGCTTCCTAACCAACTCTTATAAATTGTAATAAAATTATCACGTAATGTATATGAATAAAGAATTTCATAACTTGTAAAATTTTGTACCTCACTGACTTACAGGAGTAGCCTTTAAATTATATTAAACAAAAAAAGTTATACAATGATATTTTTAAGAATACGTTATTAAAATAGGAACTTTAAAATACTTACGAGATATAAGATAAAAGGAAATTTATAAACTCTTAAACTAAATAATGAAAATACACAAAATAATTTAAGAAAATTTTACATTGATGACTTTGCAAAAATCACAAAAGATTACTAAAACAAAAAAATGTATTGCGATTTGCTAATCTATTTTAACCACAATGAAATTTGATGATAATTGACAGTGGTTACATTATAGCGCCTAAGTATTTGAAAACTAAACTGGACTGGAGGTACTAATCTTTTTCTTCCTCATACTAGCTAATGCTTGTACAATAAGATCAAACAACAGATAATAAAGTATAATTTAAAAGTCGCAAAAAAACTCAGAGAACCCTAACATGAAGACCAATAATTTGCCTGTATTTAAAACAATCAGCAAGTAACTGAACCCCGATTATATAACTTAGTAGCCAAATAGTTTGATTACTTAAAGACAATACCACCAATAAATGTAAAATGTACTATTAAATGGACACATTTCAATTACTATCTAGGAAATATGCCTTACAAATGTAGCGACAATAGACCACAGACTTCTTTATATTAAGTTTCCTTGTGTCACGCCCGTCAGAGAAATGGAAAAGTTTGTGGTGTAAAGATGAACATTAAATCTCGTGTCACAACCACTAATTGAAACATAGATTAATGACTTTCCAGGCAAATCATGTTAATGGGATTCTAATTTTAAACCAAAACCAACTCGAATGATAATTGAAGCGGAAACTTACCTAAAGTTTGATAAGTTAGAGGGTTTAATTAATACCTAAGTGTTAGTTACTCTTATAATTATTTTAACAAATTTGTGACAATGTTTGTGGAAATGATACTTTGTTGATTTATAAGATGCGGCCAGCATTTAGTATAATCTACTTTAAAACTTATAGAATGACTACTGCAATAAGTACTCATGTTCGTTTTAATACAATATCTCTTTTACTTTCTCTACTTCTTTCTTATTACAATGCGACTTTCAAGCGCATCCATTACCGTAGACTTAATTTCCAAAATTTATATGCCAGAAATGGACTTAAATGCTGTTGATAGATAGACGATTATCGACTACTTAGATCTTATGCTATTGGTGTTAGGCAATAAATTAATATTTGTTCTTTAACAAAAATCATTTTTATGTATAAAGTAGACCTAGAGAATATATGAAATAAAATTCACTTTAAACAGCATGAAACAAACCCGTTCATTAACTGATTATATATTCTGAGAGGATTGTTTAACGACAATTCCTCATTAATATGTACTGCAATTATTTTCACTTCACTTCTCAACTCGTAATGAAATCGTTATGAATATAACGATGAATATACTACCTAAAATAAAACAAAACCTACCAGTATTTCCTGTTAACGTTAAAAATCTCCTTTATTTTTAACAAATATTAATAGATTGTTGTAGTATCTGAGCAAATATGCAGCAGTATGCTTCCGCTGTCATGTTAACCCCTGTGACGTTAAAGACCCAACAAAATCGAGGAATGAAACTTTCTTATATACTATGTCTTAACCGATTGGAATAAATAACCTAAAAGCGTCGCAGTAATTTATATTTCCCTGTCCATTTAAAACTCAATATAATCTTATTGTTATCTATCATCTATTAATCTTTTGGTTATATGGGATTTTTCCCCGTATAAATCCCCTCAGCGCATTGCGTATTGCTCCGGGATCTTTTACAGGACGTCGGATTCTAGTGTCTCTCTCTGGACCCCTTTATGTGCTACGACACCACTCCATGGTGCTCCAATGTACAGAACCTATTCTTATGTTAACTATAGTGGACAATCAGGGACCCAATATGTTCGTCCGTTCGGCCACCTTATATAACAAACATGATATTCTTCTCATCTTAGTCATATTCTGCAAAGTTTGGACAATGCAGTAAAGACATCCTCCAGATATCGTCAACAACGTGATTCCTGCGGGGAACGACATTTGCATTCATCCTCGATAAGGAATGATGCAGATGTGTTGTCACCCCCGTGGAATAAGATGAAATGCCACGTCACGATTAATTAGGTTCTCCTACACTCACTATTTCACGCTAGTATTCTGTGCGGGTAGCGTCATTCCCCGGTCGAGTTGATCCATTGAAATTTTGTGAATGTTGTACACATCCTGTTGAGTCCAGTCCAGTGTTACAGACAATTTCAAATTGAAGCTTGTTTTCATTACGTGTTAGCTATTTTCATATGGTAAACTATATATAAAATTTTGCCTAGATCAAAATGTCTAGTAAACTAATGATTATTAAAGTGATAAAAATAATAAATTTAATGGTGATGATGTTTTTTGTGACTTTACAGGCGATATTTATAATAAGTGTTGTATTATAATTGGGCATCGAAGTTTAATTGAAATCACATAGTCCGTGTACACAATTCAAATTGACCAAACACAACAGCGTTACAATAATTAACAGCGGAGCCGAAACTCAAACTTCGTCGTCTAAATCAACATTCGGCTGCTTCGCGATTAACAATGAGATATTAAATTGCAACCCACCCTTAGTGCAAACAGAAATCAATCATCGTTCCATCACGCGCCGGAAGAGGGTTAACTCTATTCAAATACCTTGACAATCGGCGGAATATTCGCTCGGGTAGTGAATATCTTGTCTACTTACCGTGTAATATTTTTCCTAAAATTATGTAGCTGGATTTTGTTTTATAAAATAATGATTCGCTTATTAACGATGCTTTACTACAATATGTATTAACTAACATAGAAAAATTGCTAAACTTTTTAATATTTTCTAATGTCTGTAAAATTAAGACACAAAGTCAGAATTTTGTTTATTTATGTAATAAGTGAACAACGAAATATTACAAAAATATCGCCAAATTGTGAAAACAATTTATCGGCGAAACAAACAAAGCACTCTTACACATTAGTTAGTCACTTATAGAACAAAATGACATTAATCATAGTATATGAATTGAACATAACACAGCAAATTAACAATAAAAAGAAGTAATAAATAAGCAAAAACTAAAAAATAAAACCTACTTAACACTGTTCTTATAATTATCTATTAAAAATTCCTTTAACTCTCTTTTAATGATATTTTTACTCAAGCACTCACTTTCAGAGAATATTTCATTAAATATTTTCGGCACAAAATACCTCTTTGTTCTCTTCCCATAATAATTACTTACAATACTCATCATACATTTCAAAGTTTCTACTTCTGAGACAATCATTATGATGTCTTAGCTTCTTAAAGTCTGACTTTTGGAATTCATCTACTGCCAATAAATTTTAACTTAATTAACTTTTTCTTGTACTGGTAAAATATTACATTTTTTAAACAACAAATTATAATCACCGTTACAACTTAATTTACTCCGTTTAGATACAAGTAGGTTCATTATTCGTAATTGTAAATTTGCAAGTTTCTCTAGATATGTATGAAAAGTACGACCATATGCAATCAATCCGTAACTAAGCACATTATCAAGTAGCTAAGCACAATTTTGTTGCAACAATGAATTCATTGTTGCAACAATAATCTTAAGGTTACTTAATCTAGACATAATAATTGTAATTGTCTCTTATCTTTTGTGCTATATTCGCTTTTTATTTTGCAACGGCCTTAAAACTCTACACTACTATTATAATATATATTTCTTTAATATATATAATTTGCTTTGAAACAATATTGCAAACAATTTTTTAGCGTACGTAAAAAGTATGTTCTTATTGCATATTTATAGTATGTTACTTGTATCTCATTTATAATATTAATTGGGCTCGTCAAAGTATTTCAACTCACGGAGCTTCCAGCGCGTCGTACACTCACACGAGAGCTCTTCGAAAACTTCTTCCACATTTAAGTAATTACTACGAGTTAAGAAATTCAAGACTCCGCAACAACTTATAGTTGATGCGTTACAGGCACTTAGTGAATTCGACTAAGAAATTTTAAGTGAGTCTGTAATATGTTTTAGCAAGCACTTCACCCTGTTAGTGATTGACACGAAAGATGAGCGCCATCTCGGTAAAAACTTAATTTTAGAAATCTATTAAAATATAAAAGTTACATAGAAGGTTGGCAACTTTCTCAAATATGCATATAATCTAGTACCGATATATTATAAAGACAACAGATATAATGTGTAAGCATGTCTGAAATAAAATTATAGAATTATTTATCATCATATTTATTTATGTATATATATTAACTTACCTTAGCCTGACCGTAACTATTTCGGTGCGTATTAATATATTAATTAAGGATTAACTCACAAATTAAGCATATTCATGTTAGGAGTATATGTCTATTAATATAAATCATGTATCAAATATATAATTATAATGAATGTCAAATTGACGGTAAAATACATTTATTGAACAATTTTACGAATTCGGCATTTGTTGACTTAACAATAACCATAAGTGGAATAATATTTCATATTTTCTAACAATCACTAAAAATTTATACAATTAACCAAATCATTATTTCTTTTACAAAATTAGGTCACACATCAGTGTTCATTATCATCCTATTATACTCTACTATAGTCGACGCATTATGACTGAGGCTTCGGGTCTTAAATCATATTTATCTATCTGTCTCGCTCGCACTTACAGGTCTTATGGAGAAGTGTAGTGATGTGTGCAAGAATTTGTAAAGGTGCATATCGATAACGGGATAGATACGAACGATATGCGAAATTATGTTAAGTAGTTCCTATTAGGAATGATTTTTCGCTATCTGAAAATATTTCTTCAAAACCACGTTCGAAAATAAATTCTCCATTGTGCGTATTGCGTAACGAAGTGTAAGTAATGTATTGAGTGTCATAACAAAAAATCTTATATTTATTTAAAAACAACTCGCGGAGCTTCCAGCGCGTCGTACACTCACACGGGAACTCTTCGAAAACTTCTTCCACATTTAAGTAATTACTACGAGTTAAGAAATTCAAGACTCCGCAACAACTTATAGTTGATGCGTTACAGGCACTTAGTGAATTCGACTAAGAAATTTTAAGTGAGTCTGTAATATGTTGCATTGCGTGCACATTCCTACTGTCAGTGACATTTATTGCCCGACGACTCAGTTTAAAATGCGATGACTATAACACATGTATAACATGCATGATCCTGGTCTTCACTCCATGTAGTGGGGTCGTCATACACTACGTTTGCCAATAGCTGCTTGCTACAAAAAAACTTTTCTTCTGCATGAATTATAGCAATTAGTACATATAACATTAAAAATGTCACCGCTGTATAAGCGAGCTAAGATGACATCGTTACATCTTTATAGAGTACTTAAAATTTGAATCCCTTTAATTTATAGAAGCATATTTATTATCTGTCTATTTGATACTATTGACTCATATATGGTTTTTGGCATTTGAAACTAGTCAGCAGAAGTAAACTGTACTTTCAACTGCAAAAAGCAATCCTATCTTTCAACCAAACCAAAAGCACAATACATAAAAAAAGTTCACCACTATCTCCCACCCAACCCCACCACTATTGGAGTAATAAAACAAAAAATACTACAGATATGAAATATTTCAACATCAAACAATGAAATGAAATATTCAAACATCCCACTACAGCAAAATAAGGAATACTAATTCTGCATTTATATAAAAATCCCAGTTTTAGACATTAAAAATTACGATCAAAGTTGCACACTGTTTACCTTTCTTGTATACATTTGTATTCATGGAATTTCATAAAATTCGCGGTACTGATAATTATTGATATGTTCACACGTTTACAATTACGGTCAACTTGCAAATTGTCAAGGAGCTAGATATAAACTGGAAAATTTCACAGATTTAATACTGGGATGTATCTTTGAAATTGAAATCTTTATAACCTTGGCAAGTTAATGGATGATTTTACCATTCATCATGGAGTGCTATGGAAGCATGGAGAAAAACTATTAACCTAATTAAGCATTAAAAGCAAATGTTAAAATCTATTGCACTTATAGATTTTAATAGCTACCGCAAAGTAAAGAGTCTACATATAGAAATGTAAATCGAATTGCAAGTGGTCAATTATTGGTTTTCTTGACCAATCTCGATTGCACTAAGCTCAATTTCTCCTCGAATCTATCCTCCACTTAGAGACATCGTAATCGAAATCAAATTGACGAATAACCACAATCAGATTTGGGGACGAATCTTAGTAGTACGTGGACAAAATTTAGTACATTTGTTTAGATGCCCACAAACTATTACTTTTAAAGTACCTGGCTATTGCGTCCCGGAAACTGGGTTCAATTTATTCCAAACCTAGAAATGACGAATGGCAGTTCCACTGAAGTGGTAACTTTATTTAAATACAGGTATACTCCAGCATCCGTTCCCCCCATTTTACCGCATTCAAAAAAGCGCGCCTCAAATCGTGAACGACCAAGTGCTTTCCGATAGGTTTGAGTCACTGACTTTGCTTAGAAACAGTGCGTCTCTTTGCATGTTTTGCACCGAAACATTGTAAGTTATCAAATCGCAATAGGTTGACTTAGGTAGTTTGCGATTAATCTAAAGTGTCCCTTGATCTGTATATTCTGTAGACATACTAAAGTTTTGCATAAATTTATTTATTATTATATTAATGAGATAGCACTAGATCTAATTACAGTCACTGTCTATTTAAATGGTGTAATCAATAATGTTTTGTCAAGGATTTATGTGATATTTTACTCGTTGATGATGATACCTCACAGATTTAAATTGGCAGAAATAAGATTAAATATGTAGAAGAACAACAGACCATTCATTACATGCCTCAAACTTTCAATGTTTTACAATAAATAATTTCGCACTAAATCCCAAAAAGACTGCTGGGCCTATGTTTATGTTTGTACCACTTCACTAGAGTGGATAATGAACCATAATGTACCGTACGCGCCTCCTATAAATTGGCAAACCTCACATGATATGAAATATTTTTTTTATGATTTATGTATATAAGGTTTGTAAGGTTAGTTACGGTGTTTTTCTTCCTCGCTGAGCACTTGGTATCGATAAGTCATAAGTTTTATTACTAACTAATTAAGTTTTATTTTAGTGGTGGATTGTCAGCTATCAAGATTATGGTGATGAAATGTTGAATTCTGTCGCGGTGGCTCAGCGATTGGTATAAATAATTGTGGACATAATATTTCCTCAAAACTCTTCCCGTGGTAAATGCAACAAAATGTGACATTATTTTTAGAAAACATTAGGCGCCACAAACAAGCACACAGATTCACCTGATGGTGAGTCACAAGCGGCCAATCTGCACCCATCACTAACAAAGGTTCAAAATGTTTGTGGGTGATTCCTGAGGACTGAGATGAAATGACTTGTTACCTGTAATTGAATCAAAGGACTACATTTACCATACGAAACCGTACTCTGTTCTGGATGCAGCGCGCCTGTAGTACCGCTGTGAAATATTCTTCGCAAAGCCATTGTGCCAGTCCAATCACGCCGATCGAAGAGTATTTCATCGTTGACAATTCCAGCCACTCTTCGTTGAAAGTGGACACCTAATCCTAAAATTATTATTAAATACAATTCAAAATGTAATTATCGAATAATTAATTCACTTACACTCCGTATATTTTCAAATGCTCATTTAATTAAATGCGACCCAAAAATTTTCCGGAAAAAGGTTCAAACGGGCTCAAAACAATTGTCACGTTAATAATCGAATTCTAATTTCTGCGCGAGTTGCCCGAAAGGGTTGAATAGAAATTTAATTTCGGAACGCATTGGAAAAAAGCGCAACAGATAAAAGCAATGCGACCGCTGAGCGTGATGAGCCGATGCTTAAGCGCTTTAAGCCAAAGGATTTTACGGCTGACGGATTTCAGCGATCTACGCCTGCGGACAGGCCTGGCCGACTGGTATAAGCATCAATTATGTGTAATAAGCCACTAAATTTCGTCTTTTTTATCTCAATAATAAATACATGCTAAAACGTACTCTTTTATTAAATAAAAAACATATTGAAACTTCAGAATTTATCTGCCGTAAAATTATTAAACAATATCTTGTTTTACGTATTAAATGGATATGCTGAAAAGTACTCATATATAAGAGTATATATTACAACCAGAACTCCTCCAAAAATTATTTTACTAGTGATCCTATAAAATTTATGATATAACTGTCTCGGTAGTTTATATTATATGAATTTTCATTGCATGGTTTGCGCAATTCCTTAAGCAAAAGTAGTAAATTTTACGTTGAAACTGTAAACATGTTTAACATCAAAATAGTATTTACAATTAAAAATAACATTGAATATTTTCGATATACCTAACGTTAAATATTAAATCATTTGATATCAATGTAGGAGGAAGCAATGCGAGTAGAAGATCATGGGAAAGATGTGTGAATGTCTTGAAAGTAAAGGGAATGGATGAGTGAGTAATTGACAAAAAAAAGAAGAATGAAAGGTTTATGACCTGGTTCTTTTACCAATGTTAATGATTAAGCAATAAGAATTGAGTATATACATGAAGTGAAGATATTATTAGATATATGGTTAGGTGATAAATACAACTTTGGAAAGGCTTTGTTATTATATAAAATTATAGAAACCACAAAGAAAATTCTTGACTGTTCTAATATATACAAACTTATATATATATATATTAAATAGTCACATGATATAAAATTAGATGGCATAGCAATTTATATAGGTACGTAATTGGAGCCACACGTCGCCTGCGGACAGCGCGGACTGTTGGGGCGAAATTGCGAAACCACGCGACGCCGCCCGACGCTCCCGACGCCGACCGACGCGCTTCGACCGCGGCCGTATCAATATTGCGGCTGAACTTATAGAGGCTAGGAAACGATACACATACTAGTAAATGCACATTTGTACTAGCTACCATATAACTATTTTACAATAATCGACCATCAAGTGAAGTGGTTGTGAGATATCTGTTCTCTAAATCACATGTTCTGAGCTCGAGCCGAGTAACAATATGTCGTGAAGACAAATTTTAGTTTTTAGGTGTACGTTTGGTGAAGGTATTTTATGTGTCCCTTACGCTGAATCTGAACCTTTATCCAATTTTATCCTACGTGTATTACATCGGATTAGGAATAAGCTAAACGACAGGTTCTATGCGATGTACTCGCGGCACTATAATATATCCTACGAAGTTATGTCATGTGGTCACAACGAGAAGATATTGTAGTGATCGCTATCATTATCATCATCATTACATTTAATTTAATTGTAGTAAGCAAACATGGTTTATATTTTTTAAAGAATACCGCAAATTTTTGTTTAACTGAAGCTTAGTATCAGAGTCAAAAATTTTATTTTATGTTAAGCTGTGGCAATGTTTCCCAATGTAAGACTATTACCAAGTACAATAGTGTTATGAAAATATCTTAAGACATTTTTATAGAGTCTCCCTGTTGGTAAAGACCGAATGCAGCATGAATTTTACAACATTTACGCGACCAGAGTTCCTTTGATCCTTACCTTTATTCTCTAACAAAATATCTTTGTAACATAGTAGCTGCTTTGTTTGCTATGGTGAGTGAAAGAAACCGAAGAATTATCCCAATCCCAAGACTCTTGATAATTCATTTTGTTTCAATTATACCACTTCTCAAAGATGTTAATATTATAACTGTAATATTATAAATTTAACTCGTGTAGAGATTTATAGTATCTACGTTAAGAATTCCTACGTACACTCTCCGACACACGTTCACGGAGAGCTTAAAAAAAAACTCAACCCCGTTTACAAAACAACCCCTGCTCAGCCCCGATGTTTGATGGTACGTTTATACTGTGTAACACTAGCTAAGTGAATCAAACTGTCATTCTGGCCGCATTACGTAGAAACATGAAGATCTGGTAGTGTGGATAAGACGATAGAAATAAAATGATTTTTAATTATACTTAATCTAAATAGCTTTTAGAGAATAATGTTAATTGTTATGCAAAATGTATTTACATATATTGAATTTTTAAGTGATATATTTCTTAACCACATAAACTACGTATAGTATGCTTATATATAATAATTGTAGCGTAGTATAATAGAACCTCCATGCCCAAGGATAATATTTTATATACTAAAACATTATAATTAGTTTAGAGACCTTAATAACAATTTAATCATTTGTTAATGATCACTAATCTTTTTCTAATAAAAAAAAATAAATCTCAGGCGGTTATGACACAGGTAGGTCCACGTTTTATATTGTTTCCTCCGTTCCACTCCGCTTAATATCAACCTTGCAGAACAAGGGGTGCACCTGGGAGAAGGGAGGCAGGTTTTTACACGGGCGAAATCACTCCCTCCTAAAATTCACCTTAAAATTCGCATTTTAATTGCTTTCTTTTTGATCACGTCTAAAATGTCTTAAACATTGAAATTGATATTCAAAGAAAAAAGGAATCAAAGACAAATTTGATATCAATTATTTTATAATATAAATAGCGTATTACGGTACTTTATATTTATTATGCTTGAATACAAACCAATAATATATAATAATTTACAAAGGCAAATTGTTCAAACAATTTTCACGCTTACGAAGGCTTTGACAAGATATTTTTATTCATAAATTGAATATTAAACATTCCTCATTCTAAGTACGATGTAGCGTGGTAATAATATACGTTTCACAATGCCTAGCTTAGTGCCTACAATATCTAATCAAAGCACTGAAGACCATTCAGCAGTGCGTTAACAATTAGCGAAGATTCAGATAAGAATCCATAAAGAAACTCCATAAATAATTCCTATGTAACTATAATCTTAGACTATATCCAACTGCTACAACAGCTATCCTATTTGCATTCAAAGTTTTTAGTATTTATTTACTAACTTTTATTTTAAATTTCTTTGAGAGTAACAAACGAACACACAGTTTACCTGATGGTAATTGATTCTTGCAGCCCATGGACACCTACATTCATCCTTAACAAGGTATCATAATGCAGATGCGTTGTCACCCTTGAGATGGCATGCCTCGTCACCAGTATTGAGGTCTCCGGATTCCTTCACTCACCACAAGAAACACTGCAGTATTATACTGCTATTTCACGCTGGTATTTTGTGAGGGCATGGTCCTACCTCATTCGAGCTGACCCATTCATTCTGCAGCTAGAAACAAACTGCAGCTTAGCTCTACCACTGTTCAGATTTTTTCTTCCAATTATTACCCGAAAATGTTGAGAAAAAATACTAAAAAAGTATAGCGTAAAAGTGTCTAAGGGGGTCGGATATTTAGTTACGTTAAAGCAGTTTAACATTTTATTTTAATTTGATAACACAAAGCAAAAATCAATTTATACAAAATAAATAAGCCCTTAAGGCTACGCCGACAGGTAAATAAAACTTTTCTAGCAAAGTACCGCATTCACATACATAATGTAAAACTGAGACTAGGTAGCGGTTAGTGATTGATGACGTGTCTCCGGGAAGACTGATGCTGTGCGGCCGACGGACGCGACCTTCGCCACGGCAGATCTTCCATCAGCCCTTGCATTAGCTTATTGGTTAATTCAATAAAACTGTAAGAGGACAATTATAGCGTTGTACAAAATACAAACAGGTGCTTTTTTTACACAATATAGGTAGATGGTTACTGAAGTCTAGCACGTAATTTTAATTGCCAACCATAAAATTACAGATTTTCGGTGTAGTTTAAAGTATGCTGCAAGTAAAGTGTGAAAACTTTCTCCTCCACACTTCCACCCACCTAACATTACGTCAGTACAGGATATTAAAGTACATCTTAAGATTTATCACTACAAGTGACACAAGGCTAACGTTTTTTTCTGCATTTTTGTGTTGTATAGTACAATCCCGGTGCGCTGCGTTCATGGCGGCCGCGTGGTGTAGTGGATAGAATACTGCAGCGTCGCGAGTCCTTGGCTCGATTCCCAGCCGAGGAATAATGTTTGTTTATCACAAATTTTTGGGTTTCGGATCTGCGTGTGTTGTATTGTATACATGTCTCGTATCCCTGACACTGTATCATACATGCATTACTTCGGAATAGGGAAGAGGAAGATGAGAGGCACTGTAAAATATACTGCGAACTTGATGTTATCTAGTAATAACCAGAACAGGAGGACAACATCACAATAGTACATTCTCAATATTTGCTAACAATAGATATAAATGGGCCACAGTTATAACTGGCCACCTCTACCATTATAAAAAGTTACCAGCAGAAGAGAAAACAAAGAAAGCCCAAAAGAGGTTCAAAATGCATGCATTATTTTTAAGTTACACCAACAACGTGTACTAAGATTTTCATTCATGAATAAATCATGAGATGTGACTTGCGTAATCAGATTTCTAAAGACATAGGAGAAGACGCTTAGCTCCTGAGTGATATCCGCTTTCCTCTTGCATGCAAACAAAGCTTAAACTTACGCGCTCAGAGCGGATAGGAAATCTCTAACAGCGGCTGTAAGAAGCTATAACTGTAGTATATACATAAACATTAAAATATCTTTGTTATTCAACTTACATTAAAACATAAAGATAAATGTAATTTTGAAAGCATAGGCTAAGGTGAAATTAAGTAACTTTTTGGTTGATAATGAAACTAATGTGAAGGGAAGATTTTAAATGATAATTTTGTATTGGTAATTACGGTATAATACGCCTCCGAGGATAAAGTAAGTGACGATAAGAATGGTTTATGGGAGTTCAGGAGACTTCATGACAATCTGTGAGCAAGGTATATGTTAAGTCATCGATTAACTGAACGTAATGATTATGATAATGATGAACGTACGATAGTCAACTATTCGCATATACCAATATTTATCACGCATATTCTTATTTTGTACATTCTCTATCAGTCTTCTATTTCTTATTTGTTTACGCAGTTTCCTGTTAGACAGTTTCCCATCAAAAACATTCAGTGCCATCTATTACGCTGGCAGATATCATCTACGCTAAGGCCTAATTGCTTTACGTCACTTGGATATTCATCAACAAGGTGGTTTGGAGGATTCCTTTCCCTCTTATAGCCATGACTAGAGACTTCTTCACGACGTGGTCATCATCTACCCTTCGTCTTAAGGGACCGTGCCGTTTGAGCCTTATTCTGTTATATTTGAAAATTAAAAGTTAATTTATAAGTTAGTGATATTAAAAGAAAAAAAACTTAAATATTACATGTTTATCATCAGGATACACATGTAATATAATTAACTTTTACTTTTTAAAGTATTCTATACTTATTTAAAACTTAAAATTACTCCATATCATTTTAAATTCCTATCGAAGACGTAACAGCATTTACAGCGGGCGATTTTATATAAAAGGTATTTTTCAGGAATATGATTATATTTTAGGCATATTAACAAACTCTTTCATTATACATTTCTGTTACCCTTACGTACGGAATTTAAAAGAAGAAGAATCATATCATTCTGATTGATTATATTAAAATTAAGGGTGACAAAAGAGCACATTGCACAACTGATGGTAAGTGGTAACTACGGTCAAAGACATTTATATCCATCCATATCTACAAGTATTCAAGATGTATAAACATTGCCATATTGAATAATATTAGAAAATTAACTCATTGCAAACATTGCGAATTGTAAGCTTAAAATGTATTTTTTAATCATAATTTTTTTCATGATATTTAAGTTAGAATTAAAATCGTGTCGTAGTCTTATCGTAATGGACCTCTCCGGATGTTTCAGGTGTAATTCAAAATGCATAAATCTCCCTGGCTCAGTCAGTCCGCTAACTGGATTCCCTTAGGGTTTAACTTTGCGTTTTATGAATAGGTAATCACAAGAGGTACGGTAGCCTAACTTAGACAACATCTTAACTAGAATCGACTGAATGCTAGAAATGTTCTAAGATGTAATATTGCTGGCATTGGATTTAAACCATACAAACTTGTTTCTACGATCTGAAATTGCAATAGATAAATTTTAGAATATTATTTTGTGTATACATATAGTGTGTAACTTTAGTTGTTCATAATTTTAATGTCGTGTAACATTTATAAATGTACTTCTATGATGTCAAATATTTGATATCTATAACGCTAAATAACGAATGATTCCGACCAGTACTTGATGTTCACAGTGTTAAAATCCCTAAGACAATTGCCGCAGACAATCATTCAGCAGAAAAAAGTACGTATGAGAATAAAGTCTAATAAGAGACAAAGTAATACTAGACAAAATAATCCAACTTCTTAATGCATTACACTTCATCCAATCTGAACTTAAGCCAAAATTATAGGTGAATGTAATAAATTATTGTTGTAGTTAAAATATCAAGTAAAATCACTAAAATATACAGCCTATATGCTTATCATAATTTTATTGAGTACGTGTATAAGATGACTCACCGAAAAGTATCACATATGAGACGCTACTTCTAACAGCGACCTGGATATTTCCACAGCAGTCAAACTATACCGCCATCTGTCAAAAGCTTTGAAACTTTCTTAACCTTTTCCTTATAGCCGGGGTGATGGCATTTGTTAACAGAAACCAGAAGAGAAACAGAACTAAACATACATTGATATTGTTCCACTTATGTTCAATGAATCCTCCAATAAATATTTTTTTGAACAAAATAAACAACTGCCAGATCCAGTTTATTTTTATACCTTTGTATGACTGTCTTCAAGAAGATTTTATTGCAAATAACCCCAATGCGGCTACACGGGTAATTTAAGCTGAAATCAAGCTACAGTCTTATCCAAAGTGAATTTTAAACTTTCATAAGGGTCTTATTGTCGCAATATTAACTAACTTCCATAACTATATCTTTGCGGGACATATACCTATATTAAAAATATTAGGTAATCATAAATTGTATTATATTTAATAAATATTTTATTATAAATGATAGGAGCGGAACGTCACCTCTTAGTTTTTAAAGATATAAAACTCCTGCACTCTATAGACGGTATTGGAGCTTAGTTCTTCACACAGCTCCACTACTGAATATCGGATTTCACATGAATGTTGAAATGAATTTTGAAAGTTCATTTGATTTTATTTTAACTTCTTTTCATAACTTTTATGAGCAAACGCTGTGAACAATCGTATTGCATGAAAATATAGTAGACCAAGACCAAGTACAGTATCGGTTACACCAAGTATATGTACGTATATACGTACGTACGTACATCAGATAAGAGACAAAGTTAATGTTGTACTTATACATACAGCTCAAGACACCCGAATTAGTATATTGGATGTAAGCTACACATACATAAACCTCCCTTTTAGAATGCGGTCCGAGCCGAGGTTCGAACCTTCTTATGAGGGGTACAGTATATCCCCCCTCTATTGTCGTTGACGTTCTTCGTCCACAGAGGTCGGAGCGCGTGCGGTAGTGCAGTAGCAGTTCTCGTGCCAGTAGCATCGTTGTCTCCCTACTCAGCGGGCTTCCCGCTCTCATGTCTATTGAGATAAAGCTGTAAAGGTCTCTGGACCAACAGCATCACACAAGCAAAATAAAAATACACAGACATGAGCTTGAAAATTATGTATAATAATACTAACGATGACTTCACAAACTGCTAAAAACATATTTTATGTAGGTATAAATCTCTTTGTCATGAAGTAAACTCTATATCTGTATTAAGCATAGAACCTTTCAAATATTTATTTTCCATTGAACAAAATAAATTTATTTCAAAATGGAGAATTTAAATAAAACAGATTAAAAATCACAAAAAGCATTGACAGAAACTTTCCGGTCCCCATTCGTCACGCCGTGTCAACAGTCGTGTGAAGCAGACCCTATTTTACATTTAATTGCATTTCTTTGTCGATCTCTGCGTTAATCTGGATGCACCCTTGTCGCCACCCCACCATCGCTGAAAGATATTTCTAGGGCTCCAAAATCATTGTGGAATTCGAAATAGAAGGCTGCAATTAATGAAATGTAAGGGTCAACATAAATTGGTCCTGTCTAGACTTGTTTGATATCGAAGAAAAGTGTGTGTTAAGGCAATATTTGCGGACGCACTTAGCCCGATGGCGTATACTTAGGGTTTTTTTTAATTCGACCTAATACTATTATCATGGCTTCAAGTTCCATGCGAAATAAAAGTATGTGGCGTCAAATTACTAAATTTTATAGAAAAAAGTTAAAATCTTAACAACATTTATTAATTTAATCTGATCAATAATAAAATAAAAACTTCTACACTTTGGAGCTGGACTTTGAACTTATCGCTCAGTCATTATCTAATTTAACTTAATTACATTATAACCTTTATTAGTGTAAAAACTTAAGATAAAAAATACATAATTATTTAAGATATTGGTATGATTGTCAACGCATGTGCATCTTGAATCTTTGATATGGTGGGATGTAGATGTCATAGGCTGCAGTTATTACCTGTAACGACGCATTCCATCATCAGTCTTCAGGTATAATTGTGAATGCATGTACATCTTGAATCTTTGATATGGTGGGATGTAGATGTCATAGGCTGCAGTTATTACCTGTAACGACGCATTCCATCATCAGTCTTCAGGTATAATTGTGAACGCATGTACATCTTGAATCTTTGATATGGTGGGATGTAGATGTCATAGGTTGCACTTATTACCTGTAACGACGCATTCCATCATCAGTCTTCAGATATGATTGTCAATGCATGTGCATCTTGAATCTTTGAGATGGCGGCATGTATATGTCATAGGCTGCAGTTATTACCTGTACTAACTAGTTCTCGCCTTGTCTTGTTTAGTAGCCGTAGCTTGGTCACCCAAAGTGAAGCTAGGATTAACCCACATAGCCGACGTTGAACTAGCAAGAGGTGGCCGCTCCAGATGGGCTGGCTGAGCGCACTATGGACGTGCTGATGGGTCGGCTGAGGAGAACGAGTGTCGGTGTTGCGTTGCCACTCTCTCTGTCCTACGCGTCTGAAATGTAATCAGCGGCGGAGCCATACACCTGCATTACTGCACGGGACTAGGATGGCTCGCTTGTTCCGGCCTGCCTATCCTGGTGAGGTGGAGGAGGGGGTGTTCTCCCCCGCGTGGAGTGAGTGCCGATATGCGGATGTGTGCGCTAGCGTTCCCGCGTGGTGAAAATGGAGCTTCGTGAGGTTTCAGTTGGTTCAAGTCCTATACAACCCATCCTTGTCTATCCCCCTGTCAGGATCCCCTGTGCATAAAGCATTTAAAAAAATCTCGCTGCAGTTATCACTTACCATCAGGCCAGCTGTATGCTCGTTTATCGCTCTTAATATTATAAAAAAAAAGCCAGATTACACTTCTCTTCTGCAATCATAAAAATTTCAGTCAAAAAAGCCTTTTATTATTATACTGGAAATGAAAACTTTTCCTGATAAAAGAAATTTCATAACATTCAAAACTGTACTCAAATCAATTTAGTGGTTCTTAAGAATAGTGCAGTCATACTGACATACATGCTTTATATTTTAGTTGACATTATGAAGCTGGATTAATAGTTTTAAACTGCTCCTTTATGTCTTTAATAATATACAAATTACGATTTAATTAAATTCATTCAATTAACTTAATTTAACTTCATTATAGTTACTGCCTCAGCCCAACATTAAATAAATACCCAAAAATAATTGTATGTAAATTGTTGTTATCTTTAATCCGTCAACGAACGTTTTTATGATATTTCCTGAAATACTTTACACGAGAAGTATAGTATTTCTATAAAATTTCTATATATATAGAAGTATAGGGTTTGTACTTCTACAGACAATAGCTTTATCGTAGAACTTTTGCTATTAAACTAGTTTGCTTCTGTTCTTGTTCAACAATCCCATATCCTAGAATTCCTTCTATATAAGTTATTTATTACTATGTATATATATATATAAATATATGTATATATATATAAATTTCGTGCTAATAAATGCTTTAGTAGCAACCATTAATTAGCACGAAAAAAATAACTTAAGCATTTACCCTTCAATTTGCCCTAAAACTTTATATTTTATATCACACAAGACTAAAATTTTAATTGATCACTGAATTGTACCTCTTATCTTTCTACTTTAGATCTCAATTTGGTGAGCGTAATTTATTTTTATTCATATAAAAAATCATGAAAGCATTTGATTTTTTTATTATATTTTCCGGCAAAATGAGCTTAATCGTAAATATTTTTCAAAACAACATACACACGATGTAAAGGTTTGAATGACTACACATGAGACACAGCGTATCAAATCCCAATGGAATAATATTGTGCAACATGCAACGTTTATTGTCACGGTATAACTAACTGCTTCCAAATCTTCCGGGACCCTATAGCTTAAGCATTACAAAGTAAGAAATATATTTTACGCTTCATTAATATATTTATCACGGTAATCTTCTTTCCCGAAGCGCCGTTTTATTGCCATCTTCGGCAATGTGTTTAATAATGCTATAGCGACACTACTGCATGAATTGGACGGCTCCGCAGGAAAGGACCACGACCTCAACACCAGTGTAAAATATCTTCATAACACTGCTGTATTTAATTTGGTGAGCGTAAGGATCCAGTGATCCAGTTACTGCTGGCAAGATCGCATGTGTATCTTGTCGTGTGGATAGATGTATTAGTATTTAATGTGTAATGATGTTTGAGCCACATTCATCAATTTGTCAGCAGTTCAGATAAAAATATATTATTACAGTATATAAAACGCGAAGTGAATTTGTATGCCAAATTTATTCTGAGCCCTAGTATTTAATGTGTAATGTTAAGTGCAAAGCCACTATCGAACTAAACTATATAAACGTTAAATCTAATTTGGTAGATAAATAGAACGACTCTATGCAAAAACGACTATTAAATGCAATATGTATTTAATAGCATTTATGTGATTTCAATTCGGTGGGAATCAAAATGACATGAATATAATAGAATCGTTATAAAACATGAATTGACTTATTATCAAAATAAGTGAAATACAATTAAAATTGATTAAATTAACAATTTGGTTATTTTAGTCTCTTGCCAAAAATATAATGAGTAGACTATATAGAAATACTATACACAATATAGATTTAGGAAAAGATATTTGTTTTGTTATTAATAAAGTTTCATAATTTTAAACTAAAGTTTATGTACATACAAAACTTGTGTTATAGTAGATGTAATGAAGTTTGACTGTAATTATTTGTAACCACTTAATTACTCAATGACCTGAAACCAATACCTCGATCGATCCATGTTAGTTTTTTAAGTAATTAACCCAATTGACTTTTTTAGTATAGATAGAAATTTTTGTGGCCTTGTTTATTTTCAAACACGGGGCCGACAGTAGTAGATCAAAAATAAAATAAAAACTTGTGCTAAAAGAATTAGTTTAAATTATTAAACCTTTCCACAATAAAAAAAATGAACTTAGTAAAAGTCTAAGAGGCACGCTAAAAACTAAATTTGTCTTAATAATTTATTAATTTTTACATTTATTTCTTTTTTTAGTTTAAACTAATACCTATTCCAATACTATTAAATTATCGGCTTAAAAATCAATAATCAATATAACAAATGACATAATTTATACAGAGTTTATTATCTCACATTACCCAGATTTTATTACTCTAGACAAAATTTAAAGTCTCTTTGGTGTAATATTTTAACGCACATAATAAATTGAGGTGACCCATAACCTATCGGAGGTGCCTGTCAATTGGAATGAAAAGCCGAAATATTGATCACCCAGCCCTCCCGCTAGGGTTCAATAACCGCTGATTGCCTTCATTGAAGGATGGCCTGACGATAAGTGACGAATCATTTCAATTGAACTCTATATATAGAGGTATAGACACAGTCAAATTTTCTCTCTCATGTTCGAATTCTGATATTATAATAGGAAACGTTAAATGAAATTTTAAAGGCTGTATTGCAATAATAAACATCAGTCCTAGAACTTATAAGGAATTATTGAAATAGCTATGAAATAAAAATCTAAACGGAAAATGTATGTTGATCCTATTTGAAGTTTTGTTTTTATATCTATATCAACCCATAAATATTAGTAAAAAAATTGATTTTACTTCCTAAAATGCAATATATAGCGTAGTGTACCTTGACGAAATATTCTATTCACAAGGGTGGTTAGGTTTTATGTTTCCTTATGGGGGGTGAATATGGATGTCCTAAAGTTCAGCAAACAAAATTACAAATATGACCTGATAGTAAGCGTTGATCAAATAAACTGATCACACAATAAATAAAATGTGTTTATTGCTCTAGAAATTGCTAATAAAATCCGTTTTACTCATATCTCGCCTGCAATCAATAATAATAATCACATGATTTATAAAGTAAATAATTTTAGCCACAATAATAACACTATCCTGAAGCCAATTCCTACAGAAACTGAGAATTATCTTTTCGCAGAATTTTAAGTACTAAGGAATTTAATGCACAACTTAAATTATTGAACCTTTACTTAATTTATATTAAAGTTAATCAATCGTTATCTTGACGCGTATCAAAAGGGAATACTTGAAAATATATTATTAAGCAGTTAATTTGCATACGTGAAAATATGTTCACAAATTATTTTTGTATACGAATACAAATGTAATAGAAATGTGTAAAAAGGTAAAGTACTCATGACGGTCAAACAAATTTCTACATACCAATCGCGCGTATATTCCGCCCTCTTAACCTTAGGGTCTTTACAAAGGAAATTGCATTTCGTACCGGAACCCTCTTGAAACAACTCTAGAGTAGAGTAGTTGTTTGACCACTAAATGTAAGAACTTAACTGAAAAAGTATTTCGATTTATTCATATCATTCTGATATTCAAATCCCAATATATCACATTCAAACAATTCTACTTAAAATATCTTTACGAATGCTAATAATATTATTATAATTAGAAATATATAAGGATTATTAAAAATATCATTTTAAAGGGCTGTAAATTAAATATACAGTAAAAAGAAATATGTAATTATTATATTTTTGTTTTTCTTCTTAATTGTAATTAATAATCTCTAGCAGTCAGCTGGTGGATTTTAAAGGGCACTAAAAAGTACTTACAGAAATCGTATATGGGTCAAAAATGTTTCGAAACTTTCTATCAGCCATTATTCTAGATTTTTGACGTTTAGCGTACCTTCTTTCGATGAGTAGGGATTTTTATAGTTTCACTGTAGTGTAGTGTAAGTGTAGCTAATTAAGAAAGTAATAACACGAGAAGAGTTGACGTATATTTACATTATCACTACACGACAATATTATTATGTTACAATGCAAATGACATTTATAACAAGTTTATAATCGTGAGTTGTAAAATTAATAAACAAACTTAAGTAAAAGTAATTCAGTTACATACCTTTTCTCTTATATTATAAAAATTACTTATTTCATTATACAACACGACAGAAGTCTACATTTTTCGTGTTTCTGTAGTAGAAATTCTAGTTTTGTTTTGATTCGTAAATAAGCAATTTGAGAAAGGATGGTTATAAGCCCCGTAGTAACTTTGTGCACGCATTTATTTATATTTAAAACCAAAGTTTTCAAAACAAAAACTTCTTTTGCAATTAAATGTGAATATTAAATATTATCATACTTAAATACGAGCTTTCTTTTATTTGATTCGCCAACATAACGCTTGCTACACGTACCTATGTACATAGTCAAAATTGTAACATATTTTAAGAATTTTAAGAAATTGAACTATTCATTATTAAATTCTTCTGAGTATGTTAGTTTTGGATTTACTGCTTTGATGATTCAATATAAAATAAATCCAACAACCTCGAAAACTGAATCAAATTTATTCAATAGCTTCAGAATTTATGAGTTAAACAAATAAAAAACCATGAAGTTAAAACCATAAGTGATCCCAGATGAATTATTATAAAAACTATCAATGAAAAGACATTCTTTTGTAAATAATTGATATTAGAAAAGATTTTTAATAATTGACAAAAGAATTTTACAGTATTTTGAGACATTTTAGTAAAATTTACATTTACAATTTTAGTAAAATAAATAGTGCATCATAGAATTGGAAATTCAGATAAATTTGTTTTTTCTCCTCTTTCTTAGTATTTTAGCTCCTTAAAATGAATTATGATTTCAAATTATTTAATTTATTGAAATATATATGTTGTGATATGAGAGCGCACTATTACTTTGTCGCATATATAAAATGTTCCCGAATTATATAGCATAGTATTTTTTTCTAATCGTAATTATGTTTCACTGCGAAACAAAATAATTCCATTTTCTCTTTTCACACACGATCCACCTGCGACTTCCATCAGATTTTATGCCTATAAAATGCCTGCCATCATGCTTATATTCCAATCTATTTCCATTATTATTTTGTAATTACACATGGTTTAGTTAATACAAAAACAAAATCAAATAATCATATGATAGAAAGGTTAAAGGAGAATGTAGTTATATTTTTCGTGCGTGCTATTTTCATCTATTTCCATGACTTTGTTTTAATTACCAACATGCATACTCGAACGTATACAACGAATATTTATCAAATAAATAGAAGATTTAGGTCAATAGTTTATTTTATTCGTGAAATTGTATGACCATATAGAAAACGTCTTGTTTTTTTTAAAAATAAAGTTAATGCGAATTGAATTATTTTTGAGAAAGCAGTCTTTTAGGACTGAATTAAATATTTAAACTATTCTTACTGTCCATTCTTCTGTGAATTTGCAATGAGTAAATAATAATGCTAAAGAAGAAAAGCCAGAACTGAATCTACAAAATGCAATTTTCTACACAGTGAACCCCGGAGTTGCGATCAAACCAGCTTATACGTAGGATTTACTTTGACAGGGACATTTCAAATCGAAATAAAATTTATTTCTTGGCTTCAATTCAGAGAAAAGACTGATTTTAGATATTGACTGAATAGCTTATACAGCTTCTTGGTAATAGAAACAATTTATTTAAGTAAATTATTTTAGTGTCTCTTTAAAATACTGTTATAAGACTGACAATAGATAAAACAAGTTATACTCGTACCATACCATTGTTTTGCAGCTATATCTATTCTGTCAACTAAATTCTACGGGTGCATAAACAACAATGAAATTAATTTGAGCCCAAGACTAAAGCGCCGAGCGGTTTGTAGTGCAAAAATTATTTATAGACATTTTGTATTTATATAGTGTATATAAAAATTTACTTAAGTTATTATGTACACTGTATAATAGCTTAAGTAAATAAATTTTCTTGTACATAATTTTGTATTATGTATTCGATTCATTTGATTTGGGTGTTAGGGTGATATAACAATATGTTCTGAAAATGTCAAATCTGGCCATGTCGGCCAAATCAGTGCACCGTTAACTAACGTTCAAAATGATGACATATCTAATGAATCAGCGTAATAATGACACGATAAAGTACTCCTCTTCCAGTTAATTTCGACCACGTCGACATCTTCACAAGACTAGTTCTTGTTGATGGCATTTACGCAAAATACATACAATTGCCTGATCCTTTGTTGTTATCCATACAAATATAAATTTATTCGTCATCGCCTTCTTTTATTCGATATTTGTGATAAAATCCGTTGGAGGCTCGGATACAGCGCCAACTACACGAGATTTTGTTCTAAGACAACCACACTCGTAAACTCTCAATTTGTGTTACACCAGCACGGGCCTCGCTGGTAATTTAATAGAAATAGAATATACTTTGACAGGTTATCTGAATTCCAACATTCTGTTAATCTGTTAAGTTCGTGATGGATAAATGTGCCCGGTAGAAAATTTAGAATGATGCCCACATGGGTGGATTGGCAACCATCAAGATGGTGAGGATGCCACACGTTCTCCATCTCAACAGACCCGACAAGACCAGAGATTATAGGAGCCAGGAAAGTGAGCACTTGAACGCACAATCCAACTACTTTTAGCTACCTTCGCCCAGCGGTGCGATCACTTATGGCATCTTGTATACCTAGTATGTTTTGGGAGAATGGGTCAACGTAACGTTCTGTGTAATCGTGGCTCTTCCCGGTCTAGCCAACTCATACTGAACTACCTAGACCCTTTGCTCAGAACTGAAACTAAATAGACAGAAGATATTCAATAAATAGTCTGTAAAGATTGAATTTATTTTCTTAAACTAAAATTTCTAGTTGTGGCCGTTTACTCTTACCAAAACCCATAGAGAACGTTCATATGTGCCACAGAAAATACAGTTACAATATCACGATTTTATGCATGCTGTAATAGAAACTATCTTTATGAAAATGACGATAGACACGTGCAGCAAACGGGCAAATGTTGCCATTTATTTTAGAGTCTGCTCTTAGCTGTCAAAATGTTTTATAGTTTATGTTTAGCGCTTTCGGCACTGAGTTTTCGTGTAAAAAACGTCAGAATATCAAAAACATCACAGAATCTTAAATAATATATTTTGTCGTATATTTTTGTGAGTCAGAATAATATAGTTCAAATTAAAATTTATAGATTTTCTTTACTGTCCCATTCGATATAAAAAGAAGCCTCTGGGATTCTTTACCTAATATATTTAGTGGCATATTATATGAATATAAAAAATCGTCCTTTATTTTATAATTATAATAACTATTTTTTAAACTCAACTTAGAAATAAAACTTACAGAAAAGGATGAATTAACAAGGACATAAAACAAAAGACTTCTGCCTGATTTTGACTACAACTGTATTTTCTAATTGTTACTACACTAATATTGAACTACGAAGAATATATAACACTAAACTAATAACAAAATAGGGCAAACACCAAAGTAGTCACTCTTGCTTGTCTTGCCGTAGTAAGTGACTCGTATACTAGAATTCAATCAAAGATTTCGACTTCGATATGTTCCTGACGTGGCCTTCACAATACTACCGAAGCCATTACTAATTACGAAATTTGTACAAATATTGACACCACTTAGAACTTAGACGAGACATTTTTCGTTTTCGAACTCAGCTCTTATGATAGTACCATTATGAACTGGTTCTTTTCACCACCAAAATAGTATACTGCAGGATATACTCATATATTCCCATGAAAGCGCCAGCGAAATTGGTGATCCTTGGAAGACTTAATATCGCTCACTTCTCTGAGCACCTGCTCATCTGGGTTGAATGAGTGTGCTGTGGTGAGGTTGCTGCTCATTACTTTGTATTTGAATTCAGATACTTTGAAAAAAAAACCATAAGAATCTGGACCACTAGCCAGTAGAATTACAGCAAGCAAACGAGATTGATATTGACTAATCGGGGAATTACTGTTAACGTATTTTTCCATCCTAGGCACGAATTTGTATTATAACTTCTTATCGAGAATGAATGAGAGAATAATTTACCATAAGGTAAGCTATGTGCTCGACTGTCACCCTAAATACAATAATAAAAAGCTATAAACGCCGAATCGGGAAAAAATACAGAACCAGAACGTACAACTTAATATCTATAAAATCGTTACTCATAGTGAGAGTATCTGGTTAATAGGGTGACCATTAATGTCTTTGAACTACGAACTTAACAATTTTTTAGGTTAAAGTTACTGCTAACTACTTAACTCTGATCTAAAGACTGCTTGCTAGATCTAAAGACTTTTTGTAATCTTTTAAGTAAATAAATAGCATTAAACTACAAGCCTGTTCATGATTATTGCCATATTATTCAATGTATTCATAAAATTCAATTTCCCGCTGAAGTTTCGCCATATTAACGCTGCGCTAAACTTTCCAACTTCAGGTGGCGGTATTCCCACACTACATACTATAGCAAACATTGATGTGCGAAGGAAATTTTTTGAGACGGTAATGATTATAAAATTTCACATTTCTGAATCTGAATCAAGCGTAACTTGTGGATAATTATAGCCAAAAATCACAATTTTGATATTTTAATATTTATAATCGCAACGATTCGTATCCGGATTTTATCGAACTGATTTGTTTTTATAGGTTTAATTGGTCTTATATAATATATCCTTATAATTATGTACTGGTAAATGTTTATTTTCATACTTATAGCCCAGCCCATAAATGATTTTTCATACATTTAGTACCATTTTTAGATTTTTTTTATAGTTTTGTTTAACTAATATTGTTTGGTTATCGTTAGTATTTCATTACTATGGAAAGCTACATTAAAATATCACGCAAATTGAGCGACTTTATATCTATCATCATATTGTAGTTTACTGCAGATGTGGGCCCCCCCAATAAAAGTCCATCGTGTGCTTGGCGATTGCATTGCTTCTTAGTGAAATTAGATTTATATCGATTGCCTTTCTTTTTAATATTTTTTTGATTTTAATAAAATAATTACTTCTGGTATAAATCTGGTTTATTGATATTATCGCTGAATTACATGTCTCAGCGCCTAAAACTTTATGTGTATATGAGGGAGAATTATGCTGGTGTAGTCTACCATTCTTTATAAAATAGATTGTACTTGATATAAATATATACTTCTGTGGTCTGACTCGCTTACAATTCACCTCTGTGCTCGCTTTTTACTCTGTCTGATGAAAGTATTTTAATATGAGTTATGTTAAATACTTTATATCCAGCATTATCTTTTTAAACATACTACATATAGAACTGAAAACCTTTAAACAAAACGTGATATATCAACCTTATAACCCTCCTCAAGGGCCTCCTCCATATCCTGCACTTCATCCGCAGTCTCCGAAATGGAGCTGGATAACGCAGCGTCCACTGAGTATCCCCAAGCCGAAGACACCAGCGATTTCACGCTGGTTGAAAAAAAAAGAAAAAAGCGGGCTTCACCCGCCCCGACGCCGCCTCCTAAGGCGAAAAACGGGAAATGAAGGCCCTCTCCCCAGCCATCTACGTCGGTCTCTGCCCCAGGCCCTCACAGCTGCCCCACAGCAAGCCCCCGCCGCTCCTGAGCGCGCCCTAGCTGGCTCAAAACCTTCGGCTGTCTCACAGCCATCGAAACGCCCGCCGCCTGTCTTCATTCAGGCACAAGACAAGTGGCCGATTGTCGCATCGGCCCTATCCAATCGCTACAAATATCAAGCGATCCCCACCGCTGTAGGTATTAAACTGCAGCTAGAAACCACGGACGACCATAGAGCGGTAACTCGCTTCTTGCAAGACAAAGGTGTTTTCTTTCACACCTACCACCTTGGCAGAAGAGCGCCAACTCAGGGTAGTAATTAAAAACCTCCCGCGGGAAATCCCAGCTGATCTCATCAAAGAGGACCTTCAGGCCCAGAATCTCCCAGTCCTGTCTGTGCATAGGATGTACAGTGGCCATAATAAAAAGCCATTCAACATGGTGATTGTGGCCCTCGAAAGATCCGAGGCCGGGAAGCAGGTATTTAACCTGAAAACCTGCTGCCACCTCTCTGGGCTGACTATAGAGCGCCCACATAAAAACGGCCCACCAGGCCAGTGTCACAAATGCCAATTATATGGCCACTCAGCACGCAATTGCTTCGGCAAACCCAGATGCGTCAAGTGCCTGGGTGACCATGGCACCACCGAATGTCCGAGACCCAAGGACAAGGCCCTTCTGGCCACTTTCGGTCCCCCCGCATGTGTCCTATGCAACACAGAGGGACACACAGCCAATTACCTTGGCTGCCCAAAGCCCCTGCCGAAACGTCCGGCACTAAAAATCGCGCCCAAGGTCGCTACCCCGACCGCCGCCCCTGCGCCAATTCTCGCTCCTGTCCGACCTCTACGCCCCGCATGGCATACGCCGATCGGCGTAGCGACCGTTGCTCAACCGGTTGAGCAGCCTCCTCCATCAGCCGGACGGCCGGTTGTCGAAAGCGACCTCGACTTAGTGTGTCGCTTCGCCGCCGTCTTCAACGGCGCAGACGTCTCAGCCCTAGCAAAAGCCTTAAGGGATTCTAATGGCAAGCCCGAAGTCAGGATTGCCGCCACAATGCGCTACCAACATGTAGTGTCAGCCATCGTCAACTTTCAAGCATAGAGGGCCTTTACAACGGCAGAGTAAAACCGCGTTCCCTTAACGTCGCATTTTTAACGCGAACGGTATTAATAATCAACGCGACGAAATCTTCAATTTCGTTCGCGATCACCAAGTCGACGTGCTCCTAGTGCAGGAGACATTCCTCAAACCGCACACTCGCAATCCCAACATTGCGAATTATAACATCATTAGGAATGACAGAACTTCTGCCGCTAATGGCGGAACTCTCATTTACTACAAAAAGTCCTTGCACTGCGTGCCCGTCGTCACGCCAACCCTCACTTTCCTAGAAGCCTCAGTCTGTCAGCTAGCCATGACCGGCCATGCCCCCATCACAATTGCGACCGTCTACCTGCCTTGCAGACGTGATGCACAAGTATTACGAAGCGACTTCGTGGCACTCCTTTCTCTTGGAAACTCAGTCATTTTGGCAGGAGATTTCAATAGCAAGCACACTCGGTGGAATGCAATTAAAATCAACCCCGGGGTTGGCTTTAGACTCGCTAAGCGACGCACTCGACTTCGACGTCGTAGCGCCTACTACGCCTACCCATTTTCCATATATATTGGGTCACGCACCGGATGTGCTTGATATTGCCATCTGTAAGAACATCAACCTCGCCTTCCAAGGGATAGACGTAATCCACGAGCTCGCTTCCGATCATCGCCCTGTTCTTCTTCGGTTAGGCCTCCGCCCCAACCTCACCTCCACCAAAACCGTAGTAGACTGGCACCGACTCAGGAACGACCTGAAGGAAGCCACATCACCACACCTAGATGCTATTCCTAGGAACATATCTTCAGTCCACGACACGAACCTCGCAGTTCATGCCCTCACTAGGCACATCCAGACAGTCGTCGAGGATTGTTCGAGGCGGGTTCCTCGGTGGAAGACCACCGATGGACCCTGCCAAGCGACATAAAGGACCTAATGAGGCGCAAGAATGCGGCGACTCGTGCCCACGACTTATATCCCACTGAAAGTAACCGGCTGGTGCTACGTACCCTTCAGCGTGAAGTCCGGTCACGCATAGCCCAGTACAGGAACGATCGGTGGGATAATCACCTCCAATATCGAACCTTCCCACCTGGCCTTCTGGCGACTTCCCAAATCCCTAAAGGGCAACGCCCAAACAATGCCTCCCTTAGCGTCCTAATAAACCACCCGCCTTCTTAGACGAAGAGAAAGCCGAATGTCTGGCTGACAATCTGGAGCTCCAATGCTCACCGAGCACACTACCGATCGACGCCGCTCACCTTGCAATGGTTGAGAGCGAGGTCGATCGGAGGAGTAAGGAACCACCTCGCGATTCCGTTACCCAAGTCACATGCACCGAAGTTGAGTCCATAATTAAAAACCTGCGACCACGCAAGGCTCCCGGTCTCGACGGCATCACCAACAAGGTGATGAAACTCCTACCCATGTCCATTTTACACCTACTGGTAATAATCTACAACGCGGCTATATCCAAAGGCACCTTCCCGAACACCTGGAAGGAAGCCGACGTCATAGGATTCTCAAGCCCTCAAAACATCCAACCGATCCATCAGCCTATCGACCCATAAGCCTACTCAAAGTCTTGGGTAAGGTATATGAAAGGCTCATCCTCGCCCGCCTCAAGGACTTCATGCTGTCCTGAGGGCTACCAATCAATGAGCAGTTCGGGTTTCGCACCCAACACTCATGCACACATCAAGTGCACCGCATCACGGAGCACATCCTCAGTAAATTTCTTCAGGGCTACCAAACTGGGGCACTTTTCCTCGACGTGGCGAAAGCTTTCGATAAGGTTCGGTGACAACGGGCTCATATACAAACTATATGAGCTCGGTGTGCCAGATCGACTCGTACTTATCATACGAGACTTTCTCCGAAATCGAACCTTTCGTTACCGCGTCGAGGGAACGCGCCCGAGGTTCACTCCTATTTGTGCCGGAGTACCACAAGGCTCCGTCCTAGGTCCTATTTTGTACACACTCTACACCAACGACATACCGCGCACTCGCGGTGTAGAGCTAGCCCTTTTCGCCGATGACACCGGCCTCTATGTGTCTGGGTTCAAACCAGACGCTATTTGTAGACGCCTCCAATCTGCAGCCAACACCTTAGGGAAATGGTTTCGAAATGGAGGATCGAGGTTAACCCTACCAAAAGTGCAGCCATGTACTTCTCTCGGCGCAACAAAACGCCGCATCTCCTAACTATAGAGTTATTTGATCGTCCAATCCCCTGGGAACAGACAGTCAAATACTTAGGCGTTACTTTAGATGAAAGACTCACCTTCGGTCCGCATGTCAACCGCGTACGGAATCGAGCAGCGTTCGTCCTAGGTCGTTTGCACCCGTTACTCAATAAAAATAGCAAAATGTCCCTGCGTAATAAAATTACACTATACAAAGCGTGCATCCGACCCATAATGACATACGCAAGCCCCGTCTTTGCGCATGCTTCCCGCGTCACATTCACCGACTTCAGGTAATACAAAATCGTTTCATGCGCAAGGCCACCGGTGCACCGTGGTTCTTGCGTAATGAAAATCTACACATAGATCTTGAGCTGCCGACCATAGCTCAGTACCTGAAGCAGGCTTCCCGCCGATATTTCGACTCTGCCGTCATTATCAATTTAACTCCTTGATTGTAAGTGCCGCCACTTACAATCCCATCGCGAATCACAGAGTCACCCGCGTCCGAAGGAGACCGAGGCACGCCTGATGACCCTGACGACGTGACTACCAGGCCCAAGCCCTTCATAAACACAACACACGTACATTGCACTCATCGCCCCGCCGACGGCGAGGGCGTCACAAACAAGGATATTCGCGATACCGCCATGTCACTGGTCGGTTCTTCCAGTCCATACACATAGAAGCGTCGCTGGAGTTTTCAGCCACTTCTTCTCCAGCGCCCACGCATTCCGAAGTGGTGGTACAGATAGCTAATAATCATAGCGAATTTAAAGAATCCTCTGTCAGAAGCAACTGACCGAGCCGAGGTTCATTCCTCCTGGGCACCCTCGAGTCAGACGCTCGCGAAACAAGGTTGCACGGTCCAGTTGAAGCCCTCTCGGGAGCCCTTGTGCTGGATAATTATAGCCAAAAATCACAATTTTGATATTTTAATATTTATAATCGCAACGATTCGTATCCGGATTATATCGAACTGATTTGTTTTTATAGGTTTAATTGGTCTTATAGAATATATCCTTATAATTATGTACTGGAAAATGTTTATTTTCATACTTATAGCCCAGCCCATAAATGATTTTTCATACATTTAGTACCATTTTTAGAATTTTTTTATAGTTTTGTTTAGCTAATATTGTTTGGTTATCGTTAGTATTTCATTACTATGGAAAGCTACATTAAAATATCACGCAAATTGAGCGACTTTATATCTATCATCATATTGTAAGCATTGCAGATGTGTTCTAACAAAAAGTCCATCGTGTGCTTGGCGATTGCATTGCTTCTAGTGAAATTAGATTTATATCGATTGCCTTTCTTTTAATATTTTTTGATTTTAATAAAATAATTACTTCTGGTATAAATCTGGTTTATTGATATTATCGCTGAATTACATGTCTCAGCGCCCAAAACTTTATGTGTATATGAGGGAGAATTATGCTGGTGTAGTCTACCATTCTTTATAAAATAGATTGTACTTGATATAAATATATACTTCTGTGGTCTGACCTGGCTTACAATTCACCTCTGTGCTCGCTTTTACTCTGTCTGATGAAAGTATTTTAATATGAGTTATGTTAAATACTTTTATATCCAGCATTATCTTTTAAACATACTACATATAGAACTGAAAACCTTTAAACAAAACGTGATATATCAACCTTATAACCCTCCTCAAGGGCCTCCTCCATATCCTGCACTTCATCCGCAGTCTCCGAAATGGAGCTGGATAACGCAGCGTCCACTGAGTATCCCTGTTGAAGACACCAGCGATTTCACGCTGGTTGAAAAGAAAAGCGGGCTTCACCTGCCCCGACGCCGCCTCCTAAGGCGAAAACGGGAAATGAAGGCCCTCCCCAGCCATCTACGTCGGTCTCTGCCCCAGGCCCCTCACAGCTGCCCCACAGCAAGCCCCCGCCGCTCCTGAGCGCCCTAGCTGGCTCAAAACCTTCGGCTGTCTCACAGCCATCGAAACGCCCGCCGCCTGTCTTCATTCAGGCACAAGACAAGTGGCCGATTGTCGCATCGGCCCTATCCAATCGCTACAAATATCAAGCGATCCCCACCGCTGTAGGTATTAAACTGCAGCTAGAAACCACGGACGACCATAGAGCGGTAACTCGCTTCTTGCAAGACAAAGGTGTTTTCACACCTACACCTTGGCAGAAGAGCGCCAACTCAGGGTAGTAATTAAAACCTCCCGCGGGAAATCCCAGCTGATCTCATCAAAGAGGACCTTCAGGCCCAGAATCTCCTAGTCCTGTCTGTACATAGGATGTACAGTGGCCATAATAAAAAGCCATTCAACATGGTGATTGTGGCCTCGAAAGATCCGAGGCCGGGAAGCAGGTATTTAACCTGAAAACCTGCTGCCACCTCTCTGGGCTGACTATAGAGCGCCCACATAAAACGGCCCACCAGGCCAGTGTCACAAATGCCAATTATATGGCCACTCAGCACGCAATTGCTTCGGCAAACCCAGATGCGTCAAGTGCCTGGGTGACCATGGCACCACCGAATGTCCGAGACCCAAGGACAAGGCCCTTCTGGCCACTTTCGGTCCCCCGCATGTGTCCTATGCAACACAGAGGGATACATTGTGCCACCACCTTGGCTGCCCAAAAGCCCCTGCCGAAACGTCCGGCACTGTACCGGTAGCCTGCTGGTCACATCACTTCCGACCGCCGCCCCCGCGCCAATTTCGCTCCTGTCCGACCTCTACGCCCCACATGGCATACGCCGATCGGCGTAGCGACCGTTGCTCAACCGGTTGAGCAGCCTCTCCATCAGCCGGACGGCCGGTTGTCGAAAGCGACCTCGACTTAGTGTGTCGCTTCGCCGCCGTCTTCAACGGCGCAGACGTCTCAGCCCTAGCAAAAGCCTTAAGGGATTCTAATGGCAAGCCCGAAGTCAGGATTGCCGCCACAATGCGCTACCAACATGTAGTGTCAGCCATCGTCAACTTTCAAGCATAGAGGGCCTTTACAACGGCAGAGTAAAACCGCGTTCCCCTTAACGTCGCATTTTTAACGCGAACGGTATTAATCAACGCGACGAAATCTTCAATTTCGTTCGCGATCACCAAGTCGACGTGCTCCTAGTGCAGGAGACATTCCTCAACCGCACACTCGCAATCCCAACATTGCGAATTATAACATCATTAGGAATGACAGAACTTCTGCCGCTAATGGCGGAACTCTCATTTACTACAAAGTCCTTGCACTGCGTGCCCGTCGACACGCCAACCCTCACTTTCCTAGAAGCCTCAGTCTGTCAGCTAGCCATGACCGGCCATGCCCCATCACAATCGCGTCCGTCTACCTGCCTTGCAGACGTGATGCACAAGTATTACGAAGCGACTTCGTGGCACTCCTTTCACTTGGAAATTCAGTCATTTTGGCAGGAGATTTCAATAGCAAGCACACTCGGTGGAATGCAATTAAAATCAACCCCGGGGTTGGCTTTAGACTCGCTAAGCGACGCACTTCGACTTCGACGTCGTAGCGCCTACTACGCCTACCCATTTTCCATATATATTGGGTCACGCACCGGATGTGCTTGATATTGCCATCTGTAAGAACATCAACCTCGCCTTCCAAGGGATAGACGTAATCCACGAGCTCGCTTCCGATCATCGCCCTGTTCTTCTTCGGTTAGGCCCTCCGCCCCAACCTCACCCTCCACCAAAACCGTAGTAGACTGGCACCGACTCAGGAACGACCTGAAGGAAGCCACATCACCACACCTAGATGCTATTCCTAGGAACATATCTTCAGTCCACGACACGAACCTCGCAGTTCATGCCCTCACTAGGCACATCCAGACAGTCGTCGAGGATTGTTCGAGGCGGGTTCCTCGGTGGAAGACCACCGATGGACCCTGCCAAGCGACATAAAGGACCTAATGAGGCGCAAGAATGCGGCGACTCGTGCCCACGACTTATATCCCACTGAAAGTAACCGGCTGGTGCTACGTACCCTTCAGCGTGAAGTCCGGTCACGCATAGCCCAGTACAGGAACGATCGGTGGGATAATCACCTCTCCAATATCGAACCTTCCCACCTGGCCTTCTGGCGACTTCCCAAATCCCTAAAAGGGGGCAACGCCCAAACAATGCCTCCCTTTAGCGTCCTAATAAACCACCCGCCTTCTTAGACGAAGAGAAAGCCGAATGTCTGGCTGACAATCTGGAGCTCCAATGCTCACCGAGCACACTACCGATCGACGCCGCTCACCTTGCAATGGTTGAGAGCGAGGTCGATCGGAGGAGTAAGGAACCACCTCGCGATTCCGTTACCCAAGTCACATGCACCGAAGTTGAGTCCATAATTAAAAACCTGCGACCACGCAAGGCTCCTGGTTCCCGACGGCATCACCAACAAGGTGATGACACTCCTACCCATGTCCATTTTACACTTACTGGTGATAATCTACAACGCGGCTATATCCAAAGGCACCCTCCCGAAAATTTGGAAGGAAGCTGACGTCATAGGGATTCTCAAGCCCTCAAAACATCCAACCGATCAATCAGTCTACCGGCCCATAAGCCTACTCAAAGTCGTGGATAAGGTATATGAAAGGCTCACCCTCGCCCGCCTAAAGGACTTCATGCTGTCCCGAGGGCTACCAATCAATGATCAGTTTGGGTTTCGGACCCAACACTCATGCACACATCAAGTGCACCGCATCGCGGAGCACATTCTAAGTAAATTTCTTCAGTGCTACCAAACTGGGGCACTTTTCCTCGACGTAGCGAAAGCTTTGCATAAGTTCTGGCACGGGCTCATATACAAACTATATGAGCTCGGTGTGCCAGATCGACTCGTACTTATCACACGAGATTTTCTCCGAAACCGAACCTTTCGTTACCGCGTCGAGGGAACGCGCCCGAGGTTCACCCTATTTGTGCCGGAGTACCACAAGGCTCCGTCCTAGGTCCTATTTTGTACACACTCTACACCAACGACATACCGCGCACTCGCGGTGTAGAGCTAGCCCTTTCGCCGATGACACCGGCCTCTATGTGTCTGGGTTCAAACCAGACGCTATTTGTAGACGCCTCCAATCTGCAGCCAACACCTTAGGGAAATGGTTTCGGAAATGGAGGATCGAGGTTAACCCTACCAAAAGTGCAGCCATGTACTTCTCTCGGCGCAACAAAACGCCGCATCTCCCAACTATAGAGTTATTTGATCGTCCAATCCCCTGGGAACAGACAGTCAAATACTTAGGCGTTACTTTAGATGAAAGACTCACCTTCGGTCCGCATGTCAACCGCGTACGGAATCGAGCAGCGTTCGTCCTAGGTCGTTTGCACCCGTTACTCAATAAAATAGCAAAATGTCCCTGCGTAATAAAATTACACTATACAAAGCGTGCATCCGACCCATAATGACATACGCAAGCCCCGTCTTTGCGCATGCTTCCCCGCGTCACATTCACCGACTTCAGGTAATACAAAATCGTTTCATGCGCAAGGCCACCGGTGCACCGTGGTTCTTGCGTAATGAAAATCTACACATAGATCTTGAGCTGCCGACCATAGCTCAGTACCTGAAGCAGGCTTCCCGCCGATATTTCGACTCTGCCGTCATTAATAATTTCATCCCCCTTGATTGTAAGTGCCGCCACTTACAATCCCATCGCGAATCACAGAGTCACCCGCGTCCGAAGGAGACCGAGGCACGCTCTCGATGACCCTGACGACGTGACTACCAGGGCCCAAGCCCTTCATAAAACACAACACACGTACATTGCACTCATTATCGCCCCGCCGACGGCGAGGGCGTCACAAACAAGGATATTCGCGATACCGCCATGTCACTGGTCGGTTCTCTCCAGTCCATACACATAGAAGCGTCGCTGGAGTTTCTTGCGCCACTTCTTCTCCAGCGCCCACGCATTCCGAAGTGGTGGTACAGATAGCTAATAATCATAGCGAATTTAAAGAATCCTCTGTCAGAAGCAACTGACCGAGCCGAGGTTCGGCCCTCTCAGGCACCCTCGAGTCAGACGCCTCGCGAAACAAGGTAACGGTTCAGCTGAGGTCTCGGGAGCCCTTGTGCTGGTTACCTATATATAGAGGTCTCGACTGAGTGCCATTAGTGCTCGGTCACCTCTCAACCCGGTGAAACTGTAAAGCCCTCGGCTAACAGTGGCCTTCAGCCCGAAAAAAAAAAAAAAAAAAAAAAAATCAACCTTATAGTGCCTACTACTGACCACAGGTCTTCTCTCTAAGTACCAAACGATGTTGCTATTTTGGGGCTATTTGACAGGTCGTCGAAAATATTTACTTACTCGTGATAAACAAATACCTAAAATTCCAATAAATAATATCGTTGATGTCTGAACCAACGTGAGTTCGCATATAGATAAATCAATAAGAAGAAAGGCAAAACCATGGTATGTGTTACCATGGTTATGTTGTTAAACTATGAAAAAAAAATTAGGATATATAAAAATATACCATTTTATTAGCGCATCTAAATTAGAATATATAAAAATATACCATTTTATTAGCGCATCTAAATTAGGATATATAAAAAAATACCATTTTATTAGCGCATCTAAATTGGGATATATAAAAATATACCATTTTATTAGCGCATCTAAATTAGGATATATAAAAATATACCATTTTATTAGGGCATCTAAATTAGGATATATAAAAATATATCATTTTATTAGCGCATCTAAATTAGCACACTTACTCGTTTGGATTTATCATCCTTTACCATCCTACTGGACAAGTTTCTAGCGCGTTATTTAATGAAGTTTGTTTATTAGTTGTCGGTGTAGTTGACGCGATTTTAACGTGCTTCTCTGTACTCTTACATAACTCCTAAGTATTTATCATTGTTCGTTAAAAGTTATGTCAGTCTATTAATATTTCTGTTGTCTATTATAACATAATTTTGTATTAAATATAACATTAATTTGTATAATTAGACAGACATTTATAGAAATTTCTTTAGCTTAACATTTGTGGGTAAACACTGAATGATATAAATATTGAATAATTGTAGCTTGTGCTTAGAATATGTCTAAATTTCGGAATAAAAACGAATATATAGAAAATATCCGAATCGGACCACAAGTCGCGGAGAATTTCTAACTTTATTATTGTTGCTTTAGAAAAACTATTAAACATGGGTTCAACCTGAAAAAACTTTAGCGTCTGCTTAAGAAACGCTTAACTCAAGTCTGTACGTTAACAAGTTTAGTATACAGCAGGGCCGTCCCTAAACTCCATCAATGGCAGGCAAGGTTCAAGTGCCCTCAAAGTCTAGAGCCCTTTCAATTTGCAAGCAAGTTCGTTATTTTTTTGGGTATTTTTTAGATTAGCTGTGTACTGAGCAGTTACTCATAAACATATTTAATAATATATATTAATATACTTTTTGTGACTTTTTTTTACTTTTAATGTAAAATATTATTATTTGGTATAAATTAGCTACCTCTTGCAGTCAGAATGGCTGAGCATCGTTTTGTGTTTAAAAGGACGGCGCGTGAGTATTTCTTGAATAAACTGTCAGCAGATTGATAACACCATCATGTTAGAAAGTATGTATTATATATATAATAATATATTTACTTATTGTATTATATATTATAAAGTATATTAATTTAGGTATCCTATATATTTATTGTATTCATATATATATTTTTGAAGTATATTTAGTGTATTATTAGAAAATATATATTATATTTTGTAGAGTATTTTTTCCATTTTTATATTATACACATATAACCTACCCTAGCTAGTAGAAAATGCTTTTAGCATTAAGTCCGCCTACGTAATTTACTTTGTGCATGAAGTTTAAAATAAATAAATAAATAAATTATTTATTTATTTTTAACTTCATGCACAGAGTTTAATGTTTATCTATATATTATATATAGATTAACAGAAAGTAGAAACGCACTTCACCTTGCTTCTGGCTGCAGAATTAATTAGTAGTCTCAACCGTCCAAACTACATCCTCTTAGAACACTTAGTGATACATTAACATGATGCTGCTGTTTCCTTTGATGAGTATAGGTATCCGGAGACGGGTATCGAGGAATTTCATCTCAATCCTCAGAGGTGACAACGCATAAGCATCTTGAAATTTTATAGAAGATGTATGTTTATTAGCCGCGGTTATGATGTTTTATCAGGTGAACGTATGTACTTGCCGCGGTTATCAGGTGAACGTATGTACTTATTTGTGTCTTAGTTTCATAAAAACAAAAAGGTTTTAGTTTAATCTCTTATTACGTATAAAGTGTATGGAATCACGAAGAATGATTTCCATAGCATTTACTTAAAAACCGAGATAACTACAAAATCCGCCATTCGACTACTGTCACTTACTGGCACTTGGCATAACCATTTAAGCTCAGTTGGAGTGGAAAACAAGAATGTCAGTAATGTGATCTACAAGCATTCTTGTAAAAAAAAAGTATTCAAGCTGTTGAAATCGATTTCACGAACGTGTTCCTCGAACTGATACGGTACTCTGTCGAACACTTATCAAAGATATTCAACTAAAGTTTGAAAAACACGTCTCAATCATTTTGGAATGTATTGATAACTGTACTTGGCACGTTACTTCAGTAAATTTCAGCGATTTTTTTTTAGTAAGGCAAGTTTTTTTTGTTATTTTAAGTAAAAAGTAATAATAGTATTTCAATAAATATTCTACTCCTGGGCATTGGCGTCCTCTCTGTAGGGGGTATGGGACCTATTTTGTGGGTATAGGTCTAACCTGTAAAACAGGATAGCAAGTATCAAGTGCTATATTTTGCATTACACAATTTAATTGTTTGTAAAGAAAAAGAAAGTTTGTTTCATTTTTATTTATTTTATTTAACAATTAACTATTTAACCTTTGGCTATAGCTTAATCGTTATCGGTTAAGTACATAAATATGTAAGAAGGGATTTGAACGTAGGACGTGGCTACTACTCGATCTCTTCACGTCGAGGACTTCAGTCCAAAGCATGTGCTACCAACTAAACCTTATAACGATACCAATATCAAACCCAATAACGACCCGAAGTCAAAAACAAAAACTAATAAAGCGTGCATTACATCTGTCATAACAGATTTTCCTGAGCATTAACAATAGTTTATGTATCCGAAAGCTGCTGTTAACAATAAAAATAATAGTTTACGACTGCGCTTAATGAAGTGTGACAGTGTCAGCTAAATGTACAATTGGGTTTGGAGTTATTGTTTTTTTTTATTTACGGTAATAAAGGTTATTTTTATAGAATAGGAACTAGCAATAACTACGCGCCTATAACTTGTTATGAGCTAGAGGTTAGATCCATTTTAGTAATTATAGCAAAGTAAGCAAAGTAAGCAAGCGACGTAAACATCATTTCTGTCTGATAGATCTATTAAGAGATAGATCTATAAGAAAAAAATTACGTTTTATAACATTTTTAGGTAGAGTTTTGTAATATTGTAACACCTAAAAGATTTTGAAATATAAATATGTCGTAGGAGTCTCGTATAAATATAATGACTGACTATTATTAAAAAAGGCAAGCAAAAAACCAAACCTTTTTTAAAAATAGCCGTATATATATTTACAAAACGGAATTAGGTCTAAGCGAAGTGCGTACGCTTGGGGCATTTCGTTATCACACCCCAACACGAAACATAAAACATACCGGCTATCCGGATAATCTGGTGTTTGTTAAGTAAAATAATAACATCTCTATTACAGGAAGGTAGCACTGGAAATATTTAGATTAACAAAAAAAATAGAAGATTTTTTTTATTTCGCATATAATGCGCCACTTCTCTTTTCCGCATCCACAACTAGCTTCTGCTTTTTCTAGCAGGTACTTTAGGAAGATTCCAGTTTATTCTGCAGTGGTATTTTCACGGTTGGATATATTATGAATGTTAGAAGTGAAAACGCATCCAGTTATTTCAAAATTTACTTCATAGCTTTCCGTAAATAATTCCTCATCATCATTTGTCCACTGCTGAATACATATGGGCTCCAGACTGCCACGATTCACAACCACCACCTGTATCTTCCCGTTGACTTCCATAGAAGGTTTTCTATACTGTGACGATAAATACGAGGTTGCCACTCTAAAACCTTTTTCCCCCATCGACCAGATCGAGCAATTGAAAAAATTTCTCACTTGGAGGATTTTTCTACAGCTTTTTTTTTTTTTTTCACAGCCTCGGCTTTATCAGAGCAATCGTATTCTTTTGGATGCAATCATTAAGTTTTAGCACGAAGAAATATAACATTCCGATAAAAGCATAACTCATTAATTTACCTGACATACTTTATGAAATAGTCCTAAATTTGTTAGTTTGATGTTGCAAATGGTAAATGAATTATGGCGATATATTTATGAAAAATGATTTGCTTTCCCACCGTTGGTATTTTTATTCTGACACAACACAAGCTAAATAACTTTCAATCATGATGATTTCAACGGAGGTGGAGGTTTTAGATTAGCCGTCATTTAAACAAGGTAATATCAATTGCCAAATTTGTCAAATGCCATATCAATCTTGGTACGTTACTATCGACAATTAGTAAAACCTGAACTAACAAAATAACAACGACATAAATTTCGAATTTTTTAAAATATACGTCAATGGTCCTTGATAGTCTACTTAACAATTATTTACGGAAAATTAAGTTTTCGACCAGAATTATTAATGGATAGCACTATTTGTGTCTCAAGCAGACTGTCAGAGAGAAAAATACCTATTAACGTCTGTTTTCTGGATATGTCCAAAGTATTTGAGTTAGCTAGATAAGATTACACCTTTTTAAGTGTACTGCCAATCTTTTTACATCTGCAGTCTTTGAGTCACGTACAGGCAGCGCTTCTACAATGCCTTGGGTGTTCAGTACAATAATGCGTTCTAGGTGCTGCACAGATAATTCGATAACACAATTTTGAACGCATTGGCCGATAGATGGGCCATCTGTGTCATGGTTTGTATATCTATATTATTAATTTTATTTGATAGATTATCAAGTGCATTAGTTTTACGAACCACGGATTCGTAGTCGTTATATTACTAACGATGTATGGTCTGAAATTAATTTAATTATTAATATATCTACCATCTAAATAATTTACAAATGGTAAATAACACCTTATGAAAAACAACTTGCTTTTATGAAATTGTTTCTTTGTTAGGCGTCAAAATACGAACAAAACATGCACACAATTGAACGTACCGTACAAAAAGGTCTTTTAAAAAGTAAGGATTCACATAGTCTTTTGTGAGCGGGAGTTTCAATTTATTGCAGAGCTCGGGTCTCTGAATGTGAATCGTCGTGGAGGAGAAAACAAATTTAAAAATGCGAGTTAATTTTATATGATTTTTCCATACGGTTAATATAGTATTTTGATAAAAAAAATAACCAATTATATCGCTAAACACGTTTGATTTAATAATTGATCCAACATTTAATTTTGCGTGAAATAAGGATCAAACTAAAACTTTTTTATTATTATGAGTCAAGATGACTACATGTTGTGGTGGCCCAAAATAGTACGGAAATGAATTCCAGGGATAGCTTAGCTTAGATGGTACCCATTCGCTTGTTCTCCGGAATATCATTATGAGAAATAAGTTTCCTATCCCATGGTCAGTTACAAAATTATGCTGTTACAACGATTGCTATTATACTATCTAGTTACTGAAAGAAATTGTTAGATTTTCCCTGAAAATAACATCAGTACAGGCTCGCAAAAAAATTTAGAAAAAACGATCAAACAAGTTTAAATTGCGTTCTGCGAGTGAACGCGTGCCCGTGTATAATTGTGTCGCGGGGCCCCATTTGAAGCGGACGCTATTCGTACAAAACGAAACGACGCCCGGTTTGTAGTTTGCAACGAGGTGCTGCACGCTTCAAACGAAGCTTTTCAGTGCTAGTAATCTGTTAGGGTCCCGTGAACAAATTATCAATCGACGAATCTTCTTTTTTTATGATACTAGGAAAATAAACAAACACACAACTCATCTCAGTAGTGCGTTATCGTCGCCACTGATTATCAGTTGTCGTCAGTGCGTCTTCCTAACCGGGAACGGACTAGATGACACAGAATACCAGCATGAAAATGGAGAATGACGCTACGTTTTTCTGTTTTGTGAGGGCTATTGGTAGCGAGTCAAGCTACCACAGTCCCCAGGGAATGACAAGGCATGTGGATTTTGGATCTATGCCGATGTTGGATTTAGATGTTTATGAAATGCAGTCATCATTTACCATCGCGTGAACTATAAATAAGTATACTAAAAATAAGTGAAAAGTGAATGCTCACTTCTTGCGCTTACCAACGAATAGCATTTCATTTTTGTTTATATGGAAATTCTTACAGTGTTAGAAGTACTCTTCGTTACTTTCTTGCTGATATATGATCGACTGAGGCAGGGCCTCAATATAATATCAGCCTAAAATAACAGCATCTCCTTGTATTTAGACTGAGTGTTGGGATACGGATATACTAATTACAGATGACAATGCATTTGAATCTTTGTGAAATCCTCCACCATCCCTTCTCGTGGATGTAGGTGATCACGGACTGCAGTTGTCACTTCTCAAATGAACTATGGTGCTCGTTTGTCACAGCTTATATTAAAATATCACAATGCTATAAATAAACATCAATCTTCGAAAACAATCAAGATTTAATTGTGTTAATAACGCCGCGGACCAGTGAGTTGCTCCAGTGAGAGCTCACTGCTTGTGTGCCACCCAAAATCTAGCTTTCTTGTATATCCAAATTTTATCAAATGTCATAACTTTTAGTGGTTAACTCTTCAGCTATGTCGTAACTACTAATATGCTGATCTTGCTGCACTTTTTAAAAAATTGCATAGACTTTATCCGTAATTATGTAATGTACTTTTTTTGTACTTTATCTGTGACTGGTCTGTGTCGACCAGAACGAGCTTCATCTTTGACATCAAAATTCGTGGACTGAAAACACTTGAATCAACTTTGTGCTACTTTTACACGTTAAGTTCATAAACGTATTTTTTTTGTGTCTTGTGTCGCATTTTTGTTGTTTTTGTAATAAAACTTCAAAATGTATCGAATATCTTGGTGAATAGCAAAACAATAGAAAAATGGCGGGAAGCCTTTTTTACTTTTTACTATTCTATTTTTAAAAGTTTATCTATTTAATGGCCATATACACATATAAACCAGCCAGATACAAACAGTACAAATAATGAGATTTTACTGCTACCTTTTACTTTAAAATACGAAAACCTTTTAAAAATATATATATATATATATATATATATATATATATATATATCTTTCTAACCCTGTAACCGAGTGATATCGCATTTAAATTATGATTCCTGAGGATGAAAATGGAAATACTCTCATGTTAAATATGCATAAAAAAATTTACTTATTCAAGAGGTTTCCCTGCAAAATAAAAAAATAATTATGCATTTTAGGTCAGAAATGAATAAAACTGTATATAAGATCGGTAAAAAAAATTATTACATGGTTTTTTAATATCTCTAGCTACTGAACCTACTTAGTTTATGCCAGGTTCCGTATTCCCAGTTAATGTTAAAATGTTACAGAGGAGTTATAATGTGGGCGAATCGTAACACTTTGCAAAATAAGTTTATAAATAATATTTTATATATAAATTGATAATTATATAATTATATTATTTTTAAATGTTATTACAACGTACACATAATTAAAATTAATGTTCTCATTATGAAGTGTAATTAGATTGAAAAGAATATGGCTTTACGGGTATTCGCAATTTTAATAGTTACTTCTTTCTTTTATAAATTAAAAGAAATTAAAAAGAATACATAAATATTTAGCACGTGATAAAAAATATTTTTTATTTTATTCGTTATTTCATTTGTTTGTATTTTAATACTATAAACCTGGAGCATTCCACTGCTTGGCACCATATTCAAGTTCAAAAATATTACTGTACGTACTGTATTGTCATAAACCATAAGTTTTAAGCTCAGCTGGAGTGAATAACGAGAAACTATAATACCCACGAGGCATCTGAGCAATGTACCCACGAAGCATCTGAGCAATGTACCAACGAGGCATCTGAACAATGTACCCACCAGGCAGCTGAGCAAACACCTATCGCTGCTTTAGATATTGTAAGTCTGGTGTAGTCTAGGCGGGCTAAACACTACTCTCACCTACCTGTCACATGATTCTTGTTATAAAACCTATGGTGACATTTGGGCACACAATTCATACCGTTATGTGATGACTACGTGCCACTAACCATCAAGATTTAAGATGCACATACCTACGTTATCAACCATAATGACTATCATTTCGGATCCCTTCACTCCTCGAATGAAACACAACAGCCTTATGGTGTTGCTTCACCTTCGTATTATGTGAGGGTGTGGCCCTGCCCCAGTCGAGCCGACCCATTCATACTGCACTTAGAAACAAGCCGCAGCATGTTTCTATCACCCACAAGAATTTACTGCCGCCGTCACAATCTTGCATAGATAAAGAAAAGTTAATAACTATTTTCTCTCGCGGCTTAGGGTTTAACAAGGTGAAACTTTTTTAAGTAGCACTCAAAAAACATGAAATTTCAACAAGAGCTTATATTTTTGTTACTGGTACTAATTCCAAGAACGAAATTTTTAAGAAAATACATTTCGTAAGTGTGTTTTTTTTAATAAAATGTTTTATATGGTAATGTGATAATTAATTGTAACACAATTGAAACAAATAAAGTATGCAGACAGACGAACAACACAATATAATGAAACCTTCACCACACTCGCCACATGTTCGACGTTTCTCCCGACGGTTAAGGCGAGGATACGTCTTTAAATATATAACATTAGCAATTTAAAATATCAGTTTTATATTAAAAAAATACGTAATTTAGTCCCGCTGAATCTCAAAAGAAGCTATGACACGAATTTGTCGAAAAGACCAGAAGGTCGTATCGGTTCAGAAATTCCAGTGGCTAAAGTTGTATCCACAGAGTAGTTGTGCGTGGTAGGAAATTTCGCGTAAAACGTACGTGGTGGATTGCCAACCTTCGAGATAGGGGATGAAATTATAAATTCTGTCGTGATGTACAATGTTTAAATTTGGCAGCTGGAGCTAATCCGAACAACTACTCAGAACACTCCCCGTCACACTCAGGTCAGTAAGGTGGCGAAAGTTCCTGTAACGCTTAAGTATCCACAGAATAATTAAGCGTTACAGGAAAATTCTCGTAAAGCGCACAGTAGTGGATTGCCAACCATCAAGATGGTGGGGATGAAATTTAGGATTCTGTCGTGATGGACATTGTTAAAATTCAACCGTTGGAATTAATCCGAACAACTCCTCAGATCACTCGTAAATTCAATTAAATTCGAGGTTAGATACAAAATTATTGATAATTTCTTCTTTCCGTCGTATTTGCTAGTGATGACAATTCATATCTTCATTTCTTATCGGGGACCGGTGTCATTATTTATGCGGTATACAAATAATTTACCATCTGTGACGCAAAATATTATTATACATACAACTAAAATTATTATATATATACAACTAAAATTCAAGATGCATATGCGCGGTTACTATAGACAAGTCAGACGAGATGCCTCGTTACCTATGTATAACAGATCCCAAAGACCCATCGGTGCAACAATGCGGTAATTCCTTGGTCCAACTAAGCCATTGATATTCAGTATGCACTGTACTATTATTTTTACCCACCGTATGAAACATACAATTGGGTACAAATAATATTCATAATATACATTATGTATCTTTTAAAAAAAACTGTTTCAAATTATATTTCAAAATTTGGAAAAATAAAATTATTAAAATTAATAAATTACTATTTTTTTTTTGCTTTAATAAATAACCGACTTTCAAGTTTGTATAAAGTATGCTATGGAATTTTCATATCAAATTATAATATTTTCCCCATAATGTGTACTAAATAATTTAATCAATTAAAAATTTAGGTCGATTACAGCTTATCTTTAATAGTAAGCTGCCACGCATAGTGCCGCCTTTATATTTCCGTTTGTTGGAATAAAATTAGGAATTTCATTTAATTTAGCTTAAAATAGAAAAATCATACATATTTATAAATATTATTCATTTGAGGAATATTGTTTATTTAAACATTATTGTCCAAGTAAGTGAATAGTCCTTAAAGAATAGTTATGATTTCTACACAGTATTCTGTCATATTTGAAATCAACCACTACTGGAATAAGATCGTTATTAGTTGAAAAGATTTGTAATTATCTCAGCAGGTAAATCAGTGATAACTTCCAAACCTTGTCACTCTTCTTAACATTTTCGGTCCGGAATTTTTAAGAGGGTTATCCAGTAATTTTTTCGGAAGTTATAACATTTATCTGGTTTTTCCTAAATCGAGTTATAAGGACTTCATGACAAAACTGTGTAATGAGTTTTTCAGACGCCACTCTGAGAATACTTTAAAAAAATGATTAATATATTCATCTTTTTTTTGTCGTAAAGAGTAGAAAGTAAAATAACAAGTTTATCATGTCGGTTCTTTCACAATACATGTGGAGACGTGTTATGGTCTGTTTAAAGTTTCTACCACTTTATTTAATCCAATTTTTTTATTCATATCGGAATATCCAACGTATACTTTATTAGTGATGACGAGGCATGCCATCTGAGTCCTCAAGGGTGACAACGCATCTGCATTGCATTGAATCTTGGAGCGCAGGAATTACTTACTAATCAGGTGAACTGTGTGCACGTTTATTTCTCTCAATGTAATAAAAAAACGAAAGTAATAAAATACTCAGACCACTTGATGGTAAATAATCTTGGCCCTTAACACCTACATCCATTTTTGTTCGATAATCAAGATTTATGTAAAAGATAACCTCCGTCTACACACGATTGGATTACTGATTAATTTCACATCCAATACAAAACACAATATCCTTGAAGTACGAGTAAAATAAAGTATTCTATGAAAGTGCCTCCTGCCCCTACCAAACCGACCCATTCACTCATCATTTAGTACTTAACTACAACCTGGCCCTACTACCTAAAATTTATTTATGTCAATTATTCGAATAATTGACAAAATTAAAAACGAAGATCTAAACTCTTTCTTCAAAATTCAAAATAATAGAGGCTAAATTAAATAATAATAAGTTTATTAAATTCAGGACCACAGGGTCATAGTTGAGTTGTGAAAATATTTCTAAATGATTATTAACAAATATTTATACAGTATGCAAACCATTCTTTGCAACAAAATAATTATTGTAGAATGGTAGTCAGACTGTACCTAAGAATAATTTCGTTCTTACGTGTATTCACATGTCTAGATCTCCCTTGGCTATAATACTGTCATATTTTTAATTCAAGATAATCATTCCAAAGTAAGCATACCATTTTAGTTATTAGTAGTTACAATACACCTCATAATCAAAATTAAAATATACATTCATAATTTATAATTAATCTTATCAATACAGATAATATTTAATTTTTACACTCACGCCGGATCGAATGGTCGATTCTATCGAGAAAAGTCGGTAAAAAATTCGTTTAAAAAGATAGATTTTATCTGTTTTAATTTTATTTTATTTGGGACATCAAAAACTAATGCAATTTATATTAAAAGGAAGAGAGAAAAACATACATAAGTTAAGATAATTGTACATCAATTGCGTTATCCACATCTTACTCAAGTTGTGTTGTTGTTTACAATTATTATTTGACAATGATGAGGCATAGTATATACCATATAGTATGTATGTATAAAAGATTTTACTTTTAATTCATTATTAAAATTTCAGTGAACTTTTAAGAGATATTTTAGCAATTTTTTTCGTCTACGATAAAGATGCAAAAATATCAGTATGGATAATTCTGATAGACAAATTACAATCAGTCCACAGAGACCTATTAAGTAGAAGTTCACTCGATGATCAATGTGCTCGTTCGATTTAAACGTAAAGATCTACTTTCATGTCAAAAATCTAATTGATCAATGAAAAATTCAGTAGTGTAACTAAAATTCAGTAATGTAAGTCACTTTTAAAATAATAATACAAAGTGTAAAGTGTAAAATGCTATTAGCATGCGTCGCCTTAACAAACCACTGTGCTTCTGTCGCAGACTGCCTAATTAAACTTTGTAACACACGGCACCACGGCTTCACTTCGCCGCTGTGTTTGACTACCTATCGTTTTGTTTCCCGATTTGATTGTCGGGCCGTACAAACAACATCATTCGATATAACAACAACATCCAAATGTACGTGGGATTACGTTTAATTGGTTCAAATAATTGGATATGTATGAACAAGAGGCACTGTTGTATGGATTAATAATGATAAAAAACACTGGTTCCTTACGAAATAAATTTTTAAATTGTTGAAACTTTTTATAACAGTTGTTGTAGTTATTTGCATGAAATTTTCTGGCATAATACGATTAATTACAAAAAAAATGACTTTACAAAAACCATATAAAGAAGCTGTGCAAAGTATGACGGGCATTAACAAGTATATTTTAAACATAACCTGTAGTAGAGCAAAGTTTTGTAGTCGCAGGCAGTTTTTCCGTTGGTACCAGGGCTATCAACGTAGTAGCTTAGTGTCCGAACGCTCACTCTGATTTCACTGTATACGAACAAACTCAGTTCAATCCAAAAAAATGATGGCTTATGCATTAAAGAGTGTAGCTACACTGCAGTTTGTTTCTAACTGTAGAATGAATGGGTCAGCTCGACCGGGGAACGACCGTGCTCTCACAGAATACCGGCGTGAAATAGCAGCATAACGCTGCTGTGTTTCGTCTTATGAGTGAAGGGATCCGGAGATCTTTATATGAATACCATCTCAGTCCTCAAGGGTGACAACGCATCTGCATTATGATTCCTTGTCAAGATTGAACGTAGATGTCATGGGCCGCAGGAATTACTTAACATCAGGTGAACTGTGTGCTCGTTTGTAACTCTCAATGTAATAAAAAAAAATCTTAATTGCAATTTTAACTGCTGATTTAACACAGGCTTAGCGATGAAGGAAAACATCGTAGTAAAACTAGATGTAAAATACGTGCTGAATGTCTAACGAATATTTTAAAGATATGTGCCAAGCCGCGTGGCGTCACTATGCATCAATATCTCCTCTATAAACAGTTAAAACTATTAACGTTGAAATTGAGTAATGTACGTATATATTTTTATAAAGCTATATATATATACATATACATATTTGATCAAAACTGTGCATTGACTATATTTTGAAATACTAACGATCAAGACGGGTTTTTAGTAACGCTAACGTAGGTTTAGATCGATATTGAACTTAGATCCAATACTTTGTTACATATAAAAATATATAATCAACAACAATCCTGAATCTACTAACCGGAGATGTCAGAACTGATTGAAAAGAAGGATTGTAGCGGCAATCGTAGGGACAGGCTAGTCGGCGTTACGCACGTTAAATTCGTCAATAAATATTGAACACTTCAACGGAATTGGTTCTACCAGAAAACTATGAATAGATTAACAAAATAAAATGTTTAAATTTTACTATACGGCCTGACCGGGAGGCAAAAATGACATAAACTGTTAAAATATTACAAAAACTCTGACAATTTTTTTTAATGGAGCTATAGGGGTCTTAAGACCAACAGCATCACACAAAACAGAAAAAAAAAATAATGAACTCGCGTACAGGTCAATATAAAAGTTGCTAATTGTAAAAGAACATGTACACCGTACCGACAACATTATATTTCTTCTCTTCATACTTTTCATGTGTAAGATAAAGGCAGTAACTCCTATGAGTGATATGTGTAAAATTAATTCGATATATCGTCAACAAATTATAATCAATAAAAAATATCATTTACGATATATGTATACTGCCACTGTTATGTGTTTACGTTTGAATATTCCTTGAAAACTAAAATAGTTATATTTAAAAACGTATCGGTCGCAATGAATACGGACGTTCTATAAATCCAACTTTTTTTTTCATCATACTCAAAGAGCAAAAATTAATTATAATTCAGTGATAGATACAATGAATGGTTTTGAAATTATTGAATTTGAATATCAATGAATGTGAGATGCAATCATAAAATTTAATTATACTCCCCGACGCAACGTTGTACCCGTCATCGCGACTTCCATTAGCAATAATTAATGGTATATTAATTGCATTTCCTCTGAGCGTTTAGATAGCTCTGGATTAATTTAGTGTTCAACAAATAATATTATTAATTAACTACCATGATATAAGCTGTTACCAGGCATCATCAAATGCGGAAGAATACGCGCCAATCTATATTTGTGTCTTTACACTCTCTAGTCATTCTCTTCCTTAATCGATATTACAAACATTAAATAACTAACTATTACCCGATACTATTTTCCACATAAAGTTCTTATTTACACTGCTTTCCAATGAAAGAAAAACCTTAGTTTCGATTAATTTTTTTCTACGCACCCCCTGTATTATAAATAAAATCATGGTGTTTTCAAAACCACTGGTGATAACATCTTAACAATTCATTATCTTTTATCTCTGTGGAAATCCATTAATAAGATTATTTCGTAAATTGCGTGCCCCGTCACGTATCCCCCTACCTGAAAGGACCCGTTTGAGAAATTCAAGAGGATTTGTCAAGCGAAGGCGTCGGTCCGACTACAGAAATTACGTCCACCCTCGTTATCCGAGATCTGCAAATGACACCGATCCTGTATGGGGATGTGTCGGGACCGGGCTCACAACGCTTTTGGAGATATGTCTTTATGTGTATAACGAATTTTCTCGAATAGATTTGTATGCATGAAAATTAATCTTAGGTAGTCGTGTTAGCATTACAAATGTCATAAATTAACAAAAAAAACCAAAGTATCAAATTGAATTATAAATATAAAACTTTGTACATTAAAAAAACTTTGGTGAGGCAATTTATATTTTGGACATATTAATTATGCATTTACAGATAAAATAACATAAGGAAGGTATTGTTATGTTCGGTTTTATATTTTTGTGACTAAATTAAAATTACTTACATTCCGTTAACTCCAACTAAGCTTAAATGCTTGTGCAAGGAGATGGTTCACAATAATAGTAGAATGGTGGATTCGAACCGACCTTAAGTTTTATAGACCGTACCCTGAATCAAAAGGCTATTGACGATTATATGTTTTCAATTCGGTATTCATTCGTAAAAACCAGAACGAAAATAGTTTGTAGATTATCGCATAAATATGGAGAAATGAGCAGGAGATATATGCTTGTTTGTAATATTAAACTTTAGCACTTAAATATTTAACCGTAAAACAATACTACCAACCTTTTATCTAGTGATTTAATTGACATTGCATTAACTTATTCTTTTTGGACACGTTTTTAAACAGATTTAGTATTATATTATATAATTACTTGAAAAAGTCCAAAGTGGCGCACAAATTAGATTCGTACTAGCTTTTAAAACGTCAATATGTACTTCGGTGCTTTTGCGCAAAACATTCCCCCTACCTTTTTGAACTTCCAACATCACCATGGGCTGCCTTCACCCCGGATCAACCGCTATTCCGGTACGTAACTCGATCATTCTTAACATGATTATAGGGGTTTCGAGTACACTCTACCAACGGCTTTTATCTGTAATGGTATTTAGTATCGAATATTTCATCTAATGCCTATGTCAACATAGATTTATTTCATATTTTGCGCTCTATACACTGCTTCACCTTTTAGCGCCTATAGAATCGAATTAATAGTTGTATCATTATCATTATGCTAATACGTCCATAATTACTGTAATATGGTATTAAGTATACAATAATTAATTATACCGTCAAAACTCTACTCCTTTATTATTTAAACAGGCGGATTGTCGATACTTTCACAGATGAGGACAATTCTGCCTATACTTCGGTCAAAGTATTCCATACGACTTTAACCGAATTTACCATGGGGAGTGTTCTGAGGAGTTGTTCGGATTAACTCCAGCTGCCGAATTTAAACATTGTACATCACGACAGATTTCAAATTTCATCCTCATCTCGCAATCCACCTCGTGCGTTTTACGCGAAATTACCTACCACGCACAACTACTCTGTGGATACAACTTTAGCCAGCGGTATTTCCGAACCGATACGACCTTTACGACAAGAGCCTTTATTAAAGGACGGCAGCGTATTTGCGACTCCTGTGGTGTTGCGGATGTTTATGCGCGACGGTAATCACTTACCATCAGTTGAGCTGCATGCTCGATTGCTACATATTCTATAAAAAAAAACTCTTTTATACTTTTATAATATTGTGGAAGTATTACAATCATATATCAATAGAATTAAACATATTTATGAGTAAATAATCACATCATAATACATTATTATAGGAGTTTCCTAGTTTTTTTAATAACCATAAAAGCTGTATAAGAAATATGTACATAAATACAAAAATAATTTTTATTACATATCTTTCAACCTAATTTCTATGCTAAATGCAAAAGCATAATTTTGGACTCAATTATGACTTCGCCGCAATCCTTTTTAATCTTGATATTACCCATGTTTATATTGGTTTGGAATATATTTACACTTTGTGTATAAATCAGTAAGCAAATCAGCAATCTGGCAACGCTGTTCTACAAGCGCTTAAGATCTTTTGTTGTTATTGGAGTATTTATGCTGTCAAATTACATATGTTTAGCAAATTTTTCAAATACTCCGTTGGTACTTTTGTGTATTCATTTACCATAACCCTTATATAATGTATAATTTCAATGTAATTTTCCATTTTTTAAGTAAATATAACGTAAAACATACAAGTAACATATTATTATTAATTGTACATACGTTATTTATATATATTATAGTTATATTTTTATGCCATTGTTTAGTAAAATAGTCTTTCATTAATATTTACTATCAAATTAGATCTCTGTAGGTATAATTCATTTCAGTAACTTTAAGAAATTCAAAATATCTAAAAATAATATCCAGTAATACAAGCGTATAACTTTAAATTGAATTAATAGCAAAAAAAATACGTAAATGCTTAAAATTTCCTACGTGCCTTCATTTAAGTATATACATATAATATGTCTAATTTTCATTACTAATTCGATTGTAATATGTGTAACATATTATTTTTTAAAAAATATTGTAAAAATGGTCACTTTCACGGGCAGAATTGTTTTAAAATGAGATAGAACTTTATTTTCGATCATTTTATCAAGTTTCCGTGTTGTAGCGGTTATCACATCTGCCTAACACGCAGAAGGCCCCCGGTTCCACCCAGGGCGGAAACATATCAATTTTCGAAATTCAAATATAGTTGGAATAAAAAAACTTGATTTAATTTTATTAAAAAAAGTGACAGAAAATAACCTTAATAATCTACTCTATTAAAAATAAATTTATACACAAATAAAGTTGGTAAATGTATGAAGATTAATGTATTCACTATACTCCTATTGTTGTTTTAGCATTGAAATTTAATTAAATTTAATTATTATTCACTAAAAAACATTAAACTTTTTTGTCATTGATAAATGTATTAAACAATATTAATTGTATTGTTTATAACAGATAAAACGAGTCCAACCGAATTATTTAACGCAGAGAGCAATAAAATGATATACAAATTATCACATTGGTTACTATCGAATAATTTATTACCAACATATATGATAAAAGTTATCGGTTTAATTTTAACAGATAAAATTAATTCATGCAAACGCGTCTGGCTGCAGCATACGTTAATACAATTTTGTGCTAACTACAAATATAATTTGGTGGAAACAAATATTTACACAATTAATATGAACATACAAACATTTAATTTTGTGCATGTCGTATATTCCAAGCCATTTTTAAAATTACACATACAACATTCGTCTTCTAAATAACTGCATTCGATTCATCTATAACCTTCGAAAGTATGACCACGTGTCTATTTATCGTTCTCAATTAAAGTGCCTGTCTGCGGCGAAGCCTGCGTGCTCTCACTATCCTTTATTCTATCCTGACGTCTCCCACTCCTGCTATCTAGCTTCCTATTGGCAATACCTTGGCTCTAACCACGATAAAAAAGACCAACAAACTTTTACTTCTGTGTCCTTCTCATAACTCTAACTTTATCCCCTCATTCTTTCTTGTTCCGTTGTTCTCTAGATTTCTCTCTCTCCCGAAGTTAGGGCGGCTACAAAACCGTTACGTGTTTAAGGTAAAAGTTCGAGAGCTATTTCTCAACAAATTGGCAGGAACATCTCATTATTAAATAATTATTGTGTATGTATTTATATGTATTTGTATTTATATGTCTAGTTATATATATATTTTATTATTACGCTTATATTGTTTATTTTTATGATATAATTAATATAAAGGTATTTTAATGGGGTTTTTAAGTTTTTAAGCATACACCTACCTCATTTCATCTCTGCATTACCCTAAGGTTGATTGGTAGAGAATGCCTAAGTCATTAAATCCGCCCTTATACATAACTGTATATAAAGCTTAAATAAATAAATAAACATTCAGTTGTAAAATATTAGGCACGTTATAAGTAATCAAAAACTATAAAGTAGACATCAACATAAAAATAATATTCAAAAAGACTGTTTATTGGTTATATTAAAGCAATTTTTAGTATTTATACATAGCAATCTATATCAAATACTACGTTGTTCCAATTGTAATCAAACACTTAGGGACAAAACACAAAAAAACAATATAAATACTTTATATAATTTTTTTTTTTTTAATTATATTTACGCAAAATAGCAACAAATATAATAAAATAAACGAAACCCTATTTAAATAGAACTTACTGTCATGAAGCTTTCGAACACCAAGTACTGGCGGTTGGCGCGGGATCACAATGAAGACAGTATCGCACAAATGCCCCCACTAATATTATCGGATAATGCCACTTTCGCCTTTGACGACTCGCAGAAAGCCGAATATCTTGCGGACAGTCTAGAGAGCCAATGCTCCCGCGGACCCCGACCACCTTCGTAAGATAGACGTCGACGTGTCAGCGTTGCCATCAGCGGGTAAACCACTAGAACCTGTGACCACAGATGAGATCACAGACGTCATCAAAAACCTCAAAAAGAGGTTAGCTCACGGTCCCGACATGATTAACAAAAGAATACTTAAAGCGCTTCCCGCTAATATTATCTGCCTCCTAGTGGCAATATTCAACACGTTCCTCTCCAGCTGCTCTTTCCCGGATGCCTGGAAGGAAGCGGACGTCATCGGGATTCCCAAACTACCATACCGCGGAACCTTCCCAGCAGTTATCGCCCAATTAGCCTCATGAGCAAAGTATACAAGAGGATTATTCTTAGGCGTCTTAAAGAACACGTCCTAGCCAATAGATTACTTCCCGACGAACAGTTCGGATTTAGGCATACGCAATGAATATGCGTTAAACAGGTCTTCCGCTTAACGGAACACATTCTTTCAGGGCTCACCCTCAAAAACCTAGTAGGTACTGGTGCACTATTTTTCGCTGTCGCAAAAGCATTCGACAAAGTTTGGCCTAACGGTTTAGTCTATAAACTATACTCGCAAAACATACAAGACAGGCTCGTGCACATCATACGAAACTACTTGTCGAACCGCACTTTCCGATATCGTATCGAATCAGCCGCTCCTGGCGCACTTTACACAAGTGACATTCCGAAAGATCCGCAGGTCAGTCTCGCGCTTTTCGCGGACCATACCGCCCTATATTATTCAATCGTACACAAGGGCCGTATTACCATTCGTCTCCAAGCCGCAGCCAATCGCCTCGCCGATTGGTTTCGGTTATGGAGAATTGAAATCAACCCGGAAAGTGCAGCCGTCTTCTTCAGGAGAGGCACAGCCAATCCCTTTAGCACGGAACCAGTAAGTACTGGTTAAAGGCCGTAGAAAGCTAGGACAAATCTTGACCTTGACCTGATCTTCGACCGACCCATTCCATGGGTAGAATCGGTCAGATACCTAGGGGTCATCTAAAACTCTATTTCCACCCGCATATCAGAAAGATAGGCGAGGAATAAGCGTTCGTCAAGATATATCTATTAAAGTATACTCCGTCCGAAAGTATACTGCAGATTGGCGGAGTTCACATGTTAACGATATTAAAAAATAACCACAATATGTTTTTTAGTCACATGCACTCCTGGCGATGTTCATTATCGCTGAGCACGCAGTAAGTACTTACTTAAAATTGTAATAAACAATTTCTACAGTGTTCGTGACGGGAATCGAATTCGGTTTTCTCGCGTTATTGTATGTTAAAAGTGAGCATACGGACACTGAGTTACCACGAAACTCTATTTGATATGTATGTTTAAAAGTCAGGTCAATATATAGTTTACGTAAGAACAAATAAAATTATTTCATATTTAATGGGAGTTTAAGAAATTACTATAATGCTAAGACGAATCATTTACATGAGCTTCAAATATCGTTATAGAATTTGTCAATATGGAAGTTAATACCGTGTAGAGTTTGTATATTTGGAAGACAATATTGGCAATTCACATCACATGCTTTAAAATGCCACCATCAAAGGACAAATTTCTAACTATAACCAAGTTTCGACATTGCCTCAAGACTATTCAATACAATCTTTGAATCGGCAGACGTACTCATTTCCTCTTCCCATCCCTCTCCCACAACGGAAGCTGAATATCTCGACGCTACGTTCGCATCGCCCCCTACAGACTGCTACATCCGCTTTCCACTTCCGCCCGTTTCCAAATCACGGTTTTTAGTTTGAAATACTACAACCGGCTTTTATTTGTGTTTTCCTGACTCGGCGGGACCTTATCGCTTACAAAAGCGAACATTTTTGTTTACACGTTCAGTTAAATAAAAAACTAAGACAACTTTTCGGTTCGACCTAATTGCAGTTTTAAAATAATTCCCATATTTTGCTATATGACGTAAGTACATAAAGGCGGAACATATTGTATAAAAGCTTTATATGTTTAGTTTGGTTCATTCAATATATAAAAACCTTAAATGCTCAAAAATCATTTAGCCCTTTAATATTATTATATTTAATACTTGTCCCCGACTGGCCTAAACATTTCCAAGTATCATTAGATAGACATTTAAAATAATTATTAACATAAAGTAGATTTATTTAAATAAAATAATAATTAGCTTTACAGCAATATGCGTAGTATCGAAAACAAAAACTATAAAATACAAATAAGATATTTCTTTAAAAAGTTGCAATCAGGCTCGAATGTAACAAAACTACGCTATCTTATAATAATCTATAATATAATCACAAAGAATAACCAAAGCATTATAATGTTCTTACTATTTAAATGTAAAAATATCAGTATAAAAGTTAGCCTTTGTCATGACATAAGGATATAACAAGCGTCTGCCTTAGTTAACTGTAAAATAATCTATTTCAGACGATAAATGTAGAATATTTTTAAAGGAAATATGGAATTCGGAAATTTTAATATTTTGTATGACTATATTTGATGATATGTTTAACACAGTAACTATTATCTCAACAAATTAGAAAAATATTAAGTAACTTGGCCCTGTTTGAATTCGAGATATATATATATGCAATAGCAGTTCCGGAAAAATATAAATATAGATCGAGTAATACAACGGAACGCAAACATAAATAAAAAATATAGTTGCAAGTATAAATTTTACTTAATAACTTACTTTAATTTACAATCTGGATGTATGTATGGATTAAATTATGAACAAGACCGATACTAATATGATGCGCATTTCTTAAGTGTATTTAATATTTAAAATATAAGCATAATTCATAGATTCCATAGGGGTGAATTAACACGGATTAGACAGGGAGAGGTCAACTAAATGATCGGGCTTACTAACAAGCCCCCATCGACCCTCGTCAATGGCGCCGATGTTTTTGACAGCTTACAAATTGTATACACTGCGAACTTGCTAGACTTCCGTGAACATAGAGGATTTAGTATTATGGTGTTCGCACAATTTAGTTCTCGAAAAAATTTGGTGCTGATAAACTTACATTTTTTGTTAATATTACAGTTTTTAGTTCGAACGTCACAGGGGATTAGGTTATATTTGAAGGACTATCACAAATGTCGATCTATGAATATTTCTATCTAAGATTAATAATACCTACTAAAACTCAAAAACAAATGAAAGACACACGAGCCCAACAAAACGCAGTCCGAAATGGTGGTAAATGTTATGTAATAATAATGTTATCAATTTAATTAATTCATCAGAATGGGAGGGAATTCAGGCCCTATCGGGTACCCTCGAGTCAGTTGCTTTCGCGCCCAGGGTAACGGTCCATGCCAAGGCTCCCTCTTGGGAGCCCTTGTGCTGATTGGTTACCCATTAATTAAGGTCTCGGCTGAGTGCCCTAAGCTCACGGCTAACTTTCAACCCGGTGAAGTTGTAAAAGCCCTCGAGCTAACAGTGATCATCAGCCCATAAAAAAAGCGAGACCAACGACGAGCAAAAAACGACCGTCGGAAACGGGCGAGTCATTAGAATGTCTTCTTATACCGGTACGTTAATAAATATAAAGCAAATGATATTTTTTTTCTATTTTATGTTAGCAAGGTAACATACAGGCACACAGTGCATCAGATGGTGAGTGATTCTCTCCTTCTGTGACTCATTGCATCTACATCTACCGTAGATAAGGAATCAAAACAATGTCACTGAATGTCAATGACTGAAAACCAAGATGGATTGCGTCATTACTAGTTAAGATCAAAAGCAACACAATAATTCTGTACGAAAAATATTGTATAATTTACTCGAAACCGCCTTTGCCATTAAGCCACAAACTTCCGTGCTTTACCTAATTAAGGTTCTCTAAATCTCAAATGAATTTATGAGTATCGTCGAAAGGAAACGGAAATCACGACCTAGATCAGTTCATGTACCTATATTTATTATCTTAATATTTTTTCACACGCCACAATAAATAAATAAGTTCATATTATATCTAAATTTTCCAACAAAACACCCTTTTTAATATTAAATACCTAATTCGTATTTACAAAAACCAAATTGTGTGAGCATGACTAAATTTAATACGTGACTAAAGTAAAATCTCATGGAAAATTCCACGTACAAATCCTCCATAAACAAACTTATTATCTATTATCCCCACGAACAATACCGAATATCCGTATTGCACAAGCCCAAGCTTCAATACGCAAGCCCTTTTGTGTTACAAACGAAAAAAGGATAGGAGAGAATATCTCAACCGGCATTCACAGCTACGCTCCCGTCATTCAATAACCACTGATATCTCATTTTGCCGCGCGAATGGCGGTGAACAGAACGGTTAGAGATTTCGAGACCCTTGGACTGTTGGATAAGAAATAAGTGATGCTTTATCGAATACATTTTTTTTAGTTGGAAAATATGTTTGTCTTAGCTAAGAAAACACGGACTGGGATATTGTTTTTTTTGAAGCAAACGATATTTATAAGGGCGTTTGAGACCAGACAGATGTTTTTAGATTCTTTATCAAGCACAATTAAAATTTATGATAATAATTAAATTTACTTTATAAAATTGTTTTTTTAAAGAATACTAGTACAATCATTACTTATATTCCTGTTAACCGATCTAACTTAAATTAAAATGCCTATGCTGAATCAGTTATATATGATATATTGTTTTAACTGTACTTCGATAACTTCTAAATTTTATAACATTTCATTAAATACGAGTGCTGATGCATCTACATAGACACTTAGACGGAAGTCTATAAATTACTACCTTTATGTATTAATACGGTAATTATTTTTAAACGACATCAAAAAGGATATACTGAGTTTAACTAAAAAAAAAAACTTTTTACTCATACCTTAGTCTACATATATACCAAATAAAGTAAATACATATGTTTGTCTATTGCTACAAAATTAATTGTAATAAAAAATAGCTTATAATTTTTTGTTTATAATGGGTTGAGTATTTAACCACTTAGAGAATATGTTGTTTATAACATCGGTTAAGAAATTTAAGAGAATAGGCTAGTTGCTGTTCCCAATAAAGTGAGTGTTCTTTGTAAACAAAATTTAACTAAAACATTCCCGTAAAAAAGTAAAAATTGAAAAGACGTCGATTTTTTGTTTTGTCTCACAATATCAATTCATTTCGAATAAGCAAATTTCAATCACATGTTTCAGATGAATCGTTCAAGATACATACAAAAGTATTTTCAAACAGTCCACGTAAAACAAGAACGAATGGTAGAAGCAATGCAATACAATGCTTTAAAAAACGCAAGCACACAACCCCCTTACGATTGATAAAAAAAGGTTTGAATCAAAAACCCGTTCTACACTGTCACCTCCAATCCACTTTCAATTAACGTGTCCAGAGGAGCGTTAACGCCGCTCGCTCTGTACGCAGAGTTGTTGACTAAAGCTGGGAACACACTAAATTTAAAATTAATTTCACATACTATACATTACATACTGTACTTTTTGATTGAAACTGTACACTTTAGGTTTTTATCCACTAATTTAAGTCTTGACCACACATTAAACGTCGATATTATAAAAACACCAATAAAGAATTTTACATTACTTCTTTACTCTGATTTCTGATTTCTTATTAAAACGGAACATAATTCATTATGTAGATTACAGCACAATAATGTTTCAATTAAAGGATGATAAGACGAGACAGACAGACAAACTAAAATTTTAGAACTATGAATTGCTTTTTTACAATATTAGTATGATATTTTGATAAACTATGTTGATATTCAAATTCTAAACATTACCTACAATAGCATTTTCTCCTTGGCTCAACAGTTATATATTTCATTTTTGCTATTAGTAAATCGTTTCAAATAATCCAATAAAAGTACTACGACTTCTTGATATTGTGAATTATCAAAATTTATATATTAACTATATATTATATAAACTTGTTTCATAGGTGTCAGAATCAGACACGAAAGGGGATAGAAAACATTCTGGAGGCCATTCTGACTAATGGTATACCGCTTTTGATATGCCTAACCTATATATTCCTTAAAAAGTCTTAAGTAGGCTGCTACGCTTTAGAAGCTGATTTAAGGTAGTGTGATACCGTACACAATCTTTTATATATGGCAATTAAGACAATCTTATAATTATCTTAAATTTAACCCTGCGCCAAAATATAGACTATTTGCGGTCCGATTATGGTGTTGACTAACATAACATAACCTTATAACTGGTAACGAGATATATCATCTAAAACCTCGAAGGCTATAACCACGGGCATCTGGGTCGCTGGAATTAATTACCAGCTGAACGGAACTGCTGAACTGTGTGCCCATTTGTAAAAAAATAACAGTAATATAATACTAACAGTAGTAGAATTATGCTGCAGTTTTTTTTCTGCTGAATGAATGGGTCAGCTCGACCGGGGTAGGACCACGCTCTCACAGAAAACCAGCGTAAAATAGCAGCATAATGCTTCTATGTTTCGTCTGGTGAGTGCAGGGATCCGGATACCTTTATTACTGTTGACAATCCATCTCAGGCGTCAAGGGTGACAACGCATCTGCATTATGATTCCTTGTCGAGGGTGAATGTACATGTCATGTGCTTTTAATATAGGTATTAAATTACAAAATCCCTATGCTAGTAATAACTAGTTATAGACTTTTTAAAAGCACTGAATACACGTCAAATCAGTACAAACTAACGCCCTGTTCGGATCAAGATATATGAGAAAGGCGAGCGAGAAACTCACGTTCCTCATTTAAATACTTAACAGTTTTTATTTTCACATAATGTAAGTCATCCTATGTAAGAATCAGTGTGTTTTTATACCAAGCATTTATATTGTAGGTATATTTAAATATTATTATTTACTAAGTAACAATATTATAATAACGTGAGATAATAACATACAACGCCAAATATACTAATCAAAATATAATTAAGTCAAATGGGAACTCATTTTGTAACCCGCCTAATTCACCCTCGCGTTATTCAAATATCTCTCAGACGGGGCAGGATGCTAATTACGCGGCCTAGGGTGTCTAGTCTAAAGCCTATTGAAAGCCTACTTCGTGTAATAATGGAGGGGACTTGAGATAAATACAGTTTTGGCTCGGAATCACTAAGCAAGTATTATTACGCACGCATTAATTAAAATCCAGAAACGAAACTGCGATTAGGAAATTTTAAGCGTGATTCAACAATAACTGATTGTTTTTTGTAAATGTATGTGTAATGTTATGTTTTGAACGATTTGAAATTTACGTGATATGCACTGATTAAGTTATTATTATTTGGTAATCAAATTACAATAGAAAAGAAAAGGGCAACGAAACTTATATTACTAATTTTCTAACTTTGCTTTACTAAAATGTAGAAATGGCAAACCATCATGCAGTCTGTGCTCTTATTTTCTATATGAAACTAAGAGTAACAACGAGCACACCTCACCTGATGGGCAGTGATGACGCATCACACCAGCCCATAAACATCTACGAGTACTACTTCAGCAAAGATTCAAGTTACATGTGCGTTTTCACCCCCCATTAAAGTTGAAAGTTTTGTACCCAATAATCTCGGCGGATTTCTTTCTCCCATCATATTACAAAAATAACACTGTAGTGTTTGTTTTATTCTTGTATTCTGCGGTGTTTTTGTGGTATGATGTCAGTAGTGTGATTATGATTTTGTATAGGCATTATAGATCGTGCCGCGTACTCAAAATGTATGTAATATATGCGGCCTTAAATGCAAGCAAATGACCTGAAAGTGTATTTATTGAACTATATATCGTAACACCGACAAGTTTTTTGTAATCAGTGTTATATCAAAATATTTGTTTAATAATTGTAAATTAAGTAAATGTAAGAAACTTATCGTCGAAGAAAGAAGCTATAAAATGTATGACGGTTTAGAATTCAATAGTGAAATTCATATTTTTACATTGCAACTTAATGAGATCGCATGAACATCTGTAAATAAGAAAATCCGCTAGCAAAATTTTGTATTTATAACATATTTAAAACAAAAAGATTATTAGCAATATAGCATTGCTAATATTCTTGTTTTTGGTTTACTACTACAACTATGCTGAAAATGCTTGTGCTAGTAGATGGTTCATTGCAATAGTCGAATGGTGGATTCGAACTTACGACCCTAAGTTTCACAGACCGTACCCTAAGCCATTAGGCGTCAATACGCACATGAACACACACCTGGTAAGTCAAGACTATGGCACATCATATCAACATCCGTCCTCAACAAAGATTTAAGAAACACATGTATTTTCATCTATGGCGTCTGAGATCGAATGCCTTGTGACCTATAATTGATAGGTCACATAGCATCTTTACCTATGAAATTGCCGTTTTGTATGAAATAAGTTAAAGTATTTTTTTTATAATTTTTTTTATTCCTGTTATTCGAAGTAATCACCCATGTAATGGACGCATCTTTGCCAACGCAGTGGTAGCTTATTGATGCCTTTCTTTTAAAAATCAGCTGGACGGGAGGCTAGAAACTCTTCAAATCCATTTTGTACTGCCTCTCAGGAATTGATTTTTTTTCTCGCTAAAAAGTTGTCCAAATTTTGGAAAAAGTAATATTCGGTGGGTGCAAGGTCTGCTGAGTACGGTGGATGAGGGAGAACTTCCAATCCCAACTCTTGCAGCTTGGAGACTGTCTGTTGCGCAGTATGGGGTCACGCGTTGTCGTGTAGGAGCAGCGGGGACGACCGATTGACCAAAGCTGGTTGCAGAAGTGAGAGCTTCTCCATCCTAGTCTTCAGTTCTTCATAGTACACATCTGCAGTAATGCTCATGCCGTTTGGTAAAATATTGTGTTGAATCACACCGGGTTTAGACCATCAACTTTCTAAAGGTCATTTTTCGTTTAGGGTATTTATGCTTTTTTACCTTGCCAATTTGTCGCAATTGGACCAATATTGTTTTGATGTTAACATCAAAAGCTGCTGCTAGCTCGGCTGATTGAGTATCATCAGCTTCCACAATCGCCTTTGATTCATCATTGTTGACCAAAGTGTCCGGACGACCACGAGGTTCATTTTTAAAATCAAAATTTCCAGAACGGAACCAGGCAAACCAATAACGGGTTGTGCATTCGTTTGTAAATTTCTCTACGTAAACGTTGTTGATGTTACGTGCCGTTTGTGCCGCATTGATGCCACGACAGAACTCATATTCCATAATTACACGAATTTTTAAAGTATCCATCATGACGAAAAATGTTCAAACGTAATAAAAATACAAAGGTAATCAATAAACAAAAGACTAACTTTGCAAAAAGAATGTCATGTTTTTAAAACAAAATTAATTTGAATTTAGAATTCACAGCCAATCAAAACTATTTTTTGGTTTGAAATGGCCAATACTGAAGAACGGCAATTTCATGGGTAAAGACCTAATATTATTGTAATAAACATCCTATTATAACAGCTACTTCACGTTGGAATTCTGTGAAGGCATGATACTACCCCGGTCGACCTGACCCATTTATTTTGCTACTGGAAACTAGCTGCAACGTGGCTCTACAGCTGTGTAAATTTAGTGGATGAGCTGTCGCCGTATCCTGAATATAAATATCTCGTTGTGATTTATGGAAAATTTGTGACTCAGGCAGCTGGGATTCGATCGCATGGCCGCTAGATACGTACAACGTCGTAGACTACAGGAACTGATTTATATAAAGCAGTGAAATAAAGAAAGTAGTAACGTACCGTAATTAATACTCACCTTCTATTATAATACAGATGGCCTTCAACTAAATATATACCACAATTTAAAATCTAGAAATACAAATCTCTAGAAAAACAAAACAGAAAATACAAAATAGAAAACTTATTAGAAATAAGACCGCACTTTAAAAGCTTTTAAAAATTAAAACGTATACAAATAAGACTGGCTAATGTAATAAAGCCTTTGAAACAGGATAGGCCATATAGCCCGTCATCAAAACTAGACGAAACGGCTCATAATTGATTTACCCGCGCCCGCTCAAAAACGAAAGTAACGTTATTACACGAGCTTTTAGCTCGCTGGGGCCCCGTCTAATTTTATTAAATCGCTGGAAAACGGAGAGAGGGATTAACATGGCGTTTTTGAATATTTAAAAAAAAACATTTTAGCGAATGAGAACCGTTGCGTCCATTCTCATTCGCTACTGCGAGTAAACATTGAAGTTAATTAACGTCGTAGGCACGTAATTAAAAATATTTTAGTAGAGCGAAATTTATTACGCCTTAATGTACGCATGGTACTGAAAAATGTTTTAGAAGTATTAACATATTTTTTCTTGAGTCGTCCTTCAGAGCAGGACATTAACTTAATATTTGAATAAGTATATATGGCCCACGTGTTTTTATAAAAAAAAATAAAGGTTACGAAAAGTAAAGTAATGACAAAAATATACACACCTTGCAACCTTTTAGGCAAAATTTATAATCCACAAAATTACGAAACCTCTGAATACTTGCAAAAATTTCATAGCTTTTGTAATTTTAAAATTAAGTCAGTTGAGATAGCTCGCTAGCTTTTTTTAGTTTGTAAATTAATATGCATAATGTACCACAAAATAGTAAAATACAACATAATTTTAAATCGTAAAAAACACGCAAACACTTGAAATTATGTATGTTTGTATTGTTGCGAAAAATCAGATTCACAGAAATAGATCAGAGAAACTAATAAAAGCGCGTTAAAACATCGCGGGACCAACATACACCAACTTTTATATATACCTTTGATGTTGTTAATCAATGGATTGCAGTTGATGAAATACTCATTAACTATAAAAAAAAGTAATTGTACTGATAACGCTGTACGCGCTATGTGCTTAGTTAGAGTGCTTAATGAGAATGTTATATGTAATATAATTGCTAGCCTTCTTTTAAAATAAAAGAGCGAGAGAGAGTAGAGTTACTACAATAGGCTTAAAAGGATGACCGGAGGCCTAGCGCACTCATCCGGGACCTTTGTCAATGAGTAACCAGCACAAGGGTTACCGAGAGGGAGCCTTGGCTTGAACCGTTAAAACAACTGCGCGAAAACAACTGACTCGAGGGACCCCGAGAAGCCCGACTCTGTCAGTTATTTCTGACGGATTAAAAGACAAAACGAAGAACGAAAACTTAAGAGGAGGAAAAAACTTAAAACTAAGTAGCAACTCTGACGGATACGTTGAAAAGTCACAGGTTGACAAGATTTGGACATGTAATAAAGATATATTACTAGGGGAGTGATGAATCTGAGTGTACAGAGATACTGTTTATTATGGATCTTATTTTATTTAATGACAATGTCTGCCATTAAAAGTAACGAACAAGCACACAGTTCACCTGATGGCAAGTGATTCCTACGTCCTATGACATCTACATTCATCCGTGACAAGGGATCACAATGCAGATGCGTTGTTTCCCTTGAGGAGTGCCTCGTCAATGGTAATAAAGGTCTCTGGATCCCTGCACTCACGAGACGAAACACAGCAGGATTATTCTCCTATTTTACGCTGGTATTCTGAGAGGGCGTGGCCTACGCCGGTCGTGTTGTTAAATAAATTAATCAAATAACTTAATATTTAATAATAAAAAAATATATATACATATAATTTTATTGTAATTTAGAACAATTACCGTTACATTATAGTAATAAAGTAGTATTAGTTAACGCGTTTTAAATGGAAGCTGACAATCGGAAGGTCTGTCATCGATTATTGACGATTTAAAGCGTTGTAAAAACACTTTAAACAACAGTTTCCTTACAGTATCTAATACATTCATTTCTACTTAAATTGTAAAACACCAAAATTAATATAATTATGGCAATACTTCTCGGTTAGTGTAGCCACATTTTATTATTTATACGTTTACGCCACGCATCTTAGAATATTACTTAGTGGAGTAACGAACGTAGTTTACGAGATGAACCTGCAAAAAGTTTTTCCTTGTTCCTTCCATTAACTTTACGGCTGACGATAAATTCTTAAGACAAAAGCCTTTTGTTTTTTTCTCGACACCTCTCTATGTCACTACCGTCACGGCCGTAAATAAAACACGATACAAAATATACTTTTTAATAAGCACATGATAGTGCACTGATATAAGACAAGAGAGAAAACTAATAATGCTCTTAGAGTTCATTTTACTGACTTTTATGGAAATTTAGTACTCTTTAACTTACCCATAGAGTATCCGGATTTTACCACTTACTTTTCTACTAGTATCGGCTCTAACCAGAACAGATACTCGAAACAGGAGGCTTCCTTCTCATATTTATTTATTTATTTACTCTTAATTGCATTAACCTTAACAAAGTTAAAAGTTCACAAAGGGCGGACTTAATGCCAAAGGCATTCTATACCATAACCCAAGGTGTGGTGAGATATGTGTATGATAGGTATCATATCACGCTTTCAAATACAAATATTATTACTTTGATATTTCTTTTTTTTTCACAAAGTAAAAAGAGAAAAGTAGAAGCCCAATAGAGCTTTTTTAATAAAAATGCACTAAAATTTACAGATATTAAAATATTATAAGGATTTACCCCGACCTTACATGGGCTGGTGAGTACCAATGTCCTGCCTTAACCTAATGTCCTGGTGCCCCGGCAGAGTGGACAACCCGAGTATACCACGACATCGACAGTTGAAAAGGCAATTGTAGAAACATTTGGTATATTGTTTAGTATATTTCGTCTTCCGTAAATAAATACACCTGAACGGACATCCGTCTCTTGAGTACCTTCAAATGTTATATGCTTTATTTTGTTCTTAAAGGCTGGTTCTGGATCATCGTATACTTTGTGTCATAAGTGTGTATAATTAATTAATATTATAATTAGGTTACCATCAGACTCGTTTGCCTTCCTTTTATAGTAAATGCAAAAAGTAATATAAAGAGTAACAAAACAATATTCAATTAATTTTTCAGTCTATTCATAAAAATTAATTTATAGAACATATTGTATATTAAAACTACATATACAAACTCGTAGAATAAACAATTTTTTTACCAAAATATTGGTCTTTTCATCCTTTAATTGAGACGACGCGGCACCTTTGTGAACCTTACCTGTCGATGTCGCTATCAATTTACATCGTTAAAAAAATATAGAGGTACTGTTTTTGATGTTCCAAAGGCACTTTATTATCTTACGCAAGCTCATATAGTTAAAGTGTTTACAGTAATAAATAATAATACAAAAGCGGTGTCATCGCTGAAGTGTATGCGTGATAAATGCCAAAAAGAGATGTATACACAAAACTTAAGTATTATTATGTTACTAAAGTATTTAGCCAAAGCGGTGTGTATTATGGAATAAATTTTTATAAACTACGATGAGTATACGTAATTAAACAGAAGAGAAATAGGTAGAAATCTATTCAAATGATACAAGCATGAAATGAAAGTATCTGAACTTTAAATAAAGTTGATCTTTTATCCAGTAATTAATTAAATAAATATATAGGAGGGGTTGGTTCTCTTTTATAATCACTTTCACTAATCGTCATCATATTTAATTAAAGAATTAATGAGCGACCTCCGTATTTAGTGATGGTTTTGTACTAAACGTCATATAACCCTGCATATATTTTTTATTATGATAAATGAGCCAATTTTCCTTGTAATATTTATGTATTTACATATTTATTTTCCTATTGACCCTAGGAAAAATTGCAATGTACGTATTCCGTAACCGTGAAAAAACATACATTTGTTTCTGCTCCCGTTTCTATAACATTATCCAATACACGTATTTAACTTTTTTAAGCTAACACACTTAACAATGAATTATTGTTAAATTATAAAACAAATTAAGGATCTGAGATGTTGATAGTTCAGTTCGAAAAATCTAGCTTGTTTTGTCTTGTAGTTGTTTACATTTTTAAATTCAATTAAAATAAAAGTATTTATATTTGAAAAATCGGGTTAATAGTAGTTCTCTGTATTCGTCAATTTTATTTCTGTTTTTTGTTTGAGTTAAATATAAAACGATATTTTAATCATACCAGTACTTTGAGAATTATTATATTTTTTTCATATATTAAATATGCTATAACCAGACATTAGGTTATAGGTATATCTTTACTTACCACACAGCTCTTGGATAAAATAAGAGTGTTATACATATTTCATAATTCTGAAAGCATAAAGGCATAAAATCAGATATCAATATGTAAGTTGCTGCCACCTCAGCTTTAATTGGTAACACCTGTCGAAGAAGCGGTCATACATCAGACGAAAGCATGCAGCAGTGCAGTTATCATGTGTCACATGCCCGATCACACATGGGACGTGATGTCCATATAAAAAAATCCTGTGAGATTATCGCAAGCAACTTAAAATCTCTTCCCTAACGCAATGATCCATTTTCTCAATTTCTCTAAGCACTTCTCTTCTGAGGCAGACTTTAGAGCATACCACAGGGCCAAGTATATCATATTATGCCTCTTGTTCGGTGACGAATGTTGGTTTCTATGAATAACAGTAATTACCACCCTACTAAATAATAATAATAATAATTTTTCCCTAATTTTGTGTTCATATTAATAGATACTAGTAGTGTCCTTTCATATACCTATATACTATATTTTTAAATATCTTTAACATTTGTTAGAAAAGATTCAGAAGATATTTATATAACAATATAAAATAATATTAGAAGTATACTCACATGTATCCCACAATACAGATTCAACTCGAATATATAATTAAATAACTGAATAAAAAATATACAAAAATAACGTTGCACTTTATCATTTTTACATGTTGATATTTCCATATTATAAAGATGTTTGTTTTTTTACTTTGTTGTGAATTGTTTGTTGTTAGTTGATTGTTAACACTCATAAAAGAAAAAACATTGTTCGATATTATACGCCTAAGATTGTTTGTTTTAATTAACATAATATTTTGAATTGTTGTTCTTTGAAAATTAACTATATCATCTTTCTTCTTTTAAGTAGTTGAATACTAACTTCACTGTAAAACTGTCTGACTTATGGAGTCAGACAGTTTTACAGTCATGGTGTTATCAAAAAGTTATCTTTAATAAAGCTTACGAATTAGTTTTTATATAAAAATAAACAAAGCTTATGTTTTGTTTTAAATATTTATATTTTCTAAAAATTGTTATATTCTAGAGAGAAATATCAGTTTTCAGTTTATATTTGTTTTGTTGCCCGTTTTTTATAAATGCTCAAATTTAATCACAATCATTGAACAATAAATGACCGTTTTTTTTTGTTTTTTTAGTGCGTTACCGGTTAAACGTCATTGCAATAAAGATTACGGGCATTGATAACATTTGATAGCTGTGTTCGATCCTAATTCTAATAAAACAATTTTAAAATTGGCCATTTACCGTTATTTCTGAAGGAAATTAATAAAATATTTAAAAGTCACTTTACATCAAATCCAACATCAATGTTTAATATTATATATGTTTGTTAGTTCCATATAATCTCGAAAACTACTAGAAAAAATCTAAAACGGTTTGAAGAATTCAGTAGCTTACTTTCCAACTAAATATCTCCGATATGTTTTATTCTCGTACATCGAACAAGTTCTAAATATAGAAACATATACGAGTAACGCAATTGCGATGTTAAAAATATTTCTTTTATAAATTGTACAAATATTATAAAGTATATTGATCAATCTGTGGTAATTAAACTGTAAACTGAAACTTAGATATTCTATATCGATTTTTTACGTACAAACTGTCTCTATCTATATTTTATTTATAAACAAAAGTGATATCTTATTTCAATGAAGTCAAATGTTATGTCTGAGCTATAATATAAAAACCGATGTTCGTCCGTTTATTGATTAAAATCTGCACGCAATTATATTACACAATTTAAGCCTTCCGACACTTGGTAACTTTTAATAATTATAATATTGTATATGTTTTTTTATTACAACTATATTTGTATTTATTGGTAAAAAACTGTCATTTACTATTACATGGATTTTTATTAAAAAATATTAGAATTTAGTTTTAAATTTTATTTAGTCGAAGTGATTTACTCCATTTATTTCGATAGTAATAACTTTGCCCTTAACGATTAGACAGATTCCTTTACTACGTTGTTTCATACTTATAACAGTAACTCGAAACATGTTTACATGTTACATTTTATATCTGAGCCTGGGTAGCTCAATGTTCGAGCGCTCGCCTTTAGTCTCATGGTACGCAAGCAATCTGAGTTCGATCCCTAGTACCGTTACCGACGAAATTGTTATTGGCAATTTTAGGTGCTCGTGTTCAACGGTAAAGAAAGACCTGCATGTCTTAGATGTAATTAAAATAAATATTTTGAAGACACGTAAGATCCGAAGCTCAGCAGAGGAGGCGCACGACGGACATACTCCAATGGAACCCTCCATGCCCATGGCGGACACTCATGGACTGTGTGTGTCCTACACGTAGTCTTTGAACGTCTGCCATTAAGTATATATAGAGGAGTCGTATCAGTGGATATATCCTGGCAGTGGAATCTGCATGAATAAGCTAATAAAACTTAAAAAAAAATGTTGTTAAAGAAACTTTATTACTCCTAACCAGGTAGTCGAGTCTTAAATGTATTTTAATTTTCCCATTGTTCACATGATGGTTTAACTGGATAGTTCAACTGATTCCTGCGGCTCATGACGGATACCTACACTCACCAAACGAAAAACAGCAGCGTTATGATGCTGGTAATGCTGGTATACTGCGCCGATAAGGTCCCTCTCAGTCTAGCCGACCCATTCCTGACGCGTTTAGATATAAGCTGTAGTGAAGTTCTACCACTGTTAAAAGTGAAAGTGTAATACGTGACAATTCATCAACTTTATGTTACCAAGTGCACCGCATCACGGAGCACATCCTCAGTAAATTTCTTCAGGGCTACCAAACTGGGGCACTTTTTCTCGACGTGGCGAAAGCTTTCGACAAGGTCTGGCACAACGGGCTCATATACAAACTATATGAGCTCGGTGTGCCAGATCGACTCGTACTTATCATACGAGATTTTCTCCGAAATCGAACCTTTCGTTACCGCGTCGAGGGAACGCGCTCCGAGGTTCACCCCATTTGTGCCGGAGTACCACAAGGCTCTGTCCTAGGTCCTACTTTATACACACTCTACACCAACGACATACCGCGCACTCGCGGTGTAGAGCTAGCCCTTTCGCCGATGACACCGGCCTCTACGTGTCTGGATTTAAACCAGACGCTATTTGTAAACGCCTCCAATCTGCAGCCAACACCTTAGGGAAATGGTTTCGGAAATGGAGGATCGAGGTTAACCCCACCAAAAGTGCAGCCATTTACTTCTCTCGGCGCAACAAAACGCCGCATCTCCAAACTATAGAGTTATTTGATCGTCCAACTCTGGGAAAAGACAGTCAAATACTTAGGCGTCACATTAGATGAAAGACTCACCTTCGGTCCGCATGTCAACCGCGTACGGAATCGAGCAGCGTTCGTCCTAGGTAGTTTGCACCCGTTACTTAATAAAAATAGCAAAATGTCCCTGCGTAATAAAATTACACTTTACAAAGCGTGCATCCGATCCATAATGACATACGCAAGCCCCGTCTTTGCGCATGCCTCCCCGCGTCACATTCACCGACTTCAGGTAATACAAAATCGTTTCATGCGCAAGGCCACCGGTGCGCCGTGGTTCTTGCGTAACGAAAATCTACACATAGATCTTGAGCTGCCGACCATAGCTCAGTACCTGAAGCAGGCTTCTCGCCGATATTTCGACTCGATACAGATAGAAGCGTTGCTGGAGTTTCTTGCGCCACTTCTTCTCCAGCGCCCACGCATTCTGAAGTGGTGGTACAGGTAGTTAATAATAATAGTGATATTAATTAAGATAATCCTCTGTCAGAAGCAACTGACCGAGCCGAGGTTCGGCCCTCTTGGGCACCCTCGAGTCAGACGCTCTCGCGAAACAGGGTAACGGTCCAAGCCGAGGCTCCCTCTCGGGAGCCCTTGCGCTGGTTACCCCATATATAGAGGTCTCGACTGAGAGCCATAAGCGCTCGGTCACCTCTCAACCCGGTGAAACTGTAAAAGCCCTGGGGCGAACAGCGGCCATCAGCCCGAAAAAAAAAAAAAAAAAAAAAACTTTATGTTACCTTATATAGATAGGATGGATGGAAATAATATGGGACGAAAGGATCATTTACAATACTGTATGCTTTCTACCTACCCTTGTTTCTCTAAAAAATATATAAGATTTACGTAAATATTGATTAAAATTTATATGGTTTGAAAATAAATGATAAAACTCAGCGATCAGCAAGCATTAAGCACTACAGATTCTGTAATCAGGTCGTACGTGTTCTTGATGACTTTCACGCGTCGCCACTTTGTTGTCCTATATAATTTAAAAATTTGCAATAGTTTGACAACGTTTCCGTGGTGTAGCGGTTATCACATCTGCCTAACACGCAGAAGGCCCCCGGTTCGATCCCGGGCGGAAACATAACTTTTATTGATATTTTTTCTACATAATTTATATGGATAACAAAATCTTGGACATTTAATGTGCGAATCTTGCAGTTAAAATTTCAAAAATAATTATTATAATAATATTTACACAAGTAATTACACGTCGTGCGTAAGTAGTCCATTCTCTTCGTTTTTAGTACTAATTTTATATTTTATATAAAATAATAGGGGTAGGCTAGGGCTACACTGATGTCTTAATCTAGCTACAGAATGGATGGATAGCTCGACCGGGTAGGACCGCCTCCTCACAGGTCACCACCGTAAAATAGCAGCATAATGCTTCTGTGTTTCGTCGGGTGTGGGAAAGGATCCGGAGCACTTTTTACTGGTAACGATGCATCTCAGTCCTCAAGGGTGACTACGCATCTGCATTATGATTCCTTGTCAAGGATGAATGTTTAATGACATATGCCGTAGTAATCACTTACCATCAGGTGAACTGTATGCTCGTCTGTAACTCTCAATGTAATAAAAAAGAATGCTGTAGCGAGGTTATTCGTGGGGACCACGCTTACACAGAATTTAAGCCTGAAATAGTAACATAACACCCGAATTTAATAACTAAAAAATAAAAACTCATTATAATAAAAACGACAAATCGCATAATTAATCTTATGATATATATATAGAATATATTATAAGATTATTTATATAATATATATATAGAATTAACTAACCAAGCATCGTTAGAATCGTTACTACAAGTATTTGCAAATGCTAAGATTATACTCCTAGCAGGCTAAAAATGGGTTTACCTTTTTTCGTTTCACCTCGCTTCCCCTTGAAATTAATTAATCTAACATCAATGTTACATTAATTAATTTCAAGACTTCTCTCACACAAAGATATGCTGTTCTGGCTATGTAGAATAACGTAATGTTCTTTTATAAATCAAATATAAACATTGGTATGCTATTAATAAATTCTTGATAAAGATTGTGTTTACGTTAACAAGAAATTATGAAAAATATCTACCTATTACGACTATATACTATTACCTATTATATATTAAAATATTACCAAACTAATGGCAATACTACCAGTACATTTTAATATTTAGGCAATGCTGTAGTATCTTAAAATATTATACATGGATCGATACGTTAAATTACATTACTTTTATTAAGTTTCCGTGGTGTAGCGGTTATCACATCTGCCTAACACGCAGAAGGCCCCCGGTTCGATCCCGGGCGGAAACATACTTTTTATTTTTGCCACATTAGAATTATTATGTATCACTTTTGGATTGTTTTTTTTATGGAATAGATGGCAAACGAGCAAGCAGCTCACCTGATGGGAAGTGATTAGCGACGCCGATGGACATCCGCAACACCAGAGGAAAAGCAGATGCACTGACGGCCTTGGACTTGAAGATCCCTAAGTCGAATCGGTTCGGAAGTACCGCTGACGACAGTTGATAGCACAGAGTAGTTGAGTGTACAAGAAAATTACGCCTAAAGCGCACAGTGGTGAATTGCCAACCATCGAGATGATGAGCATGTAATTTTAATTTCTGACGTGATACGATGTTTAAACTCAGCGGCTGGAATTAATTCAGAATTTGTGGAGATGAAAATAAAAATTATTATTATTATTAAGCGAACAACTCCTCAGAACACACCCCATGGTAAAGTCAGTAAAAATCTTACACAAACGATCCTTTTTATTAAATCAGTTTGAGGTTTATTCTAGTGTTTTGTGTCTGTATCGTTAGCCTACTGCAGGACCTGTCTCCTGCATCCACCGACTTCCTGTAAATTCGCATTTCTGCCTTATACATCATACTGACAACGAGGAATTTTTAAGATATTAAAAACAATCTAGTGAGAATTATTGAGATGAGAAATCAATTCTGATTGGGTGGGTACGAAAAATTTTTCTCTCACTTAATTTTCTGTAAACGAACGAGTGTAATAATATACCAGCTTTTTCTTTTTTTTTATTACATAGATCAGTGATCGAAAAACCCAGAACACCATCGTCGTCATTTTGCTAATATGTAGTCAATTTGCTAGATTAATGAAATGACTTAAACGCCTAAAAGAAAAAGAATACCATCAGATGAAGAGTTGTAATAAAATAGAGTGGGTGTGAACCTTTAAGCAAGATTGAAGAAAATCTTAATATATTACATAATATAATACATAATAATTATTTTGAATATCATAATTAGTAATTGTTATGTATTTTGATTGGTGTTACTTTTTATTTAAAAAAAAAACAATAAAATAAAAACTAGTATTAGTATTAAACTATATAAAATAGAATAAAAATAAATCTATAATACAGTATAATCTCTCAAAATTAAAAATATGTATATAACAAATACACTCATGAAATACTATAGCCAATCATTTCCTTTATAAATACGGAAGCGTAAGCGGAAGAATAGATTTCCCTTCCGTCCGAATAAGACGGAAGATCCCCTCAAGGCGTGCCCAAAGAAATTTTACTTCAAACATAAATAACATTGTATGTCATACAGAGTGACGCATGTTATACACTGTCGTATAGTGTTGGAAACAAAACTTATACACAAAAAGTATACACGCACGCACTCGAAATACATTAGTTGTATTTGTCGTGTATAAAATTTATACACAAAAAATGTTGGCGGAGCACTAAGGTTACTAACTTTTAAGGTGGAAGAGCCAAGCATCAGTTTTTGATGTTGCACGAAAGGGCCGCCTCGACCGGTGATGTAACACCGCCTAACAGAATACCGGCGTAAAGTAGATGTGTAAGACACTTCTGCTTTTCGTCCGGTGAGTGCGGTGAAAAGAGAAGAGTCTACACCTTTCTTCAAGGCCCGCAGCGCATCTGCGTCTCCTCTGGTTTTGCGGATGTCATTTTATTACTTACCATTAGCTACGCTTCTAGCTCGTTTGCCATCTATTCTATAAAAAATAATAAGGTAATTGACCCCTTAAACAGTAATTAGGTCTCCGCGTTCTCTACGAACCACAGCAGGGATATGCTACTTATTGTGCTATGATATGCGCTTTTTAACGTAAGCCCTTACTCTTACCCAGTCCAGCCATTTATACCACAGAGCTACCGTAAAAGAATCATGATTATAATCACAATTCATACGTTTTATTATTTATATTAAAGAATTACAAACATATAGGATAATATTATTGATATTAAAGACCGACTAAAAATCCATGACAGCTGGTGACTATGGTTATTTATAAGTATAATAACCGATTGCACTTAAAAATCACTAAAGTCATTTGTCTGATTTTTTATGTGATACATTCTGAAGTTTTTAATATGCTGTCATCATTTTACACTTCTGTGCGTTTCAAATTTAAAATTTGCGTTCGAATGTCATCGTTTCCGTGGTGTAGCGGTTATCACATCTGCCTAACACGCAGAAGGCCCCCGGTTCGATCCCGGGCGGAAACATACTTTTTAAAATGTAACCAAAAGCTCTTTTTTGGATTAAAGAAACAAGTTTTTTATGACACATTTTACTGAAATTTACATTTATTTTTATATATTTTATAAAACAATTTTTTTTATATAAATAAAGGCCAATAAAGGCATTTAATGCCGTTATGAATTAAGGAATATCCCCCATGGAACCGTTTCTTATTTTTTCATTTCTTCACCTTTATTTTGATTATGCACAAATAAATGTATGAATATATGTCATAAATAGATTATAGATTACATTAGATATATTAAATAGAGATTTGCATTAGTAATAATATAAAAGAGAACTTCTATGCTCGGCTAAGCATTCGGATGCGAGTAGTAATATTAGAACTAGGGATGGTAAGGTTTCATCCAAGAATATTATCTAGATTAGATTAGAAAATAGTTAGCTCGGATCCGCGTAAACAGCACTACTACAATAGAACCATTCACGCGAGCGGGCGCTGTATGAGTTAACATAGATATCGAGCATACATAAAATATAGTATACAAAGTGAATACAGTCACTATTTTATATAGAGGGATAGACCACGTCGTTAAATATACCAGTGTTAAATTATTGATTTATGTTGGTATTTTGGTGTTACCTCCTGTAGTTAAAACAAAGTCGGTGAGAGCAATTATTATAATTTAAATTAATTAATTTTGAAAAACATAATAATTAAAATTACCCAATAAAGAGGTCCTACATACTGATCTGATGATGTAGGCGCTGTTAGTCTCTGCGGCTGCTATAGCTTCATCGAACTCGGGGCTCGCGGATCCGGGATCCGCAAATTAGAAATACATAAACAGAATTGAATGTTCTATCTAGTCTCTTTTCTCACTCCAGATGTGTTTTCTGAAGCTGGCCCTATCGCCGGTCCGTCCTGTGGAGCCCGTTGATCACCTAAAGTAAACCTTAAGAGCATCAACGATCACTTGATATCAGCCGGTAGTCATGTAATGAACTGGTATATTAAAAATAAATAATTACATTTAAACCCTACACGAATGCAAAGATAAAATTTCCTTACACTAACTAAGTTTCCGTGGTGTAGCGGTTATCACATCTGCCTAACACGCAGAAGGCCCCCGGTTCGATCCTGGCGGAAACATACTTTTAAAATGTAACCAAAAGCTCTTTTGGATTAAAGAAACAAGTTTTTATGACACATTTTACTGAAATTTACATTTTTTTTATATATTTTATAAAACAATTTTTTTTATATAAATAAAGGCCAATAAAGGCATTTAATGCCGTTATGAATTAAGGAATATCCCCCATGGAACCGTTTCTTATTTTTTCATTTCTTCACCTTTATTTTGATTATGCACAAATAAATGTATGAATATATGTCATAAATAGATTATAGATTACATTAGATATACTAAATAGAGATTTGCATTAGTAATAATATAAAAGAGAACTTCTATGCTCGGCTAAGCATTCGGATGCGAGTAGTAATATTAGAACTAGGGATGGTAAGGTTTCATCCAAGAATATTATCTAGATTAGATTAGAAAATAGTTAGCTCGGATCCGCGTAAACAGCACTACTACAGTAGAACCATTCACGCGAGCGGGCGCTGTATGAGTTAACATAGATATCGAGCATACATAAAATATAGTATACAAAGTGAATACAGTCACTATTTTATACAGAGGGATAGACCACGTCGTTAAATATACCAGTGTTAAATTATTGATTTATGTTGGTATTTTGGTGTTACCTCCTGTAGTTAAAACAAAGTCGGTGAGAGCAATTATTATAATTTAAATTAATTAATTTTGAAAAACATAATAATTAAAATTACCCAATAAAGAGGTCCTACATACTGATCTGATGATGTAGGCGCTGTTAGTCTCTGCGGCTGCTATAGCTTCATCGAACTCGGGGCTCGCGGATCCGGGATCCGCAAATTAGAAATACATAAACAGAATTGAATGTTCTATATAGTCTCTTTTCTCACTCCAGATGTGTTTTCTGAAGCTGGCCCTATCGCCGGTCCGTCCTGTGGAGCCTGTTGATCACCTAAAGTAAACCTTAAGAGCATCAACGATCACTTGATATCAGCCGGTAGTCATGTAATGAACTGGTATATTAAAAATAAATAATTACATTTAAACCCTACACGAATGCAAAGATAAAATTTCCTTACACTAACTAAGTTTCCGTGGTGTAGCGGTTATCACATCTGCCTAACACGCAGAAGGCCCCCGGTTCGATCCCGGGCGGAAACATATTTTTTTAAATGTAACTAAAAGCCTTTTAAAAATAATTTTAAACATAACTTGAAAGTATTTCAGTCAATATTTTTCTACTATCATATTTTATTGTATATATACTTGGCCAAACATTTAATTTACCAGTGCTAGGTGTTTTGACATGAATAAGGGAATAAACGCTATTTGTTAGCAGTTCTTACACATCTTACTTCATCTCTCGTTGTGGTGATCGTAAGAGGCGGCTATGGGAAATACTATTAAGTCTTAGGTCTATAAATCCATCAAAAGACTTAAGGAAATAATTACGACCGATATAAAGCAAAAGTACGGTGTACATAAAATAATATAATATGACTAAACATAGAGTAGTTATAACAAAAATGAAAAACGATAATCCCAGGGCTCCATAATTCAAAAATTCATATCAAAAGAAGAAATTCAATCGAATATTATAAAGGTAGGTATTATAAAGGTAATATGAAATTACATATTTTATTTTTTATAAAACATCTGAGAAATGATGTTTTGATAAAAAAAAACTACGTTAGATTTATTCATAGTTTTATAAAATACATGCTTATATAAAAATAGAACCAAAGATTTATTTAATTGTTATATAAAGTAGTACCAAAGTTTTATTTATTTTGTTTTATTTAATAAAAGTAGTGTAATAAGTCCAACATAGTGTACACTGATACCATTCGTTAGATGAAAGAAAACAATAAATGAGTGCCACTACAATTATAGGCGACGGCTGCATGCAAGCATAATGAGCGACAATGTAATAGTTAATAGAATATTTTGACAAAAAATAATAAAACCAAAACCAAACAAGTAAATTTGAAATTAATGTTCAGTTATAATTTAAAAAAAAATTAAACTAATAAAAGTTTTATCGACTGTTCAAATTGTTCTTCCGGTGAAAATAATACCAGGCCTGTTTCGGGTACGTTATGGATATCCAAAGTTTAACGTTGCGTTAAAAAATAAACATCTCAATGTAGTCGATTCAGCGCCCTGTTAGGTATTTCAGTTGGCATACTCGGAAGTAGGTTAACCAAACTTTTTATTTCTTACATTTACTTTCATATATAAATCCAGTTACAGTCGGAATCGAAAACTGATTTGTGAAGCTATTTAAATTTCTATATCATAGAAAGTCGTATAAAACTAGTTAGCTTAATTTTTATTATCATATTCATATCTTCGTTACGTTCTATTACAGCGTGAATAGAGATTGACGTTGCACTTATTTGGAAATATTTAACATACTAAATGGTACAATATTTACTACGTATTATTCTATAATATAGAACGACAATATATGGTGGGGACACACCAGTGGCATGAATAAATCGGATTGAGTGGAAAATATCTACGTTATCTTACGTCACAGAATATCTAAGTTAGAAAGTAGCTAATCGGAAATGGGTTGGATTTGATATTACATATTATTGGTGATAAGGGATTCTATCTTAGTCCTTACGGGTGATAACGCATTATGTTCAAAGATAATTATGGGTAGTATGGTGTATTTAAATTGATTTCATTGATTAACACGATAACCGTGTGCTCGTTTTTCACCCTTAGATTCATAAATTCAAGTTATAAGAATTATTATTTCGGAAGCATAATCCCATCCATCAAACCCATCAAACAACCAATAATTAGAGTTATAGCTAGAAATTGATAACTCATTAGAAAAGCAAAGTGAAAATATGCTATTAAAATATATTTTTATTTGTTTCTATTCTTATTTTCAGTCCATCCAAACATTCAAAAAGTTCATGATCACCTTGTTCATTAGACAAAAGTCCTCTGACACTCCCATTTTAATAATTTACATACACATAATATAAAATGGTCACCCTACCCTACCTTGGTCCCTTCCGGTCGGTTTCACCATCCATATTGTGCGTTTCCAATTTGAAAGTTGTTTGTATTGCCGCCTGATTGACTTGAGTGTAATTTATTTTAAAATATACGTTTTGATTACATATGCTTAATTACAAAAAGTATTATCTAGAGGTCTATTTCAAAACCTGTTTTGTACCTATTAACAGTTTTTCTGATATTTTCAATCAATCACTTAAAAAAGATATTTAAATATACATTTACTGGTCTCACTACCTATCTGCTTATGCATATGCGTTTACCTTGTACAGCTATTTTACCTCACAATTTGCAATAGAGGTGCTGTCAGAGATCTTTTTTTTTCTACATTATTCGAAATTTCAACCCGCTTTAATTCACATTTTCAGCCTATTGTCCACAACAAGCTTGTAAAACGGCCTCCGAATGAAGTAGTTAACCTACTGACCCCTACTATTTACCAGTTAAGCCACTATGACAGATGTCTTCACGGCGAAAATGGTTATCAAACACGCGAAAACCTCATAACTTTTCCCCGATACATTTTAAGCCCCCACAAACCACAGTACAGAAAAGGACAGATATAGAGTTCAAACAATCTCCAGTATCCTAATTTAGTTATCTACAATTTATTAGACTGCGGAGTAAAATATGTTATCTGTGACAAATATGATCTTGCGTGGTAAATAAACGTTGCGATACGTCCAAAAGTGGTGGAATTCCGAGGAATTTAGTCGGAATGTTCATTTTACTTGGCTTTTTTATTTTTTACCATGAATGTGATCGTACTCAAATACCTTTGCTTTTGGTTGGTAACAGGAGAATATGCTACGGAGAAGAAAAACACCCATGAATATAAAAAACTGCTGTTTTGAGCCAAAGACTGATTAATATGAGTCAAAATGTTTGAACGCGAAAGAGGTAATTTACTAATACGATAATAATATATTTGAGCCTCTTCATCGTGGAATTGTCCGAGGGTCGTTCTTAACACGCATTACTAATGGTTTTTAACGGACACCACATCTTTTTATATACAACGTGAGAACTTACGGTGATGAAGATGTTTACTAAGGTTGTTAAAATGTTTAATAAGTGATAGGCCATGTTTTTTTTTTTCAAAATAAATCTCTTTGAATAATCTAATACATCACTTCAACTTCAACTAGACACTTCACAGGAAAAACTGTCTTTACCCATCTGTTTCTCATTATTATCATTTACAACAATTACACATATATTTGTCAGCAAAAGAGTACAATGTACGTCCCGTTGAACACCATGCAAGCGTCAACCAACCTCAGATATATTAAGGAGAAGTGGTCGACCCGTACAAGACGTCGTCACAATATTTGTGGGTAGAAATTAGTGGACACCAACTGCGCCCGATTGAGTCGCATTATAGTAACGTAAATATTCGCGCAAATACACAGGTACTTTCTCTTAGTCCGATGTAATCCACGTGCAAATACAGAACGTATATTACAATGCAGCGTCAGCGAGTATAAAACAGAATATCTGCTATATGTTTTGGTACAACATTTGTTATTGTTAAATAACTATGATTAGACCTAAACTTTCATACAGTGTTTGCCAGCAACGAGAATTTAGTAAAGCAATTATAATCACCATTTAATTTTAATGATGCGTACCATTCATCAACGATGATAGAGCACAGGCTGCTAATAAATATTATTCCGCCCCCCTGTGTAAGTATGAATTTTTGCAGCGTCAAATGTTTTACAAATCATAGCAAAGATTTAAAAGAAGTTTGTTGTATCTTGAATTGTGTCAAGATCTTAAATTAACGATGTCTATTATCGTTTCCGTGGTGTAGCGGTTATCACATCTGCCTAACACGCAGAAGGCCCCCGGTTCGATCCCGGGCGGAAACATACTTTTTGTTTGATCTTTTTATTATTTTAATTTAATGAACATGACATTAAACATTAATAAATTCATATTAATGTTTTTTTTTTCCTATGACTATTCATTACATACTTTATAGAGAATTCTATACGTATATCTTCGTACCATTGGTTTCAAAAATAACCGGTCTGTTAATAGAATTTCACAAATATATGTAAATGATGCGTAAACATTACTAGTCACGGGCGAAATGTGTGTCCGTTTGTTACTCAATAAAACATTATTAGCTTAATCTTTGGTCTTGCTTAGCTTTAGGTAGAATTAGTTCTTATGAAATTACGATATTTTTTAAGTCGATTTGGTGCCATGGTCGAAATTGGCCATGGTGATAATTATCTATGACTAAAAACATTTATAGAAATTCATAGAGTAAGCAATATTTTCCAGACCCTACTGTTATGATATCCCGAGACGCATCTCTTACGCACCGCTGCTTCGTACCATGATTCCTAGACGTTTACCTTTATTGGTAAAAAAAGGAAACGCCCGCCTACTCGAGCATTAAGAGGGGCCGAATACGGCGTGATTGCAACTTACAGATATTTTGTATCAGTCGCTATTTTGATTTCTTCTGTTTGACTTGACGTGTGGTACGTTTCATAAGATTTTCATTATTAACAAAACTGAAAATAGACATTGTCCAGACGAATATCAAAAAGATGTACGAGTATGATAAATTGACATATAAATAATCTGTGATCTCGTTCGCAGCCGCTAATATTATAAAAAAATCAAGCCCTTTTTGTCTATTGCTGAAGATCAGCAAATAAAAAAGTGTAATTAAATATATACCGGTTTAAACATCTTTCACGAGTAAATTGTGTATTATATTTACCTAGATAGTACCAATTTAGCTTTTGATTCATTCATATGTATAATTTATTTTTAACGTTACCATTAGGTACAATTTATATTATTTTTGTTGTTAAGTTATGAATCTCTGAAAACGAAAGGAACTATTTCTGTTTGATATCCTTTTAAATAGATAATACCTTAAAGTATCTCTTAGGGATATTATATACTGTAGGATTACTTTTGTACTCGTTATTGTAAGTGTTGAAACCTCTTGTAATTAATTACAAGGAGGAATAATGTTACGACCTCACTGAAGGATAATTATAATGCGTAATTACGCATTTTAATTATCTGTTATATATAAATATTTGTTATCGATCAAAATGTTATTATCTGTAAACTAATGTATTTTATTCTACGCGTATTTGAGCCCACCTGCCAAAGTAGCCATAGAGCAATTGTTTCATCTCGGCCGGGGAAAAAAACTTACAGAATAGCTGAATAAAATATCAACATGGCGCTGTAATATTCGGTTTATAAAATTTATTTTCTCAAACAGAACAAAATTAACCGTTCACTTACATTGAGAATAATCAATATTTATTTTCTATGTATTTACTCCTTCAGTTCATATCTTCCTTCTAGTAATTTTTTAAAGTAGGCTTAATTATTATTTAGTATCTCTCCTGGTATGTTGTAAAATTACGCTAATTCAAACAGTATGTTTTTATTACCACAATTGGTTCTGTGCTTTGGTAGCTCTAACTCGTTACATTAAGATGAGTAATAAATAAGGGAACAAAGACTCAATCACATAAAGAGGACTTCTATGTCATTCATCAGTTGTGATCACCGTTATACATCTTAATGATAAATATAGCTAATTTTACGGAATTTACGGCGCAGAATTTATGTCGAGTACATCGTTTACATCACCGGTGAGGTGTTCGATGTCTTGATAACGAAGAGATATAAAATAAAAGCTCATGGTAGCAGTTTTTCTATGAGTTATAAACAAAGTTTATTAAACTATTATACTAATTTAGGTTAAAAGTATATTTTGTCGGCATTTAAAAACTAATGTGACTGAATTATGCATAATTACGCTCTCAGCTCCGATTGCGTTATAACGCCAATCGTGTAAATGAAACATCAAGTAAATCGTAGTAATAAAGCGGCACGAGTGCGTAATTGCGCCCCGACACTATTTCCAGTGCCGTGCACAAAGCAATCTGGTGGTTACGTATGTACCAGTAAATCCACATCAACGTCACAAGGCAACTGTAATACGTTTACAGGCTCTCATAACGCGAGCGGGAACTCTCTGCATCTTAATTAGCCTCCGGAACAAACTTAGACACGTAATTGGCTACAACTTGTACTAATTTATGTTAAATAAATTTGTGTTGGTGTGTGCTTGATGAAAATTACGTCAATCATATAAGTTTTCGTTCTATCGTCTCATCATTAATAATAAACGCTAAAAGGACCTTTTGCTAGTATTATTATTATTATAAAAAGAACACGACGAGAGACCACAACTTAATGACAAAATAACCGTATAATATATATATATATATATATATTCACAGGCATTGTCGAGAAATCGTTATAGGGTATGGACACCTATTTCCCTTATTGCACAAAATATTAACAGAAGCAATAACAATTGCAGTCCAGTGTGTGCGATGCATAGATGATGTCTTTCTTCGCAAAAAAAGCGTGATAGTAACGTGAAAATTAATAAAAATATTTAAAAGTGTTACAAATTTTTTTACTTTAATGACATGAATTATGATTATGATCATGATTAAAATCTAAAAGCCACTAGACACTATTGTAGAAGCTTTACCGCCGTTGGTAACCCCCCTGATGATCTTATCAATTGTAGTCTTTACCTCCCCCGTTTACAATTCATGGGGAAGCGGGTGTTCTTCAGTAATTGACAAAAATAGACTGTAATAACATGATCATTATTATTTTTGTTATCTTAGTGAGGGTGGCCATCGAGCACTCAGTTTATCCCGCAGATCCAGTCTGGGTACAAGGAATTGTAGGATTGCATACAAAGATACAGATTCGTTTTCACCCAGATGATTAATATGTTACCAGCAAATGGCAGCCCTATTCGCTTCAAGATATTATTATATTGAAAGTAACAAATGTACACGCGATGGTAAGTGATTCCTGCGGCACATGACATCTACATTCATCCTCGACAAGGAATCATAATGCAGATGCGTTGTCACCATTGAGGACTGAGATGTAATTCCTCGTCACCAGTAATAAAGGTTCCCTACACTCACCAGACGAAACATGATGCTACTTTCATCTGGTATTCGATGCTGGCCGAGCTGATCCATTTATTCTGCAGGTAGAAAGGAGAGAGTAAACTGCAGTGCAGCTCTACCACAGTAAGATCTACAGGAAATGCAGTAGTTAAGTCGTAAGTTATATTAAACTGTTAGAATCTGACTATATTAAGGTATAGACAAGTACCATAAATATTAATTATTAATTATTAATTATTAATTATTAATATATAACACCATAAAACCCCTGGCGTTAAAGCAACACAACCTCACATTTATTACAAAGCATTACTTCCTTAAACATTTATATAAAATCACACGGGACTGTGTGTTTATAAAAATAAAAAAAACCTAAATCATGTGCACAAATGCCCGTAAAAATTGAATTCAAAGATATGGCAATTCCAATAATCCCGTGCCCTTTCACCTACAAACCCAATAAGCCAACACGTAAATCCAAGTCAAAGTAGTACGTGTGCATGTAACAGGCACCTTGACACATGGCTCGATACATGGACTCGCACGTGATTTGTTTGTTAAAGGACTTATGTCAAAGATTGGAAAAAGTATAAGATACGTCGTAACAGTTGTTTGTCTCTAAGAGGACTTAAGCACGCGAAGTATTTCATGTGGTATTACTAGAATTCTAGTATAAAAATTATAATTTATAGACGATTAAATATCGATTCCAAATTCGAAATCTACATTGTACATAATATTAGACTAAAAGTATACTTTAATTAATATCTTTGGCAACCTGCATTAAAAAAATAATATTTAACTATTAAAAAAACGAAGGTTTATTATATAAATATTCATTAACGAAAAATATGTTCCATATGTAGTCAGGACAAATTATTCTCATTAAAATTTCGTTCAACTATATATGATAGTAAAATATCCAATTATTTACTTAAACATAGATCTGTGTTATATTTAAAGTATAGCTTGATATTGCAAAAATAATTATGTAGTATTGTTTTTTTAAGAGTACACGTTTTAACTGCAATAAAACATTCTGCATGCAAACATACATGTGCCACATGTGATGCTATTTCACAAAAAGAAATTCAAAACGAAAGAGTTTTGAAAAGAAAATCGTAATCCTAAAATCTCTTATCGTAAAACTGAGTTTTTTTCTTAATTACCACGTTAAGCTTTGTCTTGTCTGTTACATTTGTTCTATAATTCTGTTATCAATCCTTAAGGGTATTCTCACGCCGCTACGAATCGTAAAAATAATATGATTCAATATTTTACCTTCTGTAAAGCACCTTGGTCCTGAAATTGAATACGTCGTGGATTCTCTTGAGGCTGACCTGTGATTATATAAAATAGCAAATTTTTTGTGTTTTTTTTAATTTTACTTAGACAATTTTTAAATGTTTATGAAAAATATAATATTAAGCAAAATGCATTATTAACGGCACCGTCACGGGCAGTCTTGGTGTTATAATATTATATACGCGAAGCAGTCTAGATAATTTTATTGAACACAAATTGTCCGTATGGAGTCTGAGTGTGTTTGTAAGTGTTCCGTGTCTTTCACACCGTATTCGAACTTCTCTCTCAAAGTATCCTTTTGTTTCTTCTTCTCCTATATATTTGTGCCTTAAATCGGACGAGGGACGCATCGAAGTTTGAGTACCTCAGTGATTCTGCAAACACAGATAATATAGGGTACTGTTGATATCTTTTAGACATTCAGAAGATATCGGTATAGTCAAATACTAACGGAAGGATAATCATTAATTTCATTATTTTACGTGACGATTGGTAAGATTTTCTGTTATATAGAAATTTGGAGCCAACTCTTTTAAATAATTTTAAGAGTAACGTCATTTAAATATTATGTTCATCCACAGTGTATATGATTTGTTTTGTGCACTTTTTTATTGCAATTTCATTTAATATTTTTTTAAGGATTTTCTCTAATTTAAAATTAATTATCACCATTATTTCAACTGGTCTATTTAACTTTAACAGATGATGAAACCGTCGGCGTAACAATTTAGCCCCTAGATTTCATATGAATGGATTATTTATTGCACGTCAATAAAACGTCAATTTGTGATACAACCCCGGGGTGCAATATAACGTATTCCCTATCAACCCCTAAATACATATTGCTACTTCCCTTCATAGTATTCACTTTACTTTGAACTAAGAAATTGCTTACCGAAAATTGGAAAAGTAATTTTCGAATTTTGGTTGTTGCTGCATTGTCTTTTTAGAGGTGTAGCCATTCGTAAGCCATGATTATTTGTTAGATTTAATATAAACTATTTTATATTGACATATTCCTTTCACCTAAAACCAATATTATATATGAATTATAATAGGTATATTAGTTGTTTAGTTTAGTATGTTTGTATATTACAAAACATAACTTAAGGTTTAATAACGATCCAGAGATTTTAATTTATTTAAATTGTAATGCGGTATCTTAAATTTGAAAATTTAAAATGACTTAAAAAAAATAAAAGAAGGCACAGATACGCCAGGGACAACATAGAGCCATTCCATCCAAGTAACTTTTCACTGCATCCACTATTGCGCGCGGCGAACCAGACTTGCGTCAATTTATTGTGATAAACGAAATCGAATTTTACAAAGAGGAGAACGTTGTAAGTAGTTTAGAGACTTGACTTGACAACATTACAGCTACAGGGTAGTGCCATTTGGTGCAAGAAAAACTATTCATTCCAATTTATGAGACATTTCAACTTCACTATATTTTAGAATCACTTTTAACTATATAGTCCTAAAAAGTTGTAGGCACATCTGAGATGGTAGTTACGTATAAGGTATATGTTGCCAGTGCATTGATCGTCTATAAAAGTATGGTCCTACAACGGTAAAGCCAAAAAATATCACGTATTTTTTAACAGTGGTAAAGCTACACTGCAGTTTATTTCTAAGGGCAGAATATATGGGTCAGCTCGATTGGGGTAGGACCACGCTCTCACAGAATACCGGCGTGAAATAGCAGTAACGTTGCTGTGTTACGGCTGGTGAGTGAAGGGATCCGGAGACCTTTATTACTGGTGACGAGGCATTCCATCTCAGTCCTCAAGGGTGACAAGGCATCTGCATTATGATTCCTTGTCAAGGATGAATGTAGATGTCATGGGCCGCAGGAATCACTTAACATCAGGTGAACTGTGTGCTCGTTCGTAACATTCAATGTTATAAAAAAAAAACAGTTTCCATTTTCTAAAAGCTATGTACATCGAAGCAAAATAAAAATCAGTAAGTACTACATATATACATCGAATTACCCATTCAACTCAATGCGGATCTTGCTTAAGCAATTAATCTCAGCTATTATATTAGCTTGTTCCATCCCGCCGGCTTGAGCTAGCTGACTCTCCAAAATTAGCTTGAAATAAACTTAATAAAAATTAATAGTATACATAAATTTACATGCTGTTTAATATTTTATTTTTTAAAATATAATACTTAAATTTTTTTATCTTATTATCTAAATATCATTAAGTGCCTTTCAATGTTATATTACAACGGAAGTATAACTCAAAAAATACAGTAAAGGTGACATAAATGTTTTTTTTTCCTTTATAATAACAGTCGGAAAATAAATAAAAAGAAAATTGACGCATATATGGATGGGGGCATTCCAATTAGCCTGCATCTCGCAACGTGCACGTTTGTCCTCAAAGATGGCAAAGGTGTTAATATTAAGTGATTTTTCATTGTAAATTAAATATTATATAGTAGATCAATAGCATTATTCTTGTAGGACCTTCATCATCTTTAAAAATATATGTTCCATTTTAAAGAACTAAAAAGATAATCAGAAATAATTTAAGTAATCAATCGACCAAAGTATTTAAGCGCCATCTTTCATCAACTAATGATAATAAGGTTTTTTTTAAATATTTATTACAGAGTCATCTAACGGTTAACTATTGTAAATGTATTTTCACAGAATTGAAATAAAATATATATTAAATTTACTGATTTGAAATACTTATTGAACATCAAACAACTCTAAAAAAATATATTTAATTATTGTCATACGAAAATAAATATTACCTTTTTTTAAATTTTACCTTACACACAGAAAGCATGTTATGTTTAAGCTTTTAGTCAAAACTAATAAAAATAATATTCACATTAAGAAAATGTTGTTGTTTTTTATAAGACTAGTTCTTTAGTGAGCAAAATTAACTTGTTATGATTTAAGCTGCAGTTTAAAATTTTCTCTTTCTTTTAAGTTAGTTTATTAAAACCTTTCGATTTTTTTATAAATATTGATAAAGTTTTGATTTAGTTTTAAAATTATTATCATCCATTATTATTAAAATTGTTTAGTAATATACACGATAGTAAGAAGTCTAAGTACCCGTGCTCATTAAACTTTTTTTACTAATGGCAGCCCAAAGAATGACGTTAGTAAACTTTATCAAACCGTAAAATATCGATTATACAGATGTTCGACGCAGAAAATAAAACCACTTGTCGCTCGGCTTAATGTTTTAGTCCTAGTAGTCATCATTGCAGTGCGGTGTGAGAAAATATCAGAATATTGGCTCAAATAATAAAATTACACGTTAAAAATTCTGAAAGACTTCATATTTGCGTTACAAGTAACCGCCTAGTATCGGTGTTTTTTGATTGTTAGAGCTCTATTTACATAGTGTATTTTCTTTTCAATTATGAAGATTTGTGCTCTTGTCGCCACGTCTCTTGTGATTTATTTTTCATGTGTCTTTGCTTATGAAGTTGATACATACGATTTTCTTATGCCAAATGTGTGGCCTCATAAGGTAATTTTTTTTTAAATACCACAATAAATATCTATACGCTTACATTAACTTATCATGCGCAGCTTCAAGTTTCATTTATTTAAGTTTTTTGTTCATATTTAAACAATATTAATTAATGTCACCCTTAAAAATATACAGATTACTAATTATATATTTTTAAGAACCCTTTAAATATTTAGCCACACCAAATGATGCTTGCCTTGTGTTATACATTTTATTCCAAACTAGCTAACCCGGCCGACGTACTCCAAAATTCAATATATTTCCTTGTGATTGTTTTGTGAATTTCTAAAAAAAATCCATTGCTCGAATTGTGAGTTCACCCAAAAATCAAAAAAAGAACATTTTCCGGAAAATTGCCAAATACGGGTAAATTTTCCAATTTTTCTTTACATAAAAACCTTAAGATTAAGATAACAGTTATATCTTATGAATAATTTTGCATCGTTAAATTTTTCTTATATTTTTTAAAAATATACTACAACAATATTAAAACGAACAGTTAGAGAACTAATAAAAATAAATTGAGTTTTAAAATTTACAATAATATATTCATTATAAATTCACAAAACATATAATAACTGAATAAAATTTTAAATTATCAGTACATATAATATATGTAGTTTGTATTCTGTTTTTATGAGTTATTAATTCTTGTATGTATGTGTATATTCTAGATTTATTTTAACAAGGATGGTGTTTGGGCATATCATGGGATTTTCTGAGTTTCCTAAATGGGTTAGTTTGTCTTCATTGTGTAAATTATTATTTATCTGTAAATTATACTTATAAATGTGATGATACCAAAAACCCTAGCGAGTGATCTCTTCGTCATTCACATCTATCTTCAATAAGAGATAAAGATGGAAATATTCATTATCACCACTGAGGCTAAAAGTGGTATGCTTCCATTTCATTGATTTTTGATCTGGTAGAATATCTGCGAAAACATAAATAAAATTTAAAGTCAGCTTAAGATAATTAAATTAAATTCTTAAGGATAATAAGTAAGTTATATTTTTCTGTATTTCTGTATTTCTTCATGAACAAGACAGAAAACAAAAGTTTAAATTATTATGAATATTAGTAATTGGGATTACTTGATAGTATTGATTGAACAAAGATCCTTCGTTTCCAATATTCTTAATGAGATTCTTCTTTATTAAGTCAAATAATATCTGTCTTTGTTATTTCTCACCTGTACCATATGTCCATGGACTTGGTGTTACAGTGAGAAGCACATAAGAGCCATTTTTATATGTGGGTGGTTTATATTAAAATAAATTCGCATGAAATTATCCAAAATGAATTATACTATATGACCTAACTATAAACAATCTTGCATTTATTATGCTGGAATAAGAAAATTGTTTTAAACATGCAATGATGCCATTCAAATGGTCAGTGAATTTCACTTCTAGTTGTGTCTCTTAATCATTCTCTTAGTTTATCTATATATAGGTAAAATTTAAATTACACTATCAGGCAATTTTCTTTGGACAGACAGTCTTATGACTACCATTTTCACAAATAATATCTAGCAGGCCTACATCATTGTACAAGTGTTAACGAGAAGTGTTTATGTATTTTTATATTGACATCTTATAATCGTAAGTTTCCTATTTTCTTTTAATATAATCTATTACAATGCATGTAAGATAATGTTAGCTTGACATTTTTACATTCAGTATCAGTGGATACAGAACACACACAATTGACATACAAAACTGCTGCATTATACTGTTATATCATGCTGGTGCTCTATGAGGCAGCTTAAAACTAGCTAGAGATGACTATTCCACAGTCTATTATATTTGAATACATATTGACATATTTCATATTTAGAATCTTTTTTGGCAGTCGTAAAGAGTATGCCTACAGAGTATTGGCATGAAAGGATAGCATAATATTGGTGTGTATTGTATGGTGAGTAGGGATCTGAAGATCCAAATATGGGCAATTAGGCATTCCATCCCTCTACTGCAGATTGATAATGCATCTACATCTTGAATATATTTTAAAATGGATGTAGATTACATGGGCCGCAGTAATCACTTACCATGCAGGTGTGCTTGTTTGACACCACTCATAAAAAAAAATCTTACATATCCTTTTTACAATTTATGTTCACACAGCTTTTAAATAGTATTAGTGGTTGCATAATACATATTGTGATATAATAATTGCTTGAATACATTTAAATATTAGCCTATTTTTTTTTTAGTTATTACCTTGACAGAATAGTGCACAAGGCACATTCTGTTTGGTCCATAATTTATCCTTGGACTAATTCATGTTCCAAACGTACTTCCAATTTAGTCTTTCAGTTTGAAATGATCCCATTACTTTGATGGACTACTTGATAACGACCCATGCCCGCATTTGTTTTAATAGTAATTCAATGTAATAGATGATGTAAAAGATATTGTATACGGGTAGGAAGATTTAATAGATATACACAGTTTATTTTTAAGTTTATATAATCAATATAGTCAGAAAAAGAAAAAATCCATCACCTGAACAAAAAAATATTTCGAGTATTACCATTATAATTACCATTTTGTAGCTGGCACCTTTGTTTCTTCCAACAGGGACAAAGCTTTAGTTTCTATCTACTACAATTATTATACGTTTACGCTGTTGTTATAAACTGGCTGACAACGCATTGGTCCAATTGACCGGATTAGGACTGCGTCTTATGGATTACCACTTTTAAATAATATCGTAGCGTTAATGTCGTCTGGCGAAAAAAAATATAGAATTTAGTAATGGACTATCTCCAACACTGCTGGTGGGGCTAATCCAGGAAATGTTTACTTTATAGTTTCAGCCCATCACTAATCCATTGCTAAGCGTAGACTTCTCACACAGATTAACGCGAAGCACCATCCTGAGCCACATCTATTTTTACGTAATATTGCATAGGTATCACTTCGTATATAAGTAGGTTGGTCCTACGAGAGATTAATAAATAATAGGAATATACCTATGAAATTGCCGTTTTGTATGAAATAATCGCTTTGTAATGTAACACGTAAATTACGAGCATCTATCCACAATTATATGTAAAATAATTATAATTATCGAATGTAAACACTGGGGAAGAACCGTAAGGGGGAAGTACAAAGATTTTCTACTAGTAATTGGTAAGAAATTGGAAGATTATTGTGTCATAAAAACGGTATTGTGTTAGTTGGACGACCGCGTGGTGTAGTTAGTGTGCTGCGTCGCTGGTCATGGGTTCGATCCCTAGCCGAGGAACAATATTTGTACGTCGCAAATATATATTTGGTTTTCGGGTCTGGATGTACTGCGTATGTCCCGTTCCCTTAATACCGCCTCCGAACCATGCTCCGACCTTATTGTACATCGAAATAGAGAAGCGGACGTCGAGAGTGAGTGCCTCTGTGTTTCCGCCAATGTTTTTTTTAAATGTCATGTTCGTTAGAAAATAATCTGCGTAGGTTATTTATTTTCTATATTTTTATACAACAGGTGGCAAACGAGCAAGCAGCTCACCAGATGGTAAGTGGTTACCGCCATTACCTCAACACCAGGGGAGTCAGAGATGATGTCTTCTGGTAATACCCGAACCTAATAACCGACTAAATAACCTAAGAACCGACAATGGTTCTTGATGGAAATCGATGGACCGATGTTCTGGCCATCATTATCATTTTGTCAGGGTGGGTTCTTAGATGTAAACAACGTCAGATTTTTTTTTTAAATTTTGCGACATACATAATTCAATACTTTTGTCCGCATAATTATATGCTATTTTCTATTTCAGGACGAGCTCTACCTCTGTACGCCTATTCGCATTTCATCGCAAACGAACTTTTATATAGGTTTGTTAATATTGTGTTGTTTGTTTATTTTGTATTCATATTTTGATAAACAATTATGATTTAAAAATGTCTTGGCAATTTATTATCGTATTGATATTTAGAGTGAAGGCATAATATTATTACAAGCACGAATGTTTTTTGATACAAATAATTATTAATTAATCTATTTATACATGTACAGTGATAACTTAAAGCATTGAATTGCTGGCATTATAATGATACCAATAGACCAGCACACAAACGACCTTACAGGTTCTCCTGTGATGATTGCAGTCCATACATCCGCAAAATTGATTCATCCACATACTATCAACCCTAATGACTGATGGAATGCCATACTATCTTTAACTGGGTGTCCAGATCCCACCATTTATCAATCGAAAGACTACTTTTACTTTTTTTTTTTCATAGAATAGGTGGGAAACGAGCATGCCAATGGTAAGTGATCATCCGCAACACCAGAGGAGTCGCAAACGCGTTGCCGGCCTTTCAGGGGGAAGTTGTAGGCTCTTTTCTTGAAGGTCCCCAAGTCGTATCGGTTCGGAAACCGCGCACACGACAGATTCTGCAGACTAGTTGTGCGTGGCAGGAAGTTTCGCGTGAAGCGCACAGTGGTGGATTGCCAACCATTGAGATGATGACGATGATATTTCGAATTATTTCCTGATGTACGATGTTTAACTCAGCGGCTGCAATCTATCCGAATAACTCCTCGGAACTATCCCCAAATTAAATTCCGTAAAACGCTCGTATTAGGTTTGGTAGCCAGGGAGTGTGATCGTTTTTCGAGCCCACTCATGGTATGAATGAGTATGACGAATGTTCAGCTACAAACGAGCTACATTGTGATTCAATCACTGTTAAGAATTATTCAAAGATGAAGAGATTGATCAGTTTTAACACATAATATAATTTTTATAATTTACAGTTGGATTTGAACCTAAAGCTTCAATGCATACGGCTCATCATATGCTGCTCTATGGATGTTCCGAACCCGGGGCGAATGATACTGTTTGGTAAGTTTTATTACAGGACTATTTGGAAAATTCATCAATCATTGTTTTTTAAGGAACTTATTCTGGTAATCGGTCACATCACAGAGAGTGATCCTTGGAGCCTATAAAATGTACTCTTATCCTTTAGTTATAAGTTAAGATAGTCTAGTCTAGCATCTAGCCGTACGTAAAACCGGTTGCAAACAACATTTGAGAGAGCCTGTTTTGTATTTTTGAGTATAACGTAATACGATAAGACGATGACGTCACTCACTATCAGCTCTCGCGAAGTATGAGAAATATATCCATCCCTTTCAATGATAACATAAATAACATCTTCCTGTCTGAGATTAAAAATACCTTTCTTTTCATTTAATGTCCATATACTCTTTAAGTCTAAAAACGTTTTATTTACGAACTCTTCGTTTCAAATATTATAGCGAGTTTTCTACGAGCACCCAGTTCTCCTGATGGTTAATTATTCCTTCTCAAATTCAATCTCGATATGGAATCATAATTCTGATACGTTGTCACAGCTGAGGGCTAGGATAGAATTCACTCATCACCAGTAATAAGGGTTCTTAAAGTTCCAAAATTCTTCATATATATGTTATAAAATAGATATATGCAGTGGAATCACTATAATTCGAACCTGTTTATGTCGTTATTTTCAGTAAGTCAAAAAATAAAAAACCTTTCCCTTCCGTTGGATCCCTAAATCTTGAATTATTTAGACTATAACTCGAACAAAATGTTATTTCCCTGCGAGGTATTGATAAGACATATTTATACTCTATAACTCAAATTTCAAAACCCCGTAAGTAAAATATAATGATGTCTTACTTGGAATTATCCGAAATCAATAATTAGAATTCATACTTAGAAATCGCGCCATTCTAAGTCGGAATTTTTGCAGTTAAATCTTTTATATCTCGAAATTCTTGTTCAGTCGTAAACTCATTTACTCGATTTCTTATGCATTTTGACCCTTGACATTCGTGTTTTAGAGATTCCACTGTATTAAAATAACTGTGAAATATTAAAGTGATCAACTTAAACATTGTAATATTGCGTATATATTGCTGATTGGAACTACTAGCAATACTTTTCGTGAATTGCGTCAGAACTCGGCGTAAAGGTCACATAATGGATCGATGGAAAAGCTCGGCGAGAATCTGTGACGCACGAGCTTTCCAACCTATCTCAGTCGTACATTTTGATAATGTCGGTGCTATTGATCGACAAATGCTATAATTAGAAATCCGTTTGAACTATTTATATAAATGGAATAGCGTTTCACGTATTCGTCCGGAGCTTATTTTTATTATGTTTTATTACAAACTTTTAAATGTAAGTAATATTTGCGGGTCTCGTATATGAATACATTTGTGCATTCTTTGCTCTGTAACTCAAGGTTAGCATGTTCTTCAATTCCAAACAGACGTTCCATTAAAATTCCAAGCCGTTTACTTTTGAAGCATATTCATTCATACAACGGCACATTTTTATTTACAGGTGGCCCGGCCCCTACATCGTAAAATATTCTACAAAAAATAACATTTTACGATGCTTTATATATTCTGTCAAGTTTCCGTTTTACACATTAAATTGTAAATAAGTTATAATATAGTAACTCGTATATAAATGTAATACAAAGTCTTAAGCATTATATAACCTTCTAATCTTTCAGAGAAGGTTATTAAGAGAGATGTTAACATAAATTCTATCGCTAGAAGCAATAAAACGTATCTTTAGCTCTCACTTTACTTACACTTTAAAGTCGTAAATTCGCTGCTGATTACGATTTGCGTATCGTGTTTTGAGAAACAAGCATATCCGTAAAATATATATTCTCATTACGGTAGTACATACTTTGTCGATGTCAACCACAATATCTTCTGTTAATTCCAGATTATGTTCTTGTGTAAGGTGATATAAAGTAATGCCTAAACACTGCTGGGTATTTTATTATGTCTGATGGCCACTGTTTGCCCGGGGGCTTTTACAGGTTCACCAGGTTGAAAGGTGGCCGAAATCTTTTTTAATCGGTAACCAGCACAAGGGTTTAAGGCGTCGGCTTGGACCGTCATCCTGTGCACGAAAGCGATTGACTCGAGGGTGGGTGCCCGAGAGGGTCGAACCTCGGCTCTGTCATATGCTTCTGACGGATTAAACTGCTGGGTATGCGCAGGTTCTAGATAGAATGTTGGCCTAGTCAGTCCACTACGCTCCGAGAGATTCAAATTCATCATAGATATATATATTTTATTTATTTCTTTTATATGCATGCCTCTTCATACTGTTTAATTAATTATGAGATGTGATTACTTTACTGTATTTTAGGAGCTGTGGCGAGATGCAAAGCAATGAAATTGATACTCTTTATACAACTTCTAACCCCTGTCGTTCTGGATCACAGGTAATTAATTGTCTTTTTATTATGTACTTTAAAATATGTGTTTGTTTTTCTATTGGTACCGATCTTAAAGAGTTTTTTTTTAAATAAATACTAATTAATATAATACTATTGCGTCACGAACATACCCGATAGCCACTCCACTCCAACTATATGTAGTGCTTGAACTAGGAGATACATGACAATTGTCGAATGGTAGATTCGAATCTACTACGTTGATTTTCGCATGCTGTCATTGTCACTGTCATTAATTTACCTAATAGTTAATTATTGGAACTGTTTGACAGATTGAGTCCAAGCACTCATCACTGATCACATTGCTGTTTGTCGTGATTCGTTTAAACGTAATTTTAATATTTTTTTTTGTTCTTCGTTTCATGCTAATAATGGGCATTCTTATCGTGTCTTAACATAGTAATGTTGTAATTAAGAACTAGCTGTACAATGAATAGGTCGACTGGGCAGGAACTGGCTAGCACTCACCAGAAATAAGCCTAAAATTGAAGAGTAACTGGCAGAGCTACACCGCAGTTCTTTTATAGATGCAAAATGAATGTTTCAGTTCGACCCGGGTAGCCACCCACGCCCTAACAGAACACCCGCGTTATACAGCACCATAACGCTGCTCCGTTTCGTATGGTGAGTGTAGGGATGTGGAGATCTTTATTATGGAGTGAGATGGAACGCCTCCTCGCCAGTGTGACGAGGCGTTCAATCTCATTCCTAAAGGGTGATAATGAGATGCATTATGATTCCTTGTCAAGCATGAATGTAGATGTCATGGGCCGCACAAATCAATTGCAATCAGGTCCTCTATCTCTCAATGTAATAAAAAAAAAAGTTAAAAGTCTGGCACCGCGATCATTAATAAAGGCTAATAATCGACCTTTCCCCAATAGACAATCAATATACTGACGATAACGAATATATATATATCATATATTTTATATGTTGTGAATTAAGTTTTTTTTTTAAATACAGGTAGTGTATGCGTGGGCCCGCGATGCGCCGAGCCTTCACTTGCCGGCCGATGTCGGCTTCCTCGTCGGTGGGGAATCGCCCATTAAATATCTCGTACTCCAGGTTCATTACATGAATCGATTTCAAAGTAAGTTATTGTTCGAATAATACATTGTTTTTAAAACTTGCCGGTGGATTGCTTCGTAGTTGTTTTTTTACCCGGTATGTGTCAGTTTTGTCAAACTTTGTGTACTCCCTACCGGCCATATGGCATAATTATTTTAAGTTTGATTTCATTGTATATATATATTTATATAATTGTATAATTTAGTCCAATTTGTCGCTGGTACTACATACAATTCCTCGTCGTATTGAGGTTATATCTGATAGATTTATTGAGAGTGAAGATAGACTTGCACGCCATTAGTTAAACCGACCGATTAAATCCTTTTTGTTCCAATAATGTTTCCAGAGTGCAATATTTCAACGGAGAGCTATTATTCTAGTATTAATGTAGTTTCAATTTTACTTTATTTTGTCGATTCGTTAACCGTGTTTTTTCTGCAGATTCGTCATTATGTAGCTTTAATTTTTAAAATTTTCAATTAAATTTCTTGTTATCAACTAAAGAATTATCCATGGCTCATTTCGTTAGAAACTAAACTAGTGCGTTCAGTAGACGCTGTCTCTCCAAACATAGCATAAAGTTGAAGATTGTTCCACGTTAGAACTGATATTTCTTAATTGCTTGAATATTTGTTTTGTTTTGTTTACATATAATAGTGAAAACAATTGAAAGTCAGGAACAGTGAATCAAAAAAACTGAATATGGTCAAAGTTTTGAATTTAGAATAGGTACGTTATATGGTTTTATTTTTATTTTTTATAAGTTTTTAATGGCTTGTTTTCCAGTAAATGTGGCCAGTAAATTAAAACGGCAATTTTATATTTAAACACATTTTATAAAGTGACATCATGGAAGCCTGTTGCGAGAACTGCTGCGTATGGCTGTAATTGTCGCATTTATATTGACAATGGAAATTATATAAAAAATCCTATTACGCTACTTTTTACGTTTATTCTAGCACAAATGTTATACATACAATACAAAACAAAAGATAAACATCAAAACATAACAAGTTATAGTACAATTAAGTATATGCAATCTTTATTTTCAGAGGGCAAGACAGATAATTCTGGAGTTTATTTGAAATACACGAAAGAGCCGTAAGTATCCATTACTTATTGGATTATTTTTCAGTCACATCAATGTTTATACATCAGATTTGATATACCACAAATCCTCACAAAATAACACTGATTTCTAACAATGATAAAGTACTCAAAAAGTCTGAACATACAGGAAAAAAAATAAAACATGATTATAAAGGTGCATATATTTGTACCTCACATATATTATTATATATATTTTATGGTTTCCTAGAAAAAGTCTATGTGTATCATCGACTTTTTCTAGGAAACCGTGTACAAAGTAATTCGCTATTATTATATATTTTTAAATTATCACAGAATGCCGCGACAAGCCGGCGTAATATTGCTGGGCACAGGTGGCTACATAGCTCCAAGTCACGTCGAACATATGGAGACGGCCTGCACCATACTTGAGGACAAGGTCATACATCCCTTCGCTTTCCGTACGCACACACATTCCTTAGGTAAGTGTGTAACTGCTTTTATACTATTTATATATCACTTCAATTGTGTGTTGTATTTATATATTGAATCAATTTTATATTGAATAATTCAAAAATACCACTTAATTTCAGCATGTATAATTTATATAACATTTTAAAATAATTTTTCCCTTTAACACTATGTATTTATGATAAGGCCGTTATACATTGCACTGCAATCCATGGGCTTTGTTATTATTATTAGATTAAATTTTCTTTCTTTAATCGTAAATAACACATGTTTGGGGATATTTGTTTTTGTACGAATTATTTACGGGTTATTTATTTTAACGGTTATTTGTTTATAGCATCCGTAGGCTAAAACCCCTAAATTAATACTCGGGATGTTTGTCATATTAGTATAATATATTTTTCAACAAATAAAAAAATATATATTATATATACCGCGACCTATATACTTTACTAGCTTTTGCCCGCAGCTTCGCATACGTGGATATATTTATATTTAAATAAGGCTCGTAGGTTCAGTATTATAAAAAGCTACAAGCCGTGTAATGAAACCATAAGACGATTCAGAAATAATGCACCGAGCTCAAACTAATTTATATTTTTAAAATATTTGTAAACTCATTTATATTTTTTTTTTTTCTAAACTTGATTTAGGAAGCTTTCGTATCGAATTTCATGCTTCTTTCTTCGAAATTTCAAACTTCACATATAACCTTTCCGCTCCTAATTCACTCAGTTATGGGTAAAATTATGAAAACCGCCATTTACATTTATTTCTAATCACAAACAATGAAATTTCGTGCGAAAATGATATACTTTCATATAACCATTCACACGTATAAGGGTGATATTTCCAAAAGTCCTTCCTTAGTAGATGCTTAAAACATAAAAGGCATCAACTGCCAAAATTTCAAGTTAACAGACCCAGCGATTTAGGCTCTGTGTTGATAAATCAGACAGTCAGTCAGTACAAGTAATTATATTATATAGGTCGCGGGATAATCTTAAGTTATTTATTTTAAGAATGACATACTTCATTTCTAAATTAAACGAATCAAGCGATAAACGTTATCACTTATAAAGCAAATAAAGGAGCAATCTAGTCACTCTTGAGTTTGTGTTGGTCCGCAGTCTGCTACGACTTGGCACATTTCAAATCGGGGTCAATTTTTTTTGTATTTCTTCGACACAAGTTTACTTAAGATATTTTACGACGCCGCCAAACATTGTTTTATGCTGAAAAGTTTGTCATATTTACGTAAAATATAACATAACCCTCCATTTTTTTCACATAAGTATGTCTACTCAACACCTTGCGCCCGTGATGGCGTATGCAATGATTTTGTGCCGAAGTTTGTGAAGCACACATGTTAACAAATTCAATTATCATATTTAAAAGTGAATATGATAATTGAATTTGTTGCCGCACAAACAATAGACGCCAGTTAATATATAGACGTGTACGCACATAAGAAAATATAGACGTGCACGCACGTAAGAAAATATAGATTTGCACGCACATAAGAAAATATAGATGTGCACGCACATAAGAAAATATAGGTATACTGTCACGCACATAAAATAAGAACTTCCACATGGTGTTCATTGACTTGGTTTTGGTGTTTAAAAATGATAGAAATGCCCGGAAAGTGCCTGCAATTCGACTCTACGATGAACAAACAAACTATCACAACGGTAAGATGTGTTCCTGAACTAATGAAGGAATTTAATAGAATGCGCCAGAACGCATCGCTTCATCACTGTACGAGGAGGCACACTGGTGCATACTCTTTGCTGACGACATCATGCCGGTGGAAACATGATCGATATTACATAGTACAAACACATAATGTTCTACGTATATCTCGGACCATTAGCGAGCGGATTCCTATATTATATATATACTATTTTCATTGTATACAAAAATATTAATTGAAAAACCTATTTATCTTTACATATATATATATATAGTTAACAATCTCATTATCTAAGGACGATGCAGATGCTATGTCTTTATGTTATAGAGTCACGACGCAGTTATAAATTAGTTGTATTGCTTATAAGTCGGTCGTGTTCCACGTAACACCAGCTTAAAATAACAGTTAATCGCTACTGAGTTTCGTTTGGAGAAATAAAGAAATATTATTCCATCTTAATTCTTTTATATCGAGCATGAATACGAAAAGTCTTTAACCGTCAGGTGGTATCCCTTCTCAGCGGGCCTCCCGCTTGCGAGTCTAATTAGATAAAGCCGTAAAGGTCTCTGGACCAACAGCAATACTCACACACAAAAACCAAAAAATCAGGTGGACAATCTGCTCGTTTATCATTCTTAATATCATTAAAAAGATATACATGACTCGTTCTACCTGATTTAATGGAACCAAGGTGACGAAAGAGAATGTAGTCTATCTATCCTATTTTTAAAGTACCTACTCGGATTTCTTTCACTCACCATACAATGTACTAAATAGCAGCGCTAAGTAACAGTGGTAGAGCTACACTGCAGTTTGTTTCTAACTGCAGAATGAATAGGTCACCTCGACCGGGGTAGGACCACGCCCTCGCAGATTACCGTCGTGAAGTAGCAGCATAACGCTGTTGTGTTTCGTCTGGTGAGTGGAGGGATCCGGAGACCTTTATTATTGGTGACGAGGCATTCCATCTCAGTCCTCAAGGGTGACAACGCATCACGTTATGATTCCTTGTCAAGGATGAATATAGATGTCATCGGCCGCAGGAATCACTTAACATCAGGTGAACTGTGTGCTCGTTTGTAACTCTCAATGTAATGAAAAAAAATCTGGCACAAAAAAAATGTAAAAAAAACTATAAATTAATGTTGGCGATCTCTTGTTTCAGGCATAGTTGTATCAGGCTACGTGATCCGTCGTTCGGAGCGCGGTGATGTTTGGACACTTTTGGGCAAGAAAAACCCTCAACTGCCGCAGATGTTCTACCCGACGGCGGACACGCGGCCCGTGGTCAGGGGAGACGTATTGGCCGCTCGGTGCACTATGAACAACACGCATAATTATCCTGTCAAGATCGGGTAAGATTTTCATTAATTTCCGCAATCGTCAAAAACCCAGATTCTGCGTAGATTGTATCGAAAATAAATAATCAGAAGCTGATGGTAGTTCGGGCCTACTATGACATAAAGACGTCAAACATCTCAGACCCCCTGTGACCCGTGAGTGAATAAAGTTAAAATAAAGCCGTATTTTTTTTAACTTTCTAAGCAATTGCTTGACCACGATCCCACCTGATGTTAAGCGGAAATGCAGTCCTGGATGGTAAGGCGCACTAGCTCAGTAAATGCCTATTCACTCTACTCTTGGTATCATTGGTTTTATTAAATTGTAGATATATATATAATATTTTAATAGCACAATGTTACCATTATAAAGAACTCTTTATTAAAAAAGGGCCTCTTATAAGGCAATATTATATGTTAACAAACTAGTTTACAGTTCATCTGACGGTAATGACATTAATCCGCGGTAAGGAAGTGATGATTCAGATGGCAGACCCCTGTGGACAATCAATGGCCGAAATAACTCTTGATTTTACTTTAACAGTATGCCGTATAAAATGTATCCATATGTATTCAAACATTTTTCAAGCAATCTATATATTTAGGTTAAGCAAAACAAAATATTTTTTTTCAATAAATTAAAAAAAAAATTGTTTCTTTACAGTGCAACGAACAATGACGAAATGTGCAACTTCTATCTCATGTATTGGGTGGAAAACGACACGCCTCTGAACAGGAAATACTGCTTCACCAGCGGACCCCCTCACTACTACTGGGAGAACTCACCTGAAGGATTCAACGTCATACCGGACCGAGAAGCAAGCACGCTGTAAGAAAATATTAAGATAAAGCAAAAGCTATTTTAAAGCTACATTGATTTAATGAAGATAGTTTGAATATGGTTCATTGTATGCTTCTAAAGAGAGACCGAATTTAGACTTTATTTTATTGGTAATAGAATTTATATTTACTAACCGTGACAACTTGTATTAGAAACTAATTTAACATACATATTGGATGATATAATATCATATATTTTTTTTTAAATCTCAGACTCAATCAATTATAATTTTTTATTATTATTACTTTTCAAGTTCGTTATCTCATTCATGATCTGTCATAGATTATTTCTTAAATAGGGACAGTAGGGTTGTTTTATTATAACGAATGATGCTAGCTTTTGTTTTCCCTATAATAACATGAATACATATTATTTTTAAAATACAGCAAACTATAAAAATACCGCAATAAATTGATTAAGAAAGTAAAACGTGACCACGCGTAAAATCGTGTTAAAACATAGAAATATATTAAATTATTCTTGTATTTTATGCAAACTTTTCGAAAAGTTTCCTTACATAAAAGAATAAGTTAATATATTTTCACCCAATAAAAGTATTTCAATGGTAGCAAGTCGATGTAATAGTTCCAAATAGGCAGCATGATAATGCATATATTCACACGTTAAATCCATTCCAGGAAAACTTAGTATTAACGTATTATAATACGGCCGAGAATGCAATTATTGTCTTATCGTTATTAAACTCTACTCTAGTCTATTTACAAATAGAAAGTTTCAAGATCTGATATACTCTAAATATATTTGTGTGCCAAATAAAATGTTATATAGGCAATAAATAATTGAAAAGTCTATTGCTGTTTAATGTAATGCAACAAATTATATTTATTTAAATAAATTATAACAAAAATATATTCAAATTGTGACCATGTCTAAAATGCAAGTAGTAAATATAATATTTTTTTAAAAAGATTATACATTTCGCATAGATGACTGGCATCTTCATTATATTGCAAGTACTGTGATTTAAAACGTCTTTATAATTTATGTATATATATTTTAATTGAAAGACTACCATTTGTCAATCAACAATATGTATTTACATAACGGGATTTGTTTAATGTTTACGAATACCATATAACATTTCAATATAAAGATACGATCTTTGTTGATGTAAGTGCAAATATCACTAAATAATAATAAAAACAAGGCATATACTCTTTATTTTACTAGGTAATGCAACATATATATATATAATTTTTGCACAAATCAGAATTAACAAAGTTATAACATGTTTAAATATGTATATTATATTTAATTATAATTTTAGGCAAGAGTAACAAATTAATTATCATTGTTTATAAATTCCCATAGGTTTAAACTTATTAATATTGATTCGAACTATATAAGACAAGTATAATGATCTGGAATAGTGACTATAATGATTTAAGATGCGGTAAAGTCACACTTTTTTATCTTTATGGTAATACCCTTGTAATATTTAAAATCCTGTAGGATTCTAAATATTACAAGGGCGTAATATTTTTGAATAATTTCAATTTTAGTGAATAGTTCTTACTTAAATCTCTTACTTGATTTAACTTAATATGACTTGGCTCACTCACTTGGACTCCGATGTGTGTAAATAATAATCTTATATTTATATAGAAATAACATGTTCAGATACATTAGAAATGTATCCTAATAATATGCATATATATATAAAAGCTTTAAAAGAAAAGTTTCTGGATATATTTAATGGATTGGTTAGTCTGCAGTATTATTTCATTCTTTTGCATTTTCAAATGTATTCCAAAAAATACCTATACTTAAGAAATTAAAAATAATTTCCAGTAATCTTATATTTGATTATATATTTTCTATTGAACATATAAAATGTATTTAGTGTTAATTAATTGTGTATAAAAATGTAGTTTTCTTTTGTATTGAAAATATGTTTGTTTACTATACTGTAAAAACAATTAAGACATTTTATCATGCTTAAGAATTGTTTTAATATATAGGAATAAATAATGTTATAGAAGAAATTCAAACGCTTACCTTGTTTAAGACAGAGAAAAGGAGATAGGGCCGTGTTACCTTAAATATCACATATTCTATTGTGCTTGGTTAACTATGAAAAGAAAATAATTGGATTGATATTAAAACAAAACTAAAATATTTATCTTACTAATAAAAACCCTCGTAGTATCATCTACAAGGGACGAGAATGATTTTTAAATGGAATTATTCGTGAAGTAACTTGTAGATTGTCAAGAATATTAATAAATTGAATATGTTAAAGATTAATTTAATCCAAAGGTAGAACTAATAAAGAACATAATTTTATTCCTTAAATCATATATTGATCGATTAAATAAATCAAATTTATTAATTTATTGGTTCAACTGTCCTTTCTAGTTCTTTAAAGAGCTATATATTCCTTATTTATAATTTAATAAAGTATTAGTCATATTTTTTATTTATATTTAAAGGTTCTTACTAGTCCTAGGATTCCATTCTTCTGTAATTGATGTTAGAATAAATGTTGATGATAAATTGTTTAAATATTACACTGTGAAATGCTTATTTAATATGTTCTTGATGATTCTTTATTGCACTTGGATTAACTTGGGACTTGATGTGTGTGCAATCACATACAAAATGTAAGCAACTCGCTTGCATACAACAGGCTGTATCTGTAGTTTATGCTCTGACCAGTCTTCTAATATTATTGTTGATGAAAAATAATTTAATTGAAATGTATTCCGTTTGCGGATCCTCGAATAAAAAAAAATAATAACGCTATTTTTTATAAACCAAAAAAAATATATAAAATATTTCCTAATTATAAGAAAGCACTAAGCGTGGTATTTTTTTCCAGGAGGAATTGACATTAAAAATGTATTTAAAAGAAATATTTTACTGTCTTCACATAGAGGTTATCTTTTATATATTACATTTTGTACCAAAAATATCAGATTTTTTATAATTGTCATAGTAAACTGTAGCCAAACTAATTTAGATCATTCATTTATTTATTTTTTTATTAAAATAAAGGTTTTCAATATATATTTATAACATATTTTCAATTGATATGTTTTTGTTTATTATATATTATATTATATAATATATTATATAAATTAATTGTCTTAAAATAGTTTTTTTTTGAACTGTCAAAACTACACAGGGACCTTTTTAACATACTCACAAAAGTATTTTCTAAATATTAAGAAGATCGGTAATTATTATTATATAATAGTATTAAATATCATTTGGGGATATATGAAAAATAGCGCACATTCGTGCACAATGAGAATTGTTAAAAACCAAAACAAATGATTGTATTTAAAAAGAAATAATCTTTCCTACATTTTGTTTGTAAATTATCTTTTTATTTTCAAATACACCAATACAGTTACTTCGCCTTTGTGTCTATATAGTAATGTGCTCGTCGCAGTAGAAAAAAAATACCGGTCGTTATTCCTAAAGTAGATCTATGTGCTGTAAATGTAATTCTAAGAAATCATATCGGTGTTTTAGACCTTCCCATCAGGGATATGCGAGCCAGCTAAGCGGTGAACGAAGACAAACTTAATCTGACCAAAATAATTATTTTATTGGAAGGATGCTGCTTTCTGGGTTTTACGGGGTTTCCTACGTTAATATTTATGTTATTTAATTTAATTTTAATGTTTATACTAGCAGTTCATTTATCAAAATAAATTATAGCATGTAAAACAATACAGATTTATTAATAATATATAATAAACAATATAGAAATTAAGATTGATTATTGTGAAATAATTAAGTAAATATTTATTATTATTTACTTACCAAAGCTAGGTAGGTGGAGTTGGTAAGATTTGCGTTGCGGATTGGACTTTGAATTTTGTAATAAATGAATTGAATAATTAAAAATCCAGCTCTGCTCTGAACATTGCATAGCCATAGCCACACAACTCACATCACTCGCATCAGCGAGTATTAAAAAAAGATCTCATTGAACCCTTTACCAACAGAGCTAACTTGGTTAAACTATAAAAATCAAACGAACATATCATGCACGATTCTCGCTACCGAGGCCTCGCATATCCTTCGTGGAATGGGAACTTTAAGATGTAACATTACAGAACTGTCGTTTGTCATAATTATTGGTATTTTGTAGTTTGTAAGAGGACCAAAACTAGTCTTTCCCTTAGTATTATATTTTCATATTATTATTTAATGAAATATATACAATTTCACACAAATAACACGGAACGCCAAGGTCAAGCTCAAGAGAATACCGCAATATATGTGATGTGCACAATACGAACATAACATATCTATGTATATAAAATGGATAACTTGAAATATAGCGTTATTTACGAATATGAGTTCCCCCGTGGCACCAGCGCTGCAGACACAGCTCGAAGGATTAATAATGTGTATGGATGCGGACGCCCGGAGACCCAAGTTGACAAAGAAGAATTAAAGGTAATCGTGGAAGTGAATCCATCGCAAACCACGTTAAAAGTTCGCGGCAGGCTACGGTGTGAGTGCCAAAATAATTTTAACTCACTTGAAACAAATTGGGAGATCAAATCCCTTCAGCTCAACCATTAGCTATGTCTATCTGGGAGAAATTTAAATAAAGCAGTACAGCGAAGTATAGGCCAGGAGATTCGTGTATATTGAGTGAAAAGTAGGTATAAAATGTTTTAACTAAAGAAATCATACATTCGATTAAAAGTTTATTTCCATTCAATTTTTATAACGACAGTTCTGTAATTTAAAATTAGGAAATAAGAAATTTATGTTATACTGCTATAAAATAACTATATGTGAACTGTGTAGAACGTGTCTATTTACAACGCGATGTTTCAATATCATTGTAATTTTATTCTTACAATAGTAATTAGAACCTTATCTTAACTATTACCTTGTAGTCGTGAAATGCAAAAGTAAAATGGAAAAAATATATTTTATGTTTTTGTTTCATTCAAACGTGGAATTCCTTCAGATTAACTTGATCTTGATATTCAATTTACTATCGATGCGATTCGTTACTATTCAAACTTTAATGTAACAACAGTGTCATACATCTAGGTCTTGGATTCAGCCACCGAGTGACGCTGTAAGATAGTTACCCAGAATAATTGGAATTCTTTTTTTTACGTTACCACAGTTGTCGAAGTCGGAAACCGATGAAAACATCGATAAAATCAAAGAAATTTTGGCCAAAAACAGCAAATTGACCTGGTAGTTGCGACTGCATGATGTAGTGTGACCCGCTCAAGATTCTTGGTTAACGATTTGGGACTTGACTTGTCGTTGGAAAAATCGCGAAAGACATGTCAAAGGATTGTCACTGGAGACGAGACGCAGATCTATGAATATGACAATTCAGATATTAAGCAGTTGAAAGGCGTGCAACAAATGAGCTGAGATCCGAATGGATTACAATCGAATAAAAATGTATTTTCATTACAATCACTAATATGTAATGCCTTGACAGCAATCTGAAGTTGCAAGAACCCTAGAATCTAGAAACGATGAGGAAGATGGGTTATGCACTGGCTTTTGAGATTGCCACTCCAAAACTGGAACCGCCGACTAGAGAGCATTTCTATATAAATGTGCAAGGTCGGTACGAGCAGATGGCTCTAGATCCTGCTTTATGACGATATATGGTGGCGGCTATGTGAAGCAGTGGACTTGATGGCTGCGATGAAAATGACATCAATAGTAAACAACCTTCTCTTTCTTATTAACGTATTTACGTTGCCACTCCGTTTGTTTGATAAGTTTTATGTGAATATTACCGGTGGTCAATTTTTTTAAATAGATTGTGTTATTGAAAGTTGTAGTAGGGTTTTCCTTAAATAGTGAGAAAACTGCAATTAACATTATCAGTGATGATTGCAACCGGGACCGGAATCATTTCGAAATCCGAAATTTAGGCTTGTGTATTTGTGTTTCGAATTTAGTGATTTATTTGTTTTTGCTTTGACATCCATCTGTTAAGAAAATGGGAAATGGAGCGCTGCAGAAACAGCTCGAAGGATTAATAATGTGTATGGATGCGGACGCCCGAAGATCCGAATTGACAAAGAAGAATTAAAGGTGACATGGAAATGAATGAATAGTGATGGAATGAAATAAAGGTGGTGAGTCGCGGAAGTGAATCCATCGCAAACCACTTTAAAGTTGGCGGCAGGCTACGGTGTGTGTGCCAAAATAATTTTAATTCACTTGAAACAAATTGGGAAATCAAATAGCTTATGAAATGGGTACCGCATGAATTGAGTGAAGCACAATAACATAGACGCATTGACTGCTGCTCACAATAATGAGGGAATTTTGAATCCTATCGTTACTTGTTAAGAAAAATGGATACGACAGTCGGAAACGTTCATAGTTGTTTAACCCAGGTAAACCGAATCCTGTACCAAGCGAAAGCTGACTCAGAAAAAGGTGAGTGTTTGGTGGACCAGTGCTGGTGTCATACACAACAGCTTCCTAAGATCTGGCCATACGATTACGGTAGATCTGTATTGTCAACAATTGCAAACCATGATTGAAAAGCTAGCCATTAAACAATCGAGAGAGGTCCATTGTTCTAGCTCACTGCTACTTCATGACAACGCTAGATCCCATACTTCACAATAGACGGTCGCTAAATTAGAGGTACTTTAATAATTTCTTCGACACCGGCCATGATGCCTGGATCTTGCTCCAACAGATTACTTCTTTTTTCGGAATTTGTTCAATTTCTTGCATGGAAAAAAACGTTCAGTTCCGATGAGGCAGTCCAAACCATTTTCATAGATTTGATTGATTTTTTCTCCCAAAATTTCATAGATAATAATAGTACATACTTCGATTTATAAAATATACAATTTCATTAAAAAAATATTTTTCCATTTTTGCATATAATATGCTAATTCCATATGTAAGGACCTAATAATATTTAACACCTCTAGTTGTCAATACTTTTTGCATTTTTATTTCTTTAATTTATTTGAACCTTTAAAAAACTGGTATAAACATCGGTTTTTAAAATGGAAGAATTTGGTAAAAACACGCTTTACTACCTCCAGGAATCCCAATGGTTGCTCGAAACCATAATTATTTCAATCGCAGTTATTGATCTTAATTTAACATTTCACTCTTGCATACTGTTATCGCCGATTACCTCCTGGCCGATTTCGAACGCGGCAATATCTTCTGGTTAATGCCAGATGACATTAACTGCGCAGTATATTTTATAGAATTCTAAGCATTTGCTCAAACAGAGACACTCACACGTTGCCCCCTTACTCATGTATTGTGTGCGCGATAAGATTGGACAGTGTCTACTCAGCGGGCCCCCCTCTCGCGAGTCTAATTAGATAAAGCTGTAGAGTAAATCAACTAAGTGTAAGACTCTGGACCACATGTACGTGTACACAAAAAAAAAGATTGGAGAAATATTCAGATGTAGTGTCAGAGACACGGGATATACATACAAAACATACAGAAAATATAGGTTGTTACTTTACATCTTTTGTATTTTTATCTATATAAATATTATGCGCACAGGTAAACGCAACTTCCACCGCCAGACAGTCCGCACGCCAACAGAGAGAGCTGACAAGGGGAAGGGGAAAACAAAATACTAGCTTACCTGTAATACTCGTTTTGGTGACGTAGCATTCGTACTATTAGGTACACGAACTATAAAATATACCTTTAATGAATCGTAGACTTAGAACTATGCATATATTATTTGTTACTAACACATTGTGTTTACTTAAAGAAATACTATATTATTATACTATTATACTATTTCCATGATATACCAGGGAGTGATTTTAAGCTAGCGAAATTAGGTACAAGGAGTGAAAATATAAAACTAAAATTATTCCCATATTCCTTTTCAATATACGAGTATTCATCTGAAAAACATAACATTATTCAGATCTTTCAATTTGCGTATACCTTCTTAAAAAAATGTTTTGTCCATGTCTGAAAAATACGCCGAAATTGTGTCTTCAACTTCTTCGACATTGGTAGATTTCCTTCCCACGCAGTTCTTTCACAATTTCTTTTCGATTAAGTTGCTTGGTCGACGATAGTTCAAAGACACTATTATATTAATACTTCATATTTATACTAATTATGAGTCGCTGAACACGTTACGACCTCATCCCCCTCAAACCATTCTACAAACTCAAATACGCACCCACTATCTAAAAAAAAAAAGCAAACTTCGCAATTATTGTTCCAATAATTACTATTAAGGACTTCCCTACTAAGTGAAGAAAGCTTAGACTATGTGGGCGTATCTCTTTGTCATTCGTACCCATAACCACAAGACAGGTTGACGTAAGTCAGTAGCGTAATTACAGTCGTAAGGAGTTATTAATATTTTAATTATGACGATGGGACGTTTCATTGAAGAGCCGTTTGTATTGTTTGATTTTTACGTATATACTGGTGGAATTTGTGGTTTTATTTGTAGTCTTTCTGATATACGATATCTTTTTTTATCATATTAGGGGTGACAAATGAGCACACAATTCACCTAAAGGTAAATTTTTGCTGCTCATTACACCCAGTATACATACAGTATAAAATTTTTGCTGCTCATTACACTCATATACATACAGTATAAAATATAATTTTGCAAATCGACTCCCCCAGGGATGCCTCCTTAGGGAATAAAAAAAACAGCACTCATTTCACTTGGTTCAATTGTACAGGAGTACCATGTCATCAATTTACATCTTCGATACGTTCATGATGCAGACACGTCATCATAACTCAAGACTCGCTGTGGGGTCTCCGGTTTGTTCCATGCACCTGATTAAACATACAGACTGATTATGAAAATATTTTTTTATTATTTATAATGTTAGGGGCGAAAAATGGGCACACAGTTCACCTGATTTTAAGTGACGACTACGGTGATATCTACAAAGAAAAAAAACATGACTGAGGACTGTTGAAAGATAGATAGATCCCAAATAGTTTTATTTGATTTATCTTCTAAGTGGTAATTAAACATATAACTCTAGAAGGTTTTTGTATTTATATTACCTAAATCTATAACGAAACTTAATTTACATTACCTATTTAGGGTATTAGGTTTTGTCTCCAACGTATAATTTGAAAGATAAGTAGACCTATACCTATTCTTCCTGCTTAATCCAACATTGGAAGCTACTACTGGACCTTGATAGATGATATTAAATGCCTATAATAGTGTTTTACTCGTCCTTCTGGACAATATTAAAATATTTTCAAAGAAAAATCAACGTGGCACAAACGGCACGTAACATCAATAACGTTTACGGAGAGAACTTTACAAACGAACGCACAACCCGCTATTGGTTTGCCCGGTTCCGTTCTGGAAGTTTTGATTTTAAAAATGAACCTCGTGGTCGTCGGACATTTCGGTCAACAATGATGAATTAAAAGCGAATATGGAAGCTGATGATACTCATTCTACAGCCGAGCTAACAGCAGCTTTTGATGTAAACATCAAAACAATATTGGTCCATTTGCGACAAATTGGCAAGCTGAAAAAGCTTGATAGATGGGTGGCCCACGAACTTAACGATCGCCAGCGCAACGTACGCGTTAAGATCTGCCTCGCGCTGCTCAACAGGCACAGAAATGAAAGAATTTTGAACCGAATTGTTACGTGCGACGAAAAGTGGATTCTGTTCTACAATCGAAAGCGCTCAGCAAGTTGGTTAGATCCTGGTTCAGCACTAAAGCAATGCCCTAAACGAAACATGACCTCTAGAAAGTTAATGATCACTGTTTGGTGATCTAGTGCCGGTGTGATTCATCACAGTTTCATACCAAACGGCATGAGCATTACAGCAGATGTGTATTGTGAAGAACTGAAGACAATGATGGAGAAGCTCGCACATCTGCAACCAGCTTTGGTCAATCGGTCGTCCCCTCTGCTCCTACACGATAATGCGCGACCCCATACTGCACAACAGACAGTCTCCAAGCTGCAAGAGTTGGGATTGAAAGCTCTCCCTCATCCACCGTACTCACAAACCTTGCACCCACCGACTATTACTTTTTCCAACATTTGGACAAGTTTTTAGAGGGAAAAACTTCAATTCCCGAGAGTCGGTACAAAATGCCTTTGAAGAATTTGTTGCCTCCCGTCCAGCTGATTTTTACAAGAAGGGCATCAATAAACTACCACTGCGTTGGCAAAGATGCATCGATTACATGGGTGATTACTATGAATAACAGAAATAAAACAATTTGGAAAAAAAATACTTTAACTTATTTCATACAAAACGGCAATTTCATATGTAAAGACCTATTACTATTGTAGGGTGATATTATGGAAAACTTGGTCATATCGTTTCGATATTTCGGATTGATTCGTACTAAAACTTTTTCATTTTTACGGCGTGACTCTATCACATTTCGTGTTCCTATATCCGTTTAGCATTGAGTTGGCCTTAATTTGTGCAATTAAAAAGAGTCAAACACAGTCTTTTCTTCTCAATGTATTCTCTTTGAGGTCTACGTAAATAGCATGCCAATCCAGGCACGGTCCTAATGTTCTGACAAAAAAATAAAATAAAAAACAATTGTTATATATTCTTTTCATCTTAATAAAAAAGCCTATTTAACTTTTTCCATTATCTAATAAACACAAATCGCCTTCCGTACAACACTTTAGCGCGTAATCCGTGCGAAGCCAATAACGCACGCGCCTCCGGCGCTGAGTTCCACGTAAGCGGCGCCATGCGACCTCCGCTTCAAAGCAGGTTTATAAACGGAGAGCGAACGAACACGAATAGCGAATATGGCCTTAGCGAACTTCTCTAAAATTCCAAGCCAATCGCAAAGCCATGAATTTATAATGGTCTTCAATTAATTAGTCGTCGGTTCTTTCTTTCTTTCTAAATACGTCTCTTCATTCTTAGTACGTCTACAAAATATCAGGTTATGCAGATGTCATGATTCAGTCGTGAAAACTGAATTTCTATTAATTTCAGATCTAGCTATTAAAGCTTTATATAGACTTCCTCATCGATTTATACAATGTGGCAATACACCCACCACAAAACACTCGGAACGGAAAAACCAATTTGTGATGCGGACCTATTATCACTCTGCTGGGAATCAACCGTGATACTTTTGTCTGATACTCTGACCACTTGGACGTGCAATCGTCCTATTGTTTTAAGGAAATACCACTGGTTCCGTCGAACATCATGTAAATGTATTTACTATTCATCTGACACATTATCTTACCATTCAACCCGTGGTTGACTGGTAGAGAATACACAAATTGCAGCTCAGCGTTTTCAGTCGCAAGTTTACGTTACAAAATTAGTATAAAATTGACGCATTTGAACCAAATTGTAGGTTAAGCTCCAACGCTCTTCCTACAGAGGAGGATGGCAAACAGTGTACTAGCGTATTCAGGTTGTTCCTTCACTTTTTAATATAAATAAATGTGGTTTCACAATTTAATCACGCGTGTATTGGCAACGTGCATATTTCCGCAATCGAGTGATGTGAAGAAATAGGCTTAGAATGTTCACGTAACGCCTATTCATGGGCTTCCGACAACGTGAAGCTGATAGATCTAAATTTATTTGGTTGCGAGTTAATGTAATAAAAGATAATTTATATATGATTTTAAATGGATTCTTAAGTTTATAATCCCAAAAATTCTCATTATATAATTATATAAATTGCAAATCTATGTACGATGTACGATGAAGATCAGCAATTTTCTCGTCCACTTCAACTGAGCGAGCCGAATAGGCGTTCTAAAATTTATTGTAAATTCTTTGTTGGTTATAATTACAAATTTAGTTCAATTATTTCCTCACCGCAAAGCAGGTGGCGTTGTACTTGTAACTAAACTAGTTATGCAGAATAAATAAAGTAGGTAGGTAGGTAATAAAAGTGGTGGAGGCCTCTATTATACCACCGTCATAATATTACCACAAAGAATAATACTAAACCACCTATATAGACGTCCCAAAAACCAACGCTGTGTCGTTACTCCATCCAGAGAAACGAAGTCCTGTGCATGCTACGTTGATGCATACGAACCACCGTCCTTTTTTTAAGTATGAGGAAACTTATTACGCATACGCGGTCTCGCTAGGGCAGGAACAGTTTATGTCATACACCCCACACGCTCAGACCCAAAATGTCACATATTGTTCATCTGGAAAGATAAAGTAAACTCGCAAACTAATATTGACTATACCCTATTTAGGTTTCTTTCACTTTAGACTTTAAACAAGAATAATCCGCCAAGCGTGAACCGCGGACATCAAGTGTCTCCGAAATATTTTTTATAAACGGATATTTCTTGTACACATAGGTATATATGTAAGGTTTCTCACAGCCTCTGGACCAAAAATTCAATTTCAACCCGCACATTAAGAATGCGAGAAACAATGTCGCCTTCGTAACGAGCAAACTACACCCGCTCATCTTCGCCAATAGTAATATGTCCCTAAGGAATAAACTCCGTCTCTACACTTTCTGCTTAAGACCGATAATAGCCTATGCCAGCGTCGTATTCGCCCAAGACGTCCCTGAAAGGATCAAATCCCTACAGGCCATTTAGAATCGTTTCATTAGGATAGCAACCAGGGCAGCGTGATATCGATCTGCATAGTGACCTACATCTTCTCGCTAAATCGTAGTACTTCTAAATTCTATACCAGCACTTTTTCGAGAGAGCGCTATTTCACGCAAACCCGTTGGTGGTAAACGCACCAACTCACGAACTGGAACCCAATTCGTCCAATAGGAGTGGTAGACAATATAACGTCCTCGGTGATCCTAAACTTTTCAAGGGCTCCGAGTATCAGTCTGATTGCAACGGGCACTGCAACATGCCGCCCTCACCATCGAGGGCAGCGCAACTGCGTTAACACAAGATTCACCCGCTCTCCAGGGCAGTTTCGGACAACAAGTGACGATCGTCTTAGGTTTAGGTCCAGACTGCAAGTGGGTTTCATCACTCATTATCATTCTACAGAATACTCAGATGGCTAAAAACTTCTGTGGCAAGAAACAGGTACAGCCAGAAAATGTTTCAGATTGCAGCACATCATAGTAAGTAAGTAATTCGAAACTAAAGGCTTACCAGTCCTGGATCCGCCTCCCCAAGCTATAAAAGCCGCATAGACTAACTGAGCCAACATCAACAGAATCTAGTGTAAGATTATATAAGTAAAATTATATCTTCTCTATAATTAATAATGAAGTTATGTATTGTCATTGATTCTTAAGATGCATACATAATTACAAAATATTCAGACATCTGGAGGCGAGCAAAAATTAGTATCAAAGATTCTGTTATTTTATTAATACTTATTAGCTTGACTCATACAGGTAAAGCTAATAAAAACGTGTTAAAAGATTACATAGAAAATAACAACATTTTAGAGTAGGTACACATATAGTATGTACGAGTATATAAATCCCGTTTATTATGTTTATATAAATATGGTAATAATGAAAAATAAATTTTAAACAACGCCAATACCTGTCCAGTTGTCTCCATATCATTCATTTTACTGTCTGCCAACGGGAGTCGAACACAGGTAATTATTGTTTTGTACGTCAATAAAACCGCTTGAAAAGCTAACTTAATGTGGAACGGACTTTTTTTAGTTTTATTAGTATTTTAAACTTGAATTTTAACTATATATATATCATTTGAACTTTTTCTCGTCGGTATATAACGCTGTATAAATCATTGCAAACATCCGGATCAATGAGTTCAAATAAACGCGATAAAATACGTATATTAAAGTTTTATATCTATATAGATACATATGTAGCGTTCGCGTCAATATAAGAAATTTTTATCTTTTTATTCTTTTACAATGAATATACGATTGCTCAAATAGGAAATTAAAAATAGGGGCTTTTTAATCATCATCGTGTAACAACAATGAAGCTTATATATAGTCCACTTCTTTGAACATTTTTGTTATTATGACAAATAACAATGCAGGTGCATATGTTGATAGTAAGTGTCACAGGAAGCAGTGATCATACACATCAGATACATGCACTTTAACGTGCATGTCCCATAATTCCAAAATACAATTTAGATTTTTGGATATAAAACTTCCAAGGTGATATAATGGTAATGGATTTTATATTTCAAATATAAACAATGTAATGAATCCGACACAAAAATAAAAAGAAAGATATAAAATAGGAATCACGTCTCCATACTACCACGCAACAGCCACACGCATGGCCCTAGCGGGGGACGCAGCTGGGGGGACAACGTGCCGTCCCATCCCGCCATACACAACACTTGACCCCCCTTAAATCCTCCACGTTCTAGTGGGTAGTGTGACCATGAAAGCTGGGGTTTACTCCGCAAATAATACCCGTTGTGACGACAAGTAATAATTATACGCGTTCTCTTCTCTAGATAACTGACATTGAAGCGATCATGTGTGAACATATGTAAGATATAGCATGAGATGTTTAGTCGAAATAGTCACATGAATAATTGCTATAATATAGTAATCGTAATATATCAAACAAATAATATTTTTTTAATAATAATATATATTATTTATCAAATCAGAGTGTGGTAAATGCAAAGCCGTAAAAGTCTCGACTGATAGAAATATATATTAAAAACAGAAAAATAAAATGTTTCATAATAGGTTCTTTATAACTAAATATAATTGAAATGAGTGTGTTTAAGTGTGTATATATATGGCTACGTATTCTATTCAAATGTGTGATTATTCTAAACTAAATACAATTTCTGTGGTCGTTGTTCGAGGAATTCAAATGGATCAGTATGACTTTCATAAATGCCTCGACATGATTCTCTTTTGATTGGACTCTGTACTTGCAAAATATCCACATCGATAAATCGGTTATTTTAATTATTAGTAACTACGAAAACATTTAGTAATGGCAAAAAATATATTAAAAATAGAGAGCGAAAACGAGCACACAGTTCAGCTTATGGTAAGTTATTCCTACGGCTAATGACCATTCATTCTCGATATTGCATCTTAATGCAAATGCGTTGTCACCCTTGAGGACTAAGATAGGATACCAATAATAAGGGTCTACGGATCGCTACGCACACTAGACGAAACGCATGACCGTTATGCTGCTATTTTAAGCTGGTATTCTGTGAGGCTCCTTCCCCAGTCAAACCGACCCATTAATAGCATAGTTAGAAACAAACTGCAGTGTAGCTCTACCATTTAGAAAACCACCTCTCGCTATTAAACAGTTCTCGGAACGACATAGCTTAAATTATTGTATAGATCGATACAATCAAAATAATTATAATATATACGAAACAATGATACTGTATCTAGAACAATCCGCCGCGGTTTTATGGATCACAATTTATCTAAAACATAAATTGTGCTAACAATTACTGTACAAAGCAATATGTACTCTTATATACAATTGGTTTATAAAGAACTATGTCAATAATAAAAATGTTGGTAATTTATATAATAAAATATAAAAAATATTGCAACATATTCTACAATTGGAAAGAATGGGGAAATTCGAGAATAACTGAAAGTACATTTTTCTATGGGATTTATGGCATAGAACGGTATATAATATAATATTATCCATCGTTTGCATCGTGTGTTATAGTCTCGAGTATGAACTCACGACTCGAACGATGCATAATTTTCACAAATTTACAAAGCAATACAGATGAAAATTATAAAAATTTGGACAGGACAACGTCTGTTGGGTCAGTAATGAAGTAATAAAAATTGAACACGTCTTATTTATGGTCGAAGACCACTGTTAGCCCTTAGCTTTTACAGCTTCACCGGGTAGAAAGATAATCGAGCGCTTAGGGTACATTGCTGAGACCTTTATTTAAGAGTAACTAGCACAAGGGCTGCCGAGAGGTTCAAACCTCTGCGTGATCAGTTGCATACAACGGATTAATTGATCACGTGTGCAGCATTTTTTTATAGACGACAGTTAGTTTCCTTTGACAGCCTTGTGATGTCTTGGCTGTAGCCCTCTTGTGACGTCTACAGAACCCGTTTAATTATGCCATTCTACTCATTCTCACACACGTGAAACTATGAGGAACAGTATCTTTGTATACATAACATTGTATCTTCTCTGGCTATGGGTAGAAATCGTCAATTAGTTTTGTAAGTAGTAATAAAAGAGGACACACCTCACCTATTGGTAAAGTCTAGCGAACTAAGTCCCGTTTTTGTAATTTATTTGAATGAGTTTTTATTATTGTATAAATGGTAATAAACCAGCACACCAACCTGCTTATATAACTATATATTAATTGCTGATATTCTGTGAGGGCATTGCCGTATCATTGGTCGAGCCAACCCATTCATGCTACAGCCAGAAACTATCTGAGGCGTGACTCTACCACACAAATAAAGCCTCTAGTAAATCCATTTCAAAAGCTATCGCATTTTTATAATCAAATAAATCATTTTGTCGCAAAAAGTAAAAGAAAACTCTTCAAATTTAACTTTCCTTATAAGTATATGTTTCGAACTTCAGAATTAATAAGCTTCTAATTAAACTAGTGATGACTCTATCGGTACTTAATTATTTTTTTTCATTCTATTTTCTATGAAGAGATATAATTTATCATCACAATATTTTAATTAAGTATATTTTACAGTTAAAAATTTATATATATATTATTATTATATGATATTCTTTTTTTTTCATATAAAGCTTGTAATTCTATTAATATTACTAACATTTCGGCTAACCACTCCAACTAAGCTTGTACTAAGTTTCGCAGACCTTACCCTGGACTACCATACTATTGATGCTCTTTAGTGTTTATTGGCAAATAATTCACCTTAGAAGTAGAAATCTTGGTTAATTTTGATTCTTACTAACAAAAAGTGTAATATTCATGTTTAGTAGCGAATATGTTCAAATAGTGTTTGCATATTACCTTATAAACACCTACATCTATTCTAGCCGACGTTTCAAGATGGCTATGCGTTGTCACACCTGAGTACTGAAATGGAATGCGTAGCTATCAGTAACTCGGTCTTCAGATCCCTTCACTCAACAAACGAAACACAGCAGCGTTGCTGCTAATTCACGCTTGTGTTCAGCGAGGGGTATCAGGATCATAACGATGTCTTCTCTGTCGATACTGAACACGGTGACATCTTCAACTTCTCACCAGATGACATCATGTACAGAACATATTATAGTGCCCTAAGCATACGTGCAAACGCAGAGGCAATCACTTGTCGGTGCCTTCCTTCAGTTGGTGCGTTAAGGTCGTGGGAAGTTTCATATGCAGGACAAAGGCAACATACCCAGACCTTACCCCAAAAAAATGTGTTGCACACATTTTTTGTTGGGATGTCTAGAACACGCGAACAGAAGTGATTACCTGACGTAAAACTCCATACAAAAAGGTTAGATATTTAGATATTTTTCACTTTAAACTGCATAGGAGCATAATCAGCCACGCGACTTCCATGCAAGTTGGGTGCTGTGTTTCGTATGGTGAATTTAAAGATCCAGGGATTCAATTATAGATAACGAGGAATTTCATCCCAGTCCTCAAGGGTGTGTATGTCTTGAATTTTAGTTGAGAATGGATGAAGGTGTCAAGGGCCACAGGCGACTCTTACCATCACGTGAAGTACGCAGTTCTTTTGTTATTTCTAATATTTAATAAAAAATATATTTTCAAAAATTTTATTATTTAGTCATAACCGCCCTCAACTCATAGGAGCACCCTTCTACGAGTTGGGGGGAACTGATTACCACTTTATTTGATAGGAAGTCTACGTCAAAGTGTGCCCTGAGAGTGACGATAACGCTAAATATAATGGTAATTATCGTTTTTATTACAGAAATAGACTATGAGTATTTTGCAGAAATCAATAAAGGTACATCACTAAAAAAATTCCAGTGTAACTTTTTCAGTTGCCTTGCGAAAGTTTGAGATTGAGTTTGTATGACTTCTTCTAATATACTTGTCAAGAATGACGAAATACTGATGTGGAAACAGTTTCGTAGTACTTAGGGGTATTCTTGAGTAAAAAATGTCGTGAAGAAATTGCTGTATCATATACCCTTACATATAATTCACAAACTGATATATGGGTATGTATTGATATACGTGTTTTGTGTTATTTGGGTTATTACTATAGAGTGGAATAGAAAAAGTCCGCCGATTTATTCATTACTTTAAAGACGAGAACGGCTGTATATTTTTTTCTCATGGCGTACAAAGAATATATTTTTGTTTCGGACTTAGGGGTAGTACAGGGGGTACGTGGGGGCAAATGATTAATAAGTTGTGCGATAATTTTACCAGTAGCCATGAAAAATATTTTTATTTACTGTTATATACTTTAGAACAATTCAAATTACATTATTTTTATACATCATTAAAATCACTACGTCAAAAATGTAACCAATAATTAACCAATACTTTAATAAAAAAATTGCCATTAAAAATGTATTTATGTTATAATATTATTTGCAAATACCATCGCTACATAGGGACACACAGACAGATAGTCACTCACTCTATTCGTATCGTAAAAGACGATGTGATTGATAACATATTGGATGATTATTACAATTATAGGACAGTTAAGCCTTATCTACTACCAATTATTTTGTCATATAGTAAGTGATCGGTCTGTTTCCTGCACGAACACATTTGAATAACAAATAAATCGTTTATTATTTTTTTATTAACGCTACTGTGTTTGATGGGTGTTGGAATCTTTTGCCCGAAATTCAATTTCAATCCTTAGGTGTGACATGACGCATCTACGTTATGATTTCTTATCGAGGAACAATGTATGATTTTGACAATGGTAAAGTAGTTTGTTTCTAACTCCAGAATGAATGAGTCAGCTCGACTGGTGTAGGAACACGCCTTCACAGAATACCAGCGTAAAATAGCAGCTTAAAGCTGCTCTATTTCGTCTGGTCAGTGTTGGGATTCGGAGACCTTTATTACTGGTGACGAGGCATTCCATCTCAGTTCTCAAGCGTGGTAAAGCATTTGCATTATAAATTCCTTGTCAAGGATGAATGTAGATATCATGGGCTGCAGGAACCTCATGCCACCAGGCGAACTGTGTGCTCGTTTGTTACTCTTAATGTAATAATAATAATAATATTCGTATGTCAATGGATTCACTTACCATCAAGGAATCTGTGCGCTTGTTGCAACCTCTAATATTACACAAAAAATGTATTATAGTATTGTTTGTTTTACTAAACCAATACTTTAACATGTTAATATATGGTTTAAGGTAAAGTTTATTTTTTTGTTTATTACATTAAATGTGTGCGAATACACCCAATCACGAAAACCAGTAAATTGTGTAGCAATTAAATTTGCCTATGTTTAGAACGTACATAACAATTACAAATCAACAGCTGGGTATCTAACCACGGTACCGTGTGTAGTGTATATACCATCTTCCTCAAACCCAGCACTGACTACTTTCTAGATAAGGCGACGCTGTTATACAACTAAATCATGTTATGAAAATATCTAAGAGATACTCGAGCTACCATATTGGAAACCTTAAAAATTTATTGGAACTTTAACTGATATACAAGTGAATTGAACATGCGGTACTAAATTATTAAAACAAGTTATAAAAGACTGGAAAATTTACTTTTCGAAACTGAAACCCTTTAAAGTGGATACAAACTTTTCAATAAGTTACCAAATAACTTTTTGATTTAAATTTTTCCAAGACCAATTGTTCTTTTTGACATATAAGGTAGTATTAAATTGATATGTGTGGTGTCAAGTTATAAGTAGTTATTATATTTTTGATTATATATTTGAAATTATATGAGTTTTTATTATATTGTATTTATATATGTATTATTTAGTCAATGTATTATCCTTTATTTGTACATTTTATATTGGCTATTTTTAGTCTTTTCTCTTTATTAATTTACTATTGCTACACCTACCAAAATATCTCACCACATCTTGCCTAGTAGAGAATGTCTTTGGCATTAAGTCTGCGTAAGAGTGAACCTTTAACATTTTTAAGGTTAATGCAATAAAGAGTAAATAAGTAGAATATTGCAAGTATTAGGCGAGTGCCAGGTAGTAGGGTAGTGCTAGTTACTAAATTCCAGCCAAATCAAATCAAAGGGTCAGAAGAATCAAAGGTCAGATTTTTTAAAAAGCCGCTTATGAATTTGTTAATAGTTGCAGTTAATCACATATAAAAATATACTGGAATATTACACAGGTTAAAACGTTCGCATTTTTTTTAAGGGAGAGACAATTAACCATTGTATGAGTTAGTAAGTAGCCCTCATTTAGCATAACCTAGAACTAAGAACGCATTATACTTAGGACTTAGATGTTTTTATGTTATAAAGGGTGTCAAACCAGCAAACAGTTATACTGCCTACAGCCTATAATGAGGCGCAAGGGTACGGCGACTCGTGCCCACGACTTAAATCTCACAATAAGTAACGTTAACGTTGGTGTTACGTACCCTTCAGCATGAAGTCCGATCACGCATAGCCCAAAACAGGAACGATCAGTGGGATAATCACCTCTCCAACATCGAACCTTCCTAAATCCCTAAAAGGAGGCACCGCCCGAACAATACCTTCCTTACTGCGTCCCAATTACCGCCCGTCTTCTTAGATGAAGACAAAGCCGAATATCTGGCTGACTATCTAGAGATCCAATTCTCTCCGGAAACCCTACTCTACCCTACGACGCCACTCACCTTGCAATGATAGCGAGGTTGATCGATGGACTAAGGAACTACCTCGTGATCACCTTACTCAAGTTACATGCACCAAAGTTGAGTCCATAATTAAAACCAACAAAATTGACATGAGTAGGCGATGTCTATTTTACACCTACTGGTGATAATCTACGGCCCTATCGAAAGGCACCTTCCCTCCAGAAGCCGACATCATAGGAATTCTTAAGCCCTCGAAACATCCAACCGATCCATCAGCCTATCGGCCCGTAAGTCTACCCAAAGCCTTTGGTAAGGTATATGAAAGGCATAGGCTACCTAAAGGACTTCACGCTACCCCGAGGCTACCCATTAATGAGCAGTTCTGGATTCGCACCCAACAGTCATGCATACATAAAGTGCACCGTATCACGGAGCATATTCGCAGTCAATCTCTTCGGGGCTGGGACCAAACCGAGGCTCTCTTACTCGACGTGGCGAATGCGTCCAACAAGGTCTGGCACAACGGGCTCATATACAAACTATATGAGCTCGGTGTGCCAGATCTACTCGTCCTAATAACATGAAACTGTCTACAAAATCGAATATTTTGTTACCACGTCGGGGGATCGCGATTGGAGGTTCACCCCATTCGTGCCAGAGTACTACAAGGCGCCGTTTTATGTCCCATTTTATACACACTCTACACTATCGATACACAGGGCTAGCCCTTTTCGCCAACGCCGGCTCGGCTATACTAACCATTGAGCTATTTTATCATCCAATCCCCTTGGAAAATACAGTCAAATACTTAGGCGTTACATGAGATAAAAAATGCAAAATATCCCTGCGTTATAAAATTACACTATACAAAGTGTGCATCCGACCCATAATGACATACCTAAGCCCCGTCTGTGCGCATGCTTCCCGACGTCACATTCACTGGCTTAAGGTAATTCAAAATCGTTTCATGCACAAGGCCACCGGTGCGCTGTAGTTCTTGCGTACCGAAAATTTACATACAGACCCTAAGCTCCCGACCATAGCTCAGTACCTAAAGCAGGCTTCCTGATATTTAGACTCTTCCGTCACACACCCAAAACAGCTGATTATAAGTGATGCTACTTACAATCCCATAACGAATCATAAATTCACCCGCCTCCGAAGGATACCGAGGCACGCACTCGACGACTCCAGGGACCACCAGTGCCCAAGCCCTTCATAAAATATTACATAAGTACATTGCAGCCTCGTACCATCCCCGCCGACAGCGAGGGCGTTGGAATCAAGGTGTTTCGCGATACTGTCATGTCACAGGCCGGTTCCCTCCAGTCAATACAGATAGAAGCGTCGCTGGAGTTTCATGTGCCATTTCTTCTCCAGTGCCCACGCATTCCGAAGCGGTGGTCCAGATAGTCTATAATAATAGTGATTTAACATCAATATTATTATTATTGACTATCTGATCATATATTATATATTTCTTTAGATAATTCTTAGCCAGAAGCTACTGACAGAGCTGAGGTTCGGCCCTCTAGGGCTCCCTCAAGTCGGACGCTCGCGAGAAACAGGGTACCGGTCCAAGCCGAGCCTCTCTCCCGGGAGCCCTTATGTTGGTTACCCACTAATAAAGGTTTCTACTGAACGACATAAGCGTTCGGTCACCTCTGTACTCGGTGAAACGGTAAAAGTCCTGAGGCTAACAGCGGCCATTAACCCGAAAAAACCTACAGTCGATGACACTAACGTTTATCCTCGATAAGGAATCAATGCAGATGAGTTGTCTAAATGATGAAACCTGGTGGTGGATGAATAAAATGGAATGTCTCTTCACCAGTAATAAGGACTCCAGTTTATATATTTCACCAGATAAAGTTTATACCACATGATATTTCCGATCCCTTATCTTTAGCATACAAAACATCATCGAAAAATACATGCAGCAAAACCAATCATTTTTATAAATTATATTGTTCCTCAACTGGGAATCCAACCCAAGTCCTGTGGCCACTACGCCATGCGACCGTCGTAAGAATTTATCAAAATTAACTCATGGAATATATATGTTATTAAATGGTAATAAATAAACATACTCATGACTTTAGTTGATTGAATGACGTACACGTCGATACATTGGAAAACCATTTAGACATTTGTTTTTAAAGCGTTGTGTATTTCTTTTTAACTTTTAAAATATGCTACAACCAAAAATACTGTTATTACGGTATAATACGTGTCAGGTATATAGCTCAAGTATATTTAACTTAAAACAATTAACAAACATTTATAACATTCCTGTTTACCGTAACAACTAAACTTAAACGCTTGTGCTAGAAAACGAGAAACTAAGGGGAATCCACACATGATCGGGACGCAGGTGGACTTCGGTTTTCGCAGACCAAGCAATCCAGGTGGAGTGATGGATGAAGAGGTGCATCCGAGTTGTGTTCAGTTGGTCTCGCTACCCTTCCGCAGCACTGATAGGGTTGCGTTGGTGCCGCTAGGGAACAGGAGTGTCGATGTGACGTTGCCATTTATACTATCCTCCATAGCCGAATTATGGTCGCCAAACAGCTCAGCCCGCAACTGCTTCGGCATACCTAGGTGCGTCAAGTGATAAGGTGACCTTGACACCGTCGATTGTTCCAGACAACGACCTCCTGGCCACCTTCGGTCCTCCCGTCAATGTCCTCTATAACTTAGGGGGTCACACAGTCAATTATCTTGGCTACCCTAAAGCTCTTATGCGCTTTGTGGCAAGCCTGTGGACAGGAGTGCTGACGCTATCCAATACCATCACGTAGTTTCAGCCATTATTAATATTATGGCTTAGTAGAATAGCGACACAATTTATATATAAATTTGGGATATATTACATACAACTTATATACAACAAAGTGCGTCGCTTTTCTGCTCCACTTCTCCTTCAGCGCTAACTCATTCTTACATTATTCCGGTAGAAGTAACTGATTGAGCCAAGATTCTGTCCCTCGTGTACCCTCGAATCACTTTAGTTATTGTAATATAATCTAATTTATTCACTTGAAAGATGAATATAGTTTTCAGACCTTTCAATTAGCTTATCTATAACTTCATAAAAAAATGTTTTGTCCTTGTCTAAAAAATACACCGGAATTACGGCCTTAACTTCTTCATCGCTGGTAAATTTCTTTCCATACAGTTCTTAATTCAGTTTTGCCTGATCTGGCTTATTATATTATATTAATTCAGAATATGAGAATGGATAGCTAGGTCAACAGGGATGCGGGAGCACTGCTGTGAAGAAGCAGGACCCCATTCGTTAGTTTTCCATTCATTACTTTAATTGCCCCAGAATTCATGCGTGGTTTTCCGGTTATAGAAACAACTTTTCCTTTGTAATCGATTAAAAGGATTCCTTTTGTGTCCCAAAAGACGGTTGCCATGAGTTTATCGCTCGACTGTGATACCTTAAACTTCTTTTATGCCACTGCATGGAGTTTTGCTCGGACTCGGATTTATAATGATAAACCCAAGTTTCATCTTCTGTCACAATTTGACCCAATACACCATTACTGTCTTCATCATAAAGGTCCAAAACGCACGGGAGCATTCCACGTGCTGTTGTTTAAGAAGCGGTGTGAGGATTCTCAGCACCCATCTGGCGTTTACCTCATATATAGATAGTCATACCAAGAATTTAAAAAATGGTCGTATCAGATACTACAACCATTTCTCCCGAGTTATTCCTTGTTTAGCCGATCATCTTCCAATATTAAGTTTTTGAAATTTTCCAAGAATTTCTTTAGTGGTCACTACAAGGCACCGCTTCGGCCGTGGGGCATTTCAAGTGGTGTCCTGTCATGCTTAAAGAGATTGTGTCACTGGGAAACCAACTCTTTTCTCAGGCAAGAGTCGCCGTCAAAAGTTGACATCTATTCTATTATGGTTTTAATAGACTTTCCATGCTTGCTTGTTCCTTGATAAGGAACTTGATTACGGTGTGAAACTCGATAATTTTCAAGTTTTTATACTTTCTTACCGATTGAGTCATCCGTCCGATTGCTTGGTCGACGATAGTCCAAAAACTAATGATACAATTATGTTGAAACATCACATTTATAACAATTATGAGTCGCTGAACACGTTTTGACCTAAAAGAGATATCACACCCAGATATTCAACCGTTTTTCGCAAACTTGAAACACATCTACGTACGTATATTTTTGTACAAATTATATAAGAAAATAAACCCATATTAACGATACGTAACAACATTTTCTATTGATTTATTCTAGTTTGCTAATTACCATTGTATTATTTTATATTCTAATTAAGGAAATAAGATAAATTAGATAACCTGATAGAGAATCTCATCTTAAAAGAGGTAGAGTCACACTGGAGCTATTTTTTAACTGCCACATAAATCCATTGGACTGACTGGGGAAGGACCATACCCTCGCCGTATACCATAGTGAAATTGCACTATAATTTTACTCTTTCGTGCGCAAGGGATAAAAGGCATTTCAGTCCACAGAGGTTATAATTCATGTGCTTTGAATCATTGTTGAGAATCGATTTAAGTGCTTATATAGTATAGTCATCCCTTACAAAGAAGATGGACAGTGGCAGATAGAGTAAGTACTTGTAAGGATTTATTAATCCTGTAAATTGTATATGAAAAAAAAAGTATTGTAATGGATTCCTTTTCAGACGCATCTTAATCTACATAGCATTACTTGTACGTCAGTTAATTGAGGACAAAGAAAGTGCCTTGTTTTTGCACACAGTTGAAATCTACTTTGATATTCAATTAATATTACCTTTAAATAATTTTATCCTAGTACAAGATTCAAATGCATCTCGGATTGGAATCGTCTAATGAGACAATTTTCAAATATCATTATTACCATATAATTGTTTTAGGTAAAAATATTTTTTTACCATTTGTACCAGATTTCCAAGATGAATTGTACATCATTTGTCTTAATTTAACGTTCCTTCTTCGATAACGATCTGAGCCGAGGTTTCGTACCTCATTAAGAGGGCCCTCAGATTGCTATTCTCCACCCTATGTCGTTGTTGTCGTTCTTCATCCACAGGGATCGGAGTTCAGCCAAGTTGAAGCCGTCATCGAGCCAGCATCGTTGTCGTGATACTTACTCGCGGGACCCCTGCTCGCGAGTTCTTTGAAACTAGATGCTTTGGAGTCAATAGCATTACACATAAATAAAAAAACACTCATGCCACGTCTTGTAATAAAAGTTTTGTCGTAAGCAAATTTAAGATTTTATATATGATCAAAATAAAAGTATTATTGTATATGTCGTTATTAAATATTGGGTGTGAACGATATTTAATTTCTGCAAGCCATAAATTTTATAACTTTTTTGAGATACATACATATACATATATATGTAATATTGTAAAAACTGAATCGGCCTGATTCTGATTTTTATATAGATTAAATATAAAACTACTTTTTTATTTCAACTTTTGTGTTTTTTTTTACACGTTTTTAATATTATACTCATTCGTAATCCGCTAAACTTAGCAGCAAGTCCTGTTAACACTGTAAAAAACGAGGTCCGGATTTAGTACGGTCGAAAATACGCCAGAGAAGCGAATGGCGGGCGCTGCAACAAACGTACCGGAGCTGCCGGCGGCGGCACGCGCGGCATCAGCTGTAAGGTCAAGGTCCTCCGGGTCAATGCTGAGCTGCCGGGGGAATGGAGGATCCGGGGGGGTGCGTGGGCGTCACCATGGCAACCGGCCCATGCCGCCTACGCCCTGAGCAGGTAGTCAATCAATTACCCGTTGCGAAGGCTTTTCTCGGAGCGTAATGAACTGTAATTTAATGATATATTGCACATCTTTCCATAATACGTGACATATTTAATAGCTATTCAAATCTAGGCATATGTCATTGAATTTTATACATGTTCCTGTTTTGAGTTTTTCATGTGTAAAAGTGAAGTGGTTATTCGCGTATTATTTAAAAAAAACTCCTGTATTTATATACCTTAATAAATATAGGTACACATTTAATTTAGATTATTTTGTCAAAATGCATGTATGTGACTTCTGTAAATGTTTACAATCATAATTTGGAGTTGATGAGTTTTAAACCCTTTATACTCCTCAATTCTAAGAGTATAAAGGGTTACAAGTTTTCAATATGAATATCGCTTTTTGCAATTATACGAAAACTGTTATCACTTATATGTGCCATTTTGTATATTAAAAGACGGCCAGAATGTTTTTTTTTAAATAGCTGTTTAATTTTTACTTTTATTTTTATTACATAATCTTTAAACACTCACTTTGCTATTCAGAGTGTGAAATACTTACATAATTAGGATGATTACCAAGCATTGAATCATCTGTGAGTACCACTGCTTGAAATAAACCACTTTTGAGACGGGAGGATTTCTCTTAGGTACCTAAATGGTACATATTTTCATCATGTAATGACAATACAACATATATTTACGTGGCAGAATGCCGGCGCAGTTACGAATTTCTGACAACAAATTGGCTGGCTACGCGCTAGTATACGCTTTACGGAATACCAGGGTAAAATAGTTTAGCACTACCGTGTTTCATGTGGAAAAGAAAGAAACCGGAGACCTTATTACTTCTGGCGAGACATTCCCTTTTAGCACTCATGAATCTACATTGTTTCCTAATGGATGAATGTACGATGTGTGGCAGGAATCATCGTAACATTATGATATGGGTGCTCTTTTATTACACTTAAAATGATAAAAGAGTTACATTCCTAGACGGTTCTAAGATTGTATATATACTTCGCATTTTAAGTACAACTACTGTCCGTCCGTGGTTATGTCTGTGATATTTTCGGATTTCCGATATGTTTCTCATTATTTGGTATCGATGATTACGAATCACTCAGCAGCGGATACACATGAACCTATACTATTTTCAATAATATATCCTATGATACCCACACAAGGCAAAGGCTGTGTCGTGAGAACCGATACGATTTATTTACAGCTTAAAGTAAGGTTGTTTGCTTATCAAGGCTAACTAATTTAAAAAAATGAATCAATAATATTTGCAATTATGCACAATGTGCTAATACTGTACAACGTAATAAATTGAATAAAATTCTTATACATATATAAATTTATATACATATATAAATATAATATAAAACACAATATATACAACATATGGCTATGTTAAAGCCATAATAAAATGAATTATATTTTAATTTATCTGATTAAATATTTTAATTAATTGATATTATCATAGTATTTAAGATACATTCAATATAAGATAAATAGAGGCATCAAACAAAAATATGTCACGATTTCACCCCATAAGCTTCTCTGTGTATGCCCGTTTGGCTTCCTATAAAGATTTATTTTGACTCTCACAAATTCACCGAAATGTTGAACAAAGAACTATTGACCTGATGCGTGGGTAAGCTCTGATTTACCAGTGCTACATAATCTACTGATGCTAACGGTCTTATGAACAGCCGGTTATGTTCTAAAAATAAAAAGTTGCCTCACACTAAGACATCCAACGTTTGGTGTCCAAAAGGGTTTTTTCATCATAACCTTCAAGACCGAACATTGCACCCCTCGACTCGGATGACAGTAGTTCCAGCAAGTAATACAATATGTCATGAGACATTGACATAACGCAGAATATTTTAATATAACTAAACATGTCACATCTCGCAGTTATGTCATGGCGCCTATAACTCTCCGTACCCGAGTCAAAGCTAGCAAAACAGTGAGATTGAATGATACATTTTCGTCAATAAGAACATCTATATGTCTAACAACATTTGCTCTAATTAAAGAATTACAATCACATGATGTATTTTGATGACATATCCACCTATAGGCGCTGATATATTGTGTGAATGATATTTTTCCTTATCGGTTATCCTTCGGTATATACCTATATCTATCGGTAGTCCTTACAGCTATTTGGTCAGCCTAATACCACTTCAAGTAATTGATCCTTTAAGCTATGCCGGTCACCTTTGTTCTACTGAAAATATGTTGGAGGATATCCGCGTAAAAAAAAAACGCGAACACCGAATATAGGCCTCTCCATAATTTGTAAAGTGACTTTGAGCTTAGTCATACGGGCGGTTGGGAAAGACTACGTTTCAGTTACGTAGATCATCACGGGTAGCAAGAACTCTTTGGTTAATAATAAAGAAATCATGTTTGTATTTAATTCTAAAAAATATCTTTGCACCTATTTATGTTTAAGTGCTAAACATAAATAAAACAAAAATTATAATGGACGTATTTTATATAAAATACCTAATTATAATATTAAGTCATGTGAACTATCAGTGGAAGTATTACTGTAATGTAAGTTTATTTAGTAGTTAGTTCGTAGAAAGGCCATGAATTACCCTGAAGCTCGGAACTCTATTATACAATATAGTGGCGGTTTGTTGTCGAGTAGGAAATGTGCGGGGCGAATGGTGGATGCATGTTTGGTTACGGAATTGCCCTTAACGTTTATTGCATAAGCTTGTACAAAACCTTACTATGATATACCTTAATATACTTACGCATATAACTTAAACTTACGTACTTATATTGATTTATAAAAAAATATTTAAAGATGATTTACAACGTAATGATAATATATACTGAAACGTTAACTATGTAATTAACTACCAAAGAACTAATGACTAGAATAGTAATAATAAGTTCTAGAATTTATGTCATGTCTAATTGTTTTTCATGTCACGTCTAAGACTTTTCATATGAAAACTTGTCTATCATTATATGAATGTTCATTTAAAGTTCTATTGTAAAGTGATTTATATCACTTTACAATAAAACATATATCATCAATTGCAATAATGAATTTGTAAAGAGCAAATTCGCACGTAATATGCGAATTATCCTAAACTTACAACAAAAACTTTACATGCTTATTAACTCCACTGTTATTAGAAATAAGTTAAATGATATGAGTATAGTTTAATTGTTAGCTTGTCCCTGCATTTTAAATTAAAAAAATGATTGCAATAAAAACTTGTGTCTTGCGCTACGTACGCACGTTCGAAGGTGTACTTGTTTGGCGTAACTTAACATAAATGATTCGGCATGCAGTTAATTTATGTAAATGAAAATAAAGCTAAAATGACCCAAAAATATATTACAAATGTTTCATTAAAAAATATAATTCAAAAGAAAATAATATTTATATATACTTTATTATAAAAATGATATTTTTATACAATTTAGAAAAATTAAAACAGTGTGTAAAAACTTAATACAAAAGAATGTGCATTTAATTCTCTTAGACAGCGAACTTCATATTGATAATGTGTCATTTTCTGCGCTTTCGCAACTTCCGTTCTTCGATGGCCAACTTCATATTGTTAAGTTTTCGTTCGCGTCGCCCACCCAAATTCTATTGAAATTATTTTTTAAGGAACTTATTATAAATATTGTAACCCAAAATATGTTTCACACTTTTGACATTAAACATCAATTTTAGCAGTTCATAAAATATTATTTTCCCAAAACAAAACCAAAATCAATTCAATCTTAAATTCTATGTATCATACACTGTTTGCTTATATATACATTAACCGAGGTGATATAAGAAAATATTGAAAAAGGGTGTATTAAAGGGTCGGGTAGGCTCTCACGCGTTATGAGCAGTGTATGTGCCCGATGACCCATAAAACCTTCTCACTGCATGAGCAACACTGACACGCCTCGAAGCGTACATTGCGTGATGCGGACTACGTTAGAGGACTACTTTATTTTATTTTGAATTTATTCTAAACCGTAATTTATTTTTATATACATATACCTAAATTTGTGTTGCTTATAAAGTTTCAAGAAGTCTTCAGTACCTAAACCCAACACTACGTATTATATTCTGTAGATTTTTTGCACATGTAATACGGTGTAATATGTATATTATGTTTTATAAAATGATAGAGCCACTCTGCAGTTGCACTATGGATGGGTCAGTAATGATACATACGTTGTCACTCCCCGGGAAATGAGATGGGATGCTTCATAGTCAGCAATTTGGTCTCCAGTTTCACATTCTTTTGGAATTAGTAAAATCGACGGCAATGAAAGTATTATGAATAATTCGAAATCTTAATGGTGCATACACAGTATTTAGTGATTATTCTTAGGGTTATCTTCATTGTTGATATTGACTTTGTTGTAGAAGGCTTGTGTAACTTAAAACAGTCATTGTGGTGACCCTTAAATTAAATGATGTTAATGTTTATAAGATGTTTTTATGGAGCATATATTACTTAGTTCACCATAGTCTAACCTCGCAATTACTGATAAAAACTTTTGAGAGGTGTCTACATCGTACGCCGTAAGCGGCATACTGTAAATCTACTCTCGAGTGATAAAAAAATCAATTCACGCCGCACTCTTATGGTCAAAATATTCTCGTAAATAATCTGTTACTCAGATTTATTATTTCACTATAGTACCTTTAAAAATTAGATTAGCATTCATATCATTTTATTTTATCAATAAAACTTAAACTCTAAAATAAGGAAACATTCACTCTAAAGAAAATACAGACAAAACAATCAGAAATTAAAAAAATTTAATAATAAAACATTTTAATATTTTTATTATTTAATTTTTTTTCGGTTTTTCTTAGCCTGGATAAAATTTTTACTGTTTCTTGAGAAACACCACCGCATGCGAGTGCAGCTTGAAGTTCCGATCTCGTAGCTGGCTCAGGACTTCTACTCCGAACTTTTCGTCCCATAAATGCACAATAGGATTTAAGTCCGGGCTACGTGGTGGTTACTCCGTGCACTCAATTTCGACCTCCTTCAGGAAAAGAACCCGCAGTATGTGGACGGGCATTGTCCTGCATTAGCACAAAGTTATCACCAATACAGCTTGCGTAAGAAATGACATGATCGCCTGATATCTTATCAATATTCTAGATATTTTTCTATATATATATCGTTAAATTCTCGAAAACTCGATTTAAGATTCTATATATATATCGTTAAAGTTAAATAGATATAACTTACAGGGCGCGAATAGCGATTTTATATTTACACAGCAAAGGTTGCCTAAATTAATTTTGATAGCGAGCTCCCCACTCTCGCAATGACATTATATTTAAATGAAATTAACGATATCAATGCTTATGAAGATGTAAGAGCAAATATAGATCCATGGAAATTACCTTTTAAAGCCTTAGAAGGTAATGAATGAAGCATTCGTTAGAGTTTTTTTTAATTTATTTGAACTAGCTCTTTGTCCATTTCTAAAATGGAGATATATTCTTAGATGGGAAGATGTACTTTATAATAACTCTTACGCCTATTTTTGTAAGATAATCTTCTCAAAGAAGCAAAACGCACGTTCAGGATGGTTGCCCACTCGTAACTCAGAGTGATACAACCGAACACGGCGATGCCCCCTTGGCTGCGCGTGTTCTTGTCCATGTGAATTGTAGAGGCGGAGTACAAAAGTGTGAAAGTGTAGAGATTCTTATGACATCCTTAACTCTTAACATAGGAGACACTCTCCTATTTAGATACCTTCTTTTCAATTACTTAATTGTTTTATAGCTTTGATAATTTCTACTTTATACCCAATGTCCAAGAAGCTCCATTTTTATCAGGTGTGCCGCTAAAGCTTATTTTGTTTATTTTAACCAATTACTCGGTGGTAAGATTGCCTGTCTAAATACCAGGTTAATTTCGAAAGTCCGAGAAGTTCCGAAACGTATAAAATATTACAATTCGGAGCTGATTTTTCAGACTGTCTCCGTCTTATTTATTGGTATATAATGAGAATTTTGTTGTTGGGAGAAATATGTATATCTTCCGAAGTATACCAGAACTGTATTGCCTTAATTCAGCCCATTAAAACTACTATATATAAGGACGATTCGTTCCTATATTTCGAATTCCACAAATTATTTTGGCTAATGTGCTGGCTATGTTACTGCTAAACAAAATTTAAATTACATTCAATAAAATAAAACTAATTTTCGATAAATACGTTGATAAAATCCCCGTAGCTTGATTTTAAACGTTGTGGTTACAAGATTGTCATTAATATTCAGAATAAATTATACTCATAGTGTGTCTAATTTGGCGTCGCCTTTATTATACAGCAAACGTTCGAAAGCACTTTTCATTAAACATACAGTTAGACTTAAAAAACGATTTTTTTCCACAAACATCACACGAATAAACCTGCTTATGAATCATCAGTCCTGGATACGATTCGCAGTTTAGATAAATATTTATGCAGCGTTATTTTAAAAATGTTTTTTGTTTTCAATTCTAGTTGGTGTTTGTAAAATATCCCGTGTTACTAATATGCACCCGAACTTTCCTCCGATCTAAGTGCACATGTATTACGGGAGATGAGTGAGTGATTCTGGGTGTGGGATTAATACTTACACTCCCCTCAGATAATCTCAGATTGATTATCCATGGTAGACAACATTTAGTAATAAGCACAAGATGACGTCATGGTCTAAATTGACCATAAGGACATCAATTGCAAATCACATCCTAATCCTTCCATCAAATTTTCATGTTAAGGCTAGTCAACCTTTCTTCGGGTTAATCCGAATCGGTGTTGTGTGTTTTAGAACTACTAAAAGGCATGTACACTATGATAATATATTTTCTTTGAAAATATATAGTCGATAAATAATAAGAGGTTTCCCATATCACCAGGAAGTACTGAACATTACCGTTATCCTATACCAATACGGTTACTTAAGCTTGAAGTATCCACAAGTGGAGTCAAGAGGGTCAGGTGTGCGCTGGCGCCGAACTCCCGACCTACAGCTGACTCTTTGTCGGCGCGAGATTAACGAAAGCTTACGACTGGCTATCCGATATTTAGTTCAGTAGTAGTTCAATAAGTCTCTTGACCTCATTTCACAATTATTAAGTAAATTGTATTTGTTTCGTTTCCATTTGTCCTATAAGTTTTACGAAATAATAAGATATATACAATCTTATGAACACGTTTAACAATTGATTTCAAAATTGTTTTAATTAATAGCTTTCCACCTCAGTTCACAGATGTGACAGGCCACCTTCGTCTTGATTTTATGTCGAGGTTGAATATGCATAATTAATTAATAAAACGTAAATCTTTGTTTGGATAAGAAAAAATAAATGTTATAAGTATTTCTATCTTATAGACTGAATGAAATGTTTGCAATTATTGTATAAAATATAATTAAACATTTATTTTATAAAAAAAATATATATTTTATATAAAAAGTGTTCTCCCCGATTGAGGTTGACTAGATATCTCATGGCAAGCGCCATCGAAACCTTTTAAAGATTTAAACATTAAAGTAACAGGTAACTTTTGTAGCGTTATTATACCACGAATGTGCCTACATTTGTGTTATAATAACGCTATGTGCTATAGTAACTTGTTGAATACATATTAAAAACTATATACTTACACGAATGCGTATACCTTATTAACAAAAAAGCCAGCAAGTTTCTAACGACCGCCAATTTATGGAATTCGAAGTCGTAGCGAGCTGTTAAATATAAATATATTAAAGACACTAAACGAAGAACGATAATTAACAATTATTTGTAAAATAATATTTTAGTAATTTGCATTTTGCATGCACTTGCATAGTGAATCGTTAAATATTATATTACCCAATGCCTAACAAAAGTAACATTCATAGGTGATTTATAGACTAGTAGTGCTCTATCGTACTATATGTTACTCAGAGGTATTATATTTCACTCTAAACAACACTTGGCTTCTGTTTGGTGCCTTAGTGCGGCGTGAGATGTGGTGTATACTTTAACACTGTATTCCGAAAACATCTTTCCTCTCTAAAAAATCCTGCTTAGTTTTACTATTTTAAAGTAGAAGGTATTTTGCTTTGAAAAGTAATAAAGCTGTTAAGTTTTATTTTTATTTATTTATTTTATTTAACTTATATGTACACAAAGCATAAGGGAAGTAATATAGAAAAGGTATGTAGAAAGGCGCTGCTTATTTGGTAGCAGTTGGTCTCTGCAGTGTAGCATGAATGAAGGGATCAGCTTGACCAGGGTAGGACCACGCCCTCACTTAATACCGGCGTGAATTAGCAGCATAACGCTAGGTTTCGTCTGTTGAGTGAAGGAATCCGGAGACCTTTATTGCTGGTGACGAGGCATTCCATCTCGTTCCTCAAGGGTGACTACGCATCTGCATTATGATTCCTTGTCAAGGATGAATGTAGGTGTCATAGACCGCAAGAATCACTTAGCATCAGGTGAACTGTTTGCTCGTTTGTAACTCACAATGTAATAAATAATAATAATAATAATATATATATATATACAGCATTGTCATAGTCTTACTTTAATTACTATAAATCATTACACTTCTTCTTTGTCGGTATTAATCTTGACAGCGTGGTCGTGGTCGTCACTTCAGGTGTTGGTGGAAAGCTTCACAACACGCCGCCACTCTTATCTTCCTCGTTCTCTCTCCTGGCCGCCTTCCTCGTGCATTCATGTAGTGATGAAGAGCCATTAACTGTCGTTTTATCTGGTCAGTCCACCTCATAGGCGATCCTCCTAGTGGCCTGGTACCCTCAACTTTTCCCTGGATGACAAGTCGCTCACTAGCCACCTCCCCTCGGCGGCATACTTGACCAAAAAAGGTGAGGATACGAGACTGTACCAAAGATGATAAACGCTGCTTGATGCCGAGTTCTCGAAGTATAGACTCGTTGGTACTGAATTCAGTCCACGATACTTCGCGAATTCTCCTCCAGCACCACATCTCTAGGGCATCTATCTTCTTCTACCTAATTCCCGCAGGGTCCATGTTTATGCGGCGTATAAGAATATGGGGAATGCAAGTGCGCGAACTAGCCGGATTTTTATGGCTCTATATATGTTGCGATTCCTCCATATTTTCCTCAACTTGTCGATTGCAGACCTAAAAATTGCCATACGCCTCTTCACTTCGTCGATACAACAACTGTTGTTGGTGATTAAGGCTCCCAGATAAATGTATGATTACACCACATCACAATTAGCAATTTGTGTAGTTTCTGGAGAATTGTTATTCATGCGGTCGACAATCATCACGTTTGGTTTATTCCGGTTTATCTTAAATCCGAACTCAAGGCGTTCCATCTTGCAGGGAAGTTCTTTCATGTGCTGGATACTGGTGGTGAAGAAAGTGGTATCGTCTGCATATTGCAGGTTGGAGATCTTCAAGCTACCGATCGAGATGCCATCTATCCAGTCTTCAAGTATAATCCTCATTATGAGCTCTGTGTACACATTGAACAGTAGTGGAGAAATAATACAAACCTGACGGACTCCGGCAAATGGTTACACTAATACCATAATATTAAAATAAAGTTAATAAACACTTGTATATAGCAATAGTTGAGAGCTTATTCGTTTTTTAAATAAATCACAATCTTATCTAATATGCTTGTTGCGGCCTAATTAAAGACAGTTAATGCTTCATGTTCTTTAAAAAAAGAGCCTTCTTATTTTTAAAATTTTCTGGAAAGGTATTTTTAGGAAACTGGCCTAAAGCAAAAACTAGCTTATCGTTATCTTAATATTAATATCATTTTAACTATGGGAAAAAACAAAAATTGCTATTCCTCTACAAGGAAGATCATTCTGAATTTTTATGACAAAGGTTGGTCATATAGGATAATTACGAATTCCTTGTGATGCTCTAACGATATGATAATGAATGCTATCAAGAATTTCAAGAAGTATAACATAAGAAAAAACATATCTATTAAACCGAGTCTTAGAAAAGTAACCCCTATGAAGGCTTAAGAATTGTATTGTTAGCCAAAAAAGAACCATTCAAAGGGTTAGAGCTTATTCGTTTTGAAGTATTTGGTGCCGGAGGGTTAAGAGGTGTGTCTGCTGAACAATTAAAAAGCGATTGTGTGAGATTAACTTATTTGGAAGAATATCTCTTAAGGTATCACATTTAAAGAATACAAATATTTAAGCTAGATGAGAGGGTTTGAAAAAAAATATGAACGAACATTGGACTCAGCGTGAGTGGAAAAATACTATTTTCGGATAAAACAAAACTTAATATGATTAGTTATGATGTAAATAATATGTAAAACGTTCTCCAAATAAGGAAATGGATTCAAAGTATCGTATACCTAAAAAACAGTCAAATATAAAAGAGGGAATATCGACGTTTGGGGCTGTTTTTCCTGATATGGTGTTGGACTTGTTACGAAAATTGTAGGTGACATGGATAACAAGAATATTTCAGAGGCAACTATGTTACCCTATGCGGAGGAAAGTTTGCCAGTGGTTTGGACTTTCCAATTATACAATGATTAAACACAGAATCAGTGGTTAAAGACTTTCTACGGTGCCATTCAGCAACGTTTTTAGATTGGCCCCCGTACAGTTTCCTCATCAACCCTATTGAAAAATTGTACTACCACGTGAAGTAAATGGTGACCATGGTTTTTAAATATTTATTTATTTATTCATATCTATGTTGTCCCCTTTAAAGTATTGCGTCAATCATAGCAAAACGTCGTAATTCCATGAGTTATTTCAGGTTTGGAAACAGAAAAAAATCCAAATGGAAGTAGTGAGCAAATCTGGATCATCGTTTATGTCATTCAACAGCTCCTAAATGACGCTCACGACGGTTCATTTTTTTCAATTTTGTTCAAATTTGCAAGTTCGGAATAAACTTCGCTGCCACATGTTTAATGCGCAATACATCCCATTGAATGGCATGAGCCAACAGATATGCCTATATCCCCAGCAAATTCTCTAATAGTGATTCGACGATTCTCCATATATAGACATATATAGACCGGGCATTGTTATTAACAACTTCTCGACTTTCTGTGAAGAGCTTGGTGCACTCAATATTGCAAATACATCGGAGCACCTTATTGTGCATTTTACACAAAATTTAATACAGATTCTTTTTTCATTTTATTTTGATAGTCAAATACACCAAAACACCAGCCAACCTTTACATCTGTTAAAAACAAACTAAAACTGTAGAATGGCTGATGTAGTCAACATATTTGGGATATGTGTACCAATATAACAAAAAAGAAAAATCGAATAGCCCACGAAATCTGTGAAGATAAAGAAGAGACCTTAAGACTTACTACTTCAAAAGTAAATGTCTTTTCCCCAATCTTACATCTGTTTACGTACAAATACTTGAATAGGTAGGATGTAAGAACCTTCCAACGCTGGTATTGCTTAAAGCTAAAATTTTTAACATTGTTTAATGAATATGATATGAAAGTAGTAGTAGTACATTATATTTTTAATACGAGGTTAAGCCAAGCTACAGCATAAATTCACCGGGAAAGGACACCTGCTTTATAGAATGTTGTTTAACATTGTGTAAATAGAACACTGCAGACGGCACATTTTTATAAATAATAATTTGCATAAAATACCACAATTCACCTGATAGATGAGTTCTGTCCATAAACACCTATCCTCAACAGAATTAAGAATTGCATATGTTGTCACCCCAGTGGACTGAGATGGAATGTCTCGTTTATCGAGAATAGATCTTTTTCGCTGGGGTTGATCCAAAATTGATCTATCAAACGCTAACTTGCACACAATAACATATTGCTTTATCACGTTCGTATGATGAAACGGTACGAAATATACTAAAATTTCTTAATTATAATACAAAGAAAACAGAGTTTAAAAGTAGTTGTGTATTGATATAAGGACTTTTCTATGAAGTTGGCTCTTCGAACACTGATACACTTTGATCATTTTTATTGTGAAACGTTTCTTTACAAGTTATTTCTAGAACCTAATTTATGTCGTCTTAACACGACTTATGTTCAGTGATGTTTTTCACAAGTACACTTTAATTTGTTACTCGTTATATACCAGAGACGTATTTCGTGCAAATTAGTAATACCCACTCGTTTCGTACTCTGTGAGAATTAGAGCTTAAAAGCTTTATAAAATTAAAGTTGAAATGAACATTAGAAAATGGTTCATTAAGTGATTATTTCAGAGGGCCTATTGTGTACCTAAGTGCATCTTAAATCTTCGAGTATATAGGTCATGGGCTGTCTTTTTTTTGTAGAATAGGTGACAAACGAGTAAATAGTTCCCTTGAGGTAAGTGATCACCGCAGCCCATGAACATTCGCAACACCAAAGGAGTCGAAGATGCGTTGTCGCCCTTTAAGCCGTTATCACTTATTGTATACAGTACGGATTGAGGTCCGAATGGCATCTTTGTTAGACGCATCTGGTCCTGGGCTTGATTACCAACAGCAATACTCATGCAAAACAGATTGTTAGCTTTCGGGTCTGGGGGGTGATGTATATGTTATGTAACCCGATCTTATTGCAGATGCGTTTCATCGGACCAAAGAACATCAGCATAATTATATATAAATATTGTTTAATGTTTTTATAAGTAAATTAAATAAATTGATATATAAGCCAAATGGGACTTTTCGAGATTGATATACTGGTATTAAAACATAAATTTACAATGGAATTGGTTTTAATTCGAAAGGTATTGGAATTTGTTGTTTACTTAACATACACTTAGCCTGGTTGTATGGAGCAAAAATATATCGAGGTACTGAGGCATTAGCATTCTAAAACATCACTTCACATGCGGTGAAACGTGTACTCGTTGGCCCCTAATATTATAAAAGAAAAAGTTAATATCACAAGGATTGTGAATCTGCATCGTTCCCTGTTACCTTCTTTTTTTAAAAAATGTAAAAATTGCCTTTATAGTTTTAATACTGAAGCGTCAGTAACATACAATATAATCAATATAAACTTTCTTGACGTTACTGATCATTTTGCAGCGTTACGAATAAGTTAATTTGTTTTTTATATAACTCCTAACAATGTCCCACATTAGATAGTCTGCTTTTTTTTTTTGCTCACATCGACCTTATAAATACATTTATAAGGTCGATGGATTTGCATATTTTTTATTTCGCTTAAGAGTATCTTTAACACCAGAATCAACTTTACCGTTTTACTTTTATTTTTGTTGTTTATAGAGGACAAATTAGCAAACGGACACCCGTAAAACCCTTTCGCCACGCAGTAACATTTTCGTTAAAATATATTGAACGTATTGAACCTGTAATGTAATTCTTGGCTAAATTTTTATGAAATTCTATTGCAAGCTAAACAGAAATTAGCTAGAGATATATAATATTTTTTAAATTAAATAACTATATAATATATATATACACGCTATATTTTGCATTAACTATAAGATTATTCGCCGTGCGGTATCAATTTGCAAATTATTCTCCCATCTTTATGACAAATAAATCAATATACTACTTTACTCTTTATTGAATTATTATATACTGTTATTTAAACTATCGTATAGTAAATTATTACTTCATATTTGATTCAAAATACATATCACATGTTCTTGAAAAGTAATGTTTTTTAAAAATATTTTGCAACAATGACATACAATCAAGATAAATAAATTTTACATTTAAGGTGATTTGTTACGGAAAAATAATATTTTATCACACGCATCCATAACAATATTATTACCAAGGTCTAAATCGAAGTAATCTACGCCACGTAAGTCCAGAGACGTGAAATATTCATTGACAAGGACGCGCTATGAAATGCTTCACCTATCGATTGGTTATTTCGTTCCACAAACGTTGTGTTGTGTCGAACGGAACGAAAGTTGACGACCTTTAGTACCTATTAAGATATCCGTGAGATAAAGGGAGGTGATATATAAAAACTTTAACTGTAGATAAAGTTTATAATTTAAGTTCTTCGATGAAAACTATAATCATGATTAATGATTATAGTTTTATATGTATCGGTATAAATATCCATACTAATTGACATTAACAAAGGAACTTGAATTAAATCTGAATTAAGTTACTGTTATCGCAAATTACTGCTACCTCAATTAACCAGTCCAAAACGTTCCTTCTTTAAAATTAAAACACAGCACGATTGTCGAAACTGTAATAACATAAATTGTTAAACATATAACAGGTGTGCCTTTAAATGTTTTATCTCAGAATTATCAGTAACGATTTAATTTTACTAGTTACTTTAGAAATATATGATGTAATAATAGTTCTCAATTACTATAAGATTATTATTTGTTGTGTAAACTTTTACATTATGGAACATGAAGGTACGCCGGTAAGGCAAATCGTACGTTCGCTACTCGCTACAAATATCTATTTTCTGGATTGTCAGTTTGTGTCCGGTTTTTAGTAGATAATGGTGGATTACTCGCTATGCAGTTTACTGTTACTTTCACCAAAACGGTCTTCACACATGATTTGTGAAGTTATTTGATAAATGTTCACCCATAATGTGTCGAATAAAAATCTACCTCATATATATAGACCACTAAGGCACGTCTTCCTACACAACATCCCCATGTCATACGGAAGCTACGAAGGCCAAGAAACTGAGCATTCGAAAGAATAGCTACGGCCGCGGAGCAAGGCGACGCACGGCGTTACCATCATTTCTGTGCTTCCACGACTTCACCATGGCTATAGAAGTCAGGGAAAATGGTGCTCCGCTATTCTGGCATTCCACCAGCACACGCATTCATTGTAGAATCCCACCCGAAGTGGCCACATATGCGGCAAACGCTATGAGTCGATCGGCTGTGGTTTCCTTTACGGTGTTTCACCGTGGATCACCAAGCACTGACACAGTTCCAAAAACCAGGCGGGGAGTTGTTTAGGATGTTTATGTATACAAGTCGGTGATACAAGACCTCATTTCGATGCCATAAATAGTCAGTGGCAAATTTATACATACTTTTACAATTTTTTTTCGTCTGCCCATGTCAATTCAATTCGAAATTTAAATTGAAAATTGTACTTTATTACCTAACCAGACTATTTGGCTAACTCCTCAACAATTTTGTGCATCGTTTTCCCACCCACAATAAGTACGATATGGCTATGATATGGATATATGACATAACCTTCGTCTTATCCACCATTATCTTAAGCTCCACCCTATGATAGACATTATAGATTATACTGAGCATATTACTAATATCTCTACAGTGATTCTTTTATAATAACTATTGTCAGGAATTTGAGGAAATCACGAATTGATATTGTTTTTTCCACTATATATTTCTCTTTGTGCTTATATATTCTAGACTTGTACACCATTGCTTTTATCCAGGAATAGAGATCGTATACTTAATATACCTCCTCTATGCCATCTCGATAAACCTAGAGCCAATCTAGCATTAAAATCTGGCAAAAAAAATATCTTATGGGCCTCATACTGTAGGTGATAATGTTAACTTTTTAAGTTAAATGTATTTATGTGTACCAGTTCTGTACTAAAATATTTCACTATTAAATAAGATACAAATATAATATTCCCTTTACGGTAACGTTTTTACTGTTACCTTGACAAGAGTTTAAATTGACTTTAAGGTTATGTATAGTTTATCATATAGATTCGACGATAATTGGGTTTATATAATTTATAAAAAAAATATTAAACGATTAACTGCCTTATTCGAAGTATACAAATGATATCATCACAGTTTATAAATACCCGTGTATCCACTGTCAACATGTTATGATCATTCCTTTATGGAAAAAATTAAACAATTGTCAATGTATCCTAATCGTCCCCTCGTTATAAATATGAACTATTTATTAAGGAACCAAATTTGATATAATTTTAATAGCCTCATTCTAAGCTATAGAAGCTCAGCATTTAATTACGTATCAACCGAGCAACCTAACTTGTTAATTATAATGTTAAGTACTGTTTTACCACTTACTTGGTGATGAAGGGAAACTTTGTGTGAAAAAATATATATTCCCCGTCAACACTATGTTCAGAGACAATAATTATCCAATTGCGTGGTAACGAATCTCGACTCGACTCTACAAATGGAGTATGTTACTTACAAAATATTGTATACTTAATACATATGTCCACAGTTGTAGTTTCCATACATATATTCTACTACTATCATATTTATTTTTTTAAAGGTTCAACATCAAAAAGGTCTACCAAAATTCACGATTTGTTAAATTTATCATCATGGATCATAGATAACAGAAGTATTAATTTTGTTTAACTTGTTAACGTTGTATTGTTTAAAAAACCATTTGGTGTTAAATTATATTTGGAGTAAGTTAAGCAACATCAATTAAACGGTTTTCGGCAGATCTAGATAGCTTAATTAAGAAATGCCAATGACGGTCAACGACGGGATTCGAATTTCGAGGCAATTTGGTGTATAAGGAAGCAACAGCTTTGCTTAAGTAATGCCAGGTTTGTATAATACTTTATAGTAACATTTATCAGTATACTTATCTTTTATTAGTCGAATTAATTTTCGGCGCTTTTAAGTTGTGGAATACTGACTTACATTTAATGAAAAAAATAAAACGTTATTTATAGAACGGATATAGCGGTCTCTGTAGGCGCTGTTATGTCTACCTTTCTGTGCATTAAATTTATTTAGTAAGAGAATTTATAAAAGCGCTTAATCCTTTTTTTTTCAAAGAAACACGGTCCATAGTTCCAAAGGGATAAGTGCCGTGAGTTCGGGATAATCGCCTTGAGATTTCAGAATAACCACCTTAATGCGTGATGATTCTGGGATAACCGCTTTAAAAGTTCAGGGTCAAACATTGCCGGGGACTGGTAGCTCTTCGTGCAGCTAGAGAGTGTAAAGATTGCTTTTTCTTAAATCTTTTATCCAAAATTTATCTTCAATTTTGATAACGTACAAGTAATATACAAGTTAGTGGTTTAAAAATATATACTGTCCAGTAGTTTCGAATACTATGTGCCCCACTTTTAGGTATCTCTCTCAGAACTTCCAAATGTATGAAATTATATATATTCCATATATTTTAGGCGTATAGTACTAAAAAACTTTGTTTGTTACTACAGAGTTTGTTTTAATAAACATAGAACGTAATTAATATGCAATAAAAAAACAAGAAAATGTAAATACCACGTATAATCCAAGAAGAAATAATACGACGTCGTTACTGAGCCGCTATTTTATTGATTTTAAGAAAAATACTAAGAGGATACCACGGTCTACTGACAACATTGTTTTCGGTAATACTTAAGTCCTCGATCTACAGGTGGCTTGGTTCGGCCTGGGGTAGATAAGAGGCTAGGGGAAAGTAGAGGGGCTATTGAGAATCGGTGAAAACATGGCTGCGTTATTTTTTTCTTATCCAAACTACACAAGTAGAATACAGGGTCGGAAAAAGTTTCATATTTTATAAGTGAAAAGTTGCAGTAAAATCTCTTCAATTGTACTGTTTGTATGTGACTGGGTTGAAATACATGAGACGACAGAAAAATAAAAATTAAAAATGATATTTCTATTTTTTTCTGTTCGACAAAATGAGAAACGAAATAACTAACGAAGAAATTCGATACATTTGTACTTTTATTACAAATAAGGGATTTTTTTTTCTGTGTGAGTATTGCTGTTGCTCTAGGGACCTCTACAGCTTTATCTCATAAGACTCGCGAGCGGGAGGCCCGCTGAGTAGGAGACAACGACGGTGCTACGAAGCTGGCGTGAAGACAGCTGCTGCACCACCGCTGCTGTCGACCTTGCTGCACTCCGACCCCTGTGGACGAAGAACGTCGACGAAAACAGAGGGGGCGATAATACGATCCGAGGGCCCCTCATAAGGAGGTTCGAAACCTCGACTCGATCGCTAAAGACCGGATCGGAACAAAAAGGGAAAGTTGAGGGCAGTGTTAATGCGTTTACCATGGCCTGACCCAAAATTTCTTACAGCAATGGGATTATTTATGTATCTACAAATGGCAATAAATTATCGAACAAAATGGCACATATTAAAATCAAATGGAAATAAACTATGATAAAAAATATTGAATTTATATATAAAATACGAAAAAACTTTTTCCCCGACCCATTAATAATTTTAATTTAGAGTTTTTAAGAAATCAGGTTTGAAAGAGTGGATATTTATAGTTTTGTACACAGTGGTGTATACAACGGATTTATTTTGGAAATACGATACAATAAAGTACTCATGAATCATCAATAAAATATTTTTTTTTATTTTTATTTTCATTTTTATTCAGTCAGTATCAGTTTTATTTATATAATAAACTAATTGTTTGTAACATCAGTTTGAATCGACTAAGAAAGGACAACGCCATCACAGAATGCCTGTGTAAAATAGGACAATAATACTGCTGTATTTCTTTCAGCGAATGACACCCGACTGTGATTCGGAGCCTCAGTTACGGACAGCGAGGTATTCCATCTCAATCCTTCAGGTCGAAAATACATGTTTATCTTGAATCGTCACTTACCATCAGATGAACTGTGTGCTAATTGTCATCCTTTGTATAATAAACAAAAAACAATATGTTTTTATTATTAAGATATATTATGTTCGAGTTTTTAATATATCAAAATGGGAGTGTACAGCTTATCAATATGTTAACTGGGTGGGTATGAGAAATCTTTAGTTCGTGATTGGTCAGCGTTAAGTCACTACAGCCGTATAGGGAATGCGCGCGCGCGGATCATATTTCACTCGGCGCCAGCGCATAGTCTAGAACAGTTCTCTTCGTATAGTTATTATAAATGAAAAACATACAACTGTAATGATACACAATCTGGAATTAGTAGTTAAAATTTGTATTTATACATATTAAGAAATATATGTTATAATTATATTTGATATAATAAAGATGTTACTCTTACTGCGCGTATCATAAACAAATGAATGCACAAAACTCTTGCAAAAATTAAAACTAAATAAAATCTTTTCTATTCTTTGTTGTATTGCTCTGATAAAGGCGCTACTTTCAAATGAAATATAGTTTGTACATAAATGTCCCTCCCATCTTCAAACCTTTTTCTGTGAACTTAGTAATCTAAAAAGAAACTTATTGTCAACCAAGTAAAAAAAAATGTTGATCGTTCCAAAAAGCAATTCATTCTATTAAAATAAAATAAACGTTATTATGGAAACACAGAAATCAGTTCATTGCTAACCCAGAATTGTGAAGAAACAGCTATCGTTCTATAAAGTAAACCATCAACCAATTGGGAGCAACAACGGATGTATTAACGATTAACGATTTGGTTTTCTGACGTAAACGTTGCTAGTTGAACCCGTTAATTCAACATTTAGGAAATAGGAACCATTATAAAGTAGTTGTCCGCATAATTTATAACTTGCATTAATCGTAGACAAAAAAAAACACGAGAATTGCTGATCGTTTTTGCGGAAAATTTGAAGAATAGAATCGATGTTCTCAATTCTATTCTTAAAACTCTGTTTTCTGCATCGTCGGAAACTTAAAAAATACTATGAACTTTTTATTTTCTTCTAATTATTTTAAACATTACCATTTAATTTTTTTAATCTTGTCTGAAACATATACGTAAATAAAGTTATAGAGATGGCCTGTTTCTAACAGAAAATAAAAACTAATTTATTAGTAGATAATCACAATCTAACAATATAATATTAATAAATATTATGTTCTATTTCTGGAAACTCCATTGTTAACTAACTTCTTATTTCTTATGATCTATAATCAAAAATTAATCTTTGCCTATAAAGCTATACGCAAGTACATCACACCGACCAAGTCACTACTACACGCTGAGAAAAAACAAATACCGTGAGGTAGTAGGGTAAACAAATAGACGCAGCGGCCGATAAGTGACACGCGGCCAGACGCGAAAATAGGCGCACAATAACACGGTCGCTTTCGAAAAGAATTATGATCATATAGCAGAGTTCATTGACCTAATAGAGTATTTAATTCGTTATTAGAAATAATATATACAACACAGTCGTACTATTAAATTATCTCTTTACATCATCACTGTCGTATTTTAATTGAATTAAATGCAGTGAGTTTATAAAATACGATTAAAATTAAAAAAGGTAAATAAATAAATAATAATATAATAAATAACATTTGTAGAATTGTGAACGTTTAGAGGTGGGGCCGCGTGAGTTGGGGGGTAGGGTGGAGGGGGACGGGTTTCAGCCATATACGGTGTGCGCGGGCGCAATTTCAGTACACTTGCGACAAACTAGATTGCAAACGGATCCTTAGGGAAATTCATAACCAAAAACGAGATAATCAATTGTTGATTAATTCTTCATAAAGTTTTTTACTCCGACGTATTATTTTGACTCATATATTGTTCTGATGTTTTTGTTATCTATAATTATCACCTGTTATTCTCTTTATGAACTTCCATGTATTTTAAAAGAAAAATAAATATACGATCCTTTCTTAAAATATTAGAAAGAGAAGTGTTATTTAAGTGAAGCTTTTTAAGTTCTTTCCCTGTAAAATATTTTTTTAAAAGTGGGGAGTAATGTACAGTTTAAAAAAATGTTACTGATTATTCCATATGAAAATGACTTAACTTGTTTTTTTTTTAATAAAAACGTCATGTAGACAAAACATAGAACATTAAGCTAAAATAAATTACAAATCTTCGCAGCTTCATTTCATTATTAAATTTAGGTCATTCGAAAGCAAATTAACAACAAGTTAATTGAAAAATATTAAATTTGATCACGTATAATAATAAATACCCATCTAAGTTCTGGCTATATTATTGGTAAAAATTGGTAGAGTTTTCATGTTGATTGTACGTAGCATAGTCGGATGTGACGCCCCGCCCACAACAGTTCGTGCTACGTGATCTAGTATTACGTTCACCATGCGTTCAACAGTACCCTCTCTCCACCTACAATACTGAAAGCAATATTTAATAGGCATGATAATTAATCTTATAAATCATTTTGTAATTTGATCGTGTCAAGAACGATTTTTATTACATTATAACTATTCAATGCAAAATTTGTAGAAAATAGTAACTAAGCAAGGTCTGTGTCAAGCAGTATAACATATAAATATATAACTACGATCTGCAAAGGTCAAACAATTATCGGTTACCTACAGAGTCTTGGCCCGCACGAACAAGATTTATACGGCAAGCAGTAAAACAAAACAGGTTATAGGATTTGTTTTCCGAAATCCGTATCCACACGTTTGGCGTTTATATAGAAACTGAACAAATTAATAACACAGTTAGTCACAATTCTAGTTTTGTCAGGGCAATGTAAAGCTTTTTAAAACTGATGACTTTATAAATCTACCAAAATATACTGATTTATATTTTGAAATGGTGTATCTCTCGGGAATATTACCAGTGTGAATCCACCCTAAGCCTTCGGTATGCCATATAAAGCAATAAAATAAAATGATAACCTAATTCGATTGTCAAGCGTCTTACGTTCTAGGAGGAAGATACAGTGGCTGTATATAGGTCGAGATACTGGCCGAATGCCAGCGTCTTAGTCACCGGTGTGCCGGGGCAGCTAGGCGGTGGGCGCGAAAGGTTACATTTCATTTACGTTGCTTTTTCTTTGGAAAATATCAATCTTTATCGTGGATAAACAGAAAATATAACGGGATATAACGCGTTATTTTAGAGCATAATTTTCATTAATTACGCTTAAGTTTCACGACAATGTATAATGTTAAAGGTCGTATAATATTATAGATCGTCAATGACAAAATTATTAAATTCGCGATCATGCTAGGTAAAGTTGCGAGGAAAAGCTCGTTAAGCGTGAACGTTGACGCATCACTAAAAATACGTTTACGTCATGGTGTATGATAGATGTACCCTACGTATCGCTCAACATACTCACATCCATAGAAGACGAAGAATTTCGAAACCAACAATAATTTATAAGGATTTTAACAATGAAATGTATGATCTCGGACTATCTAAATAAATCGTAAAAATTTATGTTGTGTCAAGCACCATCTCTAATAACTTTCGTATTTTATAGGCTATGTACATTAAAAAAAAATAGTTATAAAGACATTTTCTGTATAAAGATAAATTATAATTACATAGCGACTGTTTAACAAAGTATATGAAAATGAATCAAATTTTTCTGCCACTTTTCTATCCCCGAACTTAAGCTGAACAGTTTTTATTAACGAAAAGTAGGTTTTGTCGATCTATGACGGTTTTTCAAATGATGAGGCTGATTTTAGGTCACTCTCATAATGCGTGTGTAGTAGAATCATGGACAGAATAGTACCTACAAAAGAAAGATACGTAAGATACATAAGATAGACGGATAATGCAAAAAATGCGTCCATTAAAGTTTCTTTTAAATCCCTTCTTCGACAACATTATTTGTAGGCAAATAATATCTGATATCTATATTTCCTCTTGGTATTTGTGTATTTATGTGCATATATATATATATATATATATATATTTATATATAATTATATATTCATATTGTTATGTATGTAATATTATTTATATTTATTACGTATTATTTTGATGTAAATCTATGTATAATTTGATATTTTTATCTAATTAACCTTTTTTTATTTATATGCCTACCTACATATTCTCTCGAACTCCCAGGGTTGACTGGTAGAGAATGCCACTGGGCATTAAGTCAGCCCTTGTAAACCTGTTATTTAAGGAACATAAATAATAAATAAATAAAGTTAGATGATTATAGAAAACACGTCTGATTCTACACATTTTATTAATACTTCATTATCTTGGCGCAATTGAGAATTTCCTGTAGTTATTCTAAGTTGTCCTTAACCGCAACAACGAATACAACATAAGAATCTATTTATAATTAAAAAAAAAATTGCAGTTTAATAAGTATGGTCATGTTTTACTTTTGCGTGCTTGGTATGTCTTCAGTTTATTATTCCGCAGTACGGCGTGTAAATTTTCACGTCAGCCTTGAGCGGATCTGAGTCACAGGTCGGCACTCTTCAAGTCAGATTTGAAGTAATATCAGGTAGCTGTTTCATACGGTAGGCGCGCTGTCGAGGAGTTAAAGTCTTACTGTATATCATTTAAAGATTCGAAATACCTAGCTCCTTTTAGTGTTTTAGTTTGCACCTAACACAAGATTTGAAAATGCAAATAAAACCCTAAAGATATATAATAAACTATGAATAACAAGATTGTTAAATTATGAAGCTTAAGCGAAATTCTAGTATTTAATTCGTTTTTAACTCAGTTTCAATTTAATGATTATGGTTGATATAATTATAATTATGACAATGACCTATGGGTATCGAACCCTATAGTTCTTAACAAAACTTAAAAAAAAAATCATGAAAATCTAATGTAAGCGAGTCTAAAGGGACACAGTTGTGTTATGGACACCCACAGCACTCTCTTGGCAAAGGCAAGATAAATATTATTGCTTAAAACGTCATTCCAGTTACGGGAAATTATCTCTAATGTAATACCCACTACGTAAGTTTTAATATAAATATTAGTTGAACATACAATATATCTTCAATATGAGCAAGCTGATGACGCAGGAGAAATTTTGACCATTTTGCTCATCTAAAATTGACAGTGCATTTTAATACTCTGCAGCTGTGCTCTAGACAAATATTTAATGTAATAATAAATAACATAAAATGTTATATTTTATATATATTTATATGTTACTCATTAATGATTTTCACCTGTCGACCTCGTAGGTGTCGAATAAGGAAGTAAATATAATTAAGTGCAACATTATTTACGCTTACTTTTTTTTTTATACTTTCTAAGCAAGTGCTTAACCAGGATCCCACCTGATGTTAAGCGGCAATGCAGTCCTAGATGGTAAGGGGCACTAGCTGAGTAAATGCCTATTCACTCTACTCTTGTAAACACCCACATTGTAATCGGTGGGAAAGACAGACGTGGGCAAACTATTCCTGTCCTTTGCTGTACGAATAATGAAAGACGAAGCAAAGCGCTTCGTTCGGGTTTGAGGGATGTTCACAACGAAGATGTTCATTAAAGGATGAAATCCAGCAGTGAGTCGTGAAGTCCAATCGCGGAACGTGGATGGGGGAATTAGATTGTGTAAAATATATATAGAATTAGAATATGTATTGATAGAAATGTAAAACCAATAAAATACTTAAAAATTATAAAACATGTATATAGTAAGTTAATATTAACAGTAGACGACTGAGATTTAATGCTTCGTCACCGGTAATAAAGGTTTCTAGACACCAGATGAAACAGATTGCAACACCACACAGCAACATTAAGCTGCCATTCCCCGGTCGAGCTGACCCATTCATTCTACAGCTAGAAACAAACTGCAGCTCTACCACTGTTATATGTATATACATATATATGAATACGTATTAAATTAATTTTCTTGGTGACTGACTGACAAACAGATTGACTTGGAATTATATCGGCAAAGACGTAACGCAAGATCGGCACGCCGGCATTTGGCTAGACGTGCATTCGAGGTCATCGTCTTTTAGCAGTACACTCTAATTCCAAATTGTATTTATTAATCATTAATAATTTAAGTGTTTTAGGAAATATAAAAATAAATTCATACTTAAAATTATTTGGAATTTTTAAAAACGTAAATAAAGCTTATAAACTAGCTTTGGGCTAAAAGAGCTTTTAAAATAATAATAAAAGAGTTTTTAAAATGTAAGCATTGTCACCGATGCTAATATTTTAAAAACTGCAAAATAAAAGTGTGATTTCAACTTTCCAAACAAGCTACAAGTATGTTAATATCTTCTTGTTGATGTAATAACTAAGATATTAGGTCTTTACCTATGAAATTGCTGTTCTTCAGTATTAGCCATTACAAACCAAAGAAAGTTTTGAATGCCTGTGAATTCTAAATTCAAATTAATTTTGTTTTAAAAACATGAAATTCTTTTTACAAATTCAGTCTTTTGTTTATTTATTAGCTTTGTATTTTAATTACGTTTGAACATTTTTCGTCATAATGGATACTTTAAAAATTCGTGTAATTATGGAATATGAAGTCCGTCGTGGCATCAACGCGGCACAAACGCCACGTAACATCAAAACATTTACGAAGAGAACTTTACAAACGGACGCACAACCTGTTATTGGTTTGCCAGGTTCCGTTCTGGAAATTTTGATTTGAAAAATGAACCTCGCGGTCGTCCGGACACTTTGGTCAACAATGATGAATTAAAGGCGATTGTGGAAGCTGATGATAATCAATCTACAGCCAGAGCTAGCAGCAGATTTTGATGTTAACATCAAAACAATATTGGTCTATTTCCGACAAATTGCACGTACTTGCTATGGATATTATTATATTTTTAAAAGAATGCGCAAGGTCCGCGAAAACTTACAATTGTCAGCGCAACGTAGGCGTTGAGACCTGCCTCGCGCTGCTAAAAAGGCACAGAAATGAAGGAATTTTGAACCGAATTGTTACGTGCGACAAAAAGTGGATTCTGTTCAACAATTGAAAGCGCTTAGCAAGTTGGTTAGATCCTGGTTCAACACCAAAGCAATGCCTTAAACGAAAAATGACCTCTAGAAAGTTGATGGTCACTGTTTGGCGGTCTAGTGGCGGTGTGAGTCATCACAAATTTTTACCAGACGGCATGAGTATTACAGCAGATGTGTACTGTGAAGAACTGAAGACAATGATGGAGAAGTACGCGATTTAAAAATAACGATTTTAGAATTTCACTATGTTTAAGAAAGATAGAAATAAGATCGCCCCTTAGACTTACTTGATTCACTGTAGTTTATTATATTCGTAGGTCCTTGTATGTGGGAATATCGGAGATATTAGTTACTCATGAATTACTTTTCAAATAATCACAGTATAAAAGTAATAGTCATACTAGTTCATAGCTACAGTATGATGAATATGTTTATGATATAGATATATGTGGTTCCACTCGACTAGGGAGGGACCTTATACCCACTCTTGCGGGGGCAAGGACGGGTTATGTCGGACTTGCACCGACTTATGGCAAGGCAACTGGAACGCTCGTTCACGCATCTGCAACCCCACCTGAGACAGCCCCTCATCGGTCCGCAACTTTTCGGAGGAGAGGCAGGGCAGGAGCGGGTATGGTTTTATGGCCAGAGAGTACTGGATGGATCTCCAATACTGAACTTAGTGGTAACGATGCATTCAAGTCACCAAGTGCTATGATAACGCATGTACATCTTGAATCTTTGTTTGTTAACGAACGTGTTTATGGTCCACAGTCATCTCGATCAGGTGAACTGTGTGCCCGTTTGTCACCCTGAGTTCCATAAAAAAAATCACACAACAAGCTATATAATTAATCTCTTGACCTTCTATAAACGTTGTCGTCATTGTCGTTGAGTGGGCTTTATAAGTACTCGAACTTTTAAAAATTCCATGACACAATATAGGCGTGGGTACATGTATATACCACGATAAGAACCTTCGTTCAACTAACATCCTTCTACTTCTGTGTCCTTTTTCTGTTCAATCCGTTCTTCTAAGGAATGCTCTCCTTCCGAAGTCGCATAATTACGCCATATGTTGTTTATTTATATAATATAATTAATATAATAGTATTTTAATCGCGACAAAGTTTTTAAGCATACACCTTCCTCATATCACCTCTGCATTACTCTAAAGTTGACAGGTAGAGAATGCCTAAGGCGTTAAGTCCGCCTTTATACATAACAAATTTAAACCTTAAACAAATAAATAAATATCCAATATTCCATTATAAGATAGATGGAGTAGTTTTTTCGTGTCCATCATTATAATTTTAACAGCTTATTTTCATTTCACTCTGTATAGCCTCCGCTTCTTACAAAATAGGGCCAACTTTAGTTCTCATCGTCTAATTTAGTTTCCTTCCCCTTTCTTTCACTCCCTCGGTTAAGGATTTTCTTCATCTGTTTTCATCACGCTTAGCAATTCGAAGGTTATTTAATGAAATAAAAGTTGAACCCGTAATTCCCGATGACTGTACATTTTCGGAACAGGCACATGTGATTTTCACCACTCCACACCGCATGTTGGCTCCGCGCCAACGCTCCAGCACTTCTCCGAGTCCCTAATAAAATTCGTAATCGTTAAATGTATTATATTTTATTAAGACAAAGCAACACTTCAACTATTCATATTGAAATTTATTAGATTCTTTCTGTAGAATTACTATTGTCATGTAACCTATAGAAGGTTGATAAAGAATGAAAATCTGAATAATGACGCACTTAATAATGACCAAAGATGGATACATATACTTTACTTACCACCTCATTATTCTATAGAAGAATTAGGTTAGTAAAGGCCTATGAAATTGCTGGACACTACTGTTACATATATTCTTGTACCAACAATATTGACAGATATTGACATCTATTCGCCTAAAAAATATTGAACGTGCTTGTTCTGACTTAATGCATGTATCCCATATCCCTGTTTAACATTGAATAGTTTTATTTGATTTTATTTCTATCTTCTTGACTCCTTTATGGATTTTTATAAAAGCGATGCTATTGTAATTAACTACGACTCAATGCTATCGTATAATAAGCTAAGAATCTAGATAAATGTTCCACTGTTGGAAGCGTTACTCGTGTAGGAAGGACATTGAAGGCTAATCCAAAATTCTGATGCAGATGAGGGAAGAAAGCACGATTACATTTTTTCATCTTCCATTGGTTCATGATGTTTACGTTCAATCCAGAATTCGCGGGAAATTAACATTCATCATTGGCAAGGAATCCTAATGCAGATGCGTTGTTACCCTTGAGGGAATGCCTCGTCATCAGTAATAAAGGTCTCCGGACCGTGAGTGAATGCACCAGATGAAACACAGCAGCGTTATGCTATTTTACGCCGGTACGAGTATTCTGTGAGGGCGTGGTCCTACCCCGGGCGAGCTGACTTATTCATTCTGCAGTTAGAAACAAACTGCAATGTAGCTCTACCACTGTTTACATTACAGCTACCTGAAGATATCGCTACGGACGTAATAGATAATGACGTCATTCAGTTTTCTCATATATAGACAGATATTGTGCTAAATCCCTTAAACTTAATTTTAAAGTATACGATTTGGATGATTTATTCTGTTTAATATTCTCACAACATCTCTCATTGCCCCATAATTGCGGTTAAAGGCCACAAAGAGACAAAAATAATTAAAAAATAATTAATAATATTTAAATATTTCTCATTTCAAAATATTTTATAAAATAGAACTAGGCTAAAATATTCCAACTGAATATTAGGGGTGAAATTTTGTGTATAATTTTATAATATTAGTTTAAATATTTAATTAAATTGAAACTTTATAAACTGTATCTACTATCTTTTACCACTTTTATTTCAATATAATGAATTCTTTGGATGCAGATTAGAAATCACTTTTTATTCATACCAAAGAAGTATAACTTTTAAGACGAGAACATAAATACATTATATAATACGTATTCGAATTTTGTCTAGTGTGATTATTATCGATCGAATACTTTTGAGTAAACACAATTGAAAAATATAATAGTGTTGCTGTTTACTAAAATATACTGTTTCATAAGTATTCATTTCTGTATGACATTACAAAACGGAAAATTCCCGTTACAGCAAAGCGCCATTCTAATCAGATTAAATAGATTTCTATGATTATTTTACTGGGTTCACTTATTTTAGTATAAACTTAAATAGAACGACAGTACGCTGATATTTGTGGTTTTGTTTGTCAGCATATTATCATTTTCAAACAATTAAAACTAATAAAAATTCAAAAACAATAAATGTAGACGACACAATGTAACAAGATAAATACGACAAAATATGACAGCACGATACTGAATTTACTAATTTATTTATAAGATTGCTTACGGTAAGAAATATTTTAAGTTGAATACAAAATCTATCTTTTAACTTACCACATTGTTGTTACCATAATGGCAATTATCTAGCCGTAGCGATTCCAGCATCCGCTTACAAAAGTCCACGGTCATCCACATAGGCTTATCTATTAAAGCTCTTGCAAAAATTGTACTTCTAGGAAGGTTTCAACACACCACCCTGGACAGGCATTCTGGTAAGCATGGTACCGGTACACTCGTCGTCGGATAATGCCATCAGTCAATTACTAGACCCTCGTTCGAGTAAGGCACGTGACATGAGATAGAAAGTAAGAATATGCGCTTATACGTTTACATAGCAATCCTACCAGTATTCAAATACTAGAATATAGCGATGGAGTATCAGACTCAGGCGATTAATCATCAGTGATTATTTATGTAAGATTATACCGGAAGTGGCAGTGAACTGTTCCTACGCGAGTGGGAGGGAAAAGGGTTCCGCATTGTATGCTAACGCTGTGGCTCTAGTATAAGAAATAGAATGGCGGATCAAGATCATACGGATCGGATGGAATTTGTTCCTCCCAGCATTCGTGGTGGAGTTGCTGCTACGTATAATCAAAAGAAGACAGATTCTACTCAGTATTCTACGAAGATGGCGTCGTCCTATGATCGACGATCCTGAGGAAGGTGTTAGCTAAAAGTAAAGTTGCGTCACCATGTTAGTACTCCGAGAGCACCGGGTGTAGCAAATCTAGGCTATCCCTGTCAAGAGATAAAGGGTCTTCCGTTGAGTTCCGAAAAGAGATCTACGACTTACCATCGCACATGGCAGCCACAATGGACTTGATTGTGACCCAGTTTTCCCACCAGAGGCCAGTGGCGACCATGAGGGATAATCTTACGAGAAAAAAATGTGTGGTTGGCTTTGGAGAAAAAATTCGTATGATTAACGAATTAACGGGATATTCATTTACACTAAAAAGAGAGTCTATAAAATGGAAAACCTATTTTGATATTAATACTAAATTCGAGTGTTATTATATATTATAAATAGTTCATGTAATGATGATTAAAAATACTTCATGTAACCAATGATATGTGATGGATACGATCTTACACAAAAATCAATAAATGTAAGGCTATAAGAAGTTATAGTCATTGACACTTTTAAATATCCTTTTATGCAAACTTTGAAAATATAAAACGATTAATATACCTCAATACCGTTTTGGAATGAAAAATAAAATGTTTACTTCCGAAGAAGCATTTTACTAATGTATGTACATATTACATACACTTAATGTAGCCGAAGAGGTATACCAGATAAGCATGGGTTTTTTAGTAAATACAATGACAGAGCTATAAATAAATTTATACTTATACATACGGTCATTGAAAACGTTGTTCCTCGTGTGTTGTATGACAGCTCCTAGACTAGGGCGAGTCGCCTGTTGCTCTTGGAAAGCTGCCAGGCCGCTTTGCACTGCGGTCGTAGTTGTTTTTCATTACAGCGTCAACTGTTAAAAAATGTCCCTATAAAATATATAGGAACTTTCAGAGATTTGCGTTATGATTTTGAAAATAAAATTATACATGTTTTTCTTCGATACATTTATGTTATAAAATAAATGTTTATTAACCTTAAAAATTTAACTCTGAATATATAAATCTAATTACGGCTCCAGAAAATGATAAGATAAATAATAAAATATTATATATATCACCGCTACTCATAGCTAAATTATCAATTTATTTAATTTGCCGCTGCGGTAGAATACAATACTTAATCAATGTTGACTAATATATATCTAACGTAATTCACGACAAATTAAGCCAAACATTAAACTATAGCATTACATTGGGTTAAGGTTAATATCACAGCTATTTCTCTAGGTAATATATTAAAAAGATTTCTTCAATATTTTCCAAACTTCCCAAATATTTAGTGTAGTAGTCGATACTTGCGTAAGTAGCATCGATAATGGATCATCGAACGTATTGTTTGAAACTAGTTTCAGGAAAATATCCATAAATAAGAATGTTAATGTTTTCCAGGTTGATTTATTAGAACAGTATAAGTTTAAGAAAATATTAAATGAAGTTAGATTAATGCAGTTATTTATTGCGAATAAAAACGGGGCTCGTGTTTCTTTAATTACTTTATTTTTACTTTATGATATTTTAGTTGTACAATATGAAATCATTGTTTATAAAAAGTTATTAAGCATGGTTTCTTATCGGCACCACGAAAACCACTACTAGCTTATAAAAAGCTATGAAAAGCTATGAAAACCACCATTTAAAATTCATGCAGTGAGTGCGCACGCGCTTCTGACGCATATCAAAGATGCGCGACGGCCATTTTTTCCTCTGTTCGCTCCCGATTTGGCTCCCGGCCAGAGACGCCGCCTGGCAAAGTGCCAACACGCCGAATCACCCCCTCTCCGGGATCAACCAGTGCCGGGATTTAATTGACGATTCAAAATGAAATGAAATTGTATAATAAAGTCTTGGGATAAATAATAGAATAGTTTTTTCAGACCTATGAAGACTATATTTTCGAAGATTTTTTTTTCCTAGGTGTCATAGGTAGGTTTTTTTCTTAATCTTTCATGTCCACTTTATTATTATATTTTAAGTATTGTAGTACAAATCCAGCGCTTATATTATATATGAGATAATTGTCTGTTTTTCTGCTATTAACGGCTATCCCACGAACCTTATTCGTTCAACGAAGTAAGGCATTGTTATTGTCCTAGTTAGTTCCTTCGTTTCCATCCTTAGTTTAGCTGGTGCAGTAAACGATTGAAATATATTCAAGAGGCGAAGTCGGCGGTGTTGGATTATCAAAACAGATTTATTGCTGTTCATTCGACGCCCTCCTTACAAATTATCTTAATCTATTTAGTTTGAAACGTCTTCCAGCGCTTCGCTTGGAATGTTGCTGGAATCAGCAGGTGCAGTTGCTGAATTAGTACAAAGTGTAAATCGCTTAGTAACCAATCTATTACGATAACCAAATAGCACCTTATAGTGGTTTATTTTTATGCTGTTTTTGGTTATACTAAATATTTTTAATAGAAATTTTCTAAGAAATGTTGATGTAAGAAAATAATAGATAGAATTTTTTTCTTTTCCGTTTTTTCTTTGGTACTACGGTAACAAAATTTTATACTCAATATATTTTTTTGATAGATTTGAACTATTTATTTATTATTCCAAAGAGTTTAATTGTCTATACTTATCGATTTGACGATACATTCTCAGATGGATAATGGAACTCATCAAGAGTAAATAACTCGCAATTGGCGCAATAGTTATTATAATCTGACCTTTTCATAGGGTCATTAAAGTGGATCCATGGAACGGTGTTGTTTGTTATTTTTTCTTTACCCAATGGAGATGGAAAGGACTAGAGTCCATGCAAATAAGTTTATTGTATTATATATTGCTTCATAAATTATGCGAGCAGTTAAAATAAATCTATAATTTCTTGCTTCTTATATATTAATCAATTTGAACTTGTGATCGCTTCTTTCGTGGCTTTTTTTGACAATAGACTACCTGCCTATTGTCAAAAAAAGCCACGAAAGAATACGGAACAAAGTATTTTTTAGAATGCTATCGTAAATAAAAAAAAATAGACACACGCAAACGCTTAGAAGCTGGTCATTAGAGAAGCACGGTTTTTTCACGTACACCCTCGATATTTCCTATTTAAACTTGCGCTTTGTTGTACAAAATAAGTATGCCTAAGAGTGAGATTCAGATTTTAAGTCATGGGAACTCTGTGTGGTTAATAACATTTTTACACTTTCATGTTCGTGTTAGAATAGTGACATTAATTATATTTCACTCAAATTGTTTGATAACTGTAGGGAATTCAGAAACTCTTGTTACTGCTCTTGTCTTCCGGCCGGATGTTTGTGAGAGTGCTACCATGATTCTATTATGCGGCGAAGGTCATCTTGAGGGTTCAGTTGGTACGAATCCGTTATAACCTGCCCGTCTTCCTGCCAGGACAGGTATGCACTCCTCACTGAAAAAAAGAGTGCAAAATGCTTCGATTTGGTGTGCCCTGTGAATAACCAGCAGAGCTTAGTGGAAGTCCCCAGGTAGTAATAATACCGTCCCACCCGTAAAGCCTGTATTGTTTCGCAGAGCATTGATAATTAGGTTTATTGACTTTAAATCTTTTTATATGATAGTGTGTTAAAGCTTTTATTCCTCACAACTATGAAGTTTGCATTGACTTAGACTTAATAGACATTATATATACATAATTTATAAGTCATAATAAATAAAAAAGGGCCTTTCACGATGAAATTGCAGAGAATTATCGCTCATTTAATCTAGGACAGATTATACCTAACGTATTTGATATGTATATTATATTTTATTGTCACGATACTTGTATTGTGTTATGGAATCATTCTTTTTACATAGTGGTTTTCAACAATTTACCTCGCTGCATTTTATATCTTGAATGCAACAAGCAACTGATGGAAAAGCGATTTAAATATAGCCCAGTGCGTTTCTCTCACTCGATCTACTTTTTGGAATTTGCCAGTAAATTTATGTCACTGTTAACATTTTCAAGTGAAGCTTGATTGAAGTTTATTGCAATACTCATAAGCTCCAAGGATTGACTTAGGATATTTCCTGTACATCCACGGTAAGCTTTAAGAATTCTTTAATAGTTCGGGACAGGAGGAATATCGAGGTGATACATCATATAGTTTACTTTATGCTGAGCTATAACTGCGCTCCATAATATATACATCGATTTTCAACAAAGATTCGAGTAGTATTCGAGGATTCATGTGTTGACACCCCTGAGAACTGAGATAGCATGCCTCGTTTCTAGTCATTGGACATCCGGTTCTCTATAATCATCTTATAAACAGCTGGTATCATGAGAGGTCGTGGATCTACCACGTCGAATCCACCCATTGATACCTCAGCTCAAAATTAGTTGCATTGTATATCTCCCGTGTAATTAGATGTTAATTGCAATTTTAAGTACTAAACACAATTTTTTATAACAAACATAAGTGGCAAAGAAGCAAGCAGCTCACCCGATGGTAAGTGATCAACGCTGCCGATTAACATTCGCAATACCAGAGGAGTCGCAGATTCGATGTCGGCCTTTAAGAAAGTGTAAACATGCTCAAGAGTAAAGGATAAAATTTATGTCTGATATGATGCAATATCATGATGATTTTCCTTTCTCTCCTATTTGAGAGTCTGGGAAATTAAGAAGTTATTTTTTCAGTAAGTTTCTCGTTTCTTCCACATAAAGACAGCCTGGGATGGACTCCTTGAATCATCCTAATAAACATTTCTCTCAAAAGTTTAAATATTGCAATAAACATAATAAACCTTGCTAAGATTTAGACGTTTCTTCTTTACATATAGCCATAAATTGTGATACGGTGGTAGCGGTACAGTTCAAAATAACTTCGATAAAAAAAGTATATAAGAATACAAGAAATCAATATATGCTTTAATTGATGCCGACATTGGGGAATAGACCCTATTAGCTTGGTTACATTTAAAGGAAATACGAACTAGCTCTTGCATAGTTATATCCTAACCAACTAATGTAAGGGCCCATTCTTATTAGCGACTACTATACTCTTTTAAAATTACTAATCAATTCTTTAGATACTTCTATAGATTGATTTTTTGGTTTGTGTTGCTATACTTTTTACGGAATGTTACTACAAACTGAGTCACACTTCGCGTCACAATCGAGAGGCAGCTGCCAAAGGATCTCAGCTTACTTTGCGCACGGCGCACGTGTCGTTTCGGCCATTTCACTATAGAGAACATCATAAATAACAGTTTATTACACGGCAAAATGACCATTAGGACTGTTGATGCAGGAACGATTTTACGGTGCTATATATCTGAAACGGCCACCGATATTTTCAAGGATTTAAATTATTGTTTGTGTCACTTGAGAGTAACATATTAATGAATAGCCAAAGCCGTTGTATATGTTTACGCTACATGCTTTTCAGCTTATAATAACTTTAACTATTATTTTTTATTAAAGGTCGAAGCAAATCTGCTATTGGCAGGCCAGATTTAAGAGAATTCTATATATTTTTTGGAACAACAACATTTTAAAATATATAACTTTATTATATAAAGTGTTATTAATCACTTGATATGAAGTGATATAATATGTGTACTATATGTATAATGTGCCCTAAGTAAATTAACTTCCATGTCCGAGAACGATTTAAATCACAGGCTGTCCCCACTACTGTCGTCCCATTAATCATTATCTTATCCCATTTTAAGTTCACCGTTGAATAGTATTTCGGTACCACATCCTACGTCACCTGCATCTATCGACTTCCCGCTAACATGCACAGGTCGTCTTTCAATCTAATAGCGGACTGCCCTACACTGCGTTCGGCATAAGACCTCAATAATTATTGATTCTACGTAGCAACGCGGGGGTTTTAAACGTTACAAGTTGAACGATTCAGGATTTTATAGGTTTTTATTGATTGATTTATGTATTTTAAATATACGTATTTATCTAAGGTTACTAACATACAAATAAGAATTTATATTAACAAGAATGAAAACGTTACATTATTAAAACAAACTTAATACTTTATTTATTAACAGACTTAGAAGAGTACTATTACGCTTCAAATAGTCGAAGTAACCGCGCAGCTCGAAATGCAGATGTCTGCAGAGAAGGGCGGGCGAGAATATGATGTTCATGTTCACAAGATTTGCTATGGTTAAAAGTAAACTCATCGTTTACTCGCATTAGACAGCCTGCCTGATGGTGGACCTCCCAAGTACTAGCACGGCTAAATATACTTTGCTTCATAGTCTTTTAAAATTAATCGTTGAAAATATCTTCGGATAAATTGTTTTGTAATTCGTTCGAACAAACAATGAGAAAAAGTATCACATTTTTGTTATAATAACAGTGACTTACACAACAATTAATTATAAATTTTATACCACATATTCCTATTTGGAGAACATTCTTGGTAACCAGACACACGTCACAAATTTTATTGTTTTCACCAGGAATCTGAGTTCAATCTCAGTTTCCGGGACCAATAAAATTTTTAATTGGATATTACAATATTCATCACTATAACGATTCGTTAGTTCTATAATTGTCATAATTTTGACTATAAACTTATTAAATAATTAAAAGTATTTTTTTATGTTTTGAGAAAAATATAATTTTTTTCTGCTAATCGTCTCTTAATACATATTACAAACTATTAAAAATAGCACACTAAAAGCCCAAATATTTTAAGTGGTTTTAAAAGACATAATATAACCGGAGGTAAATCGATTAAATATTACTTATTTCTCCATTTCTCTCTCTTTCTAATTTAATAAATAAAACAAAGCACTTGTTTTTGAATATAAATGTCAATATTATAAATGAAAACTTTATAAATGACAATATATTACCAAATTTTTATATTCCTTTTTTTATGGACATCCTCAGCAAGCAAAAAAGTATCCTTTGTGTGTTGTATAAATTGACAACGTAGACATTTGTCGCGTCGTATTACAATGCGAATAATTCAGTGTTGCCGCCTAGAAAAAACAATAATGAAGGGTAAGAATGTTGGAAATCTCCAGCGTCGGTCTCTCGCCGCCTCAGCGGGAGGCGTGGCTATATTTAGAAGCGCTCGCGCCGCGACGCGTGCGCCAAGGCGGCGCATGCGCGCAGTGACCAGATGTTGGTAATGCACACAGGGATAAATTATTAAGCGAGATTAAATTATCTTATTTTAAATAATTTTATACATACAGTATAAACAAGATTTCAATTGAAAATGTCAACAATTTCTTGTAATTGTGTGAGTAGAATAAAAAGGAAACATTAAGGCTGATGACGTGACATTCCTTCTTAATTTTCATGGCTCATGTTTTACCATCCGATGACCTATTTGCTCGTTTGTCATTTGTTAATTTCATAAAAAAACCTAAGTAGTATTTCTATTCTATTGTGTTTAATGCACATATATATCAAAATGTATAGCACTGCAAATATAGGCAATGCAACCCTGCAAATTACCCGCCGTTAAAGCATGCGTTTCTTGTATGAATAATCAGACCTTTTCTTAAAAATATGTATATACTTTTACTATTTATTATCTGTATTTATGTGAAGCTAATGACCGTATTCATTAAAGTCGACTTCAATTAAGTCATTTTTTTAAATTTAATTTTCTCTTTTAATTCTGAAGGAACAGGTTTTTTAATTTATTGCTTTTGTCTTCAATTTCAGAAGATTTTTTTCTTTTTTATATACTTTTACTTTATATATTTTTCATCTATGTTTTTAAGATAAGAATCTTAGAATAGTGATATAAATAAAGAAAAAAATCGACTATTCAGACCAATGCAGGTTTACAGATGCATTTATTAATTGAATATGGTTCAATCCGGTGTGTATATAAATTGGTCCCATTCAATTATTATTAATTTTAGTTGAGTCATTTTTCGACCATAAAATAACGTCCATAACAACATATATAAAGTATATAATACAATAGGTGTAAATAATTTACTATACTAAAGTTAATAAAAATATATGGGACCAATACAAAGCTTGTACTACAAGAAACAAAAAGAATCACGCAACTGGTTTTAATAATTACTATAAGAAAGTGTACACTCATAAATAACACACGGAAACGAAAACTTCCTTCAGATAATAAAAATACATAACTAGTAAGCTTTCGCTGAAGTTTCTAAAACTACTTTTAAGGATCCATGAAATAATTTACGTAGTAATATAAAGAAAGAATTTTCTCAACTTTTTTTAAAAACGTATCTCTGTCAATCATACCGAAGGTTTCGCAAATATTCCTGTTATTATTATATTTAATATTAGTATAATAGAAAGTCCTGTATGGACGAAATACTGGGACATTGTACACGGGTACATGACGCTCACCTTGGGGCCTGTGTGTGTAAGCTCTAAATGCCGCTGGTCGCCTGGTACCTACTCCAGGAAAGTACAAGTACCTGGGATACTGAGAGCAGTGAACTTGAATTAATTCCGTGTTGTTGGCTCAAAGCCCTAGTAATTTTTTTCTTTTAGAAACTAGATAATTAAAATGTGGTGGTGTAAAAAAATCGTTTTAATTATTTTCGTTACCATATCATAATAAAGAAAATAAACTTTTCCCTTTGCCCTAAAATTATTATTTGTTACGACCATACCGGAGCTAAAAATTGACTACAGCATAAATGACTGAATTCAAATAAAAAAGCATCATAGATAAAGCTGTTGTGTTTCGTACGGTGAGTGTAACTAACCCGGAGACCCTATCACGAACCAGCCCATCTAAACTCTAAGAGGTGTCATGAAGTCTGCATTATGATTTCTAATATAGAAGCTATATCGCAGTCTTGTATTACGGGGAACAAGTACTATCAATACAGTCATAACTTTTTTATTTCCACTACAAATAATTTTATGTATGCATAGAGAGGAAATTCCACTGCAAAAGATTAAAATGAGAACGATGTCTGGTAAGAGACGTCCCAGATGCGATCAAATGACGTGTCCGACCCGAACAAAGGATAAAAATATATTTTTTATCAATTTGTCGGCAGTGAATGATTCATGTAGGTTTTCTGAAAAATGTCGGTGCAAATGTTTGCTGCCATCATCCACACGTGCAAAAGATTTTGTTTAGATGTGCTCAAGACAGTATGATGAGTTGAATCATGTTTGTTTCTCTTTTTATTGGGCAAAATTATTTTACGGAAGTTGAACTATACATATTGTTGGGTAAGTAACGAATTTTATATTATAGTAAATGTGCGAACAGCATTATTCAATTAAATAAAAGAGAATTTCTATTTTATTACATTTTGTTTTGAAACAGTCTTACATATATAGATGACAGTTTAAAATCATTGTTTAATGGTTTCTATCTTAGTGTTATCAGAATTCAAGCTCATATAAAACATCTACCAATCACACGGCACGCATATTACATTCAAGATAGAAGCCACAACGCCACTGATAACTTTTTAACAATGTGCACGGGAAATGAATCCTTATGTCAATACGAATAAAACAAAATTTTTGTATACTGATTTGGATTAAAGGAAATGCAATTGTGTGAGATATATGTCCGCTAATAAAAGTAGTATGCTGTACAATTGTATATACGATGTAGTAGTCGATATGTATGTGTAGGATACAATTGCTTGCATAAATCACACGCACACACGGGCCGTAGGCGGCCATGTTGGGTGCGCATGGGCAGCCGCGGCGGCGAGCGGCACGTGCGAGCTATTTTGGGCGGCGCCCGCCCTGTCCCGCTCCCCATACTCCGCTTCGTCTTATGGAACAGTGTATGTAGACGCGTTCTTTCGTTTTGTTTTATAACAAGCTTAGGAATATTTACGATTTGGTCACGTTTTATTTAACTGTACTAGAAAGTAAATATCGAAGTGTCATGCCAGTCAATTTGTGTTTATAAAAAAGGAGATATTGAACAAAATTATATAGTTATTGTACACGTCGACACGAAAAAAACTTATTAGATACTTATATAACATACGTTTTTTAACTAGCAATCGTCTTTATTGTATGTCTTAAAAGTCAAAAAAAAAACAGAAAATCATAAAAAATTGCTTCAATAATACAAAGAATTATAACAACGTATATAAAATTCTGCTCTGTATATTCTTTGGCATAGACCATGTTCCGGCGTCTCAAGTCCACAGCATCCATTTTGATGGCGGATTTTAATGAGTCGTTTACTGTGACGAAAGATTAGACGCGCCGTGTGCCTCGCCCTTAATAAACACACATAAAGTGGCAGTTGTTTTTCTTCACGGTGTTAACGGTCTGGTGGGGTATGATAAAAATTTAATAGCTTTCGAAAACTATACGTTTAACCAATGTTATTCCTACTTCCTTCTCGTGTTATATATTGCATAAAATCTTATACTTTAAGATGATTACTAAAATTATTAAAAAGAATACCAAATACGTTTTTGTAAAAGGGATATTTATGAATACTCTTATTGAATGATATTCAAATGTTTTGTAATATGTAATAGTTGCTTAGTAGCTTATAAGGCATGATACGAATATAAATCACTAGCGCTGAAATACTTTGCTGTAATTTACTCTACGAAGATTTGGTAAATCACCGGAAAGCGTGGTTGGGACTAAATGATACCGGAAAATCACCGTCATGTTTGTCGTCAACGTTGCCGATTTTTTATATTTATATAGTATTGATATTTATGTATAAGGTGTTGTCTTGTCATTAAGTACCCGATTATAAGAAACAAGGAATTCCATCTCAATCCTCTAAGATAATAAAACATGTGCATCTTGCATTTTTATTGCAGATAACTTTACCAGGTTTGATATAATACAGTCGTCACTTACTATAGAACTGTGTGCTTGTTTGTCACCATTAGTTACATGTCATTCTACTTTAGTAAAAGTTTATACATTATACATTAGTAAAAGTCATTCTTCATGTTGGAAAATTTGCCTCTGCCGGTATGCTACCTCGCTATTACATTACATGATACCATAAATTGTAGCTTTTCGTGTCTGGCTTGTAGGTATGTCCCGTGCCCTGACATTGCATCTAAAGCTTCCTACAGTTTGTTCCTAGCTGCAAAATGAATAGGTCAGCTCGACCGGGGAACGACCACGCCCTCAACGAATACCAGCGTAAAATAGCAGCATAATGCTACTGTGTTTCATCTGGTGAGTGCAGGGCCCGGACACCTTTATAACTGGTAAGGAGGCATTCCATTTCAGTCCTCAAGGGTGACAACGCATCTGTATTATGATTCCTTTTCAAGGATGAATGTAGATGTCATGGGCCGCAGGAATCACTTACCATCAGGTGAACTGTGAGTTCGTTTGTTACTCTTATAGTAATAAAAAAAGTCAAATTGGAACTCTGTATTTTCGCAACTACTCTATAATATATCCTATGCAATTGGTGTCATCGGGTTACTACGAAAAGATACGCGTGGTTTAAATCAAATCAAGGCAAATAATCATCTGGTAATTTATAAGATAATTATAGGACATTATTTATTTAGTAACAGCAGGAACATAATTAAAATAACAAATAACTAAATTAATTAATTGCCAAAAATAGCAGTACTGAATATGATATATAATAATATCGGTTTATCTTTACGGGATAACACCCGTTTCGATGCATAGTAGCATAAAATTTTTCGGAAGTCTTAAATCTATTGTGCGTTAAAACAACAAATGCAGGCGTTGGGCGTTACTCAGAGGCAAAACAACAAGTGGATGATAATTTATTGATACGTAATCTCTCATGGCCAAGTTGGCGCGGAGATGCGCCCGCGCCGCTGCCAAACGAGAGGTTTCAAACTTTTGACTTGTCATGTAGTATCGTTGTTTGAAAAGAACAAACATTTTGGCATTCGTCCTGATATTTGAGTTAGTGCCATATGTACCCATTACCTTCTTTCGTAGCAATTGAAGGGTCAGAAGTATGAAGAAACAGAGTTTATTGGTGTTACGTTGTACGTATCTGCTATTCGATTACAGAACGTATAGAAAATTTATTTTCTCTCTGAAAGGTAATTTATGTCATTACCTTTTAAACACTCATTATTTGTTTTTTTATAGGAAAATAAAAAAATCTAAATATTGTTCGTCGATACCTTAAAAAATATAAAATATCTAATAATCTTTTTAAAACTATTTTATGTTATTTCTGCAAATGGCCGCGTGGGTTACGTTAGGCATTATAAACTGTTATAATTTGTTGATTCAATTTTGTGGATATTACTCGATATCTAGCTTTATCAATTTTCCCGTTTGTATATATAAAATGATCGTGTATTTTAACATGAAAAAACATAATCGACTAGTTACAATGCTAACGATTGAACTACACTCTACGTCTTCAGAGCTTGATAATTCACGTGAACAAACTATCAAGTTCTGTTACAAAGTGAAAATGCAACTAACATCTCGAGCTCTGACACTTGTTCCAACTTGTCTTAAAACGCCACTCACTTGCGAATCTATGAATAAATGATAAATGTTACAGCCAGTTCCTCCTTGTGTTTTGTCTGAGACTATCGAGCTACGATCGAAGAAAGAGATTTTCTCGTTGCAATCACCAAATTTGATAATTGTTTTTTTTAAGTTTTTTATTATTATTATGAAATAGATTTTTAAATTAATGATAGTTTAAATCTGTCGTATATAATACGACAATAATTATTATTATGTAGTAAAGTTTAAACTTGCTCATATTGAATTTTACTATTTTTTAATAAATGTATCATATGAACGATATATTTTTTTTTATGTTATATTATTAAAATAATCACCAATAACTTACTTCAATTAAGGATTTAAATAATAGAGGTTTATTCTCATTTCTTGTCACTTCACTTAATAAATATACTACTATATACCATAATTTATATATCAATCTAATAATTTAATACGTACTCTCGAAAGTTTATACCAGGTATATGAAAATTAGCGAAGAGAATAGGATAGTGATTTCTATTTATTATCTCTTGGTTACTCAAAATATGCATATTTTGAGTAACCAAGACACAAAAATAACGAATAAATTGAAATTTTACGAACCAGAAGAATTAACTTTGAACATGTGCATGAAAATATAATACAATATGCAAAGAAAAACTAAAGAATTGCGTCATTCGTTGCCGTCATTGCAACCTTGTTGGCATTTTTCCAAACAAAACTACGTGGTGTCGGCATGTGTTTAGAGCGCAATATAAAAACATATGAGACATCGGAAATTAACTGCCGCAATTCATTTAGCTGTATCTGACTGACAATGTGTGATTTGCTTCTAGAATACTAATTCGTTCAATATGTTTGTGGAACGTCAGTTTGTGAAATTTAATTGGAAACACACCGAACTAAACACATCGCCATGTGTCAGCTCAGCTGATATCTAACATGATCATAATTGGTAGGATGTAGCGTCACCTCTTACTCTCGATAAGAAATTTTTAAAGCCGGAATGATAAATAACTTAGAACCCAAAAACATTGCAACTCAACGTTAAGGGTAACGTGTGACCAAGTATAAAATACAAAAATACCTCGCACCCCGTATGATCACGTCCTCGTGATCAATTTCTATCTAGGTAATAACTTATGGTTATTATTATTAGGTTATTTATGAGATGACATACACTGCGCATGATATACTATAGTGTCTTTAGCGTTTATGCGAGCACACGAGCACTTACTCGTCGCTCCCTTTCCTTGTTCGTGCGATAAGATCAAAAGATAGACTTGAGATGGCCTATCAAAGATACGGGATATATGTACTATACATATCCCGTGTGTATGATACATATACTTCATAATATAACAATAATATTGTTGACTGTTTGGAGCTACTGGGGCGCATTAGATTGCGCACATCTTCTACAACCCTTAGACATGAAACGTGTTGTATATTCCATTAGCTATGACTATACAATATGAGTATAGGCAAAATAGTTACTTTATCTGAGCTGATGACTATTTTTATCCGATTCCATCGACAATTGACATTGATTTATTCAATACAACTGGAACTCAAATTAAAAGAAAGCTAAATTTAATGTTTTTTAAAAAGAACTTTTAAATGCTGAAGCAACGCAAACAACGTTTTTTTTTACTTTTTAGTTTATTATTCTTACTATTTGTGTAGATTTGTAATTGGCCTTCTGTATTAATTGTGTTGCATAATTATAAGCTGTAAGTCTGGAGAAAACTATAAAAATAAAATAAAATAAATACACCCAGACTGGAAAACCAGCCAATTATATTACCCAAATATTATAGGATCTGGATATAGAAGGACCTGCAGCTCTTCTTCACTGGTAAAACTCTGTACACTTGATCAGCTCCCGTTGCATATGCGATAACCTCTGAAATTTGTATATAATGTATGCGACAGTATAAATTAGAGTAAATCAAAATGCAACAAACCAATATATGTGCGATATAGAAATATTCTGTGTAGACTTCAGATAAACTGCGAAATTTTATCCACACCCCACCCCCGGACATTTCTCTATACGATCTGAAAAGTACCCGGCGAACACTACAATAAAGATATTTTTTTTTTATTGCATTGAGAGTTGCAAACGAGCACACAGTTCACCTGATGTTAAGTGATTCCTGCGGCCCATGACATCTACATTCATCCTTGACAAGGAATCATAATGCAGATGCGATGTCACCCTTCAGGTTTTGTGTTAATTCAAGTGCAGTAGTGATGGCTCACCGTGAACTGAGCCGCTAGCCCTTTGGCCACCTTTTCTGTAATAATAATATATAAAAGGGTAACGTATTAAAAACATATATCTTTATATATTAAAATTATATATTACATATTACATAAATTTACGCGTATATACCGTACCGATAAATTAAAGTTGTTTGCATGACTAAAACGTCACATGTTAAAGTAATACTTAATTTTTATTAATAACCTCCAAAAATTATCATAATTACAAACTTACTTATATACATAACTATGCAATATGGGTTGAATTATTTATGTGGAAAAAACTTGAAATGTGGTAAATGGATGAGCATTCAATACTTTTTCTTGAGAGCTGACTGGTCATTTCACATAATTATCCTTTCATTACGCATCCGGGGAACAAAAGACTTAAAAAACCTTTGATTTGCCGCCTCAACACATTTCGAAGGTTCAAAGCTACTCTACTCAACAGGGCCTGAAATTTGAAGGTTCTTTGACGCGAACCGTTCGATAATATCCATTAATAACGCCGATACGACATTAAAATTTACCATAATTGTATAAGAAATAATAATTACGCATGTGTACATATTGTGTGGACATTGTATGATAGTTAGAATATACTTAATGTACCTGCGAGTATAATCTTCATAAACAGGAAACTTTTAAAGTAAATTTTCCCACTATTGGGATTAAATTTCTCAAATTAATTATTATATTAATATTAATAAAAAAAGCTTCTAAGAATTTTAAGTTTTAATTAATTTTTTGTTTTCTCTGGTTTTTATGCTGAGTGGCAACCTTAATAACCGCTTAGTCTAAAAGAAAAAGACGCCGTAGCTGGTAGTTTCGTAAATGGAATGTCATAAGTTTGGCAGTTACTTACGCGCTCGTCACCGTGGCTGGCGTGCTGTGAATGGGCGGTTGTGTCGTCATGAGGAGCAAGCAGACGGCGTCTCGAAAACTCAACACTAATTTTACCATCTGGCTCGCACGCACCACTAAGTTTAGCCGCCCCAAGATAGCCCCGGTCCACGACCCATCGCGCATAAACTTTTCACAATTAGACTATTATTTTTGGTAGCAAAGTCAGTCGGTCGATTATTAATAGTGGCTTTTCTGAGTTTATATTCGTTACGTGTGTTGTGGTGTTAACTTTTAGTGAATTTATACATAGACGCTTATAAATAGGATGTGCTGCGTCTGACGAACGGGGGAACACCTTCCTGAAATATCGTACTACGGCCGGTGGTTTGCATGCTTTCGGACGTATTGGTAAACGATTATTTATACATTGATCGCGGAGATTTACGTTGTGAACGCGCGCTAGGCGGCGCTACGACGTAAGCGCGTTCCCCGTAGCTCTGGAGCGGATCTAGGGTTACGCGAGTGACATTATTCTACGAGCATGTAGGGCCCTTCTAGTGTTATCCGGCCAAAGTTATCTTGTAATAACACAATTTGGAGTTTCTTTTTTTACATACTTTACTTTAATTCTAGCTATTTTTTTTATAATGTTTCATTATTATACTCATATGAATTTGAAGTTATTTTTGTTTGATAAGTTTTGTAAGCCTTGAGTTTGTAAGATTGAATGAATAAAGTTTCTACCAAGATTCATCAATATCTTACTATTTTTTTACACATCAGTGATTAAAGTCTCAAACAACATGATACACCGATACTATTATTATCTACAACCAATTGCAGTTGCTTGATTACACCATGTGAAAGCTTTTAATGATTTTCTTGATTATTTGCGTCCCTCCCCAATGCCTACTGTTATGATTATCATCAACGACTATTACATACTGACTGCTACACAATAATATTCGTTTATGAGTATATACAATATGTAATTTTTTCTTTTATATAATGAGTGGCCAACGAGCAAGCAGCTCACCTGGTAAGTGATAACCGCCTCCCATGGAAATCAGCAATACCAAAGAAATCCCAGATGTGACGTCATTCTTGTTTTTTTTTTCGAGCTGATGGCTGCTGTTAGCCCGAGGGCTTTTACAGTTTCACCGGGTCGGAGATCTGACGTCAGTCGTTAAGAAAGGCGTAGGCACTTTTGTTGAAGGTCCTTAAGTCGGATCGGTTCGGAAATACCGCTGGCTGATAACTGATTCCATTGCGTGGCAGCTCTTTCACGTCATAATTCTTATTCTTTCTTAATCCCTTGCAGGACATTTAAGACAAAATATTACATCTCTTAGTAGATTTTGTCCTAGTTTTTGCAGCTAGTTTCTTACATGAGTCGTTTTAATCTGGAACGCCCTAATAGAATACCAGAACTACAGATAATTAGTAGAATAACTCGATTGTAGTTTATACTTTTTTATTATATGGTCGGTGCGAACACCCAGTTCACCTGATGGTAAGTGACTCCTGCGGCCCATGGTATCATCAATACGGAATCATATTGTAAATGTGTTGTCACCACCGAGAGCTAGGATCGTTTGCTACGTCACACCTAATAAGATAATGATGTCATGTCATGAAAATCTGAAGACCCACTTACGTGTAAATAGGTATCCATTGCATCGCAGTCTTACATCTACAATTAAATCTTTTAATTTTTTATTACTCCCATTCATTAACATTTACAGCCATCAGCAGATCAGAAAGAATCATGCACATGCGATGTCATACTAGAGATGGTGCCTCGTTCAGTCAGTCACATGACGTTTTCGACTTGATCAGCTCAATGTGTAATAAATAGAACACTTGCTCGCTGCATTTAAGACTGGTATAAAACACATTAGCACTTATTTTATTTTATATAACTAATGATATTAATAAATTCTTTTTGTTCTTATTTTATTTTAAATCCATATATGTATAGTACCCATCATTACCTATTTTATTATAAGAACGAATTACAACGCCTTTATTTATCTCAAAACATCAGAAAGTTTTGTTTCATAAGTACTTATAAGACATCCAAATTCAGATTAGGCCGTCCCCAATGGATGGGTAGTTGTCGTTATTGCAAGTATGTATGATTTTTTATTTGTCCTTTTATATTATGGTTTTTTTAGTATCTTATTAATTAGTGCATGTAGCAATTAATACAAGATCTCAAACACCATGGGATGACAAGTAAAGATTGTGATCAGGTTAATGTATTAAAGAGTAAATCAATAAATAAATATTAAAGTTTGTGACATTAGGTCAATTAACTTTAATAATTTAATAACATTTGCACTGAATATCATGGTAAACAATCACTAGGTACTATTCTTCTTTGTGGTGATTATCACTATTAAAAAAAAGCACCTGAAAACATTATATTTATATGATATGATCTGGTTGCTATCACCCTGTCTGCAATGTTCTGTTTAGAATAAACATACTTGAGCTTTGCAGCTGAAAGAAATATACTTTGATTGGTTGTATTAAAAAAGCATCAACAAAAGTAAATAGAATGTAGAATTCAATTAAGCAGATAGACTATTATGAATAGACTCATCGCTGAATCTCTAATCTAATGGATATTTTGTAGTGGGTATATTACAAAACTTTATCTTGCTCTAGTTTAATGGACTCTTGAAACACGAACTCCTATTACAGGCATTTAAAACAAAAACAGCTTATACCCATTTTATTCATTACAAATATTTAATACGGCTCGCTTAAATTTTCATTTAAAGTTATAATGAACGTTCAGGAAATTTGTTTAAAATCTCATAATATTTATAGAGAGGAAGTCATGAACTGTCAAAAACCATTATCACAACAGAGAGTTGCATTTACGGAAACAAACTGAGTGGGGGCAAGGGGTGAATTCACACCCGCTTCGAAGCCAGACGGCTCTATTTTCGTCTGGCTTGATGTGTCAATTTGAATTAGCCACTGCAACAGAGTCCATTGGCTGTTGGTGAACACCTTAAAGTGATATTAGTAGGTCGACAATAAAAATATAAACGTCATATTCAATGATTTTTTTATTTTAAATTTGACTAGAATTATACTTTTAAAATGTTTGTTAAAATTTTATTTTATATTGTAAAACTGCCTATAAATATCACTTCAGGGCATAGACTTCTATCCAGAGGGCATTAGACAATAATCCCTCAAGGGGCTCAACTGTAGATGGGTGGACTTCAAATATATTTAAAACATTGTTTTCTTTTTTGCTTAGATATGCAGGAATTAGGACTTGGATAATGCCGCCGAGCAGGTGGTAAATGACTAGCACTTAAAATTGCACTTAACCATTTCACTAATGACGGCATCGAGAATTGAACTCAATTCACTTGCGTACCGTAAGGGTAAAAGCGAGTTACACACACTGAGTTACCACACTAATAAATACATAACTGATATTAAACGTATATATCATACTTTTATCCAATAAAGTAAATAATTGTTCTCTTATTAACAGTATTATGAACTATTAATTTGAACTATAATATATCTAGTCACAATTTCATCAGTTCAGTTAAGCACACGATATAGCCGCTGTTTGCTTTTCTAGTGTTTACTTCCAAATATTAGGAGACGTCCTTTTCTACTTTGCATCCGGTTCTTAGTTATTTATTATTGCTCTTTTATTAAGCGGAAGGGTGAAAAATATAAAGTATTTACCGCGATCCCTGGAAACAGATCCTGTGCATACAACTGTATTATCAATATGCTGGTATTTTTAAGATCCTTCACTGTCATATATAATCCATTCATGTATCGCCAGTAGCAGATTATATCGTGGGTCCACCTCATCTAAACAAGCTATTTAAAGTATAAATAAAAAATAGATAATAACTAGAGTTATAAGAGAGTCCTATGAATCAATCTAATTAATTTTATCTCGGGATACACATCCATGAACACTTTTTTGTAACGGTGTTTAGAAACACAAAAAAAAGCCGAGACAAATTGTGACAGGAAGCGAACCCAGCCGGTGGGCATAAAAAATACGCAACGGTCGTTGACCCGGATGCCGGCGCCCTACTAATGTCTACCCGCCCTTATTACATCCGTTACACATAATCTTTTGTCTGATTTGAGTTTTGGCTTTACTCTCTCTGGATATTTCTAATAAAGTCAATCTTGTTATTTAACCGGTTTATTATATGAGAATTTATACATACATACACTCGCGCGCACACACACACACGCTTGCTGACGTAGATTAAGTTTCTATAATTTTTTTAATTGTAAAAAACGTCATTGCCGTAGTCATGTCTAACAATGTACGCATAAATAATGTAAATCTATAATGGCTTGAACATTGCATAAAGAAATTATAAAAAGTAGTTTTTAATATTGTAAGCTGTAGATTTTATAAAATAAAATAAATAAATAAATATGTTATCAAGAACATACACAGTGAACATATAATATCTTTTATTTTTATTTTCACTATCATTAATCTCAAAGCTAGCCTTTATTCCTCTAAAACAGAGTACTACAGTCATATATTAAGAAAATATCTAGCTTTTCTTATCTTCTTTCCAGTTTAATAATCTTTAAAATAATATGTCATTAAGAGTAAATATTGAAAAAAAATCCCCTTTTACAGGATTCACATTAATGTTACGTCTGTAATGCGTAAGCGCCACCGGGTGTGCGCAACTTTAGGGGAGGAAAGAAGCATTGAAATAATACACTGGGCGTGAAAATTGATTTCACGTGTGCTTACTGCGTCTAATACGAGATACGAGTACTAATTTAATGAAACTAAAAATAAAACTATTTATTGACTAGCTATTCCAAAGTTTTTCGTTTGGATTTTAATGTGCAGTCTCAGATTGTGTAAGATATGCATGTATACATGTGTTACGTGCGTGCAAGAAAGTGAGTTCTCGTGCACGTGTGATCAACCATTTTGTTTTTATTATCATATAGAAGAAAAAAAATATATGTTTCATAAAATGTCTTAGAGTAGCATGACCAAAAAGTTAACATTCACAACCGTTAAATTGGTAAGACAATCTAAAAAGTATAGACGACTTGACTAAACGAAGGTTTTTTAGCTTCATTTTCTTTTAAGGAAGTGACTAGCTTGTTCCCAGTTCACTTGATATAATTGGTCCATGGAGCCTGACACATTCATTAATAATTAGGAACATTAAGATGTTGTAGTGTTGTCGCCCCTGAGTACTTTATTGGAAAGAGGCTATTGCATATAAGGTGCTGGTGGTATTTCTGTATTTTACAAAGGTGTATTTTAATAACGTGCGATTCATGGACGCCCAAATGAGCACAATGTTTGATAAAAGCCAAGCTACAGACGCATAGTCAGTACGGCACGATAACGAGTGAAGGTGCTATTTAAAGCTGGTACTCTGTGAAAACTTTGTTATTCTCCTGCAGTCGAGCGAATCCATTCATGTTACAGATAGTTTGAAGCTATTTTAGGGAACTAAGCAACCATTAGCATATTAAAGGGTATACAGTTCGCTTGATGCCTCTAACTGAATACTGAGATAGATCGCCTATTTACTAGTAATTGAGTATCCGGTCCCCTACATTAATTACACGAATCGTAACTGCGTTATGATGATATTTCACTTGTCTGTGAAGGTTTAGTCCTTCCTCGGCGAACTGATCCATTAACGCTGCAAGTTAAAATTACGTATAAAATTATTTTCCAGACCTTTTTTCTGTTAAGGGTGAAAAACGAGTACATAGTTGATGTAATGATAGATGATTCCTGCAGCCCATGACACCTACATTCATTCTCCATAAGGAATCATAATACTGATTCCTCTTCACCAGTAATTTTTTCATCTATATTTCAGAAATGTGCTCACTTTTATGTACATTTTCTATTTCATTCGATCATTTCATTAAAAGTGTCTGGAAACAGACATACAATAAAGCAAATGAATCATCTAAGTGCTTGTCATTACCGTTATTATGACGGCGCGCGTACACAAGAGTTAATAATATGTCCTCGTTCCTCTCTTGCAATTAGACCTACGTATGAATTTCTCAGAAGCTTCTACTAAGGAAACACTTACTGGTACTTACTTCGTTTTATTATTAGGGTTAAATTGGCAAAAATGGTTATTGACTTAGAGGTTTTCTGGTAAGTGGTCGAAGAGTCTGTGAAAGCTCTAATTTCTATTTTCAGCCATGACATATATTTGTTCTCGCCAAGACATGAATTCTGTCTCTCAGAAATCAAGAAGTTATGGTATTAGTATTTCCAAGATATCCACCTTTAAGGATATCTCGTTATCAATAATTATATCTCTGCTCATATCTACATATTGAGATGTGACTGATACAGATATGATCAGAACGTTCCTTCAGTTCCTCCGCGTAGACACGTTAAAAGGCTACAACGATAATCGTTACTTTCTGCATAACGTCCTCCGCAATTGGGTCCATGTGTCTATAACATAAAGATGACGTCGACATTATTATACTCGTACACCACATTACTTCGTACATCATTTGATAGTTTTCTAGAAAACTATCAAAAAATTAATTATTATAATTACCTTGAGACGTTGATAATTGAAGTCAATAATAAAATTTGATTACAATTTTTTGCTTTTGGTCAATAGTGTGTAAATATCGAAATCTGCTGGTCACGAGGAAAGAGCTTTACGAGAAATAAAAGCTCATTATAATAGTAGTAATTACATTAGAATTATGAGCCCCTACTGAACATTAGCGAATAATTGTATATTAGCTACCGTAATCGTAATACCAAACATATATACTGATTTATAAGACAAAGTGTTTACCTACTTTACACATTCTCTCGTCACTCCTCCCCTTCTCTACATTTCAGTCGCTTCCGGCGGCGCGACACCTGCTCCCGCGCCGCTCCAAGCCGTCGACTGCATTCTGACTTATGGCTTTTTAATACACTCCTACGTGGTTCTACGTAATGGATTTTTTGTTTTAGTGTTGACGTATTGTATTTGGATAAATCGTAAAGAAATTTTACTGTTAGTCGTTAATAATTTCTGTCTTTCTGTGTTTTTTTTTTATTGTGGTTCTGTGTAGTAAGTGTGATATTATTCCCTTACAGCACTAATTACCTTATATATATATAGCACAGACAGTAAAATCTATATAAAATATATTTAAAAAATTTTAAATATATAAAATTTATTTTGCCACAATCTTACTTACTCGTAAGAACTCAATGGCAAATTATAATGAAATTAATTCTGCTATTAATTTAAATGATGTTTGAAGGAGACTTAACAAGCGGCTACAACGCGCCAATTATTTGTTATTATTGGTAATTAACGTAACAGCTTTTGCAATAGCAAGTTGTGGTAGATTCTAGAAAGCCCATTAAATATAGGCAAGAAAGCTTCGCTTGACCAGAAGATAGACGTAATGGATTAAAATAATAATAACCCTTATTATTATTCTATTCTATAATGTATATTACGTAAAATGATTAAGTGAATTTTATATACTGGTTTTAACATAGAGATATTAATATCTTTTATTAAATAATGATATTTAAACTTACGAAATTTTCAAATTAAGCAATTGCTAATCCTATTTACAATTTATTTTTTATTTTTATAGCATAGACTATTCAAGAGTCTTAAGTGTCGACGGTGGTACAATTATACCTTAAGTTAACAGAGCAGTCTATCCACTATTTGGCGGTGCAAACATAGCAATGGCTCACTCTATAGCTGCAGCTTAAATTATTCAGTCAGCGCTAAGTGGCAGAGCCATCCGCTTCCTGTGCACATATATTATTCAGCTCCTGACTTGACACGTCGACGCCTGACTGCCTACCTCCCAGCCTGGGGGGACGGAGGCCACGTCAGTTCCACTCCCAATTATGCATGCGCTGAAATGTCACAGGCACTTAGCGCAGAATGACCCTTAGACCTATTGGCCTTTTATTTTGGTGTTTTGCGGATACGGGTTAGGACTGTGACAGATAATTACGGACAAGGTCGGATCTGCTGTACGATAAGTGTATATATATTTTATTACTTCCTGATCTTTTATTTGTTTAAAAAAACCGCATGACAACTGTAAGGCTGTGGTATCATTTCTGTGATAAAATTAAATTACTTATTTTAAAATATAATAAAATTTACTAGTTTATTTATTTTAAAAACATTTACCTTCGATGGCACCTTCTTTCCTGAGAGCCCTCTAAAATCCTCTCTAAAATTATAAGACAACAATTCTCTTTGCGTAAGCTATCTTGTATATCTGTACTCCGAAGATAGGTTTTACGTGCCAATTTGAATGCATCTGGTATGTCAATAAAAACATATAATAAATAACCTTTTTAAGATAAATAAACTATGAAGTTAAATAACGTTATTTAAGAAATCATTATTTACATTTATTATCACTAAATGTTAGTATTCTCCGAATGATTTTTTGATTGACAGATAACTTAAGATTATATTGTAAATTACACATGATTCACTATTAATATTTAATTTCTTGTCCAATTTGATTATGTTTAAACAAATAGCATTAAATTGATATTGTAAGTATAATACTTTTGACATTGAATATATAATATAATTGTCATGACTTTTTCAGTGATAACGTGATTCCCTAACAATGATATTTATTTTTCTTATTACATTGTGAGTAACAAACGAGCACACAGTTCATCTGATGGTAAGTGATTCCTGCGGACCATGACATTTGAATTCGTCCTCGACAAGGAATCATAATGCAGATGCATTGTCACCCTTGAGGACTTAGATAGAATGTCTCGTCACCGAAAGGTCTCCGGATCCCTGCACTCACCATACGAAACACGGCAATATTATACTACTATTTTACGCTGGTATTCTGTGTGGGCGTGGTCCTACCCCGGAACAGCTAACCCATTAATTCTGCAAATAAAAACAAACTGCAGTGCAGTTTTACCACTGTGTTGCTTATACATAAGGTAATTTATAATTTTAATTAAGCGCCATAATTAGATAAATATATAATGTAATGCCATACGATTACGGTAGATTCTGCTGGACAATATGTCAATTTAAACTACAAATAAGGATATAATGATTATTGTATATTTAAATTTAAAATCTAGAAGTTATTATCATAATAGCTGTTACTAAAACACATTCGGTTAATATCTAATAAAGAAGTAAAAGCTTTTAAAATCGTATGTTTTAAATTACCGTTAATTGAATGCAGAACTGCAGTTGAAATCTACCTGTGAAATCTTTAACGGGATTCAGTTAAAATTTTTAGTATTGCAAAATCCGAGTTATTTCCGGTCATGGAACACAGAAAACCGCTTAAACTGGTAGTTTAATAATGAAAATTGAGCGACATCCGTTGTAACAAGCCTGATATAGACTAGACCTCACAGTTAAACTGAAAATCTGGGACACGATATTTTGGTAGTGACATATTCAACATTTTGCACGGCTAAGGCGGCAACTATCAGAATGGTCTATTTGTAATAAAATTCACGATTTATTTTTGAATTCTGAATTCAAACCCATACTGGGTTTGTAAAGCAGAGATAATTAGTAATAAGATAAACTAAATAGTTTCTAGGGCGTCGGACTCACAATGTTGCGGTAATGTCACAATAAGTCAATGAACACGAATTGTTGGTGTCGTGCTCTTTCCTGTCCTTAACTGAATCTTCGTTCGATCTTATTTCACATGCATTATATCCGACAAGAACAGAGGAGTGGTACACACTAGTTTATAATTACAATTTTAAGTGTTGAATTACCACTTGCTCGGGCGTTGAAGGAAAACTTCAAGAGAAAACCTAGCGACTAAGAAATAAACAAAAAAAACCCGCAGGAGGATTTCTATTTATAGTCTTTTTTTTTAGAATAGGTGATGAACGGGCCAGCAGCTCTCTGATGGTATCTGATTACCGCCGCCCATGGACAGTCGAAACACCAGAGGAGTCGCAGATGAGCTGCCGGCTTTTATGAAAGGTGTAGTTTCTTTTCTTGAAGGTCCCTTAGTCGTATATGTTCGGAAATACTCCTAGCGACAGCTGATTCCACTAGTCGTGCGTTTACAAATTTTGGCATAAAACTTTGTTTTAACTTTTTTAGTCTTGTAATTAAGAACTTTAGTAATTAGGAACTGTAGTAGTTACGTTTGGTGAGTGCCGCAGACTCAGTTAGCGGTATCATGGCATTTTAGTCCTCAGGTATGACAACGTATGTGTATCTTGAATCTTTGTTTTAGATGGATGCAATTGTTCATGGAATGTAGTTATTAAACAAGGTACATCAAGTGAACCGTGTGCTCGATTATCACTCTTAGTTTCATAATATATATATGTATATCTCTTATACTCGGAAATAATAAGTTTTACTGTAAATTTCAGGGAATGACCAGTACTGAATTTATTTACTATACGTAAGTGATACTAGATAAGTGAATATTATATTTATCCAATATTAACCAACTATACTAACTATTTACTGAAGAGTCAATAAAGAGTCAAATATAGTTTAAACAATATAATGTAACGCATTTATAAGACAAGTTCAAGTTAGATTCGTTTTAGTATCAAAAAAGGACAACATACTATATTTATAATAAGCTTATAATCTTTTTCCGTGTTAGCTTACGTGATAAACCATATTAACGCTAAAAACAATTGATAGACTCAACCGAAAATGAACCAGATAAATTACCTAGCGTAAAATAATAAGTCAATGTTGTTGTGTTTCTAATAATGATTAGAAGAAACTATATTATAATTGCTGGTAATCCTCATAGGTGACAAACGTTACGTACGCCCGCGTAAGATTTTGCATGATATAATATGATTTTTTATAGAAAAATATTTGTCTAAAATTAAGTATTGATATGTCAGCCAAATAACTATATTAATTTTTGATAATTAAAAAAAACTTGGATTCCCATATTACGTTTGGACGCGGGATACAGAGACATCTCCGCAATACTTCGAACAAAAACAAAGAATTCTCTATGTCTGGTATGTTGTAGTGACCGGCGCTTCGCAGTCAAAAGATGCCAAGTTTTATAATTGTTATCATATTTAATTACGTCGGTATTCATTTTGAGAAATATTATAATACATTTATTGCATACTGTTGAATCTTTTAGACAGTATCATTATTTTTTTAAATTATACGTAATCATCGGTCGTCGATGTCCTATATTAAAAACTAACTATAAACCTTTTGGCTAAAGAAAAATCGACGTTTAAAGTATTAAACATAACATTGCTATATAACTAGTCTGACCATAAATACTGTTACATAAAAACTTTTCTTTTTTTCAACTTTTTAATTATTTTGAATTTGGAACACGTATATTATTTTAAAAACTTCTTCGATTTTACGCCATTTCACATATTTCTTGATGTTCATTATCAAATTACAATATGGAATAGGGTTAAAGAAAAAAGGATTGCAGTTATCGTGAATCGTGGCCAAACAGATTAAAGGCCTGTATAAAAGCCAAAGGTGGCCATTTCGAATGGAATATTTTTTGCTGACTGACTAATAAATATGTAGGTGTAAATTTTAATAAAATTAAATTACTTCATTAAAGAAAAAATGCATTTTCATTTGTAACAGAACTATTGCCCCTATATATATATATATATATATATATATATATATATAGGAGAATATATATATATATATATATATGTATATATATATATATATTATATATATATATATATATATATATATATATATATATATATAGATCATTTAACTAGGTGGAGCAGTATGTTCATGGTATTGAAGAGAAAACTGAAATATTTTTTATTATTAATATTTAAGTGATAATGTGATAATAGCCTTATGCTTCGGGGTCTGCACAACATAAGTCCAGCTTATAAGCATGTTAAGGTTAGTTGGAGTGGTTAACTGGAATGTAGGTAATATTAATATCAGCTAGTTTTAAAAAACTGCTGTAGATATTCTCACGTATAAAATTGTCAGTCTGCAGGAAAAGTACCACCCGTACCACCCATACCGCTTATTAATTACGCCACTCGGCAAGCGTTTTGCATTTAAATTTTTGATGTACGTATTTGCTAAATAGTATGCAATCAAACCCCTATCTTCCAATTAAAGCGATTTATCGGGAATACAATCTTCTTTGGTAACAGTACGTTTATCGTCTATATTTCCATACTGTACTTATTTATACGGAGAACGTATTTACTATACCATTCTATTGAATAAAAAGTGTCATAAATTATTTTTTTTTAATTTTCAATGGAACGCTTTCCCAATAACTAACTATAGACGCGAGCCCTTCTTAACGTGATTATAAAATGAAGACTCGAATGCCATAAATGCTTTCTTTGATCTTATATGATCTGAAGTATGAGAGCTATGAACGATGATAAAATGAAACGTTGGTATTCGTTTTAATGATACGTTATTATATTTGCGTTTTTCTTTTAATGTTTAGTTAAGTCGTTTCCTTTTAAAAGCGATAAATAAATTAGTCCATGGTTAATATAACCGAATAATCCATTAAAAGAGCCTAATCTATAAAATATTTAAATAACTTATAGATAACATCGTCAAAGGTACAAGACGACTAATGCTATGATTCCTAGATATTAGAAAATTCCTTTAATACAGTATATAATATAGTATGTAACATATAAAGGTAATGAAACAAATGAATCTTGTACATTACGGATTAATTTTTAATAATTTTTAATAATTAAATTTATTAATTTCATATCATCGCTTTATTGGAACTATCAGTGTATCTATGATTTTTTTTTTAAGTTTTCGCTGATGTTCGTATTGAAACTTTTTTTTTGAAAATAAAATATTCACAAAAAAAAAAAAAAAATTATAAATAAATAAACATTATTTCTTACTTAACTATTTGTCTCTATCATCGTAGTATATAAAAATGGCCAAGACAGTTTTTTTTGACAATTATTGTTCCTATTATATCTAATAAAATATTAATAATTCCATGTTCGTATCACGTTCACTCCACAATCAATGTAGTTCCGAATGCAGCAGCAATTACTCAAGTCTCGTAGCGCGGTAGCTGAGACGTATTAGCGGTCTGAAGTGCCACGGAACAAACATTCTACAGTTCATTTCTCTGAAAGCATGTCGAACCGAACCGACGAGGCGGCTTTATAATTCAGTAGACTATCCGTACAGATTCTATTTTTCTATCCTTTGACAGTTTGACGTGGAAAACGGTGTTTGTAAAAAGTGCACGGTCTTATGCGCCTGTTAGTAGTGTTATTAAGACTTTTACTGAGAAGTCTTTATCTTTTAATGAAGTAATATGTTTACCGTTAACTAATTTTAAAGTATATGTATATTACAATCTAAGAATATTTGTTTTATAGGTTTTCCGTTTTATCAAATATTATCTATATAAAGCATTTATTAAAAAAAATACTTAATCTAATTTCAAATATTTTCTTCAGTACAATGTTAAATACTATATAATTTTAATCTAAATATTATTAATGTCAAGTGAACATAAAATTTTAAAAAAACTTCGCAATTTTAAATTGTGACATTCTTTTAGAGGGAGTGGATTGGATCGTAAGACATTTGATTCTTCTATTCATATCTGTACACGATAAAAAAACTATTTAAAATGGCCTTTATAAAGAACATATTGGCCAATAAACTGGGTTAGTTTGGATTAGTATAGTACCTATATTAGTAGTTTGAGTGAACCAGATCTAATATAAACATTTCAATGCATCGGACGAAAAGATTACTGAGAATTAAACCAGCAACTGGTAAACCCTAGTACTCTGACTACTAAGTGGGTATGCTATCGATCAATATATACTGATTTAGTAATAATCATCTAAAGAAAATAACTTACGATAAAATTTCGATAAATTTACTAAGCTAATTTTTTATCAACCAATGTATATTTCAGTCAGTATTTCTAATGAATGATATTTAAAGACCCGATCATGGATATATTATAAAAGCGTTCACACTGTACTCATATTGGTAATATGTCAAAAATCTAATTGTCAGCTTAAAGTAGTTCAGGAGTTTAATGATCAAACGTACAAAATATAAAATAAATTACATTAGAATTGTTATCATTAATATCTCAGCAGTGGATATAAGGATGAGTATTATTATTAGCTCTATGGGTTGTGGGATTGTTAAGAAACGCTTATATCTAGAATAATTCTTTATTTGGTGACTACGCTCAACCATGGGCCAAGTCTTATGGCGCTAGTACGGTATTCATAATGCAGGTTGTCTATTCGTAGTATCAACGACTTTTACGTACGTTTTCCTACTATTTTTCTTATGTCCCTTTGAGTAATTCAGTCACATCCTTTAGTACATTGCGACATCCCTCATATGCATATATTTTCATATATATATTATTTTTCTTTAGAAAGGTTTCGCGCTATTCCAATAGTTTAATGACGTGTTATTTCTATACTTCTCTCAAAAATATACTAGCTTTTCGTAAAAAATCCAGCATTGCGTATACACTGTAAACTTGTCAGATAACGTAAAGAGCCTACCGACTGATTGATGACAAATCCAACCCTATATCTTGACCTCAATTACCTTTGGCTATCAAGAGACAACAGAATCTCCTGAAAGGCGTTCACACACTGCGCTTGACCATCACGTCTTTCCGGCGTGGTGAGTACTGCCCTTTGTAGACTTTTTACCCTCATTGACAGATATATTCTCTTTTATACTATGCAAAGACCTACTACAATATACTTCGATAACAAAAAATACATAAATCATATTAATCGTTTCGCTAAAAGGTTTCGTACTAGTTTGGTCTCAAAGGTGTTTTCAAATTTACGTGTAAGTAACCTTTGACATTGACACAGAGCGTATACCTTCTGTTATTGACAACTCTATTAGCAATAGTTGAACGCAATGGAAACTTTCCTTCTTAAACAAAAATATAAATCCACATTCGTCCTTCAGTTCTGTACGGAAGTAATAGCTATGCTTGGTCTGGTGCTTTTAAAGGTTTTGTTTTGTATATGTACTCTATCGAGTGGAGTACAAATATTCATTTTGCTGTAATGATGTTTACTGTTAAATTCTCGTAATGGCGTTAGCTTCTGCTTGTTACCAGATTGCAGCCGTATGAAGTATTTTATTACATACGCACAATCTTAAGCGAAAACACTCGGGAACTCACTTGTCATTCTTCCAATACAATGTATAATGCATATACGATAAGATTCAATCTTAATTACGATTCAGTTGCGAAGTCCAATGTACGTAGACGTAGTAGTAGTAGAGAGTTTTTGTTTCACAAACGACTTACGCCGTACCTAGCCAAAACTTTTAAAACATTCGCTTTTCAAGTATATACGTAATTAAAGATAGTGTAGTTATACACTATCTTTAACTCAAATTTACGTATTGTGTAATGTAGTATCAATAGTCTGGCCATATATTTAATGGAACCAATATTTAGTTTAGTTCACATCTGCTATATTTAATGGGGAAGAAAGGTTCTTTAGTGGCAATCTTAATTAATTTTACATAAATATTCAACATGTTCATGGCAAAATGTTAACACTGTTTGTCTGAATATAATATTTATTATAAAAAAAAAACGTCTTTTTTTATAATTATAATAAATAATTTATTCGTTTTCACATATATTTAATTAGTTCACATCTGCTATATGTTACCTGTTGTAGTTAAAACTGTTTTAGATACTATGTGTATTCCAGTTCTATAAGACAAATAATTGATAAAGGGTTAAATTATTGGAAAAAAAGTATACCAACACACAATGTTAGTATAAAATAAAAATATGTATGAATACTTTTGGTTTATGTCTTTAGTAAAGAAACCGCAAAATTATATATAACATTATCTTAATACCGTTCACAACAAAAACAATCGTAGTCAATATCGTTTAACCATTTTCCTAACAAAAGCTTAATTTCAAAGTTATTTATTTGTCATGTAGATTTGATCACAGAAAACGAGGCATTCCATTTCAACGTTTAGGGGTAAGAATACATGTGCATTTTGAATGTTTTTGAGGATAGCTGGAGATATGCGCAGACATACTTCATGCGAAATGTGTGTGGTATTTTTTTTTATATCACTACATTGGAGTAGAGTAATTGTAGTCTTAGATGAGGATGTGGGAGACGCATTTCTTTTTTTACCTCACGGTTAAGGTTGAAAAGTAGTATAATCTTAAAACATCCAAACACTCAAATCGTTGCTAGACCTTTATAAATAGATACTAGAATACTTACCTTCATTGCATACGTTATCTTATATATGATAAATGTATATGTATAATAAATGAAGGGATTCTAAAGTTAACCTAATTTTATAAATCCATATAGGATAAACGAGCACCTGATGGTAAGCGACGGCTGAGCAGACCAGCACTTACAACCATCCTCAAGAAAGATTCAAAATGCATATGCTATTTCCCCACTGTATATTCCCTTCCAGCAACTGGCTCACTGTATCCCTACACTCGTCATGAGAACACACAAAATAGTGTTATGGGGCACGATGGTATTCTGTGGGGTCGACACGACCCATTCTAGCAGCAGCCATGATAAGCTTTAACTTAGTGCTATCATTAACACTTCTCATCTGTTTTCCCAGACGGGGTGAACAGAGAAACCGGTCCACTTTTATATCACAAATATACGCATATATTTAGTTCTAAACGTGACAATCCGACTGCCAGGCATTAATAATAAACGTTTGTCTACGAAACAATCTAAACTTAAAATTATTTGGTAGGAGTAAATAGAATTCAAATCTATGACTGCTAAACCTGAGCCTGACTTTCATCACTTTGTATAAAATATATTTTTTTTATTACATTGTGAGTAGCAAGCGAGCACACAGTTCACCTGATGGTAAGTGATTACTGCGGGCTCTCTGGACATCTGAATTCATCCTTGACAAGGAATCATAATGCAGATGCATTATAATTCCCGAAAACATGTTCTTTCGTTGAAATAAGCTTGTATCGGAAGCGTAGGGGACCTACGAACTCACGGGACTACATCAGAATTATCATTGTTCATGTCTATTGTCATGTTTATTTTCCGTGTTTTGTGATGTTCCGTGTGTGATAATTAGTTGCCACACATTAGAATACGAGTATTAGGCCGCAAGGTACTGTCAAGTTATGTTTTCCTAAAATATATTTTGCCATCCATTTAGTTAAACAAGCGTTAATAATTCGGTGAAATTTACGATGTTCAAGTTAACGATGCTGTTTATATTCTAACTTTCTAAATACCCAAATTTTGTTCGGTTTAAAAGTTTTATATTGTCATAAAATGGCTCCGGCGTCAAATCGTAAAATTTCACTTTACACTCATTAACAGATCGTAAGTCTATGCCTAATTAGGTGAACTTATATCCTTGTTAGGAAGCTATGATTATTTAAGTTTGTTTTGATTCATTAATTCAAGTTTGTTACGCTTAGTATCATAAAATATATCTTAATATCTATTATAAATTATTATATCTTTCAAATTCTGATTGTACTGTGTACAAGTTATATTTTTTCTGAGATACTACAGAGAAAATATATTTTATACACATTGAAAAGTACAATCAAAACTAGAGTATCTAAATCATTTACCATTCTCGATAAACATACAATTATCTTTCAATATAGTCTAGAAACAGAAAAGGGAAATTGCTGAGACATTATGTTCCCCGCATGAATCTGGTTACGTAAAACACAAGTGCACGCGGTGCTATACGTCTGTGCAGCGCGACTGTAACCTGAACAAGGTGCGAGGGGAGACAGGATGTGGGGCCACATGGCCCGCAAGAGGCGGCTGCGGCACGGGCGTCTCACGCGGCGCTCAAGCCCGCTTGATTAGCGTGGACCTTCTTTACATTTCTGAGCTCTCTAATTCAATTTTTTTATTATTATTATTTTTATTCATCCATTTTATTAAAGAAATATATTTCACAATTCAATCTTACAATTCTTTTTTTTTCTTTAGTAACTGAATTATATAGACAGAAAAGAGCCCAATTATCATTATAAGTGTACACTAAAGTGCAAAATAAAAATAACTATGTAAAATTTTACATAGAAAAATAAAATATTTAAAATAAATGGAATCTATATATTTAAATGAATCCCTTAATTGTTTTTAACAATTTTAATACAAGAGAAAGGGTAAAAATATCGTCATTATTAAATTTATTATTAAAAGTACTACAAAATCATAATAAGAATTTAGTATATTGTTATACGAAATTATATCTTATCTTTTATATATAAACATTATTATACCTATCGAATAAATATATTTTTTTTATATCATTTTTACTTCTAACTTCCATTTTTCTTTGTGAAAACCTCAGCATCGTGGCATCTTAAAATAAAATCTATTACAATATCCGAATCTCAATATAGATATTTTAACAGTTAACGTTTAAAGCTGTGTAAACTCAAAAAACAAAATAAACTCTTCGAATTACGACAAATATATACAAGTTTTAAATAATAACTATAGAGAATTATTAAAAAAATTTAATTTGTGGTCAAGAGAAACGGAGTTAATGCCGATTTATCCGATATCCGATTATCTGATATTACTAGATATGTCTATCAGAATATCTCTTTTGAAACATTATTGGAAATATATTTGGACCCACGTTTTATCTATGAAAACCACTATCATCCTTCAAAAATTTCCTGCGTCTCGCTGTTAAACATGAGGGATGGGGATACACATATCATAAGAACAGGTGTATTGTTTGGCAGAGATATAAAATTAACTTAACTATAAATTCATAAATTGACTAAAGAATTATTTATTTTTAAATACCATAAGAATATCCATATGATTCTATTATTAAGCAGAAGTAACGTTAAAAATCGACATGGCCAGCACGTGTGCATGGAAATTTCAGCCAAATAAATATGACATTGTGTTGCATGTATACCTCGATACACAACAATATTTAAATAGCAATAAAGTCCCAATAATCTAATGATTTTACTTTGAATTAAATCGGAGAGCTTATTACTAGTCATAAAGTATTCTATATTCACGACTTCCAACAACACATCTCAATTATGAACCTACTGGAAAATTTATGTATAGTTAACCATTAGCAAGCCAAGTGCTTCTTTATTCTTTCAATCTTTGCTCTAATGTTAATTTTATAATATGAATTAATATTTAGTACAAATTAACCTGATTACAAAACTGGTCTCAAAGCAGATTCCGACCATAAAAGACGACACATGTGTATCCTAATTAACAAGTAGGTATTTGTAAAGTTCTTATAAAATCTCTACACGTGCAAAATTGTTTTCTGAAAAATTATTATAGCAACATAATAGGTAATGTCATCTTTAACATAAGTATTAAGGCTCATTGTGGTCGACGTCATAAATGAATTTTAATATGGTTCTCTTCTCTTTACAATGTCTCTCCACCTGCCACAATGTCTCTCCACGCCACGGGTTGACTGGTAGAGAATGCCTTACGCCATTTGTAAGGTGTGATCAATAAAGTTTATATAAATAAAAAATAAAAAAATTGCTTACTTTCTGGGAGACAATAAATAATATAATATAGTGACCACAACTGTTGTTAGTGTTTGCCAGTGAGCTTTTGCTTTTAATTATTTTTTTTTCTAGTAAGTAGTAATAAAAAATTAAAACTAGCAGTGAGTAAGCCACATAGCTCATAGAACCAAGCTCCTAATTCTTCTAAATCATAAAATCTAAATAATAATTTATATTGAATAGAGAAAATGAGTGACGATATTGAACAAAATAATGTTTATAATTAGCATTAAGAATTTTACCACTGTGTATTATGAGTATGGCTGTTTATTAATACAACCAGTCATATTTTTCATACGTGTATGGTCACCCTAATTTAACAAAAAAAACAATCACATACACATTGTTTTAATTATACCCGCTTAAAATTTTATGTCCAACGTTTTATGAACTGCACAGCTGCACGGCCCTACAAGTTATTTCGCATGCAAATCTTTTGCAATTTAATGACTTACCCTATAAGTGTTTTATGAGCAATATTAGTTGTTCATATAAACGCAACCCACAGTGCACATAAAGTGAACTGCTCTGTTTTAAATTATGCTCCTTTTCTTTATATGCCTTTTCATTTAAGTGTTAAGGTCACGAAGCAACCCGACATGGGAAGGACCACGTCCCCACAGAATACTAACGAGAAATAGCAACACAACATAGCTGTATATCATACGTGTATATAGTTTATATACATTGATATACAGGTAATTGTAGGCATCTTCAGGTGATCAAGTTTATGGTAAAGAATTCAATATAAGTCCTCAGGGATGAGAGACTGAATGCAACGTGAACCTTGGTCGAGGATGGCATCTACATAAAGTCAAGGGCCGGCCGCAATCATCATTTACGTTTAGGTGAACTGTTTCCTCATTTATCACGTAGATTTATAAATAATATATTGTCAAGTAGGGATTTATAATGACTAAACTTAAGAATTGATATGTAATACAGTAATAAAATTTGTTGTGTAAAGATTCCACAGAAATCATAAATTTATAGAATAAAAGTTGCGTTATTCGGAAACTCGCAAATCGCATATCGTGATGTTATAAATAAATGAATGCATTTATCAAGCTTAAAATATTTATTAGCGAAAATTTTACACACGAAAATGTTTAATTGTAATACTTTTAAACATAACTTTAGTAACTAATAACTAATAACTAATGTTCAAATACAGATGTATAATCTTCACTCGCAACTTGCAATCATTGTATTAAGTATACATAAAAATAAATACTGTAAATTAGAATATAACTAGCATGTGTAAATCTGTACATCAAACTGTTTGTATATCAGAATAGGGAAAAATCTCTTTTGATGTTTACAGAAGCTTCATCTTAAACACAAGTAGTGCATAGCGGATTTAAAAGCGTTCGCATGACATTCAAGTCGCCCACGCTTGTTTGCACAAACGCATAAGGGCACCACCTGACCTTCCGACCTCCGTATCAGCATACTAACATCGTGACCCTAGCGAACTTTCATGCTTTAACAGCACGCAACTTTACACCTCTAATGAATAAAGCTGTATTAAAAAGATAAGAAGACAATAAACTGTTACTATTTTACTTTACTTAATTCAATTTAATTAATTCTTCTGTAGTTTACAATCAAATAATAAAAATGGTTATTAGATCCTTATTATTGATATAGAAATCTTATTTTAATATACAACTTACTATAATATACTACTACTACTCTACTAATTATAAAAGTTACTCTTAACACTAAATGATTAAGAAATAAAGAATTTATAGCAAACCTTAAATGAATTTCATCACGAAATCCAAAAAAGTTGAACATATTTAGGTAACTTGTTTACAGTAGTAGTGTTACTACTGAAATAAGTCTAAGAAATTAATTGGGACATATGGAATTTATGGAAGAGCGAAAAAAGTGACATTATTAAAAACGTGTATCCGAAGATTGTTGAAGCTGAATTATCCTCATCCTCCTCTTTGATTTCTTCATCTATATCTAAGTCCTCGACGTCGTCTTCCCCACTTCCTTCCTCTACCGCGACTTCTTCGTCCTCTTCTTCAAGTCTATTATCAAGTTCCCACTTACTTCGAGCATCCACGAAATATTTGCTGTAGATCTGATCCCAAAATAACAAGGTCTCGGGATGGGGATTTTCTAAATCCACCTCTAAACTTCCTCCCTGATTTACATTAACTTCTTCATCATCAAGAATTCTCAAGTAGTTAGTATTTGTGGAATTATACGGCTTCCATACTATATGAGATAATTCAGTTTCTGGCGTCCTGAATAAGAAAAAATACATTTTTTATTGAGTAAATGTATACGCAAGATATGAATATATTATACTAAAGAGATTTTTCACTCGAATGAGAATTCGACAGGTTTAGAAAACAGAAATCATAATTGGAAATAAAGGTGAAAACAGTATCTATAGACATCTGATGGAACATTGAGGATGAATTATAACATAAATCTTGTCTAACATGCCTTTTTACCAGTAATTAAGTTTCCGTTTCTAATACTATCTGGAAGACAAATTTATGTAAAATTATATATTGCACTTTTTTTTAAAATATATTGGAAATAATATTACCGTTACTACCACTTTAGCTAGGCTTCGGTTCGAAGTGGATCCAAATCTATAAGTACGTTAAGTCTTGTAGACCGTACTCTAAACTAGGCTCTAAATAGAAGCGTCAATTTCTTCTTTTCACATGTATTACAAGGAATAGACAAATTAATACTTTGCGTTGCGCAAATGTTGCTTGCATTATTATATAACCTGCTCAGTGGATATCATCTGGTAATAACTAGAAGATATCACCATGATCGAAGACTACCAGGAGGATATAAATGGTAGACTTATTATTCGAAAACATAAATTTACTTAGTTCAAGGCTCTTTAAGTAATATGTGCAGCTATAGCAGCAGAAACATTGATGAAATCCTTACCCAGTTTTAGCAAAATTTGTCCAACGTTCCACTAATATGTCGCTTATTGTTAAATCCATAGCAGACGGTACGATATCTGTTTCTTGATACACTAAATATGCTAGTTCTTCACTGTGAGCTGCACTATTTACAATTACTGGCCCAACAAAGGGTCCTCCTAATAATCCTTTATATGAAAATTGGTATAGATATACAGGACTACGTGACGTAACCGCACGTAAACGAATTTCTCTTAATGCTGAAACTACAATCATCGTATCGCCATGATATGAAATAAAGTTGTTTATTTGTGTCGTATTAATATTTTGATCATCGAAGTAAAATGATCTTATCGCTTTAATTACTTGTGAACCCTGTTCATCTTGTTCTAAGTCTATGTCTGGCTGAACGAAATCTCCAAATGATTCTTCCATTTTTCCTAACCAATCATCCTTCAAAGCTTCTTCGGCTCTAATCGTTCCTTCATAATCAACGAAACCAGTCATAAACGGTATTTCTGGATAGCCACCCTCGGCTATAATCTCAAACGGTGATTTTGTTAATAGTGGCTCTACGTTTTCCAAATTTTCCCTCTCTATGCATGGAGCAAATGCTAATGAATTATCTGTGAGTTCAAGTTCATTTATAACAGCCATTAGAGCTGCAATGTTAGTCCTTTTAAAAGCTTCAATAAGAGATTGGATACTAGTGACAGTATGACCAAGACCTTCTGCAACCTCTATGGCATATTTCAAATTGTCACGCGTAACCGCCCATGGAGATAACGCATTCCCACTTTGAGCGATCACCTTATGGACAAGGCCGTTAGCTATAGGAGACAAAGAAACTAAATCAATAGCAGCAGCACCACTGCCGTGGCCAAAGAGGCTTACATTATCTGGATCTCCGCCAAATTGACCAATATTAGCTCTTACCCAACGTAAACCAGCAACTATATCTTTTAAACCTGCATTACCCGGAGCTGTTTCGGTTCCTAAACAAAGAAATCCTAATATTGATTCACGAAAATTCAATGAAACAATAACCACGCCACTATCCTTAAAGTTTTTAAAAGACAATTCATGTTCATAGACTTTTTCCAATTCTTTTCCTTTTATCCATACCATGACAGGTAAACGAGCTGTATTGTTAAGTGTTGGTGTAAATATATTTGCCACCAAACAATCCTCCGTTCCTTCATACCCTACACCTAAAGCCCTTACGCATTTGATGTCTTTTCGGTTAGCAACGAATACACTTTGAAAAGTAGGAGGTGGTGAGGGTGCCTGTAACAATTTAATAAATGTATATTATTATATGCAACGGACAATCTTTGCGTTATTTGGGGGTGTTGAACGAGCATAAACTTCTCATAATGGTAAGTGACACCCATATTAACTTAAAAAATAAGAATAAAAAAACTATTTATATATTCCTGTTAGTAAAAGAGTAATTTTAAATAAACTTATCTTTTTTAATTTTGTAAACAGACATCCTTTTTCCATATAAACAATACTTCTATTATAGGTTTTGAAGGCCACCTTGCGGGGTATTGTGCATGCATTTTAAGTTTAAACTTTATAAGGTAATACGAAATTGTGTTGATGTGCAATCATACTTCTTACCTGTCCAAGAAGAGTTTAATAGTAGACCGATAACGTATTGTTGTGAACTTTTAACTTTGTTAAGGTTAATGCAATAAAGAGTAAAAAAAAATAACAGTCTGAGATGATTGGTGATGGTGGTAACAATTTGAAATCAATTATAATTTCTGGGCGTTAAATACAAATATAATAACATAATCACACGTTGTTCAAAAACCCAAAATTTAAACAAAAATGTTGAAACGAAATAGACGATCTTAAATTGGTAGATACTTTTATAAAATACCTTAAATCTGTTTGAGCCAGATGTAGAATCCGCGTATGGTATGCCATGAAACTCAAAATAATCCCCATCGGCAGCAACAGATCCATGAATAGTTCCTTGATCAATCGTTACCACTGGAAGTTGAAAGTTTAGGCCCAAAGCACCTAAAATGGCCACAGAAAATACACCAAGGCACAAAGACATGATGACCTTATTCTTAAATATACAATACTGTTCATCGAAATGATTTTTAGAATGTATCAGTTGAATTGATAAGATAAAATCGAATGATGACAGATGCTTGATGTTTCCTTTATCACTTTAGTCTTATCCTTCCATCTTGATTGATAACCAAATAACACAAATGTAATATTTGTTGGGAGAGTATGGAAAAACTTTTAAAAAAAAAGTAAAAGTATGTTATTGAGTATTTGTATCAATTTTATTATAAAATAGAAATATATAATTTTTTTATAATATTAAATATGACAATTGATCAAACAGTTTCGAAATCGATTAGATATCATAATGCGGAACGTCCCAGATAACTAAGGTTATACCTCGCTACCAGTAATAAGGTTAGGGTTTCATCTACTATACGAAACGCTAAGTTCCTTGTTTACCTGGTAATCTTCTGAATCGTGATCATTGTGCAATCGTGCCAACCTATTGGTGTTAGATTATATACTGCATTACAGTCCCAAGATCATATCTATCTAGACTTGAGACTCCTCAAGGAACTATCAATTTTTCTTTTTCTTTTACTTTATATTCTAAGGTTCTTACAGTTCGACAAAACGCCACTTTGAACTCAAATAATCTTGCCTTGTGTATTTGCGTTTCGAATTTAGTGATTCATTTGTTTTCACGCATTTCTATTTTCTTTGACATCCTTCTGTTGACCAGAGAAAATATAAAAATAATAATACAAAATGGAAAAGTTTAAATATCGCGTTATTAACGAATATGAGTTCCACCACCACCTATCACCTGGCACCAGTATTAATGATGTGTATGGGGATGCTACTGTTAAACAAATCACAGTACGTTTTTGGTTCCAACGTTTTCGTTCTGGAGATTTTGACCTCCAAAACAAATCCCGTGGACGGCCGTAGTCCCAAAATGACAATGAAGAATTAAAGGTGATCGTGGAAATTGATCCATCAAAAACCACGTCAGAGTTAGCGGCAGGCTTCGGTATGAGTGAGAAAACAATTTTAATTCACTTGAAACGAATCAGAAAAGCGAAAAAGCTCGGGAAATGGGTATTATATTATTATATTATATTATTATTAGTATGAATGGATTATCAATTTATTCAAGTTAAAAACACCAACAAACACGCATTGAGTGCTGCGTTACGTTACTCAACCGTTACAATAACGAATTGTATCGTTACTTGTCATGAATAAGGGACTGTACGACTGTACTGTACGACAATCGAAAACGCTCATCAGAGTGGTTGAACTCAGGAAAATCGGCCAAATCCTGTCCCTGCTGGTGTCATACACTATAGCTTCCTAAGATCTGGTCAGACGATTACGGTAGATCTATATAGTCAACAGTTTCAAACCATGATGGACAAGTTGGATATATTTTATGCTCATGTCATTAACACTATTATATAAAATTCACCTTTTTTTGTGAACGTCCATTGGTATGTATATGTCAGTTAACGATATTACGTTCAGAAATTAGTATAATAGAACTCAATTGAATTTCACTAGTGTAACTATTGTTGTTTGTTTATAACCGGTCGGATTATATTTTTTACAAAAAAATTACACAATGCGCACCTCGCATTAGTAAATTTAGTCTTTTTATTTATTTTTTTATTTAAATATGCGTGTTACTCAACATGTGTTATCCATTTCTGTAATTAACAATGCTTTGAATCGCTCATGGTACAGATATACCAAGACGTTTGATGTACTGATGTCCTTGTTGATCCGAATGCGGTCAGCATTTAATCGAAAACCTACTCAGAAGAGACAGTTTACAGCAGTCATCTATGCAGCTTAGACTTTAATAATATTAATCCGGGCTAACTGACATCTGGACATGGCATGGCATCTCATTCTACCCGTGTTCATGAGTGCCATAAGTACTCAAAACGGCGATAATTTAATGAAATATTTTCATTCATTTTATTTATGAGTAATATTCATGTGTAATGTATAATTCTTATACTAACCATGAATATTACTCGTGATAGAATAGTGTCTTATATAGAATATTCAATAAAAGAAACTATTACGGAGTCATTGTTACTATTAATGTATGTGTTATTATAAAAAAAACGCTTAATTTATCCCTTAGGAATTACTCACAATAGCGTTTTGATTCTTTATCTATTATGATAAGGGACCATGGTAAGTGCTCAATCCAATTAACAATTAACACGTTCTTTTTACATATTACATATTACATACATCCATAAAGGATAAAAAGAAAATATATTAGAATGCCCAGAAAATTGATGATATTAGGAGCACCATCCAAGGTCTGAAACGTTTGCTGCTGCATTCAATGATTCACTTGTGAAGCATCAACGGTGGTAGGCAGTGGAACCATAAAGTTCGGATTGAAAAATTCATTTTCAATCCGAATTCCCGAAATCTGATTTGGGATAAAGCTCAACTGTATTAGACTGATTATTATTTATTGTTATTTGAACTACAAATTTCGTAAAGCCATGGTAAAACAAAAAGCTTTGCCATATAAAAAATTGGGCCAATGACCTTAATACAGAAAAACGTCCCTTAACACACGAAACCGTTTTTACCAACACCGTGACGTGGTTTGAATACTCGGCATAGTAAACTTTAGCCTTATTATTATAAGGGTTCTCTTTTTTGTACTCGGTGAGCACGTTTTTTTCAGTGGTTCCCTTAGAGGGGGTGAGGAGATCAACGAATAGAGGGGCGGGTGTTTTGAAATGTGCGCCACATCTGGTTGCGCAGCTTTGGGACAACTTCATGAGAATTTCTGATTCATTGGTCTTGTCATTTTGATGTTTGCCGTTTTTAATAATTATTAATTCATCATATATTTCGCAATGATACATATCTATTTAACATATCTACGAGAAATTTTTTATGCCAATTATTTAGGAAGACATAGGAAACAGTACTTAAATTCAACTGTTTTGTATAAAATGAATGGTGACAGAGAACAGTTCACCTAATAGAATGTGGTGACTCCAGGCCGTAAACATGTAGGATCCATCCTCAGCGAAGTCAAGTAGCACATCCCGTATTCTCTTTAAGAACTGAGATTGAATGTATCCCCACCAAACCATAACTGTCTCCGGATACATTAACCTACACTCACCATATGAAGCACAATAGTGTTATACTGCTATTTTTTACTGGCATCTACTGATGTCGTGACCCTTTCCCAATCAAGGCCTGATCCTGATCCTGAAGATCCTAACCCATTGATGCTGCAGCTGGAGAAAACTGGAGTTTATATGATTTCAAATATGATCATGGAATGAACATATTGACTTACGTCGATATACACAATTTATTTTTAAGTTGATATAAAGAGCTCATATAAAGTAGACACTTAAAGTTGTTTATCAGTTGCAAGTTTTCACAAGATTAGTTTCACCTAGAAGAAGTAGGAATATTTTGTTATCAATATTACGTTTAAGATAAAAACAATATTTTGACAAAAATCAAATAGCAATTGTTAAATCACGCGAAATAAAGAAAAGAGAATATTTTTTTTTTGTGTCAGAAATTATTAAGAAAAGTTTGTTATATATTTTTCAAAGACAAATTTCGTCTGCAAATTCTCAGTTTAGCGCTTACTTTCCTATACCTATCAGCAATTTAAGTTATCTACCATCTCCCGGGTTGTATCGGGATGCGATGGTCTGAGACATGTGTCGCACCACGTGGGTCCAAAGCAAAAAACCGACCAGTAATCATATATTAGAACACAACCACTGGTTTGGTACAATGTGAACGTTATCACATACGTGGAGAGTTCTAAATGTATTAAAAGGAGATTATACTTACCACATTTAAATTGGTATTGTGTCACCTTGTGGGAGACTCCAATGGGACAGGCGAAAGGTTAAGTATTATGCATAACATATTGTATACGCGTGCGTAGATAATACGAATATTGTATTCGTATTGAAATTACTCTCATGAGTATTTTATTGTATGTGTGAATATTACATGTTATTAAAGGCAGATAAATCTCTTTGTCAGAATATATATCAGCTCGACCGGGTCGGGCCATGCATTTCATATGCCAGCGTAATAACAGTAGCTTAATGCTGATGTGTTTCGCCTGGTAAGTAAAAGAAACCTGAGCCCTTAGGACTGTTAACAAGGCATTCCATCCTTGTTCTCAGGATTAAGAATAGATAGTGCATTGTGATTAATTAATCATAATGAGATGAGAAATAATTCATGGGTCAATTATTTACCAACAGGTGAACTATTCGCTCGTCGTTTGTCGAACTAATTTTCAACAGAGGTAGAGCTACACTGCAGTTTGTTTCTAGCTACAGAATGAATGGGTCAGCTTGATCGGGGTAGGACCACGCCCTCATAGAGTACTAGCGTAAAATAGCAGCGTAATGCTGCTATGTTTCGTCTGGTGAGTGTAGAGATCTGGAGACCGTTATTACTGATGACGAGGGGTTCGATCTAAGTCCACGCATATGAACTATGATTCCTTGTCAAGGATGAATGTAGATGTCATGGGCCGCAGGAGTCACTTACCACCAGTCGAACTGTGTGCTCGTTTATTACTCCCAAGGTAATAAAAAAAAGATAAAAGACGTATATTGCATACGTTTCTCTCTCTTAGTCAGCAAGTTCCTATTTTCCGTTCTTGTTGCGTCAAAATCGTTTAATTAAAGGTTCCTTATAAAAACGTTGCATTCAAATTGGACCTTGAATTACAAATTAAGCGGTCAGGGAAGTTTTAGTGTTCCGTATCTCTTTGTCTTACGAATAGACACTTACGTCTTATTACAACCGAAAATGAATGTCAATGTTACACAATAACCACTTAAAATCAAATATAATTAACACTGCGATTATTTCTCTTGATAGAACTGCTTTGTACATTTAAGTTTACGCACTTGTACTTATTCCATACATATAAAAGGAACCTTATTATTGAGGGCGAGGCATTCCATCTTCGATCTCACGGTTGAAAATACAGCATTATGATTTCTTATCGATGAATGCGGGTGTCATGGGCCGCAGAAACTGCTTAGCTCGTGGTGCTAGATCGTGGAATACCTACATAGATGTTCAATTGGAACTTTTTTTAACGAACCTACGACCTCAATTGGAACTTTTTCGAACGAACCAATGACCTTAAGATTCGCAGACTATTCTCTAAACCATTGGACTATTGACGTTTCAAACTTTGAAACCAACCTAAAAGATTAACCATTTTATATTAATTTGATATAACTAACTTGAAATATAAACAGACGGCAATAGTGAATTTTATATAAAGTTGTATTATTAACATAACAATCGTGGGATAGTATAATTATTATTAAAGTTTGGACAAACAGGCGGGTGGCGAACAAAACAATAAAGCGTGTGTACGTGATCGATCGCCATCGCCGGCGGCCGGTTAGCTGAAACTAATTAGAGCATTACGGAGCACGGGAAGGAAATAGGCGTTAAGGATAACGAACATATACGAATACACATATTATGTAGATATACATATATACATCGATATTTAACAAGTTAGTTGCAAAACCATAAATATTACCACCTTCATTTATTCCAATAAAGTATTTTGTATAATTTAGAAGATAAATTAAATAACTGGGTGGATGGATTCTCTTGAAATGAAAACTTAATACTTAAATATAAATTTACATCTCATTGCGACAACATATCAGGTCCTTAATTTCCTATAAATTAGCGTTTTGTCGAACTGGCCATTATGATCTAAAATAATCTGGCGTTTCGTTAGGAATTCCAAATTCAAATTTTTTTTAAATTAAGGCTTGTGTATTTGTTTCGAATTTAATTATTCATTAGTGTTTGCGCACTTGTTTTTTCTTTTGTTAACAAAATGGAAAACTTGAAATATCGCTTTATTTACGAATATGAGTTCCACCGTGGCACCAACGCTCCAGAAACAACTCGAAGGATTATTGATGTGTATGTGGAAGCTACTGTAAAAGAAAGCATGGTACGTTTTTGGTTCAAACGTTTTCGGTCTGGAGATTTTAACCTCCAAAACAAACCCCGCGGACACCTGGAGATCCAAGTTGACACTGAAGAATTGAAAGTGATCGTGGAAGCGGATCCATCGCAAAGCACGCCAGAGTTAGCGGCAGGATTCGGTTACGAAAATCCCTTCGTTTTTGCGCTCGTTCGTTTTAAGGTAAATAATCATAGTGATGCAAGAAATTTTTTATTATCGACCATATAAAATGAATAGCCAGAATTCGACAGTTACTCACTTAACTAGATTAATATTAAATACAATTGCTTATTCTAAATACTATTGCCTTCACTTGTATTGTCGCAGACCCGAAATAGAATTACTAAAGGTCCTTCCAGCATTATTAACAGATTGGAAATATAACACTAATAGTGAACCTAATTTTATAATAGAGATAAAAAACGACGTTAATGAGTTGAGGGAGGTATGAGACGTTAATGGGTTATTTTGTTAAAGTAACTACCAATAACAATGAGCTATAATCTAGTAAAGGTCGCTTTGTGTAAATAGTTGATTAAATTAACACAAACTAATATTCAGGAACTAAATGCTCAAAAATGTACCAAAGAGTACTTCATTAATCAGTCATCTTAAGCATGGATATGGATAA